>BSBK01006022.1:0-1329381 GCA_027943335.1 Chamaecyparis obtusa | reverse complement strand
TATATACATATAATATTATATACATATATGTATATACATATATGTATATATATATATATATGTATATATATATATATGTATATATATATATATATATGTATATATATATATATGTATATATATATATGTATACTATATATATATATACACACACACACACAATAGATATATATACATACATATATAGATATGTAATATATGTATGCATGTGTATATATATATATATGTATATGTATATATATATAGGTATGTATAGATATATATATAGATATAGATATATTATATATATATATATTATATAATATCTATATCTATATATATATCTATACATACCTATATATATATATATATATATATTATATATATATATATATATATAATATCTATATATATATATATATATATATATAGATAGTACATATACACACACACACACACACACACATATATATATATATATATACATAGATATACATAGATATACATATATATATATATATATAGATATATATATATATATATGTATATATATATATATATATATATATATATATATATTAATATGTATATATACAATACTATATACATATATATATATATATATGTATATATACATATATATATATATGTATATATACATATATATCTTATATGTATATATACATATATATTCTTTATATGTATATATACATATATATCTATATATGTATATATACATATATATCTATATATGTATATATACATATATATCTATATATGTATATATACATATATATCTATATATGTATATATACATATATATCTATATATGTATATATACATATATATCTATATATGTATATATATATTGTAATCAGTCCATTGAACTTATGTTTCAACTTGCTGCCAACAAAATTATTACTTGCTATAAAGCAAGCACACCATAAATGGATACACACTTATGAGTAGGTACAAACGACTAAAATAATCATTCTCTCTTTCTATGTAAAAAGAAGTTTAGTAGTGTTTAAAGCATAGATGAAATGTTTTATCATGTTGTAAGACATAATATGAACAGTAATGTAAAGCCTAAACAATAAGCATATAAGCTAATACTATATAATAATAATAGACAAAGATACAAAATATGATGATGGTAGAACTCGGTAAGAATATAAGAACACAACAGGAAAGATACTTTCTATTTTCTAAATAAAGATTCTTATTACATGAACATTACAATAAGAAAGAAAAACTACATGCCTCATTGGCTACAACACTTTCAGATTCTGATAAAACCCCTTTTCCCCAATACCTCATCTCAAAAACTGCCTTCCCACATTAAAGATTGGTCTTAAATAACCTATTTTTAGTTTTGGAGGCAAATTAAAGTTTACATTTTGAAATTTGGTAATTGGGGTGCCAAAATAGAGGATTTGAAATTCAAATTTGCATCAAGGTAAAAACAAGGCAGTTCCCAAAAAGTGGTCCAACTTTTAGGAGGCATAACATTTGATTCGAGACTGATTATTGAACTGTTGACATCGTCAAAAATCTCCCTGAGAGAACTATGACCCTATGGACTAGAAAATCTCATCTACTAATTTTGTGGCTATACAGGACTGTTTAGTGCCTCAGACTTGACTCTAAATTTTTTTTGGTAGGTTTTTAGAAGCTTAAAACTACAATAACTTTCAAATGGTGAATGATCTTAACCTGATTCTTTTTTACAAAGTTCTTAATATCACATTTACAAGCTTCTCTTGCATTCATGTCCTCATATGCCTTATAAAAAACCCCTACCTACAAAATAGCCCATTTTCCTAAACTGTAGCAACTTTACTAAAAAATAGCAAGTTGACCCAGAAAAGTAGTAGTGGATTCTGAGAGTTGGAGTCTCTATTTTTCCCAAATGGGTATCCATAAATTACAAAAAAAAATTCAAACATAAACTAGCAACAAAAAATATTTTTGGGTGATGCAAGATTTCCCTAACACCGCTGGATGCTCCTGCATCAAGTACCTAGGGTAATTTGGAAAGTGACCTCGTCTTTGCTCAACTAGTTGAGGAAAACCAAAATGCTCAACCTCTACTTTGATAACCATGTTGAATCTTTCAACAAGCCTTCCCTTCCACTTCACTAAATATTCTTCATACTACCTACTTCTAGCACTCCTTCCCACATGGCTATCCAAGACTACGAATATCCTCCTCCAGATTGAAAATCAAAATATCATCTAAATACATAATAACAAATTTCCCATAAATACTTAAGTACCTCATTCATGAGCTGCATGAAGGTTTCTTTGTCCTTTGGTTAGCCCAAAAGACATGACTAACACTCATAAAAGCCTTTTTTTTGTCTTAAATGCAATCTTTCATTCATCACCCTCTCTGATTCAAAATTTGGTGGTATCCACTTTTGAGGTCTATCTTTGTGAAATATTGAGCTCCACTCTGTGTGTGTGAAAATTGTACCTGATCTGTAGACACAACACTCAGTAAAACATTAGAGGTTAGCAAAAATCAAAATCGTGCAAAATTGAAATCTATCTAACCAAGCGATTTACTGCCTTCTAGTAGGTGCGAGATTAATGTTCTCAGATTGTAATCGAGATCAGTGACCTAGACGACACCTAAATGAAGGATTTGAATGCAATTGATCTAGATATGAGATTGAATGTAATTATTCTATTTTTTTGGTATTTTTCTATGCAATAAGAATGATAAAAACTTGATATGAATCTATGCTATTGAAAACTGATATTGCTATGCTAATCTAACAATGATATGAAATATGAATGCAAAATAAGATTGATCTCACAAGATGTCGATTCGCAAGAGCTTTGATTCTTCAATTCCAATTCTCCAGCGTGATTGTGCAAATATGAGATGCTTGGATGCAAATATTGAGAGATGATTGAGAGATGAATTATGAAGAGATGAGCCTTGTTTTTATAGAAATCCAGGCTTTGGGAGGTGCATGGATAAAAGCCATAAATCACTCAAATAACTCAGGTTGATTCTTGAGTTATTTTTAAATAAAGGATAATTAACTCACAAAAATATGCAAAAGCTAAGTTTTAACTCAAAATAGAGTTTAGCTTTAATGATAATTGATAGTTGTCTGCTTTTATGATTGTGCATGTTTTTATTTATGAATTAATTTAATAATAAAGTGATTTATTTCCAACTTAACTGCTTTTAAAAATAAAACAATTGATTTATGGGTTAATCAATTATTTAATCAAACTTTTATTAAAAACTATATTATTAAATAATGACAACTTGCTTTAATTAATTAAATAAGAATTTAATCAATTATTCATATGATATTAGATTTATTGTCAAAATTAAATAATACAATTAATAATAGATATAATTAAATTTAATTACACAATTAAGTGGCAAATATTAAATCTAATTAATTAAATATGAAAATATTCAATTAATCAAACTTTAGGATAAATGTGATTTATTGCCAAATAATTATAAAATTAAAGATAATTAAGATAATTAGGAATATTACTAGGAATATTCCCCGATGCAAAATTTAAGATAATCAATTAGATTTGATGATGTTTAGATGTGCCTTAGATTAGGACTTTGATGTCGATTTCATATGATTTGATGATATAGGAGGTTAATGAACTTATAGCCCATTTTTAGGGTATTACATTTTGCCCCTCTTTGAATTACTGTGCGAGGCGCAGTGGTTCATAAGATAAGTCTGTGTTTGATAAAGATATGAAACTGATGTTTGAAATTAATAATTGATATGAGACAGAAGCTGATTGATATTGAATTGATATGGAGATAATAGGTCCTAAATGACCAAAGATAATGTTCACTGTAGAAGCAAATGAACCTATGATTGTGAAAAAGTGTCAAAATGCCTGATTCTGAACCTTAGGATTGATAAGAAGTGAGTGACCCGTTCTAGACTCGATTGTCTTAGCAGAACTAGCAGGTATCACATCCGAATCCTTCAGTTGTCGAAGAACCAAGGAAAGAACACTATGATCTGATGGTTGCAAAAACTGATACAGTTTACAAGATTAGGAGAATACCAAATTGATATGGATCTTGATGAATCTAATATGCCCCAAGTGATGATAGATTTGCCCCGAGCGATGAGGAATTTTGATGAATCAGCGACTAGATGTGATTGTTGTCTTGATCACTGATGAAAGATATTGATAGATTTGATCGATAGAATTTGATTTACAGACTTTGAATGATGTGCAATACCATGCCCCCTTGGGGATTAAAATTGAAATCTGATAAGAAAATTCAGCATTATAGTTTAGAAGCATGTTAATTGATTTGAGAAGTGGTTATACACGTCTGAGAATGCATTCTGCATCGTTTGGAGGTCCAAAAAGATTAAGTTTGACTAGGTTTGACCATGAGTTGACCATGGTTGACCAAGTTGAAATTTTGATAGTTTGATGTTAGATAATTAGTTAAGTTGAATACTAGATTTCTGTGATGATCAAAGGTTGAATATGCAAGCAGTTAATAATATGAATGATCTCAGATTTTGATTTTGATCCCGAAAAAGGATTCTACTTGTTGTTTCGTTGGATGGACCTTCGTGTAAGATTTAGCTCTTGTTAGATTTGAAGAAACAAGTAGAGAATTATTTAAGCATTGGAGTTCGTTTAATCATTGTGAGATCATGCAACATGCAAAATGAAATGAGACATGCAAAATGAAATGCAACCTAAGACCGAGGACCTAGTCACTGATCATATGTCGATTTGTTATCATCATTGAACTTTCAGGTAACTGGATAAATCAATACAATGCCCACTAGCTATGAAACCATAGACATATGAATATTGATTTGTAACGCTCAAGAACCAATACAACATCCCCTGGCTAGGCAACCATGGACATATGAATATTGATTTTGTTTTCGGAATGTCGGATTAGATATAAGCACCAAGGCACAAGCGCTAGGATGACTTGAATATCATGTCCATTTTGATATAGCAATTTGTACAAGCATCAAAACATAAACGTTGTGATGACCTGAGTACACCTTGCATTACAAACACATCAAACAATCAAGAGATCATTCTAAATCCAATGTGAATTACCCGTAGTGACCCTTTATCGTTCACATCCTTAGGCAAGATTGCGTTCCATAGTAGGAGAAAGAACTTACTCAAAAAGATAATAGTTAGATCAAACTTCCTTGAATTGTCTGGGTATCAATGGTCGAGGTACGCATGGCCATCCAATTCGAGATAGAGGCTCTTACAGTCGGACACCATTTCAATCCAAAATTTCCAAAGTTGTTAGATTTTCACATACAAGAAGAAAACAAAGAAAATATTATGCCCCCAGTCATCACTCTCTAAATCCTATAAAGGACATCATCGAAGAGCTCGAAGGGACACAATATGCAAAAATCTCAATGCGAATCAGTAAGCATACAAGGAGATAAAAGCATGAAGCACAGATTGTTTTCAGTTGTTTTGATGTTTGATTGCATTGTTGTAGATGCAAAATCCTTTCTGGAGATGAGACTGACTGACTGACTCAACTTGAAGCTTCAAAGGACTCTGACTAGATATGATACGTTTAAGATGCATTGGAGGTCATAGGATATGACATTGATTGCCCCCAAGTTTTAAACATTGATAGGATATAGACGCTTGAGCTGATTGGTGTACAGACTGACTTATTGAAAACTAGAAATGTTGAAACAAACAGGGAGATATGTACAACTAAAGCAAGACTGAAAGCTAGGAAAGACCAAGATTGCACTGATAGATGGAGCATTTTGAACAAGTGGTGCCTGTTTGCCAGGTTTTCACCATCTTGGTAGAGATTCTATTTTTGCTACCAAGGCGCCTGTTTCCAGGTTTTCACCAAGGCACTTTTTCTTTTTTTCTTTTTTTTTTTGTATTTTTCATTTTTTCAATTTTTTTGAATTTTTTCAATTTTTCAATTTTTTTTGTGAATCATCAAGGCGCCTATTGCTAGGTTTTCACCAAGATGTTCATTTTTTCAGGACTTTTTTTGATTTTTAAGATTTTTTTCAGGACATTTACCAAGCATTGAATGCCTTAGGCGTAGAATTTCTTCAGATGGAGAACGTTGATTGGTTCTCGGAGCTATTCTCCTTCAGTCATTGAGAGTTGATAGGCACCAGAGCCAAAAGTAGCAGTGATAACAAAGGGACCCAACCAATTGGGTTTGAACTTCCCCTTGCGTTCTCGATGTGATTGATTTTTAGAATTTTCTCTCAACACTAGATCGCCAACCTGAAATTCTCTATGTCTGACTTTCTTGTTGTAGCCTCTAGACATTCTTTTCTGATACACTCTGAGATGATCATACGCTGCTTGCCTGCGTTCATCTAGTAATTCAAGTTCTTGTAACCTAGACACTCTGTAGTCTTCATCAGTGACAAGTCCATGCATTTTGATCCTGAGTGATGGGATTTCAACCTCAATAGGCAGTACCGCTTCAGACCCATAAACTAAAGTGAAAGGTGTAGCCCCTGTAGGAGTTCTAATACTTGTTTTGTAGGCCCATTCTGATACTTGTTCTGATACTGGTTCTGATACTGATTTTGATAATTGTTCTGATACTGGTTCTGATGCTTGTTCTGATAATTGTTCTGATATTGGTTCTGATACTTGTTCTGATAATTGTTCTGATACTTGGTATACTTGATAGCATCTTTTTCCATTTGCAAACTCCCAAGCAAGATCATATCGTGCAGTTCCAATGTATAGCAAGGTGGAGAACAAGAGGGATTAGCAAGCTGGTGGAAGAGATGGAAGATAAGAGAATGAAGGAAAATGAAGGGAAGAAATCCTCAAGGGGAAACTCCTCAAGAATACCCAAGCTAGGGAAAAATTGTCATGTAAAGCGCATTTGGACAAGCAATGAAAGGCTAGCATAGGATAAGCACAAAATCATAATGCAAGAGCAGGAAAGGATGCAATCCAAAGGAGTAGACATGTCAAGAGGCTTCATAGCACCGTGTTTTACTCTTTCTTTCTTAGATCAAGACCAAAGGGGAAAAGGATAGCGACAGGTGAAAATGAATGAAGGAAAATAAATATGAAGGCTAAATAGGAAGGGATTGAAAGCAAGATCATCATCAGACAACTCACAAAATAACCAAATATTCGTGTATAGATCAACATTGTCAAGATCAAAGAGAGAAGATGGAATGGATGAAATATGTAGAAGAACTACGCATAATGCCTGATTGCCAGGTTTTCATCATGGTACTTATCCAAGGTGCCACAAGGAAGTGGTTTTCACCATAGGATGAATTTATTTCTCTTTACTTTTGCTACCAAGGCACCTATTTTCAGGTTTTCACCAAGGCACATTTTCAATTTTTTCTTATTTTTCATTTTTTTTTTGTCTTTTTTGGAAGAAGGCAAGCTTTTTAGATAATGTTCCTTGAAAGGATAAACCATGATATGCCAAGGATTCAAAATGATATGCTCAAAGATGCTGATAGGGAAAGGGAGATGAAAGAGAAAAATGGAGGATAAGGTTTTATGTAAAGCGAGTGAGGTTGGAAGATAGGAGGAATAGGCAAATGAGGAAAAAAGATAGAAGGTAGAAGGATAATGCATGGAAGGATTGTGAAAGGGTAGATGGAAATGAAGGCAAGTTCAACATCAACACATACCTTGAAGGGTGGTGAGAGGGTGGAGGAAATGTGAATGAAGCAATACGTGAAGGAATATGGTGAATGGATAGCAGAGGTTGAGGTTTGGGCGCATGAAATGGAAGAATATTTTTGGAAGGAGATGTAGTGGAAGCCTTTGGAAGCTTGAATGTCAATTTCACTTTTTGTTCAACACCAGACTCTTTCAAGAGAGACTTTGGAATCCATATAGTCGTAGGCTTTTTATTTCCTTTTGATGATTTAGAGATAATATCTTCAATGATGGATTTTGGAACCCATACTTGTCTTGTAATTTTTTTCTTAGATATCTCTTTTGACTTTATGTTTCCATGTCTATTAGAGGAGACATGGTGATCTTTTTTTGATGGATTCTTGTATTGCTTCTTTTTCTTGTATTGAACATTCAAGTTACTTCCAAAAGACTTGGGATTTGTGGAAGAGGGAGGATATGACTGGTTTAGATGGGTGGGTGGATGAAAAGGATTCAAGGGTATGCATCTATGTTGATCTTGAGGAAAAATGGGAGATGGAGGTATGTAAGGACCCAAGATGGATGGCAAATTAGGAGAGTTAGGAGGGGAAAGTGAAGGAACATAAGGACCCAAGATGGAAGGAAGGCGTGAAGATCTTTGTAGTGGTGGAATAGATCCAAGGATGGAAGTGGAAGATGCAAAAGGATAATCAATAAGTTCATCAGCATCTATATGACAACCAAGGATATTAGCATCTTTAGAGTGAGCATTAGGATCTTCAATAGAATCATGGACATCTTGAATATGAGCACCTTCTTTGATAGGATTGTTCAAAGCTTGCAAAGACTTAGGAAGAGTAGAAAGTGAAAGTGAACATGGAGTGGTAGAACAAGAAGATGGAAGACTTTGATCTTGACAAGGATCTTTGGATAGCACCAGCGCATAATTTTTCTTTTGGTTTTCAATAGGCTCAACAGTGTAAGTAGTAGCTTGATCTTGCTTAGGAGAAGACTTAAGACATGGTGGAATGCATGAAAAAGGGGGTACATGATCAAAAGAACCCTGAGGTGGATAAGAGACATCGTGAAAAGGAGTGGATGAAATGGAGGGTTCTTGATCTTGATCTTTCTTTATGTTCTTTTCTTCATCATTTTTAGAGTCCTCTTAACATGGAGCCACTTTTAAGGACAAGGAAGAATGTTGGGATTGTATGGATGACTTTGGAAGAGATGGTGGAGGACTAGCTGAAGTAGGGATTATAGCATATGAAGGCTTAGGCTCTGTAGGTTTATCATTATTGAAAGTATTTGTAGCCAAGTGAAGGTTAGCTTGAGTTTCTGTAAGAGGTAGCCCTGGAGGATAACTATAGGGAACCACATGAAAAGTATCAGGGCTTGTGCCAGATGAAGGTTCTGTGAAAGATTTGAAAGACTCGGAAGCTTTAGGAAATGTATGGGTATTGGAGGAAGTAGGGGATGGAAGGGAACCATCACAAGACAAAGGTCCAACATTAACATGATCTTGCTTGAGAGTGTAATCTTTATTTTCAGCCTGAGAGTTCTTAGAGGAGAGATCCTTATAGTATGCATGTTTATAATCAGCGTGGTAAACTTTCTCTTCCTCAAGTGAAATAGATGGATCATCTAGGTATTGTGCATAGAAATCATCAAAGTCTCTTTCATAATCAGAATCATATGGATCACCCTCACGATCTATCTAATGTGATGGCCCATTTGTAGTAAGCAGGAATGGATGATGAGGAGGACTCTTAGGAACAGAGGTGTCATAGGTATCATTACATTGTCTGTCGTCATAGTCATCATAGTCTCCAAAGCTAGATGTGTCACTCTCCGTAGAAGAGGTATCATATTGCTCAAATTTTTTCCGGGGGCATGGTGACATGTACAAGTCTTTATCAAATGGAAAAGAGTATAGAGATTCCATGGAGAACTTTTTAGATTCCTTCTCTTTCTTAAGATTGTTAAGTTCAACTTGCATAGCATGCAGCTGTTTCCTCATAGCGGTGATCAAAATTTCTTCCTCATGTGTACTGATTCTTTGAGACATGTGTACTGATTTTCAATAGCTACTGATTTGTTCTTGACATAGTGATTGGTATGACAGATTCTGGAAATATGCTAAAAAGGCTGAGTATCTGGCAATTCTGACAATTTCTGACAACTCTCTCAAATTTTTCCAAATGACACTCTGCAGACTCGTACGACACTGGGTAGTCTATGAAATGATAGTTGCTAAACTCATACGACAGTTGGGTAATACTGAAATGACACTTGACAAAACTCGTATGACTTTTGACTTCCTGAAATGACTTTTGACTCCAGAAAGATTTTACGTCAATTTTTGCAAAATTTAAGGTCTTTAGTTTTAGATTGTTTGCAAATTGTATTATCCAAATTTTGAAGGTTATACCAGATTTGATCATTTTTAATAGCCAAGTAGATAAATAAGCACGCAGAACAACAAGCAAGTGATTCCAAGCACGTCTGAAAATAATGAACAAGGGCAAAAGCAACCTTGTGCATGAACAATCAAGTGACCAAATTGTGCTAATCCCTAAGAGTACTAATTGTGTATGTTCTGAAAAGTTTTGCAATAACACACATATGCCTGAGAATGAAAAATTTGCCTCTCTAGGGTTTTTAGTAATAGTTTGACTCTACAACTTTTATGATTCAAAGGGGTGAACTCCAATCCTGGCGCACCAGGGTTTTAACACAGTCCGAGAACTTAATCTTCAAGAGCTGCTAGGGAGATCTGACAACCCAACAATGAACCATACCCATGGAGATTTCTTCCACAAGGACATTTATATAGCGGCTGTCACTACCATGGCGAAAATGGCTATTACCGCTTGAGGTTCCATCAACGTAGTTTGCCCTGTGAAGGGATTGTCCGCTACGGTTAACCCTCTCTAAAGATGACTCACAATAGTATACCACAAGGGGACTTGGCTCCAGATTCAAGGTTTTGACACCTCTTCACTTTTAACCCAAACAAAGCAAGCAGATTAATCCGACACGCTAAGACAAAGTTTTGTTCCACCAAGGTCTGTGATATCAACTCCACATGATCTATCAACCTCTCTAGGGAGAGAATGTATCAATCAATAAGAGAAGACGCACTAACCAATTTTGATTCACCAAAGCTTGTGATATCAACCCCACGTGATCTATCAACCTCTCCGGAGAGAGAATGTGTCGATCAATAAGAGAAGATGCACTAACCAAAATGAATGTGAAACACACTAAGTATCCTCCCTACCTACAAGGATTCCATCGTCAAGGAAAGATTTCGCTAGGAATCCAATCTCTCAAGAATCACGAATAGTGTTCATAGGGCCTAATTACTATGTGAGAACAGATATATTCCCGAAAGTAAATCTACCAAAAGTACCCAAAAAGTAGAAAGAGGAACACTTAACGCTTAAAGTGAATATGAGACGAGTCCACAAAGTGGAACACTTAACACCTCACACAAGCTGAAAATGAGTCCCCAACTTAGAAAATAAGTGAGTTCCTAAAAGCACAAAAGGGTTGCCAAGTGGAACACTTAACGCTTCTGTCCTGTTGACCCCTCCCCTTTATGGCGCTGAGATTGCAACCACGGGGCAAAAATGAGGGGCCGACGGATTAGCGAGTCCAATAACCCAAGATAGCAATCAAGATCAATCACAAGTATTCTAAGACTACTTAATGAATCCTTAAGGGTTCACAACCTAGTATCAATTATGCAAGTGTGTAGAAATAGATCAAAAGCATGAAAAGATGCACACAAGCTTGACACATAAGAGATTTATTTTAAGTCCCAAATCAAAATATTATTAGATGAAGGAGAATACCTGGGATCTTCACAACGTGCTTAGTAGATTTTACTTGATTTTTAGCAATTTTTGTTGAGCTTTTCCATGCAAGCAAGTGACGAACTCCCCAACAAGCAAACAAGCAAACAAGATATGCAAAATATATTCAACTTATGAAAACCATAGGGTTAGCTCCAAAAATCAATTATTATTAGTAATAATAACCAGCAATTAACCCAAATGACAACTCATATCATTCATTGAACCATGTAAAAAAATAAGTGCATACCCATCACAAAATTTTATTTTTTTTGCTGCATTTGACCTAGTCAACAAGATCTAATTTTTTTGATATGATTTTGGCCACAAAAATAGAAATTCAGAATAGAGACCCCTACTAAAAAATAGAGAACTTTCCAAAAATGCAAAAATTTTAGAAAAATCTCTTCATTTGTGCCCTAGAGACCCATTTTATCAAAATAGACCAGTTTTTAAAAATTGACCATTTGAGCTATTAAATTGCATCCAAATTTAAAACACAAATAATAGACCCCCTGTATAATTTGAAGAGCTTTTCGAAAATGTAAAAATTTCAAAAAAATATGCTGAGTTGCGTCAGATATTAATTTTTTTATGAAAAATCAAAAAAAATTTATTAAAAATTAAAAATAATTCATAAAATTCTGAATTTGTTTTCAAAGCTTCCTTGATATGTCTCCAACCTGAAAAAAAAATTTTAGAACCAAAATCCAAGCCGTTTGAGAGATAAAATTAAATCTGAAACTTTGGGGTTTTAGCTCCCAAAAATCAAAATCAGCATGCAAAGGTGGGTTGCCCCACGATGGGTGCCAGAAATGTGTGTGTGAAAATTGTACCTGATCTGTAGACACAACACTCAGTAAAACATTAGAGGTTAGCAAAAATCAAAATTGTGCAAAATTGAAATCTATCTAACCAAGTGATTTACTGCCTTCTAGTAGGTGCGAGATTAATGTTCTCAGATTGTAATCGAGATCAGTGACCTAGACGACACCTAAATGAAGGATTTGAATGCAATTGATCTAGATATGAGATTGAATGCAATTATTCTATTTTTTTGGTATTTTTCTATGCAATAAGAATGATAAAAACTTGATATGAATCTATGCTATTGAAAACTGATATGCTATGCTAATCTAACAATGATATGAAATATGAATGCAAAAATAAGATTGTGTTGGCATTAAACAGAATTGCCACTAGTGACAACACTTATTTGCATTCTGGATGTAAACCGAGCAAACAAGTGCAAACTGAGCAGACAGTGCAAACCGAGCAGACAGTGCAAACCGAGCAGACAGTGCAAACTGAGTAGACAGTGCAAACCGAGCAGACAGTGCAAACCGAGCAGACAGTGCAAACCGAGCAGACAGTGGAAACCGAGCAAGTTAGTACAAACCGATCAGGACAATGTAAACCGAGTAACATCTTGTCTACCGAGTCACCAATGCTTACCAAGTTCAATACCTACCGAGTGATCAGTATGAACCGTGCCTTCACTTCTACCGAGTGCATGACGATGCCGAGTAATGCAGTGGACGCCGAGTATCAGAAAGTCACCGAGTCAGTTTGAAGGAGCCGAGTAACCATATTTGGGCTGACTTAGTAGCACTTATGTTTATTTTTCAAGCCGACTGTGTAATTGTAATTGTAATTAATTGTTTGAGACTTGTATATAAACAATGTTGTAGAAATAAAAGATGTAATACAAGTAATGAAATAAATAAAGTAGAATATATGTGAAAGAGAAAGAAAGGCAGAAATAAGCGAATTACAGAAAGCTTCAGAAGTATAAGATACAGCAAAGACAAATTCATCACAGAAGGTGATCAGTACATCAGAGAATCTCAATCAGCAATCCAGTTGCAAAGCAGAGATCTACTGTTTCATTCTAACAGGTGAATCAGTACTAAATCCTTTAACCGGGTAGACTTAACAGTCTTTGTAAAAATCTCTTTACCGAGTGCATACTTCACTGTATGTTTGTAAATCCTTTAACAGGGTGGATTTAGCAATCCTTATTGCTCCTAACAGGGCAGATCATCAGAAGTGATCAAATTGTAAGCCTTAACCGGCCAACTTTATTCTGCAGTATTAAAGCTTTGTGGGTTTCATCCCCACCCTAGTTTTACTTTCTTTTGGAAGGTTTCTGGGTAACCAAATCTATGTGTCATTATTGTGAATGTTTTTAAGTTTCATGCTTTCTGTATGCAAAGGTTAAAAGGTAAATTATATGTTAAAATTAAAAGAAAATTTGGAGTTACTGATTCACCCCTCCCCTCTCAGTAACTCGGTTAATTCTTGAATATTTCCAACAATTGGTATCAGAGCTGCATTGGTTCTCAAGACAAAGCTTAACTAGCCTGAGCAAAGATCCAGGACAATGGAGGTATTCAAACTGAACAAGGTGATTGAAAATGAAAAGCTAGATCTGGAAATGGCCATAGCTAAACTCAAAGAAGAAAAAGAACATCTTTCCCAATCCTTAAGGAGAAGGAAGGAACTTGCAAATCAGATGAATGATCAGAACTACATTGAAGAAAAGATTGAAGATCTTCTTCCCTCAAACAACTCAGATGAAGCAAACAATGCTATCAAAGAACTCCTAGAAAAGAATGGGTCTCTGCAGGAAGAAGTAAGAAAATTGAAAAGAGAACAAGAACTACACTCTACAAGATTCTGTGAGATCTTGGAACAAAGAAACAAGTTGAAAGATGAATTAGATGGAAGAAACATTGAAGTCCAGAACAAAACCCTTCAGCTAGAAAATCTAATTGATCAGATCTCTCATACAAATGAAGAAATTCTAAATCTAAGATCAGAAATAGAAAACACAAGAGAAGAACTAAGATCTGAAAAGGAAATCAATCTAAGATTGATGGATGACCTAAACGCTGAAAAACAAATCAATGAAGGAATGCTGAAAAGTCAAGAAGACTTGAATCAGCTGTATGAACGAAATCTTCATAGGCAAAAAGGAAAAGTAGGACTTGGATACAAAGAAGAAGGCGAATCCTCTAAGCAAGGTACTAAAAGAAATCAAAAACCTACTTGTAATCATTGTGGTAAAATAGGACATACTTCAAATAAATGTTGGAACAATGAAAAAGCAGAATTCAATGGAAAATGTTATAGCTGCAATCAACCTGGTCATAAAGAAAATGAATGCAGGGAAAAACCTAGATTCAGAGGTAATTGTCACAAGTGCAACAAACAAGGTCACAAGGCATCCGAGTGCAGATCCAAGACATTTAATCCAGCAGAACAAATTGTGAAAGCAATGTTTGGATGGGACTACAACACCTGGTGTAGATGTCATTACTGTGGAGAATATGGACACATTGGCATGAATTGCATAAAACATCATCTAAGGAAAAGAGATACTACCGTAAGATGTTTCAAATGCACTAAACTTGGTCACATAGCCAGAAACTGCATGAATGCTAATGAAATTGAAGAAGGAAAGAAGAATGAAGCAACTAAGGTCAGGAAACAGGTGAGACAAAAATGGATTCCTAAAGCTACCGAGCAATCCAGTCCAAGTAATGGAATGGATGGCTCTACCGACTCAAACTAAATTTCCAAGGAGGCACTGGAACTGTACTCTCACAGATCAATCTCAAGTAGTTCCGGAACCGAAATTAAAAGAAAAGTCTAAATCAGCATGCAAGATGCAGTGAGATCACAGGGAGGTCGGTGTAGTCTTCACCGAGCAAGGTCGGTATAGTCTTCACCGAGCAAGGTCGGTATAGTCTTCACCGAGCAAGGTCGGTACCTGTCTTTACCGAGCGAGGTCGGAGCATTATGAATTCTCGAGTTCACCGAGTTGCGAAGTCTTTTCCGAGCAATTAATTCTTGGTGGGTGACAGTCTGTCAGAATTCCTACCCTAATTTGAAATAAGCATTAATGACAGAATTGTAAAAAAAAAGCAAGTAATCGAACTCATTCTTCACCGCGAATCTTTAGCACTTTGAGAGCAGAAAACTTCAAGGGCAACCCGGCGATTTAATACTCTTGCGAAAGGAATTTTCTGTGAGCTACCATGGCATCATCCAGCACTTCAGCGAAGAAAGGATCTGATATGTTAGTTCAAGGGGAGTGGAAAGCACCAGATTTTAAGATCGTGCCCCCAATTGCAGCAGCCCTAGATCCGAACGGAGCTCAATCTCAGATTCCTCCTAAGGTACTGCTTATTAACGATATCCGTAATCATTTTAACTGTTCAATTCAAGAAATGGGAAACCTAGAACTAGACATTGTGCGTGAGGAACTATGTGTGGATGGTATTTTGAAACCCGAGCACAAACATCTGGAAGATAAGGGTTTAGTCCACATTGCACATCTTCCTCGAAACTTTTGAGATAAATGGGTTAGGTACATTCTCAGCCGAGTACATGATGGCAAGATTTGGCTTGAGCAACCTATTGAGATCACAAAGAAAATGATTCAACAAGTCACCGGTCTTCCCATGTTGAACAAAGCTAAAACTACCAAAACCCTAGGTCGGACAGAACTAGAGAAGAAAACCCTAGCCGAGTGGGATGGTAGAGGCATGAAAGTTAGCAGCATTACCGACGCTGAACTGAAGTTTGGTACACATATCATTGCACACAAGATTTACAGTTCTAGTCGACAGAACAGTGTCTCATGTGAAGCTGTTGACCTAGCATACAAAGTGGTCAAAAACAACTTGACATTTGACCTAGCAGACTTATTGTTGAAACAGTTCAACAAGAACATGGAAAGCATCAAAACTTCCAAAAACAATCCATGTAAGTTTGGATCCTTGTTAGTCTGTTTATTCTTCTATGTTCAGAAATTCTTCCCTTCTAAAGGAAAAGTTGTATGGAGAAAAGATGTGCCAGTACTTTATGAAATTAATGAATACATCGCAGAAATGGGTGAAAACTTTGAAAGCATCATGGATAATTATTTTGAGTCTTTCAAAGAGAAAATGAATGACAGATTCCGGATTCCACAGAAGTTGGTGGAAGATTACAAAGATGACATCTGTTTTATGGTAGATTGTGATAATGTGTATATTCAAGCAGTTAAACTGAGAACTGTATATGTAAAACCTCTTCCCTATGAGGTAAATATTGATGAAACCAAGAACATTATTGAAGCACTTCTAAATCAGCCTGTCAATCCCAAAGCCCCATATTTTGGAACATATGATGAAGCTAAGATGAGAATTGAACTAAGCATAAAGCTTCCACAGGCGGTAAACAAAGGAAAGAAAAGGATAGCTAAAATGCAAATGATAACCGAGGAGAAAGAAGAAATAGGTGAAAAAGAAGAAGAAAAGGATGAGAAAATAGAGGAACCAGAACCTGCAAAGAAGAAAGGAAAAGTTTTTATCACTAAGGCATCTGTGCCTCCCACTGCTGTGTTTACAAGGAGAAATACAAGAGGAAAGGCAGACAAGGCAGAAAAGGCAGATAAAGACATAGTATTCAAAAGGCCTCCTCTAAGCCTTCAAGAAAAGCTCAAACTCTTCAGAGATGGATCAGGATCTGGAGTAAGTAACATAAAATCCTTGAGATATGAAACCAGATCGGAAGCAGAACAGAAGGAAATAGAAGATGCTGTTGTTGAGAAGATGGGACAGTGGAAATACTCTCCTGAAGAAATTACCCCACAGGTTCCAGCAGTTCTATTGAATCCAATAAAAATGAGATGGAGCAATGCAAGGCAAACTGTAATAGACATATTTGATCAAAACCTGAGACAGTTGATGCCGAGCTTGAACAATGATGAAGTAAAGAAGGCACTAAAAGAAAATGAAAATAAGATGACATTGAAGTTCAATACTTGTTTGATTTTGATCAACAATATTGAATCGGTTGTGAAGGCTGCAAAAGCCACATGGAAGAACATATACCACCTTCACCAACCGAGCATTGAAACTGAAATAATAAAGGATATTGAAGATGACAGCGATGAACAAGAAGAAGACACCGAGGTAGATGATACTGTAAGGATAGCAGCAGAAGTCATTGCATCCCTTCCTACCTCTCCAGTGAAAGTCTCTACATCCAACCCAGAGACACCTTCAAGCATGGTTGTGACAACTTCCACATTTGTCCAATCATCCCTAGCAACATCAGAGGCAGCTACCATTTCTTCTACCGAGCTGCAGTCTCCTGTACCAGTAAGTTTTCCAGCTTTTGAATCATCAAGTGTAAATATTTTAAGTTCTCCAGTAGAAAGTATACCAGTGTCAATAGCCAGCCCTACTTTATCTACTGTCACTACTACAAAAGCATTAAGTACAGATAAGCCTAAGGCTCTACCGAGTATAAAATTTTTGGGTAAAAATATAGTTGAGGATATAGACCTAGATGAAGAGATAGAGATTCCTACATTAGATTTTGCAAATCTCTCAGCAGACCAGATGCAGAATATAGGTGAGATCCTCCAAAGGAAAGCAAAACAAAAGAAGCTTAAAGAGGAGAGAGACAAGGAGTATCAAATCATCAAGGATGCTAAGGACATTTTGTCTGATGCATTAGGCATTAAAGTAGACTCCTCCCAGCATGTTTTGTTACAATTGGCAGAAGCAGTTGAGAAATACAATGAGGACTCATCCGGGACAGAAAAGTTAGTTGAAAGAGCCAAGAAGAGATTCAACAATAAAGTGCTTGAGCACATTGCTCAACACATAGCTATCAACCAAGTGGAATTGTCTTCAGTTTTCTCTAACATAGAGTCTATTTATTCGAATGCTACCTCTCTTTTGGCCAGACTATGCAATTTTGCCGAGTTCACAAAGGATGTCAAAGATAAAATGAATAAAATGGATGAGGATATGAAGATTAGCATACAGAAGCTACAACTTGAACCAAGTTCAAGCTCTGCTCATCACATGAAAATTTCACATCTATCTAATATGCAGTCTGATCTATTGAAAGAAGACTCAAGGATCCGGTCCACACTGCTAGACATCCAACACATGATCCTTCCCATCATGAATGCAATGTATAAGCACATTGAACATTCCAGAACATTGATTCATGACAATCAGTTCTCCATAGCAGATCACATGATTGAACTCTCTGCAGAAGTCCAAATTGCTATACAAACATGTAAGATTCTGCAAGAAAGTTGGGACAAAACCCTGGCACTAATAATGAAGGTACATTCTGATTTCTTATCAAATTTTGGATTCTCTCTGTAAATAACTTGTATATGCATCTTTGGCATTATCGTCAAAAAGGGGGAGATATGTATAGAAGGAGAGATATGTATACAGTTATAGATTTGTATAAGAAACAGTTAGCACATTGAAAGGGGGAGACAATGTATAAAGCCCTATAACAAAGACAAATTTTGAAAAATCAAAATAAAACTCAGCATGATTCGTGTATATAAATTTTGGCCAATAAGTGTTTTTGTCACTAATGCCAAAGGGGGAGATTGTTGGCATTAAGAAGAATTGCCACTAGTGACAACACTTATTTGCATTCTGGATGTAAATCGAGCAGACAAGTGCAAACCGAGCAGTCAGTGCAAACCGAGCAGACAGTGCAAACCGAGCAGACAGTGCAAACTGAGCAGACAGTGCAAACCGAGCAGACAGTGCAAACCGAGCAGACAGTGCAAACTGAGTAGACAGTGCAAACTGAGCAGACAGTGCAAACCGAGCAGACAGTGCAAACCGAGCAGACAGTGGAAATCGAGCAAGTTAGTACAAACCGATCAGGACAATGTAAACCGAGTAACATCTTGTCTACCGAGTCACCAATGCTTACCGAGTTCAATACCTACCGAGTGATCAGTATGAACCGTGCCTTCACTTCTATCGAGTGCATGACGATGCCGAGTAATGCAGTGGACGCCGAGTATCAGAAAGTCACCGAGTCAGTTTGAAGGAACCGAGTAACCATATTTGGGCCGACTTAGTAGCACTTATGTTTATTTGTCAAGCCGACTATGTAATTGTAATTGTAATTAATTGTTTGAGACTTGTATATAAACAATGTTGTAGAAATAAAAGATGTAATACAATTAATGAAATAAATAAAGCAGAATATATGTGAAAGAGAAAGAAAGGCAGAAATAAGCGAATTACAGAAAGCTTCAGAAGTATAAGATACAGCAAAGACAAATTCATCACAGAAGGTGATCAGTACATCAGAGAATCTCAATCAGCAATCCAGTTGCAAAGCAGAGATCTACTGTTTCATTCTAACAGGTGAATCAGTACTAAATCCTTTAACCGGGTAGACTTAACAGTCTTTGTAAAAATCTCTTTACCGAGTGCATACTTCACTGTATGTTTGTAAATCTTTTAACAGGGTGGATTTAGCAATCCTTATTGCTCCTAATAGGGCAGATCATCAGAAGTGATCAAATTGTAAGCCTTAACCGGCCAACTTTATTCTACAGTATTAAAGCTTTGTGGGTTTCATCCCCACCCCAGTTTTACTTTCTTTTGGAAGGTTTCTGGGTAACCAAATCTATGTGTCATTATTGTGAATGTTTTTAAGTTTCATGCTTTCTGTATGCAAAGGTTAAAAGGTAAATTATATGTTAAAATTAAAAGAAAATTTGGAGTTACTGATTCACCCCTCCCCTCTCAGTAACTCGGTTAATTCCTGAATATTTCCAACAGATTGATCTCACAAAGATGTCGATTCGCAAGAGCTTTGATTCTTCAATTCCAATTCTCCAGCGTGATTGTGCAAAATATGAGATGCTTGGATGCAAATTTGAGAGATGATTGAGAGATGAATTATGAAGAGATGAGCCTTGTTTTTATAGAAATCCAGGGCTTTGGAGGTGCATGGATAAAAGCCATAAATCACTCAAATAACTCAGGTTGATTTTTGAGTTATTTTTAAATAAAGGATAATTAACTCACAAAAACATGCAAAAGCTAAGTTTTAACTCAAAATAGAGTTTAGCTTTAATTGATAATTGATAGTTGTCTGCTTTTATGATTGTGCATGTTTTATTTATGAATTAATTTAATAATAAAGTGATTTATTTCCAACTTAACTGCTTTTAAAAATAAAACAATTGATTTATGGGTTAATCAATTATTTAATCAAACTTTTATTAAAAACTATATTATTAAATAATGACAACTTGCTTTAATTAATTAAATAAGAATTTAATCAATTATTCATATGATATTAGATTTATTGTCAAAATTAAATAATACAATTAATAATAGATATAATTAAATTTAATTACATAATTAAGTGGCAAATATTAAATCTAATTAATTAAATATGAAAATATTCAATTAATCAAACTTTAGGATAAATGTGATTTATTGCCAAATAATTATAAAATTAAAGATAATTAAGATAGTTAAGAATATTACTAGGAATATTCCCCGATGCAAAATTTAAGATAATCAATTAGATTTGATGATGTTTAGATGTGCCTTAGATTAGGACTTTGATGTCGATTTCATATGATTTGATGATATAGGAGGTTAATGAACTTATAGCCCATTTTTAGGGTATTACACACTCAAGAAGTACACAAGGTCATCCATCCTTGGAAGGGGAAATTTGTATTTGATTATTATCTTGTTTATGTCCCTAGAGTTTGTGCACATCCTCCACTCCCTATATTTCTTTGATACTAGTACTACAAGTACCACACATGGACTCAGGATCTCCTGAATCAGTCCTCTACTCAACAATTCTTGAACTTATATACTCAAATCCTCATTCTTAGTAGGATTCATCTTATGCGATGCCTTATTTGGCAAATTAGCTCCAGGGATTAAGTCTATTTAATGACCAATCTTCCTCACTGGTGGTAATTCATCGGGGACATTATCATAAAAAATTTCCTAAAACTAATTCAACAGACTAGAAACCTCTGTTGGAACTTCCCTACTATCTTCTTTATCCATTCTAGGAACTAAAGCATAACATAGGTGCTCATGTTTCACGTCTTATAGAAAATTTCTCTCATAGACAAAAAATACTCTACCACTACTAAATACATTTTCTTGTTCTTTTGTGAGGGGTTTCAGACTATGACGAACTCCATGCTTTGTCAAAGAGTATGCGTTTTCACGACCATCATGTATGGCTCACTTGTCAAACTACCATGACCTCCCTAATAGCATATGACATGCATCCATGTGTATGATGCCATAAAGTACCTCATCTTGGTAGCTTCCAATCTTGAACTTCACCAGGCATTGCTCATTGAACAAGACTTTGTGGTCATTTTGCAACCAGACAATCTGATACAGATGTGGATGTCTCTACCTCTTGAGCTTTAACTTTATGACCATCTCTTCTGATACCAGATTATTAGTGCTTCCATTATCAATAATCACATCACAACACTTATCCTCACACTTGCACCTAGTGTGAAATAGGCTCTTCCTCTAATCTAACTCATTTTGTTTATTTAACAGGGTTCTCCTGACAATGAGGGTTTCTCCCCTCTCAGCATCATCCAAGTGCTCTGATTGAGCTTCTTCATCTGCATGTGCAACTCGTTCTTGGCCTTTAGTCCTTCTATTTGTCCTTCCTTTCCATTTTGGGCATTCATAGGATCGATGCCCTTCCTCACCACAATAGAAACAATTTCCTCTAAAGCCACCTATCCTATATCCTTGTCTAGGTCTTCATCTTCCTCTTCCTCTTCCTCTTTTCTCTCCATTGTTTTGATCACAAGAGTGATTAGAACTATCATTTCTCCAATTTTAGCTAGTACCCACATCTTCATTTTTCCTTTGCTCCTCATTTCAATTCCCAAAGGATCTTTCACCACTCCTTTCTCCTTGACTTCACCCTCTTTTCTTTCCTTCAAATCTCTTGCTCATATTCTCCACTCTTAAAGCAAACTAGTATGCATCTTCAATTGGTCATTCTGATCAGGCTTAACTTCTCCTAAATACTTGGCCTCAACCCATTAAGGTAACCGATAAATTTCTCCTTTTTGACCTTTGCATGGCTTGTCCTAATAATCATTTTATAAAACTATTCTATATACTCCTTAACATACTTTCTCCCTTATCTTAACCCTTGTAGTTTCTTCAACAAATCCAACTCATAGTCCATTGGAATGAATTGCTTCTTCAGTTTTTCAACCATTCGATCCCACTTGGTGATCTTTCCATTTACTCTCTTATTTAGTTCTAGTTGGACCTCCTTCATGGCCCTTCAACTTTTTCTCTACAAACTTTATTAGATCTGGGTCCTCTATCTCCTCATACTCAAATATTCCTCCATCTCATTTATCTAGTCGATAAGCTCTTCTGGGTTTAAATTTCCAAAGTAATAGAAAACTTCAATCTTGGGTCTTTTCCTATCTTTGAAATGGCCCTTATTAGCCGTAGTTGATATTGATCTTCAACTTCTTTTGTACTTCATCCTTAGATGGATCTTCAAAATCCTCTTCCTCTTCACTTTCTTCCCCTCTACCCAGGTGGAACCCTCTTCTCAACTCCTCCTACAACACATTGATATGTCTCTAAAGTGCCCTAAAACCATCATCTACTAGAGCATAAATATACCACTGCACACACCACACATCACTCTAGGAGGCATCTTGACCTCAAGCCCACAATCACAAGTCCTGGTGCGAACTACCTCATAGTTGGTGCTCTATCCACACACTCAGGAACAACCTGTTGTGATATCACTTTATGAGGGTAGAACTTGGGAGAATAAAAGAACACAATATGAAAGATACTTTCTATTATCTGAATAAAGATGTGTATTACATGAACATTACAATTAGAAAGGAAAACTACATGCCTCACAAGCTACAACACTTTCAAATTTTTGAGAAAACCCCTTTTCCCAATACCTCCTCTCAAAAACTACCTTCCCACCTTAAAGATGGGTCTTAAATAACCTATTTTTAGTTTTGGGGCCAAATTGAAATTTTCATTTTTAAATTTGGTAGTTGGGAACCAAAATAGAGGATTTGAAATTAAAATTTGCATCAAGTTCAAAAATAGGGTGGTTCCCAAAAAGTGGTCCAACTTCTAGGAGGCATACCTTTTGATCTAAGACTCTGATTAATGAACCATTTACACCATTGGAAAGCTATTTGAGAGAACTATGGACCTATGGAATATAAAATCTCGTACCCCAATTTTCAATATTGTATAGTACCATTTAGTGCCTCAAACTTGACTTCAAAGTTTTTTTTTACAAGGTTTCATAAACTTAAAACTACAATAACCTCAAAATGTTGAATGATCTCGACCTAATTCTTTTGCCAAAGTGCTTAATATTAAATTTACAATCTTCCCTTGAATTCATGTTCTCATCTACCTTATAATTCAAACCCACCTACAAAATATTATTTTCCCCCTAAAATGTAGCAACTTCCTAAAAATAGCAAGTTGACTGAGAAGAGTAGCAATGGGTTTCTAAGAGTTGGAATCTCTATTTTTTCCAAATAGGTATCCATAAATACAAAAACATCAAACATAAAATTGCAACAAAAAATATTTTTGGGTGATGCATGATTTGCCCTAGCACCGTTGGATGCTCCTACATCAAAATATATTACTATTATGTTGCCTTGTCAAATGGAAATAAAAAGAGTTGGAGCAGGTTTCCATGATTTATTATTTTATTGGCATGAATGGTGTGGTCTTTTTGGCGTCTGTAAAGGCCAAAACTTAAACTTCCATTACTATACACTTGGTTAAGTTAATATATATCTTCTTTTGTTTCTTTACAATTGTTAGATTTATAATATATTTTTTATTTTATTTTTCACAGATTACATCAAATGTTCAGATGGACATCGTTTACAGAAATGGTTTTTTTAAAATGAATTGATGTTTGTCATATATTATTATGTTATGTCTAAAGAAATGTGATATATAAAATTCAAACTAGGCAGGTGAAATAAATCATGGATTATGACTTATTATTTATTCAATTTATTTTTTATTAAATATTATATTTATGGTAATATAGTAGTTAATTATTTAAATTTTTTGAGTCATTTGAGTGCTAATCTAGTGCACATTTATACAAAAATTTGTTATATCTTGGTATTTAAGCACATCCATTTGAACATGTATCAGTCATTTTGAAATAGAAGACACTATCCATATTATGATTAGCGTCCCTTAAAATATGTAGATTTGTAGCACTAAAAAGTACAATATTTGCATAAGAATTCTCATCTAGATCACTTGAAAGTTGGATGCCAAAATTTACATATGACAATAAAATTCATGTTTTAAGGGGTTGAATGAGGAAATCATATCAAGTACTTGTTAAATATTTCCAATTAATACAAATTAATATAGTATGGAAATAAGAGAAAACAAGGCCTAAACAATTTATACTTTATATCAATAACACACCTTAGATTAAATGTGCATTGTGTGGGATTAGGCCTAAAACATATGATTGAGCAATCATCACAATGAAGTTAGCTTTATCATGTAGATCTTAGACTCTCAAATTCCCTCCTATCCCAGAGATACCTTTCTACTTAATAATTCATAGACTTTGAAAATGCTTCAAATATCAGTCTAAAAAGGTTTCATACTCTAGCACAATTTGTATAAAGAAAAAAATTGATGCAGTAGCATCCTGGGTGTAAGAGCAATCTTGCATCACCCAAAAATATTTCTGGTTTCTTTTCAATAAGGGCTATCTTGTGTAGAGCTACTATTTATGGAAACTTGCTATTTTTAGTAAGTTGGTCACACAATCTCGGAATGTTTTGATTTCACAGTTGGAGGTTCATCTTAGTCATATCAGCCTGCTTGTAAAGTTTCATTGCTAGATCAAGTCTGGTTTTGAAGATATTGAAACTTTTCAGTTTTGGAAACAGGGTACAGAAACTTTGAACTCAATTTTGAAGGCTTTAGAGGCCCCAAATGAGGTCAAATTTTTGGCTGAACGAAGCTTTCTTAATTTAAGTGTTGTAGAGCTCCTCGTGCCTTTTCGAAATGGGGTTATAATAGTCAATCGAGTCAACGGGTGATGACTTATGGTCTCCGGAAGTTGGGTCACCTAAAATGGCGAAAAATGATTTTCCTTCAAAATTTTTGTTTGGGTTTCAAAAGTTATTTTGAGCCGACTTTGATGTAATAAAATGAAAAATAAAATAATTCTAAGTTTGGTCGACCTTGTTGGCTAAAAATTCTGGAACCTTCCCAGGTGGTGGAAAATTGCCTATATAAGGAAGGCTGTAGTGTTGTCTTAGGCAGTTTGGGATAGTTCTGGGTAGTAGATCTGGGTATTGATTCGAGGCTTTGTCCTACAAAATATTGTAAGGGAATGCCCATGTGGCTTTGCATATTCTAATTCTAAAAGTTTGTAATTCCACATTTGTGGAGATAATAAGAAGCCAATTTTCTGTTCTTGCATATTGTTGTTGTTTCTCTATTTCTGCTATGTGTTTGTGGTATTAAGGGGAGCACCCTTCATAAAAAATTATAACATCCCTTAATTGAAAACTAACATATAAGTGATCTAAGAACAAAAAATATAAACTTAGGAGCTTCTTGAGTTCCATAAAGCCTCTGAATAGTTATGGATACAATATGCATCAATAGAATAGAAGATATCTTATAATTATATACTAACTAAACTTTACAACACTATTGAAGTCTCGTACAAAAGGGAAATTGAGATTGGATTTACTTATGCTAGCTACCTTGTTGGAGACCTCTAAGATTGTTCTTAGCTTTGTTGATCCAAAAATGTAGGGAAGTTTCATATTCATGTCAATTGGCTTCCTAGATGCCATGGTTTGATATAATTCTACCTCTTTGTCTAATTTGACATATATTTATAGGTGTGTATTTATTGGACAATCTAATATTTTGGGCTTGTAATTTTGAGGGGACCAATAGAATCTTTTTTTGGAAAATGGTAATCATTGTTATTAATATATATGATAATCATGTTTAATGTGAGAGCAATGAAATAAGCATCTATAGAAACATAGCGTAACTAATATCCAACTCAAGGGAAAGAGAAAAGGTAGATCATTATGAAAGTGTAGCTTTAGAAGGTAGATACATAAACCAAGGATAGATGTGCTATATGATATGAAAGATACAAGTATCTCATAATTAAAATAATGGCATGTAAATCAAGTTTGGAAAATGCCTTAGCATGGGACTTAATGACAAGACATTCTAAGGTGGTACAATGAGATTAAAGATAATGCATAACACATTTTCAAACCCTAATCCAAAAGATATATGCAAATAAGGATCAAAATCTAGTTAAAGATGCAAATATGAAAACAAATAAAAACAATAGAATAAATAAAACTGTGAATTGGACAACCTAGATTAAAGTTGGGATGCATAGGATCATATTTGCTCATCTATAATGTAGATGAAAATAAACTTCCTTTACTGTTTAACCAATGCTAATGTAATAAAATACATACACATAAGCACAACTCAATGTAGGTAAATAAATGAGCATTGAGTTGACCATAATATTGAGTGGGTGATCAAAACATTACACTTTATAAATAGAAAATTATTTTTTGTTAGATCAATAACTAACAATGGCTTTGAAACTAATATGGATATAAATCTAATGTATCTCAAAATATGGAAAAATAGTTATTAGGCTAATAATTTACTTGAGATTTGAAATATTTTATTGTGATTATGAATGAACAAATTTTATTGTTAGAGACAAATGTACAATTACAACTTATCCTGAACTTGCTATATGTAATATATAGACTATTTTTTCTTCACTTTGCTTGACCCTTTTTTATGTCTTCTATTTTTCTTAGTATGTACAAGAACTAATGACATTAATAATGATTTTTTATATTTTTGATAGACTTAAGAAAACACACAATTGAGAGGGGGGGGGGGGGGGGTGAGGGTGAATCAATTGTGCCACAAAACAGTCAACCTTTAACCAAATTATAAACTTCAACTTCATATCTAAATGATAAACATGAAACCAAGATCATAACATCATAAACAACACATAAAACCAAGATTTTTGACGTGGAAACCCTATTAGGGGAAAAACCACGATGGGGATCAAACCCACAAGATGAATGTACTATGTTAAAAGTATTATACCATGTTAGGAGTATTACAAAGGGAATGCACATGCATTCAAGCACACTGCCTAGAGCTCATTGCTAAAATACAAAAATGATATGAATCACAAGGAATGATCACTCCCTTACATCAATCTCTGATTACAAATAATGGAGGACATATTGTCCAAACTCATGAACTGACAAACAACATCTTTGATATGCCAAAATAGTTTGAATGAAGTACAATAGTTTTTGCATCAATTATAGATTCCACTCATTCCTCTTTCCACAAGATCTCTACACCTCTCTCATACTCTTCCATGCCATCACAATAAAAAATAATTACATACATATACACATTACATCAATTTATCTCAACTAGGTCGGTTGGGGACATAATTACAAAATATTATCTCAATACATCTCAAAACTCAAAGCGATCCATTGAATGTCAGCTAAGACATAACAATGATCTATAATAACATCATTGAACATGCTCCAGATCCATAGATCATACATCAATTCATCACAGTGCACTACATCATCAGGTTGGCTAAGACCAACTGAAGAACAACAACACGCCACATGAAATGCTCATAATTCAATCACATAATCCAATGCGATCTAGAAAAATGAATAGAACATGATCTAGAAACATCAACAAGTAATGTGAAATACCAAGATATCAACAAGAACACCTCTATCAAAAAATCCATACACTTCTCTACATTGTTCATTAGGACCATTAATCAACAACCAATGTCATAAAAGAAAATTAGCTTGCCAGTTTCCAAATCATGAACCACTCGAGCTGAAGACACAAATCAAAGTCTTGAACTCATCAATAGGTTAGCAACCAAGAATATTGCATAACCAATCCACACTTATCCAAATATTGAAACATTGTCACAAACTGAATAACCAAGATACCTGTCTCTGATAAATCCACCACAACTCAGTCAAATCACCATGCAATCCTCTACCACTTGAACAAAGTCAAGTACAAACATAAATAAACACAACTACAACTTCAAAACAATATATCTTCAATGTAGTAAATGGGATGATCAAAACATCTGACTGATCATACCAGGAACATTGTCTGTAACAGTTGGAATATGTTGACATCAACGAAAAAATATTAATGCCAACACATATGTGCACAATCTGAATAATATCTCAATAATTTTATTATATAATAGATCCATGAGGGCACTGTGGCTTAATCAACCTCTTAGAATTGAACAACATTAAAAAAAAAGTCTCCAATCAAACAAATGCTTCTAGTTCATGATTATGCAAAATTGAGTTTCAAACTAGAGTTCCAATTGAAGTGTGTCAGTCAAATGATTTCTCTCCATGATTGAATGATCTCCTCATGATATTTTGAATATGATTAGAATAAATGTATTGAATGACTTTAAATACAATGTCATACAACATATCACACAAGTTTTTGTTAAGTCAATCTAAGGATATGAAAGATAAAGGAGAGAAGTGAATCAATTAGATTTAAATTTTTTAAATAAGGAAATGCAATACCCATAATTAAGAATTAGTGCTAGGATAATGAAAAATATATGAATGGAAATAAATGAGCTCCATGGTATCAATAAATGAGTTGATAATGAAAATATATAAGGGCGTACAAATATGGGAAAGACAATAAATTGTATAAAAAGCTATAAAGATGGTTAGTAGATAATATGAAGTAAGGGATACAAATTTGTACTCCAAAAAATTACCATTTATCAATATATCTACATTACAACACTCCAACCAAAATAAACAAAAAACTAAATAAATGTCAATGGGCCCTTATTGTGCTAGTGATGTTGAAATCTTCTTAATGAGCCCACTAAGGATCAAGTCTCACTAAGTGTGAGGCTCTAACATATAGAAGAGATGAGGTTGAGATTGTGCCTCAATAAAATTTTGTGGAACAAATACCTCTAAGTCTTTGACCCTTAGCTGAAGAGGTTTAGCTTAAGGTTTGTGCTCCCATATATCAAATAGCTAAAATAAAATTATAAATGAAAAATCTATTGGTTGTTGTTGCACCAAAAGATCAACATGTTAATTTGTATAATACAACCACTAGACTTGTTGAACATGGAATGTGGCTAAGCCATGTCGCGAACCCAAATGCCATGTTGCACATCCCAAGGATACTAATGGTGCACATTTTGCAACAACAACCCCCCTCTAGCAGAAGTGTGAGGTTCAAACTTGTGACCTAGGCTCTGATATCGAATGTTGGTTGCCTTTGCACAAAAAGATCAACCTATTAATGTCTAATACAAAGTTATATAACACAAAAGGCAATTAAGCCATGTTATGAACCCAAGTGTCACACTACACATCACAAGGAGACCAAGAGTGCACTATTGGAAATTGCAATTGAAGCAATTATTGTGTTGTCATTGATGTCAAATATTAACTGATAAGACTGTTGCTACTTAGGAAAGTACTATATCTATTTGAGTATTGCTAAGGGGGTAGGCAAGGTCGGTAACAATAGCACCTAAGGAAAGGTTGAGTTATCTTGATACTACAAAGTGTACTTGACTATGTTGTACAATGATAAGACAATGTATTGTTTATCTTAGTAAGATTGAAGACTAAATTGGTAGGCTTGACCGAGAAAAAATAGAGAAATCATGTTCAACCCGAGTGATGTTAGTGTTGACCGAGTCAGTGTATGTTGAGCAAAATTATAGTGTCGACCGAACATTAGTTAATTGCCAAGGAAGACAGTTTAAGCCGAGGAAACATTTTTAGTAATGACCGAGCTTTCTACATGAAGACCGAGTAGTTGATCACAGTATTGACCGAGAATCAGTATTTTTATATTTGAAGAGAATTCAGATTTGGGGCCGACATTGTTGAATTCTTGGATTATGTAAAATGTGTTGACTTTATTTATTGATTGTTTGAAAGCATTTAATGTACTGAAAAATGTTTTATTGTAAATCTTTAAGAGATTTGAGATGTTTCTAGAAAAGGAGCCAAAGAACATAAAGTGGGTAGATTCAATGAATCTGACCTAACCCTAAGATCTACGAAGGAGATTGAGCAGAAAAAGATGAGTTAACTTAATTGAGGAAGTATTAAGGGAACCTGAGCATTAGGTATGTGTGTGCATGGGTGAACAGAGGATGCTGGAAGATCAGTAGATGTTATTGACTGTATAAGCAGGAAAGGTTGAAGGAGAAGTGTGCTGATTGCTTGAAGAAAAGTTTCGAGAAGATCATAGATGGAGATGGCAAAGTTTCAAAGTCAGTAAACCAACATTTGTGTATGGAATTGAATCTAATTTTTGCAAAGTGAGTTGTATGTTTTTCAGATCAATACTGCTACTACTTTCTAACCATTGTAACATTCAAAATCCTTTTAACAAAGGTTGACCTAACAGTCATATGTTTAAATCCTTTGAACAAGGTTGCATTCTAATGGAGTGTATGTAAGTCCTATAACAAGGCTCACTTTTAACAGGGTGATTGAAATCTTTTAACCGAGTCACACCTAATAGTGTGTATTGTAACCTTTGATAGGGTTGGTTTTTAATCGAGCTCACTTCAGAAGAGTGAAAATAATAGTAGCATGTTAAAAAGTGGTTTTTCCTAGATTGGGTTTCCACTATAAATCCTAGTGTCAATGCTTGTGTGAATGTTTTGGTTTAGACATTTTTGTGTTTTACAAGTTAGATACAGCTGGGTAGTGGACTGTAATGTTATATGTTTCTATTATTGAATCAGTGATGACCGAGTTGGTTTTGGTTGTTAGATCTAATTTAAGGAAAAGTTTTTGAAGTTTGTTTTATACATCTAGACCTGAGAACAACTGATTCACCCCCCCTCTTTGTTGTTCTAAATCATATTAACAATTGGTATAAGAGCTATGTTGCTTATTATTGGTGTTTACAGAAATCAAGTTTAAAGGGTCTTGAAGGAAATGATCAGGATGTATAAGGAGGTACCAAATTTGAATAAGGAAAATTTCCCTGCATGGCAAAGTTTGATGAAGTTGCATCTAGTCGGTATTGGTGATTTTGCAAAGTACTACATTGAGAATGACTATGTCTCACTTGTCGCACATTTGACTGCCAAAGAAATAAGAGCTAAGAAAGAACATAATCAGGCAATGTTAGAAATTGCATCTGCCCTAAGCTATCCAAAATTTGAGGACATCAAGGATTGCACAAGTGCTAAGGAGATGTGGGACACTCTTGCAAAGATCTATGGTGGTGACATAAATGTACTGAAAGCTAAGGCTGAGAGTCTTAGAGGTAAGTTTGATGAAATGAGAATGCAAGAAGTTGAGAACATTGCACAATATTGTGGTAGAATAAAAGAAGTTGCGAATGCTATTAGAGGAGCAAGTGGAACTATTGAAGATAAAACTATAATTGGTAAAGTACTAAGAACTCTGCATCCTATATATGCTATTAAGATCTCTGCTATTCAATAATCTAGATGTAACTCTTCAAATGTGCTTACTTTGGAAAGTTTGGTTGGCAAGCTGACTGCTTTTGAACTCTCTAACTATGATAACTTCACTGTTGGTAGTATTGGTAATGTTGAATCTACTTTTAAGTCACAATTAGTTTTGAACAAGAGAAAGAAAGAGAAAGAAAGATGCATCAGTGAAAGTGACAGTGACACTTCTGATGAAGAACTTGAAGATCTATAAGCTCTTATGGCTAGAAGATTGAGAAGGGGAAAAGGAAAATATAAAGGTAAACTCCCTATTATATGTTTTTCATGTAACAAAGTTGGTCATATAGCTGCTAGATGTCCTGATAGGAATGATAAAGATGAAGAAAGAAAAGGCAAACACAAAGATAGAAGAGATGATAGAAGCTAGCGAAGGTACAAAGACTACAAAGGAAAAGGTAAGAAATCTTGTTACATTGCTGAAGAAGAAACTGACGCTGATAGTGATGATTTTGAAATTGAGGTAGTCTATGTTGCAATGAAAGATGAATCTGATGAGGATGAGAAAATTGCATTGATCTCCTATGTGAACAAGAATGAAAAATAGATTATTGACAGTGGTTGTTCACATCACATGACTGGTGACAAGAGTAAGTTTGAGACCTTACATCATTATAGAGGTAAAAGTGTAAAATTTGGTAATGATGCACCATGTCTTGTTAGAGGAAAAGGTTTGATTAAACTGACTGATAAGATCTCTTGTAAAAATGCATATTGGGTTGAAGGTCTAAATTATAATCTACTAAGTGTTGCTTAGCTCAACTGCATTGGTTACCAAGTGGAATTTCATCACAAGAAAGCTAAAATATTTGATGCTACTGGTGAACTAATTGGAAGTGGAGAACATACTAGAGGTAATTTGTTTTATCTTGACCTATCTGAAGAAGCATGTATGGTTGCACAACTTGATGACATTTGGTTATGGCATAAGAGGCTATGTCATGTTAACTTTGATAATCTTGTAGAAATAAGTAAGAAGAAGAAAGTAAGAGGTATACCTAGATTGAAGAAACCTGAGAATGTGATGTGCAAGGAATGTTAGTTAGGAAAAATGACAAAGTCAAGTTTTAAGAGAAAATCCTTTACTTCTGATAACATTTTAGATTTGGTTCATACTGACATTTATGGACCTATGGGTATACAAAGTTACTATGGTGCTAGATATTTTATCTTGTTTGTTGATGATCATACCAGTATGATGCATGTAATGTTTCTAAAAGAAAAATCTGACGCTTTTCAATTCTTTAAGTGGTATTTGGATAAGGTTGAGAAGGAGATAGGTAGGAACCTGAAATGTCTTAGATCTAACCGAGGTGGAGAATTTACATCAAATGAATTCAATCTATTTTACAATGAAAAAGGAATCAAAAGACAGATGTCTACACCTAGAACACCTCCACAGAAAGGTATAGCAGAGAGAAGAAACATATCTATCTTGGATTGTGCAAGAACATTGTTGATTGAAAATAATGTGGCACAAAAATATCTAAAAGAATTTATAAGTACAACTGTCTATACTCTTAATCAGGTATAGATCAAGAAAGGTACAAATCTGACACCCTATGAATTATGGTATGGGCATGCACCGAGTGTTAAATACTTTAGAATCTTTGGAAGCAAGTGCTACATATTAAAAGACAATATAAATGGAAAGTTTGATGCTAAAAGTGATGAAGGCATATTCTTAGGGTATTCCACAAAAAGTAAAGCTTATAAGTGTTTGAACTCTAACACTAACAAAATTGTGGAAAGTGTGAATGTAAAAGTTGATGAGTATATAGAAAGAAATGAAGTTGATAGGAAAAGAGAACCATAAGATTATAGATCTTTTGTGTATATTGAAGAAGAAGAAGAGGCAAGTAACATACTTGCACCTGATTCTGAGTCTCGGGTAAGCAATGCTGAGCAACAGGAAGAGGTTGCCGAGCATCAGAAAAATAGTACCGAAAGAGAACAAGAACATGTTGAGTGACAAGATAATGCTGTCAAGTATCAGGAAGATATTGCTGAGCATTCAAAAGCTGAATCTGAAAATCTTGATGAGGAACTTGATGAAATAAAGGAGAGAAGAGTTGAACCTATTTTGGCAAAATATGTAAGAAGACATCACAAGCCTGAACAAATAATTGGAGACAAACATACTGGAATTATGACCAGAAGTAAAACAATGGATCCAACATGTTTACTATGTGAATTTGAACCTAAGTCAACTAGAGAGACATTAGACAATGAAGAATATATAAAAGCACTGAATGAAGAAATAGATCAGATAGAGAAGAATGATACTTGGACTCTGGTGCCAAGACCTGAAAACAAAAATGTTATAGGAACAAAGTGGGTGTTCCGGAATAAGCTGAATGAAAAAGGTGAAATAACTAGGAACAAAGCTAGGCTGGTATGCAAAGGCTACGTACAAGAAGAAGGAATAGATTATGGGGAGAAATTTTCCCCTATAGCTATATTGGAAGGAGTAAGAACTCTGCTTGCATATGCTACTTATATAGATTTCAAGGTTTATCAAATGGATGTCAAGTCTGCATTCTTAAATGGTATACTAGAAGAAGAAGTTTACATAGAACAACCAGAAGGTTTTATTGATCCAAATAGAAGACACATGGTATGCAAACTGAACAAAGCACTATATGGATTAAAACAAGCTCCCAGAGCATGGTATGAGAGATTGCATCTACTTGATACAAATTGGATTTTCAAGAACAAATGACACAAGCAATCTGTACATGAAAGATGAAGAAGGTAAAGGTATCCTATTGGCAAAATTTTTTGTGGATGATATTATTTTTGTTGGAAAAAATGCTTTGTGTAAAAGATTTTCAAATGAAATGCAAATTGAATTTGAAATGAGCATGTTTGGTGAGATCAAATTCTTTGTTGGTTTACAAGTATATTAGATGAAGAAAAGAATTTTCATTACACAGTCTAAGTATGTTAATGAACTACTGAAAATTTTTGGGATGGAGGATTCTAGACCAGTAAGTACTCCTATGGCTACTGGACAAAATTTATTTAAGAATGATGATGCTGCAGAAGTGAACTAGACTTTGTATAGATCCATGATTGGAAAATTGCAGTATGTTGCACATAGTAGACTAGATATTGCACTAGCTCTTGGGATTGTGGCAAGATTCTCTGCCAATCCTAAGGAAAAACACATGATGGCAGTAAAAAGAATTATGAGATACTTGAAAGGGACTGTTGACTATGGGCTATATTACAAGAAGGATGAAAGATTTGAACTAAGAGTATATACAGATGTTGATTGGGCAAGAAATGTAGATGACATAAAGAGTACTAGTGGTAGAGCTTTCTTTCTTGGACAGAGATTAGTCTCCTAGACGATCAAGAAACAAAATTGCATTTCCCAATCTACTGCTGAAGCCGAATATGTTGTTGCTGTAGTAAACTGTTCAAATTTGGTATGGATAAAACAATTGTTGGTAGGCATGAAAGAAGAAATCACTGAACCTATTGTTATTTTCTGTGACAACACAAGTGCTATCAACATTTCTAAGAATCCAGTGATGCATACTAAGACCAAGCACATAGCAATCAAGCATCACTACTTGAGAGAATTGGTATTGTATGCACCCTAAAATGGTTGCCTAGACTTTGGGCCCCCATTCAGTAATTTATCAAATCCCTGAATCAATATTTTCAAAAATCAGCATTTTATCAATTATATCAATTTCCTTGATCAAGTCCTATTTTATCATTTTCGATTATTTTCCTTGGGCTAACCATTTTATCCTAAAGTCTTTATTTATTTAAAAGGAATTTCCTCCCCTTTTAATAAATAAAAAGCCCCCACTTTTCCTCTTATCCTAAGTTGCACAAATAAAGCATTGTTCTTATTTTATAAAAAGAGGAAAAGCACTTTTTGTCTCATATGGATACAAAAGTCAACTTTTATTTTCTCATTGGAGGATACTTGTGCACATGGATTGCTCCTTTTTCAAGCTCCACCCTTGATTAAATCTTTTGCCTCTTAATCTCCATGGTCCATTTTTTTTCAATTCCTATAAAAGAAGATCTCTCTTCCTCATTTGCATATCAATCTTTTTATGCTAATGTTATGATGCAGGTTTTCTAGGTCACTTTGGAGCTTTTGAAGATTTGGAGCATTCTTGGCTTTTGCATCTACATGCTATCATAGTTTTATTTCTTGCATTATCATGGCATTCATAGCTTCATATTTAGTTTAGTTTCCTTTATGCTTTAGATTACTTCATTTAGCTTAAATAGGAGGCTTTGTAATACTTGTTCTTTCATTTTCATAGCATAGCTTGCATATTTCATTTCCATAGCTTAGCTTGCACCTCTCATTTCTAGCTTGCATATTCATCTTAATCTAGTTTGCATTTGCATTTCATAGTGATTCTTGGGGATATTGGCATTCTTACCCTTGTCTTCATTTGAATCTCTCATTGTGTGGTTGACTAGCAAGGTCATTAGCTTAATAGCTCTAGCTAAGAGAAAATTTTAAATAATCTTGCAACTCCATACATAAAGAGCTCTAGGTCGCTTTCTAAGGTATCCCATTCATGGATTCCCTTGGATATAATGACTTAGAGAAGTGCACCATTTGAGTGTGTACATTTTTTGGTGCCCACCATGGGGCAGAGCATTATTGTTTTGTCCTTAATTTGTTGCATTTCCATTAATTTTTCGTCAAATTTTAGCTTCATTTTCAGCTCTCAAGTTTTTCAGTCTCAGATTATCGCGCGATAGTTTTCCAATATTGCGTGATAGTTCATGTATGGTGGCACAATACTTTACCAATTAAAGTTTCACCCTGTTTGGGACATTTTATCACACTGTTTGAGACATTCTATCGCTTGCAGTACAATGAAGTATCGCCCAAAAATATATTATCACCCTAGTATACTGTAAAGTATCGCACAATATTTTTGGTGATTGCACTATCACCTGTACCTGGCAGTGAGTTTTTTTTGGGTTCTTTCTTGCCAAATTTGGATCTAGTTAGCTTGTTGGTTTAGTTTGCTGTGGTTAGATAGCTTTAATTTGTAGATTTCATTTGGATTTTGATTTTTCTAACCTTGTGGGGCTAACAAGTTGTGCTTGTAGGTGCTCTCATTACTTGATCATTTTCTTAAAAGAATGTATGTCAAAGCTTCAAATGCACAAGGGCTACTAAAGGTTTTTGTAGGGCTGCCCAAAGCATAAAAACCCAATCAAGTGCTTGTTGTTTATTTCATTTCAAGTGTGGCAATTACTAGTTGTTTCATTTCATAAGAACATAATATCTTGTTGTAGGAATTCTTGGGTGGTAGGAGAAGTATGCTCTTCACCCTTGTGGTGAACCAGAAAATCTTGACCCATCTTTAGATTTTGAAAGCAAGAGGGTAATTGAATAGTTTTCTTGGTGTGTTTGGGAGAAAACTTTGAGATAGGGGAGTATGCTCTTCACCCTTGTGGTGAAACAAAAACCTTGAACCTCATAAGTTGATCCACTCTTTGTTTAGATCTTTAGAATCCTTTAACGGGCTTGCTCTTGAGCAATCAAGAGGAACGACCCAAGTGGGGACAAGCCTTTTGCAGGCTATTCCAACCCATTATAAACTCAAGGCTATCGAGGACACAAAACCTTGGTAGATGTAGTACTTGTCTTCTCTTGATGTGAGTACTTGTGGGATTGTGACCATGAGGAAAGTGTTGAGCAAGAATGCTTAAGGTACTCTTGTGGCCGCAAGGTCTGTTACTTGCCACAAGGTAAGGAGTCCCTTTGGGGAGCAAGAGGGGTATTATGAATGGAAGCCCTTACTAAGAACCATAGGTAGAGGCCACCCTATTTTTCTGCTTAGCTTCTTGGTGCAAGGATTGATCCAAGTGGAATAACCTGGATCACCCCAAGATTACTCACCATCTGTGCTCCTTTGGTTGTGTCATTGAAACTTCCATGACAAAGCCAATATCTATTGTGGGCAACCACTTTGTGTGAGGCAATGGAGCATCAAGTGTGGGCCAAGTTGTTAAGTATTGAGCCATTGTCTTTTTAGGCTAAAAAATGCTTGAAGTGTTCTCATTGTGATATACCCATGTAAATGTTCTTGCATATTCAACATCTCGGTAGTGCTCATAGAAGTTTTTCAATTTTGATAGCACAATTGCTTGTCTTGGCAAGGTTGCTTTTGCCCTTGTTTCAAGTGTTGAAGACATGTTTGATCACCTATTGTTTGCAAACCTATCAATTTACTGCTGTCACTGTGATTGAAATTGAAAAAACCAACCCTCAAACTAAAATTTGGATCAAATTGCCCTTAAAATTGAGATTTTACACTTCACTGGTCAAAGAATCGTACGACACTGGAACAATATTGCTCCCTATCCTAGAAAATATCACACGATAGTTTGCCACTGGAAGACAATCTCCCCACTTGCCTAGAAAGTATCACCCGGGCTGCCTGGAAAGTATCGCCCTGCTTAACGCGAAGTATCGCCTGGTCTGAAATTATTGCCCTGCTTAACGCGAACTATCACCCAGAATCTTTTTGCTATCTGCCTAATTCATGCAATTTTCAGCCTTCTCTTAGTTGACCAGATTTTAGTAAGTTTTGTACCCTGCAACTAAAAGCTTGTTTGTGCCTAAGGTTCTTGGCTATAGACATCTTGAGTTAGTGACCTTTGACTTCACCAAAGATTTTGCTTGTCATTAGTGAGTTAGGAATCATCCTTTTTGACAAGATTCACCTTTAGATTCTTTGATTGCACACTTGGAGAGTTTGAATACTCTTTTGTCCAAATCCATCTTCATATAAATTCAATTTCAATATAATTTGGTTAAATCATCCTCCTGGTCCATATGTGCTAGGATACTGGAATCCTTTTGTTATGCACCATTGTGGCAGTGTTGATTTAAACCTTTTTGTCAAATTTCTATTTCATCATCTCTCTTTTGGACAATTGAATATTTTCACTATCCTAGTTTGACAATTAGTGATTCATAAGGTTATCTTCTCACTAAGGATCTTTTCTTTCATGCCGGTTACAACAAGATACCAAGTGGGTCAAGGAAAACAACCTCAAGTAGTTTTTAACAATTACCTTTAGTCCAAACTCGTCAAAAGTGAAAGGGGAAGGAACTCATCTTCGATCAATCTCCTAGGAGTGCTTCAGAAGTTTGGTTTGAGCCTAGGAGTAGCTTTAGTGAGTTGAGTACTTCTGTACCATCCTCTTAATCAAATATGGACATGAGCTACACTTTGACTAGGAGACAAAGAGAAACAATAGATCAAACTCTTGATGACATTTTTTAGAGGCATAGGGGTAACATGTCGTTCAATGATGACAATCAACTTGAATCACCCCCTATTAACTCAAGATATCTGGATGCTCATCAACGAGCTGAGAGACACTATGCACAAGCTCATTAAGATGCACGGTCACAAAATGAAGACAAAAACAACCAATCTTGTGATGCTCATGTGAATGCAGCTAACTTGTTCAAGTGTTCAAGGCCAAGCTCTCCACTAAAAACAACCTCAAGATATACAAGTGAGAGGCTAAACAGTATCAAGCGAGAAAAATAAGCCTTCTTGAATGAACAAGTTGCAAAAGAAGAAAAATTTAGGCTCCTAGAAGAGGAACAACGAGCCTTGTTGGACATAGAGAGAAGCGACACACAAGAAGAACAAGATAGGCTCCTAGCCCAACAAATTAATGCACAATTCAACAACAAGGGTACCAACAGTGGGACCAACTCCCCACCATCTACTCCCTCGGGCACCCCATGAGGCAGAAAATATTCAAGGTCACCATCAAGATCTCCTAGTCCTAGAGGAAGGACTTTACAACATGCTCACTATAGGAGACAGACGCCTCCTAGGAACTCAAGACAACCCTCCCAACGAGCTCATCATGGCTCTCAACATGGAGGAAGTAGTGCAAATTGTGAAGCTCAAGACTTTATGAGAGTGCAACAAGAACCACTTTTCCAACAATATGTGGAGAAATATGTTGATCAAAATAAAGATAAGTTCCTAGAGAGCTTAATCAACAAGGGTGCGAGGGTCCCTTATAACTTTGATGTGGATAGGAAAATAAAGAAATAGAGTCCCTCACAAGAAGAGGAGATTAAGAAAATCAAGAAGATGATGGCTCCTAAGAGTTCCTTCAACCTTGATTCTATTTGTCCTAATCCTTTTGATAGGAGTGTGAGCATGAAGGATTTCCCTAGGAAAATTGAATTTCCCCAATATGACAAATATGACGGTAATGGTGACCCACATGATCATGTGCGTTAGTTTTATACCATGAGTTTTGAATTCCACCATGAAGATTCCTATCTAATGAGATTATTCCCAAGGAGTCTAAAAGGTCAAGCTATGGAGTGGTTTACCAACATAACCCCTCCTATCAAAACTCTTAAAGAACTGGTTCACAGATTTGTGCAACATTTTGCCTACAACTTATCAAGATCATTCACCATGCTCGATTGGTGTAATTTGAAATAGAATCAAGGGGAATCTTTTGTTACATTTTTACAAAGGTGGAGATGATTGTGCTCTTGTTATTCTAGGACAATTCCTGAACATGAGAGAATTGATATCATTGTGAGCAATTTAATACCTGAGATGTGGTATGAGGTTTGGAAGATGGTCTTTGATTCATTCAACACCATGGTCGAAACCACATGCAGAATAGAGGATGTCTTAAAAGAGCAAGGTATTTTGACTAAACAAAATAATAACAACAATAGTCAAAATAATAACCACTCACATAAGGACAAAGGCAAGAATTTGCACTGGAATAAAAATAAGCAAGTAGTCAATGATGGAGTTGTTGACTCTTCCCAACCAAAGGATCAAGGTATCCTTCATTTGTCCAGTGTGGTTCAAGCTATGCAGCTTAACACATCCTCTAACCAACAAGAGAATAAACAAAGATATCAAGACAAATCAAAAAAGGAAAAGCGACAATTCTCTAAACTTGGAGATTCCTATGAGGATGTTTTCAAAACACTTATTGATAACAATCTTGCACAACCACAAGATCCAACAAAATTTCACATACCTGACATTAAGCCATATTGGTAGAATGAGAAAGCATACTACATATTTCATAATGGCATTGGTCATGACATAGAGCACTGCTGGAAACTTAAACATCTCATTCAAGATCTCATTAAAAATGGAAAGCTTGAGATTGATGGATTGAAAACCAATGCAGATCACAAAGCATTTAAGGAACCTTTGCCTAAATATGATAAGGGGGAAACCTCTAAACCCAAAGATGGCAAAGCTGCAATCAACTACACCTATACATCTGCAGAGAATGTTATTAATATGCTTGAAGCTGTGGATGAAAATGTCAACATGATGTGAAACAAAGCTTCTTATGGTTATGATGTGGAATCTTCTCCTATATTTGATAAAGAACCTGTGGTGGTGCTTAGAGGTCCTCACTCTCAAAGGTCATCCCAAGCTCTCAATGCTGTCACCAGAAGCCAAGGTCAAGGTCTTGTGGTCATTAGAGGTCCTAATTTTAACCAGTCTAGCAAGCCAAAGCAAGTGACATCCAAGAATGTCACCACCAAGTCAGCCATCAATCCAGAAGTGAGCTATAATCTTGTTGATCAGTTACAAAGAACACTAGCTCAAATCTCAATTTTTGAGCTCCTAGAGTTGTCTCCAAGACATAAGCATGTCCTTGAAGATGCTTTGCGTACAACTAATGTCCCTAACACATAGATATTGATCAATTCCAAAACATGGTAAATCACCTTGCTAGCCCACATTACCTCACATTCTCAAAAGAAGATGACAAAGCCTTGAGCCATCTGCATAATCTTGCCCTTCACATTGAAGTCACGATTCACAAGACCTGTGTCGGGCGTGTGTTGATTGATGGGGGTGCTGGGCTCAATATTTGTTCCTTGAGTTTGTTGAAAATACAGGGTTACTCAGAACAAGTTATTGATACTCACAAGAAAATAACCATCAAAGCCTATGATGAGGCAGAAAGAAGCTCCAAAGGCTTGGCCGTCCTTCCTGTCAGGATTGGCCCCATTGAAAAAGACATCTTGTTCCAAATTATTGATGCTGGTCCTTTAGCCTATAATATTCTGCTTGGTAGACCGTGGATCCATGACATGCAAGCGGTGCCATCCACCTACCACCAATGTGTCAAGTTCCCCTATAATGGAGTAGAGGTTTGTATACCCAGGGATAGCACATTATCTATTAATGCAATTTCATTAGGGACTCATCTTCCTCTTAATCAGGAAGCAAACAATTTTGATACGACTTTTGCACAATGTCAGAATAAGTTCAAAACCATAGACCTTGGTATGGGGGGTTATCACATTGACTCCTTCACAAAGCTGCCAGTCTCACCTAGGTCCTATAGTAAGCCTTCATAAGAAACACATCCCTCATCTTCAACAATGACTCTGTTTGATATGTTTGTAGAGTCCTCAGTGCCCATACAGGATGAGAAAGAAGAAGTAGCTGTTAGAGACTGGATTTACAAAGAGGAAAAATACAAGCACAATGAAAATTTTTCTCCATCTCCTAAGGCTTATGGGAGAGGATATACTTTGGTCAAAAATATGGGTTACCCAGGTCATGGTCCTCTCAGTCATAGACTAGATGCTAAGGCTGAACCACTCAATCATGCTCTTTTTGGACATAGATCTAAGACAATAGTTGGCCTAGGTTTTGAAAGTCAAAACAAGAAAGTTACCCCTATCCCAGCTGCGACAGATAGTGATGATGAATACATACCCAATTTTCAAAATCAGCAAGATAGGTGTGAAGATTGGGTCCCTTCCACCAATCTCCTTTGGGGAGATTTAGATACTATAGTTGATAATCCAACAGTTTTAGAATTAGAACAAAACAATCCACTATTGAAGATCATGTTGAGGATCCTATTCAATACACAAATGGCATTCAAGAGGGTGTTACCCTTGGTGACGTCAATGCTTCTACCTCAAGGCCTAAAAAATATGGTTGGTGTAAGCATCCTAGTCGGGATTCAGATACGGACTCACATGAGTATGAGTGGGAGACTCTTTCTGATTGTTCTACAGTTGACATGGACATTGTTGTTGTCCATACATATAGTTCCCAATCCGAGGTAGCTAATGAGTCTAGTGTAGGACTAGAAGATTGGAATCCACGAGTCACTTTAGTGGATGATGCTTTGCTTAGTAGGATGAGTCCTGATTTGGGTACCTTAGAGGGATACTTGACGGATCCTAACTCTGAAATCACCAGAGATGATAACATTCACATACACAATATTGAACCAATCATTGACCTACCTCTTGCCAATCCTCACTTAATTGATTGGTCTCAGTGCTATCAAGAGCCTCAGCTCCTAACTTTTCAAAATGACTATGAAATAGTGAGCTACCTAAATGCCCTTGAGCCCGTAGTCTCTTCCACTAGCGAACCAACTAAAAGTATGACAGAGCTAGATATCAAGTACCTCAGTCAAAAAATAAAAAGAAAAGAAACAAAAAATAGGAGTTCTGATGGTGAAAACCACTACGTGGTGGTGTCAGAACTAAAAAAAGTAAAAATAAAAGACGTATCTGAAGGTGAAAACCTCCTTGTGGCACCTAAGGATGGGGTACTTGATCATCTTCCCAATTATTTTCAAGACAGGTCATCAGTGCTTATTGAGCCTACACAGCCAATTAATTTGAATACACCAAAGACTCCACAAATTGTGCATTTGGCTCAGTCTCTATCCACACAAGAAAAAGAGGCATATACCAAATTCCTACAAAGAAAGAAAATCAATTTTTCTTGGAACTACTCAGACATGCCAGGATTGGACACTAGTCTCATTATGCATCATTTGTCCATAGCTCTAGGAATAAAACTAGTAAAATAGAAATTGAGGAAAATGCATCCTCACATAGCTCTCCTTGTCAAAGCTGAATTAGAAAAACTCCTCAGTGCAGGATTCATAAGAGCCATCAATTATGCCGAATGGATATCCAATATTGTACCAATTTCAAAACATGACAAGTCCATTCATGTTTGCATAGACTTTAGAGATCTTAATAAAGCATGCCCAAAGGCTGATTTTCCACTTCCAAACATAGACATGATAGTGGACATGACCACGGGCTATGAGATCTATTCTTTGATGGATGGCTTTTCTGGGTATAATCAAATCAAAATAGCTCCTGAAGACCAAGAGAAAACTGCATTCACTTGTGCATGGGGAACCTATTGATGGAACGTCATGCCATTTGGATTAAAAAATGCCTGAGCTACATATCAAAGAGCTATGACTATTATCTTCCATGACATGATGCATAAGAATATGGAAGACTATGTGGATGACACCTTGGCAAAATCCAAAAAAAGGGATACACACCTTGCTGATTTGGAAGTAATTCTAGATCATATGGAACAATTTCAACTCAGATAAAATCCAAAAAAGTGTACATTTGGAGTTACCTTTGGCAAAATCTTAGGATTTATCATTTCAGCTAAAGGAATAGAGGTGGACCTAGAAAAAGTTCAAGCAATAATGGATATGCCACCTCCCACAAACATCAGTCAAATGAGGAGTCTTCAAGGATGCCTTCAGTCTATACGAAGGTTTATTTCACAACTGGTTGATAGAGCTCAACCCTTTAATAAGACTTTGCATAAAGGGGTTAAATGTGTCTGGAATGAGGATTGTCAGAAAAGCATGGATCAAAGTAAACAATACTTGGCCAATCCTCTAGTTTTAATGCCTCCCATCCTGAGAAAACCACTCATATTGTATGTTTCAGCAACAGAATCTTCCCTAGGGGCATTATTGGCTCAACTTGATGATACTGGAAAAGAAAGATCCATATATTACATCAGTCGAACACTTGTTTCATATGAGGTCAACTACACTAGTATTGAAAAATCTTGCCTTGCGGTGGTGTTTGCTTCACAAAAGTTGCAACATTACATGCTTGCACATACAATACACCTCATAGCTAAAATTGATCCTCTCAAATACTTGCTTGGTAAAGCTACTCTCACGGGTAGACTTGCTAAATGGATGATGATTCTTTCAGAATTTGACATCGAGTATGTTGAGCGTAAAGCCATAAAAGGACAAGCTATCACTGATCAACTAGCTGATTTTCCCATTCAAGACAGTATACCCATTCAAGTTGAATTTCTAGATGAGCACATCATGTATATGATGACAAGAACATGGAAGATGTTCTTTGATGGTTCTTTCATGCAAAATGGTTCAGGCGTTGGAGTGTTGTTTGTCTCTCCTCATGGATATACTATTCCTAAGTCCTATAAGTTATTGTTCCCATGCACAAACAACATTGCTGAATATGAGGCCTTGACAAATGGATTGAAAATGGCCATAGAATGGGGAATTATAGAGCTGCACATTTATGGGGATTCACAATTGATTATCAACCAAGTTAATGAAGAATATCAAACCAAGGATGACAAACTGATACCCTATAAGAAGATGGTTGATTCATTGCACCAGTACTTTACCTTTGTTACATTTCAACAAATCCCTAGAGAAGAAAATAAAGCAGCTAATTCTATCGATACATTAGCTTCACTTCTTCAGCTAGAACAACATGAGTCCAGATTTGAATTCCTGGTGGAAGAGCTATGTTACCCTATTTTTGACTCCTTAGAAAGCCATGTCATTTTTACCTTGGTTAGCAATGAGTCATCCCGCTATGGTGCCATTTATTCATATCTTCGTGATGACATTATTCCTGAAACCTTCAACCGTTCTGAAAGAAGAAACCTTGTTTGAAATGCCTCTCGCCATACCCTTATCTCTGGTGATCTGTATAGGAGGGGTTTAGATGGGACACTTCTTAGGTGTTTAGAAAAGGATGAGTCCAACCAAGCGTTAGTTGACATTCATGAGGGAATTTGTGGAGGACATTCTAATGGTCTTGCCATGGCCCTAAGGTTCCTTAGGGTGGGGTACTATTGGCCTACAATGCAGACAGATGCAGTAGCTTTTGCCAAATCTTGTGAAAAGTGTTAGAAACATGGAAACCTGATTCACGCTCCAGGCAGGGAGCTTATTCCTTCTATTTCTCATTGGCCATTTCAGCACTGGGCCTTCGACCTTGTTGGGCAGATACATCCCAACTCATCAGGTGGGCATAAATTTATTATTACTGCTACTGATTTCTTTACCAAATGGGTGGAACCTGTCCCACTTTTTGTTGCCTCAGGCAAAATGGTTTCTTTGTTCATCTTGAACCATATCATCTGTCGGTTTGGTGTGCCTTCAGAGATAATCACTGATAATGTGGGTCAGTTTAAAAATAAGGACCTAAAACATCTCTGCAAGAAATTCAAGATAAAACAACATTGGTCCTCCATTTACTTCCCGAAGGAAATGGACAAGCAGAGGCTTCGAATAAAACCATTCTCAAAATCCTCCATAGAACAGTTCACAAGAATGGTAGAGATTGGCACCTACAGATAAATCCGGCCTTGTGGGCCTACAGAATGAGTATTCATACTCCAACAGGGGCTACACCTTTTTCCCTCACTTATGGTGCTGAAGCAGTGTTACCTTTAGAGGTAGAGATCCCTTCACTTAGAGTCTCTCTCAAAGGTTTAGTGACAGATGAAGACTACCGCGCCATGAGGTTGCAAGAACTAGAACTTCTAGATGAAAAGTGAAAAGCATCTTTTGATCACATGAGAGTTTACCAAAAGCGTATGTCCAAAGCATTCAACAAGAAGGTTCACCGTAGAGAATTTCAAGTGGGGGATCTTGTTTTGCGAGAAAACTCTAAGAACCAACAAAATAGAGAACAAAGAGGGAAGTTTGAACCTAATTGGCTTGGACCATACATTATTACTGCTGCTTTTGGTAAAGGTGCTTACTTACTATCTGATGAAAAGGGAGAGCAACTCTCTAATCCTATCAATGTAGTGCACCTCAAGAAGTTCTATCCATGATGCCTATTCCGTCTGGGGGCATTCTTTGAACATATCTTATTGATCCTAAAAAAATTCCAAAAAAATTCATATATGATGTTGAAAAAATCCTAAAAAGCATAAAAAGTCCTAAAAAAAATACAAAAATACAAAAATTCAAAAAATTCAAAAAAAATAGAAAAAGTGCCTTGGTGAAAACCTGGAAACAGGCGCCTTAGTAGCAAAAAAAACAAAAAAATTGAAAAAATAAAAAAAACCACCAAGTGGTGAAAACCTGGAAATAGGCGCTACTTGAGGCTTTTGCACCCTTGTTTCTTAGCATGTGTCCTCGACACTTAGCCTTTCTCCATCTTGCCTTGACCTTGTTGCCTTGGTTTGGAATTGGTCTTTGTCTTTGTCTAGGGGGCATAACCGTGTTAGCTTTGGTCTCTAGGATGTGTTAGTCTTTAGGACATCTTGCAAATGGTATTTTTCAACACCACCCAAACAATGTTTTTCAACACTACCCTAGCATCGAGTGTTTCTCAACACTTATCAGATATCCTACCCTACAGTTTAGCATGATATGATATCTCCCACTAGCAGATGTGATACTCAAAGATTGATTCTATGACCTACACACACGCACTTAAACACTCAACTCGCTGAGACTTGTTTGACTTTATTTCTTTGTGTGTTGTCTATGATGATTTCTTTGATGAGTGTTCTTTCCCTAAGAAGTTTTCGATGATGCATAGCTAGAAGACTGAGGGCATGAGGACATGTTTTATTGCTTTTTCTTCTTGTGGATATATTTTGTTGTTCTTAATCGTCATTAGCATTCATGCTTGTTCCACTTGACAATAGGATCTACAAGGTATTATCCTTGACTGTTTGAGCAAGTGCATACTTTTAGCCATCTTGACTTTCCTTGTGTCTCGATACGAGTATAATCTTGCTATATCAAACTTAGGTAATCTCACTGCACTAATCATCTTGACCTACATGTCTTTGGTACCTAGGTGGGATTCCCACATTTTATCTGACATAGATCATATTCATATACCCATAGTCATACTAGTGTGTATTGTATGATCTTACGACGCTACCAATAAAGCTCGATGATGATTATTAGATGTCTATTAGCGTTGTGACCTTGCAAGTCAACCACTTTTCATAGTAGCTTGCATTTCTAGGTTCATGTTAGATTAGTTTTGCATCTTGCACATGGAGAGAGCTCTCCTTTTATCTTTCGTGGACTTGTTAGTCAAACTGCGCTCACCTTCCCTTTTCTCGATCATGTCTTTTACTCCTTGTCTTTCACATCACATCCTATTCCTGTCATCACAAGGGGTTAATCTTATCATCATATCTATATCAAAAAAAGATCATTTTTAGAAACATGAGTCTATATCATACACATGAGAATTAAACTTACATCTATGAGAGAGAATATACATGAGCATATAAACATACATTTTGAGCAATATGATAAGACAATATAAAAATTGAAACATCCATCACAAGTGAGACAAATAACACAGATACATCGCAAATCCAGTAATCTCATATATGAATGACATGGTACAATATACAAAATGAGATTCCAAAATCTAGATCAAAGTCTCAAGATATGTCCAAAACTTCTAAAACCTAAGCCCTAAACCTAGGACTCGCTAGCACCATCTCCTCCATCCCCGCCATCATCATCATCATCCTCCTGAGCTGCTGGATGTGCATCTGGAACTGTGAATCAAGGGAATGGAACCCTCCATCACTCTGCTCTGTAGGCTGCATTAGCCCCTACATCCGCCATGTCTGGGAGATACTCCCAGGGCTCTCTCCGGATCGCAGCTATACCCTATACTACCTACTAGTAATCCAACATCGGCAGCCAACCATGGCCCTCCTCATCCCTAGCCCATGCATAAGTCGTGGTCTCAGTAGATACTCGCAGATGGCGACCGAACTACCTCCAGACCTGAGTGATAACAAATCTCTCCATGATCTCTGTATGGAAACCTACCAGTAGCCGACTACATAGCATATAACTAAGCTCATTATCTGCATCTCCCCATACCTCCACAGCTCTGTATGGCCTCCACTGGAATGAGGTAAGCTCATCCAATATCCTCCTATAGTATTTCACATCCCTATTGTGAGGCTGTGACATGAATCCTGCATATCTATAAATGAAGGGATGTCTCCTCTCCCTCGACTGTACTTGGGGGTGCACCACAATGATGTGCTCCCATGCCCACACCTGTGCTAGAATAGCACCGCATGCTCAGGTCCTGCTCTCCCGATAGATGACCTCGTGGAGCTCATGGTACATATCGACCAATATGGTCAGGCCCCATGCCATCCGACGTGGGTGTGCTACTAGATTTTCCAACAACCTACCACATCCCAGTGGAAAACCCTTCTGACTCTTGTTAGTAATAAGGGCCTATGCAATAATAGATGCAAAAATGCAAGGTACTAGGAAGTCCTTGCCAAAATCATCCATCAATCGATCCCAGCTGACATGTCTATTTATAATGGTGACATCCTGGAACATGCCCTGGATGGCCCGTCGTCCCTCGGTAGCATCCTGATCATAGTATACCTGCATCATCAAACAATCATGTCAATTTCTATTATATGGAAACTTTTCATTTATGACTATCTATAAACATGATTATACTTACAGGATCGCCGTGGCTAGGCACTTGGAGAATCTGATAGACATCCTCCAGTGTGATCGATGCCTCTCCAGTAGGCAAATGGAAGGTGTTGTGCTCGCTATGCCACCTCTCGGCTAGCACAATCAACAACCCATGGTCCGCCCGAATGTAGGGCAACTGTAATAAGTACCTGAAGCCCATAGCCCTCAAATCTGCCTTGCCCGGATCATCCAGATCTCGGACAAAATGTAACCCCGTCACCTTTGGTGCTCTAATGAGTAACACCGAAAAGACCTCCTGCAAACCATTAACCCAAGCCAGATATCAGCACATATCATGATGGATGTCTAAAAAATAGTACAAAACATCTTAAAAAGTAAACATTGTCTAGAACCATGTCATTTTGCTCAAAAACACTAAAACATGTCAAAATTTTACATTGGGCGATACTATTTTTTGCTAAAGTATTGCACGATACTTTCTTCAATAACAGTGCGATAATATCTTCTCAGGTGATACTTCACATAGGATTGCGTGATAGTTCATTGGTTATCATGCGATACTGGCTTACATACCCACGTGATACTATATGGACCTATGAAGTATCGCGCGATAGATACTCTCAAAGGAGGCGATACTTGTAAAGTATCGCGCGACTTTTCACGTAAGTCTAAAATTTGAAAATTTGAAAATTTTTAAAACATGTTTTAAATGCATTAAATGCTCATAATGACTCAAAAAAAGGGCAAGTTTTTCTGAAAACATACCGGGGCACCATACTATGGAGGTCGGTTGTGCAACTGGGAGTGCTCAAATTGATGCCTGTGAACCGAAACTGCTGCTTGCTGGGCCATTTTCTCTCTCTAAGCTCTTGAAATTCTCAAATCGTTAAAAGACAAATGACTTTGAAAATGACCTTTTTACCCCTTTTATAGCATTTTGACTTTTTGACCTAATTTTCAAAACACCTCAGAATTGCGCAAAAATTACTCCCCTAGCTAATTTCAATGTCCTGGATCTATTTTTGGACTTGAAATTGAAATCTAAGTTAATCTTGACAGTCAAAATTGCATTTTAAAATTTCCCCTTCTTCTACGTAGTTGGCTGACCATTTGAGGCATGATCCTTCGATCTTTGCTGGGGCATCTTCATTTCTTCACCCCCATCTCTTCCAAACTTCTAGTCTTTCATTCATTTTTACTCGCTTCATCTCTCTAAGGTTTGACTTCATTTTTATCCTATATCTTTCTCTATCAGACCTAGTCAAACTAGGGCATATCTTCACTGCTTGGTCGTTATTCTTTCATCTTCGATCATGATTTCTAGTGCCTTCATCAAGTTTATCTAGTTTGCTGCTTCTCCTCTACTTGATTTTGATTTCAATTCCAAGGGGGCAGTACTTATCAGCTTCAAATCTTTAATTCAGCTTTATCATTCAGTTCAACCTGAGATTCTTATTTTGAGACTTGATTATCACTTAACAATAATGGTGTTGATCTTGTCTTTTGATTCTTATCTCTTATTTTGAGGCTTGACTATCACTTAACAACAACGGTGTTGGTCTTGTCTTTCAACCGGTTTATTTTTGTCCTAGCGTGTTCCCAGAATGATCACACATCTGGATTGTTTTATGATCCCAAATTGACCTCATATTTCAATTCTTCTTTGACCACATGTGTTCCCAAAATGATCACACATTAGTAAAAAATGGGCAAATGTATGCACCCTAAAATGGTCGCCTAGACTTTGGGCTCCCATTTAGCAATTTATCAAATCCCTAAATCAATATTTTCAAAAATCAGTATTTTATCAATTATATCAATTTCCTTGATCAAGTCCTATTTTATCATTTTCGATTATTTGCCTTGGGCTAACCATTTTATCCTAAACTCTTTATTTATTTAAAAAGAATTTCCTCCCTTTTTAATAAATAAAAAGCCCCCACTTTTCCTCTTATCCTAAGTTGGACAAATAAAACATTGTTCTTATTTTATAAAAAGAGGAAAAACACTTTTTGTCTCATATGGACACAAAAGTCAACTTTTATTTTCTCATTGGAGGATACTTGTGCACATGGATTGCTCCTCTTTCAAGCTGCACCCTTGATTAAATCTTTTGCCTCTTAATCTCCATGGTCCATTCCTTTTCAATTCCTATAAAAGAAGAGCTCTCTTCCTCATTTGCATATCAATCTTTTTATGCTAATGTTATGCTGCAGGTTTTCTAGGTCACTTTGGAGCTTTTAAAGATTTGGAGCATTCTTGGCTTTTGCATCTACATGCTATCATATTTTCATTTCTTGCATTATCATGACATTCATAGCTTCATATTTAGTTTAGTTTCCTTTATGCTTTAGATTACTTCATTTAGCTTAACTAGGAGGCTTTGTAATACTTGTTCTTTCATTTCCATAGCATGGCTTGCATATTTCATTTCCATAGCTTAGCTTGCACCTCTCATTTCTAGCTTGCATATTCATTTTAATCTAGTTTGCATTTGCATTTCATAGTGATTCTTGGAGATATTGGCATTATTGCCCTTGTCTTCATTTGAATCTCTCATTGTGTGGTTGACTAGCAAGGTCATTAGCTTAATAGCTCTAGCTGAAAGAAAATTTTAAATAATCTTGCAACTCCATACATAAAGAGCTCTAGGTCGCTTTCTAAGGTATCCCATTCATGGATTCCCTTGGATATAATGACTTAGAGAAGTGCACCATTTGAGTGTGTACAGGTACAAGACAAAGAAGTCTGAATGAAGTATGTGAATATAAAGGAATAATTAGCAGACATATTCACTAAAGCTTTAACTAAAGAAGCACATGAGTATTTGAAAAGTCAATTAGGGGTCCTTCCCCTAACTGAGGCTACCTAGTTAAGCTAGGAGCACTACATCAAATATGCTACAATAGAATATCTGACAAATTGATGCAAAAAATTGTCACACTTTAGGACTGACCTAGAGTTGTGAAGAAGAGCAAAGACAAGGAATCAGTCATAAGTAAGATGACAGAGGGAGAAACACTAAGCTGCACAGATAATATCTACATCTGATGAATGTATGTTTTAAGTTGTTGCTTTGGCATTTTTTGTCAAAGAGGGAGATGAACTGAGATGATATAATAACACATGACACTGAAAGGAAAAGTAAGGAGATGATGAACTGAAATGAAAGATCGGGATAGACGGAGATATGGATATTTCTGACGGTCACATAAGTGAGGCTTATAGATTCTGAATCAGAATGGAGCTAAGGATATTAATTTTTTTTCTTTTTCTGATGGATAGATAAGTTTTGGATTGGTTGGTAATCCATGTACTATTCAGGTGATATCATATGGTGTTGCCATCAATGCCAAAGAGGGAGATTGTTAGAAACTGCAATTGAAGCAATTGTTGTGTTTTCATTGATGTCAAATCTTAACTGATAAGATTGTTGCTACTTAGGAAAGTACTATATCTATTTGAGTGTTGCTAAGGGGGTAGGCAAGGTTGGTAAAAATAACACCTAAGGAAAGGTTGAGTTATCTTGATACTACAAAGTGTACTTGACTATGTTTTATAATGATGAGACAATGTATTATTTATCTTAGTAAGATTGAAGACTAAACTGGTAGGTTTGATCGAGCAAAAATAGAGAAATCATGTTCAACCCGAGTGATGTTAGTGTCGACTAAGTTAGTGTATGCCGAGCAAAATTCTAGTGTCGACCGAACATCAATTAATTTCCGAGGAAGACAATTTAAGCCAAGGAAACATTTTTAGTAATGACCGAGCTTTCTACATGAAGACCAAGTAGTTGATCACAGTATTGACTGAGCATCAGTATTTTTATATTTGAAGAGAATTCAGATTTGGAACTAACATTGTTGAATTCTTGGATTATGTAAAACATGTTGACTTTATTTATTGATTGTTTGAAAGCATTTAATGCACTGAAAAATGTTTTATTGTAAATCTTTAAGAGATTTGAGATGTTTCTAGAAAAGGAGCCAAAGAACATAAAGCGGGTAGATTCAATGAATCTGACCTAACCCTAAGATCTACGAAGGAGATTGAATGACAAAAGATGAGTTAGCCTAATTGAGGAAGTATTAAGGGAACCTGAGCATTAGGTATGTGTGTGCATGGGTGAACAGAGGATGCTGGAAGATCAGTAGATGTTATTGACTGTATAAGCAGAAAAGGCTAAAGGAGAAGTGTGGTGATTGCTTGAAGAAAAGTTTCGAGTAGATCAGAAATGAAGATGACAAAGTTTCAAAGTCAGTAAACCAACATTTGTGTACGGAATTGGATCTGATATTTGCAAAGTGAGTTGTATGTTTTTCAAATCAATACTGTTGCTACTTTCTAACCATTGTAAAAGTCAAAATCCTTTTAACAGAGGTTGACCTAACAGTCATATGTTTAAATCCTTTGAACAAGGTTGCATTCTAATGGAGTGTATGTAAGTCCTACAACAAAGCTCACTTTTAACAGGGTGATTGAAATCTTTTAACTAGGTCACACTTAACAGTGTGTATTGTAACTTTTGACAGGGTTGACTTTTAATCGAGCTCACTTTAGAAGAGTGAAAATAATAGTAGCATGTTACAAAGTGGTTTTTCCCAAATTGGGTTTCCACTATAAATCCTAGTGTCAGTGCTTGTGTGAATGTTTTGGTTTAGACATTTTTGTGTTTTACAAGTTAGATACAGCTGGGTAGTGGACTGCAATTTTATATGTTTCTATTATTGAATCAGTGATGACCAAGTTGGTTTTGGTTGTTAGATCTGATTTAAGGAAAATTTTTTGAAGTTTGTTTTATACATCTGGACCTGAGAACAACTGATTCACCCCCCCTCTCTGTTGTTCTAAATCATATTAACAGTGCACACCTTGCAATAAAATCTTCTATAAAATAAATAATAATGTAAATATACTTAAGTTGCCCTGGGTTTTCAGGATAGGGAGATGGAGAAATGGGTTTCTAGGACAAATTCTTTTTCTCAAAGCAGGGGATGACAGCGGGGACAACTATATAAAAAATAGAAAAAATTTAAAATATTCATATGAAAACATGGATAATGCATGTTTATATCTTGTATAGAACCTTAACATATAACGATTGTGTTAAATAATTTAAATTGAGAGTTCACATGAGAGTGGAAATAAAATAAATTATTAAAACTCTAACATTAATTATGTGGGGTAGTCAAAAAATAGGTTTCTGAATCATCTCCATTTTGAAGATGGATCAAATAATGATAGAAATAAGTCCTCATATAATACAGAAATATACAAATTCCACCATTACACTCATACAAATTAAGCACCAAATGTTTTTTCCAATTAATAGAAATAGATATTAAAACTAAATGCAACATTTCTAACCTCCCTTGAAATTAAGATTACTATTCATTAAAAATGACAGAAATGGTGGTATTAAATAACTAACAACATAAATTGACTGAGATCAGTAAATAAAATGACAAATTTTAATTTGACTGATGACTGTCAAATTTGAGGTGTGCTTCACATCATATTGGTTAGCATTATATAGCAATCTATAAGGAAAACTGGTCTGCATATTAAGGAAAAAAAACATCTTTTTAGAGAGTGAATGTCTAAACACCATTCTTCTAGTTTCCATTTGCAGTGATCTAATATTAACCAAATATTACAACATCTTAACTTGTCAATTGTATGGTGACTGAAAAGACGCTCTCGCTGTAGTCCTTGAGAAAAAAATAAATTATTCTATAAAATTTTGTTTCTTCAGATAATTTATTTAGACTTCAATAATTTTATACTAATTATAATTTTTCATTCATTATAAACTCTATAATGCAATGCTATTTAGTTTCAACCATAGTTTTATCTTACAAAATCCAAATTCTTTCTTTCCAATTTTCCTTAATAATCATTCCTTAACCAGTCTCACGCTTAAAATGAGACACTTCACAGCCTAACATACAATATAATTCTTAGCATTTTCTCCTCGAACAATCAAAAAGCACTCCTTTTGAATTAGGGATCCCGAGATGTATATGTTTTTTGAAATTTTTTATGAGCGTGGACTAAATGAACGTACATAGGAAGCTATTAAAGGTAAAGACTTACATTATGACTGCGACTGAAGATGAGAAATATATATATATAAAAAAATACATTGAATTTCATAATTATGCGTGTCTTCATTCTAGCGTAGAATTTGAAAGATTGAAATGAGTGGTCTTCATTTTATAAGAGAGTCCGAACACACCCCTAGCACATGTTCTTCTATACAAGAAGAGTACTTTACCCAATTTTCATGCATACCATAATGAAAAAAATTATGTATAGAAATTGTAAGAATAGAAATACTATTTTTCTATTAATTTGATATAATGTAACACAAATATTTAAAAATTCTAATGCTTGGCCTCATAGGCTTTACCAATCCATCAAGCTAGAACTATTACTCAACTCTAAAAGAAAGATATTGTTTCTCAAATTTAAATAATCACTCCCTCTGAATGATCAACTCCATTCTATATGATCAACTCAACTATGGATGCTTAAATACTAGCCCAAGCCTCCCTTTTTATAGCATTCTTTTGTCTCTTGGAGATTTCGTCCTCTCGCTTGAACATAAAAATTGGCAATCAAGAAATGCATCACACATACAATAGATGACTCTTCAACTTCCCTAGGAGGGTGCCTAAGATGGTGTCTCTTCAATTTTCCAAAGTGGGCATCTAAGGAGGTATCTTTTAAATTTTATATGTAACTACCCAATAGATATAAAATTATGACTATTCCCCTTCCTCATTTACATGCCAAGATGGGGGGTTTTGTTGATTTTTCCTTTAAAAGATAGAAATATGTGACCACACATAAAAATTACAATTTCTTTTACACATAGGTAATGGATATTAAATAATTTCAACCCCCTTTTGTTCACCTGGACACTTTCCTAAGTGCATGGAGAAAAATGGTAGCTTGCATTTAGCCCTTATTGAAAATAACAACTTAATCAAATTAAATAAATATTTTTGGTTAATGCAAGATACTTACCTCCATGGATGTGCTTACCTCAAACACCAAGAGTAGAAAAAATAATTGAGCTTGGTCTAAGAAAATGGAGATGGATGGTAGAACCAACCTTTTAGGTTGCAAAAAACCTTTAGCGAACCACATCATTGTAGAAAGTACCTCCAATTATTATTTCTCCTCTTCCATCACCTAGACGGAACAAACATCTTTGTCTATCAAGAACTTTTCTCTTTACTCATCTCCCTAGATGTGGAATCATCTTGGCCATAACCCAACCTCCTCATCCATATTTGTTCTTCACTCTTCTTCCTCAATGTGGAATCTATTCCACCATCATTTGGGCTCTTTATCCAAATACAATGCACATTCTTGTTTAATCTTGTGAAAGTTAACCTACCACACTTTGGCCACCTTCTCCAAAATACATCTACACTACTACACTCCACGACATCATACAAATATTTCTCTGTATACCAATTGACAGTAACAAAATCTATTTGAACCCTCACATACGTATTCACTAACTCATCCATCTCGAAATCCAAATCATATTTCTTGATTTCAATAATAAAATATTTTACCTTCTCACCATGTGCTGCAACTTCAACTTTGTTATCTTCTTTCATTCCTCAACAAGACATGCAACTAGATATCATCTCTTTTACCTACAATCAATGCATTCCACTCCACATCTTGTTGTAATATGCATTAGTAAATTATATTCACTTTCAACAATATCCTTCAAAGGACTCTCTTTTTTTCTTCTTCTTCATTATGCTCACATCCATATTTATAATAGTATTTAGCAAAAAATAAATTTTATCTTACTTTCATCCATTGCTTCAACTCTATATTTACTTTCCTCCTTTATTGTCAACTTTTTCAAGCCTTCACAAAGACTTTACTTTGTTGCAATAATTTCTACATTCACTACCTTAATATACATATATCTACCATCCTTTTCTATAATATCTATAATATTACAACCAACCCCTCTGTGCTTGGTTGCTCCACGCTCTCCATCCTCCTCACGCTCTTCAAACAAAATTTTTCATATTCATCTATTGTGACACTAGACCCACAACTTTAATCTCTTTCTTTTTATTATTTCATGCCTTCCCAAAGACTTTAAAATCTTTATTTTTAATCAATGCAAGACAATCCTCTTCTACTATTACAATCTCATCCACCTTCTTTCAAGTTCAAATTCCATAAAGCTATTGATTCTTTTGACATTATCATTTTTTTAAAATTTGATCATGAAATTAGGGACCCTCAAAGTCCATCATATTCATCTATATTGCAAACTCCTCAGTCTCATTTTCTATGCCTTTCAAGAGACATGTCTCTGTTGCAACTACTACACCTTCTTCTTTAGTGCCACATGCAAGACACTCTACTATATCTTCCTTCTTTCCAGTAGTCAAAATATCATTAGTATAATATTGAAAATCACCATCTCCTCTTTTCTTCTCTACTTTTGTCCTTTCCAACTCTGCTCTCATTTCATCTATCTTTTGGTGCATCACTTTAATTTCCTTTCTCATCTTTCTTGCTATGATTTTCTCAAGTCTTGATATAATCTTATCAAGTACAAGATTCCTCAAAATGCATCCAATAAAAAATATCATTTTCCTTTTTCAATTTCCATATTCTAAGAATAAAAAAGACTCAACACTGTGGTATGGGGAAATATAGTTCACTAGCTTGTATCATGGACAAACTAGGAAACTAGATTTATTTCCACTTTAATTACCTTGAGAGGGAAGTGATCCACTTGGATCAAGATATTGGGCACAAAATAGATTTGTCAATCCCACGTGATGAGTTGAAAATGCTTATGAAATTAACAAAGATGAATGTACAAGCTAGGGAAACGTATGGTAAAATAATAGTTTTTAACATGTATATAAAAACACAAAAATCAAATATTTACACTTTGACAATAGATATGAAGAGTATGGACAAAAATAAACTTGTGGCCAAAATCTAGGAAAAAACCATTGGGACATGATTGTTGAATGAGATAGCATAGTCCTAGACTATGTCGACCAAGGCAGGATAGTTTTGACCTTTTTTGATCTATGGAAGGGGCTTATATACATCTTTTGGTGCTCAATCTAATCTAGATCCATGAGTTTGTAACCTACCACCCACACATAGAAAGAAGTGAATTTTTTGGGATGATGGGGGTTTGCCTAGGTGAAACTTCAGTTTAGGAATTAACCTTGAAATTGAAATAATTGAAATGGATATCAAAGTGTTTTGATATTGTAACAAAAACTAGATCTAAGAATTAAAATAGCTTATACATTGTTAATGAAATGTGCTTCGAATGTGATAACAAGTGTTGATGGAATACATGAATCCACAAGACCTAAAATGAAAATCAATTATGAACACATGCTTGCATGAAGGTTGTTGAAGCTTGCCGCAATTATATATCTAAAGATGAATGCTTGATCTTGATGTGGATGCATGGAGTGATTTCTTTCTTGAGATATGTTCAAATGATGGGGGGTGGAGGTGGGGCGGAGGGACGGGGTGTAAGCTTTCCTTTATACCTCTCCCTAGAATTTTGAAGAGAGATGACATGAAAGAAGGTTTCTCACTCCACTAGACTAGTTGCTAGACGATTTGAATTTAGGCCCTGATTATTAGGACTAAGTCACCTCAAACAACCTAGTTTTGGACTAAGTCACCCCAATAGTCCTCTAAAAAATGGATAGAATTAGGACCAAAGGTCCAAAATGTTGTGGTGATGTCTGAATTTTAGCATGTGCAATCTAGAATGAGTAGGATCATGCATAAGAAGCCATGCATGCTAAAATGGGGCCTAGGGGTACAATTTATGATGCTACAAACATAAATCTTCTTACCAAAAATCTCAACTACTATTGTAAACTTCATCAAATTCGATAACATTTTAACAAACTTGGGAACCTCTACTCAACAAATCCTCTAAGTAGCTGTTCTTGAAACTTGCACATGCATCTATAAGAAAACTCTTTCGTACTCCACCTTTAGGTCTTGGTGCAAACTCTTCATGTTCGATGCTCTATTTGCACACTCATTCTCCCCCACTCAAACACCAATAATATATGAAGACCCATATAACACACCCCTAACACATGATATTTTACACTAGATGAGGGTTACTCCACCCAGTATTCATGCATAGCGTAACAAATAAAATTGCAAGAATAGAAATAATTTTATTTTCTATTAGAATAGTTTATCAACTGAATACAAGATAATTGTATGCTTCAAAATAAACCAACAACCAATAACATTGTGTTGTTATCAAAAAATTTTCCTCTATCAAAACCCTATTACATACAAGTATATGGGGCTAATCCAGTAGCTTTACATTATTCTATAAGGTATATCATCGAGCATATAAAAAAAAGATCTATCAATGGGATTACTCCCAAACATATCCATGGTAATTATTTTTGTAGTTACTATCCCAACCATCACCATATGACTTTGTTTTATTAGGATCTTCAAATCTTTCCTCTCTTCTACTGGTTCTATTGTGTCCTTGTTCTGTGATAAATTTGGAGTTCCCCTACTCCATATTGGTTCCAAGGTTCTCTTGAATAGTGTTGGTTCTAACATCTTCCTTTTCAGTGCTAACATGATTCAGACTATCTTTGGTAAGTTTTTTTTCTAGAACATCTTCTATATATGTGGAAATTTGAATATTTTTATGAAAAATGATCATTGCTGCTTCCTTAATGATTAGGGTCATGAATCTCTCCTAGGGACTTTGATGACAACAATAACCTATGACAAGATGTAAAAATAAATGAGTTCAAAATTAAAATCAATAAGATCTTGCTTCCTTCCTTGGAAAACCTCTTCATTCCTCTTCTTCCAAATGAGCCACAAAATTTTAGCAGTTAAAGAGAACCAATTTTTTTTCATTTTTAAATCAAAGGCTTCGACAAAACCTGCAAGGATTTCCTGCCAAGAAAGACCATGTCTACAATTCCACTTAACATGATGACCAAAGAACAAAGACCAAACTTTAAAAACAAATGCACATTCAAAAATTAAATGTTCAAAAGTTTCAAGATAGTTACAAGTAGAGAAGATGATAGACTGCTTGCCACAAGAAGAAATATTTGACCCAACTGCAAGTTTTTTCAATAGTAAAATCCATCTAAAACACACTTTCTTGGGCTTAATAGGAGAATTCAAAAATAAATTAAAGACAAGGTTCCATCTATTTCTTGACCAGCTAAAGCCCCATGCCTGACTAATTCTATCAACAATTCCCACATTATTCTTGAGCATATCGTAAATTTTCCTACTAGAAAATTTACACATTAACTTACCATCTGACCACTTTAATTGGTTCAAAGAATGTAAAGAGTTGATAGACTTACCAGGAAAGAATATGCCCATAGCCTTCATAATAAGAGTGAAGGTCTTCTTTTGAGACCTAGGTATATTATATTTATTCCTAATTTCCTCCTAAAAGCTCATACAGTTGTCAATCACAATATCTTGTATCATAGTTATGCCCTTATTATGCCAAGACTTTGCCAAAAAACTCTGGGTTAAAGAAAGAGGTTTACCATTAACATAGATAACCCACGATCTAGATATGTCCACTACAACAAAAGAGGGGTTTCTCCCAATAACATTCCTTGAGAAGAGTAGCAGTTTGACCTGACACCATGTCTACCAAATGGTAGAGAAGACTTTAGATCCAAAAAAATTAATCTCAAAATCCCCAAGAACAATGTCAAGCAAGGGGATGTCCTTCCACTATTTCCCCTTTTTTATGACAAACCTTGTATGCAAATTAGATGTCTAATACTATAAATGATAAATTATCTATTTAGAAGCTAACAAATCTATCTAATGCAACATAATGAAGAATGCAAAGTAATCACAAATGATGAAATTAAATCAATTACCTTCACCTACCATGCAGCTTGTCTCCATTGTCCTCCTAACCTTGATTTCTTGGATGGTTGAGCTCTCAGATTTCTAATTTGAAGCTCCTTGCCCAAGATGACACCAAAGTGTGGAGATTGATGATGTGAGTGCAAAATAGCCCAAAGCTTGATTATGCAACTAATGGATGGAGTGAAAATGGAATGATGATAGTGTGGATGCTTACAAAATGATATGAATCTGCTTGATAATGCTTGATAATGGATGCTTGGATACTTAGAATGCTTGATTGCCTATTTCTTGAATGCTTGATTGTCTATTCACTATTAGCTCACAAAGGGAAAATGAGGCTCCTTTTATAGAGTTTTGGAGGATCTAAGCCTAGGTGGCACAATCCTACGGTGGAGAATGAAAGGTGGAAGATGCTAGGGCTAGGATTGACTTTGTTGAAGGAGTTGAGAGAAAGGGGGATGTAGTTGGAATGTGAGAGGGAGAATAGGGATGTTGTTCCTCTCACATTGACATGGAAGAGAATAAGGTGGAAGTGAAAGACACATGTCAAGTGTCTCACAAAGACCAAAGAGAGGAAGATGGAGAGACATTTTCCTCAATAGGACTCTTAGTACAAGTGTCCCATGAGTCACCTTTGACCCTTAGAGGTGGCTTGAGAAGCCCCTTAGGAATAGGGAATGTCTCTTGACTTGGTTTGAGAGAAGACATGTGGTCATAAGACCAAGTGCTATGAGGCCACATAGCCTTTAAGAATAGGACATGTGTGGGTGAGGATAATTATCAATAAATAATTAATAATAATTATTTATTTTAGCCAAAGTGATGTGTCAAGTGACTAGGTTTATGAGGTGGACTAGGGGACTTAGTCATATTTAAGTGATTGTGTATTTAATTTAAATCACTTTAATAGACTAATTAGAAAACTTAGGATAGAGTATTAGACCATAGTGAATTTACTAAATAAATTGAATAATCTATTTAATAAATAGAAGAAAAGAATATTAATTAAATAATAAATATTTAATTAATTCATCAAGTCAATATCAATTAAATAATAAATATTTAATTAATTAATGAAGCCATTTTTAAGTGTATACATTTTGCCCCTCTTTGAAATAATGTGCGTGTCACATTGTTTTAAAGAAAAATTCAAGCATTTTTGCCCCTACCCTAGACAATTTCTCAAACGACCTATGCATGCCCCCTCGAGAGATTGATTGACAAAAAAATATTATTATTATTTTTATTTTTTGTAATTTTTGACGTCGAGTTTGACAATCTATCTCATGAAAGAAACGGTAGAAAAGATGGATGAGAACGGGGTGAAATGGAAGAAAAAAGGGAGGTAGGGTCCACACACCAAGCACATCAGGTCCACAGGCTATAAATAGGGCAAAGGGGTCCACAATAGGCTCATTGTGCACACATGTCATTTGGAGATTGGAGCTTGAGAGAGAGAAGAGCAGAGCCGCCAAGATGTCATTCCCGCTATTAGATCATCACTTCGAGAGGGTCAAATGATTCGAAAGACTGCCCGATTCTAGAGAGCCGGTAGGGGACTCGATCCTCTTTGTTAATTCATGATTTTGAATGATTTGTAGTAGAATTTTTTAGCATGTTAGGTTAGATTGAATTGTAGATTTAGCTTAGAAAATTTTATGTTCTTGGTCGGCACACAAATGCGTAGTTGCATCGCATAAATGCGCAGCAACAGGCCATGTTTGTGCAACAAACTACCGTTTCTATGCATACGTTTAGGTCAGCCACACATTTGGATTTAGAAAATTATGTGCTATGCAAATGTCAAATAAAAGTGCCCATATGTGGTTCCTGCGCATTTGTCAAAGAAAACTGTGCAAATGTAGAATAAAACTACGCAAACATTTAATTCCATGCAAACAGTAGGGGATGCTGTGCATGCATGTTTCTATGCTACGCTTTTTTTTTGGATGGAAAAATTTGGTCAAATTAGTTAGTCAATTAGGTCAAACTTGATGTCGATAGTCTGATTTAATCTATCAGTTGTTGATGTTGATCAATATGGTCAAGATAGGCAACGTTGTAGCATGATCGCTAGTTAACCAGTCTCGATATTAGATAATTGATAGAATCATCTATTGAAACATGTGATAAACATGTTTGTTATTGATATGATAGGATAGATAGATTGATAGATCAGTTGATTGAAATATGATAGCTTGATTTTGTTGACTTTAATAGGAGGATATTATAAACATTATGATGTCGCAAGAGAGATATCCCATGATGCAGAATCTGAGGCCGGCGCTGTCAAAGACTAACAAATTGTTGATCGGGGTGACTAGACTGTACCACATTATTTATATGCCTGAGATTCGAGCAAACCTGGGCATGTTGACAACACTTGCCAAGAGATGGCACTCGAAGATGAGCACTTTCCATCTCCCTACAGGAGAGATGACAGTCATGTTAGAGGATGTATATCACATCCTACAGCTACCAATCATCAGAGAGTTAGTTTAGTACGATCGACATGGAGAGCTGGTGGAGTGTAGAGCTGTATTTAGAGATGATGAGATCGATGAGATAGAGATCAACTTGGAGGACATGGTTGATTTCTATGAGCCTCTTCATGTTGTCTTAGCTGGAGCGATTGGAGGCTATGTGTGTCCTGATCGTAGATCACATGGATTTGCAGTTGGTTGGGGCCGTACTTTGTAGAGGATGTTGGAGGATGGGACCCATTTTTCTTGGGGGGTGTGCCTACTAGTGCATCTATATCATGATTTACATTAGGTGGTGTACCACAGAGGTGCATCTTTATCAGCTGGTGTGACATTGCTCCATGTTTGGGCATGGAAGCATATTGCAGTTACACGTCCAGTAGTGATGAGATTCTGGGGCACTGGACAACCTTATAGTTTCCTATATTCAGCTATCCAAACTCAGCATAAGCTGGGTCGATTAGAGTTTTGGCATTACACTTTCGACACGATTGATACAGTGATTTGGAGACCCTGCCTTGGGTGTGAGACATGGGATGATGAGTGGCAACTTGGATTTTGTTTTGAGTCTAGATGGTTGATAGGGAGGACTCCCTTCATTATAGAGAGATTGCTAGTGAGCCGGGTCCTCTGACAGTTCGGCATGATCTAGGGGATGCCACAGGGAGTTACGGAGTTCGCGCACACACACACACCAGGAGAGGTGAGACTGGGGCCCGATGGTGTCATTTGAGATTTCCTGACAGGAGTTCTTGGACATGCCATTTCAAGCATGGTTGTTGAGGCAGGGGGTGGTAGACCCAAGGATGACGACAGACTATGAGAGACATTTGAGAGATTTTCCATTTCCTAGATTGATGGACCTAGCAAAGAGGCCACCAGAGAGAGACACAGTAGAGAGATGTTGAGGTAGGTGTTAGGACCGAGATAGGAGAGGGTAAGGGAGAGGTGGAGATGATGACAAAGATGATGGTGGTGATGGTGGTGACAGTGGGAGAGGAGAGAGAATGGGGCCTCATATGAGAGGCGAAGGTGTTAGATAGAGGGGTTTGATGCCACCTCCCATGAGATAGGTACAAAGATAGCCACTGACATAGTTAGCAATAGGGGTTCCAACACAAAGACTAGAAGCACAAGTACCGGTTGTTATGATAGCACATGGAGATCCTATGGTATAGGTACAGGTGCCTATATAGGTAGGACAGGTGTGGGATGAGGCAGATGTGCTATTGGCCTAGGTTGGAGTGGTACAGGGTGGGAAGGTACATGATGATGTATAGGATGAGTAGATGCCAGATGTGGATGCACAGGATGAGTAAGCTGGGATGGATATTGGGGGAGAGGATCCCTATCTATAGAGAGACGTCACAGAGGAGGAGGATCCAGACATTGACTCATTGCTAGTCCGACTAGCAATGACATAGGTGCAGGCAGAGCATGTCCCTGGATTAGAGAGATAGATAGAGCGATTGGAGAGACAGATGGAAGATCTCAAACATGAGCGTGATGTTGCGATAGAGCGACTCAGAGAGTTAGAGATTTTACTGGATGAGTTACAGCAGATAGAGGAGTTAGGTTCCCATGGAGACAGTTTGCGAGCTATGATACGGGCCAGGAAGGAGATTTACTACTGGTGAGAGGCCTACGGACAAATGGTACCTAGAGATCAGTGAATTGGGAGCTTCAGAGAGAGCTCATTTTCTGTTAGGACAGTGGTGTATGATAGACAGGTACTAGCTGGTAGTGGAGGTGTATCATCACACCCTCCTACAACACCTATAGGTTTAGGGGATCTAGCAGGAGCCTCAAGGTCAGGTGGTTCTATAGTACAAGGTCTCATTGCATCACGTAGACAGCAACAGACTGAGTCGAGAGGTAGTGGATCATAGATATAGGACATCATTATATTCACTTTTTGTATCATTGTATCAGTACGTTTCATTATGTTATTGACTTGATGGACACTTTGTGACACATTATTATATATGATATATCATTGGACATTTGGACATTTTATTATTTTATGGAGTCTATATGATGGACTCTATATATATAGTGAAGTAGTTCTATCATGATTTTCTTTGATGATTATATATACATGTGCGTACCAACTTATGCATGATGTGATGATTTACTTTGATATGCATTGTATTTAAATGTTCTAGAATGCAAATGATTTATTTTCTATGGTTAATGATCTAACATATGATGTTCATATAAATGCATATCCTAAATGATTTGACTTATGCAATTCTATTTGGTTACTAATGCAATGATGTAAATAACAATGTAAATGATGGATAATTAATGGATAATAAATGAACTTATGAAAAAAGAATTTAATGGATAACAAATGAATGATGTAGTGAAAATAATATGTAATGAATGAAAATGTAATGAAATATGGTAAAATATAACAACTGACAATATGAGAAATGATAACGGGATAAAATGATAGCTATAATTAAACATCACTGAAAATTATTAATATATACAAATGAACCCACCTAATGAAGATAATGCATGTCGTAAATGAATTATACAAAATGATTAAATGTCATAAGATGCAAGATGGAAACTTAATGTGTTTGTTTCCCAAATGTCCTCAACTTAAATAACAATGTATCCGACACAAGAAGAATGGACTAGGAGAATAGATGACCAAATAAGAAAGATAACCTACAAATCCCTATAAAAGGAGCACTGATATGCAAGTCATGAAATGATTAAATGTAATGCAAAGTGAAATGAAATGAGTATCTCCACAACTTCATGTAACATCTTAGAACTTCATAATTACTGGAATTTGATTTTCATCATTGAGCTCGCTATGTTGCAAGGAAATGCAAGCATCACGGTATAATTAAACCAGGATGACCTGAGTACTTATTGCATGGAGTATAATATATAAAACTTGACAAGCATGTAGGTATAATTGAACCAAGATGACCTGAGTTTCATTTGCATAATAGACAAGGAATATTTCCCCTCTCTTGTCAAGACTATTAAACTGATGAAGGCACTTACGCACAGACACCCCAATTACTTGTTCCTTCGATTTCATCAAACAACAATCAAAGAAAATATCATGCCCCATCCTGACTATTCTAATCAATGACATATGGGAGTTTTGAACTCATGTCAAAGATATCCTGGAATGGCATAGGAGACATGATAACAATGAAATCCAAATATGAATGCATAATCTACAACAAACCATTCTAACATGCCTGCCATGAATATACATTTCTTTTTCTGAAAGATAGTGTAAAGTATAGTGATTAGTTTAATTGATGATGTATAGTCAAGAGTGATAGATAAGCAGTCATATTTCAAAGGATATATCACATATTTCAATTCATCATGAAGATACCATTATGGAAGAATGTTTGATTGTGTTTTCTTGTCTGGTGAAAATAATCCATTCTGTCCTCTAAGAATCATGACTATCATAGATCCACTTCCCAAATGAGATCGAGGACATGCCCCCAGTGAGGTGATGGATTGAATTATTATGGATGAAGAAGGACACAACAAGACTAGGATGAAGACCAAGACAAAAGATCAAGCTATGATGGGGTTTTATTATGGGTAGATACAATGGATGGTGTATGAACTGGCCATTTTATTATGATATATACATGGCGGGAATGGTGACTGAATAGCCATTTTATTGTGGATATATACAATGAATGGACACACTAGAAGAATCCTAATAGATAGAGAAGCTAACTTGAAACACATAGTGCCTGTTTCTAGGTTTTCACCACATGCTTTTATTGCAATTTTCTTTTAATTTTTTTAAAATATTTTTTTGATTGATTTTTCAAATTTTTTTTATATACATACTATATACATTCCCCTTGCATTGGGATTTCAAGGATAGAACTTCTTGAGGTGTATGCTATTAAGAGGCTCATCCAAGGGATCTCCCTCAGGTGTGGACAATTGATAAGCCCCGGAGCCATAGACTGTTGTAATTACAAAAGGTCCTAACCAATTGGGTTCAAACTTGCCCTTCTTCTCATGATGCTATTGATTCTTTGGATTCTCTCGAAGGACTAGATCAACCACTTGAAAGTCTCTGATTTTCACCTTGCTATTATATTGATGAGATATCTATTGCTAATAGACTTTCAAATGATCATAAGCTCTCTGACGATGTTCACCCAGCAATTCTAGTTTAGTCAATCATGCAACTCTATACTCTTCATCTGGAATCAAATCTTTGAGAGTGACATGAAGAGAAGGCAACTCGACCTCGAGGGGTAGGACAACTTTAGATCCATAGACAAGGGAATATGGGGTGGCTCTAGTGGGAGTACGGATGGAGGTGCGGTAAGCCCATAAGGCTAGATTCAGTTGGATATGCTAGTCACAACCAGCATCATTGACAATCTTTTGTAGGATTTTGATAATGGTTTTGTTAGATGCCTCAGCTTGGCCATTACCTTGGGGATAGTATATGGAAGAATAGTTATGGGTGATATGGAATTTTGCACATAGTTCATCCATGTCTTGATGTTGGAACTATTTCCCATGGTCATTAATGAGATACATAGGTATACCATATCTACAAATGATATAGTTTAAGATAAATATGGATATTTGTTTTCCTGTGGTAGTAATTAATGGAATGGCCTCAATCCAATTAGTAAAATACTCTGTTGCAGTGATAATCCATTTGTGGCCATTAGAAGATGGAGGGTTGATTGCACCCACAAGATTGAGTCACCACCGACTGAATGACAAGGTAGTTGTAAAAGGATGTAATTTTTGTGTTGGAGCATGAATAAGGTTTCCATGTATCTAACATTTCTTGCATGCCCTAGCAAAATGAAAGGAATCTATTTCAATGGTAGGCCAATAATAACCCATACGTATGAGTTTCTTAGTCAAGGAGGGACCACTTGAATGTGTCCCACAAATACCCTCATGTATGTCTCATAAGGTAGTTTGAGCTTCATCATGCTCGAGACATTGCAAGAGAGTACCGTCAAGACCTCACTGATAAAGGGTGTTAGATATTAGGACATAGCGGGAGGCTTGGCGGAGAAAAGTTCATTTTTGATTCTAGGTTAGGTTAGGGGGTAGGATGTCATTTTTCATATAAGAATAGATTTTTCCACAAATGGGGGAGTCATGTCTAATAAGATGACATATTATACTCATATCAGGGTCATCATATGTAGGACAAGTCAGTGATTCCACTAAGAACTCAAAACAGGCTTTGGTATCCTTTGTATCAAACAAAGAAGCAATCATAGCCATGGCATCGACAACCTTGTTATCATGCCGGGGAATCTTCTCAAAAGTGATGACTGAGAAATATTGTTTAAAGTCATCAACCATACATTTGTATGGTAATAACTTATCATCTTTAGTCTGATAATCATCATTAACTTGGTTTATAATCAACTAAGAATCCTCATAGACATTCATTTCAGCTACTTTCCATTATAAAGCCATCTTTAGCCCAATCATCAAAGCTTCATATTCTGCCACATTATTGGTGCAAGGAAAGAGTAGCTTATAAGATTTCAGAATTGTGTATCCTTGCGGTGTGACAAAGAGAATACTAGCTTCTGAACCCTGTTGAGTACATGATCCATCAAAGTATAGTTTCCATGTTTGTGTAGACAAGGCCAAGATGTGTGCATCAAGAAAATTTGTGTGTATAGGTTGGTCATCTGTTAATGGGGCATCAGCTAGTTGATCTGCTATCACTTGACCTTTGATAGCCTTCTTGTCGACATATTCAATGTCAAATTCACTAAGTAGCATGAACCACTTAGCCAATCTACTTGTTAAGGCTATCTTGCTTAATAGATACTTTAAAGGATCAATCTTTGTAATGAGCTTGATTGAATGTGACAACATGTAATGTCGTCACTTCTGTGAAGCAAAGACAACCACCAGACATGCTCTTTCTATGGGAGAATAGTTTAACTCATATCCCACTAGGGTTCGACTGATATAGTAGATGGATTTTTCTTTTCCTTCATGGTCTTGTTGAGCCAGAAGAGCACCTAATGAGACTATTATAGCTAAAATGTAGAGCAAGAGTGGCTTGCCTAGAATTGGTGACATCAGAGTCGGAGGATTCACCAGATATTGCTTGATTTAATTGAAAGCTTCCTCACACTTATCATCCCATTGGAATAAGATATTTTTATGCAACAAATGCTGAAAGGGATGACTTCGATCTGCTAGTTGAGAAACAAATCTTTGGATGGATTGGAGATGTCCCTACAAAGATCTTAACTGATTGATGTTAGTGGGGGAAGCCATCTCCATTATTGCTTTAACCTTTTATGGATCAACCTCAATTCCTTTGACTGAGACAATGTACCCCAACAGTTTATCGGATGTGACCCTGAATGCACATTTCTTTGGATTGAGTCAAATCTGATACTTTTCCATCTGGGTGAATATTCTTTCCAACACTCGCAAATGACCTTCTCTATTTTTGGATTTTGCTAAAATGTCATCAACATAATCTTCCATAATGGTATGCATCATGTCATGAAAGATTGTGGTCATAGCTCTTTGGTAAGTCGCTCCAGCATTTTTGAGCCCAAACAACATTACATTCCAACAGTATGTACCCCACGGACAAGTAAAAGTAGTCTTTTCCTGGTCTTTCGACGTAATCTTGATCTAGTTATAGCCAAAAAACCATCCATTAATGATAACATCTCATGCCCAGCTGTCAGATCAACAATAATGTCAATATTTGGTAGAGGAAAATCATCTTTTGGACAAGCTTTATTGAGATCTCGAAAGTCTATACAAATCCAGATAGACTTGTCTGGTTTTGAGACGGGGACACTATTTGAAATCCACTCAGCATAATCAATAGCACAAATGAATCCAACATCTAAGAGCTTCTTCAATTCTACTTTAACCATTAGTGCAATGTGTGGGTACATCTTGCAGAGCTTCTTCTTAACTAGTTTTACACCTGGTGCAATAGATAAATGATGCATAATGAGATTAGGGTCCAGCCCAGGCATATCAGCATAGGACCAAGCAAAGTTGATTTGTCTCTTTTTGAAAAACTTTGCAAAAGCTTCTTTCTCTGATTTTGTCAAGGATGCTGCTACTTTGAGAATGCACGGAGACTACTTTGTTCCAATATTTAGAGGTACTATTGGTTCTATAAGGATGGCAGATTGCTCTCGATACAAATAATTAGGAAGAGTGTCAATCCTTCCATCGTCAGGTGCCTCAGAGAGGTTTTCACCATCAGATGCATCTTTTCTTTTTACTATTTTTAGATCTAATATTGCCACTGAGTGGTTTTCACCATTAGATTTGTTGATTATTTTTATATTTTTATGACTAAAAGGATTGGCACTCTCTCCAAAGTAAGCCATGTCATTGAGTTCTATCAGAAATCCTAACTTGTGATCCCCAGGTGGTAAATGATCCCTGATTCCAAGATAGTCAACGATTGCGTCAGCATTATGAAAGACATCAAGTTTTGGGTGATCAGGAGAATCCCAATCTATAAGTTCAGGATGTACAAGGGGCATTAGATCATTTGGGTCAACTTCAAAGGTAGAGATGGTATTTATGGAGAAGTTATCAAGGTTTATGATTGTATTAGCGAGGTCTATTACCATACTCTCGTCTGATTCATCTATCGCAAGATAAAGCTCACTTTCCTCACAATTGACAAAAGTAGTATCACATGGGACTAATCCTAGCGAGTCAGTCCTTGAACTCTCTCCCTCATGGTAATCTTTAATATAGTGATAAACAAAATCAATGCCTATGTCTTTAGTACAATCAGATAATGAATCTCATTCATAATCATTTGAGTCAGAATCCTCATTATCCCCAAGTCTATCAATGATTCTTTGTGCTATCCTTTATTTCTCTAGATCTACATACATACCATGTTTTCAGAACTATAAGGCAAGATCTTTAGATGTGTCATGAAAAGGTGTGATCTTTGCTTTTACTTTTGGTTCTTTTGGTCCTTCTCCTTTATACCCTAATCCTATGGTATCTCTTTGATAGGTTGGATTTTGCAAAATTGTCTTTATAACTCCCTCTCTTTGTAACCCTATAGGTCCAATGCCTTGGTATCCCATCTTTTGTAGCAAAGCATACCCTTTACCATAGACATCAGGTGATATATATTCATGTTTGATATCCTCTCTATTCTTTTGTGACTTAAGCAAATGATTAGCATTACGCTCAGCTGCCTCTTTTGATATAGTGCCCCCACTTATAAATGTGTCATAAACAAGTGTTGAAGGGGGTTCTGATTGTTGTTTAGTGATCAAAGATCTACCATATGATCTAGGAGATAAAGGTATCTCTGTGATGCAAAGAGCTTGACCTAAGTGTACTCTCCCATACTTCTTTCTTTTATGTCTATCTTGATCCCATTAGATTTAGAGGTTGATGCTATATTACTAGGATCAATGGGTGTAGTTGCAGAAGATCCAGTACGATTATAAGGTACCAAAGAATCAGATGTCTTCACAGTACTACAATATTGGAAAGGATTAGTATCTCCTTTGATAGTGATCTCTTGACCATCATGAGGGAATTTCAAACACTGATGATAAGTTGATGGCATAGCTTGCATGGAATGAATCCATGGTCTTCTTGACAGAATGTTATAAGTGAGATCCATGTCAAGAACTTGGCAAGGTACATCTTTGACTACAGGACCTACTCTGATAGGAAGAACAGAAGATCCCTTGGATGACCTCTCTTCTTCATCATAAGCTTTAATTGTGATTTTCATCTTTGGATCTACAAAATTTTTAGAAAATCCCAATGCAAGGACTAATTTCAAAGTGCATATATTCAAGCCAGCTCCTCCATCTATTAGTACTCTCTTGATTTTGTGACTCTGTACAAGGACTTCGATATGTAGTGGAGCATTATGAGGTTGGGTAATAGCTAAATCATCATTTTCAGTGAAGGATAGATAATGTGGGGTTGTTAAATGTCCCACCATAGCTTTAAATTGATCATGGTCTAGATTTGTGGGAACTTGGGTTTCTAAAAGAGCTTTCTCAAGGATATCTTTATGAGATGGGGATAGACGCAAAAGCTCTAAGATGGATATCTGGGCTGGTGTTTTCTTGAGTTATTCCAAAAGATTATACTGGTTAGAAATATTTGGTGTAGACTTTGGGACATAAACAAACTTGTTTTGAGAGGTGCTTGGTTTAGCCGGGACTCCTTGGAGAGTAACCTTGGATTGAGCACGAGTAGTAACATGGACTGGTTGACTCTTAGGTTTTATGGTAATGACATTGGCATAGTACGTAGAAGGATGACATTCAGAAATGTTACCAACATATCTATAGGGTGTAGTATTATAATTGACTTGGTTGTCACCTTTAGTGTTGGAAGAAGCTCCTTTCTCATGCTCAGGAAGTGGATCTTTGAAAGCCGTATGTGATTCATTCGAGGTATGTCCGTCAACACTAATTTCACCGATTTCAATTAAGTCTTGAATTGCATTTTTGAGCCTTTGGAAATCATTGGTTTTATGTCCTTTTCCTCTATGAAATTCACAATAATCATTCCCATTCCACCAAGAAGGTTTCACTCTAGGTTCAAAATCTTTAGTTTCAGGAAGTGTAATGAGTTTCTTTGTGATTAACTTTCGTAATGCTGATTTGAGAGATTCCCCTAAAGGAGTAAAATTTCTTTGAGGTGACATAAAAGGAAATCTTGGTTTAGATGAATCTTTGTTGGTGTTTTGATTTGCTAATTGATTGTTGTAGGTAGCTTGAGTAGCATTGGCCTTACTTGTGAGATTTAGAAGGGGTTGTGTTGGTTTGACATTACGATTATCAACAATCCCATCATTGACAATATTTTTGTTTTTATTCTAGAATTTAGATTTGTCATTGTTATAGTTGTTGGGATTGGAATTTGAAGATCCATAATTGTCCTTGGAATAAAGTTTTATCTGACCTTTTCTGACCATGGCTTCCTCAATCTTGATACCATTCTCTATGAGCTTATTGAAATTTGGTGGACATTGCAATTGTAACTTATAACTCATTTCTGGTGTAAGGTTATGCACAAAAATATCCATCTTTTCTTGTTCAGGTATTGTTCATGGATATTTGGCAAACAATTGATGCCAACTTTGCAAAAAAGTAAGGAAAGGTTCTCCATTCTTTTGATGTGCGCCATTGAAAAGATCAAGCATAGTGACTTCATGTTTGACGTTATATGAGTAATGAGTCACAAACTTATCAATAAGCTCATTGAAAGATTTGATGCCTAGGGGTAGTTTGGAGAACCATTCCATGGTTTGTCCTCCTAAACTTCATGGAAATAGTAGCATAAGATAAGTGTCATTGTGAGTGACTTCAATACAAGTAGCACAAAACACATGAATGTGGTCTTGTGGATCCGAATTCCCTTTGTATTTGTCAAATTTTGGTACCTCAAAATGAGGAGGGAATGGAATCGTTGCTAAATTCTTATCAAAAGGATAAGGACATATATCATCCAAGGAATACTTCTTAGTTGATGATCCAGTTTGGATGTCACAAATTTGTTGTTGAAGCATCTGGATTTGTTGTAGAATGGGATCCAAAGATAATGTGTTTCCTTGAGTGTTTTGGGAAACATTATGTTGTTGAGTATTTTGAGAAGCATTGGACTGTTGATTGTTTTGGGAAGCATCATTTTGTTGATCATTTTGAGAAGCATTGGATTGCTGATTGGTTTCTTTTGTTCCATGAGTATGCGTATCTTGAGAACTACTAGGAATTTCTTGATTGGTTGCGATAGTTGGTTCTCTAAGATGGGAAATATCAAAATCACTTGGTAGTTTGGATCCTTGTTGAGCAAGCATGAGGAAATACATCTCTCTATCTAGGTCTAGCAGTCTTTCCATAGCATGATAAAATTGAGGATCTTGTGTAGCATCCCTAAGGTCTTGATCTGTGGGATCCTCATTTGATGTAAAAAGTGAAGTTTTCTTAGGAATTCCAGACCAAGGATTTTCCTCATTGTCTTTTTTTCTTTCCATCTTGTCTAGGGATTCTGGATCAATGGTTTGTTTAAGTTTCTGAGATTGAGTTTGAACCATAAAAATGTGAAAGTTGATTGTGGGATGAAAGATTTTTGATGAAAAGATATGGAAAGAGTGTTTGATAGAAAAGATATGAAAAAAGGATTGAAAATTGTTGAAAATTGATGAGACAACTTGATAAAATCTAAGCCAATAGGAGGTATAGATCTCACTATGATATGAAAAAGAAAAAGTAAGAGATAGCAACCTAAGTAAGTTTGATTGAGGATGATAGATCCTAATAGGATAAACTCACAAAGATCAAGATTTGATAGATAAGGTGATGTTTCAACACTAAATTTGGAATTTTAAAGATTGGAAGAAAATGATTTGATGACTTTTGATGAAGGAAGGATGATGAAAATTGATGAAAATGGTCAAACTAAAGATCAACGATCTATGTAAATCGAACATATTTCCAAAATCTTACTGAGGATGAAAATGGGTATTTGAAAAAGTAATTTTGAAAATTTCAAGGTCTGTGGAAATGCTCTTTGTTGTATATGTGCAACAACAAATGTGCAGGACAATTCAATATATGCACAACAAGATGTAACAAATGCGTGAAAGTATATAATAGATGCGAGCTAGCAAAAGAAAAACCATAGATAGTATGAACATATGCGCAATAGGATTGATCAAATGCCCTGTAGGATGTGACAGATGTGCAGGTTTAAACTTTTGATGATTTTGAACTGAAAATTTGAATTTTTTGGTTTTCTGATGGTTTGGTTTTTGGAAAAAATAAAATGCATAGGCACACACATGCAATACATAAATGATTTTGATCTAATTTAATCTAATATGAATGCAAAAACATGCTTACAATCCTAAGGTTGGCAAGGACAGTATCTGTTGAATCCCCACTAGGATAATAAAATCTAGCCACACAAATCCATAGCGGACAGCCTAGGAACTTGGAGGCACATGCTCCTCCTTATAGTGCACTCACTTCTCAGGCACACCAAGTTCCAAATTCAATGGGTCATTACTTCCCAAAGAACTGCTATCTCTACTATGAATCGTGAGTAATGTGGGGTGTCTTCATGGGCTTGGGTGACCCCTTGAGCCAGCAAATAGAAGGTTTTTGGCCACTATACAAATTTTTTTAGTAAGGACATCCATTCAGGTGGTTGTGATCAAGTCATTTTCCCAATTAAGGGGGCTCTCCCAATCCTTCAAAGCAAGGCTTTCACCTCTACTATGTAGGACTTTAACGCACCACTGGGGTACTGGAGGAGAATTTGGTTGCCACAACGAATGCACACCTGTCTAATGTGAGACTAATCACACTATCATTTTTTATATACCAGTTTGGAAGGGATTGGCTTTAGCTTATTACCGGTTGGGTTGTTCCTTGGGGTGAGTACCTCTTTTCCCACCAAAGACCGCCCTCTAAAAATAGTATCTCTTACACCCAAGGTCCACGAATGGTGAGGGGAGAGGATACGTTGTTATAATTTTGAGATTTACAAATATGCTTAGAAAGAAAAGACACAATAGACATAAAATCTATTCTAAAGAAGACACACGAAATTCAAAAACATGTCTTTTTTTAAAGCCCAAATGAAATTATGGTTTATTTTGCAAACCCCTTAGAAATCTACAAACAAACTTGTTAGAAATTTTGGCAATGGAGTCTTCAAAATAACATCCTGCAAAATAGCCTAAAGACTACCAGAACAAACAAAAACTTGTTAAAGGATTAGCTAAAATGAAAAACAAGTAAAAAATTGAATTTAACTATAACAAATAACAAATGCGTAGAAACAGTAATCAAATGCACAACAAAATAGAACAGATGCGTCAATATGATGGATGTGCAGAATAGTGAGGTAAATGTGTAGTGTGATGGTGTAAATGCGTAGAAAGTACAAATGCGTAGTTGAAAGTAATGAAAGCACAGAACAGTGAGGTAAATGCACAGTTTTGTGCTAGGAAGCTGAAAGAACAGAAATAAAATGATGACGGTGTTAATAGAAATGAATGCACAACACAGAGTGATGGATGCACAAGAATCATGGATATATGCGCAGGAAGAATCTGGAAATGTATGCACATGGAAAAGTGCAAATAAAATGTTAAAAATGTGGGGAGGCCCCACGGTGGGCGCAAAAAATGTATGCAAATTAGATGTCTAACACTAGAAATGATAAATTAACTATTTAGAAGCTAACAAATCTATCTAATGCAACACAATGCATAATGCAAAGTAATCACAAATGATGAAACTAAATCAATTACCTTCACCTACCATGCAAATTGTCTCCATTGTCCTCCTAACCTTGATTTCTTGGATGGTTGAGCTCTCAAATTTCCAATTTGAAGCTCCTTTCCCAAGATGACACCAAAGTGTGGAGATTGATGATGTGAGTGCAAAATAGCCCAAAGCTTGATTATGCAACTAATGGATGGAGTGGAAATGGAATGATGCTAGTGTGGATGCTTACAAAATGATATGAATCTACTTGATAATGCTTGATAATGGATGCTTGGATACTTAGAATGTTTGATTGCCTATTGCTTGAATGCTTGATTGTCTATTCACTATTAGCTCACAAAGGGAAAATGAGGCTCCTTTTATAGAGTTTTGGAGGATCTAAGCCTAGGTGGCACAATCCTACGATGGAGAATGAAAGGTGGAAGATCCTAGGGCTAGGATTGACTTTGTTGAAGGAGTTGAGAGAAAGGGGGATGTAGTTCGAATGTGAGAGGGAGAATAGGGATGATGTTCCTCTCACATTGACATGGAAGAGAAGAAGGTGGAAGTGAAAAACACATGTCAAGTGTCTCACAAAGACCAAAGAGAGGAAGATGGAGAGACATTTTCCTCAATAGGACTCTTGGTACAAGTGTCCCATGAGTCACCTTTGACCCTTAGAGGTGGCTTGAGAAGCCCCTTAGGAATAGGGAATGTCTCTTGACTTGGTTTGAGAGAAGACATGATGAAGGGTGCTCCCCTTAATACCACAAACACATAACAAAAATAGAGAAACAACAACCATATGCAAGAATAGAAAATTGGCTTCTTATTATCTCCACAAATGTGGAATTACAAAATTTTAGAATTACAATATGCAAAGCCACATGGGAATTCCCTTACAATATTTTGTAGGACAAAGCCTCAAATCAATACCCAAATCTACTATCCCGAACTCTCCTGAACTGCCTAAGACAACACTACGGGCCTTCCTTATATAGGCAATTTCCACCGCTCGAGAAGGTTCCATAAATTTAGCCCTAAGGGCCGACCAAACTTAGAAATATTTTATTTTTCATTTTATTACATCATAGTCGGCTCAAAATAACTTTTGAAACCCAAACAAAAATTTTGAAGAAAAATTATTTTTCGCCATTTCATGTGGCCCGACTTTTGGAGACCATAAGTCATCACCAGTTGCTCCAATTGACTATTATGACCCTAATTTAGAAAGGGCATGAGGAGCTCTACAACACCTAAATTAAGAAATCTTCATTCAACCAAAAATTTGACCTCATCCCGGGCCTCTAAAGCCTTCAAAACTGAGTTCAAATATCAAAAATCTTCAATATCTTCAAAACTAGACCTGATCTAGCCATGAAACTTTATTGGCAGGTTGATATGACTGAGAAGAATCTCCACATGTGAAATTAGAACATTCCGAGATCATATGACCAACTTACTAAAAATAGCAAGTTTTTATAAATAGTAGCTCTGCACAAGATAGCCCTTATTGAATACAAAAATAGAAATATTTTTGGGTGATCCAAGATTGCTCTTACACCTAGGATGCTCCTGCATCAGACACTTGAGGTAATTTGAGAAGTGAACCCATCACATCTCAAGTGTGTAGAGGAAAACCAAGATGGTTAACCTCCTCTTTTGTCATCCATGATGAATCTTCAATAGGTCATCCTTTCCACTTGACCAGATATTCTTCATATGTCCTGTTCCTTGTGCTTCTGCCAACATGACTATTGAGTATGTCTTCAATCTCCTTGTTATCTGAACTGGTTGCTGGAATACTCCACTGTGTTGCTGTAACCTCATCTTCAACACCTCCTTCATGATACTCTGTCAGATCTAAAACATTAAATACTAGTGAAATATTTAGCTCAGTGGGCAACTCGACCTCATATGCATTTCTTGAATCATGCTTCTTCAGTATCCTACATGGCCCAAACTTCTTCATTTTCAGCTTGTTATATGTACCAACCAGAAATCACTCCTTCCACAAATGAACCATGACTTCATCTCCAACCTGGAATTCCTTATGCCTCCTTTTCTCATCTACCTTAGCCTTATACTGTGCATTCATCTTGGTAATGTGCTTCCTCACCTCCTCATGGATGTTCCTCAAGTGTTCTGCAAAATCCTTAGCTTCAACACTACTTATTTCTCCTTTATCTATCTTCCTCAACTCGGATGCATTGGGACTATTTCCATATACAATTTGGAATGGTGATTTACCAGTACTCCTGTTGACAGAATTATTGTATGCAAATTCTGCCTGTGGTAAAATCAAATCCCATCCTGTCGGCTTAACTCCAACCAAACATTGTAGCAAATTTTCCAAACTACTATTCACCACCTCCATTTGTCCATCAGTTTGTGGATGATGTGATGAACTAAATTTCAAATTTGTGTTCAGCGTCTTCCACAATATTTTCCAAAAATAGCCTACAAATTTGGTGTCTCGATCTGAAACTATGGTCTTTGGCAAACCATGTAGTCTCACTACTTCTCTGAAAAACAATTCTACTATATGAACAACATCATTAGTCTTCTTGTAGGGAATGAAATGTGCCATCTTCAAAAATCTATCAACCACCACAAAAATTGAATCATGTCCCGGCTGAGTCCTCAGTAATCCAAGAACAAAGTCCATACTGATATCCTCCCAAAGCTCCTCTGGTATAGGTAATGGCTGATATAACCCTATATTCTACTTCACTCCTTTCACCATCTGACATACTCTGCAACTCTGTACAAACTTCTTGGCATCTTGCTGCAACTGTGGCCAATAATAATTCTTACTAACCAACGCAATGGTTTTATCACGATGAAAATGTCCAGCCAATCCTTTGCTATGCTTCTCCTTGATGAGATTCTCCCTCATAGAGCTTCTTGGAATGCACAACTGACTCCCTCTAAATAGCATATCATCCTGAATGATGAAATTCAACCACTTCATTCTATCTAGAGTAACAGGTTCTTTACAAGCTTTCCAAGCTTCACCAAATCAGGATCCTCTAGATACAAATTCTTGAGTTCCTTGAACCCAACCACCTCAATCTACATCTCTGTCAGCAATAGTTGCCTTCTACTAAGCACATCTGCAACCTTGTTAGACTTTCCACTTTTGTGTTTCAAAACAAATGTATAACTATGCAAAAACTCAACCCATTTCAAATGCCTTTGATTCAACTTTCGTTGACTATTCAAATATTGCAAAGCTTGATGATCAGTATACAAAACAAACTCTTTAGGAAGTAGATAGTATCTCCACTTCTTCAATGCCTAAACTATAACATAAAATTTTTGATCATAAACATAATATTTTCTCTTGGCATCATTTAACTTCTCACTGAAATAAGCAATAGGTTTACCTTCTTGGCTCATAACAACTCCTATTGCGGTACCACTAGCATCACAGTCTACTTGAAACACCTTATTAAAATTTGGAAGTGCTAAAACAGGTTGTTCTGTAACTTTCTATTTCAACAATTTAAAACTCTTATCTGCCCCATTAGTCCACTTGAACTCTTTTCTATCCCCTCTCATTGTTTCAGTCAAGGGTCCACGGAAACTGTTAAAATTTCTGATAAAATTTCTATAAAAACTAGCCAAACCATGAAAAGATCTTACCTCAATAGCACTCCTTGGATTAGGCCATTCAAGGATAGCCTGTACTTTCTCTGGGTCCATTTTCAAACCTTCTGCTGAAACTACAAATTCCAAATATAGTAACTCCTTCACAAAATTGCACTTCTTCAAATTAATCAACAATTTCTCATCTCTCAGCTTCTCAAACATGATATGAATATGCATCATATGTTCCTCTAATGTCTTGCTAAAGATCAAAATATTGTCTAGGTAAACAATGACAAACTTACCCAAAAATTTTTTAGAACCTCGTTCATGAGCCACATGAAAGTTCTCGGTGCATTGGTTAGCCCAAAAGGCATGACTAGCCACTCATATAGTCCTTCCTTTGTCTTGAAGGAAGTCTTCCATTCATCTCCTTATCTGATTCGAATCTGGTGATAGCCACTCTTTAGATCTATCTTTGAGAAATACACAACCCCACTCAAACAGTCCATAATATCATCCATTCATGGCAATGGAAACCGGTACTTGATTGTGATCTTGTTTATTGCTCTAAAATCTGTACACATTCTCCATTCTCCATTCTTCTTTGGTTTTAATACCGTTGGTACATCACAGGGACTCAGACTCTCTCGAATCAACCCCTTCTGCAATACCTCATGTACTTGTCTATTCAACTCTTCACTTTCTGCTGATGTCATTCTGTGTGCTACCTTGTTTGGAAAACTGGCTCTTGGAATCAAATCCATTTGATGACTGATCTTCCTTACCTGTGGTAATCCATTAGGTACATTATTAGATACAATATCTTGAAACTCATTCAACAAATCTGCAACCTCTACAGGTACATCCTCTACTTCCTCTTTACCAACTTTTGGAATTAAAGAAAAACACACATGCTCATGCCTCATACCATCTAAGAATTTCCTTCCATCAACAAAATTTATTCTTGCATTACCACAAACCTTTTCTTGAGTCTCCTTCAATGGCTTTAGCTTATGTCGCACTCCATCCTTTGTCAGGGAATAGGTATTCGCACAACCATCGTGTACATCACATCTGTCAAACTACCATGGCCTAACCAAAAACATGTGACATGCATCCATAGGTATCATATCACATAGTACCTCATCATGGTACCCTCCAATCTTGAACTTTACTAGGCATTGTTCATTGACCATGACCTTGTGGTCATCCTTCACCCAGGCAATCTGATATGGATGTGGGTGTTTCTATCTCTTGAGCTTCAACTTTGTCACCATCTCTTTTGACACCAAATTGTCAGTGCTTCCACTATCAATAATCACATCACAAAATTTACCCTCACACTTGCATCTAGTGCGAAACAAGCTCCTCCTTTGCTCAGGTTCATTCTCACCACTCAACACGACTCTTCTATTAATCAACGTTTCTCCTCTTTCAACATCTTCAGAATTTGATGATCTAGCATCTTCATCTACATGTGAAACTTTGGCCTCACCTTTATTCCTCCTATCCATCCTTCCTTAGCATTGAGGACATTCAAATGCCCTATAACCTTCTTCTCCCCAGTGAAAAAATGTTCCACGGAAGCCTCCTCTTCCTGAACCTTGTCCTCTTCCTCTTCCTCTTTGATCTCTATTGTTTTGATCTTGGAAATGATTGAAATTGTTTCCTCTCTGATTTTGACTGCTACTGGCCTCATCTTTCTTTTTTGGATCTTCATTTTGGCCTCCATATGACTGTCCACTAGATCGTCCACCGTGACCTCTTCCATTTTGTCTGCTCTCGAACTTCTTGTTCAACTTTTCCTCTACTTTTAGGGAAAACTGGTATGCCTCTTCGATACTATTCATTCAAACTAGATTCAAATCTTCTTGAATGCTTGGCCTCAACCCATTAAGGTAATGGTAAACTTTCTCCTTATCCACTTTTTCATGGCCTATTCTGATGAGGATTCGATAGAACTCCTCTCTATACTCCTGAACAAATCTTCCTGCTTGCTTCAAACTTTGCATCTTCTTCAGTAGGTCAAGCTCATAATCAATAGGAATGAACTGCCGCTTCAACTTATCCACCATTCGATCCCATCTTGTGATTTTATCTTTCCCTCTTCTATTTCACTCCAATTCAATCTCTTGCCACCAGATCTTCGCATGACCTTTCAGTCTGGCCTTCATGAATTTGACCCTATCAGGATCCTCAATATCTTCATACTCAAAATATTCTTCACATTCATTGATCCAATCGATCAACTCCTCTGGGTTAAGATTTCCTGAAAATGCAGGAACCTCAATCTTAGGTCTTTTCCCGATCTTGAAAATGGCTCAGAAAAGTCTTTTTTCCTCCTGTTTCACAACTTTGACTTCTCCTTCTTGATCTTCTTCTTCGGCTTCATCCTCGCTTTCATCTCTGACATTAAGATTCATTCCTCTGTGAATCTCCTCTTGCAATGCTCACACTTGTCTTTGGAGCGCTCTAACTTCAGGTGTTACAACACCAACTCTTCCTCCATGTTCCCTTTGTGGAGGCATTTTCATGATTCTCACTGAAACCCTAACCACGGTCCTGGTGCAAACTACCTCATAGTCGATGATCTGTTTACACAAAAACCCTAACCCACGGTCTTGGTGCAAATTGCCTCACAATCGATGATCTATTTACACACTCAGGAACTCCTGGTCTGATACCACTTGATGAAGGGTGCTCCCCTTAATACCAAAAACCTATAAAAAAATAGAGAAATAACAACCATATGCAAGAATAGAAAATTGGCTTCTTATTATCTCCACAAATGTGGAATTACAAACTTTTAGAATTATAATATGCAAAGCCACATGGGCATTCCCTTACAATATTCTGTAGGAAAAAGCCTCAAATCAATACCCAGATCTACTACCCTGAACTCTCCTGAACTACCTCAGACAACACTATGGGCCTTCCTTATATAGGCAATTTCCACCACCCGAGAAGGTTCCATAAATTTAGCCCTAAGGGCCGACCAAACTTAGAAATATTTTATTTTTCATTTTATTACATCATAGTTGGCTCAAAATAACTTTTGAAACCCGAACAAAAATTTTGAAGAAAAATTATTTTCTGCCATTTCAAGTGGCCCGACTTTCGGAGACCATAAGTCATCACCAGTTGCTTCGATTGACTATTATGACCCCAATTCGGAAAGGGCACGAGGAGCTCTACAATGCTTAAATTAAGAAAGCTTCATTCAACCAAAAATTTGACCTCATCTCGGGCCTCTAAAGCCTTCAAAACTGAGTTCAAATTTTCTGTACCCTGCTGCCAATACTGAAAATCTTCAATATCTTCAAAACTAGACCTGATCTAGCCATGAAACTTTACTAGTAGGCTTATATGATTGAGAAGAACCTCCACATGTGAAATCAAAACATTCCGAGATCATATGACCAACTTACTAAAAACAACAAGTTTCCATAAATAGCAGCTCTGCACAGGATAGCCCTTATTGAATACAAAAATAGAAATATTTTTGGGTGATGTAAGATTGCTCTTACACCTAGGATGCTCTTGCATCAGACACCCGGGGTAATTTGAGAAGTGACCCCATCATGTCTTAGGTGTGTAGAGGAAAACCAAGATGGTTAACCTCCTTTGTCAGCCGTGATGAATCTTCAACAGGTCATCCTTTCCACTTGACCATATATTCTTCATATGTCCTGTTCCTTGTGCTTCTGCCAACACGACTATCTAGTATGTCTTCAATCTCCTTGTTATCTAAACTGGTTGCTGGAATACTCCACTATGCTGCTGTAACCTCATCTTCAACACCTCCTTCATGATACTCTCTCAGATCTGAAACATTAAATACTGGTGAAATATTTAGCTCAGTGGGCAACTCGACCTCATATGCATTTCCTAAATCATACTTCTTCAGTATCCTACATGGCCCAAACTTCTTCATTTTCATCTTGTTATATGTACCAACCGAAAATCGCTCCTTCCGCAAATGAACCATGACTTCATCTCCAACCTAGAATTCCTTATGCCTCCTTTTCTCATCTACCTTAGCCTTATACTGTGCATTCATCTTGGTAATGTGCTTCCTCACCTCCTCATAGATGTTCCTCAAGTGTTCTGCAAAATCCCCAGCTTCAACACTACTGATTTCTCCTTTATCTAACTTCCTCAACTTGGATGCATTTATGGGACTATTTCCATATACAATTTAGAATGGTGATTTACCAGTACTCCTGTTGACAGAATTATTGTATGAAAATTCTTCCTGTGGTAAAATCAAATCCCATCCTGTCGGCTTATCTCCAACCAAACATCGCAGCAAATTTCCCAAACTCCTATTCACCACCTTTGTTTGTCCATTAGTCTGTGGATGATGTGATGAAATGAATTTCAAATCTATCTTCAGCTTCTTCCACAATGTTTTCCAGAAAGAACCTACAAATTTGGTGTCTCGATCTGAAACTATGGTGTTTGGTAAACCATGTAGTCTCACTACTTCTCTGAAAAAAAATTCTGCTATATGAACAACATCATTAGTCTTCTTGTAGGGAATGAAATGTGCCATCTTCAAAAATCTATGAACCACCACAAAAATTGAATCATGTCCACACTGAGTCCTCAGTAATCCAAGAACAAAGTCCATATTGAAACCCTAACCACAGTCCTAGTTCAAACTGCCTCACAATCAGTGATCTGTTTACACAGAAACCCTAACCCACGGTCCTAGTGCAAATTGCCTCACAATCGGTGATCTGTTTACACACTTAGGAACTCCTACTCTGATACCACTTGATGAAGGGTGCTCCCCTTAATACCAAAAACACATAACAGAAATAGAGAAACAACAACCATATGCAAGAACAAAAAATTGGCTTCTTATTATCTCCACAAATGTGGAATTACAAACTTTCAGAATTACAATATGCAAAGCCACATGGGCATTCCCTTACAATATTCTATAGGACAAAGCCTCAAATCAATACCCAGATCTGCTACCCTGAACTCTCCCGAATTGCCCTTGAACTACCTAAGACAACACTACGGGCCTTCCTTATATAGGCAATTTCCACCACCCAAGAAGGTTCCAAAAATTTAGCCCTAAGGGCCGACCAAACTTAGAAATATTTTATTTTTTATTTTATTACATCATAGTCGGCTCAAAATAACTTTTGAAACCCGAACAAAAATTTTGAAGAAAAAATATTTTTCGCCATTTCAGGTGGCCCGATTTCCAGAGACCATAAGTCATCACCAATTGCTCCGATTGACTATTATGACCCCAATTCAGAAAGGGCACGAGGAGCTCTACAACGCTTGAATTAAGAAAGCTTCAGTCAATCAAAAATTTGACCTCATTTGGGGTCTTTAAAGCCTTCAAAACTGAGTTCAAAGTTTCTGTACCCTGCTGCCAATACCAAAAATCTTCAATATATTCAAAACTAGACCTGATCTAGCCATGAAACTTTACTAGCAGGCTGATATGACTGAGAAGAACCTCCGCATGTGAAATCAAAACATTCCAAGATCATATGACCAACTTACTAAAACCAACAAGTTTCCTTAAATAGCAGCTCTGCACAAGATAACCCTTATTGAATACAAAAACAAAAATATTTTTGGGTGATGCAAGATTGCTCTTACACCCAGGATGCTCGTCCATCAAGACATGTGGTCATAAGGCCAAGTCCTATGAGGCCACATAGCCCTTAAGAATAGGACATGTGTGGGTGAGGATAATTATCAATAAATAATTAATAATAATTATTTATTTTAGCCAAAGTGATGTGTCAAGTGACTAGGTTTATGAGGTGGACTAGGGGACTTAGTCATATTTAGGTGATTGTGTATTTAATTAAAATCACTTTAATAGACTAATTAGAAAACTTAGGATAGAGGATTAGACCATAGTGAATTTACTAAATAAATTGCATAATCTATTTAATAAATAGAAGAAAAGAATATTAATTAAATAATAAATATTTAATTAATTCATCAAGTCAATATCAATTAAATAATAAATATTTAATTAATTAATGAAGCCATTTTTAAGTGTATACAGACCTCACCAAATTATTCCTAACCAGGACCTTCCAAGGCTCATTTCCATTTAAGGAACTGACAATCCATTTTGAGACCAAAGCAGTGCCTTGGACCTTGAGGTCTCTCATTCCTAGACCACCTTCCTCTCTTGGAGAACAACACCATTCCCATTTAACACAATGTCTCTTTCTATTACCAATTCCATCAAACCAAAAAAATTCCCTCAAGATTTTTTTCCAATTTATTATTCTGGTAGTTGAAAAACATCCAAGTTGAAGCATTATAGATAGAATGAGTAGATAGAACTTTTTGAACTACTTGTGCCCTACCAATAATTTATAATTGATGGGTATGCCACTTTAGATGTTTCTTTTCAATTTTGTTGTATACCCAGACCCATATCTCTTCAATAGATGGTTTAACAATAAATGGAATGCTCAGGTATCTCACAATGGTAGAAGGCCTAGACCATTGCCAATTTTTGGCCTCTACTCATGAAGGTGGAGTATCTAACCATCCAAGTATTGCATATTTTTATGGAGTAATTTTAGCTCCTGAAGCCAAACAAAATACCCGAAGTCTATTAAGGACATTGTCAACATTTTCTTCAGAAATCTCAACAAATAGTGAAGTATCATCAGAAAATTGTTCCACAATAAGTTCATCATGTTAGACAGTGTAATCCCCTTGATAGGTGGAATAAGCTCTATGGCCTTGAGATCATATGAGAGAGCATCTATTGCTATGGAAAAAAGGGTAGGTGCAAGAGGGCACCCTTGTCTTATTAATCTGCCTAAAGCAATGGGTTTAGAATATTCACCATTGACCTCTATAACTATGGAAGACTCTTTAAATAAAATATAAACCCATCTACAAATGAATGGTGGAAACCCAAATGCTCTCAACATTCCAAGTACAAGTTTTAATTCAATTCTATCATATGCCTTTTCAAAGTCTAGTAGCACAGTGGCCACATTCTGTCTATTCATTTTTTCCCAATGCATGGCCTTCCAACTAGTGATTAGGTTTTCCAAAATATATCTCCCTTGGATAAAACCAATCTATGTTACAAATATTATGTTATTATTAAGCAAGCTTGATATTCTTCTAGCCAGTAATTTAAAAATAATCTTGGATGACAAATTCAATAATGTAATAGGCCTCCAGTTTCTTACTTGAGACTTATCTCTCCCCTTAGGGAGCAATTTGACCACTGCTCTGTTAACATTCTCACCCAAAGAGCCATATTCAAAAGCTTCATCATATAACTAAATTAGTTCATTAGAGATCCATTCTTTGTTCTGCTTATAGAACTCAATTGGTAACCCATCCATGCTAGGAGATTTCCCATTTGCAAGTGATATAATGGTATCATCAATTTCTTTCAGCTCAATTATTTGACTAAGAGTTTTATCTTGATCCTTGGACACTTTATTAGGGATTAACTTAACACATTGCTACATAGTATCTTTATTTTATTCCCTATGTTTTGAGGTAAAAATATGCTCATAAAATTTGACAAATGCCTTCAAAATTTCCTTGTTGTCACTGGTGTATCCATTCTCGGTCTAAATTCCACTAATCTCCTCTCTACATTGCTTGGATCTGATAAGATTAAATAAATACTTTGTCCCTCTATCCACCCCTTTCAATCAATTTTATTTGGCTCTGAGTTTCTAACCCTAAATAAATGGTAATTTTGTATTTTCCTTAATTGCCCTTTGGTGGAAATCAATTCTTTCTTCAGATCCTTATCATTCCCTTTGTCTTGAAGAGATTTCTCTACCTCATTGAGTTTCCTCTGATAAAAACCTTCCTCCCTTCTTTTGTCCTTTGCTTCCTTGGTTCATATAGTTTGGAAAACCTTCCTCCAAGCCTTGACCATTTGATCCCATTTATCCCTAATTGAGGATTTAGGGTTGTATAACTTTGATAGTACTGCAATATTTCTAATAGCTCCCAAAGAATTCTAATCCTGTATCAGAGCAGTATTGAGGTTGAATAACCCATTCCTCCTAGGGCCCTCATTGTGCATATTTGTGTCCTTGAATGTGATGTTAACTAAGACTAGGGAGTGGTCTAACATGCTGGCAGGAGAGACCCTAATAGGGGTTTTCCCTGGGATATTAGAGAGTCCATAAATAAAGGGATTGAAATAAATTCTATCCAATCTGCAGTATATCTTGTTCTCATTGGCCTGATTATTACACCAAGTAAACCATATGTTGTCATACTCCTTTCTCATTTTGTCTAGAGGATCTCTGACATTAAACTTCCTTTTAAATTTTGCCCAAAAATAGAATTCATTGCCTTTCTATTCATGTTTAGCACCTCCTAATTTGTCTTGGCTATTTTCAACCATATCGAAATCTCCAATGAAAATCAAGCATGCCTCAGGAAGTTTGTTTTCTAACCAATCCCATAAGTTAGCCCTTTCTCTATAATTTATTTTTTGTTACTTCAATATAATGAAATATAGATACTAAGAAATTACAATCCTTAGCTTCATGAGCTTTGCCAACCCATCAAACTAGAACTACTACTCAACTCAAAAATTAGGAGAATTATTCTCAACTTAAAATGACCACTCCCTTTAAATGATCAACTCCACTCTAGATGGTCCACTCAATTGTGGATTCTTACACGCTAGCCCAAGCCTCCCTTTAATACCATTATTGTGCCTCTTGGAAATTTCATTCCCTCTCTGAGGAGAAAAATAGGGAAATCAAGAAATTCAACAAAAAGCTAATTGACGACTCTTCAACATCCCCAAGAGGGTGCCTAAGATGGTGTCTCTTCAATTTTTGAAGTTGGAAACTAGAGATGTCTCTTTTTAATTTTCTATGTAACTGCCAGATATAGATGATATCATGACTTTCCCCTTCCTCATTTTCATGCCAAGACGATGGTTTTCTTAATTTTTTTTTTTCATAAGTGATATAAATATGTGTCAATATGACAAAATTACGATTTTAAAAATAGATGACAAATATTAAATAATGTCAACCCCATGTCATCTTGAATACTTTTCCAAGTGTATGGATTCATATGATAGCTTGCATTTAGCCCTTATTGAAAATACCAAACTTAATTAAATTAAAAAAATATTTTTTGTTGATGTAAGATTTATCTTACACCACTAGATGTCCCTACATCAAATAGAGAGTAGAATAGAGAGGGAGACAAAATTATCTAGTCTTGAATAAATATAATTTAATATCCCCATTAAGATTATACAAGAAACAAGAGTTGATATATGATTTAATAAGCTTTAATTAAAATTTGAAACTTATTCTTACAAGCCTCCAACAATTATGAAGCATATACAAAGACCAAACATAGCTAAAAATGACCATAAATAATTTATATGATCATCCAATTATGGCTAAGGAAGTATTTATATGTTGTCATATGTATCTTCAATACATGTCATCATTATTGGGTCAACTAAATGGATTTGTATATGAAGGAACAAGACATTAATAGACAAGGAAAGGAATATCAATAAGTATGAGTCAACATCTTATTATCCGATTAAATAATGATCAATTAAAGATGTCTACTTGAATCGATCATCTTGTTAAGCCAATAGGCACTTCTGTGTGGGCTTTGAAGCCCAAAAAACTGTCATCCTGCCCGCCAGGTTGCTTGCTTAAACCACATCATTGGCCATTTTCTGAGCCACTGTCATGTCCTCCTCCTCGCTTTCCTACTCATTTTGTTCTGGTGTTGTATGGCATTCAACCGCTGTTGCCATGTTTAAGCCAATCACGCCAAGTGTCTGCCCAGGCACCGATGCACCGATAATTTACGACCACAAAGAAGCTTTCACATAGTTCAGGGCTATCGAGGACCATCCTCACAAGAACACCCGCACTCTCTCTCTTCACCATCAGGCACATATGTTGTGGTGTAAATTAACCATTCCTTGTCATTGACAACAAACAAGTTAAATGATTCCTCTTTGTGTTCGACATTATGGATTTTATTTTGTTCATTTTTGGCACTTTCATCAATTTTAGCGAATTAATTCATTTTTTCTGTAACATGTATATCCATAAATGGGTCGTATCTAATTTCCAATTATTTATTTTGCATTACTCATTAGAGTTTCCCAATGTATTTTCCACTAGACAGGAAACTATCTCAAACATAGTGGCCTCTGCAGATTCTCAAGGGGGAAATACCAGTGCTGCGAATTAATAAAATTCCCTCTCTTTTTTAAATTAATGGTGTTGTCAAATTTATTAAGCCAATATACGAAGGGGTTTGAATTTGTTCTATTTCGATTGATTTGTAGATGGATTCTGACTTTATGAACCCTAAGTTCTCCTAATTTGGGTTTCTATTTCGTATTTGTCTCTCTCTTGCAAATTGAAAGTTGACCATATTATTTTCAGGAATAGCACTCCACAAACATAATGTAGATTGAACAAACCTCCAGAATTGATCTAACAATCACGTATAGTATTGCACCATCTTCCATGTATGCCCAGTACACCATTACTATTTAGGATCTTCACAAAGTGAAATTAGTAACTTCATTGTTAAGCTTGCTTTGTCATTCAAAAATAAGGCCGACAAGGTAACCACATAAACTGTAACCCACTTTGAAAGTATGTTCAATTTAGATTACCCTTTCACTCCTAATTATTTTTAGGAACTGTTCAGCACAAAGATAAGATATTCTGAGAAGAGTTGCAACATTTAACAAAGAACCTTACACAACACTTTAGCAGGTGCACAAAAATAGTGAGTTGAGCTGAACTGAGTCTTTTAAGCTTTCTCAAAGTTTGAGTTTTCCATGTAGAATATTGATTTTCTACCATGGACGACCAGTACACCATCATTATTTACAAAGCAATATTGGAAACTTTATTCTTACACACACCAATTTAGGCATTACCGAAGAATTTTGTGGTGACTTGCCCTACACATAGACAAGAGATTTGCAACAAAGCTGCAACATTTAATAAAGAATCTTACACAATGCTTCAGCGGGTGCCAAAAATAGTGAGTTGAAAAAAACTAAGTCTTTCAAGCTTGATGAAAGTTTGGGTTTTTCATGTAGAATCTGATTTATGTTCACAATAATGACTCTAGATTTTGTTTACTTTACATAATCCTTACAACTTCCATGCACAACCAATAGACCATCATTCTTCACAAAGTGAGATTGACAACTTCATTCTTACACTGAATAATTTAGATATTAACAAAGAATTTGGTTGTGACTTTCATGTCTACTAAGATTCTTTTGTCACTGGCTCTATTCTTGATGCAATCCAAGGTTGGAGGATCCAATAAAGGATTGTCCAAACTTGCAGCCAAACACCAACAATGCAGAATAACACAATAAGATAAGCTTCAAATAGAATTTTCATTCAACATGCCCAGCTATAAGGCCTTCCGAGTTAGGGCCAATTACAATCAATTACAAAAGTAATTATGCAATCTCCTAGCTAGTCCAACTCTACAACATATCAGAAACTGGTGGAAGCACAAAGGCAGATCTAAACTTGAGCTCACAAGCCTCCAAGAAATCTCCTTGTCTCCGAGCATGCAAACCACTAGCTCTGCTATTATAACTATCAGATAAACAATCTGATCTTCAAGATCACGCATGATCCAATTGCTATCCTTATCATATCTACTTCCAATCTGCCTCTCCTTTCCTCTCTATGACCCCCTAAACAACTACCCAAGCACCTCATAAATACATTTCCTCAACCACAATTTGGCTGGAAGAAACAATTAACTCCTAAGTAAAGTCGGATTCTACTACAAACAAATATTAAATGCAACAACAATCGACTCACAAATAGCCTTACAAACATTTAATTCTCCATGTCAGCCTCTAGATCTACCTAGGAGAATACAACAAAAGCTACCAACAATAAATACACCAAGTCGGCCAACCAAATCTCCAAGAACTCTTGTCGATAAGTCAGAACTACCGAGCATCAGTAAAATAACCAAGCACACTAGGCAACACTGAGCAAGCACGTCGACCAAGAACCACAAGCATCATCAAGCACAAGATCCACTGAGTGCTAGAGTTTACCGAGTTCCTTTAATGACCGAACTTCCTTCAATAACTGAGACCGTCGGTTAAAGCTACAACCTAGTAACACAAAACCAAATCAACACACCACCATGCAGATTTTTCGAGTACCCTAGAATGCCCCTACATCAAACACCCCAAGTTCAAAAATATGTTCTCATAGGCTGGAAGAACATCTTTCGAGATTCAACATATAAACCTCGAATTGGTTCTTCACATACAAGTCGTTCAAGTCTTCACCTTTCATACTCTTCCATTTCTTCTTTCTCTACCTTTTCAATTCTTTCCTGGGTATGTGCAGGATCATGGTATGCCAAAAAGTGGTGATGTGAAGAAAATTTATTTCACTCATCCAAAAGCGCACAAATAGATTTTTTGACTTTTTGGTAGGCCTAGGTGTTAGTACACCTGACCAAACCAAAAGCCAAACCTGAAGGCATTATCGGATATCTGATAATATCAGATATTTGATAATTGCCAGTGATTATAAATCACTGTACCCAACCGCATTCAACGTCTTTTAATTGCAAAAACATTGAACGCAACTAGGTTTTGGATATCCAGTCTCATATCCCCTATCCAATTTTTTCCAAATTGCCCAGGTAAGTTTAGCATCTATTTTTTATAGTTTTAATTATTTTTGGCTATTTTTAAATATAAATACATAGTTTTTTATATAAAAATTAGAGTAGCAATGAGTTTTTGTATTGTTTTTTAAAATTCATTGTAATTATCTAATTTTTTTTCATTACTATCAGACTTGGAATCAGAAAACCCTCAAAAAACCCTCCTAGGACCCCTTAGGACACACTTGAACGTTCTAATGTGTCGAAAGGGATCATGAGGACTTCCTAGGGGTCCTAACACGTGATAAGGCATACTAGGACCCCTAGGAAGTCCTCATGACCCCTTTTGACACATTTGAATATGCAAGTGTGTCTTAAAGAGTCGTAGGACCCCTTAGGACACACTTGAGCATTCAAATGTGTCGAAAGGGGTCATGGGGACTTCCTAGGGGTCCTAACGCATGATAAGGCATACTAGAACCCCTAGGAAGTCCTCATGACCCCTTTTGACACATTGGAATGCTCAACTATTTCCTAAGGGGTCCTACGACCACTTAGGAAATAGTTGAGAATTCCAATGTGTTGAAAGGGGTCATGACGACTTCCTAGGGGTCCTAACGTGTGATAAGGCATACTAGGACCCCTAGGAAGTCCTCACGAACCCTTTCGACACATTTGAATGCTCAAGTGTGTCTTAAGGGGTTGTAGGACACCTTAAGACACACTTGAGTGTTCTAATGTGTCAAAAGGGGTCATGGGGACTTCCTAGGGGTCTTCACGCGTGATAAGGCGTACTAGGACCCCTAGGAAGTCCTCATAACCCCTTTCGACACATTGGAATGCTCAAGTGTGTCTTAAAGAGTCGTAGGACCCCTTAGGACACACTTGAGCATTCTAATGTGTCGAAAGGGGTCATGGGGACTTCATAGGGGTCCTAACACGTGATAAGGTATACTGGGACCCCTAGAAAGTCCTCATGACCCCTTTCGACGTATTTGAATGCTCAAGTGTGTCCTAAGGGGTCGTAGGACCCCTTACGACACACTTGAGCATTCTAATGTGTCGAAAGGGGTCATGGGGACATCCTAGGGGTCCTAATGCGTGATAAAGCGTACTAAGACCCCTAGGAAGTCTTCATGACCCCTTTCAACACATTGGAATGCTCAAGTGAGTCCTAAAGAGTCATAGGACCCCTTAGGACACACTTGAGCATTCTAATGTATCGAAAGGGGTCATGAGGACTTCCTAGGGGTCCTAATGTGTGATAAGGTGTACTAGGACCCCTAGGAAGATCCCATGACCCCTTTAGACACATTTGAATGCTCAAGTGTGTCCTAAGGGGTCGTAGGACACTTAAGAATTCAAATGTGTCTAAAGAGGTCATGGGGACTTCCTAGGCGTCCTAACGCATGATAAAGTGTACTAAGACCCCAAGGAATTCCTCATGACCCCTTTTGAAACATTATAATGCTCAAGTGTGTCCTAAAGATTGGTAAGACCTCTTAGGACACACTTGAGTGTTCTAATGTGTTGAAAGGGGTCATGAGGACTTCCTAGGGGTCCTAATATGTGATAAGGTGTACGAGGACCCCTAGGAAGTCCTCATGACCCATTTTGACACATTTGAATGCTCAAGTGTGTCCTAAGGGGTTGTAGGACCCATTAGGAAAAACTTGAGCATTCTAATGTGTCGAAAGGGGTCATTGGGACTTCCTAGGGGTCCTAATGCGTGATAAAGCATACTAAGACCCCTAGGAAGTCCTCATGACCCCTTTCGACACATTGGAATGCTCAAGTGTGTGCTAAAGAGTCATAGGACTCCTTAGGACACACTTGAGCAATCAAATGTGTTGAAAGGGGTCATGGGGACTTCCTAGGGGTCCTAACCCATGATAAGGCATACGAAGACCCCTAGGAAGTTCTCATGACCCCTTTCGACACATTTGAATGCTCAAGTGTGTCTTAAGGGGTCGTAGGACCCCTTAGGACAAACTTGAGAGTTCTAATGTGTTGAAAGGGGTCATGGGGACTTCATAGGGGTCCTAATGCATGATAAGGTATATTAGGACCCCTAGGAAGTCCTTGTGACCCCTTTTGACACATTTGAATGCTCAAGTGCATCCTAAGGGGTCATAGGACCCCTTAGGACACACTTGAGCATTCTAATGTGTCAAAAGGGGTCATGAAGAATTCCTAGCGGTCCTAATCCGTGATAAGGCATATTAGAACCCCTAGAAAGTCCTCATGACCCCTTTCGACACATTTGAATGTTCAAGTGTGTCCTAAGGGGTCATAGGACCCCTTAGGACACACTTGAGCATTCTAATGTGTCGAAAGGGGTAATGGGGACTTCCTAGGAGTCCTAACATGTGATAAAGCTTACTAAGATCCCTAGGAAGTCCTCATGACCCCTCTTGACACATTGGAATGCTGAAGTATGTCCTAAAGAGTCATAGGACCCTTTAGGAAAAACTTGAGCGTTCAAATGTGTCAAAAGAGGTCATGGGGACTTCCTAGGGGTCCTAACGCATGATAAGGCGTACTAGGACACCTAGGAAGTCCTCATGACCCTTTTTGACACATTATAAGGCTCAAGTGTGTCCTAAAGAGTCATAGGACCCTTAAGGACACACTTGAGCATTGTAATGTGTTGAAAGGGGTCATGGAGACTTCCTAGGGGTCCTAACATGTGATAAGGCATACTAGGACCCCTAGGAAGTCCTCATGACCCCTTTCAACTCACTTGAGCGTTCTAATGTGTCGAAAGGGCTCATGGGGACTTTCTAGGGGTCCTAACATGTGATAAGGCATACTAGGACCCCTAGGAAGTCCTCATGACCCCTTTCGACATATTTGAATGCTCAAGTGCATCCTAAGGGGTAGGATCCCTCAGGACACACTTGAGTGTTCTAATGTGTTGAAAGGGGTCATGAAGACTTCCTAGCGGTCCTAACGTGTGATAAGGCATACTAGAACCCCTAGGAAGTCCTCATGACCCATTTCAACACATTTGAATGTTCAAGTGTGTCCTAAGGGGTCGTAGGACCCCTTAGGACACACTTGAGCATTCTAACGTAACAAAATGGGTCATGGGGACTTTCTAGGAGTCTTAACGTGTAATAAAGCATACTAAGACACCTAGGAAGTCCTCATGACCCCTTTCAACATATTGGAATGCTCAAGTGTGTCCTAAAGAGTTGTAGCACCCCTTAGGACACACTTGAGTGTTAAAATATGTCAAAAGGAATCATGGGGACTTCTTAGGGGTCCTAACATGTGATAAGGCGTACTAGGACCCCTAAGAAGTCCTCATGATCTCTTTCAACACATTGGAATGCTCAAGTGTGTCCTAAAGAGTCGTAGGACCCCTTAGGATACACTTGAGTGTTCTAATGTGTCGAAAGGGGTCATGGGGACTTCCTAGGGGTCCTAACATGTGATAAGGCATACTAGGACCCCTAGGAAGTCCCCATGACCCCTTTTGACACATTTGAATGATCAAGTGTGTCATAAGGGGTCGTAGGACCCCTTAGGACACACTTGAGCATTCTAATGTTTCAGAAGGGGTCATGGGGACTTCTTAGGGGTTCTAACGCATGATAAGGCATACTAGGAACCCTTGGAAGTCCTCATGACCCCTTTGGACACATTTGAATTCTCAAGTGTGTCCTAAGGGGTCGTAGAACCCCTTAGGACACACTTGAGCATTCTAATGTGTCGAAAGGGGTCATGGGGACTTCATAGGGGTCCTAACGTGTGACAAGGCATACTAGGACCCCTAGGAAGTGCTCATGACCCCTTTCGACACATTTGAATGCTCAAGTATGTCCTAAAGGGTCGTAGGACCCCTTAAGAAACACTTGAGCATTCTGATGTGTCGAAAGGGGTCATGGGGACTTCATAGGGGTCTGACCCCTAGGAAGTCCTCATGACCCCTTTTGACACATTGGAATGCTCAAGTGTGTCTTAAAGAGTCCTAGGACCCTTTAGGACATACTTGAGTATTCTAATGTATCGAAAGGGGTCATGGGGACTTCATAGGGATCCTAACACATGATAAGGCATACTAGGACCCCTAGGAAGTCCTCATGACCCCTTTTGACGCATTGGAATGCTCAAGTGTGTCTTAAAAAGTTGTAGGACCCCTTAGGACACACTTGAGTATTCAAATGTGTCGAAAGGGGTCATGGGGACTTCCTAGGAGTCCTAACACGTGATAAAGTGTACTAGGACCCCTAGGAAGTGCTCATGACCCCTTTCAACTCATTAGAATGCTCAAGTGTGTCCTAAGGGGTCTTATGACCCCTTAGGACACACTTGAGCATTCTAATATGTCAAAAGCGGTCATAAGGACTTTCTAGCGGTCCTAACGTGTGATAAGGCATACTAGGACCCCTAGGAAGTTCTCATGACCCCTTTCAACATAGTGGAATGTTCAAGTGTGGCCTAAGGGGTTGTAGGACACCTTAGGACACACTTGAGCATTCATGAGGATTTCCTAGGGGTCCTAACATGTGATAAAGCATACTAAGACCCCTAGGAAGTCCTCATGACTGCTTTTGACACATTAGAATGCTCAAGTGTGTCCTAAAGAGTCGTAGGACCCCTTAGGACACACTTGAGCATTCAAATTTGTTGAAAGGGGTCATGGGGACTTTCTAGGGGTCCTAACGCATGATAAGGCATACTAGGACCCCTAGGAAGTCCTCATGACCCCTTTCGACACATTGGAATGCTCATGTGTGTCCTAAAGAGTCGTAGGACCCCTTAGGACACACTTGAGCATTCTAATGTGTCGAAAGGGGTCATGAGGACTTCCTAGGGGTCCTAACGCATGATAAAGTGTACTAGAACCCCTAGGAACTCCCCATGACCCCTTTTGACAGATTATAATGCTCAAGTGTGTCCTAAGGGGTCCTACGACCCCTTAGGGCACACTTGAGTGTTCTAATGTGTTTAAAGGGGTCATGGGGACTTCCTAGGGGTTCTAACACATGATAAAGCATACTAAGACCCCTAGGAAGTTGTCATGACCCCTTTCAACACATTGGAATGCTCAAGTGTGTCCTAAAGACTTGTAGGACCCCTTAGGACACACTTGAGCATTTAAATGTGTTGAAAGGGGTCATGGGGACTTCATAGGGGTCACAACATGTGATAACACCTACTAGGACCCCTAAGAAGTCCTCATGACCCCTTTCGACACATTGGAATGCTCAAGTGTGTCCTAAAGATTCGTAGGACCCCTTAGGACACACTTGAGTTTTCTAATGTGTTGAAAGGTGTCATGGGGACTTCCTAGGGGTTCTAATGCATGATAAGGCATACTAGGACCCCTAGGAAGTCCTCATGACCCCTTTCGACACTTTTGAATGCGCAAGTGTGTTCTAAGGGGTTATAGGACCCCTTAGGTAACACTTGAGCATTCTAATGTGTCAAAAGGGGTCATGGGGACTTGCTAGGGGTACTAATGCGTGATAAGGTATACTAGGACCCCTAAGAAGTCCTCATGACCCCTTTCAACACATTAGAACGCTCAAGTGTCTTCTAAGGGGTCATCATGGGGACTTCCTAGGGGTCTTAACATGTGATAGGGTGTACTAGGACCCCTAGGAAGTCCTCATGACCCCTTTCGACATAGTTGAATGCTCAAGTGTGTCCTAAGGGGTCGTAGGACCCCTTAGAACATGCTTGGGTGTTCTAATGTGTAGAAAGGGGTCATGGGGACATCATAGGGGTCCTAACATGTGTTAAGGCATACTAGGACCCCTAGGAAGTCCTCATGACCCCTTTCGACATATTTGAATGCTCAAGTTTGTCCTAAGGGGTCGTAGGACCCCTTAGGACACACTTGAGCAATCTAATGTGTCGAAAGGGGTCATGGGGACTTCATAGGTGTCCTAACATGTGATAAGGCATACTAGGACCCCTAGGAAGTCATCATGACCCCTTTCAACACATTGGAATGCTCAAGTGTGTCTTAAAGAGTCGTAGGACCCCTTAGGACACACTTTAGCATTCTAATGTGTCGAAAGGGGTTATGGGGACTTCATAGGGGTCCTAACACATGATAAGGCATACTATGACCCCTAGGAAGTCCTCATGACCCCTTTCGACACATTAGAATTCTCAAGTGTGTTTTAAAGAGTTGTAGGACCCCTTAGGACACACTTGAGCATTCAAATGTGTCGAAAGGGGTCATGGGGACTTCCTAGGGGTCCTAACGCGTGATAAGGCATACTAGGACTCCTAAGAAGTCCTCATGACACATTTTGACACATTTGAATGCTCAAGTGTGTCCTAAGGGGTTGTAGGACCGCTTAGGACACACTTGAGCATTCTAATGTGTCGAAAGAGGTCATGAGGACTTCCTAGGGGTCCTAATGCATGATAAGGCATACTAGGACCCCTAGGAAGTCCTCATGACCCCTTTCGACACATTGGAATACTCAAGTGTGTCCTAAGGGGTCGTAGGACCCCTTAAGACACACTTGAGCATTCTAATGTGTCAAAAGGGGTCATGGGGACTTCCTAGGTGTCCTAATGCGTGATAAAGTGTACTAAGACATGTAGGAAGTCCTCATGACCCCTTTTGACACATTGGAATGCTCAAGTGTGTCCTAAAGAGTCATAGGACCCCTTAGGACACACTTGACTATTCAAATATGTCGAAAGGGGTCATGGGGGCTTCCTAAGGGTCCTAACGCATGATAAGGCATATTAGGACCCCTAGGAAGTCCTCATGACCCCTTGCAACACATTGGAATGCTCATGTGTGTTTTAAAGAGTTGTATGACCCCTTAGGACACACTTGAGTGTTCTAATGTGTCGAAAGGGGTCATGTGGACTTCCTCGGGGTTCTAACGCATGATAAGGCATACTAGGACCCCTAGGAAGTTCTCATGACCCCTTTTGACATATTTCAATGCTCAAGTGTGTCCTGAGGGGTCGTAGGACCCCTTAGGACACACTTGAGTGTTCTAATGTGTCAAAAGGGGTCATGGGGGCTTCCTAGGGGTCCTAATGCGTGATAAGGCATACTAGGACCCCTAGGAAGTCCTCATGACCCCTTTCAACAGATTTGAATGCTCAAGTGTGTCCTAAGGGGTCGTAGGACCCTTTAGGACACACTTGAGCATTCTAATGTGTCGAAAGGGGTCATGAGGACTTTTAAGGGGGTCCTAACGCATGATAAGGCATACTAGGACCCCTAGGAAGTCTTCATGACCCCTTTCGACATATTGGAATGCTCAAGTGTGTCCTAAGGGGTCGTAGGACCCCTTAGGATGCACTTGAGAGTTGTAATGTGTTGAAAGGGGTCATGGGGACTTCATAAGGTTCCTAACATGTGATAAGGCATACTAGGACCCCTAGGAAGTCCTCATGACCCCTTTTGACACATTGGAATGCTCAAGTGTGTCTTAAAGAGTCATAGGACCCCTTAGGACACACTTGAGCATTCAAATGTGTCGAAAGGGGTCATGGGGACTTCCTAGGTGTCTTAGTACCCCTTATTACACGTTAGGACCCCTAGGAAGTCCTCATGACCTCTCTCTCTCTCTCTCTCATACACACACACACACACACACACATCTAGAGCCTTCACCTCCACTTTTTAATGTATATTTAAAGGTTTCATATACCTTTTTTGGGAGAATGTACCTTAAATGTTCTTACATCAATTTTTATGCCACTGTTAGTTTCTAGAATAGATGATGAGCGTATGGTGCTTCTTCAACTATGTGAAATTTATTTTCAAGAGTTAAAAAACTAATTGTTTTTATTCAATCGAGGGGAAGTCCATTGACATCTACTTATTCAGTATAGTTAGACCGCCAAAATTACAAGGAGTCTGTAGAAAAATCCTGTGCTAGATATTTTCAAGAGGATTTGGGCTGAAACTGTCTGTCCTCAAATCAACTGTGTAGGTATTTTTTTGAAATCATTTTGTATATCAAATAATACAATACATACTAATATAAATATTTATATTATAATTTTTATGCTATGCTATTATTATTTAATATTAATATTTAAAATGAAATTAATATTAACATAACAAAAATATAATTTAATATGAAACTTGAATTAATATTAATATAAAAAAATACAACTTAATTTATAACACAATTAATATTACTATTAAAAAATAACATTTATTATGAAACTTGAATTTGGTAAAAGTGGGATATTTGAAATTTCTAAATAGGCAGGCTTTATCAGATATCCGATTAGGCTTGGTATTTGCTTCGGCATTAACCAACGTGGGTGGTCAACCCTTTAGGCGTGTTTCAAGAGATAGTTCTTGATACTAAGACTTCGACCATGTAGTTGACGACTATTTTTTCACTTGAAATTGATGAAATGAAAAGGGTTTCTTAAAGACATTATCAGCTTTCCATCAATATAATTGCTGTCAAATTTTGAGTTTTGTAAGTAATTATTACTTATTTTTTAATTGAGTTATCTTTAAAGTCGTAACTGACATACTGATTGAAAAACAACTATAACTTTCAAACCGTTTAACCTTTTTGAAATCCAAAACATGTGTCACATTCTATGCTTCAACTACTATAAAAAAAAAAGTTTTGAATTTGGTAAAATTTTGAATTAGTTAAGGTGGTCAAACACGAGAGTTTTTTTATTCTAAAAAATTTGTAGCAGAAAATTCATTATTAATTATTTATTTGACCAAAAATTACAAAAAAATATGCGTCACATTCGGGCATGAGTCTACTACTTATATCTAGAATCTTGGGAAAATATATCAGCATTTGATTGTGATTAAGGTGGTCAGACATACACGTACTTTTTATCTTTTCCCTAAAATTTTCATAGTACTGCATTGAAATCTAAAATTTTGAACAATTAGACAAAAAAAATTTTGAACAAGGGTTAGTAGTTTAGAAACTACATTCAATTTCCTACAGATTCTATTCTTACAACTTTTTCACATAAGGTTCATAAGATGTTCAACCTTTTACATCAAGTTGACTAACCCTGATTTTTTTATTTTTCATTGCCACTTAAGGCCATAGTTTGGTATACCATGATCTTGCACATACCCTCCTTAATAACAAACAGGTCTTTTCTCCATACTGATCATCAATCTTCTCAGGATCCAATAACTCAAATCAGCTACCAATACTCAGGCTCCTCCTACCGAGTGTTGTATCCAGCAAAGGCATCAAGGAAAACTTCCTATCATTCTTCTCAACAGTAAACACATTCTTGACATAGTCATACATATCTCTACAATCATACTGCCAAGGTCTATCGAGCAATATATGACAACTAGTCATATCCACAATATCACACAACACTTGATGCTTATATTGGCCAATATGAAAATCAACAAGACATTGCTCCCTTACTTCCAGAGCATGAAGATATTTTAGCCAACCAATCCTATAAGGATAAGGATGTCTCATTCTCTTCAAACCAAGTTTTTGAACCATATCCTCAGCTACAAGGTTATCAATACTACCACTATCCACAATTACATCACAAAGTTTACCTCCTGACTTGCACCAAGTTCTAAATAAATTACTCCTCTAACAAGGTTCCACCTTTGCACCGAGAAATGTTCTTTGAACCAAAAAGTTCTCAGATTTAGGTTCATTCTGAATGTTCTCATTTACCACAACATTTCTTCAATCACCAAACTTCTTCTGTGTGCACTCAAAAGATCAGTGTCCTTCTTCACCATAATTATAACAAATGCCCTTAAAGATAACCCTACCCATCTTCTTCTTCGACTCCACAGGTCTCGGTTCATCGTCAATAGTCAGTTTATCCTTAATCGAGTTATCAAGCTTCTCCTTCCCTCGAGAATTACCATGTTGTTTTCTCTTTAACTTATCTTCTGCCTTCAGAGCATACTGATAAGCATCCTCAACAGAATCAATCTTCCGCATACCAAGCTCATCTTGAATATGTAATCTCAAACCATTCACATACCGAGCTACCTTTTCCTTACCAAGTTCTCTATGTCCAGACCAAATAGTCAACTTATAGAACTCCTCGGTATAGTCTTCAACATTCAAATCTTTTTGCTTTAGATTCTGCAACTTCTTAAACAAGTCAAGCTCATAGTCAGTAAGTATGAACTTAGCTTTCAATTTAGTCACCATCAACCTCCACCGATTGATCTTCATTTCACCTTCATCTTCCCTATCTCTTTGTAATTCTTTCCACCAAAGAGCAACATGTCCTTTCAACTTAGTCTGTGCCAATCTTACTCTAAGAGGATCTTCAATTTCTTCAAGCTCAAAGAAGCCTTCTAATTCACCAATCCAATCAATCAAGTTCTTAGGTCTCAAAGTACCAAAGAAAGTAGAAACTTCCATTCAGTAACTAGTACTTAATGGAGCTCCAGATCTCTGCAACCAACTAGTTCTATCTTCACCAGATCTATCCCTTTGATCGAATCTATCATCTCCACTAGATCTAGTAGCTTTAAAGTCTTCAGCAACTTCCTCATAACCATCCTTAGTACCAAGATTCAGAGGTACACTAGCCATAGCCCTCATGATCTTAGTGATCATGTCATTCTTCATTAACTCCATCTCAGATCTAAAATCAGATTTCACCTTCTCTATAATCCTAGGGTCCAGTCTTCTCAGAGGCATCCTCAAAGATCTGCAAAAGAAAATCTCTGCAACAAACCCTACACCAACCACCTTGTGAACACCTCCAAGTTGTATGCAAGTCAGATCAACCTACCACCTTGCATGAACAACTAGGCCATGATTTCACAAGTTTAGTAACACGGGTTTGCAACTCAGATCACACATAATCTCTTTGCCAACTCTCTCCCAGCAAGATCAACTTCACTCTGCTACCATCTAATGTAGTCCAAGGTTGGAGGATCCAATAAAGGATTGTCCAAAATTGCAACCAAACACCAATAATGCGGAATAATGCAAAAAGATAAGATTCAAATAGAATTTTCATTCAACATGCCCAGTTGTAAGGCCTTCCAAGTTAGGGCCAATTACAATCAATTAAAAAAGTAATTATGCAATCTCCTAGCTAGTCTAGCTCTGCAACATATCAGCAACTAGTGGAAGCACAAAGGTAGATCTAAGCTTGAGCTCACAAGCCTCCAAGCAATCTCCTTGTCTCCAAGCAGGTAAACCACTAGCTCTGCTATTACAACTATCAGATAAACAATCTGATCTTCAAGATCACGTAGGATCCAATTTCTATCCTTATTAGATTTACTTCTAATCTACCTCTCCTTTTCTCTCTATGACTCTCTAAACAACTACCCACACACCTCATAAATACATTTCATCAACCACAAGTCAGCTGGAAGAAATAATTTACTCCTAAGCCAAGTTAGCTTCTACTACAAACAAATATTAAATGCAACAATAGTCGGCCCACAAATAGCCTTACAAACATTTAATTCTCCATGTCGGCCTGTAGATCTACCTAGGAGAATACAACAAAAGATACCAACAATAAATACACCAAGTCAGCCAACCAAATCTCCAAGAAATCCTATCAGTAAGTTAGAACTACCGAGCATCAGTAAAATAACTGAGCAAGCACATCGACCGAGTACCACAAGCGTCTTTGAGCACAAGATCCACTAAGCGCCAAAGTTTACCAAGTTCCTTCAATGACCAAGCTTCCCTCAATAACCAAGACTGTTGGTTAAACCTACAATCGAGTAACACATAACCAAATCAACACACCACCATGTAGATTTTCCGAGTACCCTAGAATGCCCTTGCATCATTTCTACTGAGATTTTTCCCACCTAGGCACTTGTGTTTGCTACTCATGCTCATGCTCCTATCTTCTCTATTTGGTGAAATGAAGGGAATTTTTTTTTCGCCTGACCACTGCTTGTCTATTCTAAGTTAAAGAAGGTGGAGGGGGAAAAAACTGGTGTGGAAGGAACCATAGTTATGGCCCTCAACGAATGAGTCATTTACACCTGCAACAATCTTTGTGCATTGCTATTATTTATTGTTATCTGTATCTTTATTAGTGCATTGATTTGGATCCCGAGGGTTGGATTAGTTCTATATACAGATCCAAAGTGGGTAATTTAAAGGCCATTGATTGTTTGTTAATATGCATGTATTAGATTCACACTTCTCCTTAACCCGAGGGGCTCCAAGAAAACCATTCATTTCTTTAATAACATGCTACAGTTCATGTAGAACCTTGAGGAAAGTCATTTCTCATCGTTTCAATTAATTTAAGTTTTTGGAATCTTTACACGATAGACCATTCTTTTGTTGTGTCTACAAAATTTTATGTATTGAGGTTTATTTGGTTTATAAAAGAGGTACAATATGTGGGTTTGGTAGCCAAAATCAATGGATCGTGAGATCTTATTAAGTCAAGATAAACACTAGGGAAGATGTTTATGATGTCATGGTAGTGTGGAATGGGCATCATACTCAGCCCATAATTGCACAAATTCATGATTTTGTAGTAGTCAATTATCTTCTTCTGATTTGAGGGGTGGAATGAACAATCATTTTTGGCAACTGTTTACCGAGTTCCAATTACAAAGAACAAAAGAAGAAGGGAAAACATTCATGACATAACCAAACAGAGACTATGACCTCCCTATTTTCCTTCACACCCAAAATGCTTCTTGGTCCAAAAATAGGTCTTAACTTCAGTCTATGTGGATTACTGATACCTCAAATCCTCTTCAAAGTTGGTCTTAATTTTAGATTTTTAATTATTTTTCTTTTTGTTTGGGTCTTTTGCAAAGATGTGAGTGAAGACCATTGTGCATTTCATAATATGAAGCTTTCAAATGGAAGTGTGTCCATCCTGATGCAAACAATTGGATCATCATTGCCTGAAAAAAGAATGTTTTTAGGCAACTGCTAGTATATTGTTAAGTAATATCGAGTTGAAGGAGTAGACAAAAGTTGATAAGAATCATTAACAATTTGCATCGACCCCAATGCTATTAATGCATGATTGAAAATGACTAACGACTAAAGGTTAGTCCCAGGATACAAATAATTGACTACCATAATCGATGAGTATAATGCAAGGGTGGAAATTGGAGATTATCCCATGGCCAAGAATTCAGTAATAATATCTGATATTAAGCATTAAGAGAAGCCAATGATTAAGATTCCTTAAGGGAGTAGTTATCTTTACAAACAGGTGAGATGCCTTATTACCTTAAAGAGCTGCAAGTAAAATAAAGACAAAACTCTTCATTGATTGAATAGTCACAACTATTAATAGGAGGAAGCTATATAAGGGATATCTAAATGAATGAATGCATCATCAAACTTGGAAACTTATTACTCTTTAATCCATACTTAGATGTTCTCATTTGAGCAATGTCCCATTTGGCATAATTTGGCTGCAAGCATATAATTATAAATAAGAGATAGCACCATTGATTGCAAGGAAGGAAGGAACATATTAAACACAATGTATCAACACCATTATTGCAAGTTATTATATCAGCATTAGATGCATCAACTATATCTCTATAGGCGATGTCACCTATTATACATTGCATGTTTCAACTATTGACATAAAAGACAACATATCCATATTGCTATAGGTAATATCTTATTGTATCTCATTTCCTATTCATATTTTTATACTTGACATAGCAGAGATCCAAAGAGATCATTGCACTAGTGCAATTACATTGAATCACTTAAGCAAACCATAATTTCATATATTAGATATAGCAAGTGATATTGATAATTGTCATTTTATATATAGTGTGTACTAATGAAAGTACCTTCATAGGGTTAGTTTGACAACAAATGAGTAAATAAACTAGATTACCACAATTAGTGAGCTATTTAATGTAAATAATGTCAATGAGCACTCTATGGCTCTCTATTTAAATATGCTAATGATAAGCTCTCAGCAAGCCTCCATTAGTGACAACTCTAAAATGAGAAAATGATAAAAGATTAAATATATTAAGCCTATTTCAATGAAACTATGCTCAATTATGCCTAAAAATGCCTTTCTAGCTAAAATTCTCAGTAAGTTTGATGCAATTCTCAGATGTGTGGATCCATTGTCCTGATTTTAGCCTTGCTTTTATATATTTTTGCAAGCATAGGGGGTGGAGTTAATTTGATCATGGTTGAGTTTGAGTTAAGTCCATGGTTTCAACTTTAGGGATAATTTAAATGGTTTGTCCTTAAAGCTTGGGACAAAGAGACAAAATGAGTGGTCAAGATGCTCTCACCTTATGAGTGATTGGGATTCAATTTTAACTTGATCCATGTGAGCCCAATCCTTAATCCCTATTGGTTGAGGTATTTTCCTCCCATGTGGTTGGCAAGGGAAATTAGGAATTAAATAATTGAATTGAATTGATTTGTTTAGCCATGTGTACCCCTTAAATGAGTTGATTTGATTTTTGATTGAACTATACAATTAATTAGATTAATTACACAATTAATTAGATTAATTATATAATTAATTAATTTATCTTAATTTAATTGATTTATTTGGCTTTTGATTTTTAATTATTATTGGATTTTGGCTTGATTGCAATTAATGCTTTGATTTTTCCTTAGTTTCTCACTTGATTTGATCTTGACCATTTTTAGGTGATTATAAATGCCCATCTTTGAATCAATATGCGAAGTGCATTGGTTCAAAGATTATATGATGTCCTGATGCAGATTCCTTGATTAACTGATGTCTGATTTTGATACTAATGATAGATGCAGATTCATGATAAAGTCTTGATTGATTGACGTTCTTGATGATCATTTCAATGATGGATCTCACATTTGATGCCTGATTTGACCTGATTTGCTAATTTTGATGCCCCACTAATAAATGCAAAAAAAATTATGTTTAAATGATCACTCCCTAATTTGATTATGTTGATGATGTCACTAATGTTCTGAGTGTATGCTCCTCAGAAATGAAATGAAATTTGATTGTGATGATTTTTTTTGCATTTTCAATCCATTTTCATCTAATATTTTCAATAATTTGTTAATTTTGATTTTATTTCCGATATTGTTTTTATGATGCTCTAATCACAAATACCTCTGATTTGGCTGATTAGGTGTTCAATTTGGGTCCCGGGTCATTTTCAACTAAACTGCACCCCTTTTAGGTCAAAAAGGCTATATATAGGGGTGAAAAGTCAATTTTACTATTCATTTTCACCTCCTCTTTTATCTTTTCCTCCTCTAAGTCCTCTGAGTTGTGACAATGGTGGTGTCGTATCGAGAGCATAAATTTGAGTGCGGTTGTCAATATTAGTAGCCAACAGACTATGAACCTCCAGTATGTACCCCTGGAAACCTCTCGAGTCAAATTTTTGCATTTAAATTCAAAAAAATTAGATTTTAATAGGTAAAACTATATTTTTTTCCATTTTTAAAATAAAATAGCGCATTTAAGCATTCCTGCAGCATGTACACTTTTCCTTCAACACATCTGTGGTTTTCCACACAACATTCAAACCTTTCTGTTGCATGTTCAATTAGGAACCCTAGGTCAAGATTTTTCCTTTACCACTTTCTGTAGTGCGTACAATTAAATTTGCGCTTTTGATAATTCTTACAGCGCGTATAGGTAATTCTTGTAGCGCGTTTGAAATTCTACAACACGTTCACCTTGTTGTTGCACTTTTGATCATTTTAGTTGTGCTTTTAAACTTTTAAATTGTGCATTTACCTTTTAGCACGAACAAGCATTTTAGTAGCGCGTACACTCCTTTTTGCAAATTTTTAAAATTTTCAGCCAATTTTCCTTCTTAGTTGATTTTGTCAATCAGATGATTGACTTGGTTGATGAGTCATGTATTAAAATAAGTTATTTGATGTCAGTTCTAGTCATGTGATGCTGAATTTTGATTCTCAATCCTGATTGGTTGGTTGATTATGACGATGAATTTTCCATCTTCACTAAATATAATTAGAAAAATTGATAGTGGTTTGATAGGTTTTATGATGTCGATTGACTTGTGATGATTCAAAAATTTCATGATTTTGATTACTGATGTGGTTTTACTTACTTCCGCAAGCTCCCCTTCGGAAGTTGGTCATTTGAGGGTTATTCCCGTTATCGTTTGAGATGATTGACGACCTCAATGGGCAGGAGCATTGACTGATAGGTCGATGTGGGCTTTCTTTCTTTCTTTCTCTACCTTGATTCTGAGTCAATCAAGGACTTCTCAAAGCTATGGCAGAGAGGTGGCACTCTAACCATAATAATTTTCATTTACCGATGGGAGAGATGACTATCACTCCTGAGGATGTTTATAGATTCTACAGATTCCCACACATGGTGAGACGTATACTATGATTAGGTGTATGATGGTACCATTTATAGGAGATTGTTTGGTGACCCTACTATCAACAACAATAGCATTCTCTAGGTGCAGTTCACTTCTTTTCATGTTCTTCCTGTAGTACTTGGAGTACTGGTCGATGGTTGTATAGTTCCTAACTGATGAGGTCATGGATTTTCAATTGGGTTGGGCCATATCCTTGAGGATATGATTGACATCCCCATAGATCTTACTAGGGCTCATGTGTACTAGCATAACTCTATCTGAGTTGCATGATGTTGTATATAGGCGCAGAGCTATTCTATCTACATGAGTAGTCTTATTACATCTTTGGACATGGGAGCACCTCCCTATCAAACATCCTATTGCAGTACGGAGGTGAGATCTTAGATGGTCATTTTATGAGGGTATGGTTGTCCAGGCTCATCTGGGCAAGCTTGGTTATTGGTGACATATCATTAATGACATTGACCAGGTTGTATGGAGGCTATATCTGGGATACGAGCTATGGGTAGAGGATGCTACAGATCTCCCATTTATGTGTATGTCCTGAGTGATGATTGGGCATACACCATTTATTATAGAGCAATTTTGTTTTTATATGGTTCTTTGGCAGTATGGCTGACCGTAGGGTATGCCACAGGGACTAGCAATTTATGCTAGGGTATAGGTAGAGAAATCTCTCTAGGGTCCTAAGATTGATTACAGGACTACACGTAATGAGCTCTTGGCCCTCCCTCATTTGGCCTGGGATACAAGGGAGCACATAGTAGATGTCAAGATGACATATGAATACACATAGTGGTTCCTTCAGCATCCATTCCTGAGATTCACTGATCCAATTAAGCCTGTACCTAGGATCAATGAGAGATTCGATGATGATGATGACGATGGTGGTGGTGGTGGTAGAGGTGGTCATCATGGTAGATGAGCTGCCAGGGCTAAGTGGGGTGACATAGTTGTGGTTTCTATTGTTAGTGGCCCCACTCCAATTAGAGGTGGTGTTCAAATGAGAGGTGGACGAGCACAAGTTAGGGGTGGACCTTTCCAAGTGCTACATCAAGTTCACCAGGTCAGACTTGGTGGATGGAGTTAGCACAGGGTTCAAGTTTTTAGGTCGATTTCCCCTCAGGTTGTAGTAGATATTGATGCATAGGTTGCACAAATTTTGGTTGATCAGGCTGCATAGGTATAGGTTCATCAAGCTCCTCCTCTTCAAGATCCTCCTTCTTAGACTCCTTCTTCTTCACAGGTGCCTTCTTCTTCATAGGTACCTCCACAGATGCCACCAGTTCACATAGTACCACCTCAAGAACCTGTGCAGGAATCAAATGTTCAATCTTTACAAGTTGAGGTTGCCGAGATCAAATAATAGGTCACACAGTTGAGCTCAATTATGAAAACTTTCATAGCTATGATGAGTCAGCAGGGATTGCAAGCTAGTTTGAGCCGAGGTCCCGATATAGGTCCAGACACAGATGGTGCTGAAAGTAGTGTAGGTACTGGCAGTTGATTTGTTTGATGTGCCTCACTGTTGATGTATTTTAATGATTCATGTGATCGAGACATTGTACATTATATTCTTTTATCAGATTATGTTTATTTTTTATCGATACTTTATGTTTCTAGATTCTGATTTATAGACTTTGAGGATACCATGCACTTTGATTTCTTTGATAGTTTCTATGTTATGTGATGTCATCATGTGTTGGATTCACTTTTTAGGTGATTTATGATATGCAGTTTCATATGATCTATCCCTATATGCTTTGTTTTTATGCTTTTCAAATGTTGTTTATTATGTGAATTCACATGCTATGTTTAGTTTATGTATATGGATGTATTATTTATGACATAGATTAGATGGATGCATTTATTACATGGTTTAATGTGTAATGATTTGTCTAATGATATTTTAATGCTTTAATGTTTTAATGATATGCGATGATATGTATGGATGGATTTTATGATTTACAATTTACAGATAATGTATGTAATGCAATGTGATGATATGGATGAGTAATAAGATGTAAATGTAATGAATGGATTTTAATGCACTTATATGATTTAATGAATTTAATGATTAATGTATGCACCTAATGATAGATAATAGTTAATTAATGAAATGAACCTAATGAATGCAAAATACTTTAATGAATAATGAAAATGACCTAATGATATGATGATAATTAATGACAGATGATGGACTTAATGCAATGTGAAAATGAACTTGCACTTATTTTATGCAATTTAAGACTTTCATGTAATGACCTCTAAATGAATGCACCTTAATGGATAATGAAATGACCTAATGATGTGAACTTAATGCAATTTAAAAATGAACTTAATGTAATTTAACTATATGAGATTCTAATAATGCAATTTGATTCAACTAAAGGATGGATTATATAATGAATGCAATCTAATGCAATGCAATTTAAAATGAATGCCCTTTTAAGAATGACGTAAAAATGAATGCAAAATACATAATGAATGCAACTTTAATGTAACTAAAATATTTTTAATTTAATGATGCAATTAATCTAATGCAATGCATCTTAATCTAAGTTTGATTTTTTGATTTCCAACACATTCTAGCACATAAAGTAATGATGAAATTTTTAAATTTTAGTTGAACTTCATCCCTTTTTTTCCTTTTTCAAACCATTTTTCAAGATAAGAATACATGCAACTTAAATGCATTTAACCTAATATGGATGCAACTAGTTGTCACTATTCATAATTTATGAAGCTTATTTTCATCATTGAGCAATTTTGAACCCTAAAATTGGTACAATCATCATTGGTTCAACCATGATAATATGAATATATTTTCCTTTTCGTGTTGCGTGCCTAATGCTGATACAACTGTCACTAGTTGGATTCAACCATGAGAGTTTGAATAGCGCTTTCATCAGATTCAATGTTGCACATGGATTTTGGTATTATGATATTGAACATCAAAATATCCAAGGTATCTTGTTGTGTACACAAACAGAGTCCTCGATGATTCTTTGATGATCATGTCATTAGATGAATGATACATATTTTAAAACCTTGATCTTAAGACACTCTTGTAGAAATCAATAAAATATCATGCTTTCATCATTACTTATCTAGTCCAAGACTTCATCGATTTGCTAGAAAGACATGATTTCACCCATCAAGTAATCACTTAGAAATTTTTTTACTATGTTTTTCAAATCCATATTTCAAGTATAGTTCCATCCATTTCATATTTGATTGTTCATTTTAATCCTGATAAAGGTAAAGTCATTGCGAGATCGTGGATCAAAATTTTTCTTCATTGAATCAATCTTTGAATTAGAATTGATCATCTAAGTGTTTTGCTTTTGATTTGATGCATTGATTTGTGTCAATTGATATCTCTTTGATGAAACCTTCTTTCTTCTAGGATAGATTTGCCCCCAGTTTGATGTCATTGTGTTGTTGGACATGGACACTTTTCAGATCTATGACGAAAGCTTTAGGTATCTTCAAAATGAAACTCTGGGGTTTTATTATGCAATTTGTACAAATGCTGGTGAATGCAATATCTACAAGGATGACCAGGCATGAGACCTAACTTGACTTTCAATGGTGCTTGTTTATCAAGTTTACACTGATTGAATTTATTGCTCTTTTTCTCTTTTTATACTTTTTTTTTTTGCTACCAAGGCACCTATTCGCTAGGTTTTCACCAAGACACCATCTTTTTGAGGATCATTTTTTAATGTTTTTGGATTTCTTCATGCTCAATTTTCCACTGTTTTTAAATTTTCCTGCATTTATGAATTTTTCTTCTTTTCTATTTTTTTAATGTTTTTGAAATTTTCAGGATCACTTTTGACTATGTACAATAAATAGGATGCTTCCTCTAATTTTATGATACTCTTTTTCTTTATACCCTTTCATCTGCTCAAGTGTAAAACCTTTTCAGATGTATGCTATTGATGGGTTCTTGTAGTTCCTCTCCATCACAATCAACTAGCTTGTATGTACCCATTCCAAAAGAAGAAGTAATCACAAAAGGACCTAACCAATTTGCTTCCCATTTCCCTTTCTTCTCTCTTTCTACTTGATTTTTGGGGTTTTCTCTCAATACTAGATCACCTATTTGAAATGTCCTTGGTTTGATGTGTTTATTACAATTCCTTGACATTCGATTCTGATACACTTTAAGATGTTTGAAGGCTTGTTGTTGTCTTTCATCCAGCAACTCCAACTATTGCAATCTAGCAACCCTATAGTCTTCTTCACTTAGCAATCCATGTAGTGAAACTCTTAAGGATGTGATTTTAACCTCTAAAGGTAATACCGCTTCAACTTCATAAACCAATGAAAATGGTGTACCTCTTGTTGGCATTCTCACACTTGTTTTATATGTTGATAGAGTAGGGTTTATCTGAATGTGCCAATCTCTACTTGAATTGTCCACTATCCTCTTCAATATTTTCAAGATGTTCTTATTAGTGGCCTCCACTTGTCCATTACCTTGTGGGTAATATATTAAAGATGAATGGTGTACCATATGGAATTTTGCACATAATTCTTTCAAGTCCTTGTTCTTGAAATGTTTAGCATTATCAGTTATGATTTTTTGAGGGACACCATACCTACAAAAATTTATGTGGTTCAATATGAACATGGATATTTTCTTTCCCATGGTAGTGGATAATGGCACAACTTCGACCCATTTGGTGAAGTATTTAGTTGCAGTGATTATGAACTTATGACCATTAGATGAAGGTGGGTAAATCATCCCTATTAAATCCAACCCCCATTGATAAAATGGCCAAGGTGTAGTCATCGGATGCAGTTCCTGAGCTAGCACATGAATCAGGTTTCCATGGCATTGACACTTTTGACAAGTCTTTGCAAAATGGCATGCATATTTTTCCATAGAAGGCCAATAATATATTATTCTTAAAAGTTTCTTCGCTAAGGTTAAACCATTTGAATGTGACTCGTAAATTCCTTTGTGGATTTCTTGTAAGGCTAATATTGATTCCTACTTCTCTAAACACCTTAAAAGTGTTCCGTCTAGAATTTTTCAATACAATGTGTCAGATACAAGGGTGTAATGAGATGCTTGTCTTATGAAGTTCCTTTTTTGGTTTCAGGTTTGGTATTTTAGGTACATATAAATGGATCCATACCAGGGTGAGTCACGCCCCACTAATAGGAAAATGATGTTGGAATTGGAAGGGTCAAATGTGGGTTGTCTCATTTCTTCTACCAAGAATTCGTATCTTGTGCTTTGGTTTGACATTTGGAGGAGTGAATCCAATGTAGCCATGGCGTCTGCTGCTTTGTTCCTATCTCTTGGCACTTATTCAAATGTGATCAATGCGAAATAATTCTTGAGATCTTCTATCATATTTTTGTAAGGTATCAACTTATCATCTTTGCTTTGATACTCATCATTTATCTGATTAATGACTAATTGAGAATCTCCATATATCTATAATTCTGTCACCTTCCATTCTAAGGCCAATTTGATACCAATGACTAATGCCTCATATTCAACTATATTGTTTGTACATGGAAATATTAGCTTATATGATTTTGGAATTGTTGATCCTTGGGGAGTGATCAATATTATTCCCACTCCTGGTCCATGTTGAGTATAAGAGCCATTAAAGTATAATTTCCATGTTTTTGCTTCAACATTGATTATCTCTGAATCTAGAAATTCTACTTGAATAGGATGTTCATCTTCTAATGGTGCTTCCTCTAGTTGGTCTACTATCACTTGGCCTTTGATTTCCTTTCTATCCATATAATCTATATCAAACTTGCTCAACACCATGACCCATTTGGCCAATCTTCCCGTCAAAGCTATTTTGCTTAGAAGGTACTTTAGTGGATCAATTTTTGCTATGAGTTTGATTTTATGAGATAACGTATAACATCATAGCTTTTGTGAAGCAAAAACTACCACCAAACATGCTCTTTCTATAAAAGTGTAATTCAACTCATATTTTACCAAGGTTCTGCTTATGTAGTAAATGGCCTTTTCTTTTCCATTTTCATCTTCTTGAGCCAGGAGTGCCTTTAAAGAATGTTCTGTCACTAAAATGTATAAAATCAAGGGCTTTCCTCTTATTGGTGGCATCAAAACTGGTAGTTTTATCAGGTAATTTTTAAGCGGTGTGAAAGCTTCGTCACACTTATCATCCCATCTAAATACTGTGTCCTTGTGGAGGAGTTGAGTAAAAGAATGACACTTTTTCGCTAAGTGTGATATTAACCTTCTGATTGACTGAATTCTCCCTTGGAGTGATCTCATTTGGCTTATATTTCTAGGTGCTCCCATTTCTATTATTTCTTTGACTTTCATGGGGTCTACCTCTATTCCTTTGGCCGAGACTATGTACCCTAGCAACTTTCCAGATTGTACTCCAAAGGCACATTTTTTTGGATTGAGTCTTACTTTGAACTACTCCAACCTTGTGAATATCTTCTCTAGAATAGGTAGATGTTCCTCCCTTGAGTGGGATTTTGCAAGTATATCATCCACATAATCTTCTTGAAATTTATGCATCATATCATGAAATATGGTAGTCATGGCTCATTGATAGGTTGCTCCTACATTCTTAAGACCAAAGGGCATAACATTCCAACAAAATGTCCCCCATGCACATGTGAAAGATATTTTATCTTGATCTTCAAGTGCAATTTTAATCTAGTTGAAGCCACTAAATCCATCCATGAGAGAGAAAATTGAGTGACCCAGTGTTAAATCCACTATAGTGTCTATACTTGGTAAAGGAAAGTCATCCTTCAAACATGCGAGGTTGAGATCTCTAAAGTCCGTGCAAATTCTAATGGACTTGTCTGCTTTTGAAATAGGAACAATGTTTGATATCTTCTCGGTATAGTCTATTGCTCTTATGAACCCCACATTTAGTAACTTTTCCAATTTGACTTTGACAAGAAGTGCTATGTGTGGGTGCATTTTTATCAATTTTTGTTTAACTGGTTTTCCTCCTTCGATATTCAAGTGGTGCATTATCAAGTTTGGATCGAGTCCTGGCATATCATCATAGGACCATGCAAAATTTTCTTGCCTTTCTTTGAATAATTTTATGAACTCCTATTTTTCTTCACTTGATAAGGATGTTGCCAGATGTATAACCTTTGGTTTTGATTTTGATCCAATATTGATCTTTTCTATTGGTTCTATCAAAATAGGTGACCTTTGCTCATAGTGTTCGGGAAAAGTATCCAACCTCTCTTCCATAGGTTCCTCAATTGGGTTGTCACCTTTGGAAACGTTCTTTATTTCTTTCTCTTTTAGATCTAATGCTGCCACCTTGTGGTTTTCAACATTAGATTCTTTTAATTTTTAATTTTCTCATTTTTTTCTCTTATTTCTGAACTGAGAGATTGGATACTTTCCTTCATCACTTCTTCTTGATATTCGTTGGTAGAAGAAGGTTCAACCACATTTAGGTATTGGGTTAGCGATTTGTCATTCAAAAATGTGGGAAGGGTAGTGGGTTCTAGGGAATGCCATTCAATGAGTTCTAGATAGACAAGGGATAAGGGATAAATGTTTTGATTTGGGTCGACAAGACTTAAGGACATGACCTCCTTGGAAGGTTCAAACATTGTATCACTTAAATATATAACATGCACTTCTTCTAAGTGTTCTAGAGAACTTGGGTCAAAATCCTCCTCACTCAAATCCTCTTGGGTTTCTAGTGGGTAAAAATCTCTTGGATTAAACCTATTGCTAAATCCTTCAATTGTAGGTACCCATGATGGTACATAGGTTTCTCCTACCCATTGAGTGTCTTCCTCTTCTTGATTTGGTACATTTTATTGAGCCTCTTGATTAGAACTTGATCCTGAAGTTATCTCTTGTTCTTTGACTTTATTAGGAGCATAAGCGTGAACTACATCCACCTCTTTATCTTGACAAGATTCACTTGACAATGAATCCCACTCTCACTTGTTTGAAACTTCATCACTTTTTGAGCCTAATTGCAAAATTTGGTCATAGAACATGAGGTGTCTCTTTTGAGTGTATCATACCCCAATCCTGATTTCTCCTTACTATCCCTCCAAGACATTTCTATTGGCTCAATTAACCCTCCATTTCTTGTACCCAAAGCTCCTTGTCCTTTATAACCCATCTTTTGCATAATTTGAAAACCTTTGCCATATTGATGAGTAGGGATACTAATGTTTTGGATTCATTTCTCATGAGCACTTGACTCATCATCTTTATATAGCCATTTCAAAATTTCATTATCCTCTTCATCCATGGATGAAGAAGTACTAGCCCTTAGAAAATGGTCATTGTATTTATTAGGTGGATGTAAGATAGAGGGTTTCCCATGGGACTTTGGAGATAATGGCAGATCCATCATAGATAAAGAATATTCACCCACACCCTTTTTTTTGATTTTGCACTATTTTTCAAAATTCTTCATCATGGTATCCATTTTTTTGTAATAAGCCTCCTTGGTGTGTATTTGGGTAGATTTTTCTTGGTTTTCTTCTTCTTCATTATCACTTTCCTCACTAACTTTCTCTTTTCCCTTAGTCTATGTAGCTAAGTTAGTGGGAATTTGATGGTTTTCAACAACAATGTCTTCTTCCTCTATCTTTTCTTTGCCTTTTAAGGATGGAAGATCCTTTGAACTTTGTCCTTGTTCTATCTTTGTCAATATAGATCCTTCTGCATTATGGGGGACCAATGAATCATTTATGGGTTTAATGTTATTACAATATTGGAATGGATTTAGATGTCCACTCACCATGACTTCTTGTCCCATATATGGAGATTTCAAGCATTGATGGTATGTCGAGGGTACTGCTTGCATTTTATGTATCCATGGCCTTCCTAATAGTATGTTATAGGTCAATTTTAGATCTAGGACTTGACAAATGGTCTCCTTTTGCATAGGACCTACTCGAATGGGGAGTACTATTATTCCTTTAGAGGCTCTTTCTTCATCATCGTAAGCTTTGATGGTTATTGATGGGTCTCTAAAAAGGCCATCTTTCTAAGTTCTTTTTAAGCAATTTATTTTCAAGCAGACATAAACTTATGGTTTTTATATATATGTTTTATATATGTGAAGACATGAAGTAGAAATATGGATGGTTTAAAGACATGATATATTTTCTTGAATTAATGGACAGGAATGGTATAATGCAGTAGTTATATATGCTAATGAATGTTCCCTTGCCTATGCTATGCTTTTGGGTAGTATCCTTCCTGTAGCCATAGGTCTTGAAAGAGTATTAATTAAGAACTTTACACTTTCTTCCTAATATTAATGATGAGGATATATATGTATGGAAGGTTGTGTGTGCATTAATTATTTTGTAGGTATTTATCGCGGGCATTCAAGGATCGGTATTGTGGTGTTGGAATAGTCAAAGAAAATTGTTGTTGCAAGATCTTTGCAAGCGGGGCAAGTCAAATACCATTTCCTATTGCATACATTGCGTGGATTTAGTACCCTCAATGTAGTATATTCTGCGAAGATTTATTCTTGATTAATGCTATTTTTGTTCTGAAAGTTTATGAATCTATAATGATCCTCATTTATGGAGTGATCTTAGATTTAGGAGGTAGTTGTAGTTTTCCTTGAAATAAACAACTGTTGTAACTCTTTGGAGCTAGTTGAATTTCAGAATAGAACTATTGTTGTTGTGATACTATTTTAATTCAATCAAGTGTACTCATTTTCCATGAATGAATAGAATGCACAGTTTGAGTTTAAATCTTTCATCTTGATTGTGTTTTCCATTCACTCACCCAAGGGGGCCCACTTGGTGAGTGAATTGCTCTATTAGAGTAGAATTAATTTTCATGCTTGTTTAGAAGTGAAGTAGAAATTTTCTCTTCCTATAGCCACTGGTAATAGAACTAGTAGACTATTCCTGTAGCATAGGCGGTTAGAGTAACTCCTACCCATAATTACTTTCTTTGCTAGAGTAACTCATTCACTAGTTTTAGCATAGGTTTCCTGAAGCTCAAAGTACTTGAATTCTATAGAATAGTCATAAGATTGAGAGATTTTAAAGCATATACTTTGTGAATTCCATTCCAAGTTTACATCCCTGGTCAATAATTAAATGATATTGAATAATCCATTTAGCAACCATTTGGGGTGTCCAATCTTGAAGTAGGCAGTCCAATGCCATGGGTTTCTAATACCATTATTTGGCCAAGTAGTTATTTTTATCTTAGGGTCTATAGCTTCCTCAGAATATCCTAAGGCTTTAACAAGGTTTAAATGGGAGAGAGCTTGTCATATAGTAAAAACAATTCACAAAGACACTCAAATAGAGCTTAAACGGGAGCACCTTGTCACAGTTTGATTTTCTCTCAATTTAGGGATGTGGGTGTGCTCTCAAAACACTATGAACATGTCCCTAATGCAGATTAGGAAGGTTTAGGATCAATTAGGTTCCATGAGAACCCCACAGTGGCACATAATCAAGTATGAAACACCTGATTTTCCCCTAGAGCCCCAAGGAGCCTAATGAAGCTAAAATGTAGATTGAGCTAAGAATGCTTATGCTAAGATTGATTTTATCCAAATATGAATATGATGTGATGAAAATGATATGCAAAGAAATGAAATAAACTATGTTAATCCATTTAGACTAAGCTAATGTGAATTAGGAAAGCATAGAAAATGAGCTAAATCTTAACAAAACTTACAAATTAATCTGAGTCTAGATGTAATTTAGCATGATAACACTACTTAATATGAAGGATCTAAATTGGTATTTTTCTCTTGGAAGTGAGGGTATTTATAGGATTTTACTAAGGGCTTGGGTTAGGAAAGGGAGTTAGGGTCAGAGTCAGGGTTTGGGGTAGAGCTAGGGGTATGGTTAGGGGTAAGGTTAGGAGGATGAGGGTTAAGGGTTTCTCACACATGTGAGAAACACTAGGGAAGTGTTCTTAGGGAACCAAGGTGAAAGAGGAGACATGGGCTTCATTAAGAGGCTGTAAGAGCCTTAATGAGGGTGTAAGGAGCCATTAATGAATTTGTAAGGCTCATTAATGAGGGGGTTTGACCAAAAGTCAAAGGAGGGTGGGTTAGATTAAGTGGGTTAGGAGTCACCGTCTAAGAATGTTTAGGATGGGATTAGGAAAGGGTAGAAGGGTTTAGGGTTTTATAGAAGATTTCTATGGTTTTAGGGTTTAAATAAATAATTTATTTATTTAAAGGGTTTTTTGAGACAATTTATTAAATAATTAAAAATTGAAGGGAATAATGTTTAAATTGGATTTAAACATTTTTGGAATGGATTTCTTAATTAAATGTTTTTAATTAAGATATGAGAGATTAATGGCATAATAATTAATTAATTAATTAATAAATGATGATGTCATTAGGGGTTTTTGTAAAATAAAATATTTTTATTTAGCAAAGGGATTTTAGGTGTCTACACTATCAAGTATCATTTCTTGAGGGATAAGTTCAATGAAAAGGAAGTAAAATTGGAGTATGTGTCTACTAGGAACATATTGCTAAAATCTTTACAAAATATTTTCTGAAGGATACATTTTAGTATCTCATAGAGAAGATTGGGGTCATGGCCCATCCTGATTAGAGCTAATGATGCTAGAAATGGCACCCGTCTAGAAAACTATCTGAATATTATTCTCTAGATTGATGAGTTTGGGGACTAACCCTTAGGGGGAGAAGTCTTATGGATCTTATGGATTGGTACTAAGATTTTTCCTATTTTTCCTTTTTGAGGTGAGTTCAGTTCTTTTCAATGTCTTTGACCCCTTTCCATTGAATTCAAAGGGGAAGAGATTATGTGAAAAATAGAGATAAATCAAAGGTTTGAAGCTGGATATTTAGAGTGATTAGGTGGATATATTTTAGAGTGATTAGGTGGATATATTTTAGAGTGATCAGGTGGATATATTGATGTCTTTGTGCATTGATCAGTTTTTCACTTCATATGTTGCCATCAATGCCAAATGGGGGGATTGTTGGATGTCTTGAGGAGATTATTGGAAGATTGATGAGAATGTCAGAGTTTAGTGATTGTATGTGCTAACATTAATGTTTTTTCATTGATGTCAACATACAAATTACTATTACAGATAGTGTGTTCAATATGTTTAGTGAAGAAGATTTCAGTTGTTCAGATGCTACATTGAAGATCTTGTGTTGCGATCGTAAGGTATGGTTCAAATATGTATATAGTTTATCTATAGAGGTTCACCAAAGTTTGGGTGACAATTTGAGTGAGGTTTGATTGATTTACTAGTTACTGGTGTTACAATGTAGTGGATGAGTATTTGGTTCGGTATGTCTTGGATTTGATGTTTTAGAGGTTGCAAAGCTAGTATTTACATTATCTGTTATCATTGTATCCACAACTAGTGTTGGTCATGATTTAGAGTATGACACATTATATTTTTCTATGACATAGCTCAATATTTCAGTATTCCCATTGATCAATGTTGAAGATGAGTTTGGATTTTGAGTTGGAATTGATGCGAAGGTTCTTAGGGTATTCATTTTACTTGTTGGTGTTCTTGGATCTTGTGATGATCATACTATTGGTCCTTATTGATCGAGGTGATCGCGTATGGTGTTTCTTCATTTAGGTCCTAGGTGACTTGGTGAAGTAATTTATTATGATTCTTGGAGGTGTTTTGGTGAAGTTGTAGCATGTTTAAGGATAATGTTTTCCATCCTATCTAAGTCTTGGCCAACTTGATTTGGATCTCTTTGTGATTTGAGAATAATGCTTAAATATTTTATTATAATAGGTCTTAGCCGACCCAATGGATGTTTAATCTTTGTAACGTGTATAAATGAGAGATATTTTGGTAATTGAGATAGAGAGGTGGATGTGTGAAGGTGATATACTAGTATTTGTATTCTGCATTTAAGTCAAAGATTGTACTTCATTGGAACTATATTGGCATTAGAAATTATATTTTTTAGTTCAATTGTAATGAATTGTATGTCCATCCTATTGTAATTAGATTAGATTGGTGAACTCGACTAAGGGCCAGATCTAAAATTGTATTAAGAATAGTGAGCTCTAGGAAATGAGCTTGCAGATTGGGATGTAATCCTATGGTTTCAAGTGCATCCTTTTGTTCTCTATGTTGTTCTTAACCAGACAATACTTTTAATAGAGTACATTTATCTAGTAGGTATCATCCCCACCTGGGTTTTTCCCTTAATAGGGTTTCCTGGAGAACAAAAATTTGGTGTTCTATGTTATGTGTTGTGGATCTTGGTTCATTGTTTATCTTTCATAGTACTAATTGGTTTAAGTGGATTTAAGTTTTAATTTTTATTACACAACTAATTCACCCACCCCCTCTCAGTTGTGCATGCCTTCTTTTGGGCCTAACAGCTTTGAAAAAATATCTAAATATTCAAGCTTGGTAAAGAAAAATTATGTTAGATAATATTAGTATAGAACAAAATGAAAAAAATACTTGATATATTGTGGGCTAGATTGAAAAGAAAGGGTGACAATAAATGTTATTGTCCTTGTAATAATTGCAAGGGCTTAAAGATGAGAAGACTTTTAATCACAGTAGTTGAGAAATATTGTAGGCAGCATGGTCACATTGAAGGGGGACATGATTATCATCCATTGGTAAGTCATTCATTATATATATTATATTAATTGAAATTGTAAATGTTTATATCCTTTTAATATTTTTTTATATAAAAAAACTACTTGATCATGATCATTATTTATTTGTGTCGATCATTATTATAAAGGTGGGGCACCCTAGGGCACATGATATGGATTATCATGGCCTGAAGAATGTGGATTTGCAAGAGGAGGAACATGGAGTTATGAATATTAAAGATGAAGTTAATAATCCTATAAAAAAAGATAATCATGCAACAAAAAATACAGTTGAAGATGATGGTACAAATACATTGATCGATGACACATTTAGTGGAGTAAATGATCATGATGATGTTGGAGGTGACTTTGATGATGTTCATTATTTACTTGTACTTGAGAAGGCATATGAACCCATTTATGAAGGCTCCCAAATAACCCTTCTCTCTGCTATATTATTGTTGGTGAACTTGAAGGTTATGAATGGTTTATCCAATATAGAAATCTCACAGATGTTAAGGTATGTCATATATGTCATCTTTTTTCATCATTTTTTGTTGTTAGTTCACCACTAGTAAATAAAGGATGAACTATGCATCATTAATGTTCGTTATATTAACACATTATTTTTTTGTTATAGATTGATACGTATTTTTTGTTACCACCATCAAATATTTTACCTTGCTCATGCCAATATTTATTTTCCATTATGAAAGATATTGGAATGGAGTGTCAAACAATAGATGCATGTCCCAATGATCATATTATATATCATAAACAACATGAATTTGTCACAGAATGTCTAGAATGTCATAATAGTAGATATCGAATAGATCAACTAACAAAAAAGGTGCCTCACAAAGTTCTTTGTTATATTCCTCATATTCCACATATGCAATGATTATTTAGGTGTGAAAGCTTAGCATAATTTATAGATTACCACGCACATAATAGAAGTGGAGATGCCATTCTTTGAATTCCTGCAGATGGTTCTGTATTTATGGACATGGAGGAAACATGTGTTAGATAATTGAGAGGGGGGGTGAATAATTTAAATTAGTTATCCTATAGTCCCAAACTCTCAGATGTATTTTTTCAAACTTTTTCAACAAAATAATCAACTTGGTAAGATACGATAACTATCTTTCTATTCATTTACTGAATACCAGTAATTTCCAAAACTGTCTTTATCAATTAATCAAATATGAAATATGTAAAGTATGATAGTAATCCAATCACAACAAATAACACATAACAAAAAGATTTAATGGAAACCCTGCTAAGGGAAAAACCACCTGGGACCGGTAACCCAAAATATTTCACTCTTCTGAAGTGAGCTTGGTTAGGAGCCAACCTTGTTAAAGGTTACAATGCACACTATTAGGTGTGACCTAGTTAGAGGATTTATCACTAACAGTTCTCCTTTGACCAACATTCACTATGGGGTCAACAAGAAAAAATTTAGCATTCCTTGAATGTCATATTGAAATACAATCAAGACTATTAAGTACACTTGGCTAAGAGATTTATCTGTAACAATGGTTAAACTAATACAATAGTGATCTGATTCAAATACAACTCAATTTTCAAGTATTCAGATCTATGCTAGGCTCATAAAAACTCTTCTGATCAATAATCAATTCACTCCATCATATCCTCCAACTTACTTCACTTGGTATATATATCTCTGACACTCGGTTATGCCTGTAGTTCAACTCGATTCTGTTTGTAACCAATTTGATCAGGTATGCATGAAAATTGTCTTCACATGAATTCTTCTACAATCTCTATTCATGTGACATGATTCAACAATGAATCTCATGTCTCTTAAATAGACATGTAAACCATTTTCATATCAGCCATTAGATTTTGCCTCTTAATCTCCATCGTCCATTTTACCACTTCAAGCTCCCTTGACAGATGTGTCAATAAAATGTTTCAATCTCTTCCCTTCGATCATCTCTAAATTTTGTTAGACATGGATCTTACAAAAAACTTCATCTCTTACCTCGAAATCATAAGCAATTGCCAACTCATCAATTACAGTCGGTTGTTATAACATTTAATGTTTTCATCCATAATCAGTTAATATTGAATGCATCGGTGATAAATAACTCAGTTATTACTATCACTCGGTATACATAAGACTGACTCAGTGTATACAGAAATCTTCAATTACTGACCACATTGACTTGTTCAATTCTGATCTCTTCTTCATGATAGAATAATGTAACATGCTCAAGTCAACAATATAATGCCATAGGCTCATCAATAAGTTACCCAATGTATACCTTATCCATATCTATCATATCCATCTTGTCCTTATGTAGATATATCATTTCTTCACCATTTCTTCCTTCTACGGATGTTTAGATGTTTGTAACTATCATGATAAGTATAGTCAAAACTAGTTGATATCAATGACAACATGTTGACTAATTTAATCATCTTACATATTACTTTAACAGCTCGGTGATTTCTAATCACTGTCTCTTCAGTTCATCAAGTTATTCAATTATTTGTAGGTCATCAATATCTCCCTTTGGCATTGATGGCACCACAAACAATATGAAATATGCCATAGAATACCAAACATTAGTTCTACAACTATATAGATAAATGTTGTAGCTTAGTAAGCTCTCCCTAGCTTGATATTTAATATGTTTAATCACTATAAGAGCATTTCATACAGAATCTCCCTGCGGATTTGATCTTCTTCAATTATCTGATTCTTTCTCTCCCTTTAGTAGATAGATGTTTCATTGAAATCTCTCTCCCTTTGACAACAATGCCAAAAGAAAATAAATAGATCTTCAATAGCTAAATAGAATTTCTATTGTTTGGTCTAGATCAAGTACCTTCATGTACTGATATACAGTTCATGTTCCAGTTTCTACAATCTTTACTTCCTTCATGACTTTCACAAAGCCAATAATAATAAGATAAGCATGTAGTCTTTCATACCATGCTCTTGGTGCTTCTTTCAGTCCATACAGTGCTTTGTGAAATCTACATACCATGTTCTTCTGATTTGGATCAACAAAACCTTTAGGTTATTCTATGTAGACCTCTTCCTCAAGAATCCCATTCAAAAATGTAGATTTAACATCCATTTGATAAACCTTGAATCCTTTATAAGTAGCATATGCAAGTAATATTCTGACTCCTTCAAGTCTTTCTACTAGTGCAAAAGTCTCACCATAGTCAATTCCTTCTTCTTGTGCATATCCCTTACAAACACGTCTTTCTTTGTTTCTATTCACTTCACCATTCTCATTCAACTTGTTTCTAAAAATCCACTTAGTACCAATCACATTTTATCACCCGATCTCAGTACCAATGTTCATGTTTATTTTTTCTCTATCTATTAAATTTCTTCATTCATGGCCTTAATCCATTCTTCACTCTCAAGTGCATCTCTAACATTCTTAGGCTCAAATTCACAAACTAAACGTGTGTTCTATCTTAACTTACTTCGTGTCATCATGCCAGCTTGCTTGTCTCCAATAATCTAGTTCTATGGATGGTGTCTTCTCACAAATCTCACTAGCACTTGATCTCTTCTTTGCTCATCATTCAATTCAGGTTTGATTTCCTCATCGATAACAGCTTCCTGATTCTCGATTTGCATTTGCTGATTCTCAGTAGTATTTTCCTATCACTCGGTAGAGTTAGCCTGTGGCTTGGGTAGATAGTTTGGATGATCAATGTATGTAAATCTACCACAATCTTCTAGTTCCTTCCTGCTTTCTTCATCATTTCTCTTAGCAAACTCATCAAATTTCACATTAGCACTTTCAATCATTTTGTTAGTAGCCTTATTCAAACATTTATAAGCTTTTCTCTTAGTAGAATATCCTAGAAATATTCCTTCATCACCTTTAGAATCAAATTTACCATTCAGAATGCAACATATGCTTCCAAAAATTATGAAATAACTTACATTCAATGTGTAGCCAAACCATAGCTCATAATGTATCTTATTTGTATCTTTCTTCAGTTGAACTTGGTTCAAGGTGTATACAACAGTGCTAACAACTTCTCTCCAGTACATTTGTGCAACATCCTTTTCAATCATCAGTGTTTTGACACAGTCAACTATAGATCTATTCCTTCTTTCTGCAATACCATTTTGCTGTGGTGTCCTCGGTGTAGAAACCTATCTTTTAATTCCATGCTCATTAAAAAAGTTAGCTAATTCATTAGAAATAAACTCACCTCCTCTATCAGATCTTAAGCATTTTAAATCTTTCCCAGTTTCCTTTTCAACTTTAGCTTTATACCACTTAAACATTTTGAAAGCTTCAGATTTCTCCTTCAAGAACATAACTGCCATCATCCTAGAGTAGTCATCAACAAATAAAATGAAATATTTGTCACCATAATAACTCTGAGTTCTCATAGGACCACATAAGTTGGTATGTACCAACTCAAAAATACCTTTAGAAGAATAGTCTTTACTTTTGAACTAGATTTAGTCATTTTCCCTTTTTGACATTGATTGCACATGACATGGTCTGGTTTGGTTAGACTCGGTAAACCTCTAACTCTTCTCTTCTTACTGATCTTAACCATGTTATCAAAATTCACATGACAAAGTCTCTTATGCCACAACCACACATCTTCATTTCTAGCCAACAAACAAGAAGTTTCAACATTATCAAGATAAAATAGATTACCTTTGGATTGTTCACCAGTACTGAGAAACTTTTTGGTTTCATCATAGATCTTCACCTTTCTACTTTCAAATGCAACTCGGTGACCTGAATTATTCAATTGTGCTACACTCAATAGATTATAGTTAAGTCCTTTTACCCAATATGCATTCTCACATCTAATCTTATTGTTCAACAAGATAGATCCCTTTCCTTTCACTAGACAAGGTGTATCATTGCCCATTTTAACAGATCCTCCATTATAGTACTCAAGAGATTCAAGTTTATCTTCATCACTAGTCATATGATGTGTACAACCACTATCAATAATTGAAGTATCATTCTTGCTAACTTTACATATAAGTGTTATTTCAACCTTTCTTCTTCTTCTTCTGAATCCTCTTTCATAGCTATGAACACTACCTCAATGTCTTCATCAGTGTCAGTGTTAGTATCAACATCATCATCTCCAACAAGGTAACATGCTTTCTTGCCTTTGTCTTTGTAGTCTTGGTTGTTTCTTCTGTCATACTGTCAGTTTCCTCTGTGTTCTCAGTGATCTTTTCTATCGGACTTTCTTTCTCCAGATCGATCATTATCTTTATCATCATCTTTCCTATTAAGACATCTAGCTGCAATATGGCCAATTTCTTTATAATTAAAACATGCTAAAGGTAAATTTCCTTTATACCTTCCTTTACCTTTATGTAACCTCCTAGCCATGAGTGCTTCAAGCTCATCAAGTCCATCTTCACTGTCACTGTCACTTTCATTCCTTATGTTATATTTATTGCTAGAATTACCAGTGTTCAAAGATGACATAAAAGCAGACTCAACACTTGGTACAATATTGTTATCATCGTTATTCAACTCAAATGTAGTCAATTTACCAATTAGGCTATCAAGTGTAAGAACACTACCTGGTGTTGATCTCATTTCATGAATAGTAGAGATTCTAATAGCATAGATAGGCAACAAGGTTCTAAGAATTTTACTCACAATAGTTTCTTCATCAATAACACCTCCTTCTCCTCGGATAGCATTGGCCACCTCCTTGATTCGGTTAGAGTATTGTATAATATTTTCACCTTCTTTCATCTTCATATCATAAAATCTACCTCTAAGAATTTCAGCTCTGGCTCTCATCACATTTATATCTCCTCCATGAACTAGTGTAATCTTGTCCCACATTTATTTTGTTGTAGTGCATGCTTTGATATCTTCAAATTCTGCATTAGATAGGGCAACAACAATCTCTATCATTGTCATATTATGTTCATGTCTGTCTCTCAACTGATCAACTATCAAAGGTCCAATAGTCGGCTGTATGTAAACATTGTCTAGAAGATGTAGAGTAGATTCTCCAATTCTAAATATGTGTAGCCTCATCCTTCTTTTCCATGTCGAGAAGTTATCTTTGTTCAGCTTAGACACCTCCCTTTTATACATCTTGTGATCTTTAGCTCAAGTCCTTGAAAATTTCCTCCAAGCAACCAATACAGCTCTGATACCAATTGTTAGATAACTGAGAGGGGGGGTGAATCAGTTAAATCAATTATCCTACAGTCCCAAACTCTCAGATGTACTTTTTCAACAAAATAATCAACTCAGTAAGATAAGATAACTATCTTTCTATTCATTTACCGAATACCAGTAATTTCCAAAACTATCTTTACCAATTAATCAAATATGAAATATGTAAAGTATGATAGTAATCCAATCACAACAAATAACACATAACACAAAGATTTAACGTGGAAACCCTGCTAAGGGAAAAACCACCTGTGACCGGTAACCTAAAATATTTCACTCTTCTAAAGTGAGCTCAGTTAGGAGCCAACACTATTAAAGGTTACAATGCACACTATTAGGTGTGACTTGGTTAGAGGATTTATCACTAATAGTTCTCCTTCGACCAACATTCACTATGGGGTCAACAAGAAAATAATTAACATTCCTTGAATGTCATATTGAAATACAATCAAGACTGTTAAGTCCACTTAGTTAAGAGATTTAGCTATAACAATGGTTAAACTGACACAATAGTGATCTAATTCAAATACAACTCAATTTGCAAGTATTTAGATCTATTCTAAGCTCATAAAAACTCTTTTGATCAATAATCAATTCACTCCATCATATCCTCCAACTTACTTCACTAAGTATATATATCTCTGACGCTTGGTTATGCCTACAGTTCATCTCAGTTCTGTTTGTAACCAATTTGATCAGGTATGCATGAAAATTGCCTTCATGCGAATTCTTATGTAGTCTCTATTCATCTGACATGATTCAACAATGAATCTCATGTCTCTTAAATAGACGTGTAAACTATTTTCATGTCAACCATTAGATTTTGCCTCTTAATCTCCATCATTCATTTTGCCACTTCAAGCTCCCTCAACAGATGTGTCAATAACATGTTTCAATCTCTTCCCTTCGATCATCTTTGAATTTTGTCAGTTGTGGATCTTATAACAAACTTCATCTCTTACCTCAAAATCATAAGCAATTGCTAACTTATCAATTACAATCGGTTACATTATAACATTTAATATTTTCATCCATACTCAGTTAATACTGAATGTGTCAATGATAACTAACTCAGTTATTACTATCACTCGGTATACACAAGACTGACTCAGTGTATATATAAATCTTCAATTACCGACCACATTGACTTGTTCAATTCTGATCTCTTCTTCATAATAGAATAATGTAACATGCTCAAGTCAACAATGTAATTCCATAGGCTCATCAATAAGTTACCCAATGTATACCTTATTCATATCTATCATATCCATCTTGTCCTTATGTAAATATCTCATTTCTTCACCATTTCTTCCTTCTACAGATGTTCAGATGTTTGTAACTATCATGATAAGTATAGTCAAAACTAGTTGACATCAATGACAACATATTGACTAATTTAATCATCTTACATATTACTTTAACACCTCAGTGATCTCTAATCACTGTCTCTTCAGTTCATCAAGTTATTCAATCAGTTGTAGGTCATCAAAATAGACACACTTTAAAGAAGAACCTCATAATCATAGGCTTTCATTGGTAGTCGACAATGTCAATCCATTTGGAGAGCTGAGATCTTTTTATTCTGCATGGCCTATTTTTTTATCAACAATAACATTCCTCCATGGATGTAAATAAAGAGGGAGCACCTAATGTTGGCAATTATTGTTCCAGGTATTTGTTTACATCAATTTTATTTAACATAGTAGCATCTTATTGTTGACATTTGATGTCAATAATTTATGCTTAGAGCTCATGGTTGTATTGTTGTGTTGTCATTACTGGAAACATGTTTAGTTCAAGTTATTAGACCAGTTGTATTGATGGAGTTGAAAGGTCATATTAGTAATTTGCCTAAGTGTCCAAGCAATTGGTGAATAACTAGTACCGGGTATGTGCAGGATCATGAGGGGCCAAACTATGCCCTTAAGTGGCAATGAAAAATCAGAAAATCAAGATTAGTCAACTTGACATGAAAAAATGAACTAGTTATATACCTAATATCAAAAAGTTGTAACAACATAATTTGTAGGAAATTGAATGTAGTTTCTAAACTACTAAGCCTTTTTTGAAAAAAAATTAAGATGATTGGTAAAAAGTATAGATTGCAATGCAGCACTACAAACATTTCAGCAAAAAAATAAGAAGTATGTGTATGTCTGACCACCCTAATCAAAAGAAAATGATAATATTTTTTTATAATATTCTATATATAAGTAGCTGACTCATGCCCGGATGTGACACATATTTTTTGGTATTTTTATTCCAAATAGATAATTAATTATGATTTTTTTGCTACAGCGCTTTCAGAATTTAAAAACTCTCATGTCTAACCACCTTTACTCATTGAAAACTTATCATAATTCAATTTTTAAATTTTTTTTCTTATACTAGATGAAGCATAGAATGTGACACATTTTTTGGATTTCAAAAATGTTATACGGTTTGAAAGTTATAGTTGTTTTTCCATCAATATGTCAATCAGGACTTTAGACGTAAGTGAACTGGAAAATAACTAATAAATACTTAACGAATTCAAAATCTGACAGCACTTATATCGATGGAAAGCTGACAATCATCCAAAGAAACCCTTTTCATTTTATCGAAATCAGGTGGAAAAAAAGTCGTCAACCTAATGGTCAAAGTGTCGATATAAGAAAAATAGAGAAAAAACACATTTTTTGCACACCTTCAGCGTTGACCACCATGGGGCTTTGGTTTCCAAAGCTATTACCAAGCCTAATCGGGTACCCGAAAAAATCGGGTACCCGATTTTTTCATGTACCCAATTTTGTTTGAATTTGAATTTTGAAAAGTTTACCCCTCCCACACTTTTTTTATTTCCATTTAATTTTGATGTTTTTTTCTTTCACCCTGACAATCAATAATTTATATATTTTATATTTATGTTTTATATTTTATGTTTTATATTTTATATTATATAGTATATATATTATATATATTATTTATTTATATTATATATTCGATAATATCAATTTAAACGACCTAAGTATATAGTCTGTTCAGATTTATATTAAATGCAATATTTTTATATTATAATATAAATGTTACATTATATATATATATATATATATATATATATATATATATATATATATATAAATATATATATATATATATATATATATATATATATATATATATATATATATATATATATATATATATATATAAAATATTGTTGCACGTATATAATATAATGTCTAATATATATAATATATAAAATAATTAGGACATTAATATATTGTATATTTGATAATATATATTAAATGTAATATCTAATATATCTTATAATATATATTATATATTTAGTCTATTAAATATTATATTTTTTCAAATATTTTATATATTATTTTAATATTTAATTTAAGTTATAATAGATCCTCTCATGAGACAATAGGTCTAATCGGGGTCGCTAGACGTCTTAAGGGGTAATTAGGGTTTGTGAGGCAACTTCGGATGTACAATGACCATTTGGAAGGCAATAGGGCATGTCCAAGGACCAATGTACCAAATTTTAACAACTTTTTCCTAGTCAAACTCGAAAAGGGTCCATGGGGTGCTCTCAGGAGACCACATGTCCAATCAGTGTCGCTAGGCATCTTAAGGGGTCATCAGGGCTCGTGAGATAACCTTTGATGCACGGTGACCATTTGGAACACATTAGGACATGTCAAAGGACCTAACTCCACAATTTAGATGAATTTTGATTAGTCAAACTCGAAAAGGGTCCATGGGGTGCTCTTGGGAGACCATTGTGCGATTTAGGGTTGATAGGTGACTTAAGGGGTCATCGGGGTTCCAAATGAAACTTTTGATGAACAGTGATCCTTTGGAATGCATTAGGACATATCAAATGACCTACGTACCAAATTTGGATAACTTTTGCCTAGTAGAACTCGAAAGGGGTCCATGGGGTGCTCTCGGGAGACCACATGTCGAATCGGGGTCGGTAGGCCTGTTAAGAGGTCATTAGGGTTCCAAATGAAACTTTGATGGAATGGTGACCCTTTGGAATGCATTAGGATATGTCATAGGACCTATGTACCATATTTGGATGACTTTTGCCTAGTAAAACTTGAAAGGGGTCCATGGTGTGCTCTCAAGAGACCACGTGTCGAAATGGGGTCGGTAGGCCTGTTAAGGGGTCATTAGGGTTCCAAATAAAACTTTGATGGAATGGTGACCCTTTGGAATGCATTAGGACATGTCATAGGACCTACTTACCAAATTTGGATGACTTTTTCCTAGTAGAACTCAAAAGGGGTCCACGGGGTGCTCTTAGGAGACCACATGTTGAAACAGGGTCGGTAGGCCTGTTAAGGGGTCATTAGGGTTACAAATGCAACTTGGCTGGAATGGTGACCCTTTGGAACACATTAGGACATGTTAGAGGACCTATGTACCAAATTTGTATGACTTTTTCCTAGTAGAACTCAAAAAGGGTCCATGTGGTTCTCTGAGGAGACCACATGTCGAATCAGGGTCGGTAAGCCTATTAAGGGGTCATTAGGGTTCTAAATGTAACTTTGATGGAATGGTGACCCTTAGGAATGCATTAGGACATGTTAGAGGACCTATGTACCAAATTTGGATAACTTTTTTCTAGTAGAACTCAAAAGGGGTCCATGGGGTGGTCTCGGGAGACCACATGTCGAATCATGGTGTATAGGCCTGTTAAGGGGTCATTAGGGTTCTAAATGAAACTTCTATGGAATGGTGACCCTTTCAAATTAATTAAGACATGTCAGAGGACCTATGTACCAAATTTGGATGACTTTTTCTTAGGAAAATGCAAAAGGGGTCCATGGGGAGCTCTCGGGAGACCACATGTCGAAATGGGGTCAGTAGGCATGTTAAGGGGTCATTAGGGTTTGAAATGCAACTTCTACGGAACCATGACCCTTTGGAATGCATTAGGACTCCCTAGGGGTCAAAAGGGGTCAGGGGGACTCCCTAGGGTGCCTAACACATGATAAGGCATACTGGGACCCCTAGGGAGTCATCGTGACCCCTTTTGACACATTAGAATGCTCAAGTGTGTCTTAAGGGGTCCTACAACCCCTTAAGACACACTCGAGCATTCAAATGTGTCAAAAGGGGTCACGATGAATCCCTAGGGGTCCTAGTATGCTTTATCACGTGTTAGGATCCCTAGGGAGTCCCCGTGACCCCTTTTGACACATTAGAATAATCAAGTGTGTCTTAAGGGGTCCTATGACCCCTTATGACACACTAGAGAATTCCAATGTGTTAAAAGGGGTCATGATGATTCCCTAGGGGTCCTAGTATGCTGTATCACATGATAGGACATCTAGGGAGTCCTCGTGACCCCTTTTGACACATTGGAATGCTCTAGTGTGTCTTAAGGGGTTTTAGGACCCCTTAAGACACACTTGAGCGTACCAATGTGTCAAAAGGGGGTCACGGGGACTCCCTAGGTGTCCTAGTATGCGTTAGGACCCTTAGGGAGTCCCCCTGACCCCTTTTGACACATTGGAACGCTCAAGTGTGCCTTAAGGGGTCATAGGACCCCTTAAGACACACTTGAGCTTTCCAATGTGTCAAAAGGGGTCACAGGGACTCCTTAGGGGTCCTAGTACGCTTTATCAAGTGTTAGGACACCTAGGGAGTCCCCCTGACCCCTTTTGACACATTGGAGTGCTCAAGTGTGCCTTAAGGGGTCCTACAACCCCTTAATGCACACTTGATCATTCCAATGTGTCAAAAGGGGTCAGGCGGACTCCCTAGGGGTCCTAACATGTACTAGGACCCCTAGGGAGTCCTCATGACCCCTTTTGACACATTGGAATGCTCAAGTGTGTCTTAAGGGGTCCTTTTGACTCCCTAGGGTTCCTAACGCGTGATAAGGCATACTATGACCCCTAGGGAGTCATTGTGACCCCTTTTGACACATTGTAATGCTCTAGTGTGTCTTAAGGGGTTGTAGGACCCCTTAAGACACACTAGAGCATTCCAATGTGTCAAAAGGGGTCACAAGGACTCCCTAGGTGTCCTAGTACATGTTAGGACCCTTAGAGAGTCCCCCTGACCCCTTTTGACACATTGGAATGCTCAAGTGTGCCTTAAGGGGTCCTATGACCCCTTAAGGCACACTTGAGCATTCCAATGTGTCAAAAGGGGTCACGGGGATTCCCTAGGTGTCCTAACGCATGATAAAGTGTAATAGGACCCCTAAGGAGTCCCCGTGACCCCTTTTGACACATTGGAATGCTCAAGTGTGCCTTAAGGGGTCCTACGACCCCTTAAGGCACACTTGAGCATTCCAATGTGTCAAAAGGGGTCACGGGGACTCCCTGGGTGTCCTAGTATGCGTTAGGACCCCTAAGGAGTCCCCTTGACCCCTTTTGACACATTGGAATGCTCAAGGGTACCTTAAGGTGTCGTAGGACCCCTTAAGACACACTTGAGCATTCCAATGTGTGAAAAGGGGTCACGGGGACTCCTTAGGGGTCCTAGTATGCTTTATCACACGTTAGGACATCTAGGGAATCCCCGTGACCCCTTTTGACACATTGGAATGCTCAAGTGTGCCTTAAGGGGTCGTAGGACCCCTTAAGACACACTTGAGCATTCCAATGTGTGAAAAGGGGTCACAGGGATTCCCTAGGTGTCCTAACGTGTGATAAAGCATACTAGGACCCCTAAGGAGTCCCTGTGACCCCTTTTCACAAATTGGAATGCTCAAGTGTGTCTTAAGGGGTCCTACGACACCTTAAGGCACCCTTGAGCGTTCCAATGTGTCAAAACCCCTTAAGACACACTTGAGCATTCCAATGTGTGAAAAGGGGTCACGAGGACTCCTTAGGGGTCCTAGTACGCTTTATCACACGTTTGGACACCTAGGGAGTCCCCGTGACCCCTTTTGACACATTGGAACGCTCAAGTGTGCCTTAAGGGGTCCTTAAGGCACACTTGAGCATTCCAATATGTCAAAAGGGGTCACAGGGACTCCCTAGGTGTCCAAACATGTGATAAAGCTTACTAGGACCCCTAAGGAGTCCCCGTGACCCCTTTTGACACATTGCAATGCTCAAGTGTGTCTTAAGGGGTCGAAGGACCCCTTAAGACACACTAGAGCATTCCAATGTGTCAAAAGGGGTCACGGGGACTCCCTAGGTGTCCTAGTACATGTTAGGACCCTTAGGGAGTCCCCCTGACCCCTTTTGACGCATTGGAATGCTCAAGTGTACCTTAAGGGGTCATAGGACCCCTTAGGGCACACTTGAGCGTTCCAATGTGTCAAAAGGGGTCACGGAGACTCCCTAGATGTCCTAACGCATGATAAAGCATATGCGTTAGGACACCTAGGGAGTCCCCGTGACCCCTTTTGACACATTGGAATGCTCAAGTGTGCCTTAAGGGGTCCTACGACCCCTTAAGGCACACTTGAGCATTCTAGTGTATCAAAATGGGTCACGGGGACTCCTTGGGTGTCCTAGTACGCATTAGGACCCCTAAGGAGTCCCCTTGACCCCTTTTGACACATTGCAACGCTCAAGGGTGCCTTAAGGGGTCGTAAGACCGCTTAAGATACACTTGAGCATTCCAATGTGTGAAAAGGGGTCATGGGGACTCCTTAGGGGTCCTAGTACGCTTTATCACGCATTAGGACACCTAGGGAGTCCCTGTGACCCCTTTTGACATGTTGGAATGCTCAAGTGTGCCTTAAGGGGTCATAGGACCCCTTAAGACACACTTGAGTGTTCTAATGTGTGAAAAGGGGTCAAGGGGACTCCTTAGGGGTCCTAGTATGCTTTATCCAGCGTTAGGACACCTAGGGAGTCCTCGTGACCCTTTTTGACACATTGGAACGCTCAAGTGTGCCTTAAGGGGTTGTAGGACTCCTTAAGACACACTTGAGTGTTCCAATGTGTGAAAAGGGGTCACGGGGACTCCTTAGGGGTCCTAGTACACTTTATCACGTGTTAGGACACCTAGGGAGTCCCCGTGACCCCTTTTGACACATTGGAACGCTCAAGTGTGCCTTAAGGGGTCGTAGGACCCCTTAAGACACACTTGAGTGTTCCAATGTGTCAAAAGGGGTCACGATGACTCCCTAGGGGTCCTAGTACACTTTATCACGTGTTAGGACCTGTAGGGAGTCCCCTTGACCCCTTTTGACACATTGGAATGCTCAAGTGTGTCTTAAGGGGTCCTACGACCCCTTATGACACACTAGAGCATTCCAATGTGTCAAAAGGGGTCACGATGATTCCCTAGGGGTCCTAGTACACTTTATCACGCATTAGGACACCTAGGGAGTCCCCGTGACCCCTTTTGACACATTGGAATGCTCAAGTGTGCCTTAAGGGGTCGTAGGACCCCTTAAGACACACTTGAGCATTCCAATGTGTGAAAAGGGGTCACGGGGACTCCCTAGGGGTGCTAGTATGCTTTATCACGCGTTAGGACCCCTAGGGAGTCCCCGTGACCCCTTTTGACACATTGGAATGCTCAAGTGTTCCTTAAGGGGTCGTAGGACCCCTTAAGACACACTTGAGTGTTCCAATGTGTGAAAAGGGGTCACAGGGACTCGAGGTCGGTAGGCCTGTTAAGGGGTCAATAGGGTTCAAAATGCCACTTCGATGGAATGGTGACCCTTTGGAATGCATTAGATCATGTTAGAGGACTTAAATACCAAATTTGGATGACTTTTGCCTAGTAGAACTCAAAAGGGGTCCAGGGGCTGCTCTCGGGAGACCACATGTAGAAACGGGCTCCGTAGGCCTGTTGAGGGGTCATTAGGTTTTTAAATGCAACTTTAGTGGAACGGTGACCCTTTCTAACACATTAGAACATATCAGAGCACCTACGTACCAAATTTGGATGACTTTTTCCTAGTAGAATGCAAAAGGGGTCCATGGGGTGCTCTTGGGATACCTCATGTCATATTGGGGTCGGTAGGCCTGTCAAAGGGTCATTAGGGTTAGAAATGAAACTTTGATGGAATGATGATCCTATGTACCAAATATGGACGTCTTTTGCCAAGTAGAACTTAAGAGGGGTCCATGGGGTGGTCTCGGGAGACCACATGTCGAATCAAGGTCGGTAGGCCTGTTAAGGGGTCATTAGGGTTACAAATGCAACTTGGATGGAATGGTAACCCTTTGGAACACATTAGGACATGTTAGAGGACCTATGTACCAAATTTGTATGACTTTTTCCTAGTAGAACTCAAAAAGAGTCCATGGGGTTCTCTGAGGAGACCACATGTCGAATCAGGGTCGGTAGGCCTGTTAAGGGGTCATTAGGGTTCCAAATGTGACTTCAATGGAGCGGTGACCCTTTGGAATGCATTAAGACATGTCAGAGGACCTACGTACCAAATTTGGATGACTTTTTTCTAGTAGAACTCAAAAGGGGTCCATGGGGTGGTCTCAGGAGACCACATGTCGAATCATGGTGTGTAGGCCTGTTAAGGGGTCATTAGGGTTCTAAATGCAACTTCTATGGAATGGTGACCCTTTCAAATTGATTAAGACATGTCAGAAGATCTATGTACCAAATTTGGATGACTTTTTTCTAGTAGAACGCAAAAGGGGTCCATGGGGAGCTCTCGGGAGACCACATGTCGAAATGGGGTCAGTAGGCATGTTAAAGGGTCATTAGGGTTTGAAATGCAACTTCTATGGAACCGTGACCTTTTGGAATGCATTAGGACTCCCTAGGGGTCAAAAGGGGTCAAGGGGACTCCCTAGGGGTCCTAACGCGTACTAGGACCCCTAGGGGGTCCTATTGACCCCTTTTGACACATTGAAATGCTCAGGTGTGTCTTAAGGGGTCCTTTTGACTCCCTAGGGTTCCTAACACATGATAAGGCATACTAGGACCCCTAGGGAGTCATCGTGACCCCTTTTGACACATTGGAATGGTCAAGTGTGTCTTAAGGGGTCCTACGACCCCTTATGACACACTAGAGCATTCCAATGTGTCAAAAGGGGTCACGATGATTCCCTAGGGGTCCTAGTATGCTTTATCATGCGTTAGGACACCTAGGGAGTTCCCGTGACCCCTTTTGACACATTGGAATGCTCTAGTGTGTCTTAAGGGGTTGTAGGACCCCTTATGACACACTAGAGCATTCCAATGTGTTAAAAGGGGTCATGATGATTCCCTAGGGGTCCTAGGATAGCTAGGGAGTCCCCGTGACCCCTTTTGACACATTGGAACGCTCAAGTGTTCCTTAAGGGGTCATAGGACCCCTTAAGACACACTTGAGCATTCCAATGTGTGAAAAGGGGTCACAGGGACTCCTTAGGGGTCCTAGTACGCTTTATCACGCGTTAAGACACCTAGGGAGTCCCCGTGACCCCTTTTGACACATTGGAATGCTCAAGTGTGCCTTAAGGGGTCCTAACACATGATAAAGCATACTAGGACCCTTAGGGAATCATCGTGACCTCTTTTGACACATTGGAATACTCTAGTGTTTCATAAGGGGTCGTAGGACCCTTTAAGACACACTTGAGCATTTCAATGTGTCAAAAGGGGTCACAGGGACTCCCTAGAGGTCCTAACGCGTGATAAGGCATACTAGGACCCTTAGGGAGTCATCGTGACCCCTTTTGACACATTAGAATGCTAAAGTGTGTCTTAAGGGGTCACGATGACTCCCTAGGGGTCCTAGTATGCTTTATCATGCGTTAGGAACCCTAGGGAGTCAAAAGGACCCCTTATGACACACTTGAGCATTCCAATGTGTCAAAAGGGGTCACGGGGACTCCCTAGGTGTCCTAACGCATGATAAAGCATACTAGGACCCCTAGGGAATCATCGTGACCCCTTTTGACACATCGTGACCCCTAGGGAGTCCCAATGACCCCTTATCACGCGTTAGGACCCCTAGGGAGTCTCTCTCTGCCTCTGGTGAACTATTCTTCAAAGCGTCCATTTTTGCATAGCTAGGGTTTACGACCCCTGTAAAAGGCACATTTAATACAAAGATTTAGCCGACCACATTAGTACATATATAATATACATTATATATATCATATGCCTCTTTTTTATATATATTATATACATAAATATATGTAAAAGTTCAATTGTTTTCATTTGCTCCCGCCATTTTTTCATCAGTCGGGGAATATTGGGTACCCGATATTTTTGGGTACCTAATTTTTGCTAGGCAATATTTGATGAAAATATTCCCTGTCCCCACAGAGTAGACAATCATGAGATTTTATAGTTTTTTCATGCGTTGCAAAACAAAAAATGTGATTTGGGGCCCATTGTTTGATTTTTGTCGACTTGTGGTTTCACCATGGGAAGCACCAGTCGTCGAAAGGCTAAACGTAAGAGGAAGCTGACAGATGATGAAATTCAGGCATATAGGGAAAAAGATAAGGAAAATCACCGAAGAAGGAGAGAAGGTATGTTAACCATTAATCAAGGTGACCTCGTAAATGTAGTTGTAAGTGAAGAGGATGTTCAATTTGAAAATGCACAGATGGAGATTGAAAATGTAGACTTTGGGAACGAAAATGTTGCACAAGAACGACATGAATGTTATACATCTCCAAATTATATGCGAAATGAAGTCCCTTGTAATAAAGATAATCAATCTTCAAATTCGGGGCTTTCAAAAACACCTAAATGTTTAATTGAAATTGAGGAGAACATTATGAATAATTGGGAAGGAAAGAGGTCACATAGAACCGTTAGGTTGTGGGCTTCAAGACTTTATGATCAATTTTTTCAAAACAAGACATTGGTTGAGAAATGTCAAATTTTTATGTAGTTGTTAAAGATGCAAAAGATGAGACCTGTGCTTGTGAAATTGAAGATTCGTGTGAACAAAAAAATGGAGAAAAATGCATTTTTGTGAAAATCTTTTCAATGCTCTCAATAACATTGGGAACACTAGTAGAGAAAAAGACAAGAGAGTTGCTCAGAGGGTTATTACAACCTCCTTAGTAAGTCATCAATTGAGAAAGGCTCGTTTGATGAGACAAACTTGTGTTGACTTCAATATAGACCATAAAACTTTGGGTAGAGCACTTACAAGAAGAGAAAGACTTGATGATCCGCTTCAAATTGATACATGGCTTATGGTGGGGAGACTTCCACATTTTGATAAGAAGCTAATAGACATTGTCAAGGATGGAATTCAACAATTTTGGGATGCTAACTCAAGAGTGTCACCAAATGTGAAGGATGTCTTGAAGTTGAGAGTTGGCAATCAAGACCGCACTCCACATCCTAAACATTATGTGGAGGTAAGTCAAACAATGTTGTATAAAAAATTTTGTGAGACACATCCAACATTGAAAATATCACAAAGGTCTTTTGAATCCGTGAAGCCATTTTATTGTGTACCCCTTAAGATTCGAAATACATGTTGTTACAAATATCATGTTGAGTTTTCAATGCATCATGAATTATTATAGTCCATTTGTTCTAAATTGCATACTAATGAAATGCTAGAGGATTGTGGTGCAAGTGGTCTTCCCAAATCATCAAGAGACTTGCTAGATCAATTTTTATGTCATAGAGATGATGGTTGTTTATTTTATAAAAAAAATTGCTTAAATGCCAAGTGCTCAGAATGTGGTGGCTTGTCCAAGTTTAGAACATGTTTTCATGAGGGTTTGGAACAAAATTTTGGAAAGACACTCATCCAAAAAAAGGTATATGAAACAGTGAAATATACATTGAAGAGTGGAGGTGAAGGCTCTAGATGTGAGTTAGTTGCAAAAGAATACAATGTTGCTGATTTTATCTCAGATTTCAAGAAAAATATTTTTTACAAGTATGCAAGGCATAGTCACAGGTCTCAATGGTTGGATCAACAATTCAGGACATGTAAGGACACTTTCCCCATTGGAACTATTATATCCGTTGTAGACTTTGCGGAGAACTATACATTGCAGCCCCAAAATGAGACTCAAGCTCAATATTACAATTCGATTCAGGTTGCTATTTTTGTACACATCACATATAGACATTCCCCTGATAGCACAAAAGATGAGCAAAAGATAATAAGAGAGTACCATTTTTATATGAGCGACGACAGGTCTCACTCTCATGAGTTTGTTCAACATTGTTTCCAGAACTATTTTGACTTCTTGCAGGAAAATGGTATTGCTATGGATAGGCATCTCATTTGGTCGGATAATTGCACTGGTCAATTTAAGAATGCCAGAATGTTTTATTGGTTGTGTAGAATGCATGTGGAGAGAGGTGTACCTCATATTTGGAGTTTTTTTGAGTCAGGGCATGGGAAAGGGGAGCATGACGGAGCAGGTGCGTGTGTCAAGAGAGCTCTAGTTAAGGAGCAATTGAGGATTTCAGGTGTTGTACTTCTTGATGATTGTTCTATTGTTGATTGGTGTACTTTAGCATTGTCACAAGGGGGGACTCTTGATTCTACAGTGCATAGATTCTTTTGGTTGGTTGAGGACAGAACTATAGGAGATAGATTGGATTGTCAAACAGTGAAAGACTCTTCAAAAATGCATTCATTCCGAAGCTCCAATAGTAGTACATGGACCATTTGGACACGAGAATTGGCTTGTTTTTGCCCCATGTGTTTTCAGTATGATTGGGATCATTGTGAGTCAAGTGAGTGGGTGGATACATGGGTTCCACAGTATCTGACTCCTTTATCTTTGACACTCTCTATAAGAAATGATGACATGGACACTTCAGTTGACTATGACCATCTTTTAGATCTTTTGAAGCTAGGAGATGTTTTTGCATTGGTTGCACCATAGGGGAATGATGAGAGGTCAGATTATTGGTTAGCACGTTGTGTACAAGGTAAACAAAAGCTTGTACAACCGATGACAGATGGTGATGGGTTCACATATCCTACTGGTTCAGTTGTTGTTGTGGGAACATGGCTGCGAACATACATGATTAGAAAGAATGGAGTTCCCGCATTTGAAGACTATGAGAAGCACAAAACTATTCTTATGTATTCACATCTTGTTATAGCAACAAATGTCAAGTTGTCAAAGCATCAAGGAAGACCAAAGACAAAAGAACTTTGGACTATTACTACTACTAATCATGAAGCACTATTGGAGACACTGAAGAAAAGAGATGACCCTTCAGGAACACTTGACTAGGTAATAAGTTAACTTAGTGCATTATTTTCTAAGTTTGTTAAGCTTAATTTCAATACATTAATTTGACCTTTCTTAGATTGTATTTTGAGTCAATAAACTTGGTTTTGTATGTGGAATGTAACTTGTGCAGGAGCACCTATGAAGACGCCTATGGTCACCATGGATCCAATTAGAGATAGAAGGACAAAAGGATCCTTAATGGTTAATTGAGATCTTTTGAAGCCTATAATGGCAATTTGTAACAATCAATTTGATTTAAAAGTTAAATGTCCTAAAACTCTTCATAAGGACTTATGACCAAAATCATGTATGGGTGGCCAATAGTGCCAAGAAGAGATCTTACATGTCATATACTTATGTCATTTGCATGGTTTGAATTCTTACATGTTTGATTGTTGTTTGTAATGCTTTAAGGATATTATTTTTTATCAAATTTAACAAGCTTAATCATGATTAATTTCACAGTTCAAATTTCAAACATACCACTAATAGTCAGTTGAAAGCGGCTTGTATCTCAAACCTCGTGAGAGGTATTGACAAACTATCAGGTGCTACGGGATCATGTTTTCAAGATCTACAATAACCTCTCTCAGTTTTGGGCAATTCGACTTCGTTTGTATTTGGCAAGGCGATCTCAGTCGATGCCAAAACTTGCAATGAGGGTCAGTTGAAAGTGGCTCAGCAGCGTATCTTTCAAACCGTCTGACCTGGCATCGAACTGTCTACTCCATCAGCTCCGGTTGGCTGGGTAAACACCAATGATAACGCCATTCTACCCACAAAGTCACGAAAATGCTCGCGACCACGCTCGACCCAAGTGACCCCAAGGTGCACTAAGCATGATTGGGCAGCAATCTTCTGGGGCTCGTATCTCGGACCTTGTGAGAGCTATCGACAAAATATCAGGTGCTACGGGATCATGTTTTTGAGGTCTACAATAACCTCTCTCAGTTTTGGGCAATTTGACTTCATTTGCATTTGGCAAGGCAATCTCAGTCGATGCCAAAACTTGCAGTGAGGGTCAGTTGAAAGTGGCTCAGCAGCGTATCTTTCAAACCGTTTGACCTGGCATCAAACCGTCTGCTCCATCGGCTCTAGTTGGCCGGGTAAACGCCAATGAAAACCCCACTCTACCCATAGAGTCACAAAAATGCTCGCGACCACGCTCAACCCAAGTGACCCCAAGGTGCACTAAGCACGATTGGGCAGTGATCTTCTAGGGCTCGTATCTCAGACCTCGTGAGAGCTATCAAAAAATTGTCAGGTGCTACAGGATCATGTTTTTGAGGTCTACAATAACCTCTCTCAGTTTTTGGTGATTCGACTTCGTTTGCATTTGGCAAGGCGATCTCAGTCGATGCCAAAAGTTGCAGTGAGGGTTAGTTGAAAGTGGCTCAACAACGTATCTTTCAAACCATCTGACTTGGCATCAAACCATCTGCTCCATCAGCTCTAGTTGGCCGAGTAAACACCAATGACAACCCAATTCTACCCACAGAGTCACGAAAACGCTCACGACCACACCCGACCCAAGTGACCCCAAGGTGCACTAAGCATGATTGGGCAGCGATCTTCTGGGGCTCATATCTTAGACCTCATGAGAGCTATCAAAAAACTATCAAGTGCTACAAGATCATGTTTTTGAGGTCTACAATAACCTCTCTCAGTTTTGGGCGATTCGACTTCATTTGCATTTGGCAAGGCGATCTCAGTCGATGCCAAAACTTGCAGTGAGGGTCAGTTGAAAGTGGCTCAGCAGCATATCTTTCAAACTGTCTGACCTGGCATCGAACCGTCTACTCCATTAGCTCCAGTTGGCTAGGTAAATGCCAGTGACAACCCCATTCTACCCACAGAGTCACGAAAATGCTCGCGACCACGCTCGACCCAAGTGACCCCAAGGTGCACTAAGCACGATTGGGCAGAGATCTTCTGGGGCTCATATCTTAGACCTTGTGAGAGCTATAGACAAACTATTAGGTGCTATAAGATCGTGTTTTCAAGGTCTACAATAACCTCTCTCAGTTTTGGGCGATTTGACTTCGTTTGCATTTTGCAAGGCGATCTCAGTCAATGCCAAAACTTGCAATGAGGGTTAGTTGAAAGTGGCTCAGCAGCATATCTTTCAAACCGTTCGACCTGGCATCAAACCGTCTACTCCATCAGCTCTGGTTGGCCGGGTAAACACTAGTGACAACCCCATTCTACCCACAGAGTCACGAAAACACTCGCGACCACGCTCGACCCAAGTGACCCCAAGGTGCACTAAGCACGATTGGGCAGCGATCTTCTGGGGCTTGTATCTCAGACCTCGTGAGAGCTATCAACAAATAGTCAGGTGCTACGAGATCTTGTTTTCAAGGTCTACAATAACCTCTCTCAGTTTTTGGTGATTCGACTTCGTTTTCATTTGGCAAGGCGATCTCAGTTGATGCCAAAACTTGCAGTGAGGGTCAGTTGAAAGTGGCTCAGCCGCGTATCTTTCAAACCATCTGACCTGGCATTGAACCGTCTACTCCATCAGCTCTGGTTGGCTGGGTAAACACCAGTGACAACCCCATTCTACCCACAGAGTCACGAAAACACTCGCGACCACGCTCGACCCAAGTGACCCCAAGGTGCACTAAGCACTATTGGGCAGCGATCTTCTAGGGCTCGTATCTCAGACCTCGTGAGAGTTATCGAAAAACTATCAAGTGCTACAAGATCATGTTTTTGAGGTTTACAATAACCTCTCTCAATTTTGGGCGATTTGACTTCGTTTGCATTTGGCAAGGCGATCTCAGTCGATGCCAAAACTTTCAGTGAGGGTTAGTTGAAAGTGGCTCAGCAGCGTATCTTTCAAACCGTCTGACCTGGCATCGAATCATCTGCTCCATCACCTCTGGTTGGCCAGGTAAATGCTAGTGACAACCCCATTCTACCCACAGAGTCACAAAAATGCTCACGACCATGCTCGACCCAAGTGACCCCAAGGTGCACTAAGCACGATTGGGCAGCGATCTTCTGGGGCTCGTATCTCGGACCTCATGAGAGCTATCGACAAAATGTCAGGCGCTACGGATCATGTTTTTGAGGTCTACAATAACCTCTCTCAATTTTTGGCAATTCAACTTCATTTGCATTTGGCAAGGTGATCTGAGTCAATGCCAAAACTTGCAGTGAGGGTCAGTTGAAAGTGGCTCAGCAGCGTATCTTTCACACCATCTGACCTGGCATCGAATTGTCTGCTCCATCAGCTCCGGTTGGCCTGGTAAATGCCAGTGACAACCCCATTCTACCCACAGAGTCACAAAAATTCTCGCGACCACGCTCGACCCAAGTGACCCCAAGGTGCACTAAGCACAATTGGGCAGCGATCTTCTGGGGCTCGTATCTCAAACCTCGTGAGAGCTATCGACAAACTGTTAGGTGCTATGAGATCATGTTTTTGAGGTCTACAATAACCTCTCTCAATTTTGGGCGATTTGACTTTGTTTGCATTTGGCAAGGCGATCTCAGTCGATGCCAAAACTTGCAATGAGGGTCAGTTGAAAGTGGCTCAGCAGCGTATCTTTCAAACCGTTTGACCTGGCATCAAACCATCTACTCCATCAGCTCTGGTTGGCCGGGTAAATGCTAGTGACAACCCCATTCTACCCACAGAGTCACGAAAATGCTTGCGACCACGCTCGACCCAAGTGACCCCAAGGTGCACTAAGCACGATTGGGCAGAGATCTTCTGGGGCTCATATCTCAGACCTCATGAGAGCTATTGAAAAACTGTCAGGTGCTACAGGATTGTGTTTTCAAGGTCTATAATAACCTCTCTCAATTTTGGGCGATTCGACTTCGTTTGCATTTGGCAAGGTGATCTCAGTCGATGCCAAAACTTGCAGTGAGGGTCAGTTGAAAGTGGCTCAACATCGTATCTTTCAAACCGTCTGACCTGGCATCAAATCGTCTACTCAATCAGCTTCGGTTGGCTGGGTAAATGCCAGTGACAACCCCATTCTACCCACAGAGTCACAGAAACACTCGCGACCACGCTCGACCCAAGTGACCCCAAGGTGCACTAAGCACGATTGGGCAGTGATCTTTTCGGTTGTTGGATTCATAGAGGATAGGGACTATTCAGTGGGAAACTCAAGAGCGATTTTCAATACCAAGCTGATGATGCCTTCATGACGCATGATAATGCAGTTCTTTGTGTTGACATCAGTCATGATTCAGAGATGTTGGCTTCAGGTTCACAGGGTGGGAAAATTGAGGAGGACGTGCTCTCAATTGAATCCCAAAATACATATGTATGATGGCTTCGAAAAAATATTTATTGGTGTCACTTGCATGAAGTGGTATGTTTGTGGAGAGCCAAAAATGACACGCTCTAGTTATAGCACCAAGCGTCCAATCAAAACACAGACACATTAACACTTGTGTTGCAATAAGATCCAGATGGCACTATTTAGTAAATTAGTCCCTTCGCGTCTATCTCGTGTTTATGAATAGATGTTTGTAAGCCTTTATTGCTTTCAGGTTAAAAGCATTATCATTTATAGTTTAGTTGATTCATTGTAAATCCTGCACGGGGAGTTGTACTCGGATAATTCAAAGGGCGCTTACGCTTCTCAATAGCGAAGTGACCCAGCTATTGGTGTTGGTTGAGTCTTTTTGTTTGGGCTTTAAAGCTCATTTTGTAAGCGTTTCTTTCGAAGACAAATCTGTTCACAAACAAGAAGTTAAACCTCAAACATAATAAGCTCCATGAATAGGGTATTCCAGAGTAAAGAAAAACAAATGTAACTTCAACAAGATATAATTTAAATCATAATGATAATCATAGTCAAGATATAACTTCACCATTCAATTCCACAAACATGAATAATAAATATGTATATACAAAAGATGACGCAAATATAACATATAAATGAATATGTTCTATATATGTATCAAATGTATCAAAAGTATGTCCATATACAAATATGGCACATGCCATTTCAAAATGTCTACAAAATCAATGTTTTAAGGTGTACAATGTGGCATATATGCCATCTCAAAATGTGCCAAGTGTCATCTCTAAATGACCACAAAACTAAAACTTCATCCTATGCTATAGGGGGATCATCAAAATGTAGCTTCTTTGAAGAAGTGTTGGGCTCTGATTGATCCTGCATAAAAAATGAGTTCAAACCAAAGTTAGATTGCTTACTTTATATGATTTGTACACACACACATATATATATATATATATATATATATATATATATATATATATATATATATATATATATATATATATATATATATATATATATATATATATATATATATATATATATATATATATATATATATATATATATATATATATATATATATATATATATATATATATATATATATATATATATATATATATATATATATATATATAAAATTCATAATTTTCAAACACTAATTTAATTAAACTTATAACTGAATACAAATAAATTTGTACCTGGTCTCTCGATCACCTACCACGATCAGGTGTCCTAACATAAGTCCTGGGTAGCAAAGGGACCATGCCAACAATACCAACTCTGACCTATAAATATATATTTGCAATAATGAGATTAGTAGACTGGTGCAACATAGAGTAATAAATCTACAAAATAGGATGATAGCATAATAAAATTACAAATTGATTGAACTAAAATTAAAACTTACATCTGGTCATCCCTCCTCTGAAATAGTGGGCTGGGTCAACAAAGAAATGAAAGATTCTCGTGGGACCTCCCTCATAGTCGGAGTAACCTATGAGAGTAAAAAGATTGTCAATTATATATCAATGTACTTCATCATAGCAACCCTAGTTACAAAATACAAATAACAATATGTAAAATTCTACGTACAATTGGGCTATCACTCCGAATCAAGATGCCTGTAACCCTACGCCGCCGAACCAGTGTCAGGACATCATCAATAGCCACACCCTATACAATAAAGTGCAAGTAAAATATTTATTACTACACGCAAGTGGCATACATATGCATGCATAATTAATCTTAAACAATTAACTACCTTTCCTTTGTCGACACCTGATGAAGGAACCCCCTCACGCCCCCCACTGACGTTGGCTGTAGCCTACAAGAACACAATAAGATGACAATATATATTAGTAAATGTATGAATTTTATTTCTCTAATTGATAGAGATTTAAGCATGTACACCAAATGATATAAAAAAAATTTAATGGGTTCATAATTTATAATATACCATATACTCATCAAGGCCAAATGAAATGGCCGAAAGTGTGGACTCATCCACCTGTCTCACCTCCTCCTGTGTCATCGACTAAACATAAATGGAAAAAATATATATACATAAGTGCATGCAATCATTAAAACTAATCTAAATAAATAAATTATTTTTAAATTAAATAAGTCATGTGACAAATTTATTTATAATGTTTACTCTTACCATATCAACAGGAGTCAATGGCTCTACGTGCACCTCCTGAGCACTCTCATGAGATGTAGATGCTCCATGAAGTGTTGCAGCCTTTGCAGTAGCCTCTCGTGTATCTCCCTCATCAATATCATGAAACTGATATATATCAGAATTAGTAAGCGGTCCGAGGCACATATGCCTGCACATAATGCACGTATGAGGCTCACATACATGTGAACTCCGACTAGATGTTGATGCGCCAGCAACATCCATAGGAGGCAACACTGACCTAGTCAGTGTGATCAACTTATCACTCAGTAAATGAATTGCCCTAATAGTCTGTTCAGCAGCCTCTCTAATGATATAAGGATGCTGCACTGAAGGAGGGGGTGCAACATCAGTGGGGGGGACAAAGGTAGTGGCCTTTCGGCGTTGGGAAGATGGCCTAGTCTGAGGAGCTCCTCTGCCTACGCCCATGTTGGGCCTCATACTCCAATAATCAACATGTTGACCAAGCACAAACTCATCATACAATTTTTTAAGGAAATAAAATGGGACCTCCAAATTGCTATGTGGTGGTTTATCAAAAACCATCCACCAACGATCCCAAAAGTTTGTGTGCATTGCTTCATTTGTGCACCATTTTATTGATAATTTGGGCTTTTTGGGGTCAACTGGTATTCCAGTTTTAGGATCGACAAAAAGGGCAGCTATATCTTCCTTAGTTATATTAAGGGCTGCAATCCCATCATGGTCAAGCCCGTCATCAAATTGGTCGTGCATATCATCACGCCAATGAAGAGCAGCATTATGTTGTTGCGTGAGTGTGTCAATATTTCCAACAATTGTATTTAGTGTGGTAAGCATGGGAGCTAATGTAGGTATATTTTGATACATGTTTTGGAAACCTCGTATTATGTTCAAATTTTCTTCTATCAAATCTTGTAAAGATTTAGGGTTTAGATATGGGGGATTGTTTTTGGGATTGTTATTTGGAGGGTTATTTTCTTCATTGTTGTCAGCCATGCCTAATTAAATAAAAAACAAATCTAAGTTTCAAATATTATCACAAATATAAATACAAAACCCTATTTTAAAAAAAAACACTACATTTACAATGAAAATGAAATAAATTAATAAAAATATACAATTAACTACTTACCAAATATGCTTGAAGTCAAATTTGATGTTTTGAATATCAGGTATCCGAAAATATATCGGGTATCAAAAAATCGTGGCTAGAAAATGATAAAATTGCGCTAGGAAATGAAGAATAGGGCTTGCTAGTGCGGGATATATGCCACAGTTATCAGGTACCCGATATTTTCGGGTACCCGATTAGGAATGTGCTTTGGTGGCAGGCTTGCCCAGGTGTACTGACACCCAGGCCTACTAAAAAGTCAACAAGTGCTTTCATGCGCTTTTGGACGAGTGAAAAGTGAATATTTTTCACATCGCCACTTTTTGGCCCCTCATCTTCTTGCACATACCCTACCCAGGAATAGTCAATTGAATCGAATGATGTAGATTGATTTAAGATGCACGATCATTAATTTATCATATACATGGGTATATATAGTTGTTTCTTCAATCTCATAGGTTAAGGTGAATATTTACATGAGTTATCAAGGATTCAAGTGATGCTGCTAGGAAGAACAAGAAGTAAGATGATCGATTTGGTTTGACCAGTTATTTTATCAGTTTTACGACCAACATTGTTGTAAATGATTTTTTATGTTTAGGGCCGACCTTGTATGTTTCAAATTTGATTTTTGGCACGGATGGTGAAAAAGTTAAGTTGGAAGGCCTACTTAATCTAAGGCAATCGAAAAATGTTTTAGCCAACCTAAAGAAGTTGTTATAAATAGATGATGAAATCAAGTTTTTTTATGATGAGACTATTGTTGCAATTGTAGAGTTAGTTTGTTTGATGCATAAAGAAAAGTGATAAAAGAGATGAAGCAAATTTGTCAAACAGGAAGTGTCACAATCATATTATTTCATCTTGGGTCTATCTCAAGGCAAACCCTAATAGGTTTGTAGGTTAAATCCTCCAGTGAGGTCACTCCTAACAAGTGGCCCGGTCATGCATTAAAATTGATTTGTGCTCACACATGTGTGAACAATATGGGGAAAGGAGAGGATAGTGATAGGTGGGAACAAAGATAAGATTCATTCAAAATGAATAAATAAGTAGGTGGAGACAAGTGGAAATGGTAGGGTGGATACAAGTGTACATGGTGGCTACACATGTGTGAGAAAGGTGGCTACACATGTAGGAGTAAAGAGGTGGGGACAATTTAAAATTCAAGGAATGTGCTCACATGTGTGAGTAAATTTTATATTGTAGGAACAAGTTAATGGGTGTAGGAATTAAGGTATTATCCTAATTAATATCAGATTAATTGGTGGGTGGGATTTGGAAGGAAATAAAAGGATTAGGTTGTATGTTAGGATTAATCAATTAAAATAATTAAACTTTAGGATAGTGGAATAGGATATGTTCAATTAATTTAAATTAATCAAACACTAGCTAAAGTGGATATACTATAATTAATTATTAAATTATAAGGTCTAGAAGGATAATTAGTTTGTATCTAGATTAATTAATTCTTAAGGGATTATTCTAGGCATCTACACTCATTTTTAAAACACGTACCCATTTTAAATTTTTGTATTAAGTACTCAAACCAAAATGGGTACAAATTTTTTTTAATTAGGTAACCATTTCTATTCTTTCAAAATTCCCAAGATTGAGAAAAAAATCCCCTTAATTGGGACCCAACTTTTTGCACTCATTGTAGAAATCCTCTCGAATATGTGGTCAAAGACTTCTATAAAATTCTACTGGAAACTCATCTATTATGGGGCTTTTTTATAAATCCATGCAATGGAGGGTAACATCAATTTTCTCTATGGAAAGGAGATGGCTAAGAAACTAGATATAATCAAGGTCTATTTTCTTAGGAATGCAACTAGTGATACTTTCCTCAAGAATGAGGAGGATGATATCATTAGTACAATCATCAATAAAGAGGTGTTTCAAGTGTTCATAGAAGATATTCATAATGTCAAAATGACTATTTTGTTGGGAACTATCAAAAACTTTAATTGCAGATATGTGTTCCACTTTTTGATGTAAGAGTTCAAAGGTAGAGGTTATAAGTAGGCAATTCTGCACAAGCAATAATGGTGGACTACAATAGTTTCTAAAAAAATATTTTGTTTTTTCTCATTTTAAAATTTTCTCATAAGGTTGGAATATGGCCCTAAGTGACTAGGGGACAGGACCAAGGGCCAAAGGCCCTACCAACCTTGTTGCTACTAGTTAGTGGCTAATAGCCTTCTATTGGCTATATTTGTTGACCAAGAAACCAAGGGTATGGAAAGATAAAGTTATAATATCTCAATGCAAGATAAACAAAAAAATATTCCTAGGGATGTCAATGACCACATGCAATCATGGAAGGAGGAAATAAAAATGCATCGAGGTAATATTAACGCTATTAGGAGGATAAGTGAAATAAACTATATTATCTAATTCCAATAATTGGCTTTTTCAATTGAACATTAAAATTCTTCAAGTGCAAAGGGAGGCATGCAGGTGAATGAAAGATGAGAAATGAATAGAAAAATGAGTGACTTAGAACAAGTGGATCAAGATGTGGTACTTTAAATTGGCCACAAGATAGTATTAATCTTAATAGCCCAAGACATAAATGGATGAGGGCATACAACTAAGGCCGAAAATGGTGGCAAAATACTATTGGTCACATTAAACCACTTGTAAGGAACTAACACGGAACTAATTCATACATAATCTATGAGAAAACAACAAAAAACATATGGATGGGTGAGCTCATTTAAAGGACTTATCTAATGGTGGGTGCAAAGAAGAAAAGAGATTGATAATGCATATTTCTAATGATAATTTAGAGCATTCAAACAAATACAAGTAGACCTCCTATTGTGGTTATTGAATTCAGACATGTATACAAGTAATTGTGCATTACTAAGTTTGTATATATATATAAAAGTTTGATCAATGCATCGAGACCTATAAAAAGACAGCTATATGCATGCATGAATATAACCACTATATAATGACTCCACAAGCAACAAGGAAATACACAGACATAACTGTAATCAAAAGTGCGTACAAATCCAATTAAGGGGCTCCCAATTTTGAAAGAATTGGGATGTATTATATAGGCCACAACAAATGTCCAATAACATACACTAGATGCACATCAAGATTCACAAAACTGAAACTACAAGTATGAACTAACCAAAATAGGGATTGAACTAGATACATCCAATGATACATACTCTTTATGAAAATGGAAAAACATGGTATCCTAAAAGACTAGTTCACATAATACAACAAATGGAAAATTAATGAACTAGTAGATTTTTTTATCATCTCTAAAATAGGACTACCTAAAAACTTATAATTGAACAAAAGTCTTAACAAAAAACATAGGGTATGCCTATTTGTATAGGGTATAGCCATACAAAATGGGTATAGAAGAATCATAAAACACAACTTAGTTTATTTATTTTATAGTACATTTCACCTTCAAAGAGACAAGTAGATCATATCATATGGATGTGTTCGTTATCCACTTTGATATATCTTTACTACTTGATGAACATCTACAACTCCTAATTGAGCCATTTTAATAATCTAGTTTAGGTTAAGCTTTACAAATGCATGCATTATTTTATTTTATCCTATTCTTTTGATTTTAATGTACAAGCTCCAGATCATCTTCTATTTTGTATTTACTCTCCATGTGTACATACATTGAATCTAATTTCATGTGTGGAAGCATAAATCTGAAATATTTTGACCGCCACAATGATATAGACCGATAGAGTTATTTGTGGGAGACATTTTTAAACTTCGAACAATGAAGAATCCTTAAACACTAGAGCTTGACAGTAATTCTTTGACACATTTTCTTAAAATTTTGAGGACAATAACCGAATAACTTGACTCTATTACAACATTAGCTTCTATTTAGAAGTTTGTTTTTCCTTGTGGCAAAAAAAAGCAGGTAAGCTCTTTATGTACTCAATTTTGAAGACTTATACATAATTCTAAAATAAGGAAATAATAATTTCATTTAGTGTTGAGACTACTCTATTTAAAAACATTAAATGATTCAACAAATCACCGTCTAACAACACATTTATTGATACCAATTCTACATGTCTACTATAATGGTAAAATCAAACGAAGAAGGAAGGTACTAAAATAATTGAATGTACGTACATGTACCTGAGAAATAAGCTTTTAATAACAGTAATGGCGAGTTAGCTTCGCATAAATAAATTCTCACAACTCTCAGCCCGGTAAAATCCATTAAATGCATAAACTGCGACAGGGAAATACATTAAATGCTTCAATTATATAAACATGCATTTTTAGCAAGGGATTGCAGTGAAGAAAGATGGAAGAATTTCTCAAGGATTTGAAAAAGATAAAAACAAAGAAAGATGAAGATGAAGATAAAGATGGATTAGAAGAGTGTGAGCCTGTCAGTCCTTCTGGCCGTTTATTCAAGGGACGTCTCATAAATTGTCATGTTATTTGTTTGTTTGGTTGCAAACAACAGATCGAGATTCAAGAGTTCAAAAAGAATGTGGAAAATTCTCCACTCTTCAAGCACAAGCGTTTTTCTAGTATCGTGGTTAGTCACATATTTCTCAAACGTAGTTGAATGAGTTTAGCAGTTATTTTTTAAATAATAATGTCATTAGATTTTTACAATTTATGAAGTTGTCATGGTTGTCTTTGAATTCATCAATATTTCAGATCACATTGTCTGATCTAATATTAAGGTGTTAAAGAATTCAAGGAAATGAAAACTTCTTACGACAGTGAAGTAGAATTTTATTGATGCTAATTTTTTTTACATAGTCAAATCTAGAAATAGCAACGACAACATTGTTTCACTTTGTTAAGCGTTTTTCCTACAATCGTAGTTACTAGCATTCTTCCCCAGTTCAATTAGGTAATTTTAGTTGTTTGTTATTCACTTAAATTTATTAGATGTTTACAATTATGAGGTTGTTGTTGTTTCTCGATTGTTTTTAAGCATCAATGTTTCAGATCACATTTCATGATCCATCATCATGATGTTAGAGAATTCAAGGAAATGAAAAATCGTAATGATGCAGCATGAAGTGTGATTTGAAACATTAATACTAAAAAATTCACACAATCCAATTCAGTAACAACAACAACAATATTGTCTCAAGTTGTCACGTGTTTTTCTAGTATCATGCTTAGTTACATTGTTCTGATATGTCTCATTTGGGTGATTTTTGTTGCTTGTTGCCGTCATTATCTCTTATTAAATGTTATTCAATTTCTACAATTTATGAAGTTGTCATTGTTGTTTTTGAATTCGATTATGTGAGATTCTTGTAGCATCAACATTTGGGATCACATTTTGTAATTCATTATAATGATGCTAGAGAATTTGAGGAGATGAAAAATCTTGATGATGGATCATGAAATGTGATCCAAATCATTGATGTTAAAAGAAATCTCACACAATGCAATCCAAAAACTGAAATGACAACATTGTCTCACTTTGTCAAGTGTTTTTCCAGTATCATAATTAGTCATCATAATTTTTGAATTTGCTTGTCTAAATTTTTCTTAGCATCACATGTTAGAGAACTGAAAAAAATGAAAAATGATGATATCATGAACTGTAATCTAAAACGTTGAAGCCAGCAACAACATTGTCTCACAATGTCAATTGGTTTGTGATGAACAGAAGGAAGACAAGAAGGGGAAGCTGAGATGGGTTCCAGTAAAACCAAACATAGATGATCATATCATAGTCCCAGAGATAGATCTGACAACTGAAAATTCTCTAGATTTTGTTGATAACTATGCTGCCAAGTTAGGCACAGCTCCTCCACTGGATCCATCCAAGCCTCTGTGGCAGCTCCATGTTCTGAACATAAAGTCAACAGAAGCAGAAGCAACCATGATATTCAGAATCCACCATTGTTTAGGAGATGGAATATCCCTTATGTCTGTCTGCTTTGCTTCTTCACGTAAAGCAAATGATCCCAATTCCTTGCCCACATTACCACGCCCTGCTCAAAGACCCACAAAACAAATCAGCCTTGTATACTTGATTTTTATGTTATTTGCAAGGTTTTTGCTCATGATGTATTACAGCTTTCAAGACTTTTTGGGAATTGTGGGTATCCTTTCAGACATTGTCAAGGATAGTAAGACGCCCATTAAGGGATCAAGAAAAGTGGGATACATGCCTAAGCGTCTGGCACATGTTAGTTTCAGTTTGGAGGACGTCAAAACCATTAAACATGCTGTTAATGGGGTAGAGTATTGTTGAAAAAAAATTGTTTCAGTTTTTGAAAATTTAACATGTTTTTATTTTGGGGTTTGATTGTTTTCTAATTGTTGCATGTTTTTTTATATGGAACAATGCAGACTGTAAATGATGTGATTCTAGGAACTCTAGCAGCTGGCCTGGTCCGATATTTAGACCGGATATATGGTATGCATCTACCAAACATGCTTATTTGTCTCTGCAAACAAAATCTTGATGAGTAAGAGTTAAGAGTTTATAAGGAGTGTAAGTTAATAATAATTTTGCTATTGCTATTAGAATTCAATTATTTAGTTTTTGAGCCAAACTTATTGACCTATGTTCTATGAATAATAAGTAATTAGAGATCACCTATTCCAATACTATTCCAAACATACTTAAACTCATATTTTTAAAAAATACTAAAAAAAATCCTGTTTTTAACTTGATATATATTGCAGCAAGTCGGAAACAAACTCTGCCATCAAATCTAGTTGTGAGGATTTTAATCCCAGTGAATATGAGGGCAGCACCAGGCATACAAGTAAGTTTTATTTATTTAATTAATGATTATCTCCACTCTTTTTCTTCTATATTATCTAAACATAATACATGTTTTTAACAGGAGCTGGCAGACATGGAGAGTAAAAATGGGCAGTGTCGGTGGGGTAATGATCTTGGATATTTCATAATTTCTCTTCCAATAATTAAATATGAAGATCCTCTTCACTATGCACAGACTGCAAAATCCATCTGCAAGAAAAAAAAATCATCACTGGAGATGTACGCAAATCATTTAATTGGTTACCTTCCAGGAAAGGTATGTGAAACAACACTGCTAAACACTGCGAATATCTAAATTGTTTAATAATTTTATGGACTAAAATGTCAACTAGAGTAGAAAAAGAGTACTAGTAGTTAATTTTGCATTTTGAATTTTTAAAATAGTATAATAGATTTTGACAAAAGATTTAACTGTTTATATTTTTTTTGACTTTTAGATAATAATGAGTCATATTATAAGATATGTTAAGTACAAAAATGTCAAAAAGTGGTCATTTCAAGATGTATTACAACCTCAAAATTTGTCAATACTTATGCACTAATGTCATAATAGTAAGTTAAAATAAATAAAATTTGAGGATACAATTAGGTGGCTATTGGTACATCATATATTTATTAATAGACTTTTAGTTATAAATTTTTTTTGGGTGTGTGGCAGAACTGGTGCAATTGATCTAATTACTAACATTTTTTTTGTAGAAAATGGATGAATATTAGCTCACTATCAGATTATCAATAAATTTGTTGTTCTAAATAATTTTTATAATCTAGATAAAGATATTTTCTGATTACGTTAAGTTTTATATAAACCATTATTAGTCCACTAAATATATTTTTTATTTATTTAAATGAATATTATTACAATTGAAAAGTTAGTACACTTAATTAAAAAAAATCTTGTCTAATCTAAGATAAATTAGATGAAAAATATTCACAGGTTTAAATAGTCTCTATAGTAATAAAATCATGTATTAAATGGCCCTTAACAGATTGTTATGTTTTAAATGGCAGTTGTGTGAAAATGCTTATTTCAGAGTGGCTTACAACACCACATTAACATTCTCCAACACAGTAGCACCAGAAGAGGAAATTGATTTCTTTGGTCAGAGAATTACCTACATTGCTCCCACCACAGTTGGTCACCCACAAGTAATTTTCCTACCTTCCCAACAATATTATTAGTTGGAGTTTAAATGCTTTTAAAAGCTCTTCTGTCTGTCACTAACTGCCATGGCTTGAATGTTTTGTCAGTCTCTGATAGTGCATTTTATGAGTTACATGGGGAAAGTGAGGCTGGTGGTCACATCTGCAGAGAATTTCATGCCTGATCCAGAGCGCCTTTGTTTGGATTGTGTTGAAAGTCTTGGTCACATGAAGCAAGCAGCTGCTGCTAAGACAAATGGTTTAGTGAGGAAACTCTGAGAAAGTTTATTGTGCTTATTTGGAGCTTTTCTGGTTAATAGATTTTTAGTGTTGTAACAGGGATTTAGATTATTTAGGTGGTTTTTTAGGAAAGTTTTAAATTATATTGAAAATAACGATCGTTCGTATAGTAGTATAAGTTGAATTTCTATTGAAGTTTATTAACTTTTTAAATATAGAATAATTTTCAAGGGGTGAAGTATTTTTTTTTTAGTTTGAAATTACATTTTGTTTTAAATATATAAAATATTAGAAGTTTATATATATATATATATATATAATTGTTGGAATTGGTAGAATGAGATTATTAAGTTTATTTGATGTTGGATTTAAAATCGAAGTTCAAATTCGATTTGGGTATAAATATTGTTCAATGTTTCTATTGGGGATTTTAAGCATGAGTGATTTATAACTCTAATCAGAAAACAATTACCTCTTTATTCAAATTAATTTCAAAAAAATATATAATTAATATATAATAGCGAAACAAAAAATAAATAAAAAATATAAATAATAGCTACTATGCTTGATTCATTTTCAAAAATATAAATAATAGCTACTATGCTTGTTTCTCTATGGTTCTTGTGAATGGATATGAGTTTGTCTGGTACAACAAAGTCGACAGCCCTAGTTTTTAAACTATACTATGGACCATAGAAGATGTAAACCCTCCAATTTTGTGTTAACTGTCCTTGAACATTGAGCAGGGGTCACAAACACTTGGATTGTTGCAATATTGGATTGGTATGATCCTCCACTCTGGGTATAAATGAGTAGGATGGATCAGAACAAAATGTATCAGACAAACTCATATCCATTCACAAGAACCATAGAGAAATGAGTTACTTTACATCTTCTATGGTCCATAGTATAGTTTAAAATAATGAGGGAAAGAACAAAATGTATTAGACAAACTTATATGCATTCACAAGAACCATAGAGAAACATTTTTACCATCAAATCCTCTGACTGTACCCTTGCGGGTTATGCCTGGCAGAAAAAACTAACTTTACATGCTTCTCATTAGTTCTTGTGAATGGATATGAGTTTGTTTGATACAACAAAGTTGACAACCCTAGTTTATAAAATATATTATGGACCATAGAAGATGTAAACCCTCATTATTTTAAACTATACTATGGACCATAGAAGATGTAAACCCTTCATTGTTGTGTTAACTATCCCTGAACAGTGAGCATGAGTCACAGTCACTTGGATTGTTGCAATATTGGATTGGTATGATCCTCCACTCCGGGTATAAATGAGTAGGATGGATCAGAACAAAATGTATTGGACAAACTCATATCTATTCACAAGAACCATAGAGAAATGAGTTACTTTACATCTTCTATGGTCCATAGTATAGTTTAAAATAATGAGGGAAAGAACAAAATGTATCAGACAAACTCATATCCATTCACAAGAACCATATAGAAGCATTTTTACCATCAAATCCTCTGATTGTACCCTCATGGGTTATGCCTAGCATAATACACTAACTTTACATGTTTCTCTATGGTTCTTGTGAATGGATATGAGTTTGTCTGATACAAAAAGTCGACAACCTCATTATTTTAAACTATACTATGGACCATAGAAGATGTAAACCCTCCATTTTTGTGTTAATTGTCCCTGAACAGTGAGAAGGGGTCACAGTCACTTGGATTATTGCAATATTGGATTGGTATGATCCTCCACTCCAGGTATAAATGAGTAGGATGGATCAGAACAAAATGTATCAAACAAACTCATATCCATTCACAAGAACCATAGAGAAATGAGTTACTTTACATCTTCTATGGTCCATAGTATAGTTTAAAATAATGAGGGAAGGAACAAAATGTATCAGAAAAACTCATATCCATTCACAAGAACCATAGAGAAGCATTTTTACCATCAAATCCTCTGATTGTACGCCTGGTAGAATACACTAACTTTACATGCTTCTCTATGGTTCTTGTGAATGGATATGAGTTTGTCTGATACAACAAAGTCGACAGCCCTAGTTTATAAAATATACTATGGACCATAGAAGATGTAAACCCTCATTATTTTAAACTATACTATGGACCATAGAAGATGTAAACCCTTCGTTTTTGTGTTAATTGTCCCTAAACAGTGAGCCGGGGTCATAGTCACTTGGATTGTTGCAATATTGGATTGGTATGTGTAGACACCTAAAAATCTTTTAGAAAATAAAGTATTTTTATTTTCTGAAAAATCTCTGATGACATCATCATTTATTAATTAATTAATTATTTAATTAATTAATTTATTTTTATGTCATTAAATCCCTTTTTCTTAATTAAAAATATTTAATTAAGAAATCCCTCCCAAAAATGTTTAAATCTTATTTAAACATTAATCCCCTATTTATTAATTATTTTAATTAATAAATTGACCAAAATCCCCCAAAAAAATAATTAATTTATTTTTTGACCAAAACTTGGCCAATTTTCTTAAGACCACTAACCTCTTCCAAAATCTTCTAATCCCTTCTTAATTTCGATTAAAAGGCTAATCCCATCTTTTCTAACCCTAATCTCAACTCAAAATATTTAATTAAGATTAAATATTTAATTTTCATATTTATTGAAAATATTTCAATAAATTTTCCCAAACTTAAGCTTTTGGAATGAATAAACTTTTATTCCATAAAACCTAGGAGAATTCTAGACTCTTCTAGAAACTTCTCAACCCAACCTCTTCACCCATCCTAATCCTAAAATCCCCTAATCCTAATCCTAATCCCCTTTCTAATCTTGTCACATTCCATTAGCAAAAGGTTTACCAAAACTTATGCTAACCTCCTCTTAGTCATCCTCCTTAGTCAACAAAGATGGCCACCTCTTGGCCACCTCTTGCAAATGCATTTAAGGATGCATTTAAGCCTTCCTTATCTTTCTTACATGCATTCATTATGCATTTAAGACCTTCTTATCCCTTCCTTGCCACCTCTTGGCCTTGGGCACATTTACCAAATTGTGCACATGCCCTCAAACTTTCAACTCAATCCTCCCTTGACACTTGTCAGGACACTTGTCCTTGACTCAACCCTAACCTTAGCCCTAACTCTGACTCATCCTTTTTAACCAAGCCCTTCCCTTTTCCTATAAATACCCTCACTTCCTAAGGCAAATCATCTTTCAACTCTCAAACTCAATAGCAAAGTTATAATGCCATTTTCATTCTAGCATAAGCATAAATTCATCATTTTAGATCATTTTCAAGCTTAAATCACATTTAAATTAGCTTAATTGGATTAACATAGATTCATTTCTTGTTTAATCAATCTTAGTTCATCTTTTAGCTTTGCATATTTGTGTGTTCTTGAGGCCTTTGAGGCAAAATAGGTTCCTCATACCTATTTTGTGTCATTTTGGGTCTTCTTGATCCTCAAATCATCCTATTTGCATGCTCCAAGTGCTTGAGTTTGCACACCCACATCCATTTATATCCAAGCATATCAAACGGTGCATGGGCGCATCCGTTTTAGGCTTAAACTGAGGTGGCTTTGATTTTAGTTTGTTTACCATTAAATTTGATTTGATAATATGCTATGACGTTTGTTTGTCTTTGGCCTTCAAAACAGGTTTAGGTGCACGCTCAAATCCTAGTCTACATTCTGGCACGCCCGGTGGGACCCACTTCACGGGTTCTTTGCAAACATTCTGATGAGTTTTAGACCATTTTCAGATTTTTCAAAGCTTATAGGTGGACGTAGCACTTAGATCCATTCTTCTTCTTCTTGTCTATATTCTTCTTCCTCTTCTTGTCTATATTCTTCTTCTATTCCGTCTCCTTTCTTCTTCTTCTTCTAGCAAGGAGGTCATGGCCATTTTTTTTCAAAAATAATAATAAAATCCATAAGGAAGCAAAATCATACACACCTTATTTTAGTGCTTAAAATGAACCCCCAAATCATTCTTGAATGCATTAAGGAATAAAATTTGCAAAATTTGTTCTAACAAACAAAACAAAAAAATTAATCAAGGCATTTGCATCCTTGCAACATCAAGGATTTTTAACAATGCATTCATGCAAAGTAGGAATGATCATATCTTTTTGGGCATAAAAAGAACATCAAATCTGCATTCAAACGAGTCAAAACAAAATCTTGAATGAAGCTAAAAGGAAGAACTTAGGTCCTAAAGCGTCATTTTCCATTTGAAAAGCAAACACAATCTTGAATGCCTTAAAGATCAAAACAAAGCTTTTTTAAAAGTTCTTAATCAACACGCACACTCAATCTTGAATGCCCAAGTCAAAAAACTTGCAAACGCTCGATTTACTTTTTGGAGAAAGGAACAAATCAAAATCTAATCACGAGTGTCTTCATTTCAAAGTTCAAACATCACTTAATCAAATTTGGGAAAATGAACAAAATCTGCTTGATGTGCATATAGGAGTTTTTCAATTCTTGCATAATCCTTGTTAGAGTAAGCAACGTGGAACATTTGAACTTGGACAAGTTCACCTGTTCTACTTTTAGCGAGGCCTGTTCAAGGAGAAGTGCTTCCTCCTCGGAGAACGACCTCAAACCGGTATCCCCTCCGGCCGGTATACAAATAAGTGAAGAACAAAATAATCACTTACATCTCCTAATCGCCGGGCGTTCGTGCCAAACACGTGTCTAGGGATGGTAAACATTCCTCTCCCCCAGCATAATTGGCAAGGCTCTTAGGTGAGTCACGAATGATCAGCAAAATCGGGTATGGAGACTCCACGGAACTATTAAAAACCTGATAAAATAGAGGCTACCCTATCTACATCCGAAAGTATCAAAATCCTTGTGCAAGGACCGATTCCAAGGGGTTTACCGAGTTGCCTCAAGATTACTCACCATTTGTATTCCCTTTTGGGAGATACCAAGCTGTGGGCAAGTGATTTTGATACTCACCTTCCTTAGGTAGATCTGTTTGAAGTGCTTGATAGTCAAAGACTCCGTGAAAACACTTGTTGAAACATACACTTTCAAAGCTTTGTCAGAGTCAGTTGTCTTTGTTTGTATCCCGCAGGGTTGCTTTGTCCCTTGCGGAGATTGCTTTGACTTTAACTTTTGCCATTGGAAACCTTTGCCTCAAAATCAGAAGCCTCTTTTCCAAAGTGATGCCCAGCAAGAGCAAACATCCTAAAGCGAAGTTGCCCAAATCCCAAGCCTATCAAGAGCGAAAAGTTGCCAAGAAGAACACCAAGACCTATCAATCCATTATCCAAGCAACCCAAGCAGAGGAAAAATCCCAAGCCAGACTTGAGAACATTGCCCATAACGCCCGCATCAAACAGTTCACCTTCCGTTTCCGAGTTAACCATCACTTTGTCAACCTTGAGCCAGAAGATTAGCCAAATCCTTGTTCATGTCTTGTTCCATCTTCAGATCTTGAAATCTTGTCTCAAATAGCCTTGCATCTTAGTTTCATTCTAGCTTTCATCTTTGCATCATTAATCAAAACCTTAGTTGCATTTGCATTCATCCTCCTACCAGCATTTTAGAATCAGTCCTTGTCATTTGCACTTGCATCATCCTTCTAGAGCATTATCCCTTCACCCTTCAAAACCTTTTCCACCAGCATTCCCCCCATCAGCTTTCCATATCTTTCCAGCAGATCCATCATCTTTTGTTCTAAATCTAGAGATCCACCAACACTTAGTGTTCTACCTTTTGAGTTGTTCCTATCCTATATCCAAGATCAGAGACCATCATCCTCTTTTTTGACACAACGTGTTGTCATAAAGAAATCAAACCTTGTCCTTGCATAGCCATCATCTCGAGCAAGAGATTGGAGTGCATTGATAAGAAACTTGTTGACCGAAGATCATCAGTCTATCTTAGGTTGACCCCATCATATCTCTGATCCTCCATTTGGGAAAAATAGCAACTCATTTGTTGACCGCTCAGTAATCTTTCACCAGCTTTCCACTAGCAACCTATCTTTCCTCCACCGTCTTGATCCATATCCGTTCCATCCAGCTTCCATCATCGCCATCTTGATCCCTATCTTTGCATTTGCATCTTAGAAGTCATCATCTTTAGAAATTCATCAACTTTGCATCCATCAACATCTTTTAGCCAAACATCTTGCATACATTTAGCACTTGCATCTCCATGCCTGTTGAGACCAGATCTCAGAAAAGAAGAAGCATGAATCCTTATCCACCAACAACCTCATCCGATCCCAAACTTTTCACCAACGCCATGATGACCTACAATCCCCACATCCAAGCCAGTAACCCATGTGAAGATCCAAACATCCCTTCATCCCCCTTGGCAAACCAAGCATTTGTAAATCCTCCAGAAAGCCCACCAGTGACCAATGCCCTTGTACCGCAACATCAGCAAAGCACATTTGCCCACTATCTGCCAGAAAGTACCTCCATCCCACCATCTCTCTATCCACGCATCCCTATCAAAACAATCCAAGTTCCAGCACAAGCATATTCTCCGTTTGACCAATCATTCCCTGATCCTATCATGCAAACACCCCAAGAGCTTTCCACCATTCCCCTTTTCTTGCAAGGAAGCCTCGCCAGTCCCACAACACAAGCTGCAGCGCCATCCGTTCCATCTCCTACCCCTTTTGCTTCATCATCTGCTATGGCTGCCCAAGCCCAAATCCAAACCCAAAGTCAGCTTCCACCTCTCACACAAGCTTTTACACCGCCGCCATCCGCAAGTCAAGCAACGCCTTTCACCATCAAAGGAGCACTATCACCCTTCACCCCCCAAGCACCTGTACCTTCTTCTTTGGGGTTAGCGCAATCGCTTCCTATTCCAACCTCATCTTTCTCTTGGGTGTTTCCTTCATTTTCCTCCTCACAAGCATCCACTCAACCACAACCTCAACAACCTCCTTTCTCTCAACCATCATTCGTGTCCCAAGCTCCCGTTGCTCCTACCATTCCATCATCCACTGCAGTGCACCCTAACACAAGCTCTCAATGGGGCCTTACGCAAGAAGAAATGAAGGCATGGGGGATCCCATCTCAATCCCCTACATCTATGGTTGCAAGTCAACAAACCGCCTTCGCCCAAGCAGCACAGCAGCAACTACCCCAACCACCGCCGGCTTCAAGATATTCGTCCCAAATCTCAAATACCTTCCAGAAAGTTCCACCACCTCAACAGCCAACTTTCCCCAGCTATCTTACCCCATCACCCTTTGCTTCTAGCTTCCCCACATCTGTTCCACCTCTAAGTAATGCAGGCATGCACCCAGCTTATATCAGCCAAATCCAAAGCCAACCTCAGCAACTACCACCATCATACCCGCAAGCAACATCATTCCAACAGCCTCCCCCACAGCAACCACATGTCCCCTTTCAGAAAACAACCATCATTCCTCAACAACAGCAAGTCCCTTGCTATCAGCCCCAGCAACAAATCCCTATCATCCCCCAGCAACAACAAGTTCCCACCCATCAGTTACAACAGCAAGTTCCAAATGTCCAATATCAGCAAGGAGTCCCACAACAACCGCCAGTTCAACAACAGCAAGTAGCCCAACAACATCAAGCGGTTCCATATCATTTACCACAATATCCCCCTATGCCACACCAGCAATATCCCCAGCAACCATTGCCCCAAAATCAGTTCCAACCCATTTATCCACAGCAAGCGCCATATCCAATTCCACAGCTTCCATCACAAGCAGAAGTCCCAGTTCCCTCACCACTCAATGCTGAGTGGGAAGCAATGAAAAACACTCTAAAGGAGCTACAAAGTGGAACAAAGAATAAAACATACAAGTTCGAAGAGGTGTGCTCATATCCCTTCGATCGGTCCATAGCAACTATCCCTTTCCCCAAGCATTTTGAGATGCCCAAGTTCGACAAGTATCGGGGGAAAGGAGATCCAGTAAACCATATCAAAGAGTTCTACATGGCGTGCCAAGAAGTGGCTTACAGTGATAACTATCTCCTGCGCCTGTTTCCCAAAAGCTTGGGAGGAACTGCTGTTGAGTGGTTTTACAAAATACCACATGGGACAATAAAAACCTTTGTTGAACTCTCTGAGAAGTTCATCACACACTATGCCCATAATGTGGAGAATGAGTTGTCCTTGCTAGACCTATGCAACTCAAAGCAGAAAGATGGAGAAAGCCTTGCGGAATACTTGCAAAGATGGCAGAATCTTACAACCAGGTTATCATATCAGCCGCCAGAGAAGCATCTAACAAAGATCTTCATTGATAACCTACATCCAAAGCTATCCCATCACATGCGAATGAACTGTCTCCAGACATACCAAGACATCAAGAGCAAAGGCATAGGCATCGAGAAAGCTCTCCTAGATGAAGGCACTATTCGTCACTTCAAGGATGATTCCAAGACCAAACCCAACAATGATAAATCCCGTTACTGGAATCGTAACAAGAATGTTGTTACAGATGGAGCCACTGACACTAAGAATGTACAATTCATTGTGGCTAGTCCTACACCAGCTCAAACATACCAATCGCCACAAGCGCCCATCTATTAGCAACCACCAGCTCCCACATATCAAGCACCTATTTATCAGTAGCCTCCTCAAGCTCATCAGCCACCTGTGCAACAGTATCAGCAGCAATACCAACAGCAACAGCCAGCATGTCAAGGCAATCCTATTAACATAGTTAACGTTGCCCCAAGGTAGAACAAGCCCAACAATCAGAACAATCCAAAGAGGACTTTCACACCTTTGGGTGAGCCTCTGGATCAGATCTTTTATCGACTAGCCAAAGCAAATATGATCACATATCCGCCCATCCCACAGAAGGATGACAACGCACCAAAGTCTGATTGGTATAAAGAAAATGAATACTGTGATTACCATCGTGTGAAGGAGCACACAACATTGAAGTGCATGCGGCTTAAGAACTACATCCAGGATCTCATTGATCGCAAGGAGATCCAGGTTGATGCACCAGCTCAAGCTTCACCCAACGCCAGTTTGCAAATATATCAAAATGTGTTCCCTCAACATGATACCGGGAAGAATCAAGCCAACGCCAATCAACCCCAAAATCGTGGCAAAGGCAAGCAAGAAGATCACACAGCGGCCTACATCAACTATGACAAGTATGTCGGATGCATAACTCAGGTTGAGCCCATCCAAGATGAGCCCACCATCAATACCATCCACGTCAGAGGGCCGGATCGACAATGTGCTGCAACTACCCGCAGTGGTAGGATAACTGTTGCCGGTGCTCCTCCGAGGTCAACTGCTCCTCCAAGGCCAACGTCTACTGCATCCACAACAAAGTCTAACACCAGGCCAGCATCAAATGCACACGCAACACAACATAAATCACCAAGTGCACAATACAATATCATAGAGCATCTTGGGAACATGCCAGCCTAAATATCTATCTTGGATTTGCTCCGCACATCACCCATCCATCAGGAGATCTTGGACAAAGCTCTAAAAGAAGGCCATGTCCCCACGGACATTAACACAACTCAGTTTGAAACTCTTGTGGGACACCTATCAGCAGCATGTGCCTTATCCTTCAAAGAATCTGATATACCATATGTCGCTCCTGACCATACTCTCCCTCTCCGCATTGCCGTCATGGTCAGAGACTTTGCCATCAAACAGGTTTTAATAGATAATGGCTCAGCCCTCAACTTGTGCACATTAAAATTCATCAAGAAGATCGGGTTCACGGAGGCCGACATACAACATGAGATGATCACCATCAAAGCATATGATAACTTGGAGCGTACCTCTGAAGGTACTATCACCTTGCCTATCCAGCTAGGCCCAGCAACGCAAGATACTGTCTGCCACGTTGTTGATCTCGACCTACCATTTAATATTCTTCTCGGCCGCCCATGGATCCATTCCATTAGGGCTGTACCATCTACTTACCATCAGTGCATCAAGTTTCCACATCAAGGCACTGAGGTTACCATCCACACTGATCCTAACCCCTTCGCATACTGTCGTGCGATGGAAGCATCTTTCCCTCATTCTACTCATTGTCCTGGAACCGATATTGGTACTTCTATTGCTAGTTCATCCCGATCCCATCGTGATCCAGAGACCATCCTCTCTTCCACCTTATCATCCATCAAGATCAACAACCAGGGTTGTGGCGAATACAGCCTCAGTGATGCATTTGCTGTAGGGGCTCTTCCACGTGATCCACATACTCAAGGGTGCCCAAGTTGTCAAAACAAGCCTGTTGAGGAACATTATAAGCTCAAGAAAATCAGAAACATGACTTTTGAGTCTCATGGTACCATCAATAGCAAAGAAATGGATCCAGATATTAACAAATGGTTATACAAAGATCCCCCATCACGTGACACACAACTTCTTGAGTACTTCAAAGAGAAATATCCAATCCCCTACAAAAATGTCACAGAACACTATAACTATCAAGGTGGTGGTCTAGGACCACAAGAGGACGGAAATTTGTTTCCTATCATACCATCCCAAAATCCAGAACAGCAAGGACTTGGCTTTAATACCTCTCGCCTGCTTGAACAAGAGCCCAATACCACAACTGCGGACACTAACATGACCAACGTGAACTTTTCGAATAGCCGGGATGACCTCGTGGAAATTGAAGACATCCCCGAAGAGAAAGACATCCGATCCTACGATGATATCTTTGCTGATGATACCCTCCTGGGGACTTCTGTTCTCCAACAACTCTCCATTAACCTCATAGATCTTCCCCTCACAAACCCCGACCTCATAGATTGGGACCAACCAAGCATCGCACACATCGACGAGTTCCAAAGCGCACAAGCACTCCTAGAATTCATGGGGGCATCAGGTCCAGCAAGCAATCAGGATCCAACATCAACCTCTGTCTATCAGCTTCACCCAGAAGGATATTTTGGGGAAGAGGCAAGCTTTAGTCACAAAAATGAAATAGCAAAAGAACATCATGAGTCTTTATGTGAAAACCCCCTTGGGGCACATTCTGATTCCAAAATAGTAAAAATAAAGGGCGTATCTTCTAGTGAAAAATTGGCAATTCAGGCGCTAGAAGATGAAGCCTTGCCTCTTCCCCCTATCCAAGATTATAGACCAGAGCAATCTCCAATCATCATAGAGGAAACCAAGTCAATCAACTTGGGAACAGAAGAATGTCCAAGGATCACCTACATTACAGTCAACCTAACAGAAGGAGAAGAAATCGCTCTCAGTGCCTTGCTCAAGGAATCCATTATCAACTTTGCATGGTCATACGCCCATATGCCTGGGCTTGATCCAAACCTTGTTGTTCATCACCTATCAGTAGATCCAAACGTCAAGCCAGTGAAGTAGAAGCTAAGGAAAATGCATCCAAAGGTAGCATTACTAGTTAAAGCAGAGCTTGAGAAGCTCCTCCAAGCTAAGATCATCAGAGCAATAGATTATTCAGAGTGGATCTCTAACATGGTGCTAGTCACAAAGCCTTCTGGTGACATCAGAATCTGTACTGATTTCAAGGACTTGAACAAGGCATGCCCTAAGGATGACTTCCCATTGCCAAACATAGACATGCTTGTAGACCTCACAGCGGGTCATGAGATGTTATCATTAATGGATGGCTTTTCAGGCTACAACCAAATTCATATAGCGGAAGCAGATCAACATAAAACAACATTCACAACCCCATGGGGTACCTTTTGCTACAACATGATGCCATTTGGGCTAAAGAATGCAGGAGCAACATATCAGCGAGCAATGACAGCCATTTTCCATGACATGATCCACAAGATCCTTGAGGACTATGTGGACGATATCCTTGCAAAATCCAAAACAAGAGACGAGCACCTCAACATCCTAGAGCGTGTATTTGATTGTCTGAATCATTATGGCTTAAAGCTTAATCCTAAGAAATGTGTCTTTGGTGTTACATCTGACAAGCTTCTAGGCTTCATCGTCTCTAGACGAGGCATAGAGATCGATCCTAAAAAGGTAAAAGCAATAACAGAGATGCCTCCACCAAGAAATCTCAAACAGCTCAGAAGCCTACAGGGCAAGCTTCAATCAGTTCGGTGGTTCATCTCGCAACTAGCAGACAAGTACCAACCCTTCTCACATCTCTTATGCAAAGACACCAACTTCAAGTGGGATCCCATATGTCAAAGAAGCTTTGATAAGCTCAAGGAGTACCTAGCTAACGCTCCAATCCTAGTACCACCAGTTCCAGGATGCCCACTCATCCTTTACATCTCAACAACAGCTACAGCACTAGGGGCACTCCTAGCACAGCATGATGATGAAAACAGAGAACGAGCTGTCTACTACATCAGTCGCACTCTTGTGGGCTATGAGCTTAACTATTCACCCATGGAGAAAGCATGCCTAGCAGTGGTCTTTGCCACTCAAAAACTTAGACATTACATGCTTAGCCACACAATCAAGCTCATATCAAAGGTGGATCCTCTTAAGTATCTGTTATCAAGGACAACCCTCACAGGCCGTATGGCAAAATGGGTCATGTTACTCAGTGAATTTGACATTCAGTATATAGATCGCAAAGCAATCAAAGGGCAAGTCATTGCCGATCAGCTAGCAGAAGCACCACTGGTGGATGCCTATCCACTAATCATGGAATTCCCCGATGAACCCTTATGCATGATTGAAGAGCAGCCCATGTGGAAACTATACTTTGATGGTTCCAACACATCCCATAGCTCTGGCGCATGAATCCTATTCGTCACACCTCAAGGTGACTATATTCCAAAATCATTCAAGTTGGGATTCCCCTGTACCAATAACATTGCAGAATATGAGGCACTCATCTCAGGTCTCAGAACAGCTATCCAATGGAACATCACAGAACTACAAGTCTTTGGAGATTCACAGCTCATTATCAAGCAAGTCCTTGATGAGTATCAGACAAAGGATGACAAATTGCTACCCTACAAGCAACTGGTGGATAAACTGAAAGAGCATTTCCTACATCTACAATTCAATCAGATCCCAAGGCTTCAAAACAAAGCAGCAGATGCAATGGCAACCATCGGATCCTTATTGGAAATCCCACGTGACGCAACACAATATGAATTTCTAGTCGAGCAGCTACACTTGCCAGCTTATGAGAACACCGATGCAAACATGGTGTGTGTCTTGGTTGGTCCCCAATCCCCATGGTACCACGACATCCATGCATATCTAAAAAATGGTATCATATCTCCCCATCTCACCAATAACCAACACCAAAACCTTATTCACAGAGCTTCCCGCTACACTCTTGTAGCCAACACCCTATATCGTCGCGGGTATCATAATGTCCTATCTAGATGTTTAGACTCAAACGAGGCCATCCTGGCCTTACAAGAAGTTCACGCTGGAATTTGCGGTGCCCACAGGAGTGGCATGGTTCTAGCAAAGCAGCTGCTTAGAGTTGGATATTATTGGCCAACAATGGAACATGATGCGTGTGAATTTGTCAAGAAATGTCTCCCATGTCAACAGCATGCCAATTTGATACATGCACCAGCACAGGATCTACAGCCTATTGCACCACCGTGGCCTTTTTCATGTTGGGGCCTCGACCTCATTGGCTTGATCACCCCCCTCTCTTCGGATGGACACAAGTATATCATAATAGCCACAGAGTACTTTACCAAATGGGTTGAAGCGATTCCGCTCACCCTTACTACTGGCATCCAAATATCCAAGTTCATCCTCTACCATATCATTTGCCGCTTCGGCATACCATCTACCATTTTCACAGACCATGGCACACCTTTTGAAAACCAGCATGTGGATGATCTATGTGCCAGGCTCCACATCCATCACCGTTTCTCTAGTCCATATTTCCCTCAAGGAAACAGCCAAGCTGAGGCAACCAACAAAACTATCTTGAAAATCCTCAAGAAGGTTGTCAATGATTCTGGTCGTGACTGGCACCTCCAAATCAATCCCGCCCTTTGGGCCTACCGCACTTCTTATCACACTCCCACAGGCACCACCCCATACTCTCTTGTATATGGTGTTGAAGCCGTTCTACCGATCGAGGTTGAGCTCCCATCCTTGCGCGTCTCCATGAAGAACTATACAACTGATGAAGACTATCGTGTGGCCCGGCTCACACAGCTAGATCTGCTAGATGAAAAGAGACAGCAAGCTTACGATCACCTGGTGGCATACCAAAATCAACTCAAAAGGAGTTATAACAAAAAGGTCCATCCTAGACAATTCCAGGTCGGTGACATGGTCCTTAAAGAAAATCAGAAGGTCCTAGCAAATAGAGAAAAGAAAGGCAAGTTTGAGCCTACTTGGTTGGGCCCCTATGTTGTCACCGCATCCTTCGGCTCGGGAGCCTATCAGCTATCAACACCAGAAGGTGAGCCCTTGAATGATCCTCTCAACATCATCCATCTGAAGAGGTTCTATGCCTGAACCTGATCCTGCATATATCAGAAAATCCAAAAATATTCAAAAAAGCAAAAAAAGCAAAAAAAAAAGCAAAAAAGCAAAAAAGAAAAGAGAAAGAGAAAATAATCGTCCAAACGGTGAAAACTTGGCAATTCAAGCGCCTTGGACAAGTATGTTGGTGAAAACCTGGTAAACAGGCACCAACATAGTAAACTGGGCTATTTATCTATTCAGTTGTCCTTTCAGCTACCGTCCTCTTCCTCCATCCATAACAGATCTCCCAGCAGTTCCATCTCCCCTATCCTCCAAGCATTCGGCTTCCATCTTCCGCCAACCCATCTGCAATCCATATCCTATTCCAAAGCTTTGTACCATATCTTGTACCATATCCCTTTCCCTTTCCTGTATAGTGCTTTCCTCCTTGTATTTATCCTTCTTGTCTCCGTCCTAGTGAGAGTCCCGCCGAGTGTGATCTTCCTATCCCCAATCCTGAGCTTCTGTACATATCCCTTGTGCATATCGTTCCTCCTTGTTGTACATAACCTTTGTCCATCCTGCAGCAGCATTTGATCAAATATCTTGTCCCATCCCCAGCCTCAAAAAATTTGTAGTCCCACTCAGGCCTTGTGCTTTAGCAACATCAATTGACGACTTATCCTTGCTCATCCTGATTATTCCTTGAACTTCAGCTTTTTGCCAGTGAACAACTACACTTATTCTCTCACCAACCCATGGGTCCTTGAGGATATATCATTCCTCCTGTCTGACATAATCTTCCATCCTGGTCCTTGAGGATATATCGTCCCTCCTGTCCGACCAATCTTCCCACCATCAATCAAACCTAATCTCTCTCCTTGGCAAAGGATGTCTTTTTGGAGTTATCATTTTGATCTTGGATTTTTTGTCCTTTGAGTCTTGTTAATCTTTTTGGCTTCTCTTTATCCCACCAGGGTCACCACGATTCTTTATATCACGGTGTGCTGCGTGTGCGGATAATCTGGGGCAAGGTCTTTTGATCTTTCACTTCTGCCTGTGAGTCAGTTGTGTGTTTGTGGTTCCTTCAGCATCGGATCCACCATGTCGCCTCTGCGCTTCATGTGTGATGTTGGGGCAACCCTGTGTGTTTGTTTAGCGTCAGTCCTCGTCAGTCCTCTGCGACATTGTTGACAGGCCTCGTGATCCCAGTATCTTTGGCAGGTCTCTAACATAGCTATATTAAATCTAGGTTGTGCACTCCCGTTTGCACTTGGAGCTATCTGGTCCCTTGCATTTATCATATAGATTAATCTTGCATCTTTACATATAGCTGCATCTTGCATCTTGCATTTCCATCTCATCTTGCATTCACCCATCTTTGCTCTTGGAAGCTTGGTAATTTATCTCCCCTGCTTCCTCAGTCGTTCCTTCTCTGTTTCCTTTCGAGAAAATTCCACAATGTTTACTCCTTGCGTTATTTTCTCGAGGGGGCACAATCCCTTATTCCTCTAAATTCTAGCCTGGGGCATCTTATTTTCTTGTCTTTGAAGCCATGCCACTTGCGGCATCACATCAAAGAGGGGCAAAATGTAGACACTTAAAAATCTTTTAGAAAATAAAGTATTTTTATTTTCTGAAAAATCCCTGATGACATCATCATTTATTAATTAATTAATTTATTTTTATGTCATTAAATCCCTTTTTCTTAATTAAAAATATTTAATTAAGAAATCCCTCCCAAAAATGTTTAAATCTTATTTAAACATTAATCCCCTATTTATTAATTATTTTAATTAATAAATTGACCAAAATCCCCCAAAAAAATAATTAATTTATTTTTTGACCAAAACTTGGCCAATTTTCTTAAGACCACTAACCTCTTCCAAAATCTTCTAATCCCTTCTTAATTTCGATTAAAAGGCTAATCCCATCTTTTCTAACCCTAATCTCAACTCAAAATATTTAATTAAGATTAAATATTTAATTTTCATATTTATTGAAAATATTTCAATAAATTTTCCCAAACTTAAGCTTTTGGAATGAATAAACTTTTATTCCATAAAACCTAGGAGAATTTTAGACTCTTCTAGAAACTTCTCAACCCAACCTCTTCACCCATCCTAATCCTAAAATCCCCTAATCCTAATCCTAATCCCCTTTCTAATCTTGTCACATTCCATTAGCAAAAGGTTTACCAAAACTTATGCTAACCTCCTCTTAGTCATCCTCCTTAGTCAACAAAGATGGCCACCTCTTGGCCACCTTTTGCAAATGCATTTAAGGATGCATTTAAGCCTTCCTTATCTTTCTTACATGCATTCATTATGCATTTAAGACCTTCTTATCCCTTTCTTGCCACCTCTTGGCCTTGGGCACATTTACCAAATTGTGCACATGCCCTCAAACTTTCAACTCAATCCTCCCTTGACACTTGTCAGGACACTTGTCCTTGACTCAACCCTAACCTTAGCCCTAACTCTGACTCATCCTTTTTAACTAAGCCCTTCCCTTTTCCTATAAATACCCTCACTTCCTAAGGCAAATCATCTTTCAACTCTCAAACTCAATAGCAAAGTTATAATGCCATTTTCATTCTAGCATAAGCATAAACTCATCATTTTAGATCATTTTCAAGCTTAAATCATATTTAAATTAGCTTAATTGGATTAACATAGATTCATTTCTTGTTTAATCAATCTTAGTTCATCTTTTAGCTTTGCATATTTGTGTGTTCTTGAGGCCTTTGAGGCAAAATAGGTTCCTCATACCTATTTTGTGTCATTTTAGGTCTTCTTGATCCTCAAATCATCCTATTTGCATGCTCCAAGTGCTTGAGTTTGCACACCCACATCCATTTATATCCAAGCATATCAAACGGTGCATGGGCGCATCCGTTTTAGGCTTAAACTGAGGTGGATTTGATTTTAGCTTGTTTACCATTAAATTTGATTTGATAATATGCTATGACGTTTGTTTGTCTTTGGCCTTCAAAACAGGTTTAGGTGCACGCTCAAATCCTAGTCTACAGTATGATCTTCCACTCCGGGTATAAATGAGTAGGATGGATCAAAATAAAATGTATCAGATTCATAATCATTCACAAGAACCATAGAGAAATGAGTTACTTTACATCTTCTATAGTCCATAGTGATGAGTCTAATTATTGCCTTAATTTTGTTATGATCCTTATATTTTGTTGATACTTTGACAAACATTTCCAAGACATTTTATTACTTATGCTTATGTGAACCTATGCCAAGTACAACTAAAGCCACAAAATCTATGGGTAGCTTGAGTGATATGTTTTGCTGACTATTATAAATATAATGCAGTACTTCATATAATTATTTCAAGCTGTGTTCTAACATTTAAGTAGGAGTTGAAAATGTTGACTTGCATATGTGTACTGAATGTTACTAACCTTTCAGGTAAACATGGAGCGGTATGAAGAGTGGCACATCTGCATTAAAGGAGTGTTAGAAGATCAACCATGGTGGGAGAATCCAGCATGATTCTGATGGATATGTCAAGCTTTGAAGGAGCTGATGTTCCAGAGAATATAGGGAATTAGTCCTGCTATATTTCTTCAGAACAGTTATTCTGTTGTTAGCAGTAATTACATTATGTCGTGGTTGTTTTATCTCCTCCATATTTGGCGAGGTTTAATGATACTTTTCTATTATGTTTTCAATAAGCATCAATCCTTGATATAAAGGGATTTTGATTGATTTAGTAGGTAATGAAGAAAGATAGAATTATGTATTTAGTATAGTGGAAGTTTCTCTGTTTTGTTCTTCATGAGTTATTCAGTTGTTATGTAACCAGTTAAGAAGAATTTAATGGAAAAGTGATTTTAGATTATCTCTTGTGTTGAGTAGTTAGTAGAAGCCAACCAAGGGGGCCCACTTGGAAGGTGGATTAGATTAAGTTAGAATAGATTTTCTTCCTGTAACTTTTCCTATTTTCAAATAGAGTCATTATTTTATTCCTATAGCATTGCCACTATGGTTGTTCCTGCAGCATTTGCAAAAATGGGTATAGTGAATGTTTTGAGTTGTTAGATAGGCTTAGATTCAATTCATAAGTTTTCTGCAGTAATTCTATTCAATAGTCAAGTATGTTTACTTTCCTGCAGCAATAGCATAGATTCCTTTCATGCATTTTATCTTCCTGCTGTATGGTGAAAATGTGACCACACTTCTATGAATCATTACATGCAAGGGAACTCAAGAATGAGGCCTCAAAAATCGATCCATAGCTCCCTAGGCATGGAGTGCAAGGGTTTTAAGAATGCTCTCAGCTAGAGCTATTTAGCCAATAACCTTGCTAGTAAACCATGCAATGGGAGATTCAATGAAGACAAGGGCAAGAATGCCAATATCCCCAAGAATCAAATGAAATGCAATGCAATGCAAGCTAGCTAAGAATGAAGATGCAAGCTAAGCTATGGAAATGAAAGTACAATGCAAGCTAAGCTATGAAAACGAAAGATGCAAGAAATGAAATCTAACTATGAAGCAAGAAAGCCATGATGATGCAAGAATGAAGACAAGAAGATAGAGTGTTGATGAAGATCCAAGATGAATGCCAACAATGCTCCAAATCTTCAAACCCTAGATGCAAGAATATCTCCAAAAGCTCCAAGATGACCTAGAAAACCTGTAGCATAACAATAACATAAAAATTGCGTGTGCAAATGAGGAAGAGAGCTCTCTTTTTATAAGGAATGAAAAAGGAATGGGCCATGGAGATTAAGAGGCAAAAGATTTAATCAACGATGGAGAAAAAAAAGAAGCTTGATCCTTGTGCACAAATATCCTCCAATAAGAAAATTAGAAGCATTTACTTTATGTTGAGCATTTAATTTATGTCCATGTGAGACAAAAAGTACTTTTTCTTTTATTTTATTTTTATTTTTCTTTATAAATAAGAATTAAATGCTTTATTTGTGCAACATAGGATAAGAAGAAAAGGTGGGCTTTTTATTTATTAAAAGGGGAGGAAATATTCCTTTTAAATAAATAAAAATTTAGGATAAGATGGTTAGCCCATAGAAAATAATCCAATAAATGATAGAGCTAGGATTTGATCAAGAGCAAGCAACTGATGATTTTAGCAAAAGGGGCTAATAGTCTAGGTGACCATTTTTAGGTGTATACATTTGCCCCTCTTTGACTAATGTGTGATCGATCTGGGAACACATGCAGTCAAAAAATGAAGTTGAAATGTGAGATCGATTTGGGATCACAAAGCAACTCAGATTAGCCAACAACGCAAGCAGATAGCCAAGAAGGCAAGCAGATAATGATCTAACTCCAAAGAATGAAGTGCAGAGAGATAGCAAATCCTGTATGATCAGCCTGGTAGCGACAGTACTGAACACTTAGGAAAGAGATAGCTAATAAGATATGATGTGTCTACCCCCTCGGGATCGAAAGTGAAATCAAGTAGAGGGAATGCAGAAGCAAGAGCAACATGATCAAATCACTAGAAATCATAATCGAAGATGAAAGATAATAGAATAACCATCAACCAATGAAGGGATGCCCTACACATGTGACACGGGGCATGAACCTATCAGTCCCTCAACCCGTAAATGCCATAGAGGGGGGAATTGGAACTTGGGATTTGAATGAAAGACTAGAAGGTTGAAAGAGATGGGGATGAAGAGGTTATGATGCCCCAGTGAAGATCAAAGGATCAGGCCTCAAAAGGTCAGCCAACTGTGCGGAAAAAGGAGAAAGGGTCAAGGTGAATGTGGATTTCGGTTTGGATCCCGAAATGAAGAGAAAATGATGTGAGATGAAAGACAAGAAAGTGAAAGACATGATCGGGAAGAAGTGAAAGGTGAGCGCAGCTGATTAACAAGTCCATGAAAAATGAAAGGAGAGCTCTCTCCATATGCAAGATGCAAAACTAAACTAACATGAACCTAAGAAATGCAAGCTACATGAAAAGTGGTTTACTTGCAAGGTTACAAAGTCAATAGACATCTAATATTCATCATCGAGCGTTATTGGTAGCGTCGCAAGATCATACAATACACACTAGCATAACTATGTGAATATGAATATGATCTTTATCAGATAGGAATGTGGAAATCTCACCTAGGCATCAAAGACATGTAGGTCAAGATGACTAGCACAGTGAGATTACCTAAGTTTAATATAGCAAGATTATACTCGCATCGAGACACAAGGAAAGTCAAGATGGCTACAAGTATGCACTTGCACAAAAATAGTCAAGGATAATACCCTGTCAATCCACAGTGTCAAGTAAGACCAGCATAAATGCTCATGATAGTTAGGATCAACAAAATATACCCACAAGCAGAAAAAGCAATAAAACATGTTCTCATACCCTCAGTCTTCTAGCTATGCATCATCGAAAACTTCTCAGGGAGAGACCACTCAGCAAAGAAATCATCATAGACAGCATGCAAAGAAATAAATTCAAACAAATCTCAGCAAGTCAAGTGCGTGTGTGTAGGTCATAGAGTCAAACTTTGAGTATTGCATCTGCAAATGAGAAATATTGCATCATACTAGACTGCAGGTAGGACATCTGATAAGTGTTGAGAAACACTCGATGCAAGGGTAGTGTTGAAAAACACCATTGGGGTGGTGTTGAAAAACACCATTGGAACCAAGTTGCCCAAGAAACCCAGACACACAGAGAGACCCAAGATAAGCTTAAAGCAACATATGCCCCCTAGACTAAGACAAGAATCAATTCCAAGCTAGGAGAGGCAAAGCGAGAAGTGGAACGAAAGAGCGCCACGCAAGACTGATAGACATAGGTGCAGAGGGTCTCAAGCAGCGCCTGTTTCCAAGTTTTCACCACTTGATAGATTTTTTCAAGACTTTTTTATAATTTTTTTGTATTTTTGCTACCAAGGCACCTGTTTCCAAGTTTTCACCAAGGCACTTTTTCTATTTTTTTTTGAATTTTTTGAATTTTTTGATTTTTTTGGTGAGACATCAAAGCGCCTATTGCTAGGTTTTCACTAGGATGCTCATTTTTTCAGTACTTTATATGCTTTTTAGGTTTTTTTCAGCATCATATATGATTTTTTTTGTAATTTTTTCAGGATCATAAAGTATATACAAGGAATGCCCCAGACAGGAACGGGCATTAAAGATCTGCTTCCTTTGATGTAGAGAACTAATAGGCCCCAGGCCCAAATGCTATAGCTGTGATGATAGGAGGTCTCAACCAGTTCGACCAATAATAACCAGCCCTAAGCAATGTCTAAGTTAGTGGAGGATCATTAGAATGTGATCCACATATGCCATCATGGATTTCAGCTAGTACTTTTTCTGACTCCTTTATTTCTAGACACCTAAGGAGAGTTCCATCTAGACCCTTCCTATACAAGCCACCAGAGACAAAGGCAAAGTGTAAGGGATGGCGGAAAGAATGGCATGGAGGAGTATGAGGTGGAAGACATGGAAAGATGGTAGGATTGTAAGATTTGTGAGCAGGATAGCGTAATTCATCCACCAGGAACTTGAAGCGAGATTTATGCTTTTTCATTTGTAAGATGGATATCAAAGTAACCAAGGCATTAGCAACTCTTTTCTCAGCTTTAGGAATGGGCTGAAGTATAACAGTTATGAGATCATGCTTGAAGTAATGCACCATTTGTTTGTAGAGAATCAACTTCTCATCTTTTATTTTGGAGTCATTATTTTTGAGAAAATTTTTATCTTTACTTTTCTTAGGTTCGGATACCGCCACAATGTGGTTTTTGCCATCCGACCATTGCTCTTTTCTTTTGACTTGATGACTGTGATGCTTGATTTCTGATTCAATCTTTTTTTGTTGCTAGTTCGCTGGTGGAAGAAGTAACAGGTGTTGATGCGAGATGAAATGGAGTGACTGGTTCAATAGCATTTATGTGAGGGATGTCATCTCTGGTAACAAGAGAGGTTGAGCCTATAGGGTAGGCTCCAAAAGTAGCTAGATCTAGATTCGTCATAGGAGGACCAACATAGTCCACTAAGGCAATACGGGGAAAAAACTCATCAGATCCAACACAAGACTCATCAACTACGTCAGGTGGGTTACGAGAAATATGAACTACATCAACATCCATATCTGTCATGGAAGAATCTTCTAGAAGAGGCTTAATATGCTGAGAAGTAGAAACACTCATGTCGTTATGTGATAGATCACCTCTTTGTAGCAGTCGCTCAATGTTGTGACGTTGTCTATCATAGTGCAATGATTCTTTAGGAACATAGGTTCTAGACATAGAAGACTCAGCAATATCATCAGTAGGCATACATGCTTCCCCCCAAAGAAGTGAAGTAGAAGGAAGATCATCTCTCATGTGAGCCATAGTGTGTAGTGGTGACTCATCTATATCTGTGTCTGAATTACTGAGCATGGGAGTATTTTTGGAATCTTCTCTATAGATCCATTCTTGAATAGCTTGTTCTTCTCTTTCTTCTTCTAAAGGAATGGATGAAGGAATGAAAGTATCAAAGATCACCATAGCAGAAGTGGAAGGCTTCATTGTATCAGAAGGTTTCCCATATGACCTAGGAGAAACAGGTATAGAAGCAAATGAATCTAGCGTATATTCACCCATACCAAGGCTCATCATCTTAAGTGATTTCTTAGCAGCAACTAGAGACGTACTAGGATCAACAAAAGGTTCATTATGAGGAACAAATTTTTCAGCAGCAGCCAGAGCATTAATAGCAATAGTATGGTCTCCAAGAATCACAACTTCAGTGCCATTGTATGGAAATTTGACGCACTGATAAAAAGTGGAAGGAACAGCCTGCATGTCATGGATCCAAGGATGACCCAAAAGAATGTTATATGCGAGTGGGATGTCCAATACTTGGAAGCTAATATCTTTTGTGATAGGATCCACTCAGACAGGCAGTGTGACAAGACCTTTGGAAGATCTTTCCTCTTCATCGTAAGCTTTTATAGTAATCTTCTTCTTGGAATCCACAGAAAATTCTGACAAACCCAACTGTTGTATGCCATTGAAAGAAACAATATTTAACCTTGCACCATTGTCTATCAGGACTCGGCGGACTCGGGTGTTGTAGACTAGAACTTCAATGTGTAAAGCCAAATTATGAGGGTGAGCAATAGATATGTCATCTTCTGCAGAAAAGGAGAGAGATAGTGGAGATGAAATGTGGTTGACCATAGCCTGAAATTGATCTAGATCAATGTCTTTGGGGACATGTGCTATATGCAAAGCTTTCTCAAGGATTTCTCTATGCGAAGGGGATAACTGAAGAAACTCAAAAATGGATATTTGGGCTGGCATCTTTTGCAAATGTTGGACAAGATCATAGCTAGGGGTGGCTGAAGGAGCCGCTTGTTTGGAAGGCAAAGCCTGCTTGGGATCTTGCGCAGTTTTAAGGACAATCTTGGCTTGCCCCCTAGTAACAGCATTCAGTGTCTCACTTCGGGAAGATGAACTACCACGTGTTTGCAAGACCAATTTTGGCTTACCATGATTGGCTTTATTATCATCTTGAGATCTTACCATAAGAACACTCTCAACAGGCTCTACCATGTTGATCACAGGTGTATTAGAAGGGTACGTGTAATTGATCTTAGCATCATGATTCTTCTTATGTGCTTGAGAGGTTTCCCCCTTATCATGCTTAGGTAGAGGATCTTTGAAAGCTGTGTGATCAAAATTTCTAGTTAAGCCATCAGTGGAGATTGTGCCATTCTCAATAAGATCCTGAATATCATCCTTAAGCCTAAAACAATTGTCTATTGGATGTCCCTTGTTTCTGTGATAATGACAATAAGAATCCTCTCGCCACCAATCAGGCTTATCTAGTGGATCCCAGTTACCAGGTTTATCAGGAAGTGTAAGATATCCATTATCAACCAAAGTCTTAAGGATCACATCATAAGGTTCTACCAATTTGGTATAGACTCACTTTCAAAATGACTTCTTAGGCTTATCTGCATACTAAGGTTTAGGAGCACTGCGAGTGTTGGCAGCTTCTTGTTGTTTTGCTGCATAGATAGCATTGGAGAGATTGAAAGCAGGCTCTTTAACTTTAGGAGCATCAACAACCCCATCATTAACAACATACTTGTTCTTATTCCAAGGTTTGTTCTTGTCTTTGCCATTGCCTTTAACATCTTTATTAATAACAATATCCCCTTTTCTTATAGCTACATCCTCAATTTGATATGCACTTTCAACCATGTCATTGAAAGAAGGGAATAGTTGTTTCCTTAGATCATAATATAGCTCAGGCACCAGAGTGTTGACAAAAATGTCAATCTTTTCTCTCTCGGGTAGCTGACGAGGATATCGAGAATACAATGACCTCCAATGTTGTAAGTAAGTTGCAAATGGCTCACCTTGATGTTGTCTTAGATTACCAAGATCTATCACGGTGACAGGTTGTTGGATGTTGTATGAATAGTGTTGTGTGAAGCGCATAGCTAACTCATCAAAAGTCTTCAAAGGAGGTGTCAACTTTGCAAACCATTCTAAAGCTTGTCCTCTTAAGCTTCGAGGGAATAATCGTAGAAGATATGTGTCTTCATGAAGAAAGTCCATACTAAGAGCATAAAAGTGACGTACATGATCATGGGGATCACCATTTCCATCATACTTGTCATATTTGGGAACCTCAATATCCCTAGGAAATGGGACCATGTATAGATTTTTATCAAAAGGAAGAGCACAAATTGATTCTACAAAAGAGACCTTTGGAGGCTCTCTTTCTATTGCCATTTGGGTAAGGCGTTGATTTGTCCGACGCAGTTCTTCCTGAAGGACTTCCAATTCAGTTGGTACTCTTTGTTGGACAATTTGTCTAACATCATAGCCAGGAGGAAGCTTGTATCCTCTAGAAGTCATATATTGAAAATATTGATCGCCATTACGCTCTAAAAGCTTATGCATCATTCGTTGGGAGACCACATCTTGTTCAAATCTCATAAGATCCTCACTAGAAATCTCATCATCTTCCTCTGCCTCATGTTGAGAGGGAGGAGGTCTAGGAGGTGAAGAAGGCACACCAAAAGTAGGTCTTAGAGGAGATCTTGGTGGCGTGTTGTTGCCATTGTTTCCATTGGTAAAAAGAGGTCTATGCTCATGATTACTAGTCTCAGGTTGCTCATGAAATGTCCCTCTATAAGCCATGCGCCTAGTAGCATCCATTCTTTGTTGATTGTGTTCTTTGTCTAAGCGTGCTTGGTTATCCTTGTGCTTAAAGTGTGCTTGCAACTGTTGAAATTTTTCTTGTTCAGTCAAAGTGAGTGAGACACTGTCTATGTTTTTGGGGGTCTTGAATGCAGAAAAGAGGAAACCTCCTTTGTACCACGGAGTAGCCTTAAAATCCTTAGATTGGTCAGAACTAGAACTGTCATTGCTAGCGGGCGCTCGTGAGCGTCTAGTTGGAGAAGGTAACTGTGTATAATTAAATGGAGGGTGATTCTCCTGCTCAAATTGAGATCAAGTTGTAACCGGCATGAAAAGAGATGTTGGTTGACTAATAGAATGAGACAAAGTTTCTCAGATATGAGATAAGCAAAGCTAATAAAGATCACTTGTCAAAGTAGAACAATAGAGAGATGGCTCGTCAAAAGTGCTCAAGCACTTACAGCAATCAATTGACTAAAGCCGAGCAGCGAGCAAGAAGCTCAATAAGCAAGTAGCTAGAGAGGTAACCGTGATGTGACAAGTGATCAAGAGTAGCATTCGTTAAGCTCAAATCCAATAATTTTAGTTCATTTGTTTCAGTCTAGAACAAATCTAAGCATGTAGATAACAAACTAGCTTCAGATAAGAATAGAAAAGGACACTCTACGACAGGTTAAAATGCAAGTTTAGCAGCTCCAGATTGCAACAATGATAGGACAATAGAAATGACCAAGGCGATAGTTCTCAGGCAAACAGGGTGATACTTCACCTTAAGCCAGATGATAGTTTCCAGTAAGTGGGGTGACACTTTTGCAGAGTCGTACGACTCTATGACCAACGAACATAAAAATATCAGTTTGAAGTGTTTTAAAAGATCAAGTAAGTATATCAACATATTTTTATCATGGATCAAGCACATAAGATAGCAATCAAGGAGTTCAAGCAAGCAGTTGTCTTCAAACAATGAGCAAGGGGCAAAGCAACCTTGCACATGAACAAGAATAGTGACTTAGTATTTCTACTTCTTAAAGATTCTACTTGTGTATGTTCTTCAAATGTTTTAGCAGGCACATAGAACACAACAACACCTTAGCAAGCTATCTACAAGGATACACATGGCTTTCTAAGAGGAGTCCTCGATATACACAAGGTACGTGAGGCCCAAATCTGTAGATGAGAAGAATCCAAAATCACACAGCCGGGGGGAGACGGTAACCCAAATCTCCTCCTTCACTTCTCAAAGGTATAAAGTTCTTTGAGGCTTAGCCAAGAGTGATATCAAACTCAATTCCCAAGAGAGGTGTCTTTCGATTCACCTCCCGCTATTTATACTCTGCGAGAACACAGGAGTTAAGGTCGTCTCTTGAGGTGGTGTGTCCTCAAGCAGGCCTTCTAGAAATAACAACTAAGTAATTCACTATCAAAAGTATTTAGAGCACTAGAGGTGGTACATTTAACCCTTCAAGTAAGCATGAGATGAGTCCAAAAAAGTGGAACATTTAACTCCTCACACAAACTCAAAGTGAGTCCACACCTTAGAAAACAAGTGAGTTCCAAAAAGCACAAAAGGGTTGCCAAGTGGAGCACTTAACGCTTCTTTCCTATTGACCCCTCCCCTTTAATATGGTGCTGGGATTGCAACCACAGGGTGGAAATGAGGGGCCGGTAGATTAGCGAGTCTAATAACCCAAGATAGGAATCTAGATCAATCACAAGTACTCTAAAGTTGCTTATCAATACTACTCACAAATGAAAAAGGGGTGTACCAATGGAATATTTAACTTTCCAAGCAAACATAGAGTGAGTCCACAAGGTGGTGCATTTAACTCTCTATGTAAACAAGGAATGAATCCATGCCCCCAATCACTCAATGAGATATTTGATATTGGAACCAAGAATTACTTAAGGTTTAAACACAAGCATTCACTTACACAAACTTGTATGAAAGCAAATCTATGTTCATTCATTTCCCATTAAGAGCATCAATTGAAATGTGTTCTATGAAAGCATGTAAACACTCAAGCCAAACACATGAGAGGTTCAATTTTAATCCCAAAATCCAAATGTTGTAGAGATATAACAAACTACCTCAAGTCCAATGCAATGCGCTTAGTAGATTTTAAGCATTTTCCATGAAAGCAAGAGCACCTTCAAATGAACAAGACAAGAGAACAAGCAAACAAGATATGCAATATATATCCAATTTATGCAAACCCTAAGGTTAGATCTGAAAATAAATTGTTAGGAGCAATGATAACCAGCAAATAATCCAAATGATAACTCATATCATGCAATGAACAATGAAAAATAAGTGCATACCCATCACAAAATTTTATTTTTTTTGCATTTGACCTAGTCAACAAGATCTGATTTTTACCACATGAATTCAGACCCTAAACTCAAAATGCAGAAAAGAGACCTCTATCAAAAAATAGAGAGATTTCCAAAAATATAAAATTTTTAGAAAAATCTCTTCATTTGTGCCCTAGAGAGCCATTTTACCAAAACAGACCAGATTTTATAAATCAACTAAATGAGCTATGATATGATTTCTAAATTAAAAATAAAGTGAATGGACCCTCTGTAGAATTTGAAGACCTTTCCAGAAATATAAAAATTTCTGAAAAATATGCTGATTTGCACCAAAAATTGATTTTTTATGAAAAATAAAGAAAAAATCATAAAAAATACAAATTACCTCCGAAAATTCTAAATTTTTTTTTGGAGCTTCTCTGATATGTCGTCAACTTACAAAAACATTTTCAGACCAGAACACCAAGCCGTTTGGGAGATATGGTCAAATCTTTCAAATCTAGGGTTTTTTTCATCTCCAAACAAATCTGCACAAGGGTTAGCTCCAAAAATAATCAAAACCAGCATGCAAGAGGTGGGTTGCCCCACAGTGGGCACCAAAAATGTATGGTGAAAATGTGACCACACTTCTATGAATCATTACATGCAAGGGAACTCAAGAATGAGGCCTCACAAATCGATCCATAGCTCCCTAGGCATGGAGTGCAAGGGTTTTAAGAATGCTCTCAGCTAGAGCTATTTAGCCAATAACCTTGCTAGTAAACCATGCAATGGGAGATTCAATGAAGACAAGGGAAATAATGCCAATATCCCCAAGAATCAAATGAAATGCAATGCAATGCAAGCTAGCTAAGAATGAAGATGCAAGCTAAGCTATGGAAATGAAAGTACAATGCAAGCTAAGCTATGAAAATGAAAGATGCAAGAAATGAAATCTAACTATGAAGCAAGAAAGCCATGATGATGCAAGAATGAAGACAAGAAGATAGAGTGTTGATGAAGATCCAAGATGAATGCCAACAATGCTCCAAATCTTCAAACCCTAGATGCAAGAATATCTCCAAAAGCTCCAAGATGACCTAGAAAACCTGTAGCATAACAATAACATAAAAATTGCGTGTGCAAATGAGGAAGAGAGCTCTCCTTTTACAGGGAATGAAAAAGGAATGGGCCATGGAGATTAAGAGGCAAAAGATTTAATCAACGGTGGAGAAAAAAAAGAAGCTTGATCCTTGTGCACAAATATCCTCCAATAAGAAAATTAGAAGCATTTACTTTATGTTGAGCATTTAATTTATGTCCATGTGAGACAAAAAGTACTTTTTCTTTTATTTTATTTTTATTTTTCTTTATAAATAAGAATTAAATGCTTTATTTGTGCAACATAGGATAAGAAGAAAAGGTGGGCTTTTTATTTATTAAAAGGGGAGGAAATATTCCTTTTAAATAAATAAAAACTTAGGATAAGATGGTTAGCCCATAGAAAATAATCCAATAAATGATAGAGCTAGGATTTGATCAAGAGCAAGCAATTGATGATTTTAGCAAAAGGGGCTAATAGTCTAGGTGACCATTTTTAGGTGTATACACCTGCAACATAGGTGTTATGACTCCTAAAGGAACTTAGTGTACAAACTGTGTTGTCCCATTTCAAGTCTACGTCCATGGGTTGACAATCTAAATGCATTTCATGATGGGGATAGGTAATCCGTAGCATAGATATATTACCCTTAAGAGAGACAATGGCATGATTATCTCTACCTATTGTGAGAGTGTTCATTTTTGGCGCCATTGCCAGGGATGGTGTCAAACTAGGAACCTCAATGAGTCATTTATTTTTCAGATTAGTTTCCTATTTTTAGTTAATACAAGAAGTTGTGAGCTTGCTTCACAAGTCATCAACTTACTTGCATGCATCGAAGAAGGTGAGATGCTCATGGCAAATTTATTCCAAAGGAACCTGTTAAACTGAAAGAAGAGTTTGAAGAGCTTGAATTACCATTTCTTGACGCCAGTCCTGAGTTTGTTGCATCATATTCAACAGAAGAAGAAGAAACCCAAAAAACATTTGACCTCTGTCTTTGGCAGAAATATTAGCCAGTTTTCATAATAATCCTACTTTAGGATCACTTGTTGCTCGAAACCCTCTAGTCAACAATACTTTCCAGCCACGGTTTTAATATCCAACACCTCCAGTAATGGAAGCTCCTACATTTCCATTTCCAATTCCAAGTCTTATTAACAATCCTAACCTTAAGAACATACCTGCTTCAGCACTTCCAAAGTTCTATGGCCTTGTTACGGAGGATCCTGACACCTTTTTGTTCAAGTTTGACATATTGTGTCAAATTTTTTACTATAATACTGACATTCATAAGCTTAAGTTATTCTGAGCAACACTGAAGGAGTTAGCCCTCAGATGGTTCATGGGCTTAGGAGCAAATGCAATAGCTAATTGGGATGGAATGAGAGATTTTTTTCTAAGAAAGTATAAAGACTACTACAAGGGAAGTGATTCAAAAGGAGATGACATCTTCCATATGTCACAAAGGGAAGAAGAGACATTAGAGGACTACATATCATGCTTCTTATTTAGTCTACAATAGAACCCGCAACATGTATTGCAGGAGGATTCAAAGAAGCTGATTTTTCTAAGAGGAGTGAATGAAAATTGTCTTGAAGCTCTGAACCTCATGGCCAGAGGTGATATATCTCAGTCTTCCTGGGATGACCTTCAGAAGATTTGTATGAACTATTCTAGAGTAGCGGTCAAGAAAGGAAGGGGATTTCTCTCAGCGCTGACTAAAGGAAGTGGCTCTGGTATTTCAAAGATGGAGATTTCAAACCTGTTATCAGACTTCAAGAAAGACATCATCAATGATGTTGCTACACACCTGGACATGATGACCACCAAGAAGAAACATGCAGACACAGAGGCACAGCTGGCTGAATACTGTCCTCATTGTCTTAAACAAAAAAAGCATTGGTAGTGCAAATTGGTCGCAAACCTGGAGAATAAACATCTTCCAATTGAGTACTTGAAGATAGATGGAGAGGACAAGCAAGTATTCTTCATTGCTCAACACTGGCCATGGGCCACGAGATAAGGTCTGCCTCAAGACCCATTACAAAATTCAAGTCCATATAATATTCAGTGGAAAAACTAGAATGTCCAAAGTCCTCCATAGTATAATCAACCCACTTGGAATAATGCTTGGCCATATAATCAACAGAATCAATGGTATCCTCCACAGAAACCCCAATGGTCACAATTTCCAAACCAATGGAAACAACCACAAGGAAATTGGCAGCCCACTAACCAGTGGAGAGGACCTTAGCAATGGCCTAATGCAAATCCTGGATATCCACCTCTACCACCTCCAACAAATATGCTTGTAATAATGCCACCACCACCACCTCCAAATAAAAATCCTCAAAAGCAGACACAATTACTTGCTCAACCTCAATCGAATCCCAACAGTCAACAGCCATAGCAACAAATGTATGCTACTAATGCTCAACAGTATCCTACCTATGCACTTGATATATCTGATATACACCTAAGATCAAGTACTACCTTGCCAGCACCTAAACCACCCCTTATCATTGAAGTACCAGACCTTCCTATAATAGCAATACCAATTTCAGAGAATGATTTTCCAAATACTATTGAATTAGAAAATGTTTCCAACTCAGCCAATGCTCATACATCAATTAAACCACCTTTTCCTTAGAGGCTCAACATGGAGAAGCCCATACCAAAAGAAGACCAACCATTTGATATCATTGAACAACTTAAGAACATGCATGTCCAGATTCCCCTATTTCAAGCAATCAAAGATGTTCCAGTTTATGGAAAAGCAATAAAAGAAGGTTGTCTTAAAAAGTCTAGGAGAAAGAAAAAGGATCCTACAATAGTTCATGTTATAGGACAAGTGGCTGATATCATGCTAGGAAAACTAGAAATACCAAAATATTCAGATCCAGGGAGTCTAGTTGTGAATATCATCATTAATGGCCAGTCTGTCAAAAATGCATTAATAGACTTAGGTGCTGCCATTAATGTAATGACTAAGGATACTATGAATAAACTAAGTATTGAAGGGTTGAGAGCTACTCCAACAATATTGCAATTAGCAGATAGCTCTACTGTTACTCCTGATGGAATGATAGAAGATATAATAGTTGCCTTAGATTCTTGGGAGTACCCTATTGATTTCATGATCCTTTCACCAAAAGTGAACCTTGTTGGTTACCTTGTTATTCTAGGACGTCCATGGTTAGCAATGACTGATGCAAACATAAGTTGTAGATCAGGGAGCATGACAATTTTAGATGGGAAAGCCACTAAGAAATTAGCATTTTATCCTCCAGATCAACCATAACCAGATTTGAGTACACCTATATGGCCAAACTTAGGAGATGGGGAGGAAGAACTAAATTCTGTGGTTCAACTCATGATGTTATATAGGCAATCCTTTCTAAATCTACAAGAGGAAGATGAAGTCATTGAAGTATTCTTAATAATGACTATGTTGTAATCAAAGATGTATCTGAGAGTTCTATGTTAGAGTTAAGTACATATGAAGATAATTTTGAAGATTGTGTATTACCTTTAGAACCCAATATTATCCACCAGTTTCTACCTAGTGAAGTAAACACAAGTCCTATACCTGAAATATCTATGCTTGACCTTACAATTACTGTTGAGCTTTCTAAAGGTCATAATCTCCATGTGAATAATAAGTTGTCTCTACAACAAATGGAACAACTAAGTAAACTTCTACAAATACATGAGAAAGACTTTGCATGGTATTATGGGGACACGAAGGGATTAATCCCAACATTATGTACTCACAGGATATATATCAATGAAGGCAGCCTACCCCTTCGTCAACCTCAAAGAAGGATTAACCTAGCATTAAGGGAGATAGTCAAAACAAAATTGCAAAAGTTATTAGATGCTGGCTTTATATATCCTATATCTGACAGTAAGTGGGTATCACCTTTGGTAATAGTACCTAAAAAGGGGGGAAAATGGAGGATTTGTGTGGATTAAAAAGAGTTAAATAAAGCTACCAAGAAAGATCACTTCCCATTACCATTCATTGACCAAGTACTTGATACTTTGGCTGGTAAGAAGTATTTTTCCTTCCTTGATGGATATAGTGGATACAATCAGATAACTATTGCTCCAGAGGACCAAGAGAAGACTACATTCACATGTCCATGGGGGCATATGCCTATTTAGTTCTACCTTTTGGGTTGTGTAATGCTCCAGCAACATTTCAAAGATCCATGATTAGTATTTTTGCTGACATTTCACATGATTGTATGGAGATATATATGGATGACTTTACAACATTTGGAGTGACATTTGATGAGGCTTTGAAAAATCTTGAAAAGGTACTAATCTGGTGTAAGGAGCATAATCTATCCCTTAATAGTGATAAATGCTTTATGATGATGCAGGAAGGAGTGGTACTTGGGCATTTCATTTCAGCAACATGAATTCAAGTGGACCCAACTAAAGTAGAGGCAATACTTACACTACCTACTCCTACTAAACAAAAAGATGTAAGATCTTTTCTAGGACATGTTGGATACTATAAACGCCTTATTCAAAATTTCAGTCAAATTGCTAGTCCACTGTATACATTGCTTACCAAAGAAGCTGAATTTAAGTGGACAAAAGCATGTGATGAGTCCTTCCTATAGCTAAAGAACCTCCTAACAACTGCACTAGTCCTAAAAGGACCAGAATGGTCTATTCCATTCCACATCCATACAGATGCATCAGATTATGCCATAGGTGTTGTGCTAGGACAAAAGCCTACTAACCTTGAGAATGCAATTTACTATATCAGTAAAAGCCTTCATGGCCCTGAATTAAACTACATAGTTACTGAAAAGGAACTCCTGGCTGTAGTTTATGCATTGAACAAATTTCGATACTATGTCACAGGCTATCCCATTTTTGTTCACATTGATCACTCTACAATAAAATATCTGATGAACAAACCTGCTATAATAGGCAGATTTGCAAGATAGCTCTTACTATTGCAAGAGTTTGATATCACAATTGTTGATAAGCCAGGAAAGGCCAATGTAGTTGCTGACTACCTATCTAGACTACAAAATGTTGATGAAGATACTACTCAGATTGAAGAGTCATTTCCAGATGAACACCTGTTTCATATAGCAATCAAAAACTTAGGGTATGGAGACATAGCCAATTATCTTGCAGCAAATAAGATGCCCCCACATTTTTCTCAGAAAGACAAGAAAAATCTTGCAGAGAAGAGCTTTCAATTTTCATGGATAGATAACAATCTATTTTACACTGGTCTAGATCAGATTATGAGAAGATGTGCGAGAGAAGATGAAGTATATGATATAATCCATGCTTGTCACGATGAGCCTTGTGGAGGTCACTTTGCAGCAAAGCAAACAGCCCTAAAAATCTTAACAACATGATATAATTGGCCTCAATTACACAAATATGCAGCCAGTTATATAAAAAAATGTGATAAATGTCATAGGATGGGTCATCCAATGAAATCAGATGAGATGCCACTTAATCCACAAGTAGTAATAATGCCCTTTGATAAGTGGGGTATGGACTTCATTGGACCAATTGATCCACCATCAAATGGAAAATCCTACATTTTGGTTTGTACAGATTACTTGACAAAATGGGTCGAAGTGAAAGCTATGCAGAATGCAAGGGATGAAAAAGTAGCAAAATTCTTGTATGAAGAAATTTTTACTAGGTATGGAGTCCCTAGAGAGCTAGTAATGGATCAAGGCACATAGTTCACATCAAACCTGATCACAGAGCTGATGAAGGAGTATAGCATAAGGCATCAGAAGTCTAGTCCTTATCATCCACAAGAAAATAGACAGGCAGAGGTGACCAACAGAGAAATAGAGGCCATATTAACAAAGACAATGCAATTGCATCGTAAGGATTGGAGCAGTCAATTAACAGAGGTAGTCCGAGCTTACCATACCACATGGAAGATGTTAGATTAAAGTACTAATTATCTTAATTAACTTTACTCCCTTCTTAAGATGTCAACTCATTTTGCTTTAGTTAAACGCACATGCATTAGTTGTTTTAAATATAAACTTGCATGCATTAGTCATGTAATAGTTAAACTAATTATTACATGCACTAGGGTTTGCCTTTCAAGGCTTTTGATCTCCTTTATAATGATGATCCATTGTACATTATTTTCATTCATTATTTGAGGATATTTTCTTCTTCATATTTTTGAGTCAAACCCTTGCCCTCTTCTTGTCTCTACTTCCTTGTAATAGGTTTTTGTATGCAGGTGATCTTCGGGTTTTGTCGATTTGTATTGCTCAAATCTTACAGAAGACAACAACAAGGTTCACCCCATTTGAATTGGTGTATGGAAAAGCAAAAATGTTTCCCATTGAATTTGAACACAAAACATCGTGCACAACACTTGAGCTAAACATCAATCTTCCTGCAGGACAAACAGAACGTCTCCTCCATCTCAACTCATTTGATGAAATGTGCAAGTCAGCATTGGAAAGAACAGAGCTAATCCAGAACCAAAGGAAAAGATGGCATGATTCACATATCAAAAACAAGCAATTTCAAGTAGGAGATTGGGCTTTACTATATGATTCTAGATTCAAAGAGAACCCAAGAAAGCTGCAAACCAGATGGCTCGGACCCTATGAAATTCAATATGTTTTTTATAATGGGGTAGTTCAGCTAATCACACTTGATCTAGTACAATTTAAGTTGCTAGTCAATGGACACCACTTGCACCTGTATCACAAGCCTCAAACTAAAGAAGAATTCTTGAAATAGTTCAACATGTACAGTTTAACAACCCCTCAAGAAATAGTTCCCGCTGTAGAAGGTGAAAGCCTTCCTCCTGCAGCATCACCATGACATATGTTTTCTATCACTCATAATAAAACTTCATTTAATGAAGTATACTTCTTCATTCACTTTTCTCTTTTCTTCTCATCAATTCATCTCATTCCTATTTCTACCACCCACTCAAATTCCATGTCACCCACAATTTCTATTTTCAAATGCTTTTAATAAAATGCCATGTTAGCAATCTAATGCGGCCGCCGGAATCAACATTCTCATCAGCTCACATTTGTGTATGGTAACTAATTTCTAGGTACAAATTTCTAACTCCTTACTTACTTTTAGCGCACAGGTTTAATAAATTATATCTAGTACTGCATTAAATGTATAATATACGCATTAAGCTAGTTTCCCAACCTCGTGCTAAATTTAACAAGTGAGGACACTTGTTCAACTTTCGTAGAGGGTAGGGGAAGTGTACTAACTTCCAAGTGTCACTCCTAAACTACCCTTGTCATACCCTTGGCACATCAGTGTTGTACTTAGGCTATGTTCCATTAATTTTTTTTAATCCTTCACACATTTCCCGTACTTTCAAATTCCAATTTCCTAAACTTGACATGACTTCAAAATGATAATAATTAATTTATGAGGTAACTTGCACTTAAGGTATTGATGACCTCTGAAATCAATGCCATTATTATAGTTCATGTCAAGTAAAACAAAGGTAATGCAAGTGAAAATATTGGTATTTTCAAGAATCACAATTGCATTTCAAAAGAGGGAATTTATAGAGAAACTGAAAGCTTAGCAGTGGGTTGGAGAGCTGAAAAATTAGAGAGTGGGCATTATTAAGATGGGTAGACAATTACAGAGATATGAACCAGTCATTCATGGTATTTTTCTAGCGGATGTTGAGGCAGTCCGTAGGTTCAATGCATGCGGCTACCTTGGCTAGTTTCTTCAGCTGATAGAGTTTAATGAGGAGATTGCTGCAGAATTCATGAGTACATTTGAAGAAGGACAAGAAACCATATGGGGATTGATAGTTGTTGCTACTAAAGAGAGAATTGCAGAAGTTACAAGGTTACCAATTGTGGGAGAACATTATCCAAACGAGCATGACGTCAGGTCATCTCAGGCTCAATTCTCTAGGTTGGGTGATACTCCACTTGAAATTACTAAGTAGGGGTGCAACAGATTGTCCCTTCCACAACCATTTCTAGAACTGGCTATGCACGTCATCAGGTATTTAACTTGTGAGGGAAGGTTTTCAAACTTGCATGCTCATCATTTTAAGCTGCTTAGCTGTATCAGGCATAATCTTCAGGTTAATATTCCCAATTTTCTTTATAATATGCTAAGTATCAGTGCCAAGGAAACTCAAAAAGGCAATGCAAACTCCATTAGTCAACATGCCCTGATCAAGATTTTGGTTGAAAAATCTCTTAGGGATGTTTCCCCCATGTCATGGGTAGAATTTGTCCAAACCAAAAATTTTCAACCCCAAGTAAATCTTGTGGCCCAACCTCTAGAAGATGCAGTAGAATCTTTCGACCCTACTAAAGATGTAGCTGTGAAAGAAAAAGAACCGTAATTACCACCAAAAAACCAACCTCCTAAACCTACTCTAGAGAGTAATGTACCCACTTCTTCCTCAAGAAAAGGAAAGTAGAAAGTTAGAAAAGAAATCCCTAACTTAGAAGGAGAAATTTCAAACCCTGCAATTCAAGTTAATAAAAGAAAATGGTCAAGTCCTGTAGTAACTACTCCTGCAACATCTACTCCTATAGCACATAAACCAAAAAGGTCTCACCAACCTAAAATTGTAGTGGTTGAAGAGGCAACTGTGTGTAGAAGCCCTCGCATGAGAGGACATGTGTCTCCACCTTCTCCTCAACACCTAGATGTTCCAGCACCAAAACCTAATAAAGAGCCCTTTGTTGAATATATTCCTGATGACTCCCCTACATAGGCAGAATCCCATCATATGGAGGAGCCTCCTAATGAGCAAGAACCTAGCAGTAGCATGCCACAGAATGATCAAGGAATGCCTGAACCAAACCCTGATGTAATGCAATAGAGCATTCCTGTGAATGTTCAATCTACTCCTCCTCAGCATACTGTATATTCTAATGTATCTATTATACCTTATCAATCAACATGGTTCACTGACTTCTTCTAGCAAACTATTAAGGAGAAGAAAAAGAAGGCTCAAATACAAGAGTTCCCTTCATCAACAATTCAGTATGTCCTTTTTCATCTATATAACCATTTTATCTTTCAGAAAACATGGTGGAAGAAGGAAAGAAATCAAATGCAAAGGGAGATGTTTGAGAAGGATGAGGAGATTGAATCTCTCAAAGAGAAGCTAAGGAAATAGAAAGAGCAAATGGACAAGGCCTTAAAACTAGCTGACCAGGTGATAGCTTGTAGACCACCACCTAGGGTATATGCTATTTGCTTAAAAGAGCAATTTATTTTGTTCCAACTTATGATGACAATGAAGGACATTGATTGTGAATTCAAGTCGGCCCAAGAATTCTATGGTTTATATCCGACTCTACCATCATGGCAACAAAGTCTGTTATGTGAGCTTTATTTGCACAATTTTACTATCTCACATGAAATAGAGTGGAATCCTCTACTTTATATAGGGAACATTCACTTAAGGGCCTTGATGTCATGGATGCATAGTGAGACAAACTATGATAGACAGTTGAACACCTACATGGATCTAGAGAAATCTGAGCCTTTTCCATTAAGGGCTGAGTCACATAAGCCTGATGTTCTTTTGAGGGATTGGCTCAATTTGACGTATGGGAGACAAAAGCCAAAAATTAGGGAAAAAGTATTTGCATTGAGGGATAAAGTTTACAGAGATTATCAGACATTTCCCAATTTTATAGCCCAAAGAGCTCTTTCAGGAGTCAGAAGTAGGTGGAACAGATTGCCAGAAGCTTTTAGAAAAGCAAAACCCCATAGCCCAATTAATTATGAAGCAGTTGTCCATAGAGTGGCTAATTACATGAAGTTGGGATGATAGCCCAGAAGGGAATTATGGATGCCTTTATCCTTCCAGCCACCTACACTCTTTTGGCCCCTATATGACATCAGTGCTACTAGACTAGATTAGTTGGTTGAGGAGCATCAAGAAGATTACTTGGAATGCACAAGGGGGTTCTACTACACTTTCAGAAGTGGAAAGAAGGGAAAGATGACCATTGGTGATTTCAGGACCATAGCAAGGAAATACAATGCTTGAGGACAAGAATTCTGTTAGTAGGGGGCAGATGATGAGTCTAATTATTGCCTCAATTTTGTTATGATCCTTATATTTTGTTGATACTTTGACAAACATTTCCAAAACATTTTATTACTTATGCTTATGTGAACCTATGCCAAGTATAGCTAAAGCCACAAAATCTATGGGTAGCTTTAGTGATATGTTTTGTTGACTATTATAAATATAATGCAATACTTCATATAATTAGTTCAAGCTGTGTTCTAACATTTATGTAGGAGTTGAAAATGTTGACTTGCATATGTGTACCAAATGTTACTAACCTTTCAGGTAAACACGGAGTGGTATGAAGAGAGGTGCATCTGCATTAAAGAAGGAGCATTAGAAGACCAACCACGGTGGGAGAATCCAACATGATTCTGATGGATATGCCGAGCTTTGAAGGAGCTGTTGTTCTAGAGAATATAGGGAATTAGTCCTACTATATTTCCTCAGAACTGTTATTCTATTGTCAGTAGTAATTGTATTATGTCATGGTTTTTTTATCTCCTCCATAATTGGCGAGGTTTAATGAGACTTTTCTATTATGTTTTCAATAAGCGTCAATCCTTGATATAAAGGGATTTTGACTAATTTAGTAGGTAATGAAGAAAGATAGAATTATGTATTTAGTATAGTGGAAGTTGCTCTATTTTTTTCTTCATGAGTTATTCAGTTGTTATGTAACCAATTAAGAAGAATTTAAAGGAAACGTGATTTTGGATTATCTCTTGTGTTGAGTAGTTAGTAGAAGCCAACCAAGGGGGCCCACTTGGAAGGTGGATTAGATTAAGTTAGAATAGATTTCCTTCCTATACCTTTTCCTATTTTCAAATAGAGTCACTATTTTATTCCTGCAGCATTGCCACTGTGGTTGTTCCTGCAGCATTTGTAGAAAGGGGTATAGTGAATGTTTTGAGTTGTTAGACATGCTTAGATTCATTTCATAAGTTTTCTGTAGTAATTCTATTCAATAGTCAAGTATGTTTACTTTCCTGCAGCAATAGCATAGATTCCTTTCATGCATTTTATCTTCCTGCAACATAGGTGTTATGACTCCTAAAGGAACTTAGTGCACAAACTATGTTGTCCCATTTCAAGTCTACGTCCCTAGGTTGACAATCTAAATGCATTTCATGATGGGGATAGGTAATCTATAGCATAGATATATTACCCTTAAGAGAGACAATGGCATGATTATCCCTACCTATTGTGAGACTATTCACATAGTATAGTTTAAAATAATGAGGGAAAGAACAAAATGTATCAAACAAACTCATATCCATTCAAGGTGGATTACATTGATCTTCATGATCTGGGATTGATTATCTACCTTGTCTTCACTCTCTCCCCTTCGAAACACACCCTTATCTCTATTAAATAAGCCTCTCAAGGCTAGTATAACCCCTGCTAACCGTAACAGTCAGTTATAGGATTGTTGATAGTTATTTATTTTCCACTAATAGTTAGTTGTTTTAGATTAAAATACATACAACATACTTCTTCTTAATGTTCCTCTAACAATCCGTTGTCATCTTTCTTCGTTTTGAATGAATGACTACACATATGTTCCAAATTCCCTCTACAATATATTAAAAACTACCAATGAAATGTATATGCAAAAAATAAACTTAACGATACAATATTATACAATGCCTTCTCTTTTTATTTTTTACAATGTGTTTAAAGGTTCTACATTACATCACTACATAGGAAAGAGAAAACCACGTCTAAATTATATCTAGGATTGTGCCACAAATATATTTCTCTACATCTTGTGCCATTTTCATCATTCACAACCATAGAAATTGAACACAAATTTTTTCTAGAACAATCAACTTCATATCCATAGTATCACATCACACACACACACACACAAACACACGTGTGTGTGTGTGTGTGTGGTCTTAAAATAGAAGCACCCATGTTGTAGGTGTCTACTAAGCATAATGTATTCTAAGACATCCATTGAATTTCAAATTCCAATCACTATAATATATTAATAGATTTGATAATATATTTTATTTTTTTATAAAAAAACTAGTCAATCCTACGTCATGCTCCATACAAGTGCAACCCTCAACCAATAGGGTTCGTCAACCAAACACATGGACCTTGTTTACAAGGTGATCCTAACTTCCTAAGGATCCCAAAATGCTTCATTCATCTTCACATAAACATCTAAACTCCTTCTTGCAAGCAATCTGTCCCTCGTTTCCAAACCCCTAATAGTTCTTCATCCCAGGCCTTGAGACTTTTAGCAGAGTTACCAAATGCTCCCAAACTATGGAGTGCACAACCAATTTGGTCCTCAGACCTCTCCATATGCAGAAGCCCTAATTTGCTCCTCTAAAACCCCTATAATCTAGGGCTTTGTGAATGTATGACCTCCCAATGCTATACTTTCAAATAAAGGGATGATTCACCATCCTTAGGCCATAACTAAGTGGATTCAACCACAAAAAGACCCCCTCTAATGGCTTGAACTACTACTGCATTAACCATGCACCATGCATGTAACCCTCCAATACTATCCATTCAGCTCTCCAACATTAATCACTGCAAACATCCTCTTGTTTATGCATTATTCATGTTAGAAATACATGTTACAAATGTGGATCTATCCCCAAGTTACAGTATGTACAAAAAGGGGATGGATCTTACAAATCCATGGTGGAAACCAAAGAAAATTTGTGAAATTCTATAGGAAAGTCAACTTTAAATCAATAAAATAAAGCTACAGAGGTCCAAACTTGATCTAATATGCCTTAAACCTATCATGCAGCCATAACCAAGCGTATGGTTGATATCAAATCAAGAAAACTTAAAAAAATTGCCAGAAATCAGTTTTTTATTACTTCCAAATAGACACAGTCCATACAAATGAAATCTAAAACACCAACTAACTATTTTTTTAACTGTTCCTAAACAGTCTAAACTGATTGTCAACAAAATAAACCAAATATTGTTGTGAAGTTGAAACCTTGACAAATAGTTATGCAAGCTATGAAGCGGAGAAGAAGTTATGAGAGGAATTGTAAAAATGAAAATAAAACTAGCAGGTTTGTTGAACATTCTCATGTTGCAATCTGATTTGAGATTTTGTCTACATTAGTATGTTACTTTTTATTGTAATTATAATTAGTTCCTTAGTTCCTTAGTAATTGCTTTTTATTGCATGGTTGTCTTTCGTTTGTCATTTTGTTTTGAGTGTCTAGTGATTTAAACCAAAGACTTCGACTTAGCCAAAAAATGTGCAAGTCTACATTAGTATGTTTCTTTTTATTGCAATTATAATTAGTATGAATGAACAAAATAATGAAAATGCAATATTTGTCAAAATAGCATTGATGACTTCGATCAATGTGCCTATGTGTCATTGTGGTTTTGGCCAATGCATGTTGAAGACGTCATGCACAACAAGTAATCTTGGGCATTAATTTTGGGGTTGCCCCAATAGGAAAAAGGTCTGGATATGTAATTATATTTTATGTTTAAAAATAATGTGACAACTAATCATTTTAGGAAGAACTGATGTACATTTGGTATTGCAGGGAATAGTAGATGTCAATACTTTCGGTGGGTCGATGAAACCACATTTACATCTATACTTGATGTAGGAAATGAGTGCAACTTGTGCAAGGCTCGAGAGGTAGCTAGGTTCGCAAAAGATTGCTTCAATGGCGAAAGCAGAAATCATGTTCCTGCAATGCCTTCTTTGTGTAGTTTGTGCACTACTTTGTTGGGACCATGTGCTTAAATATGGTTAACAGAGGGCTATTGTAGATACTAAAAGTTTTTTATAATTTCAAGTAGATACTAGACATATTTTGATAAACTCATGAACTTTTTTGTTGTTTATGACTTCGTTATGATTTTCAATATAAAATTAAACAAAATTAAAAATTAACCTTATTAAAAAACAATTGAAAAATTATAACATTTAATTTTTTTTTATGATTTTCAATATAAAATTAAATAAAATATAAATATAAATTAATAAAAATAAATTATTATATTAAAAAATATTAAAACAATTCAAAAAAATAAAAAAATCATAGCAGAGAAGAAGTTATGAGAGGAATTGCAACATGAGAATGTTCAACAAGCCTGTAACATAGCTCTATGAAACCTTCACAAATATCCCTTCTTTGGCCTCCACTCATACCTCTTCTCAGAATTTGGAAACTTTTCAAAGAAACAGGTGATGAACATGCAAGCTTTCCTAAGCACTGTTGGGAGCTGACCCAACAACACATGTACTATATATTGTGAAAATCATCACAAGTCCATTTGTTGCCGGGTCTAGTTCCCAGTAATGCTTGGTCAAATCTTCATGTTTGTCAAACGTAAATGGAATACTTTGTGCCTGACATACTTAAATGGAATACACCAAGAAGTACCAAATGATGAATGCTCAATTGTTGTAATGGCAAAGCATCAAAACCGTCCATTTCTAGAACTTGATTTTCTAGAGTCTTAATGATTTTTCTATAGTCCTAATGATTTTTTCTTATTTTTTGTCTTTTGTCCTTTTTTAATTTCCTTTGTCTGTGCTTGGTGGTAGAATTTTGAACATTTTTGACAAAGCGTGTTTCTTTTTTTTATTGTCATGGGGTTCCACATTGTTTGTTGCTCTTGATAAATTAGGCCTTGAATTTGAATTTTTGTTCACTGTTTTATTCTAGCTTGATATTTCATTCATTTTTCATATACACAAAGACTACACATGCTAATAAAAAGATGAGCTATTTGATTTAGGTTTACTGTTCATGATTGTAAATGGTCAATATTTTTTATGGTACACCTTGGTGTATTCCATTTAAAAATAATCATGTTTCTATGGCTATGATAAATGTCCCTCTTTTTTGAGAAAATTAGAGTTGACAAAATGGTTGTTCAGCGACTGTATCTGCCATTAGAGCCATTTCATATGCACAGGTGATGAACATGTAGATTTGCATAAGCACTACTGGGAGCTTACCATACAACACATTTAGTATTGTGAAAAATCATCACAAGTCCATTTGTTGCAGGGTCTAGCTCCTAGTAATGCTTGGTCGACAAATCTGCATGTTTGTCACCTGTGCATATACCTTCTCTGATCGACTCTTATATGCACATGTACTATTGTGAACATGCAGATTTTCCTAAGGAGCTTACCCAACAACACATGTACTATTGTGAAAATTATATCACAAGTCCATTTGCTGCTAGGTCAAGCTCCTAGTAATGCTTGGTCAAATCTGCATGTTTGTCGAATCTAAATGGAATACTTTGTGCCTGACATACTTAAATAGAATTAATTGATGCTGATACATGTATATATTTTGTTTGATTGTCACCCTTTCTGCAAATAGGCAATTGACTACACACATCATCACCCCTTCTATTGACGATCTTGCATTCCATATATAAGGTAAAGGTAATTTGTTCATGTTTACGATATTGCATATTATTCAAGTTGTCTTCTATGTTATTTGTAGCATACGTATCATGTAATTTTTAGCTAACTTAAGATAAATGATTAACATATGCAGGAAATTTAATCCCTTTGATGAGGATCTTGTACAGTGACATGGATCAATAGGTATAAGTCAATAAATAGACATAGTTTTCTTATATTCTTCTTGTTTATCACTGAGCACATATGTTATAAATAGACATATTATATAATCATATAATGTGTCGAATAATCGATGTAGAAATCTTGACAAGTTATATTCTTCTTGTTTATCCTTTTATATGATTCCTATTTTTCTGCCTTTCCTTCACTTTCAACTTACATTTTATATCTCCCATGTATAGACAAAGAAGAACCGTATGGGTCATGACTCTATTCAAGACTTGGTTATTCTATATATATTATTTAATTATTATCAAAATTCTATTTGAAGTGGGGACATGAAAATATCTCATTTGATGGATTGTGGGACCCACAAAATAGGTACTTGTCAAATCTATCTTCCTTGAATGAGGAAAATATGGGAATGATAGATGAAATTTTGACATGTAGTATGGCTAAAATAGGGAGATCAACTAGAGGTCAAAATATTAGAAAAAATTCAATAAACGGATGAAATTTTTCCTTGCTAAAGGGGGGTCATGTTCTTATGATGATGAGACCAAAGGCAACATCAAGGTTCCCTTTTGGTAAACACATCTTCAGAAAGAATGGGTACCCAATGAGCTACCTCCAATTAACACTGATTTTTGTGTTAACGAGAGGATATATCGCATAGCTCCATCCTCATTACATGGTTTGGGCGTATTTTCCATGGATGGGATAAAGGTATGTTACAACAAAGTGGTTGAATTGATGGAGTATGTCAGACCTTGTTACAATTACAATGATTGGATGTGGATTTTTCAATATTAAAAAAGTATGTATAGGTATGCACTATCAACAAATTATATACAATGGAAAGAAAATGACCAAAGTAAAAGATTTTCTATGTACATTGATGGGAGACCAAAAGAAACATGGAAAATTGTGGATTTTATAAATAGTATGCAACCTTCCTCAACTAATAAGCAACCCAATTGCATATTTGAGGCACGTGAGGGGAATCATGTTTTTGTATGTGCAATAAAATCAATAAGTGCAGGGGAAGAGCTGCTAATGGATTACCATTTAAATCATATAGATACAAACAAAGTTACTATCATGAGGGTGGTAAGTACTATATACCATTTAAACTAACCTCAAGTTTATGACTCCAATATACCATTTTATTAATAAGTTTTTTTTTCTGAATTTTTTATATTTAATCTTTGTTGTGCAGGACGACATGGATCCTGTTAGCACAAGTAAAAATTCCATGGTTGAATCATATTTTCTAGGCCTCTGCAGTTAGTTTTCCATTTTCCTGCCAAAACCCTAGGCAAAAATTTAAATTCTAGCCATTTGTAGGAAAAACCCTAAGTGTGCCCTATGCTTTGTTCTCATTGCGTGTTACTTTTTGGGTCACTTAAAAACTGATAAATGCATGTACGTTAAATTTTATTACCCTGGCGGCCTTTATTTTCCTAAGTTTCCATGCGCCCAGCTTTATTTTTTCCTAAGTTCGGTGACAGTGATTTTTCCTAAGTCAGGCCCTTTAATATTTCCTAAAGTTTCCAGCCTTTATCCTTTCCTGGGCCCGGCTCTGACAACATTTGCATCTAACGATAGGCATAAGATCTCTGAAGTGTATCAGAGGCTTTCGAAGTTGCGCTAGCTATTGATTCTCTTTCACGGCAAAAGGCTTTATAATGTAATGGGTCCAAATGCTAGGTGTGCTTAGTCAACACTTTCTCATTGGTCCATGTATTAATGACTTAGAGTATTGTCAGTGGGGCCAATGATTTTAGAGGTTCAGTGCTTTTGACAGTGGCAGAGCATTGACGACCAACGTGTGATCTTAAGGGTTTTTTCTGACTCATGAGGCTTTAAGATCGGTCATTGATTCTTTTCTGTGTTAGAGGTTTGTCAGAATAGGGGTGAGATTCTTCATCAACAGTTGTCATAAGATTTGATGGAATATGTCAGAGGTTTGAGATCTTCTGACAACTATTGATCTCTTTTAAGGCGGGCCCAGTTTTTGGTCTAAGGTTTTGGCGGAGCGATTAAATCTTTGGCGGCATTGATAAAGTTTTTTAATGTTCGCGCATTCTCAAAATAAAATGGCGAAGTTCTAAATCTTCTCGCGAATGGGTGAATAGTCTATTCGCTGAATCTCAAATTTATTTAGTGGTGTTCTAAGTTTCTCGACGAGTAAGCGAATGGCTTCAATCGCCAATTCACTAAATAACTAAAGGGTCAAAAGGTTAAGGGTTAGCCGAGTAGTGGGACTGCATGGTGATTCATCGCTGAGGTGTCATATTATGATTGGCTGAGTTGGAAAGGAATGTGGACATGTCAGTGGGCTTGAGAGTTTCAAAGAGATGCTAGTCTGGAAGATCGAACAGTCGGTGTGTGATCTCATGAAGTCTGCCAGGGCTATGAGATTATACGCCAACCATTCGATCTTGAACTTATGAAAAGTGGGTCCAATATGCTGATTCATCGCTGACATGCTCCATTTTCATTGGTTGAGAGTTTTTGATGATGTGGAAAGCAATTTTTTAAAGAGTTTTGTTGACTGTTGTGAGATTCTATGAGCTGCCCGATCTGCTGGGAATAAGATGCATCAACGGTCACATTTTAAAGTTGAGTTGATTACCATTTTTATTCAAATTCAAATATCCTGCAGGGTTTTGCTAGGTTTTTGAACCAGTGAGTCATGTAAACAAAGTGGTGGCCAAGAATTTATTGTTTCAGGATAGATTGTAGTTGGGAAAGGATACAAAAGACATAAGTTATTGCTAGAATCTGATTTGGTTTCCTATGATGTCGAGCCAGTTGAATATCAGGGTTGATTTCTTGCAGAGGGGCATTCATTGTAGTTTGACAGTGAGATAATAAAATCAGATTTGTGAGAAAGAGCAAAGGATAGCATTGAAGACATAAAGCACGTTGACTCAATTGCAGATATCTCATCTGTTTCACTGGGGTATTAATTGTAAACCTTTTGGGGTTGTTGTAAAAGTTTTTTTAGGGTTAATTTTTGTAACCCTAGAATGATCGATTGCTTGTTGCATCTCTTAGTATAAAGAGATTTTTCATGAACATTCTAATGGATTGGAAGTTCAGGTGTTAAAAAGATAGAAATTTTTTAAACCCTAGCTTTTTAGTCAAGGATTGTAATTTTTGATATCATTTTATCAAACAATGGAGAAGAAATATAGGTTATCTTCATCTTGTAAGCTTGCTATTTTGGATACTGTATGCATATGGTGAAAGGTTAAACTTAATACAAACCTCAGATATTTTCTCTCCTTTGCTCTATTCTTTGAATCTTTAAATCTTTGCATAAGGTTTATATGAATGTATTGGTGCTTTGAGTTCCAACCTAGGGTTAGATTAAATATTGCTCAAAGTGGGATATGTGTTCTTAGAGTTTATTTGAAGGATTCTCATAAGTAGGAAAGATTTGAAGCCCTTTGTGTTTATGTCTAAAGACCAATTTTAGACACCATTTGTATCCATTCTTTTCCTTGATATCTTGCCCAATAGATAAGGCACTGGCCTATATTCTCCTATCTTTGTGTTGAGAAGAGTGATTCAAATCTTATAATCCCAAATCATTCAAATCACTACCAGTCTTTACTTTTATTTACATTTATGTATTGTCCTACCAAGTGATGGAGAGTCAATGAACAATAGGTTCTTGTTTAGTACTTTCTCACTGTATCCATCTGTTGAAAGATCCAATAAAGAAATAAGGGGTAGAGTTAGAACTATCAGTCAGAGTTAATACTATTGGATCAGGTGCACCCACCTTGGTTTTGTAGAGCCAGAAGTAGAAGAGGGTAGTCTTATCCCTATAGTTGGTCCAGTTGCTTATAGATTGCCCATATTTGGAGCTAACCATTCCCTAACATCCATCATAAGCATATTGGTATCTCATGGAGTGTAAAATCCTATCCAGGAACCAACAAAATGGTGACTCTACTGGGGATAGATAAACAAGTCTTGTTAAAGAAATCAGAATTTTTGGTGTTTTCATTGATAAATCAAGTTTCAGATTGATTCAGCCCTTCCAAGTCACCATCAAATCAGTGATTCTACTAGGGAATAGAGAAATACTATCAGGAGCAAATAGTGTAGGTTTCAAGTTGAGCTTGACTCCTAACCTACCTATTTCAATCATTTGATACCTCTTGTGTTGCAAGTCAGCATAGATAATGCAGGTACGAGTTGAGCTTAGACTCCTAGCCAGCTTATCATTTATCTAAGGGACTTCATTGAAGAGTATAAGAGTCAGTTTCATAAAGTTTCAAATCATCTCACCAAGTTGTGAGTGGTGACTCTAAGCATCTCTATAACCAGTACTTTATAATATATAGTTATGAGTTTCAAAATCACAAGGTCTTGGAGGAAGGAACACCCAGAAGAAAGCTTGCAGGGTGGGCTTCTTGCCACATCAAGAAGAACTCAGGTTAGGAAAGAAAAAAGTGTTGATGATATGTCTCCAACTTGGAAACAAAGAGGAAAATCAAGACAACAAAATGTTGCTCCTCCTATTCAGCAAGGAAATGCCTCAGAATATGAGGAGGTAGTTGATTCGGGCCTAAACCAATATGAAGACTATTCTTCCCCCACAAAAAGAGAGGGTGAAAGACCATCCCAAAATAGAAGCATTTCAGGAAAATTTAGTAGGTCTAGAAGCAAAAGCAGGGGTCGACAGGATTTTGTTCCCCCTTTAAACCTTGATTCATCAAAGCCCGAAGGCCTCCATGAATCTCAAGATCAACAAGAAGAGCTTCAAGCACAGGAGGCTGAATCTGAAACAAATTTGCCTGATTCTGAGGAAATATTTGAGGAAGTGTATGAATTGGAAAGAAGAATTCAAGAACAAGTAGCTATTAGGCAAAGGAGAGAAAATGAGAAGGAATAAAGGGTCAGACATGCCATGATAAGAGCTGATCAATTAAGAAGGCAGTTGTTAGATTTAGAGGCTATAAATCATGTTCCCATTCCTGAACAAACAAAAGAACTGCCTGTTGTCCATAAGATATTTGAAACAAGAGTTCCTAAAGATAAAGGGAAAAAAAAAGAAAAAGGCATTTCAATTAAAGAACTTGTAGCCCCTAAACTCCCTAAAGACCAGGCCTTAAGATTGGAAGTCGACCTTGAAAAGGCCAAAAGGGAATAGGAATTGCTAGCTAAGGAACTTGAAAAAGTAGAATTAGAAGCTGCATCATTAGAAATGAAAAAGAAAATTGATTTTCTTAAAAGGTCTGCAAGACCTACAAATTTTACTAATTCTAACATGACACAAGGAGTAGATGTTGCAAATACAACAAATCAAACAGGTGGTTTTCCCCCACCAGGAGGTTTCAATGGTTCTGCCACCACCAATAATGATGCATCTACATCCTAGGGTGCTGGTGTTTTTAATACAGGGATTATACATGAAAGATGTAAACAATTAGTTTTAAATGGTATCCCTGGTTATCCTAACCCCATCCCTGAAGAGATCAGAAAGAAGCTTCCTAAATTCACAGGAAGCAATGTTGTAACTTGTGAAGAACATTTAAAGAAATTTATTGATCTCATTGATGATTATAATATTGTGCCTGATGATGTTATCATGAAGCTATTTGTGCAATCCTTAACAGAGGACTCAAGGGATTGGTTTAGAGCCTTACCACATGGTAGCATAGGTTCATGGAATCAGCTTAGGCATTGTTTTAAGGAACAATACGGTCACAAAACTCATGAAGGTTTTATGCTGAATGAGTTCAATAACATAAAAAAGAATTTCAATGAAGATGTTATTGAATTTAATGTTAGATTTCTAAAGGCCATGCATAAATTGTTGCAGGTTATCAGATTGGATGACAGGGTATGCCTTGTCACATATTTAAATGCTTTTGATTCTAAGATGGGCTACCTATTGAGAGATAAGAATCCAAGGAGCTTGGTTGAAGCTTACAAGCTAGCTATGAACATAGAGAGAAATCAAAGAATCTTAGGAAAGTTGGGAAGGAGAGAAGATGGCAGATCACCATTGTTAAATAGAAAGGATTCAGGAAAGCCTCAAGGTGTGAAACCTAAAGATGATGAAATCCTAAAACAAATTTTGAAAGCAATCAGGGATTTGAAGCTTGGTGAAAATAGAGGTAATAAAGCTACAGGAGGGGACAAGCCCTCCTTTAATAATTCCAACAAATTACCAAGAATGCAGAACTACCCTTACAATACTCAATGGAAAGATGGGAGCCCTTTTATTCTTGAGAAAAGAGATAGACCAAATGATAGGACCCTTGATCCATTGCAAATAAATTCAATGAATGTGGTGGAGGATGTCCCATGGTGTGTTGCCTGTCAGTCACCACATGATCCTGATTATTGTGCATCTCCCAAAGTGTCTCTCCTCAAGAGGAGCAGGAATGCAATGAGGAACAACCTTATGATGACCAGGGATGTGGGATGTTTTGTTCTCATGTTTTGAGTGAGGTAGACTCTTCTGAAGAGGATGAAAATCAGGATGTTTCACATTCCCAAACTAGAAATGAATCTTATCATCAACAAGTTTTTTCAGATGATGAAGATAGTGAGCCTGACAATATCCAGTGTAATGTTCAAAAGAATGAACAAACAACTACTTTGAGAAGACCTTCTGATGAGGAAATTGTTTTGATAATAGCCAATTTGGTTACTCAGGCAAAGGCAAATTATAACTTAAGGAATAGAGTTATTGGTGATTCAAATCCTAAGCCAGGTGGTATTTTTATCAAGAAAACATATAAGAATGTAAAAACTTCACAAGAAAAGACCAAGGATGCTAGTCTTGTTGATAAAGTCAAGGTAAAGAAAGTTGCTAAGCCTAATATTGTTTACAAGGTGAAAACTAAGCCTACTACTGAGGTTATACCAGTTTTGCAAAAGAAAAACAAGGCCCAAACTGACAAACCTACAGATACATCCACCCAAGAAGCTGATAAAGAGATCGCAGATTCAAAACTAGATGTACCTGATTTAAAGTATGTTCCAATTGACATGAGTAAATTGTTGTCTCAAATCACTATCAAAGTTCCATTATTAGAGATGATGAGAATAGAAGAACATAAGGAAAATGCCTTGAAATGGGTAAAAAGTGTAGTACATACTGATTCTCAAGGAATAGAAAAAACTAAGAAACAAGTAGCAATTGTAGATGAAGAAGATGAAAATTGTAGTGAGGAGATTATTTCTAAAATCCCTCAAATTTATTTGGACACAAATGTTGTTAGTATTGCAATAGGATCAGTTGGTCCTTTTTTCTTGACTTTGCAAATAAATGGAAGGTTGCTAAAGAATTGCATGATTGATTCTGGAGCATCAAATACTGTTATGCCTACTGAGGTTATGAAGTCATTAGGATTAAAAGTGGATACACCTCATGGTAGGTGTCAAGCTATGGATTCAAGAGAAGTACCAGTTGTTGGTACTATTAAGGCTTTGCCTTACAGATTGGCTACATACCCCCAACAAACAATTAACCATGAGTGTTTTGGTAGTTGATATTCCTCCCCAGTATGGAATGTTACTGTCAAGAAAATAGAGTGCCTCTATGGGAGGCAGCATATAGTGTGACTTATCATTTGGCACTTTTAATTTTGAAGGATAGAATATCAAAGTCACTAGGGAGTCTAGAACTCCACACATGATTGAGGAAGAAGAACAAGACAACATGAATTGTTTCCTTGATACTGATATTAATGCCTTTAAGTTCCAAGATGAGGAAGTAGAGGAAGGTGTTGAGCCTCCCCACAAATCAGAAAGCCAAGAAGGGTGGATTGACCTTAATAATCTCTGGAATATGTATTTTGATGGAGCAAATAGCAAAGAAGGATCTGGAGCTGGAATATTGCTCATATCTCCAAATGGTAAAACTTTCAAGTTCTCATTTACTTTGTTGTTTTCATGCACAAATAATGTTGTAGAGTATGAGGCTCTGTTAATTGTTCTAAGATTAGCATCAAGGCATGGCATAAAGTGTTTGAAAGTTATAGGTGATTCTGAGTTAGTCATATCCCAAATTAGATCAAAGTATGCCTCAAAGAATCAGAAGTTGAAACAATATAGGAATACAGTATGGGATGAGATTGAAAGCTTTAGTGCTTTTAATATTTTTTGGATGGAAAGAAGTCAGAATAGGATGGAAGATTTGTTGGCTAATATAGCCCTTAGACCAGAAGATGCTACATTTGCAGATGTTTCCAATATAGAGATACAAGCCAGACCTTCCATCCATGACAATCTAGATAATTGGAAAGTTTTTTCTGATGACCAAGATATATTAAGGTTTCTCCATTGTGAATCTCATTTTGGTGATAAAGAAATGGATTTCAGTGCTTATGTTAATACAGTGAATGGCAAAGATGTCATCTTTGGGAAAGAGGTTTTGCAATTAAAATCAAACAAGGTTCCTAAAGGAATAGTTTCTCTTGAAAGGGCATTTGACAACAAAGACAAGGCCTTCTCGGCTAGTACTGATAAAATCAATGAGCTTGAAGAGATAAACTTGGGCACAAGGATAGCTCCCAAGAAAGTTTATATAGGCAAGTCTCTCTCCCCAAGAATTAGAAAAAATTTGATTGACCTTCTCAGAAAATTTAGGCATGTTTTTGCCTAGTCTTATGAAGACCTTAAAGCTTACAGGGAAGACCTTTTCCAACATGAGGTTCCACTCAAAGAAGGCACAAAACCTTTCAGACAAAAGTTGAGACCCATTAACCCTACCTTGGCACCCAAAATGTAGAGTGAACTCAAGAAGATGATGGATGCTAGAATAATCAAGCCCATTAGGCATTCCACTTGGGTTTCAAATTTAGTGCCTGTCAGAAAAAAGAATGGCGATATCAAATTATGTGTAGATTTTAGGAATCTTAACATAAATTCTTTGAAAGATAACTATGGATTACCTACTATGGAGAACATGTTGCAAAAGGTCACTGGATCAAAATTGATGTCCATGATGGATGGTTTTTCTGGTTACAATCAAATGATGGTCAAAGATACAGAACAATTTAAAACTGCATTTACAACTCCATGGGGAACACATGTTTATGTAAGAATGCCATTTGGGTTGACTAATGCAGGTGCCACTTTTCAGAGGGCTATGGATGTAGCCTTTGCAGATTTCATTGATAGATTTATGGTGGTATATCAGGATGACTTGATAGCCTTTTCAACAAAAGAAGAACAATATTGTCAACATCTTGAGAAAATTTTTATCAGAGCATTGGAATATGGGGTTTCATTGAACCCAAAAAAGTGTGCCTTTGGTGTGACAGAAGGAAAACTTTTGGGGCACATTGTTTCAAAGGATGGTGTAAGGATAGACCCTGAAAGAGTGGAAGCTATTGACAAATTATTCTTACCAAAGAACATCAAGGGAGTTCAGTCCTTTTTAGGACAGATCAACTTTTTAAGAAGGTTTATTACAAACTTTGCAGAAATCAGTATTCCCATATCAAGGATGTTGAAGAAAGGAGCAAAAATGGAATGGAATACTGAAGCAGTCCAAGCCTTCAATGACATTAGGAGGGCCATTAAGCATGCCCCAATCTTGAAGACACCAGATTATAGCAAGCCAATGCAAATTTTCTCTTTTGCATCTGCTCATACTATTGCTGCAGTACTTTTACAAAAGAATGCTGAAGGTTTTGAACAACCTATTTCCTTTTTTAGCAAGACTTTACAAGCAGCAGAATTAAATTATGATATCATTGAGAAACAAGCTTATGCCTTGGTCAAGGCCATTAAAACATTTAGATGTTATTTGGTGGGAGCCACAGTGATTGCCTATGTTCCAAGTGCTGCAGTTAAGGACATTTTGGTCCAACAAGAGGTCTCAGGAAGAAGATGTAGATGGATTAACAGAATTCAAGAATTTAACATTGATATCCACATTACAAAGTTGGTTAGAGGTTTAGGCCTAGCTAAATTGATGGCCCAAAGTAATCTAAATGCAAACCAGATAAATTCTTTAGAAGAGGATCAAAGACCGTACATGTGTAACATGGATTGTTGTGAATGGTATAAAGATATTTTCAAATATCTACAAAAGATGGTCTTACCCCCTGAATTGGATGAAAATAAGAGAAGAACTATTAAACTCCACTCTTTGAGATATGCAATTATAAATGGTGAGCTTTGGTGGAGGAGTAATGAAGGTGTTTTGCTCAGGTGTGTAGACTATGATAAAGCCCAGCTCTTGATGCATGAAATGCATAGTGGAATTTGTGGAGGACACTACATGGAAAAGACTATAGCCCACAAGATCATCGGGGCAGGTCTTTGGTGGCCTTCACTTTTCAAGGATACCCATCAGTTTGTTAAGAAGTGTGATCCTTGCCAAAAGTTTGGAGGAAAGCTAAAATTCAGTGGGAATGTGCCCCTCAAACCTGTTTCTGTTCAAGCCCCTTTCCAAAAGTGGGGTATGGATTTCATTGGTGAAATCCCTAATAAATACAGTGGTGGACATTCTTATATCTTAGTGGCAACTGCTTATTTCACTAAGTGGGTTGGGGCAGTCCCTACAAGAAGAGCAACTAGCAAAGTAGTAATGGATTTTGTGATGTAGAATATTTTGACAAGGTTTGGTTGCCCAGAAACTATGGTGGTTGATAATGCGTTATGTTTTAGGTCAGAAGAGTTTGTTGACTTTTGCAGACATAATGGTATTAAAATTTCATATTCTTTTGCTTATCATCCACAAGGCAATGGCCAGGCAAAATCCAGCAATAAAAGTTTAATCAAGATTTTGAAAAGAGTCCTGGACAAAAACAAGAAGGCCTAGGATTCCAAGTTATTACAAGCCCTGTGGGCTGATAGGGTTACAATAAAGAAGGAAATAGGGTGTGCCCCTTTTGAATTAGTGTATGGAATAAATGCAAGATTACCCCAAAACAATTTGTTGCAGATGTATCATTTCATTCAAAAATATGATGAAGATGTTGAAGAAGATATGATAGTTAGAATGAATGACCTGATTCAACTCAATGAGGTAAGAAATGATGCACACATCAAAAATGAGAATTTGCAAGCCCAGTGCAAAGTCTTGTATGATAGAAGAACTATTCAGAGAAATTTTGCAGAGGGAGAAATGGTATTAATGTGGAATGTAAGAATGCAAGACAAAGGAAAACATGGGAAATTTGATCCCATATGGTTAGGCCCGTATATTATTGAAGAAAAATGGGGAGCGGGCTCTTACATTCTAAAGAATTTGACAGGAGAAATCCTGGAGTTGCTTGTTCATAGCCAATTTTTGAAGTTCTACCTCTCCTAAAGATTGTTGACTCTCTATACAGTTGTGTTTTAAAGTTTTTGTGTGCAGTTTCCTATTTTTGGTTCAAAGTTTTGGTTCTGGTCTGCTGTACCAGGAGATTCTAGCTTCTCATTGTATCTACAATAGATACATGTCCTTGAGCATGAGCCACTATTAGCACAAGTAAAAATTCCATGGTTGAATCATATTTTCTAGGCCTCTACAATTAGTTTTCAATTTTCCTGCCAAAACCCTAGGCAAAAATTTAAATTCTAGCCATTTGTAGGAAAAACCCTAAGTGTGCCCTATGGTTTGTTCTCATTGCATGTTACTTTTTGGGTCACTTAAAAACTGATAAATGCATGTGCATTAAATTTTATTACCCTAGCAGCCTTTATTTTCCTAAGTTTCCATGCGCCCAACTTTATTTTTTCCTAAGTTCAGTGGCAGTGATTTTTCCTAAGTCAAGCCCTTTAATATTTCCTAAAGTTTCTAGCCTTTATCCTTTCCTGGGCTCGGCTCTGACAACATCTACATCTAATGATAGGTGTAAGATCTCATGAAGTGTGTCAGAGGCTTCCGAAGTTACGCTAGCCATTGATTCTCTTTCACGGCAAAAGGATTTATAATGTAATGGGTCCACATGCTAGGTGTGCTTAGTCAACACTTTCTCATTGGTCCACGTATTAATGACTCAGAGTATTGTTAGTGGGGCCAATGATTTTAGAGGTTTAGTGGTTCTGAAAATGGTAGAGCATCGATGACCAGTGTGTGATCTTAAGGGTTTTTTCTGACTCATGAGGCTTTAAGATCGACCGTTGATTCCTTTTTGTGTTAGAGGTTTGTCAGAGCAGGGGTGAGATTCTTCATCAACGGTTGTCGTAAGATCTGATGGAATATGTTAGAGGTTTGAGATCTTTCGACAACCGTTGATCTCTTTTAAGGTGGGCCTAGTTTTTGGTCTAAGGTTTTGGCAAAGCGGTTAAATCTTTGGCTGCACTGATAAAGTTTTTTAATGTTCACGCATTCTCAAAATAAAATGGTGAAGTTCTAAATCTTCTCGCGAATGGGAAAATAGTCTATTCATTGAATCTTAGATTTATTTAGCAGTGTTCTAAGTTTCTTGGTGAGTAAGCGAATGGCTTTAGTCACCAATTCACTGAATAACTAAAGGGTCAAAAGGTTAAGGATTAGCCGAGTAGTGGGACCGCATGGTGATTCATCACCGAGGTGTCATATTATGATTGGCTGAGTTGGAAAGGAATGTGGACATGTTAGTGGGCCTGAGAGTTTCAAAGAGATGCTAGTGTGGAATATCAAACGGTCAGCGTGTGATCTCATGAAGTCTGCCAGGGCTATGAGATTATACACCAACCGTTTGATCTTGAGCTTATGAAAAGTGGGTCCAATATGCTGATTCATCACTGACGTGCTCCATTTTCATTAGTTGAGAGTTTTTGATGATGTGGAAAGTGATTTTTTAAAGAGTTTTGTTGACTATTGTGAGATTCTACGAGCTGCCCGATCTGCCAAGAATAAGATGCATCGATGGTCACGTTTTAAAGTTGAGCCGGTTACCATTTTTATTCAAATTCAAATGTCCTGCAGGGTTTTGCTAGGGTTTTTGAACCAGTGAGTCATGTAAATGAAGCGGTGGCTGAGAATTTATTGTTTCAGGACAAATTGCAGTTGGGAAAGGATATAGAAGACATAAGTTATTGCTAGAATCTGATTTTGTTTCCTATGATGTCGAGCCAGTTGAATATCAGGGTTGATTTCTTACAGAGGGGCATTCATTGTAGTTTGACAGTGAGATAATAAAATCAGATTTGTGAGAAAGAGCAAAGGATAGCATTGAAAACATAAAGCACGTCAACTCAATTACAGATATCTCATATGTTTCAGTGGGGTATTAATTGTAAACCTTTTGGGGTTGTTGTAAAATTTTTTTTAGGGTTAATTTTGGTAACCCTAGAATGATCGGTTGCTTGTTGCATCTCTTAGTATAAAGAGATTTTTCATGATAATTCTAATGGATTGGAAGTTCAGATGTTAAAAGATAGAAATTTTTTAAACCCTAGCTTTTTAGTCAAGGATTGTAATTTTTGATATCATTTTATCAAACAATAGAGAAGGAATAGAGGTTATCTTTATCTTGTAAGCTTTCTATTCTAGATACTGTATGCATATGGTGAAAGGTTATACTTAATACAAACCTCAGATCTTTGCTCTCCTTTGCTCTATTCTTTGAATCTTTAAATCTTTGCATAAATTTTATATGAATGTATTGGTGCTTTGAGTTCCAACATAGGGTTAGATTAAATATTGCTCAAAGTGGGATATGTGTTCTTAGAGTTTATTTCAAGGATTCTCATAAGTAGGAAAGATTTGAAGCCCTTTGTGTTTATGTCTAAAGACCAATTTCAAACACCATTTGTATCCATTCTTTTCCTTGATATCTTGCCCAATAGATAAGGCACTGGCCTATATTCTCCTATCTTTGTGTTGAGAAGAGTGATTCAAATCTTATAATCCCAAATCATTCAAATCACTACCAGTCTTTACTTTTATTTACATTTATGTATTGTCCTACCTAGTGATGGAGAGTCAATGAACAATAGGTTCTTGTTTAGTACTTTCTCACTGTATCCATCTGTTGAAAGATCCAATAAAGAAATAAGGGGCAGAGTTGGAACTATCAGTCAGAGTTAATACTATTGGATCAGGTGCGCCCACCTTGGTTTTGTAGAGCCAGAAGCAGAAGAGGGTAGTCTTATCCCCATAGTTGGTCCAGTTGCTTATAGATTGCCCATATTTGGAGCTAACCATTCCTTAACATCCATCATAAGCATATTGGTATCTCATGGAGTGTAAAATCCTATCCAAGAACCAACAGATCCCCCACATGATAGAGGCCACGGGGATGCTCCTCCCACCCATTCTTCAGCAATAGTAAACCTTATTGTAATTGTACAAATGAGATAGTTGAAAAATATTATATTATTATGTTATTTTATTTAGGGTTTTGGAGTTATTCTGATAGTTTTACTGATATTCTTATCACAAATTGATGTTCAGGATAGGGGAAAATAACTTGCAACAACATAGAAAATAGTTTTAGATACAGATGAGGATATTCCAGAAATACCTAATATAATAAATACGGTGAAGAAAACTAAAAAAAGTCAATGCAAAAATTATTAGCATTTTGGAAGATGAAAATCCAACCGAGGAGATGCTGAAGAGGACAGATGAATTGATGTCACAAGCACGTCATTTTGAAGCAGTAATGAGTCTTTAGTTATAACAAAAGTTCAATAAAGGTTTATATTTTATACTCTTTTATGTCATGATCTAAAATATGTATGTGTTCTTGTTACATGATTTTTTGTTTGCTCAAGTACCTGGTCATGGACATCGCAGTGAGGCCAGTACTAGCAGAGCTCCGACCACCTTAGGTAAAATAATCCTTAAGTTAACAAGTTACAAGGAATTTTTTCTTTGGAACATTCAAAAACTTCATTGGACTTACTTATTAGAACTATACATTTTTCATTGGACATACTGATACCATAGATACAGCTATAGGAAAAGGTACAATTACAAAAAATTCAAAATTTCTAAGAAAATTTTCGCTCAAACTTTATTGAAAGCTACTCTTACTTTTATTATTTTAGAATGTCTTTGCTAACAATGTATTGTTCAGGTGATCAAGTGCAGGTGACTCCTCCTAGGAGGTCGACTAATGTCCATCTGAGATTTCTGAGTGTAATGTCAGCAACAAGGGACATGAAAACATCGACGCTTTCATGGTCTATGCCTGGTAAATCCTTATTTTCTATATTTGGTTTTGTGTTAATTATGATTTGATAATTTGTACTTTAATCTTGGGTGCATCTCATAGTGGGTTAATTTTGTGGAGTAGGAGATACAGCAATGCCGTCTACTATGCCAAATATAGATCAGAGTACTTGTATTGGTGATAATTCACCATCATTTCCTAGATCTACTCGTGTTTCTAGCACAGGAGTTATGCATACGTCATTGTTGATTGACGATAAAGAATTGATGTCTTTAAAATGTCCTAAGCTTCTAGGTACTTTAAAATGATTATTATTTATATTGTAATATGTATTTACCTATTCATAACAAGTTTTTGATTGATGATCCCATGACATTTTTGTAGGAAATGATTCTTTTTATAAAATGCTTTATGACTTCACATTGAATATATTCAGGCCCACCATACATACAAGGTGGAACATCATAAGTGAATTAACCCTATCCCATTATTTTTATTTCATATCATTAATTGGTACAATATTTTTCCTTTCATTCAGGCCTTTTCTTTTACTATATTCAAGGTACACAACTTTAGTTTATTTTTCTATCTAACAATTTTGTGTTTTTTCTTAAAAGGTGGAACTTGCAAGACAAAAAAATTAAAAGATCGTCTCATTAAATATTTAGAGCATGAGTTTGGTAGTAATATTTTTGAGGAGAAGAAAATTTTAGAAAAAATTTCCAAACATCTTAAGACTGTGAGGGACTCATATAGAAGGAGTCTCGACCAAAACCCAAAGTACGAGTGTCCTCCCTTTATTCCAGTGAGGGATTGGAATAAGTTCATTTTGGATGCAAAGGAGAAAGGGGATGCTCAAAGAGGAATTACACTAGCTAATGAGAGAAGAAGGTATGTGATAGTATTAACCACTGGTAGAATGTAATAATGCACTAATTAGTGATATTTATATCTATATCATCTAACATATTTCAAACTTTTCATAGGTTGTAGGTGTATGCACCCTAAAATGGTCACCTAGACTTTGGGCCCCCATTCAGCAATTTATCAAATCCCTGAATCAATATTTTAAAAAATTAGCATTTTTCAATTTATATCAATTTCTTTGATCAAATCCTATTTTATCATTTTCAATTATTTTCCTTGGGCTAACCATTTTATCCTAAGTCTTTATTTATTTAAAAGAAATTTCCTCGCCTTTTAATAAATAAAAAACCCCCACTTTTCCTCTTATCCTAAGTTGCACAAATAAAGCATTATTCTTATTTTATAAAAAGAAGAAAAGCACTTTTTGTCTCATATGGACACAAAAGTCAACTCTTATTTTCTCATTGGAGGATATTTGTGCACATGGATTGCTCCTCTTTCAAGCTCCACCCTTGATTAAATCTTTTGCCTCTTAATCTCCACGGTCCATTCCTTTTCAATTCCTTTAAAAGGAGAGCTCTTTTCTCATTCTTAGATCCCAACTTTTTATGCTAATCTTATGTTGCAGGATTTCTTGGAGACTTTGGAGCTTTTGGAGATCATTCTTGCATTCTAGTTTCATTTCTTGCATCATAGCCTTCATGGCATCTAGCTTAGATTCCTTTATGCTTTAGATTAGCCCACATAGCTTAATTAGCAAAGATTTGTAATACTTTCCTTTCATGGCTTAGCTTGCATCTTCATTCTTAGCAATGCTTGCATTGCATTGCATTCTCATCTTGATTCTTGAGGATATTGTCATTCTTGCCCTTGTCTCTTTGAATCTCCCATTGTGTGGTTTACTAGCAAGGTTGCATGCTTCAATAGCTCTACTGAGAGCACCATCAACATCCTTGTGACTCCATGCCTAGGGAGCTCTAGGTCGCTTTCTCAAGGTTTCCCATTCATGGATTCCCTTGGAAGTAATGACTTAGAGAAGTGCACTATTTAGTGTGTACATTTTTGGCGCCCACTGTGGGGAAGAACATTCTTGTTTTGTCCTTCATTTTCTACATTTCTGTCATTTTTTTCATCAATATTTTCTTGTTGTTTCATCAAAATTTGCTCTCCGGTTTTTTCTGACAGAATTATCATGCGACAATTTTCCAGTGTCGTATAATACTTTCTTACATACCAGTGTGATATTTTACCAGTTATAATATCCCATGCTTTGGAAAATTATATCGCACTCTTGTTCTATTTTCTGTCACACGCAGGTAGCAGGAATTATCACCCAGAGATATATTATCGCACCAGTACAGGATGAAATATCGCATGACTATTTCTCTAACAAAAATATCACCCAAGCCTAGCAGTGAGAAATTTTTGTCATTTCTTTGCAAGATCTACTTGGTTTTGATTCAGACTTCTGATTTGCTGTTGTAGGGTAGGGGTCTATTTGCAGATTTCATTTGATTTTTTGATGTGCTAACCCTTGTAGGGATAATAAGTGGTGCTTGTAGGTGCTCCTATTGCTTGATTATTTTCCTAAAAGAACTCATGTCAAAGCTTCAAATGTACAAAGGCTACTAACGGTTTTTGTAGGGCTGCCCAAAAGCATAAAAATCAATCAAGTGCTTGTTTAATTGCTTTATTTTGAGTGCGGCATATACTATTTGTTTCATTTCATAGGCACTTAATATCTTGTTGTAGGAATTTTTGGGTGGTAGGAGAAGTATGCTCTTCACCCTTGTGGTGAACCAAAAAATCTTGACCCATCTTTAGATTTTGAAAGCAAGAGGGTAATTGAACCTTTGGTTGGTGTGTTTGGGAGATATTTTTGAGCTAGGAGATTATGCTCTTCACCCTTGAGGTGAAACATAAATCCTGACACTCAAAGGTTGATCCACTCTTTGTTTAGCTTTTAGAATCCTTTAGTGGGCCTATTCTCGAGTAATCAAGAGGAACGACCTAAGTGGGGACAAGATTTTCACCGGCTATTCCAACCTACTGTAAACTCAAGGCTATTAAGGACACAAAACCTTGGTAGATGTAGTACTTGTCTTCGCTTGATGTGAGTACTTGTGGGATTGTGACCATGAGGAAAATGTTGAGCAAGAATGCTTAAGGTACTCTTGTGGCCGCGAGGTCCATTACTTGCCACAAGGTAAGGAGTCCCTTTGGGGAGCAAGAGGGGTATTATGAACAGAAGCCCTTATTAAGAACTATAGATAGAAGCCACCCTATTTTTCCACTTAGCTTCTTGGTGCAAGGATTGATCCAAGTGGAATAACCTGGATCACCCCAAGATTACTCACCATCTGTGTTCCTTTGGTTGTGTCATTGGCACTTCCATGGCAAAGCCAATATCTATTGTGGGTAACCACTTTGTGTGAGGCAATGGGACATCAAGTGTGGTCCAAATTGTTAAGTATTGAGCCATTGTCTTTTTAGGCTAGTAAGTGCTTGAAGTGTTCTCACTATGATCTACCCATGTAAACGTTCTCAAATATCAAACATCATGGTAGCATTCATAGGATTTTATTACTTTGATGTCACAATTGCTTGTCTTGGCAAGGTTTCTTTTGCCCTTGTGCAAGTGTTTTATGACATGTTTGATCACCTACTATTTTCAAACCTATCTATTTACTGCTGTCGCTATGCTTGAAACTAAAAAATCCAACTTTCAAACTAAAATTTTGAACAAATTGCCCTTAAAACTAAGATTTTTAGCACTCACTAGTCAAGAGTCGTACGATGTTGAAGCTGTATCACACACTGTACTGAGAATTATCATGTGATAGTTCGTCACTGGAAGACTATCACACTGCTTGCTAGAAATTATCGCACAAGCTACCTAGAAACTGTCGCCCTACTTACTACAAAATATTGCCTGCTCAGAAATTATCACACTTTTAGCCTAGAAACTATCGCACAGAGTATTTTTACTACCTAACTTGTTTTTTGCAATTTTCAGTCTTTCCTTAGTCAACCACATTTTAGTAGGTGACCTACTCTACTGCTAGAAACCTATTTGTACCTTGGGTTCCTGATTTTAGACCCCTTGAATTAAGTCTTCTCTGATTTTACAAAGTAGTCTTGCTTGGCATCGATAAGTTAGGAATTATCCTTGTTGAAAAAGTACACCTTTAGAATCTTTGGTAACACGCTTGGAGAATTTTAGTACTCTTTTGTCCAATTGACTTCCATCAAGATTCAATTTCAATTATATATTTGGCAAATCCATCCTCCTGGTCCATATGTGTTAGGATACTCATCCTTTTAGTATACACCTCTGTGGCAGTGTTGGTTTGCACCTTTTGCAACTTTCTATCTTACCATCTCTTTTTGGACAATTGAAAACTTTCACTATCCTAGTTTGGTATTGACGTTTCATAGGGTCATCTTGTCACCAAGGGTCTTTTTCTTTCATGTCGGTTACGACAAGGTACCAAGTTAGTCAAGAAAAATGACAACAAGTTGTCTTTGAATAATTACCCTTAGTCCAAACTTGTCAAAAGTGAAAGAGGAAGAAACCTATCTTTGATCAATCACCTAGGAGCGAGTCTGAGGCTTGGTTTGACCCAAAGAGAAATCCTAGTGAGTTGAGTCCCTCTTTACCATCCTCTCAATCAAATATGGACATGAGCTACACTTTGACTAGGAAACAAAGAGAAGCAATGGATCAAACTCTTGATGACATTTTCCAAAGACATAGGGATAACATGTTGTTTGGTGATGATAATGAACCTGAATCACCCCCTATTAACTCAAGATATCTAGATTCCCATCAAAGAGTTGAAAGACATTATGGGAAAGCTCACCAAGATGCATGGTCACAACATGAAGACCAAAACAACGAATCTGGTGATGCTCATGTGAATGCCGCATTCACTAATGACTTGGTCAGACACTCAAGGTCCAACTCTCCACTCAAAACAACCTCAAGATATGCTAATGAAAGGCTTAAAAGAATTGAGTGTGAAAAGAAAGCCTTTTTGGATGAACAAGCTGCTGAAGAAGAAAATTTTAGACACCTAGAGGAAGAGCAACAAGCCTTGTTGGAATTGAGAAGAAAAGCATTCAAAGAAGAGCAAGATAGGCTTTTAGCCCAACAACTCAATGACCAATTTAACAAAAGGGGTACCAATAGTGGAAACAACTCTCCACCCTCTACTCCCTCAAGAACCCCAAGAAGTAGAATGTGGTCAAGGACCCCTTCAAGATCTTCAAGTCCTAGAGGAAGGAGGATTTCACAACATAGGAGATGAACACTTCCTAGGAACTCAAGACAACCCTCCCAACGAGCTCATCATGGCTCTCAACATGGAGGAAGTAGTGCAAGTTTTGATGATCAAGACTTTATGAGAATGCAACAAGAGCCACTATTCCAACAATATGTGGAGAAGTACCTTGATCAAAATAAAGATAGGTTCCTAGAGAGTTTGATTAACAAGGGTGCTAGAGTCCCTTACAACTTTGATGTGGATAGGACAATCAAGAAACAAGGACCCTCTCAAGAAGAGGAAATCAAGCAACACAAATGACTGATGGAAAAGGTGTTGGCACCTAAAAGTTCCTTTTCACTTGATTCTATTTGTCCCAATCCTTTTGATAAAAGTGTGACTATGACGGATTTTCCTAGGAAAGTTGAAATTCCCCAATACGACAAGTATGATGGCAATGACAACCCACATGATCATGTGTGTCAATTTTATATCATGAGTTTTGAGTTCCACCAAGATGACTCTTACCTTATGAGATTATTTCCAAGGAGCCTCAAAGGCCAAGCCATGGAGTGGTTTACCAACATAACCCCTCCTGTCAAAACTTTCAAAGAACTTGTCCACAGATTCATTCAACATTTTGCATACAACTTGTCAAGATCAGTTACTATGTTGGACTTATGCAATTTGAAATAGAACCAAGGGGAATCCTTTGTTACCTTCTTGCAAAGGTGGAGACGGTTGTGCTCCTGCTATTCTAGGACTATTCCTAAGCATGAAAGGATTGACATCATTGTTAGTAATTTGGTGCTTGAAATGTGTTATGAGGTTTGAAAAATGGTCTTTGATTCCTTTGATACTATGGTTGAGACCACATGTCAAATTGAAGATGTCTTAAAGGAACAACGTATTTTGACCAAACATAGCAATAACAACAACGGTCAAAATCCTAACAATGCCAATAAGGACAAAGGCAAGCACTCGCACTGGAATAAGAATAAGAAAGTAGTCAATGATGGAGTTGTGGACTCTTCCCAACCCAAGGATCAAGGAGTCCTACATTTGTCTAGTGCAGTCCAAGCTATGAAGCTCAACACATCCTCCAACCAACAAGTGAATAAACCTAAGTATCAAGAAAAGCCCAAGAAAAAGTTGCAATAGTTTTCTAAACTGGGTGAGTCCTATGAGGATGTTTTCGAGACCCTTATTGCTAATAATCTTGCACAACCACAAGATCCAACAAACTTTCACATACCTAATGTTAAGCCACATTGGTGGAATGAAAAAGCTTTCTGCAAGTACCACAATGGCATTGGACATGATATCAAACATTGCTGGAAACTTAAACACCTTATCTAGGATCTTATTGAAAGTGGTAAACTTTAGATTGATGGGTTGAATAAAAATGCTGACAACAAGGCATTCAAGGAGCCTTTGCCCAAATATGAAAAGAGGGAAACCTCTAAACCCAAGAATGGCAAGGCTGAAATCAACTATACCTACACAGGTGCAAAAAATGTGGTTAATATGCTTGAGATTGTTGAGGAAAATGTCAACATCATGTGAAACAAAGATTCTTATAGTCATGATGTGGGCTCTCCTCCTATATTTGATGAAGAACCCGTGGTGGTGCTTAGGGGTCCTCACTCTCAAAGGTCATCCCAATCTCTTAACGCTATCACTGGAAGCCAAAGTCAAGGTCCTCTGGTTATTAGAGGTCTTAGTTCCAACCAGTCTAGAAAACCCAAGCAAGTGACATCGAAGAATGTCACCACCAAGTCAGCAGTCAATTGTGAGATGAACTACAATCTTGTCGACCAGTTACAAAGAACACCAACTCAAATCTTAATTTTTGAACTCCTAGAATTGTCTCCAAGACATAAGCATGTCCTTGAGGGTGCTTTGCGTACAACCAATGTCCCTAACAACATAGATTTTGACCAATTCCAAAATATGGTTAACCACCTTGCCAGCCCTCACTACCTCACATTCTCAGAAGAAGATGACAAAGCCTTGAGCCATCTGCATAATCTTTCCCTTCATATTGAAGTCATGATCCACAAGACCCATGTCAGGCATGTGTTGATTGATGGGGGTGTTGGGCTCAATATTTGTTCCTTGAGTTTGTTGAAGATACTGGGTTACTCCGAGCAAGTTATTGATACTCGTAAGAAAATCACCATTAAAGCCTATGATGAGGCAGAGAGAAGCTCCAAAGGCTTGGTCATCCTTCCTGTTAGGATTGGCCCCATTGAAAAGGACATTTTGTTCCAAATTGTTGATGCTGGTCCTTTAGCCTATAATATCCTATATGGTAGACCGTGGATCCATGACATGCAAGCAGTGTTGTCCACCTACCACCAATGTGTCAAGTTCCCCTATAATGGAGTAGAAGTTTGTATACCTGGGGATAGCACATTATCTGTTAATGCAATTTTAGTAGGGACTCATGTTCCTCTCAACAAAGAAGCAAAGGATTTTGATGCCACTTTAGCACAATGCCAGAATAAGTTTAAAGCCATAGACCTTGGTATGGGGGGTTATCAAATTGACTCCTTCACAAAACTGCCAGTCTCACCTAGGTCCTATGGTAAACCTTCACAAGAGATGCATCCCTCATCTTCAACAATGACTCTGTTTGGTACATTTGTAGAGTCCTCAGTGCCCATCCAGGATGAAAAAGAGGAGGTAGCTATTAGAGACTTGATTTACAAGGAGGAAAAATACAAGCATAATGAAAATTTCTCCCCATCTCCTAAAGCTTATGGGAGAGGATACACCTTGGTCAAAAATATGGGCTACCCAAGTCATGGTCCTCTCAGTCACAGATTAGATGCTAAGGCTGAACCACTCAATCATGCTCTCTTTGGCCAGAGATCTAAGACAACGGTTGGCCTAGGTTTTGAAAGTCAGAATAAGAAACTACTCCTATCCTTGCTGCGACAGATAGTGATGATGAATCTAGCTACATACCCAATTTGAAAAATCAACAAGATAGGTGTGAAGATTGGGTCCCTTCCACCAAACTCCTTTGGGGAGATTTAGATGCTCCAGTTATCAATCCAATAGTTTCAGACCTAGAACAAGAACAATCCACTATTGAATATCATGTTGAGGATCCTATTCAAGAACATCAGTACACAAATGGCATTCAAGAAGGTGTTACCCTTGATGACATCAAAGCCTCTACCTCAAGGCCTAAAAAACATGCTCGGTGTAAACATCTCAGCTGGGATTCAGATACAGACTCACATTAGTATGAGTGGGAGACTCTTTTTTATTGTTCTACAGTTGACATGGACATTGATGTTGTCCATACATATAGTTCCCAACCTGAGGTAGCTAATGAGTCTAGTGTAGGATTAGAGGATTGGAATCCACAAGTCACTTTAGTGGACGATGCTTCACTTGGTAGGATAAGTCCTGATTTGGGTAACTTAGAGGGATACTTGATGGATCCTAACTCTACAATCACCAGAGATGATACCATTCGCATACACAATATTGAACTAGTCATTGACCTACCCCTTGCCAATCCTCACTTAATTGATTGGTCTCAGCGCTATCAAGAGCCTCGGCTCCTAACTTTTCAAAATTACTATGAGATAGCCCATTACTTAAATGCTCTCAAATCTGTAGTCTCTTCCACTAGTGAACCAACTACAAGCACGATAGGACTAGATATCAAGTACCTTAGTCACAAAATGAAAAGAAAAGAAAAAAAGAATAAGAGTTATGATGGCGAAAACCACTGTGTGGCAGTGTCAGAACCTAAAAAAGTAAAAATAAAGGACATATCTGAGGGTGAAAACCTCTTCGAGGCCCCTAAGGATGAGGTACTTGATCATCTCCCAAGTTACTTTCAAGACAGATCTTCAGTGCTTGTTGAGCCTACACAACTAGTTAATTTGAATACACAAGAGCCTCCACAAATTGTGTATTTAGCTCAATCTCTATCAACACAAGAAAAATAAGCATATACCAAGTTCCTACAGACCAGGAAGATTAATTTTTCTTGGACTTATTCAGACATGCCAGGATTGGACACTAGTCTCATTATGCATCACTTATCCATAGCTCCAGGTATCAAACTGGTAAAATAGAAATTGAGGAAAATGCATCCTCATGTCATGCCCCGCAAGGGAACCAGGGAAGAGAACACAGATTCTCTTTGTAAAAGAAAAACCTAAGTAATGATTTATGAAATTTTTTGAATTTTTAAAACAATTATAAGAACAAAACTTAAACTTAGTTTCCTCCCAAGGTTCCCTTCTATTTAATGCATGATTCATTTAAGTCCATTTAGTAAACTAACAACAAGATATACTTCTCAAAGCAAATTACATCATATCACTATAAGATTCTTTATTAAGAACTACAAAGTACTTTCATTTCAATTTTCCATTTAAAATCATCTACATTCCTAAGTACTCTTTATGAACAATATAAATTTTAAATCAAATAGAATAATCTAAACCATTTGATACATTGCAAGTAATACATTTGTTTTTCAATAGCCTTTTTTTTTCACTTAAATAAGAAACATACTACTATACTTGAAATGTTACCAAATCCTTTTTCTTTTCCAACATACATCTAATACATAAGGTTCACATCCCTATTTTCCCTCTTTCCTAAGTCTACCCATTCCAAATACATCATTTTGAAATACATTACTGATTACATTACATTCAACTCTTGATGGGAGGTAACAATAATTTTACATCATGAAATATAATTACAAAGCCTTCATTCTTCAAATTGGTAAATAAGCAAGCATGGATCTTCAAACATTACATCCACAATAGATACCTCGATAAAAATATTTACCACCCAACCATGTGGATACCTAAAAGGCCCACTCCCCCATGCTAGGAGATAAACACCAAGGTCCACAAAGAAGGAATAGCTAGGCCAAACCTAGGGTTGGGTAACCTTTCCCAATAGCAAATAAAAGATGATCAAAGTATGAATCTTTCCCCAAAAGGCTCTAAGGCTTGGTAGAAACTCTAAGCAACAACCTAAGTGAGTGTCATCGCATAGCCCTCACTCCTTGGGTTGTCCTGGTACTAGCCACTTCGGGCCCCGACCCCCAAGTAGGCACATGTGGGATCGAATGCCTTTCATACTAACAAGCGCTATTCGGTCGTACCTACGCATAGGTACCTTCTCCCACTCCCATCCATAGCCTTTACTAGCACTAATGGCATGGGCGAGGCACATTTAATCTTTTTAATGTTTTAACCCATTCCCATAAGTTTAATTAAGTTTTCACTTGTTAAATAACTCTTCAATTGGTTATCTTGGTTCTAGCCACTTAAGGCCCCGGCCCCGCACTGAGAGCCACTCACTAGGTGTCGTTAGGTTTTCTACCCTTAACCCACATTTCACAATCACATCATAAACATAGTAGAAACATATCATAAACACATTTGTAAGATTGCATCAAAGAGTAGAAAATAATAAGATAGTTTATGAACGTTTAGGGAAATTAGGAACGTTTAAGGATGTTTAGAATGTCCTGATCCTTTAGACAACCCTAAACCCTAAACTTCTCCCTAAACACATCCTAACCCTATTAAGGAAGCTAAATGCATTGGATATAACATCCGCCAAACATATTTAAGGTTTTCACAAATTTCCATATGCCAAAAGATAATGTTCCATAAATTTCCATCTAAGTTTGAAATTTGACTAAGTCTAATTTTATTAAAATCTAAAATCTAGAAGTTGCAGCTTAACTCCTAGAAATCTAAAACCTATTCCAATCAATTTGAAAGGTACCTAATCCCTTTATACAAGTATAACTTAAAGTATAAGGAATTAAGGAATTAAGGAATTAAGGAATTAAGTACGTAAACGAATACTTAAATGTTATACTTGTATAAAGCGGATATTATTAAAACCCATATTTAAAAATTTAAATAAACAAATATAATTTCCACCAAATATTTATAAACCAACTAGACTATGAAATTCCTATTAAACCATAACTAAATTTAATAGCAATCTAAGTATCCTAAATTTAATATTCATTAAAATCTAGAAAGAAATAAAACCCCTACCACAAATTAAATTAAAAAAAACAATTTAGAAGTGACTTATGGGGGGGACCCTGTGGGCCCCGCACCCCATTGACCTAGCACCCTGCACGCTTTCCCAACTCACGGGTACTGCTACTGCAGTACCTGCTATCGTAGCAGTCAGGTACTACCGTAGCAGTGCCTGCCAGTGCTACGGTTGGGAACCGTGAGGAGAGTGGGGAAGGTGGTGGCCCCCACTTCCAAACCCTTTCATTTTTTTGTTTTGTTTTATAATAATTTATTTTTTATAAATCATTTTTTTTTTAAACATAACTTTATTTAAGCATCTATAATTGTTTATGTATAACTTTATAACTATATAGTTTTATTTTTATTTTTATTGTTTTACATTAATAATTTATTTATTAATTTTTGAAGCACAACTTTATTTAAACATACATAATTATTCAAGTATAACCTTATTTAAGCATAATATTATTTAAGCATATATTATTTTGATAGCTAATAGATATATTATTTATTTTGACAGCAAATAAAATATAGAATACTACCCATATTTCTTACTGATAAACTATATACAAATAATCTATTCTCGAATTCATCCTATAATTAAATAAGCGATTGTCATTGTTCATTATTATAGCAATTTATATATATTTGTATAAACAGCTACTATGATATAGAAATTAATGACATAATACAATAATGTATTTACACCGGACATAATACAATATCATATAAATGGCTCACAGAATAATGTATAAATATTTTGCACATATGGATACAAATAAACATATACAGCCACATTCAAACATAACAAACATTCTTAATATAAAAGAGAATAATCTCTCAGTATGGATTCCAACCTGGAGTCCTGCGAGGACCGGTTGATGAAGGAAGATCAAATCCTCTCCAATGTTTCCAGCTCTCCTTTGAATCCCTTTTCTTGCAATCTTCCAGCCTCTACCCATAACAATCCAAATGCCAAACTCACAGAATAAGGGACTTCTCTCCTTAAAAATATCAATTTTTCTACAATAATAATACTAATCCTCTTCTCGAAATCAATTCTTCTCCCCCCACTCCCATACACAGGAAAGCCTTTCCCGTAAATAGAATGGAGGAGGTGGTTGCACAAGTAATCCAACCGATGCAACCATCTCAACTATCCATTCGTTAATAGTTAATGGGATGGTTAGCAAAAATCATTCCCGTAAAGGTGAATACATTTTAAATAAGACTATGATCTATGTTCCCTAAATTTAAGGGTGTTAAAATAAATAATATAATCTCAAAATTAATTTACTAACTTATTTAACTATGGTAATAGAATTTACCAATCCTATTTACCACTTATAAAAATAACATAAGAATAGTTTCCTTCACACAACTAATTAATTTATTATATAATAATATATTAAAATATGTATTCATAGGCATATGTGTGCACCCATATGCTTATGGTACATATACCATAAATAAGACACATTATTATTAATATTAAATATTAAAATAACATTATTATAAAATATATTATTTATCCATACACTAATCCACATTCTAAAATATATATCAGGTAGCTACTAACATAAGTTAGATTTTTCCACTATTTATTTAAAATATTTTATTATTACTATTGTCATAGTCACTTTGTTATTATGAGTATTATAAAATAATATCATAAAATTATTCATTATTATAGGTATTAAAATCACATGATTTAAATCACATACCGACTTGTTCCTAACGAGATATGATAGTATAATAGTAGCTACTACTAAAGATAAATTGCTAAATCATACCTTCAATGAACAATTATTCACAACAATATACCATGAAGACAAGAACTAGCTACAAGATCCACAAATCCAACAACTACGAGATCACACAATACATCCACACAAGGGACTGAATCAACACTTCCCACCTAAGGATAAAAGGATCAAAGGTGAAGTTTCTTCCTATGGAACCAGGTGATATCTCCATAACAACAACAATGATCAAGGATTTTGAGGGATCGCTCAGACCTGTGGAGCCAGGTGGAGACAATACTCGGTACCTGCAATCCTGCATCACCAAGAAGAGATGCATATATATACATATGGATATACAAATCAGATATATACAAGTAGATGACTAGGATCAATACATCATGTGGACCTCAGCTAAGTGAGTAACTACGACTTCATCCTGAGTCATGAAAACATATCAGACACATATCCATGAAACATAAAACATCATGATAATGGTTAGATTCAATCCTTGGGTTAGATCCATAAAACATATAAAAATAGATGGCTTTCTAATCTCATAAACATATAAATGATAACCATAAATGAGCATATCCATCATATCATCATTCACAAAACATAAATGTAAATGTATAGTCCTGACCATCATAATAAAAATGTCCAAATCAGCAAAGTCTAAGTATCACCATAGGAGAGGTATTACACCTCACATAGCTCTTCTTGTCAAAGCTGAATTAGAAAAACTCCTCAGTGCATGATTTATAAGAGCCATTGATTATGCTGAATGGATATCCAATATTGTACCAGTTTCAAAACATAACAAGTCCATTCGTGTCTACATAGATTTTAGAGATCTTAATAAAGCATGCCCAAAGGATGATTTTCCACTTCCAAACATAGACATGATAGTGGACATGACTGCGGGCTATGAGATCTATTCTTTGATGGATGGTTTTTCTGGGTATAATCAAATCAAAATAGCTCCTGAAGACCAAGAAAAGACTACTTTCACTTGTGCATGGGGAACCTATTGCTAGAATGTCATGCCATTTGGATTAAAAAATGCAGGAGCTACTTATCAAAGAGCTATGACTACCATCTTCCATGACATGATGCATAAGAATATGGAAGATTATGTGGATGACACCTTGGCAAAATCTAAAAAAGGGATACACACCTAGGTGATTTAGAAGTAATTCTAGATCATATGGAACAATTTCAATTGAGATTAAATCCCAAAAAGTGTGCATTTGGAGTCACCTCTGGAAAAATCCTAGGATTTATCATTTTAGTTAAAGTAATAGAGGTGGACCCAAAGAAAGTTCAAGCAATAATGGATATGCCACCTCCCAAAAATATCAGTCAAATGAGGAGTCTTTAAGGATGCCTTCAATCCATAAGGAGGTTTATTTCACAACTGGCTAATAGAGCTCAACCCTTTAACAAAACTTTACACAAAGGGGTTAAATGTGTCTAGAATGAAGATTGTTAGCAAAGCATGGACCAAATCAAATAATACTTGGCTAATCCTCCAATCTTAATGCCTCCTATCCCAGGAAAACCACTCATATTGTATGTGTCAGCAACAAAATCTTCCATGGGGGCATTATTGGCTTAGCTTGATGATACTAGAAAAGAAAGGGCTATATATTACATCAGTCATACTCTTGTGTCATATGAGGTCAACTACACTAGTATTGAAAAATCTTGCCTAGCGGTGGTCTTTGCTTTCCAAAAGTTGCGACATTACATGCTTGTGTATACAATACACCTCATTGCAAAAATTGATCCTCTCAAATATTTGCTTGGTAAGGCTGCTCTCACAGGTAGACTTGCTAAGTGGATGATGATCTTATCAGAATTTGACATAGAGTATGTTGAGTGTAAGGCTATAAAAGGACAAGCCATTGTAGATCAATTGGTTGATTTTCCAATTCAAGACAAAACACTAATTCAAGTTGAATTTTAGATGAGCACATAATGTACATGACTGCAATAACATGGAAGATGTTCTTTGATGGCTCTTTCATGCAAAATGGTTCAGGAGTAGGAGTGTTATTTGTTTCTCCTCATGGGTACACAATTCCTAAGTCCTACAAAATATTGTTCCCATGCACAAATAACATTGTTGAGTATGAGGCCTTGAAAAATGGACTCAAAATGGCTATAGAGTGGAGAATCATAGAGCTGCATATCTATGGGGATTCACAATTGATAGTCAACCAAGTTAATGAAGAATACCAAACCAAAGATGAAAAACTGGTACCCTACAAGAAAATGGTTGATTCATTGTGATGATATTTTACCTTGTTACATTTTAGGAAATCCCTAGAGCAGAGAATAAAGCAGTTGATGCTATGGCTACATTGGCTTCACTTCTTCAACTAGAACAACATGAGTCCAGATTTGAATTCCTAGTGGAAGAGCTACGTTACCCTATCTATGATTCCCATGAAAGCCAAGTTGTTTTTACCCTTATTGGCCATGAGTCATCCCACTATGGTGCCATTTATTCATACCTCCATGATGGTACTATTCCCAAAACCTTCAATCATTCTGAACAAAGGAACCTAACCCGAAATGCCTCTTGCCACACCCTTGTCTCTGGTGATCTGTATAGGAGGGGTTTAGATGGAACACTTCTTAGGTGTTTAGAGAAGGATGAGTCCAACCAAGTGTTAGTTGACATTCACGAGGGAATTTGTGGAGGACATTCTAATGGTCTTGCCATGGCCCAAAAGTTGCTTAGGGCGGGGTACTATTGGCCTACCATGCAGACAGGTGCAGTAGATTTTGCTAAATCTTGTGAAAAGTGTCAGAAACACAGTAACCTGATACATGCTCCAGGTAGGGAGCTTATTCCTTCTATTTCTCATTGGCCATTTCAGCGCTGGGCCTTTGACCTTGTTGGGAAAATTCATCCCAACTCATCAGGTGGACACAAATTCATTATCACTGCTACTGATTACTTTACCAAATGGGTAGAAGTTGTCCCACTTTCTGTTGCCTCAGGCAAGATAGTTTCTTTGTTTATTTTGAACCATATCATCTATCGGTATGGAGTGCCTTCTGAAATAATCATTGACAATGGAGGTCAATTTAAAAACAAGGACCTTAAACATCTCTGCAAGAAATTTAAGATAAAACAACATTGGTCCTCCATTTACTTCCCGCAAGGAAATGGACAAGTAGAGGCTTTGAATAAGACCATTCTCAAAATCCTCCATAGAACAGTTCACAAGAATGGTAGAGATTGATAATCTATAGATTTAAGCACTAACATGGCATCTATAGATAAATCTAGCCTTGTGGGCCTATAGAATGAGTATTCGTACTCCAACAGGGGCTACTTATTTTGCCTTCATTTATGGTGTTGAAGCAGTGTTACCTTTAGAGGTGGAGATTCCTTCTCTTAGAGTTTCCCTTAAAGGTTTAGTGACAAATGAAGACTACCACACCATGAGACTTCAAGAACTAGAACTTCTAGATGAAAAGCGTAAAGCATCTTTTGCTCACATGAGAGTCTACCAAAAGCGTATGTCCAAAGCATTCAACAAGAAGGTTCACCCTAGAGAATTTCAAGTGGGGGATCTTGTCCTATGAGAAAACCCTAAGAACCAACAACATAGAGAAGAAAAAGGGAAGGTTCGAACCTAATTGGCTTGGACCATACATCATTACTGCTACTTTTGGTATAGGTGCTTATTTACTATTTGATCTAGAGAGAGAACAACTACCTGATCCTATCAATGTTTTGCACCTCAAGAAGTTCTATCCATGATGCCTATTCTGTCTGGGAGCATCCTTTGTACATACTTATTGATCTTGAAAAAATTCCAAAAAAAATTCATATATGATGCTGAAAAAATCCTAAAAAGCATATAAAGTCCTGAAAAAATACAAAAAAATTAAAAAATGCAAAAAATTCAAAAAAATAGAAAAAGTGCCTTGGTGAAAACCTGGAAACAGGCGCCTTGCTAGCAAAAATACAAAAAAATTGAAAAAATAAAAAAATCTCTCCAAGTGGTGAAAACCTGGAAATAGGCACTACTTGAGGCCTTTGCACCCTTGTTTCTTAGGATGCATCCTCGACACTTAACCTTTCTCCATCATGCCTTGACCTTGTCACCTTGGTTTGGAATTGGTCTTTGTCTTTGTCTAGGGGGCATAACTGTGTTAGCTTTGGTCTCTAGGATGCGTTGGTCTTTAGGACATCTTGAAAATGATGTTTTTCAACACCACCCCAATTGTGTTTTTCAACACTACCCTAGCATCAAGTGTTTCTCAACACTTATCAGATATCTTACCTACAGTCTAGCATGATATGGTATTTCTCATTCACAGATATGATACTCAAAGTTTGACTCTATGACCTACACACACGCACTTAAACACTCGACTCGCTGAGACTTGCTTGACTTTATTTATTTGTGTGCTATCTATGATGATTTCTTTGATGAGTGTTCTCTCCCTAATAGTTTTCAATGATGCCGAGTTAGAAGACTGGGGGCATAAGGACATGTTTTATTGCTTTTTCTGCTTGTGGGTATATTTTGTTGGTCCTAACTGTCATTAGCATTTATGCTTGTTCCCCTTGACATTGAGATCTACAAGGTATTATCCTTGACTATCTTCGCAAGTGCATACTTATAGCCATCTTGACTTTCCTTGTCTCTCGATGCGAGTATAATCTTGCTATATTAAACTTAGGTAATCTCACTGCACTAGTCATCTTGACCTATATGTCTTTGATGTCTACGTGGGATTCCCACATGCCTATCTGATATAGATCATATTCAAATTCATATATTCATACTAGTGTGCATTGTATGATCTTGCGACACTACCAATAATGCTCGATGATGAATATTAGAGTCTAAAAGCTTTGTGACCTTGCAAGTAAACCACTTTTCATAGTAGCTTGCATTTTTAGGTTCATGATAGTTAGTTTTTGCATCTTGCATATGGAGAGAGCTCTCCTTTCATCTTTCGTGGACCTATCGGTCAACTGCACTCACCTTACCTTTTCTTGATCATGTCTTTCACTCCTTTTCTTTCACATCACATCCTTTTTCCTATCATCACAAGGGGTTAATCTTATCATCATATCTATCCTAAAGAGATCATTTTCAGAAACATGAGTCTATATCATAAACATGAGAACTAAAACATACATCTATGAGAGAGATTATACATGAGCATATATGACATATATTTTGAGAAAAATGACAAGACAATATAAAAAATTGAAACATCCATCACAAGTGGGACAAGTACACAAGATATATCACCAATCTAGTAATCTCATATATATATATAAATGTCATGATATAATGTGGGATACAAAAATCTGGATAAAGTCCTAGGATATGTCTCTATACATCTATCCTAAACCTAGACCTAGGACTTGCTAGCACCATCATGTGGTGCTAGTGGCGGAGGAGGTCGTGCTATGTCCGGTACCATATCGAATCTCCTAGCTATCACAGAGGAGGTGATTACGGAGGCCGGTTGTGCAACCAGGCGCACTCAAATCGATGCCTGTGGACCAAGATCATTGCTTGGTAGGACATTTTCTCTCTCTAAGCTCTCAAGATTCTCAAAACACTAAAAGACAAATGATTTTTAAAATGACCTTTTTACCCCCTTTTATAGCATTTTGACTTTGTGACCTAATTTTCAAAACACCTTAGAATTGCGCAAAAATTGCACCCCTAGCTAATTTTGACATCTTGGATTCATTTTCGGGATCAAAATTCAAATTTGAGTTCATCTTGATAGTCAAAATCATATTTCAAAACTTTCACCTTCTTCTGCGCAGTTGGCTAACCATTTGAGGCCTGATCCTTCGATCTTTGTTGGGGCACCTTCATTTCTTCATCCCCATCTCTTGCAAACTCCTAGTCTTTCATTCATCTTCATTCACTTCATCTCTCTGAAGTTTGACTTCATTTTTATCCTATATCTTTCTCAGTCAAACCTAGTCAAATTGGGGAATATCTTCACTGCTTGATGGTTATCCTATCATCTTCGATTGTGATTTATAGTGACTTGATCAAGTTTATCAATTTTTTGTTCTCCTCTACCTAATTTTGATTTTGATTCCAAGGGGGCAGTACTTATTAGCTTTAATCTTTGATTCATCTTATCAATCAACTTTGCTTGAGATTTTTATCTCTTATTTGAGACTTGATTATCACCTAGCTATACAGGTGTTGGTCTTGTCTTTCAGCTTATCTTTGCTAGCTTATGCTTATGCTTGTCATGTCATCTTATGCTTATGATTTTTCTGATATGTTCCCATCCATCGAACACATGTCTGGATTGTTTTGTGATCCCAAATTGATCTCATATTTCAATTCCATTCTTTGACTGCATGTGATCCCAAATCGATCTCCCATTAGTCAAAGAGGGGAAAATGTATGCACCCTAAAATGGTCGCCTAGACTTTGGGCCCCCATTTAGCAATTTATCAAATCCTTGAATCAATATTTTCCAAAATCAGCATTTTTCAATTTATATCAATTTCTTTGATCAAATCCTATTTTATCATTTTCGATTATTTTCCTTGGGCTAACCATTTTATCCTAAGTCTTTATTTATTTAAAAGGAATTTCCTCTCCTTTTAATAAATAAAAAGCCCCCACTTTTCCTCTTATCCTAAGTTGCACAAATAAAGCATTATTCTTATTTTATAAAAAGAAGAAAAACACTTTTTGTCTCATATGGACACAAAATTCAACTCTTATTTTCTCATTGGAGGATATTTGTGCACATGGATTGCTCCTCTTTCAAGCTCCACCCTTGATTAAATCTTTTGCCTCTTAATCTCCATGGTCCATTCCTTTTCAATTCCTTTAAAAGGAGTGCTCTTTTCTCATTCTTAGATCCCAACTTTTTATGCTAATCTTATGCTGCAGGATTTCTTGGAGACTTTGGAGCTTTTGGAGATCATTCTTGCATTCTAGTTTCATTTCTTGCATCATAGCTTTCATGGCATCTAGCTTAGTTTCCTTTATGCTTTAGATTAGCCCACATAGCTTAATTAGCAAGGATTTGTAATACTTTCCTTTCATGGCTTAGCTTGCATCTTCATTCTTAGAATAGCTTGTATTGCATTTCATTCTCATCTTGATTCTTGAGGATATTGGCATTCTTGTCCTTGTCTCTTTGAATCTCTCATTGTGTGGTTTACTAGCAAGGTTTCATGCTTCAATAGCTCTAGCTGAGAGCACCATCAACATCCTTGTGACTCCATGCCTAGGGAGCTCTAGGTCTCTTTCTCAAGGTTTCCCATTCATGGATTCCCTTAGAAGTAATGACTTAGAGAAGTGCACTATTTAGTGTGTACAATAGGAAACACCAAAGGCAACAAAGGGCAGATTGCAAAAGATTAGGCAGCACAAACTTGGCTCTGGTGGATATTCAAAAATTAAAGCACGAATTGTAAGTAGTAGTAAATGAATTCTAGATCAAAATTATTTATAAAATGTAAATAATTTTGTTTAATCAAAAAATGTAAGGCTCATAATTTAATTTAGAGGCCACAACAGAACACAAAAAAATTGCCTTCAAGGAAGGCTATTAAGTCTTGGCTCAACGCCTACGCCAAGCTTCCATTGGCCCAACCCAAGAGTCTCTTGCACCGGTTGAATAGGTAAATATGCCAAAAAAAATAAATTTAAAATTGAATACTTGAGCAACAATCTATTTGATGTTAATTCCAAACATAAATTGACTATTTAAAAAAAAAAGAAGAAAATAATGATAATAATGCGCATGACATTGCAATACAGCCTCATAATCCTAACACAAAACCTATGCCACATGACGAAGGCCCTGATGTGCATCGTAGTGTTGATGGAGGTGTTCATTTTCTATTGAAAATTAATTATGTAATTATTTATACAATTTAACATCTTAAATTGAAATTGGTGTAACCTTTTTTGTGTATATTTTAGAGCATACAGAACGTCATGCTGAATGAGTGGATGATGTTCAGAGTGATCACCATGTAGATGATGTGGCACATTCAGGTAAAGAAAATCTATGTTTTGTTCTTTGAAAAAATAAATTGATTTATAGTTCTTTTAATTAATGAAATAATTGTAACACTAATATAAAATGGTGTGAATTTAACCCATGACATAGTTGTTATTGCAGCGAACCCCCCTTTGGCGTAGTAGCCTCCTATTCCTAAATAGATGAGGAGGAGACATGTGTTGGTATTAGAATCAGTAGAAGAGGGGAATGACGAGGATATTGATGCTCTGCTTAGCTGTTACCTTAGAAAAACAAGCAAGAAACCAAAAAAAAAATGATTGTAATTAACATTTTTAGATAAGTAAAGAACGTTGTCTTAATGGATGTAATTTTGTACTAGTAAATGTTGATGAATGATGTGTTAATCAATTATTCATGAATGTTGTGTGTTAATGAATTTTATGTGTTAATGAATGTTTTGTGATTATAATGATTGAATGCTATATTTCAAAAATGGATGAATGAATGTTATTAGATGTTAATGGGGAATTTAGAGTGATGTTGGGGGGGGGGGGGGGGGGGGGAAGGGGCCAAATGAGCTTCTACCTTCACGTGGTTGGCCTTGTTAAGTAGAGAATATTAAACTATTCTCGAAACCAAGTGAAGCTCAAATTGAACCAATGACATAGATTCAATGGTAAAAAACACCTACTTCTTATTCTATATGACTAGATGGATATGGTTTTTCTTTTAGATTAAGAAAACTTATTAGATAATAAGATGGATTTATTGGAAACTGTAATTGAAGCAATTTTTGTATTGTCATTGATGTCAAACCTTAACTGGTAAGACAGTTGCTATCTAAGAAATTACTATATCTATTGATTGTTGAGAAGGATTAGGGAAAGGGTGATAACAATACAACCTAGAGAAAGGTTGAGTTATTTGATACTTCAATGAGTACTTGTGTGTGTGTGAATTTTGTACCTAGCTGTAGACACAACACTTCAGTAAAATATTAGAGGTTAGCAAAAAAATTCAAAATCTATAAGTAATTGAAACTATGCTAATCAGGCGATTTACTTCCTTCTAGTAAGTGCGAGTATGTATTCTCAGATTGGACTAAGATCAGTGACCTTGACGACACCTAAATGAAGGATTTGAATGCAGAATCTAGATATGAGATGAATGCAAATTAATCTATTTTTTTAGTTTTCTATGCAATTATGATGAGAAATGATATGAAATCTAATCTATATGAAAAATTGATATGCAATGACTCTAAGAATTAATATGAAAAACAAAATTGATCTCGCAAATGTGGTTGATTCACAAGATTCTTTAAATACCAATTCGCCAGCATAAGTTTGCAAATTCTGAGATGATTTGTGAAGAGCCAAGGCCTTGATTTTATAGAAATCCAGGGCTTTGGGGATGCATGGAAAAAGTCATAAATCACTTAGTTGATTTTTGAGTCAGCAAGGCATTAAATATAGTTAACTCATAAAAAATCATGCAAAAATAGTTTTTTGATTTAAATCAGAAGTTGAGATCAGCTTTCAACTCAAAATAGAGTTGAGTTTATTTTTAAAACAACTTGAATTGATTTTATGATTTATAGTTTAACTATTTTTTGGATGTGCATAATTAATCATGAATTAAATAAATAAATAAAGTGATTTATCCTCAACTTAACTGATTTTTAAAAATAAAACAATTGATTTATGGGTTAATCAATTATTAAATCAAACTTTTATTCAAAAACTATATCATAAAATTTGACAATTGACATTAATTAATTAAATAAGAATTTAATCAATTAGTCATAGGATATTTGATTTATTGTCAAAATGGAATAACACAATTTAGGAATAAATATAATTAAATCCAATGAAATAATTAAGTGGCAATATTAAATCTAATTAATTAAATATTCAGAATATTCAATTAATCAAACTTTAGGATAAATAGGATTTATTGTCAAATAATCATTAAATTCAAGATAATTAAGATGATTAGGAATATTACTAAGAATATTCTCCAATGCAAAATTTGAGATAATCAATTAGGATTCGATGATGTTCAGATGTGCCTTGGGTTAGGACTTTGATGTTGATTTCATTCGATGTGTTGATATAGGAGGTTAATGAACTTATAGCCCATTTTTGGGGTATTACATTTTGCCCCTCTTTGAATTATTGTGCGAAGCGCAGTGGTTCAAAGACAGTCTATGTATGATGTTGAAACTGATGTTTGAAATTGATATTGATATGAAGATAATAGGTCCTGAATGACCAAAGATAATGTTAACTATAATAGCAAATGAACCGATGATTGTGAAAAAGTGTCAAAACACCTAATTCTGAACCTTATGATTGCGAAGAAGTGAGTGACCGATTCCAGACCCGATTGTCGATAAGAATCACATTGGTATCACATTTGAACCCTTCAGTTACAAAAAACCAAGGAAATAACACTAATGAACCGATGGTTACAAAAGACTGATACAGTTTACAAGATTAGGAGAATACCATATTGATATGGATCTCGATGAATCTAATATGCCCCGAGTGTTGATTGATTTGCCCCAAGCGATGAGGTCTTTTTGATGAATCAACAACTAGACGTGGTTGTTGTCTTGATTACTGAGGAAAGATATGATTTCAAATTTAGATTACAAAGTTTGAATGATATGCAATACCATGCCCCCTTTGGGATAAAAATCAAAATCTGACAAGAAAAGTCAGCATTATAGTTTAGAAGTGTGTTAATTGATTTGAAAAGTGGTTATACACATCTGGGAAAATCACATTTTGCATCGTTTGGAGGTCTAGAAGACCAAGTTGGACTAGGTTTGACCATGAATTGACCATGGTTGACCAAGTTGAAATTTCCATAGTTTGATGTAAGATAATTAGTTAAGTTGAATACTCAATTTTTTTGGTGATTGAAGGTCGATTATGCAAGTAGTTAATAATATGAATGATCGCAGATTTTGATTTTGATCCCAGAAAAGGATTCTACTTGCTGTTTCATTGGAGGAACCTTCATGTGAGATTCAACTCTTGTTAGATTTGAAGATGTGATTTGAATAATCGTTCAAACAATGAAGTTTGTTTAGCCATTTGTGAGATCACACAAACATGCAAAATGCAAAGAAACAAGCAAAGTAAAATGCAACCTAAGACCTAGGACCTAGTCACTAATCATGTGTTGGTCATTCTTATCATTGAATTTTTAGGTAACCGGATAAGTCAATACAATGCCCACTAGTTATGAAACCATAGACATATGAATATCGATTTGTATAAACAAGAATCAATACAACACCCACTGATTAGGAAACCATGGATATATGAATATTGATTTTGTTTTTGAAATGTCGGATTAGATATAAGCATCAAGGCACAAACGCCAGCATGACCTGATATCATGTCCATTTTGATATTGCAATTTGTATAAGCATCAAAACATAAACATCGTGATGACCAGAATACGCCTTGCATACAAACACATCAAGCAGTCAAGAGGTTATTCTAAATCCAATGTGAATTACTCGTAGTGACCCTTTATCATTCACATCCTTAGGTAAGATCATGTTTCACAATAGGAGAAAGAACTCACTCAAAAATAGTTAGATCAAAATTTCTTAAATTTTTCGGGTATCAATGGTTGAGGTACGCATGGCCATCCAATTTGAGATAGAGGCTCTTACAGTCAGACACCATTTCAATCTAGAATTTCCAAAGTTGTTAGATTTTCACATACAAGAAGAAGACAAAGAAAAGATTATAACCCCAGTCATCACTCTCTAAATCATATAAAGGACATCATAAAAGAGCTCAAAGGGATATAATATGCAAAAATCTCAATGTGAATCAATAAACATACAAGGAGATAAAAGCATGTAAAAAGAATAGATTGTTTTCAATTTGTGTTTGATTGCGTTGTTGTAGATGCAAAATCCTTTCTGGAGAGGAGATAAACTGACTAACTTGGATGAAGATTCAAAGGACTCTGACTGGATATGACACATCTAAGATGTACTAGAGGCTATAGGATATGACATTGATTGCCCCCAAATGTTAAGCATTGATAGGATACAGACGCTTGAACAAATTGGTGTACATACCGACTTATTGAAAATAGGAATGTAGAAATAAACCAGGAGATATGTACAAACTAAAGCAAGACTGAAAGTTGAGAAAGACCAAGATTGTGTTGATAGATGGAGCATTTTTGAAACAAGTGGCCCATGTTTTTTAGGTTTTCACCATCTTGGTAGAGATTCTATTTTTGCTACCAAGGCGCCTATTTCCAGGTTTTCACCAAGGCACTTTTTCTTTTTCTCATTTTTTTTTGTATTTTAGATTTTTTCAATTTTTTTTGTACTTTTGATATTTTTTACTTTTTTTGTGAATCATCAAGGCGTGTATTGCTAAGTTTTCACCAAGATGTTCATTTTTTTCAGGACTTTTTCCAATTTTTAAGATTTTTTCAAGATATTTTACCATAGACTAAATGCCTTAGGTGTAGAATTTCTTCAGATGGAGAACATTGATTGGTTCTCGGAGTTGTTCTCCTTCAGTCGTTGAGAGTTGATAGGCACCAGAGCCAAAAGTAGTAGTGATAATAAAGGGACCCAGCCAGTTGGGTTCAAACTTTCCCTTGCGTTCTTGATGGGATTGATTTTTAAGATTCTCTCTTAAGACTAGATCACCAACCTAAAATTCTCTGTGTCTGACTTTCTTGTTGTAACCTCTAGATATTCTCTTATGATATACTCTGAGATGATCATACGATGCTTGTTTGCGCTCATCTAGTAGTTCAAGTTCTTACAACCTAGACACTCTGTAGTCATCATCAGTTACTAGACCATGCATTCTGATTCTTAGTGATGGGATTTCAACCTCAATAGGCAGTACTACTTCAGACCCATAAACTAAAGTGAAAGGAGTAGCCCTAGTGGGTGTTCTGATACTTGTTCTGTAGGCCCAGAGAGCTGGATTGATCATGAGATGCTAGTCTCTGCCTATTTTATTAATTGTACGGTGCAAGATCTTCAATAGATTCTTGTTAGAAGCCTTTTCTTGTCCATTCCTTTGAGGATAGTAGATAGATGACTAATGTTGTGTAATCTTGAATTTGGTACATAAATCATCTAGATCTTTGTTCTTGAATTGTCCACCGTTATCTGTGATTATGGAATGAGGTATCCCACATCTGCATATGATATAGTTCAATATGAACATAGATATTTGTTTTCTAGTTGCTTGTGTCAAAGGGACTGCTTCTACCCATTTTGTAAAATAATCTGTAGTTGTGATTATATGGGTATGTCGATTCGAAGAATGAGGATGTATGGCTCCTATAAGATCAAATGCCCATTGGTGTAAAGGCCATTGTGTATTAAAGGGAATTAGATCTCTCCCTAGAGCATGAATTAAGTTTCCATGCACTTGGCACTTTTGACAGTTCTTAGCAAACTTGATAGACTCTTTCTCCATTTTAGGCCAATAGTACCCAGCCCTAATAAGTTTTTGAGCTAGTGTTAAACCGTTTGAGTGTGACCCACAAATACCTTTGTGGACTTCCTCTAATGCACATTGAGACTCTTCCCATTCTAAACATCTAAGTAGCGTACCATCTAGACCTCATTTGTACAGATCATGACCAATGATGACATATCAGGAGGCATTACGGATAAGGTATCTCTTTTCATGACAGTTGAAGGTATCGGGTATGATTTGGTCTTGGAGATAGGAAAATAGGTTTTTGTATCTAGATGAATCATGACCAACAATAGTGCAGATCATGCAGGTTTAAGGGGAATCATATGCAGGATAAGATAGTGCTTCCACTAGGAACTCGTAGCGGAGCTCATGTTCAGGCTGCTGTAGTAAAGTAGATAATGTTGCCATTACATCGGCAGCCTTGTTCTCTGTTCTAGGAATTTGCTCAAATGTGATAAATAATAAATACTTCTTTAAATCATCTACCATTCTCTTATAAGGAATGAGCTTTTCACCATTGGTTTGGTACACATCATTGACTTGATGGATAACAAGTTGTGAGCCGCCATGAATGTGTAATTATGTTACTCTCCATTCAATTTCTATTTTCATACCATTCAAAAGGGCTTCGTATTCTGCAATATTGTTTGTGCAAGGGAACTTTAATATGAATGCTTTTGGGCTTGAGTATCCTTGAGGAGTTATGAACAATATGCCTGCGTTTGATCCATTATGTGTATAGGAGCCATCAAAGAATAATTTCCATTCTCTAGAAGAAAGAGTCGTGATAGAGGAATCTGGAAATTCCATTTGCATTGGTGTATCATCAATCATAGGTGCATCTACTAATTGATCAACAATTTCCTATCCTTTTATAGCTTTTCTCTCAACATATTCAATGTCAAATTCACTTAAAGGGTATGTGCAAGATCATGAGGGGCCAAACTATGCCCTTAAGTGGCAATGAAAAATCAGCAAATCAGGGTTCGTCAACTTGACTTGAAAATTTGAATTAGCTATCAACCTAATACCAAAAAGTTGTAAGAATAGAATCTGTAGGAAATTGAATGTAGTTTCTAAACTACTAGGCCTTTTCTAAAAAAAAATTAATATAATTGGTGAAAAGTATAGATTTCAATACAGCAGTACAAAAATTTTAGGAAAAAAATAAGAAGTAGGTGTATGTCTGACCACCTTAATCATGATCAAATGATAATATTTTTTATAAGATTTTATATATAAGTAGTAGACTCATTCCCGGATGTGACGCATATTTTTTTATAATTTTATTCCAAAAAAATAATTAATTATGAATTTTTTGCTACAGCATTTTTAGAATTAAAAAACTCCCGTGTCTGACCACCTTAACTCATTCAAAACTTTCCAAAATTCAATTTTAATTTTTTTTCCTTATAGTAGGCAAAGCATAGAATGTGACGCATTTTTTGGATTTCAAAAATGTTATACCGTTTGAAAGTTATAGCCATTTTTCAATCAGTTTATAAATCAGCACTTTAGAGGTAACTCAATTAGAAAATAACTAATAATTACTTACCGAATTCAAAATTTGACAGCAATTATATCGATAGAAAGTTGATAATCTCCTTAAAATACCCTTTTCATTTCATCAAATTCGGGTGAAATTATTTTTGTCAACTATATGGTCGAAGTCTGGAACTCAGAGAAATAGGGGAAAAAGATGTTTTTGTGACATTTCAAGAGTTGACCAGGTAGGTTTGGTGCACAAAGCAATACCGAGCCAAATCGGGTACCCGATTTTTCCTAGCAGAATTTTGAATTTTAAATTTTCCCTCCCCTTTCTCCCTCTTAATTTATTTCCAAACCCTTTCTCCCTCCAATTTCTCCATAGTTCAATATATTATATATCAAAAATTATATATTATATATATTAAATATTACATAATATCTATTATATTTTAAATATTATATAATATACATTTTACATTAAATATTATATAATATATATTAATATTAAATGTTACATTATACATCATATATTATATATTATTTTATATGTATTATATATTAATATGTATTTTACAATATATCACATGATATCTTCATATTTAAATTGTATGTAATATCTATTTTATATTATAATAGATATAGATATAGATATATATATATATATATATATATATATATATATATATATATATATATATATATATGTATGTATGTATGTATGTATGTATGTATGTATGTATGTATTATTTATAGAATATTGTTGTATATATAATAAAATCAAGTATAGCATATATATATATAATATATATATTATATAGGACATATTAATACATAAGTTAATTACACTAATATAAGGCATCCAAAAGGTTTCCAAAGGGGTCATAGAGGGTTCCTAAGGGTCCTAAGGCTTGAGAAAGTGTACTAGGACCCCTTAGGTCTCGGTGCAACCCCCGACAACACACTAGAGCACTCAATTGTGTCCCAAGGGGTCGTACGACTCTTTGGGACACACTTTAGTGTTAAAATGTATCAAAAGGGGTCATGGGGACTTCATAAGGGTCCTAGTATGCCTTATCACATGTTAGGACCCCTAGAAAGTCCTCATGACCCCTTTTGACAAATTTCAACACTTAAATTTGTCCCAAGGGGTCGTATGACCCCTTAGGACACACTTGAGTGTTCTCATGTGTCAAAAGGGGTCAGTAGAACTTCTTACAGGTCCTAGTATGCCATATCATGCATTAGGACCCCTAGAAAGTCTCGATGACTCCTTTTGACACATTTCAACACTCAAATATGTCCCAAGGGGTTGTATGACCCCTTATGACACACTTGAGACTTCTAATATGTCAAAAGGGCTAATGGGGATTTCCTAGGGGTCCTAACACGTGATAAGGCATACTAGGACCCCTAGGAAGTCCCCCTGACCCCTTTTGACACATTTCAACACTCAAGTGTGTTCCAAGAGGTCGTATGACACCTTATGACACACTTGAGTGCTCTAATGTGTTGAAAGGGGTCGTGAGAAATTCCTAGGGGTCCTAGTATGTCTTATCACACATTAGGACCCCTAGGAAGTCCCAATGACCCCTTTTGACACATTTCAATAGTCAAGTGTGTCCTAAGGGGTCGATGAATCCTTAGGACAAACTTGAGAGTTCTATTGTTTTGAAACGGGTCATGGAGAATTCTTAGGGGTCCTAACGCATGATAAGGTATACTAAGACCCCTCAAAAGTCCCCATGACCCCTTAAGACACACTTGAGCATTCCAACATGTCAAAAAGGGGCCATGGGGACTTCCTAGGGGTCCTAACATGTGATAAGGCATACTAGCACCCCTAGGGAGTCCCCATGACCCCTTTTGACACATTGGAATGCTCAAGTGTGTCTTAAGGGGTCCTAGGACCCCTTCAGACACACTTGAGGGTTCTAATGTGTCAATAGGGGTCATGGGGACTCCCTAGGGGTCCTAATGCATGATAAGGCATATTAGGACCCCTATGGAGTCCTTATGAACCTTTTTGACACATTGAAATGCTAAAGTGTGTCTAAAGGGGTCCTAACACCCCTAAAGACACACTTGAGCATTCCAATGTGTCAAAAGGGGTCATTGGGACTCCCTAGGGTTCCTAATCCCTGATAAGGTGTACTAGGACCCCTACTGAGTCCCCATGACCCCTTTTAACACATTGGAATGCTCAAGTGTGTCTTAAGAGGTCTTAGGACCCCTTAAGACACATTTGAGCATTCCAGTATGTCAAAATAGGTCATGGGGACTCCCTAGGGGTCCTAACATATGATAAGGTGTAGTAGGACCCCTAGATAGTCCACATGATTTCTTTTGACACATTGGAATGCTCAAGTGTGTCCGAAGACGTCCTAGGACCCTTAAGACACACTTGAGCATTCTAATGTGTCAAAAGGGGTCATTGGGACTCCTTAGGGGTCCTAACGCATGATAAGGTGTACTAGGACCCCTTTGGAGTCCCCATGACCCTTTTGACACATTGCAACTCTCAAGTGTGTCGGAAGGGGTCCTAGGACCCCTTTAGACACACTTGAGCATTCCAATGTGTGAAAAGGGGTCATTGAGACTCCCTAGGGGTCCTAACATGTGAAGAGGCATATTAGGACCCTTAGGGAGTCCCCATGACCATTTTAACACATTGGAACACTCAAGTGTGTCTTAATGGGTCTTAAGACCCATTAAGACAAATTTTATCATTCCAATGTGTCAAAAAGGGTCATCGGGACTGCTTAGGGGTCCTAACGCATGATAAGGCATACTATGACCCCTAGGGAGTACCCATGACCCCTTTTGACACATTGTAATGCTCAAGTGTGTCTTAAGGGGTCGTAGGACCCCTTAAGACACACTTGAGTGTTCCAATGTGTCAAAAGGGGTCATGGGGACTTCCTGGGTGTCCTAACACGTGATAAGGCATATAGGACCCCTAGGGAGTCCCCATGAACCTTTTTAACACATTGAAATGCTCAAGTATGTCTTAAGGGGTCCTAGGACCCCTTCGAACACACTTGAGAATTCTAATGTGTCAAAAGGGGTCATTGGGACTCCCTAGGGGTTCTAACATGTGATAAGGCGTACTAGGACCCCTAGGGAGTCCCCATGACACTTTTGACACATTCGAATGCTCAAGTGTGTCTTAAGGGGTCTTAGGACCCCTTAAGAAACATTTGAGCATTCCAATGTGTCAAAAGGGGTCATGGGGACTCCCTACGGGTCCTAACGCATGAAAAGGCATACTGGGACCCCTAGGGAGTCTCCATGACCCCTTTTGACACATTGGAACATTCAAGTGTGTCTTAAGGGATTGTAGAACCCCTTAAGACACACTTGAGCATTCCAATGTGTCAAAAAGGGTGATGGGGACTTCCTAGGGGTCCTAACATGTGATAAAGCATACTAGGACCCCTAGGGAGTCCCCATGACCCCTTTTGACACATTGGAATGCTCAAGTGTGTCTTAAGGGGTCCTACGATACCTTAGGACACACTTGAGCATTACAATGTGTCAAAAGGGATCATGAGGACTTCCTAGGGGTCCTAACACGTGATAGGGCATACTAGGACCTCTAGGTAGTCCCCATGACCCCTTTTGACACATTAGAATGTTCAAGTGTGTCTTCAGGGGTCCTCGGACCCCTTAAAACACTCTTGAGCATTCCAATGTGTGGAAAGGGGTCATTGGGACTTCCTAGGGGTCCTAACATGTGATAAGACATACTAGGACCCCTAGGGAGTCCCCATGACCCCTGTTGACACATTGGAATGACCAAGTGTGTCTTAAGGGGTCTTAGGACCCCTTAAGACACATTTGTGTGTTCTAATGTGTCAAAAGGGGTCATGGGGACTCTCTAGGGGTCCTAACATGTGATAAAGCATACTACGACCCCTAGGGAGTCCCCATGACCCTTTTTGACACATTGAAACACTCAAGTGCATCTTAAGGTGTCCTACAATAGCTTAAGACACACTTGCGCATTCTAATGTGTCAAAAGGGGTCATGGGGACTTCATAGGGGTCCTAACATGTAATAAGTCATACTAGGACCCCTAGGGAGTCCCCATGACTCCTTATGACCCATTGGAATGCTCAGGTGTGTCTTAAGGTGTCCTAGGACCCCTTAAGACACACCTGAGCATTCCAATATGTCAAAAGGGGTCATGGGGACTTCCTAGGGGTCCTAATGTGTGATAAGGCATATTAGGACCCCTAGGGAGACCCATGACCCCTTTTGACACATTATAATGCTCAAGTGTGTCTTACGGGGTCCTAGGACCCCTTCAGGCACACTTAAGCATTCTAATGTGTTAAAAGGGGTCATTAGGACTCCTTAGGGGTCCTAACACATGATAAGGTGTACTAGGACCCATAGGGAGTCCCCATGACCCCTTTTGACACATTGGAATGCTCAAGTGTATCTTAAGGGGTCCTACGACCCCTTAAGATACACTTGAGCATTCCAATGTGTAAAAAGAGGTCATGGGGACTTCCTAGGGGTCCTAACACATGATAAGGTGTACTAGGACCCTTAGGGAGTCCCCATGACCCTTTTTGACACATTTGAATGCTAGAGTGTGTATTTAGGGGTCCTAAGATTCCTTAAAACACACTTGAGCATTCCAACCTGTCAAAAGGGGTCATGGGGACTTCCTAGGGGTCCTAATGTATGATAAGGTGTACTAGGACCCCTAGGGAGCCCCCATGACCCCTTTTGATACATTGGAATGTTCAAGTGTATCTTAAGGGGTCCTATGACCCCTTAAGACACACTTGACCATTTTAATGTGTCAAAAGGGGTCATGGGGACTTCTTAGGGGTCCTAACATGTGATAAGGCATACTAGGACCCTTAGGGATTCCCCATGACCCCTTTTGACACATTGGAATGCTAGATTGTGTCTTCAAGGGTCCTAGGACCCCTTAATACACACTTGAGCATTCCAATGTTTCAAAAAGGGTCATGGGGACTTCCTAGGGGTCCTAATGTGTGATAACGCATATTAAGACCCGTAGTGAGTCCCCATGACCTATTTTGACACATTGGAATGCTCAAGTGTGTCTGAAGGGGTCCTAGGACCCCTTAAGACACACTTGAGAATTCCAATGTGTCGAAAGGGGTCATTGGGACTCCCTAGGGGTCCTAACATGTGATAAGGCATTCTAGGACCCCTAGGGAGTCCCCATGACCCCTTTTGATACATTGGAATGCTCAAAAGTGTCTTAAGCGGTCCATTGGAATGATGAAATGTGTCTTAAAGGGTCCTAAGACCCCTTAAGAGATATTTGAGCATTCCAATGTTTCAAAAGGGGTCATGGGGACTCCCTAGGGGTCCTACCACATGATAAGGCGTGCTAGGACCCCTAGGGAGTCCCCATGACCCATTTTGACACATTGGAATGCTCAAGTGTGTCTTAAGGGTCATAGGACCCCTTAAGACATGCTTGAGCTTTCCAATGTGTCAAAAGGGGTCATGGGGACTCCCTAGGTGTCCTAACGCATGATAAGGTGTACTAGGACCACTTGGGAGTCCCCATGACCCCTTTTGACACATTAGAACACTAGAATGTGTCTTAAGGGGTCGTAAGACCCCTTAAGACACAATTGAGCATTCCAATGTGTCAAAAGGGGTCATGGGGACTTCATAGGGGTCCTAACGCATGATAAGACATACTAGGACCCCTAGGGAATCTCCATGACCCCTTTTGACACATTGGAATGCTGAAGTGTGTCTTAAGGGGTCCTAGGACCGCTTAAGACACACTTCAGCATTCCAATGTGTCAAAAGGGGTCATGGGGACTCCCTAGGGGTCCTAACATGTGATAAGGTGTACTAGGACCCCTAGGGAGTCCCTATTACCCCTTTTGACACATTGGAATGCTCAAGTGTTTCTTAAAAGGTCGTGTGACCCTTTAAGACACACTTGAGCATTCCAATGTGTCAAAATCTGTCATGGGGACTCCCTAGGGGTCCTAATGCATGATAAGGCATACTAGGACCATTTGGGAGTCCCCATCACACCTTTTGACACATTGGAATGCTACAATGTGTCTTAAGGGGTCATAGGAACCCTTAAGCCACACTTGAGCATTCCAATGTGTCAAAAGGGGTCATGGGGAATTCCTAGGGGTCCTAACGCATGATAAAGTGTATTAGGACCCCTAGGGAGTCCCCATTACCCATTTTGACACATTGGAAAGCTCAAGTGTGTCTGAAGGAGTCCTAGGACCCCTTTAAACACACTTGAGCATTCTAATGTGCCAAAAGTGGTCATTGGGAATCCCTAGGGGTCCTAACACATGTAAGGCATGCTAGGACCCCTAGGGAGTCCACATTACCCCTTTTGATGCATTGGAATGCTCAAATATGTTTTAAGGGGTCCTACGACCCCTTAAGATACACTTGAGCATTCGAATGTGTCAAAAGGGGTCATGGGGACTTCTTAGGAGTTGTAAAAAATGATAAGCGGTACTAAGATGCTCAAGGAGTCCCCATGACCCCTTTTGAGACATCGAAACACTAGAGTGTGTCTTCAGGGGTCCTATGACCCCCTAAGGCACACTTGAGCATTCCGATGTGTCAAAAGGGTTCATGGGGACTTCCTAGGGGTCCTAACATGTGATAAGGTGTACTAGAACCCCTAAGGAGTCCCCATGACCCCATTTGACACATTGGAATTCTCAGGTGTATCTTAAGGGGTCCTACGACCCCTTAAGACACACTTGAGCATTCCAATGTGTCAAAAGGGGTCATGGGGACTTCCAAGGGGTCATAATTCATGACAAGGCATACTAGGACCCTTAGGGAGTCCCCATGACCCCTTTTGACACATTGGAATGCTAGAGTGTGTCTTTAGGGGTCCTAGGACCCCTCAAGACACACTTGAGCATTCTAATGTGTGAAAAGGGGTCATGGGGACTTCCTAGGGGTCCTAACGGGTGATAAGGCATATTAGGACCCCTAGGGAGTCCCCGTGACCCATTTTGACACATTGGAATGGTCAAGTGCATCCGAAGGGGTCCTAAGACCCCTTAAGAGACACTTGAGCATTCAAATGTGTCGAAAGGGATCATTGGGATTTCTTGGGGGTCCTAACACATGATAAGGCATGCTAGGATGCCTAGGGAGTCCCCATGACCGCTTTTGATACACTAGAATTCTCAAATGTGTCTTAAGGGGTCCATTGAAATGCTCAAATGTGTCTTAAGACATATTTGAGCATTCCAATGTGTCAAAAGGGGTCATGGGGACTCCCTACGGGTCCTAATGCATGATAAGGCATACTAAGACCCCTAGGGAGTCCCTATGACCCCTTTTGACACATTGCAATGCTCAAGTGTGTCTTAAGGGGTCGTAGGACCCTTTAAGACACACTTGAGCATTCGAATGTGTCAAAAGCTGTCATGGGGACTCCCTAGGGGTCCTAACGCATGATAAGGTGTACTAGGACCATTTGGGAGTCCCTATGACACCTTTTGACACATTGGAAAGCTATAATGTGTCTTAAGGGGTCATAGGACCCCTTAAGCCACACTTGAGCATTCCAATGTGTCAAAAGGGGTAATGGGGACTTCCTAGGGGTCCTAATGTGTGATAAGGTGTATTAGGACCCCTAGGGAGTCCCCATTACCCATTTTTACACATTGGAATGCTCAAGTGTGTCTGAAGGGTTCCTAGGACCCCTTAAGACACACTTGAGCATTCCAATGTGTTGAAAGGGGTCATTGGGACTCCCTAGGGGTCTTAACATGTGATAAGGCATGCTAGGACCCCTAGGGAGTCCACATGACCCCTTTTGGTACATTGGAATGCTCAAATGTGTTTTAAGGGGTCCTAAGACCCCTTAAGACACACTTGAGCATTTGAATGTGTCAAAAGGGGTCATGGGGACTTCTTAGGGGTCCTAACATGTGATAAGGGGTACTAGAACCCTTAGGGAGTCTCCATGACCCCTTTTGACACATTGGAATGCTCAAGTGTTTCTTAAGGGGTCCTAGGACCCCTTAAGAAACACTTGAGTGTTCCAATGTGTCAAAAGGGGTCATGGGGACTTCTTAGGGGTCCTAACGCATGATAAGGCATACTAGGACCCTTAGGGATTCTCAATCACCTCTTTTGACACATTGGAATGCTCAAGTGTTTCTTAAGGGGTCCTAGGACCCCTTATAAAACACTTGAGCATTCCAATGTGTCAAAAGGGGTCATGGGGGCTCCTTAGGGGTCCTAACACATGATAAAATGTATTAGGATCCCTAGAGAGTGTGTCTTATAGTGTCTGAGGACCCCTTCGGACATACTTGAGCATTCTAATGTGTCAAAAGGGGTCATTGGGACTCCCTAGGTGTCCTAATGCATGATAAGCCATACTAGGACCTCCAGGGAGTCCCCATGACCCCTTTTGACACATTGGAATGTTCAAGTGTGTTTTAAGGTGTCCTACGACCCCTTAAGACACACTTGAGCATTCCAATGTGTTAAAAGGGGTCATGGGGACTTCCTAGGTGTCCTAACACGTGATAAGGTGTACTAGGATTCTTAGGGAGTCCCCATGACCCCTTTTGACACATTGGAATGCTCAAGTGTGCCTTAAGGGGTCCTAGGACCCCTTCAAACACATTTGAGTTTTCCAATGTGTCAAAATGGGTCATGGGGACTTCCTAGGGGTCCTAAAGCGTGATAAGGTGTACTAGGACCCTTAGGAAGTCCCCATGACCCATTTTGATGCATTAGAATGCTCAAGTGTGTTCGAACAGGTCTCAAGACCCCTTAAGGCACACTTGAGCATTCCAATGTGTCAAAAGGGATCATTGGGACTCCCCAGGGGTCCTAATGCATGATAAGGTGTACTAGGAGCCCTAGGGAGTCCCCATGACCCTTTTTGACACATTGGAACACTCAAATGTGTCTTAAGGGGTCCTAAGACCCCTTAAGACACATTTGAGCATTCCAATGTGTCAAAAGGGGTCATCGGGACTCCCTAGGGGTCCTAACATGTGATAAGGCATACTAGGATCCGTAGAGAGTCCAAATGACCCCTTTTGACACATTGGAATGCTCAAGTGTGTCTTAAGGGGTCCTATGACCCCTTAAGACATACTTGAGTGTTCTAATGTGTCAAAAGGGGTCATGGGGACTTTCTAGGGGTTCTAACACATGATAAGGCATAGTAGGACCACTTGGGAGACCCCATGACCCCTTTTGACACATTGGAATGGTAGAGTGTGTCTTAAGGGTTTCTAGGACCCCTTAAGACACACTTGAGCATTCTAATGTGTCAAAAGTAGTCATGGGGACTTCCTAGTGGTCCTAACATGTGATAAGGCATATTAGGACCCCTAGGGAGTCCCCATGACCCCTTCTAACACATTGGAACACTCAAGTGTATCCAAAGGGGTCCTAGGACCCCTTAAGACACACTTGAGCATTTTAATGTGTCAAAAGGGGTCATTGGAACTCCTTAGGGGTCCTAACACATGATAATGCATACTAGGACCCCTAAGGAGTCCCCATGATCCCTTTTGACACATTGGAATGCTCAAGTGTGTCTTGAGGGGTCTTAGGACCGCTTAAGACACATTTGAGTATTTGAATTTGTCAAAAAGGGTCATGGGGACTCCTTAGGGGTCCTAACGAGTGATAAGGTGTACTAGGACCCCTAGGGAGTCCCCATGACCCCTTTCACACATTGGAATGCTCAAGTGTGTCTTCAGGTATCCTACGACCCCTTAAGACACACTTGAACATTCCAATGTGTCAAAAGGGGTCATTAGGACTTCTTAGGGGTCCTAATAGGTGATAAGGCATACTAGGACCCCGAGTGAGTCCCCATGACCCCTTTTGGCACATTGGAATGCTCAAGTGTGTCTTAAGGGGTCCTACAACTCCTTAAGACACACTTGAGGATTCCAATGTGTCAAAAGGGGTCATGGGGACTTCCCATGGGTCCTAACACGTGATAAGACATACTAGAACCCCTAGGGTGTCCCCATGACCCCTTTTGACACATTGGAACACTCAAGTGTGTCTTAAGGGGTCCTCAGACCCCTTAAGACACACTTGAGCATTCCAATGTGTCAAAAGGGGTCATTGTGACTTCCTAGGGGTCCTAACATGTGATGAGGCATACTAGGACCCCTAGGGAGTCTCCATGACCCCTTTTGACACATTGAAATCTCAAGTGTGTCTTAAGGGGTCTTAGGAGCCCTTAAGACATACTTGAGCATTCCAATGTGTCAAAAGGGGTCATGGGGACCCCCTAGGGGTCCTATTGCGTGGTAAGGTGTACTAGGACCCATAGGGAGTCCCAATGACCCCTTTTGATAGATTGAAATGCTCAAGTGAGTCTTAAGGGGTCCTACAACCCCTTAAGACACACTTGAGCATTCCAATGTCTCAAAAATGGTCATGGGGACTTCCTAAGGGTCCTAACATGTGATAAGCCATACTAGGACCCTTAGGGAGTCCCCATGACCCCTTTTTACACATTGGAATGCCAGATTGTCAAAATGCATCATGGGGACTTTGTAGGGGTCCTAACACATGATAAGGTGTATTAGGACCCATAGGGAGTCCCCATGACCCCTTTTGACACATTGGAATGCTCAAGTGTGTCTGAAGGGGTCCTACGACCCCTTAAGACACACTTGAGTGTTCCAATTTGCAAAAAGGGGTCATGGGGACTCCCTAGGGGTCCCAACATGTGACAAGGCATATTAGGACCCCTAGGGAGTCCCCATGACCCCTTTTGACACATTGGAATGCTCAAGTGTGTCCGAAGGGGTCCTAGGACCCCTTAAGACACACTGGAGCATTCCAATGTGTCAAAAGGTGTCATTGAGACTTCTTAGGGGTCCTAACGCATGTCAAGGTGTACTAGGACCCCTAGGGAGTCCCCACGACCCCTTTTGACACATTGGAATGCTCAAGTATGTCTTAAGGGGTCCTACGACTCCTTAAGACACATTTGATCATTCCAATGTGTCAAAAGGGGTCATGGGGACTCCCTAAGGGTCCTAACACATGATAAGGCATACTAGGACCCCTAAGGAGTCCCCATGACCCCTTTTGACACATTAGAACACTCAAGTGTGTCTTAAGGGTGTCTTAAGTGGTCGTAGGATCCCTTAAGACACACTTGAGCATTCCAATGTGTCAAAAGTAGTCATGGGGACTTCCTAGGCGTCCTAACATGTGATAAGATGTACTAGGACCCCTAGGAAGTCCCCAGGACCCCTTTTGACACATCTGAACCCTCAAGTGTATTCAAAGGGGTCCTACGACTCCTTCAGATACACTAGAGGGTTCATATGTGTTAAAAGGGGTCATGGGGACTTTCTAGTGGTCCTAGTATGCCTTATCATGCATTAGGATCCCTAGGAAGTCCCCATGATCCTTTTTGACACATTACAATTCTTGATTGTGTCCGAAGCTACCCCTTCAAACACTTTTTAGGACCCCTAGGAAGTCCCCATGACCCCTTTTGATACATTGGAATTCTTGAGTGTGTTCGAAACAACCCCTTCAAACACACTTTCGCATTCCAATGTGTCAAAAGGGGTCATGGGGACTTCCTAGAGTTCCTAACATGTGATAAGGCACACTAGGACCACTAGGAAGTCTCGGTAACCCCTTTCAACTTTCAATTTAAATATTATGATCTATAAAGTTTATATATATATATATATATATATATATATAGAAGATATTATTATATAGAATATATATTAATATATAATTATATCTATAATACATATTAAAAAATATAAAAAATATTTAAAATATTTACATAATACCCCTTAAACGTTATATATATATATATATATATATATATATATATATATATATATATATATATATATATATATATATATATATATATATAAAATTTGTACATATAAATATAATATAAGTTCGTTAAATATATTTATATACAATACATATTAATATAAAATATATATTAATATAAAATATATATTAATATATAATTATATATAATATATATTAAAAAATTTACATAATACCCCTTAATACCCCTTAAACGTTATATATATATATATATATAATTTGTACATATATTTATATAATATAAAATATATATGACATACAATTTAAAACCCCTAAGATATTATAATATAAAATATATAAATTAATATATAATACATATTTAAACATTATATACAAAAGTTCAATTTTTTCATATACTCCCGCCATTTTTTCATACTTGGGAAAATCGGGTACCCGATTTCCCTGATTTCAAATGTTCAAATTTTTCATATACTCCCGCCATTTTTTCATACTCAGCAAAATTGGGTACCCGATTAGGTTTGTGCATTGGTGGCAGGTTTGCTCAGGTGTACTGACACCCAGGCCTACTAAAAAGTCAACAAGCACTTTCATGCACTTTTAGATGAGTGAAAAGTGAATATTTTTCACATTGCCACTTTTTGGCCCCTCATGATCCTGCACATACCCTAAAAGCATGACCCATTTAGCTAGTCTACCCATGAGGGAAGCTTTGCTTAGTAGGTACTTGAGTGGATCAATCTTAGCTACCAAATGTGTGGTATGAGCTAACATGTAATGTATTAGTTTCTGTGATGCAAAGATCATAGCTAGACAAGCTTTCTCAATCATTGAATAGTTCTTCTCATATGCAACCAATGTTCTACTGATATAGTATATACCTCTTTCCTTTTTGTTCTGATCATGTTGTGCAAGAAATGCCCCCAGTGATGTATCTGTAGTGGAGACATATAAGATCAAAGGCTTCCCTAGAATGGGAGGCATTAAGATAGGAGGATTTGATAGATACTTCTTGATATGGTTAAAGTTATTATCACATTCTTCATTCCATGCAAAGGTCACACCTTTATTTAATGTTTTTGTAAAAGGTTGTGATATGTCTACTAGCTGTGATATGAATCTTCTGATAGATTGAACTCTTCCTTGCAATGTCCTCATTTGACTAATATTCTTTGGAGGTTGCATTTCCATGATAGCCTTTACCTTAGCTGGATCAACTTCAATGCCCTTCTTTGAGACTATGTATCCTAAGAGTTTTCTAGAAGTGACACCAAAAGCACACTTCTTAGGATTTAGTCTGAGACTAAATTTTTCCATTCTGTCTAGTATCTTGCTCAAGTCATTTAGATGTTCAGCTCTAATCATAAATTTTGCTAAAGTATCATCAACATAATCCTCCATAGTCCTATGCATCATGTCATGAAAAATAGAAGTCATAGCTCTCTGATATGTAGCACCAGCATTCTTAAGCCCAGATGGCATGACATTCCAATAGAAGGTGCCCCATGCACATGTGAAAGCAATTTTCTCTTGATCCTCTGGAGCAATTTTTATTTGATTATATCCATAAAAACCATCCATTAAAGAATACATTTCAAAGCCTGCAGTCATGTCCACTATCATATCAATGTTAGGTAATGGAAAATAATCCTTAGGGCATGCTTTGTTTACATCTTTGAAATCTGTGGACACTCTTATAGATTTGTCTGGTTTTGAAATAGGTACAATATTAGAGATCCATTCTGCATTATCAATCACTCGAATGAATTCAGCTTTCAGGAGCTTCTCTAATTCAGCTTTTACCAAGAGTGCCACATGAGGATGCATCTTTCTCAATTTTTGCTTGACAGGTTTGACATTTGGAGATATAGATAAATGATGCATTATAAGATTAGGATCCAACCCTGGCATATCTGAATATTTCCATGCAAAGTTGATCTTCTTTTCTATTAGGAATGTAGTAAAAATTTTCTTCTCTTCTTCTGATAAAGATTGTGCTACATGGATCAACTATGGTTCTTCTGTTGTTCCCAAGTTGATGGATTGAGTGGGCTCAATTAGAACTGGAGATCTATCCTGTAAATGACTTGGAAGGACATCAAATATCTCATCCTTAGGTGCCTCAGAGAGGTTTTCACCTTCGGATACATCTTTTATTTTTACTTTTGTAGGCTCTGAGACTACCACAAAGTGGTTTTCACCCTCAAAACTCCTTTTCTTTTTATTCTTATTCTTATTTTTCTGACTAAGATACTTGATGTCTGACTCTGTCATGCTAATGCTCAGTTCACTAATGGAAGTCCTCATAGGCTCAATTGCATTGAGGTAGCAAGCAAGGGCATAGTCATTCGAGAAGGTATAAATACCATGGCTCAGATTTGTGGAGGTTTGATCAAGAAGTTCAGGATGTTGAATAGTCAAAATGGGGAAAGATTGGGAGATAGTGTTTACGGATATGGATCTATCATCATTGGTTCTCACCTGATGCTCAAGTTCAAAGGTGATATTACAACTTAAGACATTCAATTCATGAATAGGCTCAATGTCATTATGGGAGTCCAATTCAACCATTGGTGGATCAGACTCAATAAGTTCATCATTTCGCTCTAGACTTACATTGGGTTTAGGTGCATATTGCTGAATAACATCAACATGTTTCTCTATAATAAGCTCATCTTCTTCTGGAATGGCTCCCCATTCATAGTCATTAGATTCTTCATCTATGCCTCTAGGAAATCTAAGAACATGAGTAAAGTTAGGATGAATACCCCAAGAAGGGTTACCCTCAGATTCTGATTTGAATTCATATTCATGGGAGTCTGTCTCAGAATAACTACCACCTTCCTCTTTTTCTATTTGATTGTCTTCGAGATTAGTTGGTTCTTGTGTTGCAACTATATCTTGCTCTATAGTAGGTTCTTGTGTTTCTACTACATTAATTCTTTTAATTGGATCATCTTCAACTTCAAGGAGGTCTTTGATTTCCTTAGGCAAATGCTCATAAGGGATAAGTTCTGAGCTATCTGAATCACTATCTGATGGTTCAATTTCTTCCTTCTTAAGAAGGGGTTCTCCTAGTGCAATCTACTCTATGACATGAGAACAATTACCTTTGAGATGGAAGGGTTTCTTTTTAAAGCCTAAGCCGATAGTATGTGAAATAGGTGTCACAAGACCTTCTCCTCTGACTCCTAGAGGTCCTTTACCTGGATATCCCATCTTAGCTATCAATTTATCTCCTGGACCATATGACTTAGAAGGGATTTTGGATATTGTAGAGTCACTAGTTTGAACCACTTGAGATTCAGGTTCATCTTTGTATAGCCATGCAAGAATAGCTTCATCCTCTTCAAACTCCAGCTTGGAGACTTGTTCTGCTACAAAATTCTTTTTATATGCCTCAAGAGGTTCTTTAGAGTTTAGTTTGGACTATTTTAAAGATTGTCCATAAGACTTAGGTGAGATAGGTAGAGATGTCAAAGATAAGATTGGCTCTATAGTATATTCTCCCATGCCATTTTCTTTGATATTGACCTCTTTTGCAACATCTTCCATTTTAGATGTGGATGCTTCTTTTGTTGGCTCAATGGAAGATTCTTTGTTATTAGGCACAAGTTTATCTGCACTTTCTTTCAATGTATTGCAAGTGGTGGATATGTCTATTGGAATAGTGATCTCTACTCCTTCATAAGGAAATTTCAAGCATTGGTGGAATGTAGAAGGAATAGCCTTCATCTCATGTATCCATGGTCTTCCTAGAAGAATGTTGTAAGCCAAAGGTAGATCAAGAACTTGAAATATAGTATCTCTGATAACTGGACCTACTCTGATAGGTAAGACAATGGTGCCTTTAGAAGATCTTTCTTGTTCATCATAGGCTTTTATAGTTATTTTCTTTCTGGGATCAATAGCTAATTCTGAAAATCCCAATTGTGTGACCAAGCTGTAAGAACAAATGTTTAGGCTAGCACCCCCATCTATCAACACATGTTTGACTCTATGGTTCTGGATCAAGACTTCTATATGCAAGGGCTGGTTATGTGGGTGACTCAATGAGTTGTCATCTTCCTCTAAAAAGAAGATATATTGTGGAGATGTAAGATGTCCCACCATAGTCTGGAACCTGTCTAAATCAAGGTCATCAAGAACATTGGATCCGAGCAAAGCTTTATCTAGAATAGCTCTATGAGCTGGAGATATCTGAAGCAACTCAAACATGGAGATTTTTGCATTAGTGTGTTGGAGTTGTTGAACAATGCTATAAGATGTTGGCCTCGTATCTTTAGGATTGGAAGATTTAGAAGCAGCCTTCTGTTTGGAAGTGGAAGAAAGATTGAAGGGCATCTTAGGGACATTTGATGAATCTGGGATTTGTTCGTTCAGATGTGCCTGAGCTTGTGATCGAGTAACTGTGTTAGCTGAAGTATGATCTCTATCTCTTCGCACAATTGTGATGACATTGCAATGCTCAGAGGGATAAGGTTCAACCATATTGATAACAACATTATTTCCAGGGTAAGAATAATTGACCTTTGCCCCCATATTAGGCTGAGAAGATGAAACTTCTTGACCATGTTTTAGAAATGGTTCTATGAATGTTGTATCATCATTATTGCTCTTATGATTGTCAATTATGATGCCTCCCTTATCAATCAGATCTTGAATAGTATGTTTCAAGCATAAGTAGTTATTGGTTTTGTGACCTTTACCTCGATGGAAATCATAGAGTTCATTCTCTCTCCAACATTTTGGCTTAGGATCAGGATCAGATTGTCAGATCTCAGGCATAGAAATGATGTTATTAGCTAGCAGAGTTCTCATAGCTAAGTCTAAAGATTCTCTCAGAGGAGTGAACTTCATTTATTATCAGTGGACCAAGATTTGTATTCTGACTTCTTTTGCGATGGTTCGGGCACCTTTTGTTCTGAAGCTTTGATGGCTTGGGTGCCAATAGTTAGATTGAACGCTGGTGCCTTTGATGGGACATGGATGGTATCAATGATGCCATCTGTGATGATGCCTTTATTCTTGTTCCAATTTTTGTTCTTGTCTTTAGAATTGGATCCTAATTCATACTTGTCCTTTTGAAGTGTGATGTCTCCTTTTTTCACAAGTACTTTTTTTATTTTGATCACATTGTCTACCATCTTATCAAAAGATGTATGATCTTGCATTTGTAAAGGTTAGTTGATCTCTAGGACAAGATTATTGATGAAGATTTCTAGTTTTTTAGTTTTTGGAATAGGCCTAGCATATAGAGAGAATTTCTTCCTCCATCTCTTGAGAAATGTTAGGAATGGTTCTCCTGGATATTGTTTGAGATTGCAGATATCAATCATGGTGACTGGATGTTGAATGTTGTAGGAGTATTGCTGATAGAACAATTTGATCAACTCCTCAAAAATTTTAATAGTAGAAGGCAATCTAGAGAACCGATGAATGGTTGCTCCTCCCAGAGATTGAGGAAAAAGACACATCAAATAGGTTGGTTCATGCATGAACTCCATAGATTGTGTACAAAATTCTCTGACATGATCTTGAGGATCAGAGTGTCCATCATACTTATCATATTTAGGCATCTCCACTCTTTTCGGGAATGGTGACATGTACAAGTCTTTGTCAAATGGAAAAGGACACAGAGCCTCCATGAAGAACTCCTTGGGTTCCTTTTCTTTCTCAAGTTTATTAAGTTTGACTTGCATGGCATGCATCTATTTCATCATACTCATGAGTGGAGTTTCTTCCTCATGCATAATGATATCTTCAACATTAAAGTTGGGAGGAAGTTTAGCTCCTTGATGAGCTAATTGTAAAAAGTATGCCTCTCTATCTTCTTTCAAGAAATGCTTCATCATTCTTTTGAAGTTATCATCATTTTTATATTGAGCAATTTCAAAAGGTGTAGGTTCTTGATCTACACCATGTTGAGATTGAGCTCTTTGAGAGCCAAAGCTTGTCCTTGCTTGAGACATGGTAGGAGTTCTCCCTGGGATAGATTGAGGAGGATTTTTTTGATTACCTTTGTGAGTTGATGAAGGAGGAATGTAACCAGATTTCAATCGAAAATTGCCAAGACCGTCATCTTCGTAAAGACCAAAATTTTAGAGTTGCTCAAGAGTTGGAGCTTGTAGAGTATTTAGAGGTATGGGATGGGATACTTCTCTAGATTTCTTGTGAGAGGAAGCTCTAGTTTCCACCATTAACCTTGGGTGAAACAAAAGAATATGATGAAGACAATTGAAGAAAGATCTGATTCAAGAAGATCAAATGACGCAACCTTGTCAAGGTTTGATTGATTGAAGCTTAGATTAGACATAAATGAAGGAGACTATGCATTGGATGTATGGGTAGATTCCCAAAAGATAGCGGACACGAGTTCACAACACTTAGATATTTTGACGATAGATTGAAGATTGATAGTTATGACACAAGATGATAAAGACTAAAATCGATTAAACATAAGGCTAAATCGGATTCAAAAGGCCACTTTAGGAAAATGATTAGATTCACAATAGTTGCTGCTTTGTTCCTAACATAGTGATTTTCTTGACAGACTCTAGAAATAGGCTAGAAAAGCTGGGTCTCTAACAGTTCTGACAACTTTTTGGCAATTTTTTGAAATTTCTCAAATGAATTTCTACAGGCTCGTACGACAGTGGGTATAGCATGAAACAATAATTGAAAAACTTGTACGACTATTGCAAAACTCACACAACAATTGATAGTAGGGTTTTTTACTTTTTTGGAATTGACTGGCAACAAAACTCATACGACAATGTACCATATACCATATGACAATCTAGGGGTTATGAAATGACAATAGTCAAAAGTTGTATGACTTTCAAACTTTACAAGATGACTTTTGACTCCAGAAAGGTGTTTGACATCAGATTTTGCAATTTTTTAGATTTTCAGTTTCAAATTATTCACAAAATTATTTGTCCAGATTTCAAGATTGTATAAGATTGATTCATTCTTAGTAACCAGATAGATAAATAGGCACGCAAAACTGCAAGCAAGTGATTTCAAGCACGTCTGAAAATAATGAACAGGGGACAAAGCAACCCTGGGCATGAACAATCAAGTGACTGAATTGTGCTAATCCCTAGGAGTGCTAATAGTGTATGTTCCAAAAAGTTTTTCAATAATGCACATATTCCTAGAAAATGAAAATTTTCCCTCAGTAAGGTTTTTAGTAATGGTCTGACTCTACAACTTTTGTGGTCTCAAGAGGGTGAACTCCAATCCAAGCGCACTGGGGTTTTGACACAATCTGAGAAATTAATCAATCAGGAGCTGCTAGGGAGATCTAATAGCCCAACAAGAGACCACACCTATGAAGATTTCCTCTACGAGGACATTTATATAGCGGCTGCTGCTACCATGATGAAAATGGTTGTTACAGCTTGAGGTTCCATCAACGTGGTTGAACCAATTAAACAAATGTCCACTATGGTTAACCCTCTCTAAAGGTGACTCACAAAAGATACCACATGGAGACTGGTTCCAGATTCAATTAGGATCTGAGTTTTTGGTACTACCCAAAAAGGGAGTAAAGCATAGTCCTCTAGCCTTTTCACTTTTAACCCAAACAAAGCAGACAGATTAATCTGACATGCTAAGACCAAGATTATCTCACAAAGATCTATGATGTCAACTACTTATGATCTATCAACCTCTCTAGAGAGAGAATGTATCAATCAAAAGCTGAAGATGCACAAATCTAGTAGAACGTGAGACTCTCTTAGTAACCTCCCTACCTACAAGGGTTCCTTCGTTGAGAAGAGTTTCACTGGAAACCCACTCTCTCAAGAACCTCGAATAGTGTTCATAGGGCCTATTTACTATGTGTAACAAAGATGCTGAAAAGAAAATCCATGTTCATTTTTTATAGCCCAAAATGAAATATGTGATATGAAAGCAATAAAGGTCACACAAGCCTGACACGCAAGAGTTCTTTTTAATCCAAATCGAAACATTATCAGCTGAGAAGATTACCTAAATTCTTTGTAATGCGCTTAGTAGATTCTTACTTATTTTTAGCAATTATCATGCTTTTTCCCAATCAAAATCAGCAGAAATCAATCAGAAACATCAAATTTCAATTGTTAATGTTAGCTGTCAGTCCAAATTAGAAAAATAAATCTGGAAAACTGCCTGAAAAGGTGAAACGATAATTGAAACCTAGCACTGAAACTCGTACGATAGTGGGTCACCTCCCAGATGACAATCCAGAAACTCATGCGATACTGGCTATCAGATCATATGACAATAGGGTTTCCAATTGACACTGTAATCCTGATGGTACAATTCTTGATCAAATCAACTATCGTACAATAGTGGGTATCTCCTAGTATGAGTTTCTGACAAAACTCGTATGAAAATTGTATGGACAGAAATTAAAAATCGTAGTTTGGAACAAAAAATGACAAGAAGATGATAGAAATTGATAGAAATTGAATGGAAACCCGTTTCAGGGCCCCGTGGTGGGCACCAGAAATGTGTGTGTGATTTTTGTACCTAGCTGTAGACACAACACTTCAGTAAAACATTAGAGGTTAGCAAAAAAATTCAAAATCTGTAAGTAATTGAAACTATGCTAATTAGGCGATTTATTGCCTTCTAGTAGGTGCGAGTATGTATTCTCAAATTGGACCGAGATCAGTGACCTTGATGACACCTAAACGAAGGATTTGAATGCAGAATCTAGATATGAGATGAATGCAAATTAATCTATTTTTTAAGTTTTCTGTGCAATTATGATGAGAAATGATATGAAATCTAATCTATATGAAAAATTGATATGCAATGACTCTAAGAATTAATATGAAAAACAAAATTGATCTCACAAATGTGGTTGATTCGCAAGATTCTTCAGATACCAATTCACAAGCATAAGTTTGCAAATTATGAGATGATTTGTGAAGAGCTAAGGCCTTGATTTTATATAAATCCAGGGCTTTGGGGATGCATGGAAAAAGCCATAAACCACTCAGTTGATTTTTGAGTCAACAAGGAATTAAAGATAGTTAACTCACAAAAAATCATGCAAAAATAACTTTTTGATTTAAATCAGAAGTTGAGATCAGCTTTCAACTCAAAATAGAGTTGAGTTTATTTTTAAAACAACTTGAATTGATTTTATGATTTATAGTTTAACTATTTTTTGGATGTGCATAATTAATCATGAATTAAATAAATAAATAAAGTGATTTATCCTCAACTTAACTGATTTTTAAAAATAAAACAATTGATTTATGGGTTAATCAATTATTAAATCAAACTTTTATTCAAAAACTACATCATAAAATTTGACAATTGACATTAATTAATTAAATAAGAATTTAATCAATTAGTCAGGATATTTGATTTATTGTCAAAATGAAATAATACAATTTAGGAATAAATATAATTAAATCCAATGAAATAATTAAGTGGCAGTATTAAATCTAATTAATTAAATATTCAGAATATTTAATTAATCAAACTTTAGGATAAATAGGATTTATCGCCAAATAATCATTAAATTAAAGATAATGAAGATGATTAGGAATATTACTAAGAATATTCCCCGATGCAAAATTTGAGATAATCAATTAGGATTCGATGATGTTCAGATGTGCCTTGGGTTAGGACTTTGATGTCGATTTCATTCGATGTGTCGATATAGGAGGTTAATGAACTTATAGCCCATTTTTGGGGTATTACAACTTGATTATGAGGCATAATGATAAGATAATGTATTGTTTATCTAAGTGAGAAGCAAGAATGAAAAAGTAGGCTTAATCGAGAAAAAGTGAAGAAATCTAGTTTAAGTTGAGTGATGCTAGTGTTGACTGAGCTAGTATTTGCTGAGTGAATTCAGTGTTGACCGAACATCAGTTTATTGCCGAGTGACAATATTAGCTAAGTGACAGTTTGAAGAGATGACTGAGTTACGCAAAGATGACCAAAGAGTTGAACACAGTATTGACCGAGCATCAGTAATTTACATTTGAGGAAGAATTCAGATTCCTAGCTGACTTTGTTGAATTCTTGGATTATGTAAATCATGTTGACTTTATTAATTGAGTTTATGGAGCATTTATTGCACAGTAAACCATTTTATTGTGATTCCAATAAAGAGATTGAAAATGTTTCTAGAAGGATGGATGAAGAAGATGAATGATGGAAGGATTCGATGAATCTGACCTAAACCTAAGATCTACAGAGGAGATTAAGTGGCAAAAGATGGATCTACCTATTGAAGAGGTATATAGGAAAACCTAAGTGTGAGGTTGATAGAGAGGAGATGTTGGAGTTGTTGATGTTATTGACTGATATAGCAGAAAGGCTGAAATTGAAGGAGTTGATCAGAGTTGTGATTGCTTGAAGGGATTTCTGAGTAGATCAGTGATGGAGATGGAAATGGAACTCATTGAGTAAGCCAACATATATGCACAAATTGGATATGTTATTTGCAAAGTGAGTTGTATGTTTTCAGATCAAATACTACTGCTACTTTCTAACCATTGTATCAGTTTAAATCCTTTAATCAAGGTTGCATTCTAATGGAATGTACTTAAGTCGTCTAACAAGGTGCACTCCTAATAGGGTGGTTGAAATCCTTTAACAGGGTCACACCTAGCAATGTGTTTGTAAACCTTTGACAGGGTTGACTTTTCACAGAGCTCACTTTAGAAGAGTGAATATATCAACAAGTTACAAAGTGGTTTTTCCAAAATTGGGTTTCCACTATAAATCCTAGTGTTAATACTTGTGTGAATATTTTGGTTTGAACATTTCTATGTTTTGCAAGTTAAATATTGTTGGATAGTGGACTGCATTGTTATATGTTTCTAGCATACATTTTGTAATGACCAAGTAGTGTTGGTTATTAGATCTGAGATTGTTGAAGTGTTTAAAATTTTAATTGATACATCTAGACCTGAGAACAACTGATTCACCCCCCGTCTCTGTTGCTCTAAATCATATTAACAGGAGTTTTGATATGATTTTCTATTTTTCTTTCTGATTCGATGTATTGTATGAGTAAGCTATCCATGTAAAAAAAACATGCAGATAAATAAATGTGACCTTGAGCTCTAACATCATTTTTTAACTCTCCCTATAGGACTTTTGGATGGTGAAGTAATTGGAGCTGAAGTTGAAGAGCAAACTAGGGACATTGCCAACAACTATGGGATTCATCATTCTAGGCAATGATAGGTTCCATTTCTTTATTTCCATTTCATCTTTTCCTGCATATGTTTACTTTTGTAAATGCATGTTTTTTGAGTTATTCTCACAACTTGTGTGGGATATGCACTTTTCTTTGATGAATAAAATATTTTTTAATGCAAATAATTGTATAATTTTCTATTTTTATACAACTTATCTCCACACATAGCAAGTATGGCTCCAAGGATAATTTCTCTTGATCCAATACACACCTTGACCTATCAGAGTGCACAAACCAATTGTGGTGCAACCAACCACTCCACATCATTGAAAACAACTCATTTTCCCTCAATCCAATCAATGGTTGATCCAACCAAGCAACCCAAACAACTCAAAATCCCATAACTGGGTGTTCACTACACTAGCTAATCTCCTAGGAGCCTACCAGACCCATTTTCCAATGATTATGCAAAACTTTCCGAAAGAACTCAGAAAAAAATCATATATTTGAGTACCCTTTTCAGGGTTGTTCAATATATCTAAAAAATAGATATGACTCATGTGGACCAACTGCCCAAACAAAGACTAGTGCACTATGGTTACCCCTCCATTAGGCCTCCTTTTTCAAAGAAACTACTATCTACTCCACTAACCAGACTTCCTTACCTATGCATAGAGTCTAGATACCCTCCAAAACTAAGGATTTTCACATTTACAAGGTTGGCCAACAAGTTCTAATGTTTCATTTACCAAACCCTCTCTTTGAGGCCAAATACTCTAGGGCTTATTCAAACAAACACTTCCACACCTTTATGGACCCCTTAAAGGGATCTAACATCATCCCCTAACCATATCATGACTATCTAAACAAAGAAAAGTCATCCTCCAATGGGTAAATCATCTAGACCATGACTGGTCCAATTTAAGTGACCCTTGAGATAGCAATTCCCAAGCAATCAATGAATGTTCTTTCACTTTCCTAGCCTACCCTTCATCCAAACACATTGAAAAAATTCCTCATTGTCATAGAATTCATCTTCCATACATCCGACCATTCTTAGAGGTTTGGGTCACTAAAGTCCACCAACTTATCTGGAACAATTCATTGTCATCCTGTACACTGTTTAGGAACAATCACCCTTAGAAGTGTTTCAGCACACCAAAAACTCCTCAAGACACTTTAAAATTAATTAAGGGATATAACCTATCATTTACCATCCATCCTACTCATTTATACCCGAAGTGGAGGATCGTACCAATCCAATATTGCAACAATCCAAGTGACTGTGACCCCTACTCACTGTTCAGGGACAGTTAACACAAAAATGAAGGGTTTACATCTTCTATGGTCCATAGTATAGTTTAAAATGATGAGGGAAAGAAAAAAATGTATCAGAAAATGATGCAGGAGCATCCTGGGTGTAAGAGCAATCTTGCATCACCCAAAAAAAAAAATATTCTATTTTTATATTCAATAAGGGTTATTTTGTGCAGAGCTGCTATTTATGGAAAGTTACTATTTTTGGTAATTTTCATATGTGCTCAGAATGATCTGATTTCTTTCTTAGAGGTTCATTTTGGTCATATAAGTCTGCCAGTAAAGTTTCATTGCTAGATCAAGTGTATATTGGAAGATATTGAAGATTTTCGGTATTGGCAGCAGGGTACAGAAACTTTGAACTCAGTTTTGAAGGCTTTAGAGGCCCCGGATGAGGTCAAAAATTTGGGCGACAAGCGCTTGCGCTGGTCAGGCCTGTAGAGCGCTTCGTGGCATTTCTGAAATGGGGTTATAGTGGCTGAGCGGGTCAACTAGTGATGACTTATGGTCTTCGGAAGTTGGGCCACCTGAAATGGCGAAAAATAATTTTCTTCAAAATTTCTGTTCGGGTTTCAAAGGTTATCTTGAGCCAACTTTGATGTAATAAATTGCAAAATAAAATAATTCTAAGTTTGGTCGGCCCTTAGGGCTAAAATTCTGGAACCTTCTCGGGCGGTGGAAATTGCCTATATAAGGAAGGCTGTATTATTGTCTTAGGCAGTTCAAAATAGTTCTGGGTAGTAGATCTGGGTATTGATTCGAGGCTTTGTCCTACAGAATATTGTAAGGGAATGCCCATGTGGCTTTGCATATTGTAATTCTGAAAGTTTGTAATTCCACATTTGTGGAGATAATAAGAAGCCAATTTTCTGTTCTTGCATATTGTTGTTGTTTCTCTATTTCTGTTATGTGTTTGTGGTATTAAGGGGAGCACCCTTCATCAGAAAAACTCATATCCATTCACAAGAACCATAGAGAAGCATTTTTACCATCAAATCCTCTGACTGTACCCTCATAGGTTATCCTGTTGGCAAGGTAAAGGAATAATATCAGTACATTGTACCAAGGAATTATCTCAAGTCAATCAAAAGTATCAAGTAATCACACCAAGTACCATCATTTTTTTCTCTATATCCTGAGAATGAAGCGACAATATCAAATCATATCAGTTTTCACACTGATTGATTTATCCTATCAGTTAATATTCAAATAAGATTGACAAATCATATTTTAAAGTACTACTATCCTGATATCTAAACCAATTGTTTTGTTGACAATCATGGACCTACACTAATTATCTGACTTTCTCATCAGGGGGTTATCAAATTTTTCATCAGATGCGATCAACACATGTGTGAAAAGTATAGAAATTTTGCACAAAAAGACATCAGACGTGATTTTTCTCATACTAGGTGACATTTTATCTCAGGCGTGAATTTTTATTCCCTAAGCGACGTTATTATTCTTCCAGGCGATAGATTTTGTGCTACGTGACAGTTAATTGCACAACGCGACATAGAATCATGTCCTAGGCGAGAGTTAAATCGTTAGGTTTTTTGTAGGCGATAACCTATTTGAAAATGTGTATTTTGACCTAGTTGTATGCGATAGTTTTTACCCTGCTAGGCGAGCATCAAATGTTTCGTAAGCGATAAAAAATTATATGGAGGTGAGAATAAAATCGCGGAAGCGACAACAGAACAACCTAGGTGACAATAAATTCTTCCCTATGCGTGATTTCTCAGATTCAACGTAACGATGAAACATAAAATTGCAATAAATGCTTAATAAATGCTCAATAAATGCAAATCGAGGTTCGTAATGACTTACCGGAGGTGCATAATCAGGCGGTCTCGCATATCTCCAGCAGCTCTCGAATCTATGCTCCCCAATCGGCACAACCATCTCAAAATCACTAGAGGATCAAAGCAAAATCACCAAGGCTAAAAAGTAAAAATGAATGGTAAAAGAAGGTTTCTTAACCTATTTAAGGTATTTTTGACCTAATTTTGGAGGTGAAATTAGCCATTGACTTATCTTCACATATCAAATCAAATCGGGGCATAATCATACATCGTGGGATATCATCAATAGTCAGAAACTAAAACATATTTGCTATATCAAACATCAACAATCTTTTTCGAATCAAGAAATTAATATGTTTTAATTTCTGAGGGGGCATAAGGGTATCAAATCGAAGTCGCAATCATACATCATGAAATCAGTGGGGCATCATAAAAATTTTGTATCAAGAGGTAGCAATCAATCACATCGGGAATCGCAATCAGGACATAAAGAATCTTTGAATCAATGTTCTTCGCACATTAATTCAAAGAGGGGCATTTGTAGACATGTAAAAGTGGACAAGTGATAATCAGAATGCAATAAATCAATAAATGGCTCAAAAATCATCAAACGGGATTAAATCATTAAAAAGGGACATAATTAAATAAAGTTGGACAAAAATTAATTAAAGCAAAGGAAAAATTAAATAATGATGTTAAATGATTAAATGAAGCATAAAAAGGGTCAAAAGCAATATATAATTGATTTTAATCAATTAATTGTATAGTTGTCTTAATTAAAAATCAAAATGAACCCATTACCCATGCATGGCTAAATTTAATTAAATAATTGAATTAATAATCCTTATTTTCTTTCAACAAAGTGATCAACCAATGAGAATTGAGAACAAAAGGACACAAATCACTCAAACATTTAAATTGTCCAAACATTTGAAACCATTTAAAGGCTTGTCCCCTCATTTGTCCCCCCATTTATGAACAATGCAAAGTTTTTGACTCAACCATGAGATAACCATGATTACTTCACTCCACCCCCTACCCTTGGGAAATTACTATAAGTATGAGGCATTTTGGAGAGAATTTCCATCTTGGAATTTCATTTGCATAGCATTGTTACTATAGGCAATTGAGATCATTTCTAAGAGCAATTTGAGCATTCTTGAGCATTTAGTATCATAATTTCATCATTCTTGAGCTAGAATCATCATAGAAGCATAGCATAAGCATATTAGCAGCATCATTTCTCATTTTAGAGGTGTCACTAGTGAGGATTGCAGCTGAGAGCTTCACTTACCACTTCTTTCTAGAGATCCATGGGATAATATAGATTATACTTGAAAGTTTAAATAGATTTCCTTTGTATTTAGTTTAAATTGTTGCTATCTTATCTTAATTTCATGTAGGTGAGTAACTTCATCACACAAATGGTGCCCACCGTGGGGCCTGAGCCTCAAATTCTAAAAAATTTGTGATTTAAATCATCTTTGCATGCATTTTTGTGTTGTTTCTGTGTGTTTTTTGTAGGAATTTGCTAGTCACACGTACGGGAGATTTACTCACACCTAGAAGTGTTTCATTGTCACTTCGGCTGTCTGTTCTCATGCCTACTAGCTGGAAACTCATGCCTACAATAGCAAAGTGTTTAGCCTTTACAAGATAAAGTCACGCCTCCACAGCAGGAAGTATCACTTACCTATTATTTACTGTCGCTTTAAGGATTTCTTTACCTTGCCTTTAAAGTTTAAATTCATGCTTCTGATAAATTTGTTATCGCTTGGAATAATGGATTGATATTGCATTTAAAGTTCAAAGTTGTGTGTTTGATAATTTCTTTATCGCTTTGAATTTGTGAAATATCACTTTTCTCTGGTTATTTTCTACCGGTTTAAATTTTGTTCACGCTTAGCACTAAAATAGTTATCGCCTGTGAAATTATTGATGTCGCCTATGTCACTGATAAGTGTCATGGCTAATCACTAAAGTCACTCATGCGAGTAATTTGTTCACACTTATTAGCTGGACGATGTTGCCTACTGTTTATTTTCTGTTCTGGTCTTTAATTAGATAAATTTGAAAATTTGACTGTCTATGTTTGTTGTTAATCAGTAAATGAGTAGACATTCGAGAGTGAGAAAGCCAGAGAGCAGGTTCAACAAGGAGGGAAAAGCACTGGCAAAGAAAATAAATAAGGAGAATCAAGTGCATACAAAGGCTGTCCTTGAATCCACACTAGATGAGGATGTCAAGGTATATGAGAAGTATTTAGCTCTGATTGAAGCTTACAAGAAAAAATTTGTGTCTCTAAATTGGGTTTATGAACCTTGAGCTTAAAGTTTCTTTCATTTAAATCTTTTTATTGATTACATGCAAGTTTGGTTTCCCCTCATTGTGAATTGGTTGTGTTGGACTAACTTGTTGGAGGAGGGAGCTGGAGCAAATTGCCAAGGTGAGTAAGTGAAAAATGAAAATCAGTAACTCAAAAATGCCCCTAGCCTTTTGCTAGCTACAAGGAAATGTATTCTACTCAAACAAGCTTGCATTCCCTTAACTTTTGGCATTGTCATTTAAATCTAGCCTTAATAGAGAGGAAATTGAACCACACATTTCAATTTTAAGAACCTCCTTGTCAAGAGGTTGAAAAAGAACTAAGTGTTTGAAGTGTTTGGGAATCAAAAGGAAAGTTAGGGATATGCTCTTCACCTTGTTGGTGAAACAAACTCCCAAAAACTTTACTTAAATTCCAATTTTCCTTACTTGCAAAATGAACATGCTAGAGATTTAGTGGGCTCGCCTCCCGAATTTGCCTTAGCAAGGCTAGTGAGAGGGACAATCCAAAGTGGGATACACTTGCTTTTGTCACAAGAATCTGACCCACTATAAAATGAAATGCATGCATCCTTAATGGGGTGAATGACAAAGGGATTTTAATCTTCTCGAACTTCCTCTAGTAGTCCTTACGGATTGCGCAAAATCATGCCTCGGTGCGTGTGGGAAGCCCCTTTACTTAGGGGATGAGAGATTTTAATTCATTTGAATGAAATACTAATTAAATCCCAAGTAAATTAGAAAGGCCACCTTGTAGAGCCATGATTACAAGCCAATTTGACTCTAGGTAGGCTATTTGGAATTCATTCTTGTGCTATACTTGTGAAAACATTCAAGAATATACACATTAGATTGTTGTTTAGAGACATTTATGTGTGTGTTGCATTTGTTTTTAATTTTCAAAACAAGAATTTACCAAAAATATTTGATCAAAACTTTTAAAAATTCAAAATTTTATACCCTGGTCAGAGAAGTGTCGCTTGGGAACATTTTAAACATGCCTATCAGGTGTTCAGTCATGCCTAGGACTGGTTTAAATATGCGTGGACATAGTAAAGTCCCACCTAATAGAGATTCAAACATGCCTTTAAATACTGGAAACTTGCCTAACAGAAGAAAAGGGCTGCCTGTACATCTACAGAGTGTCGTCTATCAACAAACCAGTATATGCCTACGCAGGTTTCAGACACTCCTGTACTTGGTTTAGTCACACCCCAAAAAAAAAGGGCAAACAAAGAGTACTTCTAGGAAGAATCAAAAATTTTTGAATATCAATTTGAGTACCCTTTTTCAAGTTTTCACTAATTCAACTTACAATCTAGCAAAAATCTTGTTTCACATATCTGTCAAAAATTTTGCAAAGGATTAGACCCCAAGTAGTCTTGACTTGTATCCAAGGTTCATGCCTGCATTCACCAGATCATATTATATCAAGCAAACCTTGCAAGCCGATAGGACCTATTTGAGACAAGAGCTCCCTTATCCCAGAAATGAAACTACTCCTAGAGTACCACAAAAGTCACTCGAACAAGAAAAAGAAGACAACATGATGTATTATGGTAGTTTGGGTGGTAAGGATAATAGTGGTATTGATCTCACCAACCAAGGTAATGCCAATAGTGGAGGCATTGACATGAATAACCAGAGCAATATTAATAACCAAGGCAATACCAACAATGGAGGAGTAGATCAAAATGCTCAAGGAGTTGACCAAACTCACACTCAAACTAACACCGAACCAACGACAGAAGATGCCACGGATGAAAAATTTAGTGAGGCTATCCAATGTCCTTATTTTAGAAAGCTCATGGAAAAGGCAATGGATAGAGATAGAGAAAAACGTTTCATGGACTTAGTACAAAAAGGTCTCAAGCTTCCTCGTGACTATGATGTCAACCAACTTAAAGCACCAGAAGTTGAGGAGAGTACCTTAGACATCATGAACAAGCAATTCAAGATGTTTCAAATGCAGTTAGACAACATCAAGCAAAGCGGGGCTCCCAAGCCTTTCTCTATAGAAGCATTGTGTCCATTCCCATTTGATAAAAGCTTGGTTATGGTGCCATTCCCAATCAATGTTGTGTTTCCTAAATATGACAAGTACAAAGGAACGACGGATCCCCAAGATCACTTATGAGAGTTTTGTGCATTGAGCTTAGAATTCATGAATGATACAACATATTTAATGAGATTATTTTTGTGAAGCTTAGGAGGCATGGCTATGGAGTGGTTTTCTAAGTTACCCTCTGGCATTAAGACCTTCAAAGAGTTAGCTTCAAAATTCATGGCCCATTACTCATATAACATTAAACATGAGGTCACAATGATAACATTATGCAACACAAAATAAAAAGATGGAGAGGCATTCCTCACTTTTCTACAAAGGTGGAGGACAGTTTTTGCAAGATATCCTAGAAGTGTGTCTGAAAAAGAAAAGATGGATATCTTCATAAACATGTTGAGTAATGAGTTAAATTACCACTTACGAATGCAATGTCCAAAGACCTTCCAAGATCTAATTGAAAATGGAGTAACCATGGAGGAAGTGTTGGTCAAAAGTGGAGAACTCAAACTGTACAAAGATAATAAGAATAACTCCAATAGTGGAAACAATGGCAACAATGGCAATAATCAGAAGAATAATTGGTTCAATAGTAATAGTCATTATAAGAACAACAGTAAGGGAATTGTGAATGATGGAGTAGTTGAATCTAGCAACTTGAAGGTGGTCCCCTTTACTCTTACAAGGACACCTAATCAAGTGAATAATACCAATCAGAGTTCCAATGCACCATCCAACAACAACCACACCAACAATGGAAATCAAGGAGATAATTCAAGGAGTACTAAATTTGATAAATATTTGAGGCCAACTCCTCCAAAGAACTTCACACCCTTGGGTGAACCCCTTGAAAAGGCATTAAAGACTCTCATGGCTAATAATGTCATTACTTTACCCAAAATTCAGCCTTATGAGCCAAATAATAAGCCTAGTTGGTGGAGTGCCAATAGCCATTGTGAGTATCATAGAATTCGAGGACACACAACAAATGAATGTCTACAACTAAACAATGTAGTGCAAGATTTAATTGACAATGGCACAATCACCATTGACGGACCTCCAAACAATGAAGATCATGCAACATTCAAACAACATTTTTACAAACATGATAAGGGAGACTCATCAAATAGCAAGAAGCAAAGCGCCAATAATCTCAACTTTGTGCCACCTTATGATCATATTGTTAATGCTATAATAGTCAATGAACAACCTCAAAAGGAAGCATCAAATGTCATTACAAGAGGGAAAAATTCTAGAATGACCCTACAAGGGATAGCTCCTCAAAGCACTAAGATCTCGCAATCCAACATTGTGGTCAAACAGCCTTCTACAATAGCAAGGCCTTATAGTTTGGTTGATCAATTGCAACGTACTCCAGAAAAAATCTCTATCTTAGAGTTATTGAAGTTGTCATCAAACCATAAGGAGATTTTGGAAAAATCTCTAGTAGAGACACATGTTCCTACTAACTTAGAGGCAGAAAAGTTTCAAAATATGGTAGGTCATCTTGTAGCACCTCATTGTCTTTCATTTTCTAATCAAGATGATGTGTCTATAACCTATCCTCAAAATATACCATTTCATATAGAGGTCTTAATCGAAAGGCATAGAGTCAAAAGAGCCCTCATTGATGGAGGGGCTGGTCTCAATATTTTCACATTAAGTCTTGTCAAATCCTTAGGTCTATCTGAGTCTTGCATTGACCCTAAAAAGAAAATCACCATTAAAGCTTATGATGAAGCTGAAAGAGCTTCTAAAGGCATGATTGTATTGCCCATCCAAGTGGGACCTGTCAAGAAGGACACCAATTGCCAAGTGCTGGACGTGAAATTAACTTATAATATTTTGTTGGGGAGACCATGGATCCACGAGATGCAAGCAGTCCCATCCACGTACCACCAATGCATAAAATTTCCATACATGGGTGAAGAAATCACGGTTGGAGGAGACTCTAACCCATTCCAGTATTGCAATGCATTCAAACCTCCTCATGAGTTATACATTCCACATAACCAGGAGGGAATTATTCAAAAAACCACAATTGAAGATGTTAAAATGAAAGAACTAACATTAGATGTTATTCAACACCCTCCTCAAGCTAGCTCAGCGACATCAACTAAGGGAAAGGAAAAAGTGAGGTGTGAGGGTCCAAATGCAACAGAAAGTTCATATCTAGCACCTAAATTGGAAACAGTAGTCTATAAACCTACCAAAGAAGAAAAGGAAAAAGCCAAGGAAGATCGTTACCAACACATGAGTGAAATGATGAATAAATTTGAAAAACAATGCAAGATTAGTTCAAAAGGAATAGGGGAATATTTTGTTTCTCTATATGACATGCCCACATCTCCAAAATCACATGGTAAACCATCAAAAGAACATCTTCCACATAGGTATAATTCCTATTTTGTAAGGGAAGATAAAAAAATCAACATGGGATAAGGAAGAAGATGATGTCCTTCAATGACTTTACCATGATGAGGAAGATACCTCCAACACTCCCATGGAAACAATTCAACATGTAAAGATACAGACCGAGAAATATGGGAAAGGCTTTGATATAATGCAGAAGATGGGATACAAGGGAAGAGGACCCTTAGGCCAAAGAAATAGGGGGTTATTAGAACCTATTGAATCTATTTAGAGGGTGAGTCATGAAAAATCTGGAGTAGGTTTTCAATTCAAAGGAGAAAGTTCAAGCCCAATACATGATTTTTATCCTCAAATAAATGCCTTAGAATCCGAAGGAGATAGTGATGATTCTCAGGATTATGAATGGGATACCTTATCGGATGAATCATGTCATGATAAGGAAGTGATTGCTATACATACTTATGAAAAAATCCCAAGGCAAGAAGCTCAAATTAGTGAAGAACCTCATATTCAAAGGCCTAATATAGAGCAAGTACCTACCAATGGAGCATGGATAGAAACATTTTGGATGCCTTCAGAGGAGGGAGATTCAAATGTTATTTTTAACCCACTTGTGGTTTTTCCCATGTTGTTTCCCGTAGAGGTTGACGAGGACTCAAATGAAGGGGACTTTGACCCTTCTTCCATGGATCATCTTGAGGAAGTGCACATCATAGATCTAAATGATACAATGTACGAACCCTGAAATGAAGTCATGTCCATAACGCCTATTGATGACATTTTACCCAATGAACCCTTACTTTTGATAAATACGGACCTCATTGATTGGGACCAAACCAAACCAAATGACCTACTTTACTTTCCCAATGACGAAGCAATGAATCACTACCTTAATGCGGTTGAACCCTCTTTCACCAACAAATTCAATACAGACATAAGGACAACAGCAGGGGTCCAATCTCTTAGTGAAAAGTAAAAAATGAAAAAAAAATAATAAAAAAATGAAAAGTTCTATTGGTGAAAACCCAACTGTGGCACCATTAGAACCAAAAAAAATAAAAATAAAAGATGTTTATTTTGGTGAAAACCCAATTGTGGCATCAAAGGAAGAGAGATTGGATACTTTGCCTAAACATGAAGAGGAAAGGTCACCTATACTCATAGAGCCAACGGAAAAAGTTAACATTGGCATGGAAGTGGATCCAAGGTTTATACACTTGGCTGCATCACTCACACCTATGGAAAGAGAGGACTTCATAAAAATTTTCAAAGAGCAACAAATAAACTTTGCATGGTCATATGTTGACATGCTTGGATTAGATCCTGACTTTATAATGCATCATCTGAATGTTAGACCAGGGGTTAAGCCCATTAAGAAAAAGTTGAGAAAAATGCATCCCCACATAGCTCTTTTGGTCAAGGTAGAATTGGAAAAATTGTTGAAAGTAGGATTCATAAGAGCAATAGCATATACTGAATGGATCTCCAACATTGTACTGGTCACAAAGCATGATAAATCCATTCGTGTGTGTACGGATTTTAGAGATCTAAATCTTGCTTTCCCTAAAGATGATTTCCCACTTCTGAGCATAGATGCCATAGTGGATTTGGCGGTAGGACACTCAATGTACTCAGTAATGGATGGTTTTAGCGGGTATAATCAGATCAAAATTGCACTCAAAGACCAAGAAAAGACAGCATTTACTTTCCCTTAGGGCACTTTTTGTTGGAATGTCATGCCCTTCGATCTTAAAAATGCCGGAGCCACATATCAAAGGGCCATGACAACTATCTTCCATGACATGATGTACACATTTTTAGAAGACTATGTGGATGATATATTGGAAAAATCCCACAAAAGAGAAGAACACGTCCACATTTTGAAAAAGATATTTGTTAGGTTGGAGCAATTCAAGGTCAGATTAAACCCAAAGAAATGTGCCTTCGGAGTCCAATCCGGCAAGTTACTAGGTTACATAGTTTCTACCAAAGGGATTGAAGTGGACCCCGAGAAAGTACAAGCTATAATGGACATGGAGATACCTAAGAACATTAGCCAAATGAGATCCTTGCAAGGCAAAATCCAATCCATAAGAAGGTTTATCTCTCAATTGGCTGAAAAATGTCATTCTTTCACTAGGTTGCTACATAAAGATACTATATTTATATGGGATGCCAAATGTGATCAAGCTTTTACATTGTTGAAGACCTATTTGATAAATCCACCCATTCTCATGCAACCAATCAAGGGAAAAGCATTACTTCTCTACATATCTACTACGGAAAGATCCCTAGGAGTACTTTTGGTGCAAGAGGATGAACAAGGAAAGGAAAGAGCTATCTACTATTTGAGTAGAACATTGATAAAATATGAGCTTAATTACACATTTATGGAAAGAGCTTGTCTAGCAGTGGTGTTTGCATCTCAAAATTTGAGACATTATATGTTGATGCATAAGGTCAAGTTGATTGCCAAGATAGACCCTCTCAAGTATTTGTTAAGTAAAACAGCCTTAATAGGTAGAATAGCTAAATGGGTGATGATATTGAGTGAATTCGACATTGAATATGTCGATAGAAAGGCAATCAAAGGAAAAGTGATAGCAGATCACTTAGCTGAAAGTCCCATGACTTCTACACAAACTGTTCAAGTGGAATTTCTGGATTCTTCCATTATCAACATAGAGGCAAAAACATGGAAGTTATACTTTGATGGATCCTATACTTAAGGAGGTTCCGGGGCCAGCATATTATTGGTAACTCCTCAAGGTTACACTATTCCCAAATCCTACAAGCTTATGTTTCCGTGCACAAATAACATAGCGGAATATGAAGCACTAGTCATAGGCATCAAAATGGCCTTAGAGTGGAATATAAAAGAGCTACAAATTTATTGAGATTCTCAACTCATCATTAATCAAGTCAATAATGAATATAACACTAAAGATGAAAATTTGATGCCTTATAAGACTATGATTGATGGATGGAAGAAATAATTTGCATTGATCACCTTTGAATAGATTCCTAGAGAGAAAATTAGAGTAGCTAATGCCATGGCTACCTTGGCTTCTTTGTTACAAAAACCAGATCAAAATGAGAAGTATGAGTTCTTGGTGGAAGAGTTGGTGAAACCGGCATTTGACCTTCCTGAAACCCAAATTGTTTCCCTCTTACATGGACATGACTCCCCTTGGTATGGACCTATATATACATACCTTAAAGACCAAGTGCTACCCTTAGACCAAACCCGTGCTCAAAAATGCAATTTCATATGACAAGCCTCCCGTTACTTAATCCTTTCTGAAACATTGTATTGTAAGGGTCTCGATAGGACATTACTTATGTGTCTGGAGGAAGAAGAGTCTAAATTAGCTTTACGAGAGGTTCACGAAGGCATTTGTTGGTTGCACTCAAGCGGGTTAAATCTAGCTAAGAAAATCCTTTGCTTAGGGTATTTTTGGAAGACATTGGAAAAAGATGCTTGCCACTTTGTGAAGATATGCAGCAAATGCCAATATCATGGCGACATGATACATGCACCGGCACAAGAATTACATCCATTTGTTACACCATGGCCTTTCTATCAATGGGGGTTTGATTTAATTGGTGTCATAAATCCACCTTCTTCAAATGGGCACAAACATATCATAACCACAATAGAATATTTCACCAAGTGGGTTGAAGCGGTTCCCTTGATAATGACAACAAGAAAACAAATTTCCATGTTTATCTTGAATCATATCATTTGCCAATATGGTATTCCTCATGCCATAAAAATAGATAATGGAAAATAGTTCAAGAATAAGGATGTTGATGAACTATGTGCTACATTTCATATCACTCACCATTCATCATCAATTTATTACCCTCAGGGAAATGGGCAAGCCAAAGCCACGAATAAGAATATATTGAAGATCTTGAAAAGGTCGGTCAACAAATCAAGAAGGGATTGGCATATGCAAATTAATCCAGCATTATGGGCCTATAGAACCAGCATAAGAACACCCACCGGAGCCACGCCATTCTCACTAGTCTATGGGGCCGAAGTAGTTCTACCATTAGAGGTTGAAATCCTATCTCTACGAGTGTCATTACAAGGATTGATCATAGATGAAGACTAGCTAGACTTTAACAATTGGAATTACTTGAAGAACATCAAATACAAGCTTATGAACACATGAAAGTGTACCAAAATAGAATCTCAAGGAACTATAATAAACATATCAAACCGAGATTTTTTCAGGTAGGAGACTTGGTGTTGAGAGAGAATCCAAAGAATCAGGTTGAGAGGGAGAAGAAAGGAAAATGGGAGGCTAATTGGCTTGGCCCATTCATCATCATCTCTTCATTTGGCATGGGAACTTATAAATTATCAAATTGTGAAGGAGAAGAACTTCAAGAACCTATCAATAGTATTCATCTCAAAAGGTTCTACACATAAAGAGTATAAAGAGTATCAGCTGAAAGAGCATCCTATTTATTGTACATAGTTTAAAAGAGATCTTGAAAATACAAAAACAGTGGAAAAACACAAAAGATCAAAAATAGTGGAAAATGGAGCCTAAAGAAAGGAAAAACATTCAGATACGATTCAAAAAATGTTGTCTTGGTGAAAACCTAGTAAATAGGTGCCTTGATGATAACAAAAAAAAAGAAAAAAGGAAAAATACAAAAAAATTGAAAAAGAAGAAAGTGCCCTGGTGAAAACCTAGTAAATAGGCACCTTGGTAGCAAAAAAAAAAAAAGAGAGAAAAAGCTTGCAAAAACAAAAAAAAGAAGAAGCTTGATCCATCCAAAAGGTGAAAACTTGGTAAACAAGCGCCTTTGGTTCCCTTAAGTTTGTCTTTCCTAGGTTGCATATGTCCATATTGCATTTCCACCATCCCATTTGTACAACCACCATTGCATTTGTCATTTGTACTTAGTCATAATAAAGCCGGTCAGTCGCATTGTTGCATTGTCTATTACCCCTAAGTTTGTCAACCGATCACATTTATCACTTGGGGGCAGAAGAAGATGGTAAATTTGGTATCCAATGCATTCAATAAGTGCTATAATCAGTCACGTCAGAGAGAGATTTTATCAAAATTTTAGAAGAGATGGAAAATTTTCTTGAGCCTAAGTATTTGATCCTACAACATGATCCCTAAACCTTCATTGACTTTATTATTCAGGATTAAAAATTGATAAACACATCTTAAAGATCAAAATACTTGGAAATCTTTTTGAAAATGATAAAACATGGCAAAACATTCAAAAGCTGTCTTTCTTTGCAAAGTAATGAAACATGGTAAAATACTTGAAGTTTTGTTAAAATCATGATGAACTTGACTTTTTATCATATCTTGGGAGTTATTCGATGATGTTCGACTAGATTAGCCATGATAAAGATATGATATTTTATTGCCTTTGAGTCACTATTTGAAGGAAGATTCGTCACCTTATGAGAATTTATCTAACGACATGGTCATCAAAGAACCATCGAGGACTATCTCATAAGAGGGTGGATTGACCTTTGTTTGTTTACACAAATGGATCCCTTGGCTATTTAGATCTTCCATATCTTAATACCAAAAATCCACTTGCAACATTGAATCTGTTGACATTGGCATTCAGACTCCCATAGTTTGGTCATCCAACTAGTGAGGGTTGTACTTGGTTCAACAAAGACGTTACCAAAATGTGATAAAAAGTAGTATTCATATCATCATGTTAGTGGGCAATGGTGATTGTACTAAGCTTTCCGGTCCCAAAATGCTCAATGATGAAAATTTATCCTCAAGGCATTTATTTGCTAAAAGCTGGTGACACTTAGGTTGCATTGCAAGGCATATTAGATTAATTGCATTATCTTGTTAGATTAATTGCATTGTCCTGTTTGATCAAATGCATGTGTTTATGGTTACTTTTCCAAGGAAATGAGGGGGTACATCAATAATCTTGGTTAGTTAAAGCATTTAAGCAAAGGGGGTTCAATAACAACGTTTATTCTTGATAAAACACTATAAAGAAAATGAGATCATCTTTTGCATACATGCATTGAGCATTATTCATTATCCACATATTACAACGAGAAATCATTCACATGTCATGTGCACTCATATAGTTGAGGATAGACTGGCATACATTGAAAAATAAAAAACATAGGAACATACATGTGCATTTCCATTAAACATTTTACATCCATACATGAATAATAGAAGAACATCACCAAATTCATACATCTTTGCATACATCTATATATATCATAAAGTAAGATACTGCATTCATAGCATGAATCCAAGTAAATACATAAATAAAACATCATATAGCTACATAAAAGATAATCTTATAATCAACTCATCAAAGAGAATCAAGAAGTATGTCATCATATATCATCATCAAAAGGAGGATCCAATACATCAAATATGTCAAGATATCATCAAAGTGATATATCTAATGTTCCAATCAATGAGAATAGCATGAAAGGTGGACCAGAAACACTGAGTAAATCTATCATCATATCAATCAAGAGCCTGTAGCACCAGATCCATCTGGCCCTCTATCATCCTATGGGGGAGGAGCCTGTGATGTACCCACTCCATCCTACCTCTAAACAACCATGACTAATACAAGTTGCTGTAATAAAGAGGCAACCTAGTCCAATCGACCCATAATAGTGGATATCTCTATCCTCATAGACTGTAAACCTCACTCTAATCCATCCATGCAATCACCCTGTGCACCCTATGGATGTGGAGCTAGCGGAGGCATCTATGGAGCCCCATCATCCTGTTGTGCATCATCCTTCTATGCCTGATCTTGATGAGCCACATCAACATCATGCTGAGCTAAGGCCACTCTCTATAATTGTACCAAGGGATCTAATCTCCCAAGAACCTACCTAGCTGCATCAATCTATGCATGTCTCTGAGCTCTCTGATGTCTATGCAATCTATCCTGCCTATCTGCTCTAGGTTGTCTATCAGCTACATCATCCTGTGCTCTAACCTATCTATCATGACCCTGATCTCATGTCACCTGACCTCCCCCTGTAGCAACTCGAGGATGTCTATGTCCTCATCCTCTCCGATGTCTACCACCCCTCTCACCATCACGACGTCTGAGAATAGGCTCAGCTGGATCAGTAAACCAAGGAAACCTATTGCGAGCCCACCAATCTGCATACTCATGTGACATCCCGACATTAGCCATACCAAGAAGTATCTCCCATCTACAAATAGTCATACCCGCAATCTGATCTAATGCAAACTGGTAATCAATACATGGACCCCATAGAGAGATCTCTACCTGTACCTGAGCATATAATGCATTGCCCTGAGGCATATCTTGAATCTACCCATACTGTCTCAAAACTCTGCCGAAGAAGAAGTGCTCAATACTGGTAGGAGTGCGCCCAATCATCTAGCGAGGGGAAAACATATATGGTAACTCATCACCATCCTCTCTCCAATGATCACAATCAAGGAAAGGACGCTAGGTAACCTGATCAAGATCATCAATCTGACGTCGCCAATAATCCAAATGACCCATATGATGTTGTATGACCATGCTTGTATATAAGAAAGTGTAAGGATATCCCTAAGGTCGAACCCTATCAGAAATAGGCCTAGTAATGGGAAGATGCTTCCATATCCACAACTGCAAAACAATAACACCCGCTGACAATGATGCACTACCCTGATAGACTACCTCATGTAAATCATGATACAACTGTGCCAAGACACAGGAACCCTAATCAAACTATCAAGGATGAGCAAGTAAATCCTCTATAATCTGGCCCCAACTGACTGAAAAATTGTGACCTCATCGGTCGGGAAGTAGACCGCCAATCAATGCACCCAAAACTGTTGGTAATGTGGGAAAAGAGGCAAACTGAGGCCATGTAATAGTATCCCCATCTCCAATAGTGTTGTCTCTGAATACTCATCGGCAGACAAAGGAATCATATGCAGAATCATAGTAGACCAACTCACCCCTACAAGGAATTTGCAATAATCGATACACGTCCTCTGGCGTGATCATCATCTCTCCATAGGGCAAGTGGAATGTATTGTGGTCGGAGTGCCATCGCTCTACCACTATAGTCAATAATCCATGGTTCAGTTGGAACTGTGGGAGATCAAGGAGGAAACTCAAACCACATCTCTCAATGACTCGGAACTCAGCTGTTGTGAGTCTCTGACCTAAGTCAATAACCCATGATGCAACTGAACAGACGTATAAAGTAGGATAGTGATCCTATTGGCAAGGTAAAGGAATAATATTAGTACATTGTACCAAGGAATTATCTCAAGTCAATCAAAAGTATCAAGTAATCACACCAACTACCATCGTTCATTTCTCTATATCCTGAGAACAAAGCGACAATATCAAATCATATCGGTTTTCACACTGATTGATTTATCCTATCAGTTAATATTCAAATTAGATTGACAAATCATATTTTAAAGTACTACTATCCTGATATCTAAACCAATTGTTTTGTTGACAATCAAGGACCTACACTAATTATCTGACTTTCTCATCAGGGGGTTATCAAATTTTTCATCAGATGCGATCAACACATGTGTGAAAAGTATGGAAATTTTGCACAAAAAGACATCAGGCGTGATTTTTATGATACCAGGTGACATTTTATCTTAGGCATGACTTTTTATTCCCTAAGCGACGTTATTATTCTTCCAGGCGATAGATTTTTCCCTACGTGACAGTTAATTAGGCAACATGATAGATAATCATGCCCTAGGCGAGAGTTAAATCGTTAGGTTTTGTGTAGGCGATAACCTATTCGAAAATGTGTATTTTGACCTAGTTGTACGTGATAGTTTTTACCCTACTAGGCGAGCATCAAACATTTCGTAAGCGATAAAAAATTATATGGAGGTGAGAATAAAACCGCGGAAGCGATAATAGAACAACCTAGGCGACAATCAATTCTTAACTATGTGTGATTTCTCAAATACAACGCAACGATGAAACATAAAATTGCAATAAATGCTCAATAAATGAAAATCAAGGTTCATAATGACTTACCTGAGGTGCATAATCAGGCGGTCTCGCATATCTCTGGCACCTCTCGAATCTATGCTCCCGAATCAGCACAACCATCTCGAAATCGCTAGAGAATCAGAGCAAAATCACCAAGGCTGAAAAGTAAAAATGAATGGTAAAAGAAGGTTTCTTAACCTATTTAAGGTATTTTTGACCTAATTTTGGAGGTGAAATTAGCCATTGACTTATCTTCACATATCAAATCAAACCGGGGCATAATCATACATCGTGGGATATCATCAATAGTCAGAAACTAAAACATATTTTCTATATCAAACATCAACAATCTTTTTCGAATCAAGAAATTAATATGTTTTAATTTCTGAGGGGGCATAAGGGTATCAAATCGAAGTCGCAATCATACATCATGAAATCAGTGGGGCATCATAAAATTTTTGTATCAAGAGGCAGCAATCAATCACATCGGGAATTGCAATCAGGACATAAAGAATCTTTGAATCAATGTTCTTCGCACATTAATTCAAAGAGGGGCATTTGTAGACACGTAAAATTGGACAAGTGATAATCAGAATGCAATAAATCAATAAATGGCTCAAAAATCATCAAACGAGATTAAATCATTAAAAAGGGACATAATTAAATAAAGTTGGACAAAAATTAATTAAAGCAAAGGAAAAATTAAATAATGATGTTAAATGATTAAATGAAGCATAAAAAGGGTCAAAAACAATATTTAATTGATTTTAATCAATTAATTGTATAGTTGTCTTAATTAAAAATCAAAATGAACCCATTACCCATGCATGGCTAAATTTAATTAAATAATTGAATTAATAATCCTTATTTTCTTTCAACAAAGTGATCAACCAATGAGAATTGAGAACAAAAGGACACAAATCACTCAAACATTTAAATTGTCCAAACATTTGAAACCATTTAAAGGCTTGTCCCCTCATTTGTCCCCCCATTTATGAACAATGCAAAGTTTTTGACTCAACCATGAGATAACCATGATTACTTCACTCCACCCCCTACCCTTGGGAAATTACTATAAGTATGAGGCATTTTGGAGAGCATTTCCATCTTGGAATTTCATTTGCATAGCATTGTTACTATAGGCAATTGAGATCATTTCTAAGAGCAATTTGAGCATTCTTGAGCATTTAGTATCATAATTTCATCATTCTTGAGCTAGAATCATCATAGAAGCATAGCATAAGCATATTAGCAACATCATTTCTCATTTTAGAGGTGTCACTAGTGAGGATTGCAGCTGAGAGCTTCACTTACCACTTCTTTCTAGAGATCCATGGGATAATATAGATTATACTTGCAAGTTTAAATAGATTTTCTTTGTATTTAGTTTAAATTGTTGCTATCTTATCTTAATTTCATGCAGGTGAGTAACTTCATCACACAATGACTTTGTCTAATACATTTTGTTCTTTCCCTCATTATTTAAGACTATACTATGGACCATAGAAGATGTAAAGTAACTAATTTCTCTATGGCTCTTGTGAATGGATATGAGTTTGTCTGATACATTTTGTTCTGATCCATCCTAATCATTTATACCCGTAGTGGAGGATCATACCAATCCAATATTGCAACAATCCAAGCGTTTGTGACCCTTGCTCACTATTCAGGGATAGTTAACATAAAAACGGAGGGTTTGCATCTTCTATGGTCCATAGTATAGTTTAAAATAATGAGGGAAATAACAAAATGTATCAAACAAACTCATATCCATTCACAAGAACCATAGAGAAGCATGTAAAGTTAGTGTATTCTACCATGCATAACCCGTGAGGATACAGTCAGAGGATTTGATGGTAAAAATGCTTCTCTATGGTTCTTGTGAATGGATATGAGTTTTTCTGATACATTTTGTTCTTTTCCTCATTATTTTAAACTATACTATGGACCATAGAAGATGTAAAGTAACTCATTTCTCTATGGTTCTTCTGATGGATATGAGTTTTTCTGATACATTTTTTTCTGATCCATCCTACTCATTTATACCTAGAGTGGAGGATGATACCAATCTAATATTGTAACAATCCAAGTGACTATGACCTTTGTTCAATGTTAAGGGGTAGTTAACATGAAAACAAAGCGTTTACATCTTCTATGGTCCATAGTATAGTTTAACATAATGAGGGAAATAACAAAATGTATCAGAAAAACTCATATCCATTCACAAGAACCATAGAGAGGCATGTAAAGTTATTGTATTCTGCCAGGCATAACTCGTGAGGGTATAGTTAGAGGATTTGATGGTAAAAATGCTTCTCTATGGTTCTTGTGAATGGATATGAGTTTGTCTGATACATTTTGTTCTTTCCCTCATTATTTTAAACTATACTATGGACCATAAAAGTTGTAAAGTAACTCATTTCTCTATGGTTCTTGTCAATGGATATGAGTTTGTCTAATACATTTTGTTATGATCCATCCTATTCATTTATATCCAAAGTGGAGGATCATACCAATCCAATATTGTAACAATCCAAGTGACTATGACCCCTGCTCACTGTTCAGGGATAGTAAACACAAAAAAAGAGGGTTTACATCTTCTATGATCCATAGTATAGTTTAAAATAAAGAGAGAAAGAACAAAATGTATTAGAAAAACTCATATCCATTTACAAGAACCAGAGAGAAGCATGTAAAGTTAGTGTATTCTTCCAGGCATAACCCGTGAGGGTACAATAAGAGGATTTGATGGTAAAAATACTTCTCTATGGTTCTTGTGAATGGATATGAGTTTGTCTAATACATTTTGTTCTTTCCCTCATTATTTTAAACTATACTATGGACCATAGAAAATGTAGATTAAGTAACTCATTTCTCTATGGTTCTTGTGAATGGATATGATTTTTTCTGATACATTTTGTTCTGATCCATCCTAGTCATTTATACCCAGAGTAGAGGATCATACCAATCCAATATTGCAACAATCCAAGTGACTGTGACCCCTGCTCATTGTTCAGGGATAGTTAACACAAAAATGGGGGGTTTACATCTTCTATGGTTATAGTTTAAAATAATGAGGTAAAGAATAAAATGTATCAGACAAACTCATATCCATTCACAAGAACCATAGATTTGATTATATATATATATATATATATATATATATATATATATATATATATATATATATATATATATATATATATATATATATATATATATATATATATATATATATATATATATATATATATATAAAATTGAATTTTCGACCATCATAACAATGTAGTTTTGATGATAATGCTATACTCTCATCGAATGTTTCGACCATCTATCATCGCTATTTCGACCAACATTTGTCGAACAAGATGAACCATATGTCGACAATTCTTTCAGATTGAAGTAATTATTTCGACATTCGTTCAGTCAATAATTCGATGATTATAAAGGTCACATTTATGAAAAACATATTATGTGTTGAATAATCGACAAAAAAAGTTTGACAATAGTGATGGTCGTCTGATCAACCACTTTGCATCGAACAATCAACTATTCCTCATTGAAAAACAAGCTAAAATTTACTAGTGACAAAAGTTCAAGTGTACCAACCTACCAGGTGAGTGTACCTCATTGGTGCCTACAAGTGTCTTTATGCCTCATATATATCATATCTTAGTGGGTATTTCATCAGTCATTCTACATCGACATTGATACTTTATTTTGTCATACTATGACATTCTTGGTGAAGCATTTTCTCTATTTTCTTCCTATGGAGGATTTTTTGGTCAACATCTTGGACCATCTTTGTAGGAGATTCAACATTGAGGGGGGGCTACTTGGTCTCTCTTCCTCTTCTTCTTTCCTTCCTATGGGGGGATTCTTGATTGGTTATGCATGATGTATGTCATAATGGGGGTTCTTGATTACTCCATCCATCCATGCATCTTATTTTTTTTTCATCTCTATTTTTGGGGGAGGGGTTTTCCCATGAGGTTTTCCCTCTTTCTTTGCTTTATGAGAGATTTCTTTTGCACTTGCATATTATACATGGGTACCTAACATGGTCTAGTAGTCAAGACCCATCATGCATTGTGATATAGCCTTGTGAGATTAAGTGCATTCCCCTGAGTTGCACTTAAGGAGGGTGTTGGTGTAATTAAATATTTACTAATTACACTTTACTTCAGTTTACTTAAGATAATGCATTTTCATATTAGTTGTCATTGAGACACATGGGAGCTTACATTTCATTTTAGTACATGGTGTAGGATAATTTCAATTTTATGTGTGAGTTCCACCTTTAGTGCTCTTATCACATTATCATCCTCTCATTGTTGCACATGCTACACATAATTTGTTGTACAACAGAGGATGATCCACCTTTGGTGGCTATGTGATTACACATTGTCTAGTTGATAGGCTATCTCGTACATCACTCCTATTTATCATACATTACATATATATTCAGGTACATCTACTTTGTATTTATCAATTTTATCAATTGGGAATTATTTATTATATTTCATTATTTGATCATTATTGAATCAATCAATTGATCATATCATTTTTCCTATCTCTCTTGTTCTATCAATTGAGCTTCTAGATCTTGATATTTTTATTTTTTTTCTTAGGAAAATTTTTAAACATCTTAATGAAATTAACCCTATCATGGAGAGTAACTCTTCCCATTCTTCTCATGATGAATATGAAGCCTTAAGGGTTCCTCCGATCTAAATCCAAAAAATTTCCTATGACTTTGAGAAATTTGAACAATGGCTAGGTCAAGTAAACTCTAATCATGAGATTGTTTCCATTGTAGAAGGCTTAAGGAATCTCATTCATAATGATGAACATGGTGTTAATATCTTGCATAGTATATCTCATCTCATTGAGATTAATTCCAAGCCTATTAGGGATTATGCTCAAGATTTAGGCCTCATTCCACCTACTACAAGTGTTGAAGCCTCTATGCATGTATCCACTTCCATTACAAGTGTGTCTACCTATGCTCCACCTATCATAACAAATTCAATTCAAAGTTACAACCCTACTCATGTGATCATTCATATTCCTATTGTTCCTTCCATTCCTTCAAGTGTGTAATTTGGTTCATTTCCTTCATCTATGCCCACTTACCATAGTGTTCTTTTTTCATATTTGACCATTCCTTCAATTTACAAAAATGTTCCTAACATTTCTCATGCACGCCCTCCTACCATCCTTTCTACTGATTCCACCATCAATAGCTTGGCTCAAACTGTGTCTTCTTTCAACAACAAATTGCTTCCATGACTCAATCCAAGTTCAACATTCCTACTTGTGACTATGCTAGTCATTTGTCTTTGGATATTATCTGAGTTTTTAACCCACAATATAAGGAGATTCCTCACCTTGAGAATTATAACACTAAGGGTGATCCTTTAACTCATGTCAAAACATTTATCTGTTAAATAAATCCAGAATTTATTGTGAAGTTTGTATATGTGGAACTAGATTAGGAGCACCCTCCTTGGTTTTGCAGAGCCAGAAGTGAAGAGGGAAGTCTTGTCCCTATAGTTGGTCCAATCATCCCAAATGTTCATACTTGAAACTGACCATTCCTAAAAAATCTATCTATGGATGTATTGGTTTCTTTCATAAGCATAAAGTCCATTTTGAAGAACCAACAGGTTGTTCTTGAGAGAACATTTGACAATAAGGACAAGTATTATTTTGCAAAGACTATAAACAAACTAGAGGACTTGGAAGAAGTGAACTTAGGAACAGCTGAAGCTCCTAAAAATTTATATGTTGGTAAGAAGTTGTCTCCTAAAGTTAGAAAGTCATTGATTGATCTTCTCACAAAAGTATAGACATATTTTTGCATGCTCTTATGATGATTTGAACGCTTATAGAGAAGATCTCTTTCAACATGAGATTCCTTTGAAGGAAGGTACAAAACCTTTTAGAAAAAAATTGAGACCTATAAATCCCGCATTGGCACCAAAGATGCAAGAAGAATTTTTAAAAATGAGATATTTTGGGGTCATAAAACCCATCATACATTCAACATGGGTGTCTAACTTGGTCCTAGTGAGGAAAAATAATGGAGATATTAGACTCTGTGTAGACTTCAAACATTTGAATATTAATTCATTAAAGGTCAACTATGGTTTGCCATACATGGAAGCCATGCTAAAGAGAGTTACTGGATCCGAATCAATGTCAATGATGGATGGGTTTGTAGGATACAATCATGTTATGGTCAAGGAATTTGAAAAATTCAAAACTACATTTACCACTCCATGGGGTACTTATGTATATGCCAAAATTTCTTTGGGCTTGACAAATGCTGGGGTAACTTTTCAAAGAGCCATGGATGTGGCATTTGTAGATTTCATAAATAAATTTTTAGTGATTTACCAGGATGGCCTTACAGCTTATTCAACAAAGGAAGATAAACACTATGGTCATCTTGAAAAGATTGTTGTAAGAGCTTTGGACTATGGGATTTCACTTAACCCAAAGAAATGTGCTTTTGGGGTCACAAAATGTAATCTCTTAGGACATATCATGTCTAAGGATGGAGTTAGGATTGATCTTGAAAGGGTTGTTGATATTGATAAAGTGCCTCAGCCTAAGAATGTAAAAGTAATTCAGTATTTCTTTGGACAGGTAAAATTTATAAGAAGATTTATTACAAATTTTGCTGAGACCGGTATTCCTATCTCTAAAATGTTAAAGAAGGGAGCTAAAGTAGAATGGAGTGAAGAAGCATATAAGGATTTCTCAAACATTAAGCAAGATATCAAGATCCCCTTGTATTAAGGACACCTGACTATGGTAATCCCATGCAAAAAAATTCTTTTTCCTTGTACCATACAATTATTGTAGTCTTGTTACAAAAGAACCCAAAGGGTTTTGAGCAGCCTATCTCTCTCTTTAGAAAGTCCTTACAGGCAACAGAATTGAAATATGATATTAATGAAAAGAAGGCATATGCTTTGGTCAAGGTTGTTAAGGCTTTCAGATGTTACTTGGTTGGAGTGACCATAGTTTCTTATGTGCCCAATGTTGTTGTGAAGGATATTTTAGTACAACAATAAGTTTCAAGAAGAAGATGTAGGCGGATAAACAAAATTCAAGAATTCAATATAGACATTCAGATCACAAAGTTGGTTAGAGGCATGTGATTAGAAAAACCAATGATTCAGAGAAACTTAGATGTAAATCATATAAACATACTTGAAGAAGAGAAAAGGCCTTACATATGTGATCTAGATTGTTGTGAATGGTATAAAGATATTATTGGATACTTGCAAAAAATGATGCTTCCTCCTGAGATGGATGATAATAAAAAGAGAAAAATCAAGATGCATGCTATTAAGTATGCTATTTTTAAAGGTGAGCTATGGTGGAGGAGCAATGAAGGAGTTTTGCTGAAATGTGTAGACCATGGTAAATTCGGGGATCTATTAGAAGAAATGCACAATGGTGTATGTCGTGGCCATTACATGGCTAAAACCACTACACATTGTAATACCCCAAAAATGGGCTATAGGTTCATTAACCTCCTATATCAACAATTCGAATGAAATCGACATCAAAGTGCTAACCTAAGGTACATCTGCACATCAAATCATCAAGACCTAATTGATTTTATTTTAATTCTACATCAGGGAATATTCCTAATTTATCTAATTATCTTTAATTAAATATTATTTGGTGATAAATCATATTTATCCTAAAGTTGATTAATTGAATATTTTGAATATTTAATTAATTAATTTAATTTTGCCACTTAATTATTTAATTAGATTTAATTGCATTTATTCCTAATTAATATTATTTTTATTTTGACAATAAATCAAAATTCCTACAAACAATCAATTGAATATTTATTTAATTGATTTAAAATCAAATTTATCAAATTTAATGATTTAATTGGAATAAAGTTTGATTTAATAATTGATTAACCCATAAATCAATTGTTTTAAATTTAAAATCAGTTAAGTGGAAAATAAATCACTTTATTTATTAAATTAATTCATATTAAATCATGCACAATCAAAAAAGTAGTCAACTTTAAAACAACTATTATTTTCAATTTGTTAACTTTCTAAACTCAACATCTGATGATGAGTTGAAAAAGAGAACTAAATTCTATTTGGAGATAAAAACTATTTTTTGCATGATTTTATGAGTTTATTTATTCTTAATTTCTTGTTAACTCAAAAAACAACTTGAGTTTATCAAGAGTGATTTATGGCTTTTCTCAATGCATCCTCAAGCCTTGGATTTCTATAAAAACAAGGCTCAGCTCCTCATAAAAAATCCCTCAAGCTTTCAATCTAATATCTCTCAAATTTGCACAATTACTTTGGCGAATTTACAACTAAAGAACAAAGCTTTTGCGACAGGCAATTTTGTGAGATCATTTCATAGTTTTTCATAGCTTTTGCATACTTTTGTATTCATCTTCATCACATTGTTAGATTAATTGCATATCATTTCAATTCATTCTAGATTAGTTTCATATCAAGTTTTTCATCTAATTGCATCAAAAATCCAAAAAAAAAAAGATTAATTTGCATTCATATTTCATTGCTTCCATCATTTTAAATCCTTCGTTTAGGTGTTGCATTGTCACTGATCTTGGTCTAATCTAAGAAGACCATACTCGCATCTACTAGAAGGTAGTAAATTGCCTGGTTAGCTTAGTTTCATTTATTTGCAAATTTTGATTTTGCTAACCTCTAATATTTTACTGAAGTGTTGTGTCCGCAGCTAGGTAAAATTTTCACACACACATCTCTGGCACCCACCATGGGGCAACCTACCTTTACATGCTAGTTTTGGTTATTTTTTTGGAGCTAACCCCCTTGTGCAGATTTACTTGGAGACTAAAATCCTAAATTTTCAAAGATTTAATTTTATCTCCCAAATGGCTTGGAGTTTTGGTCTAAAATTTGTTTTGCAGGTTAGAGACATATCAGGGAAGCTTCGATAAAAAATTCAAAATTTTTCAAGATGTTTTGAATTTTAATAATTTTTCTTTATTTTTAATAAAAAATTCAATTTTGGCACAAATCAGCATATTTTTTGGAAATTTTTACATCTTCAGAAATCTCTTTAAATTCTACAAGGGGTCCATTCTTTTTATTTTAAATTTGGATGCAATATAATAGCTCAAATAGTCCATTTACAAAAACTGATTTGTTTTGGTACAATGGGTCTCTAGGGCACAAATGAAGAGATTTTTCTGAAATTTTTACATTTTTGGAAAAATCTCTATTTTTTAGTAGGGGTCTCTGTTTTTCATTTCTATTTTTGTGGCCGAAATCATATCAAAAAAATTAGATCTTGTTGACTAGGTCAAATGCAAAAAAAATAAAATTTTTGTGATGGGTATGCACTTATTCTTCATATGATTCAATGCATGATATGAGTTGTCATTTAGATTATTTGATGGTTATTATTTCTCCTAAAAATTGGTTTTCAGATCTAACCCTAGGGTTTTCATAAGTTGAATATACATTGCATATCTTGTTTGCTTGTTTTCTTGTCGGAGAGTTCGTGGCTTGCTTGCACGGGATTGCTCAACAAAGCTAAAAATCAAGTAAAATATACTAAGCGTGTTGCAAGGGAATTCAGGTATTCTACTACATCTAAAAACATTTCAATTTGAACATAAAACAAACATCTCACATGTCAAGCTTGTGTGCCTTTCCAGCTTTCATAAATCAGACTTCAATTTTGGGCTATAAAACAAACAGATTTTCTTTTTGCATATTTGTAACACATAGTAGATAGGCCCTATGAGCACTATTTGTGGATGATCTTGAGAGAGTGGGCTTCATTCACTTTTTTACATGTGAAGCTCTTCTTGATGAAGGATCCCCTTATAGGTAGGGAGGATACTGAGATTGTCTTGTGTTCTACTAGATTTTTGAGTCTTCAACTTTTGATCAATACATTCTCTCTCCGAAGAGATTGATAGACCATAAGTGGTTGACATCATAGATCTTTGTGAGATAATTTCAGTCTTAGCATGTCAGATTAATCTGTCTGCTTTGTTTTGGTGATGTGAAGAGGCTAGGGGATTATGCTCTACTTCCTTTTTGGATAGTACCAGAAACCCAGATCCTTGAATCTAATCTAGTCCCCCTGTGGTATCTTTTGTGAGTCACCTTTAGAGAGGGTTAACCATAGTAGACATTCCCTTTATTGGGTCAACCACATGGATGAAAAAACAAGCGGTAATAGCCATTTTCATCATGGTAGCAACAAAAACTATATAAATGTCCTTGTGGAGGAAATCTTTACAGGTGTGGTCTCTTGTTGGGCTGTCAGATCTCCCTAGTAGCTCCTGATTGATTAAATTCTTAGACTGTGTCAAAACCCCGGTGCGCCTGGATTAGAATTCACCCTCTTGAGATCACAAAATTTGCAGAGTTAGACCATTACTAAAAACCCTAGCAAGGCCAAATTTTTCATTTTCTAGGACTATGTGTGTTATTGAAAAACTTTTGAGAACATACACAAGTAGCATTTCTAGGGATTAGCACAATAAGTCACTATTTCTTGTTCATGTGCAAGGTTGCTTTTTCCCTTGTTCATTGTTTTCAGATAATTTTTTTCTTCCCTTGCTTGTTGTTTTGTGTGCTTGATATCTACTTGGTTACTTGAGATGAACTATCATACAGATCTTCAAACCTGGATAGAAAAATTTCCAAACAATCTGATATTGAAAAATTAAAAAATTGAAAAATTGCAAATCTGAAGAAAAAATCCTTTCTGGTGTCAAAATTCATCCTAAAATTTCAAAAATCGTATCAAAGCTAAAGTCAAAGTTGTCATAAACCTTCCAAATCTGTCAAAAATCTAGTTTTTACAGCCTACTTCTAGATTCTATCAAAATATCATTATGTCAAGAACAGAGCAGGAACTAGAAAGAATTCAATCATTTTCCTAAAGTGGTCTCTTGAGTCTGATTTAGCCTTCTAATTTGTCAATTTGAATCTTTTTCATCTTGTGTCAAAACCTTGTCCAAATTATCTTTATCTTCAAATTCAATCTTCATACAAAAATGACTAAGTGTTGTGAGCTTGTCTCCGTCATCTTTTGGGCATTTACCCATACTACTAGGGCACAGTATCCTTCATTTATGTCTGATCTAGTCTTCAATCAATCCAATCTTGACAAGGTTGTGTCATTCGATCTTCTTGAATCAAGTTATTCTTTAGTTGTCTTCATCTTGCTCTTTTTCTTCCCCCAAGGTTAATGGTGGAAACTAGAGCTTCCTCACATACAAAATTGGGAGAATCACCTCATACCTTACCTTTTTCTACTCACATGGGTCCAACCTTTGAACAACTCTATAATTCAGGTCTTTACGAAGATGACGGTCTTGGAAATTTGTGATTAAAAACTAGTTACATACCTCCTCCTCCTTTAATCCAAGGAGGCAATCAACAAACTATACATCAATCTATCCCAGGAAGTCCTAAAACTCCTAACATGTATCAAGGAGGGACACACCACAGGTCTCAAGGACATCACTCTCAACATGGTGCGGATCCAGAATGCACAACTTCTGAAATTTCTCAATATCAAAATTATGATGACTTCAAGAAAATGATGAGGCATTTATCGAAAGAAGATAGAGAAACATACTTCCTAGAGTTAGCTCGTCAAGGGGCTAAACTTCCTCCCAACTTTAATGTTGAAGATATCATTACGCATGAGGAAGAAACTCCAATCACCGCTATGATGAAACAGATGCATGCCATGCAATTCAAACTTAATAAACTTGAAAAAGAAAAGGAATCTAAAGAGTTCTCCATGGACGCTCTATGCCCTTTTGCATTTGATAAAGACTTGTACATGTTGCCATTCCCTAAAAGAGTGGAGATGCCTAAATATGATAAGTATGATGGAAACTCTAATCCTCAAGATCATCTCAAAGAATTATGTACTCAGTTTATGTAGTTCATGCATGAACCAACCTACCTAATGCATCTTTTCCCTTGATCCTTGGGAGGGTTAGCTATTCATTGGTTCTCAAAAATACCTCCTACTATCAAAAATTTTGAGAAGTTAATCAAGCTATTCTATCAATAATACTCCTACAACATCCAGCATTCGGTCACCATGATTGACATTTGCAATCTGAAACAGAACTCAAGAGAACCATTCCTGACTTTTCTCAAAAAATGGAGGAAGAAGTTTTCTCTATATACTAGACCCATTCCAGAAACTGAGAAGTTGGAAATCTTCATCAACAATCTTGTTCTAGAACTCAACTACCATTTGCAAATGCAAAATCATACATCCTTTGATAAGATGGTAGAAAATGCAATTAAAATTGAGAAAGTACTTGTGCAAAAAGAAGACATATCACTTCAAAAGGACAAGTATGAATCTGGATCTAATTCTAAAGACAAAGGCAAAAATTGGAACAAGAATAAAGGTGTTGTCACTGATGACTTTGTTGATAATATACGTGCCCCATCTAAGGTACCCACTTTCAATCTCACTGTTGGTACCCAGGCCATCAAAGCCTTAGAAGCTAAAGCAATAGAATCTAACAAGAAGCCATCTGCTTACAAACCTTGGGCTACAGATCCTAACCGCAAATTCACTCCTCTTGGAGAGTCCTTGGAATCTGCCATGAAAACTCTATTGGCTAACAATATCATTTTCTTGCCTGAGATAAAAGTTTTTGATCCTAAACCTAAACCAAAATGGTGGAGAGAGAACAATTTATGTGACTTCCATCGCAATAAGGGTCATAAAACTAATAACTGTGCTCACTTCAAACACATCATACAAGACAAAATTGATAATGGAGAAATCATAATTGACAATCATAAAAGCAATAACGATCATACAACATTCACGGAACCTTTTCCAAAACATAATCAAGGAGATTTGTCTTCTCGGCCTAACATGAGTGCTAAAGTCAATTATGCCTACTCTAGAAATAATGCCGTTATAAATATGGTTGAACCATGCCTATCTGAGCATTGCAATGTCATCACTATTGTGTGAAGAGATAGAGATAATCATTCAGCAAATGCAGTTACTTGATCACAAGCTCGGGCACATCTGAAAGGACAAATCCCAAATTCATCCAATGTCCCTAAGATGCCTTTCAATCTTTCATTTGCTTCTAAACAAAAGGCTGCCTCTAAATCTTTGAATCCTAAAGACACGAGACATCATACAATATTGTCAAATAACTCCAGCATACAAATGCAAAGATCTCCATGTTTTAGTTGCTTCGGATATCTCCAACTCATAGAGTCATTCTAGACAAAGCTCTACTCGGATCCAATATTCCTAACAACCTAGATTTAGATAGATTCCAGACTATGGTTGGTCATATGACATCTCCCTAGTATATCTCCTTTTCAGAGGAAGATGATAACTCCTTGAGTCATCCACATAACCAGCCCTTGCACATTGAAGTCTTGATCCAAAACCATCATGTCAAACATGTGTTGATAGATGGAGGCGTTGGTCTCAACATTTGTTCTTACAACTTAATTGCACAATTGGGATTATTAGAAGCTACCATTGATCCTAAGAAGAAGATAACTATCAAGGCATATGATGAGAAAGAAATATCTTCTAAAGGATCTATTGTCTTACCTATCAGAACAGGACCCGTTGTCAGAGACACCATATGTCAAGTTCTTAATCTACCTTTGGCTTACAATATTCTTCTAAGGAGACCTTGGATACATGAAATGAAAGCTATTCCTTCCACATACCATCAATGTGAGAAATTTCCTTATGAAGGAGTAGAGGTGACGATTCCAGCTAATCTATAGACAACTTGCAATGCATTGAAAGAAAGTGCTAATAAACTCATTCCAAATAACAAAGAATCTTCCACTAAGTAGCTAGATGTTGCTTCAACATCCAAGATGGAAGACAATGCTAAAGAGGTTAAAATCAAAGAAAATGGTATGGGAGAATATACTATAGAGCCAGTCTTATCTTTGACATCTCTCCCTATCTCGCCTAAGTCCTATGGAAAAACTCTAAAATAGTCTAAAATGGAATCTAAAAAACCTCTTGAGGCATATACATGAAGTTTTGTCACAGAGCAAGTATCTAAACAAGAGTTTGAAGAGGATGAAGTTGTGCTTGCATAGCTATACAAAGAGGAACCTGAATCTCAAATTGTTCAAACATTTGACTCTAAAACACCAAAGATCCCTTCTAAGTCATATGGCCCAGGGGACAAATTGATCACAAAAATGGGATATAAAGGAAAAGGACCTCTAGGACTACAAGGTAAAGGTCTTCTATCACCTCTTGACCATCATGGTCAAATCAACAAGAATACAACAGCTCTAGGATATAAGAATTTTTTTTATCTTAGCAAGAACTCCCCACATGTTATAGAACAAATTGAACCAAAGGAAGAAACAATACAACAGTCTGATAGTGATGATTCAGACACCACTGAAGAGCTCATTCCTTATGAACATTTGCCTAAACAAATTAAAGACCTTCTTGAAGAATAGGATGATCCAATCAAAAGGATTAATGTAGTAGAAACACAAGAACCTACTATAAAACAAGAGACATTTGCACCACAAGAACCAGCTGATCTTGAAGGCAATCAAATAGACAAAGAAGAAGGTGGTAGCTATTCTGAGCCAGATTCTCATGAGTATGAATTCAAATTAGAATATGAGGGTAACCCTTCTTGGGGTATTCATCCTGACTTTACCCACGTTCTTAATTTTCCTAAAGGCATAGATGAGGAATCAAATGACTATGAATGGGGAGCCACTCCAGAAAAAGATGAGCTTATTACAGAGAAACATGTTGATGTTATTCACCAATATGCATCTAAACCCAATGTAAGTCTAGAGATAAATAATGAACTTAACAAGCTTGATCCACTGATGGTTGAAGAGGACTCCCACAATGACATCAAGCCTATTCATGAATTGAACGTCTTAAGTTGTAATATCACCTTCAAATGTGAGAGTTGGGTTAGGACCAATGATGACAGATCCATATCTGTAAACACTATCTCCTAATCCTTTCCCACTTTGACTATCCAACATCCTGAACTTCTTGACCAAACCTCCACAAATCCGAGCCAAGGTATCTATACCTTTCCAAATGACTATGTGCTTGCTTGCTACCTCAATGCAGTTGAGCCTATGATGACTTCCATCAGTGAACTGAGCATTAGCATGATGAAGTCGGACATCAAGTATCTTAGTCAAAAGAATAAGAATAAAAAGAAAAAGAAAAGGAGTTATGAGGGTGAAAACCACTTTGTGGCAGTCTCAGAACCTACAAAAGTAAAAATAAAAGATGTATCTGAAGGTGAAAACCTCTTTGAGGTGCCTAAGGATGAGATATTTGATGTCCTTCTGAGTCATTCACAAGATAAATCTCCAGTTCTAATTGAGCCCACTCAATCCATCAACTTGGGAACAACAAACGAACCATAGTTGATCCATGTAGCGCAATCCTTATTAGAAGAAGAAAGGCAAAATTTTACTACATTCCTAACAGAGAAAAAGATCAACTTTGCATGGAAATATTCAGATATGCCAGGGTTGGATCCTGATCTTATAATGCACCATTTATCTATCGCTCCAGGTGTCAAACCTATTAAGAAAAAATTAAGAAAGATGCATCCACATGTTGCACTCTTGGTAAAAGCTGAATTAGAGAAACTACTAAAAGTCGGATTCATCTGTGTTATTGATTATGCTGAATGGATCTCTAATATTGTACCTATATCAAAACCAGAGAAGTCTATAAGAGTATGCATAGATTTTAGAGATGTAAACAAAGCATGCCCTAAGGATGATTTTCCATTACCTAATATTGATATGATAGTGGACATGACTGCGGACTTCGAGGTGTATTCTTTGATGGATGGTTTTTCTGGATACAACCAAATAAAAATTGCTCCAGAAGATCAAGAGAAAACTGCTTTCACATGTGCATGGGGTACATTTTGTTGGAATGTCATGCCATTTGGGCTTAAGAATGCTGGTGCTACATATCAGAGAGCTATGACATCTATCTTTCATGACATGATGCATCGCACTATGGAGGATTGTGTTGATGATACCTTAGAAAAATCTATGATAAGATTTGAACATCTAAATGATTTGAGAAAAATTCTAGATTGAATGGAGAAGTTTAGTCTAAGGCTAAACCCTAAGAAGTGTGCTTTTGGTGTCACTTCTAGGAAGCTCTTAGGATACATTGTTTCAAAGAAAGGCATTGAGGTTGATCCTGCTAAAGTAAAAGCTATCATGGAGATGCAACCTCCCTAGAATATCAGTCAAATGAGAACATTACAAGGGAAATTACAATCTATTAGATGCTTCATATCTCAGCTAGCTGCCATATCACAACCTTTTACAAAAACATTACATAAAGGTGTGACTTTTGCATGGAATGAGGAATGTGAAATGAACTTTAATCATATCAAGAAATATCTATCAAATCCTCCTATTTTGATGCCTCCTATTCAAGGGAATCCTTTGATCTTATATGTCTCCTCTACAGATACATCACTGGGGGCATTACTAGCATAGCTTGATGAAAACAAAAAGTAAAGAGATATATACTATATCGGTAGAACATTGGTAGCATATGAGAAAAACTATTCAATGATTGAGAAAGCTTGTCTAGCTATGATCTTTGCATCACAGAAATAGAGACACTACATGTTAGCTCATACCACTCAATTGGTAGCTAAGATAGATCCATTGAAATACTTATTGAGCAAAGCTGCCCTCACAAGTAGATTGGCTAAATGGGTCATGCTCTTAAGTGAATTCAACATTGAATATGTTGAAAGAAAAGCTATAAAAGGATAGGTAATTATTGATCAGTTGGCTGATGCACCCTATTAAGGTTGAAATCCCATCACTAAGAATCAGAATGCATGGTCTAGTAACTGATGATGACTACAGAGTGTCTAGATTGCAGGAACTTGAACTACTAGATGAGCGTAGACAAGCAACATATGATCATCTCAGAGTATATCAGAAAAGAATGTCTAGAGGTTATAACAAGAAAGTCAGACACAAAAAATTTTAGGTTGCCGATCTAGTCTTGAGAGAGAATCCTAAAAATCAATCACATTGAGAGCACAAGGGGAAGTTTGAACCCAACTGGCTGGGTCCCTTTGTTATCACTGCTACTTTTGGCTCTAGTGCCTATCAACTCTCAACAATTGAAGGAGAACAACTCCAATAACCAATCAACATTCTCCATCTGAAGAAATTATACACCTAAGGCATTTAGTATTAAAAAATGTCTTGAAAAAAATCATAAAAATCTGAAATAGTCCTGAAAAAATAAATATTTTGGTGAAAACCTAGCAATAGGTGCCCTGATGATTCACAAAAAAATTTAAAAATATCAAAAGTACAAAAAAATTGAAAAAATAAAAAATACAAAATAAGAAGAAAAAGAAAAAGTGCCTTGGTGAAAACCTGAAAACAGACGCCCTGGTAGCAAAAATAGAATCTCTACCAAGATGGTGAAAACCCAACAAATGGGTGCCACTTGTTCAAAATGCTCCATCTATCAGCGCAATCTTAGTCTTTCCCAGTTTTTAGTCTTGCTTTAGATTGTACATACCTCCCAGTTTGTTTCTACATTCCTATTTTAAATAAATTTGATCTGTGCACCAATCAGCTCAAGCGTCTATATCCTATCAATGCCTAACACTTGGGGGTAATCAAAGTCATGTCCTATAGTCCTTAGTATCTCAGATGTGTCATATCTAGTCAGGGTCCTTTGAAGCTTCATTTGATTCAGTCAGTCAGTCTCCTCTCTAGAAAGGATTTTGCATCTACAACAAAGCAATCAAACATCAACACAAACTGAAAACAATCTATGCTTCTTCATGCTTTTATCTCCTTGTATGCTTACTGATTCGCATTGAGATTTTTGCATATTGTGTCCCTTCGAGCTCTTCGATGATGTCCTTTACAGGATTTAGAGAGTGATGACTGGGGGCATAATCTTTTCTTTGTTTTCTTCTTGTATGTGAAAATCTAACAACTTTAGAAATTCTAGATTGAAATGGTGTCCGTCTGTAAGAGCCTCTATCTCGTATTGGATGGTCATGTGTACCTCGACCATTGATACCCAAAAAATTCAAGGAAGTTTGATCTAACTATTATCTTTTTGAGTGATTTCTTACTCCTACTGTGAAACACGGTCTTACCTAAGGATGTGAATGATAAAGGGTCACTACGGGTAATTCACATTGGATTTAGAAGGATCTCTTGACTGCTTGATGTGTTTGTAACGCAAGGCATATTCAGTTCATCACAATGTTTATGTTTTGATGCTTATACAAATTGCTATATCAAAATGGACATGATATTCAGGTCATCCTAGCGTTTATGCCTTGGTGCTTATATCTAATATGACATTTCGAAAACAAAATCAATATTCATATGTCCATGGTTGTCTAGCCAATGGGCATTGTATTGTCTTTTGAGCATACAAATCAATATTCATATGTCTATGGTTTCATAAATAGTGGACATTGTATTGATTTATTCGGTTACCTAAAAAGTTCAATGATGAGAATGAATCGACACATGATCAGTGACTAGGTCCTAGGTTTGCATTTCATTTTGCACTTTGCATGATCTCACAAATTGCTTAAACACTTAAACGATTCTTCAAAACTAAAAATGCTAAACATGACACAAGGATTGAGCATTGTATGAAGGTTCCTCCAACGAAACAGCAAGTAACATCCTTTTTCAAGATCAAAATCAAAATCTAAGATCATTTATATTATAAACTGCTTGCATATTTGACCTTCAAACATCATAGAAATCTAGAATTCAACTTAACTGATTATCTTACATCAAACTATCAAAATTTCAACTTGGTCAACCATGGTCAACTCATGGTCAAACCTAGTCAAACTTGGTCTTGAGGACCTATAAATGACGTAGAACGTGTTCCCGGACGTGTATAACCACTTCTCAAATCAATTAACATGTTTCTAAACCATTTAACGCTAACTTCTTATGTCAGATTTCAATTTTAATCCCAAAGGGGGCATAGTATTGCATATCATTCAAGTCTGTAAATCTAAATCTGTAATCAAATCTTTCCTCAATAATCAAGACAACAACCACGTCTAGTTATTGATTCATCAAAAGACCTCGTTGCTTGGGGAAAATCTATTATCACTTGGGGCATATCAGATTCATCGAGATCCATATCAATCTAGTATCCTAAATCTATCTTGCAAACTGTATCAACTTTTCATAACCATCGGTTCATTAGTGTTATTTCCTTGGTTCTTCATAACTGATGGGTTCAGGATGTGATACCAATATAATTCTCTTGGGACAATTAGGTCTAGAATCAGTCACTCACTTCTTCACAATCATAAGGTTTAGAATCAGGTGTTTTGGCACTTTTTCATAATCACCGGTTCATTACTGTTATAGTTAACATTATCTTTGGTCAATCAGGACCTAACATCTTCAAATATTTCAATCGGTTTCTGTCTCAGAATCGGTTCATCTTTTAAATCAGTTCCATACATCAAACATAGACTAATCTTTGAACCATTGCACTTTGCCCAATAATTCAAAGAGAGGCAAAATGTAATACCCCAAAAATGGTCTATAGGTTCATTAACCTCCTATATCAACAATTCGAATAAAATCGACATCAAAGTCCTAACCTAAGGCACATCTGCACATCAAATCATCAAGACCTAATTGATTTTATCTTAATTCTGCATCGGGAAATATTCTTAAATATTCCTAATTTATCTAATTATCTTTAATTAAATATTATTTGGCGATAAATCATATTTATCCTAAAGTTGATTAATTGAATATTATAAATATTTAATTAATTAATTAAATTCTGCCACTTAATTATTTAATTAGATTTAATTACATTTATTCCTAATTAATATTGTTTTTATTTTGACAATAAATCAAAATTCCTACAAACAATCAATTGAATATTTATTTAATTGATTTAAAATCAAAGTTGTCAAATTTAATGATTTAATTGGAATAAAGTTTGATTTAATAATTGATTAACCCATAAATCAATTGTTTTAAATTTAAAATCAGTTAAGTGGAAAATAAATCACTTTATTTATTAAATTAATTCATATTAAATCATGCACAATCAGAAAAGCAGTCAACTTTAAAACAACTATTATTTTCAATTTGTTAACTTTCTAAACTCAACATCTGATGATGAGTTGAAAAAGATAACTAAATTCTATTTTGAGATAAAAACTATTTTTTGCATGATTTTATTGTAATACCCCAAAAATGGGCTATAAGTTCATTAATCTTCTATATCTACAAATCGAATGAAATCAACATCAAAGTCCTAATCTAAGGCACATCTAAACATCATCAAATCCTAATTGATTATCTTAAATTCTACATCAGGGAATATTCCTAGCAATATTCTTAATTATCTTAATTATCTTTAATTTAATGATTATTTGGCGATAAATCACATTTATCCTAAGTTTGATTAATTGAATATTTTCATATTTAATTAATTAGATTTAATATCTTGCCACTTAATTATGTAATTAAATTTAATTCTATCTATTATTAATTGTATTATTTAATTTTGACAATAAATCCAATATCCTATGAATAATTGATTAAATTCTTATTTAATTGATTAAAGCAGGTTGTCATTATTTAATAATATAATTTTTAATAAAAGTTTGATAAAATAGTTAATTAACCCATAAATTAATTATTTTATTTCAAAAATCAGTTAAGTTGAGCATAAATCACTTTATTTATTTATTAAATCATAATTATCCATGTGCATATTCAAGGACCAGTTAAACTCAAATTGGAAAATCAATGCAAGTTGTTAGCTTTTTGAAACTCAACATCTTTTTGAGTTTTAAAGTTGATATAAACTTCTAATTCGAGTTGAATTGTGCTTTTGCATGTTTTTGTGACTTAATTATCTGTTATTTAAAAATAACTCAAAAATCAACCCGAGTTATTTGAGTGATTTATGGCTTTTTCTCATGCACCTCCAAAGCCCTGAATTTCTATAAAACCAAGGCTCAGCTCTTCATAATTCACATCTCGCAAATTGCAAACTTACTTTACAGGAATCATAGCATATCAGATTTGGAGAATTTGCACAATTGGAGCTTGAAAGATAAACTTGAGGATTTGAAGCTTTGTGAGATCAATTTCAAATTCATAGCTTTCATATTATTGTTAGAATTTTCATTCTCATATCATATCATTTCTAGATTAGCATTGCATATCAATTTTCATATTAACATAGATTCATATCAGTTTTCATCATATTATTGCATAGAAAATATCAAAAAAATAGCTTAATTGCATTCAAATCCTTCATTTAGGTGTCGTCTAGGTCACTAATCTCGATAACAATCTGAGAACATTAATCTCGCACCTACTAGAAGGCAGTAAATTGCTTGGTTAAATTAGATTTCAATTTTGCATGATTTTGATTTTTGCTAACCTCTAATGTTTTACCGAAGTGTTGTGTCTACAGATCAGGTACAAAATTCACACACATTTATGAGTTTATTTATTCTTAATTTCTTGTTAACTCAAAAATCAACTTGAGTTTATCAAGAGTGATTTATGACTTTTCTCAATGCATCCTCAAGCCCTGGATTTCTATAAAAACAAGGCTTAGCTCCTCATAAAAAATCCCTCAAGCTTTCAATCTAATATCTCTAAAATTTGCACAATTACTCTAGCGAATTTACAACTAAAGAACAAAGCTTTTGCGACAGGCAATTTTGTGAGATCATTTCATAGTTTTTCATAGCTTTTGCATACTTTTGTATTCATCTTCATAGCATTGTTAGATTAATTTCATATAATTTCAATTCATTCTAGATTAGTTTCATATCAAGTTTTTCATCTAATTGCATCAAAAATCCAAAAAAAAAGAGATTAAATTGCATTCATATTTCATTGCTTTCATCATTTTAAATCCTTCATTTAGGTGTTGCATTGTCACTGATCTTGGTCTAATTTGAGAATACCATACTTGCACCTACTAGAAGGCAGTAAATTGCCTGGTTAGCTTAGTTTCATTTATTTGCAAATTTTGATTTTGCTAATCTCTAATGTTTTACTGAAGTGTTGTGTCTGTGGCCAGGTACAATTTTCACACACAGAAGATCTTTAGGTCTGGTATTTGGTGGCCTACTATTTTTAAAGATACTCACAGATTTGTCAAGAACTATGATGCTTGTCAAAGATTTGCATGTAAGATGAAGTTTGATGGAAATTTTCCTTTAAAGCATGTGACAATTGAAGAACCTTTTTAAAAGTAGGGTATGGATTTCATTGGAGAAATTCCTAACAAATTTAGTGGAGGTCATTCATGGATTCTGGTGGCAATTGATTATTTTACCAAGTGGGTTGAAGCTATCCCCACTAAGAGAGCCACCACTAAGGTTGTAACTGACTTTGTATTGCAAAACATCCTCACTAGGTTTGGTTGTCTAGAAACTATAGTGGTAGATAATGCAATGTGTTTTAGGTCTAAAGAATTTAATGATTTATGCCAACTATATGAGATCCACATTTCTTATTCATTCCCATACCAACCATAGGGGAATGGTCAAGTTGAATCCAATAATAAAAGCTTGATAAAAATTTTGAAAAGAGTGTTGGATAAGAAAAAAAGGGCTTGGGATTCAAAATTGTAGCAAGCACTGTGGGATGACAAAGTAACAATGAAAAAGGCTATTGGTTGTGCACCCTTTGATTTAGTATATGGTATACATGCTAGGTTTCCATAAAATGATTTGTTGTAGATGTACAAGTTTGTCCAAATTTATGATGATGAATTGGATGATAAAATGAGAATTAGAGTGGATGACTTGATACAATTGTTGGACTACAACTGATTTGGAATATGATTGAAGAATCTGTGATTAAAGATCACTGAGGAGTTGCTGATTAGATATGTAATATGATTAAATCAGTATTATGTTGTCATTGATGTCAACTAGTTTGACAACACTTATCTTGTAAGTTACTATATTGAGACATCTGAAGAAAGGTGAAAGAGATGAAGAATAGAGAAATCTACATGGGGAAAGATATACATGATAGATGAGGATAAGGAATACATTGAGTAACTTGTTGATGAGTCTATGACTTGATGATATTGACTTTATTATGTTGCATTCATTTATGATGAAGTATAGAGCTGAAAGACACAAAGCAATGTTGTCGGTAAAAGAAGCAATTCTACTATACACCGACAGAGTGTAGTGTATATCAATCGCAGTATTAACCAAGCAGTGTTCACCGATGCATTTCTTTGTTAACTAAGCGGAACAGAATGAACTAAATGATTAGTTTAGCTAATAAGATTGATGAGCTGTAAAGTACCTCAATTTCAGTGATAACAAATAATGTTTTTTATAAAGATCGATGGCTAACAAAATTAAAGGAAGATCTAATGGAGTAGATTGAAACGTGTTACTAACATGTCAGCCGAGAAAGTTTGAAGCGGCAAAATCTATGAATGTGGTTAAGCGGCAAAATCTGATGGAGGAGAAGAAACTGATTTACTCGTCTATATAAGAGAATAGAATTTCATTATGGAAAGATGCCGGAAGAAGTAGAAACTGCAAGAATATCATGTGAACAAGGTTTTCATGCATTCTTATCATACTGGTTAAGTAAGAACCGAGCTGCACAATAATTACCAAGCTACAAAGAGCAATTACCGACGGACAGTAAGTTGATAAAGTATTGAATCTGAAGTGAAATATTGATTAGAAGGATTTGTATGGACTAAATATTGATCTGTAATCTACAATTGAAGTTGTATTAAAGCAGGTCATTTACTGTTACATATTTAACCATTGTATACAGTCAAAATCTCTTAACCGAGTGGACTCTAAAAGTGTTATGATGTATCATTCATAGAATGAACATTGTTATCCTGTCAACCCCATAGTGAATGTTGGTTGGACGATAACTTCTAGTCTAAAATCCTCTAACAAGGTCACACCTGACAGTGTGTTTGTAAACCTTTAACAAGGTTGGGTCTTAACCGACCTCACTTCAAAAGAGTGAACAATTTTGGGTTGCTGGTCCCAGGTGGTTTTTCCCTTTACAGGGTTTCCACATTAAATCTCCTGTGTTGTGTATTGATTGTGATATTTGTTTTTTATCATAATTTGCATGTTACATGTTAGATTTGATCGGTAACTGTCATAGTATTAGATTGGTAATCGGTAAAAGCACAAACAATGAAAGTAATTATTGTTTACCGAGGAGCAAAAATTGAAGAAGTTGTTTTGAATTATACATTTTGTTTTGGGACACTGGATAACTGATTCACCCCCCTCTTAGTTATTTTTACAACAACTAGATGAGTCAAGAAGGGAGGCACTTGATAAAAATATCAAGTTGCAACTCCAATGTAAGAATTTATATGTTTAAAGAACCACTCTAAGGAGTTTTGAGATTGATGATTTGGTCTTAATGTGGAATGTCAGACTACAGGATAAAGGAAAACATCGTAAATTTGATCATATTTGGTTGGGACCATATATCATTGATAGTAAATGGGATTTTGATTCTTACATTATTAAGGATTTGACTAGAAATATTTTGGAATTACCAGTTCATGGATAATTCCTGAAATTTTACTTCTCCTAAAGTTCTCATTATCCATGAACAATATGTTTTAGATTTGTATATTTGTTCATAGTGTGTTTCCATCTATTGGTTGTTTGTTCAGTTGTGTGTTGTGGAGTAGTTTTCTTTCAGTAGGTGGTCTGCTTAACCCTGAGATCCTAGAATCTTGTTATGCTTGTAAGAGACATACCTCCCCAATTAGAGCCATTGTTAGGACTGCAAATGTTTTTCTGACCCTCTATATTAAGTTTTGTCCAAATCTTGTTCATATAAGCCCTATGTGTTATTTGGTCCAAGCCCTAATTATTTTTCTTTTTTTAAAACCTAAGTATCCTTTGGTTTTTATATTTCTTTGTTACCTTTTGGGAGTCACTTAAGTCATTTTTAAAATATGTGTCTTAAGTTTTCATTGAAGGGGGCCAAGTTTATTAAGTCGTAAATCCTAGTGGGACCCATGAATTAATTTTGCCTAAGTCTAAGTTCCCAAGATTTATTAAAAGAAAATCATATCCATTTAGATCTAACAATGGGCACAATTCCATGATCAGAAGATGCAAAGAGTTTACCCTTCAAGGCATCATGCCTGAGTGACACGTAGCTGCTGGAGGGACCTGACTGGGGCTAAAGGAGAAGATAGATATCGAGAAGATCAAGTTTGATCCAACTGAGGGTGTGATGCCGCTAACCAAATTTGCATACATTTTTTTCTTCACGGGATCACGCCTAAGTGACAAGTGTCTACCCTAAGATTGTGGGATTGATATAGAAGTGGTACAGAGCACCTCATAAAGACAAGGGTTCACTTAGTTGACCATGAGATGCTCATGAAGATCACAAAGGAGATAATGAAGATCACAAGGAGATAAGGAAAATAGGATGTTTAAGGTTTCTTTACATAATGTCAACATGATCAATAAGATCATAATGGTGCTGTAAGGGGCTAATAAAACCATTTTGTTAGTGTTTTGCACAAAGTCCCAATATTGGAAAATGTAGCCAATATTGACTAATGTAAAGGTTAAAGGGTAAAGGGTAAATATAGGAGTTTTTTTTCTCAATATTGGAGGACCATTTCTAAATGTGAAAGAAGGTCACTTAGTATTAGAAAGCAAGTTGTCGAGTTGACAAGATGGCAACATTTGCTCAATTTGTAAACAAATAGGTTATAAGTTAGTTTAAAATAGTTAATAGGGAAGTTAGTAAGTTCCCACAAAGGGGACATGGATTAAAGTGATGGAAATCAGTTCCAAAACTGTGAGGAGAAGTGGAATGCATTTTCAGCATTCTCACTTGTGCAAATTGTAACAGAGATAAGGAAAAATCAATGCAATCTTGAATGTGCTTTGTATTTATTGAATGTATTTTGTGTTAGAGTCCTAAATATGGACATATGCTCTTTGTTTTCATTGTTTTTTATTAAGTATGAAACAGATTCCTAACCACTAGCTGTTAATCTTCATTGTCTGTGCCGTGACAATGAGGATTTATGCACAGTTTCTTATTTTGAATGAAAGATTGTCTCATAAAAAAAGGGTCTCCATGCGGGGTCCATATCTCACAAGCCAACCGTTGGATTTCGATGAGCTTTGGCTATGTTTTGGTAAAGCTAGTTGCATCCATCCTCATTGGAGCGATTGAGTATTTTGTATCTACATAAAAAGTTATACACTTCTGTTTACGGGTCTATCCAGGAGACAACAAGAAGGTATATTCTTGGGGATTTATTTTCAGAGTTTTGTTTAATGGATCTAGTGGGTGGGAATGTGTATGGAAAGGGTCTAGAAGGATTTTAGGGAGTATATTTGATGAGAGAAATATCCCTAAATGTTCAAGGGGAATTCTTTAAGTGACTGTCCCAAGTATGGAGTCAAGAGATACATAGTCACTATCTTTTAGGACAGAAACTCTTAGTTGGTGTGGAAACAATGTGGAAAGAATGTATTTCAATTGAGCACTTGAATGGTGTGAGTCTTGTGAAGGTGAGTGTTAAAGAGAAGTAAGTTTATGATCCTTGATATGCCTAGTTGAGTAGGTTGGGTCTTGGAATTGTATCTAGTTGAAGGTACATTTGGGAGACACTGAGAGTGTTTAGAAGATTCTTGGAAGAATCTCAGGAGCTCACCAACTTGACATACATCAAATTGGTATCAGAGAAAGGAAGTAGATCCTTGTAGTTGGTGAAAAAATAGTCAAGATGTATTTGACAACAGAAGAGAAAGTAATATATGATGCATACAAAGCCTGGAAAGCTTATGCAAGCAAACAAAGAGAAGAAGTAGAGAAAGAAGAAGAAAGAAAGAAAGAGGAAGCAAGAAACCAAGCACTAGAAGAGATTAAAAACCTAAAGAAAAGAATAGAAGAAAATGAAGCCCGGATACAAGCAACCAAGAAGATGATGGAAGAACTCCAAGAACAAGAAAAGAGAGATGAGTTCTTGAAAAAACAACAAGATGACAAAGCACCGATTGAAGAGAAGATCCAAGATGTTGCAGAGGTTCTAAATGATGAAAAAGATGTGATAAGAGAAGATTCTATGGAGCAGAAGTATCTTGAAGAGGTAGGTGAAGATGAGGATCAGATAGAGGTCCTAGTTGAAGACAAAGTGCAGATTTTTCCATTGGAAGGACAAGAGGAGCAATCCGATCTGACAACAAAGACTAAGCAACACATGGTAATGGATGAATCTCATGGTGCAAGGGGTCAAGATGACAGTGAGAAGAAGTTTGTAGAGGATGTTTCTGAAAGTAGCAGGGCTATGAGTCATGAGAATGATAAGGATACTCAAGTTGGGATAGTCATATGTCCTATAGAAGATGCAAACAAACAATGAATCTCACATGAAAAAGTGGTGGACCCATTGATGGTTCTTACAAAGGACAGAGTGTTGAACCAAACTTATGTTTTTGTGAATGAAGAAGTGATGACATTCTTGTTTTATAACTCTTTTGTTGCAGGATTGTAGGGGTCTCATGTTGATGGCCCAATGGTTGATCAAGGTACCCGCATAGTGATGCATGATGCATGGTGGAGTACTTGGCCAAAGTACCATATTTTTGGTTGCAGGTACAAGGAGGTCCAAGTGAGACAATATGTTTTTATTGCAGGTCATAACCACTCAGGCCTCATGAATTGGAAAACAAGAAAAAAAGTCACCGAATCCAGGGGACTTGGATTCTTTTCCACCCCGGGAGTATGGTGCAGAGCACCTCATGAAGACAAGGGGTTCACTTAGTTGACCATGATATCCTCATGAAGATCACAAAGGAGATAATGAAGATCACAAGGAGATAAGGCAAATAGGATGTTTAAGGTTTCTTTACATACTGTCGACATGATCAATAAGATCATAATGGTGTTGTAAGGGGCTAATAAAACCATTTTGTTAGTGTTTTGCACAAAGTCCCAATATTGGCAAATGTAGCCAATATTGACTAATGTAAAGGTTAAAGGGTAAAGGGTAAATATAGGAGTTTTTTTTCTCAATATTGGAGGACCATTTCTAAATGTGAAAGAAGGTCACTTAGTATTAGAAAGCAAGTTGTCAAGTTGACAAGCTGGCAACATTTGCTCAATGGACAAATAGGTTATAAGTTAGTTAGAAATAGTTAATAGGGAAGTCAGTAAGTTCCCATGAAGGGGACATGGATTAAAGTGATGGAAATCAGTTCCAAAACCATGAGGAGAAGTGGAATGCATTTTCAGCATTCTCACTTGTGCAAATTGTACTAGAGATAAGGAAAAATCAATGCAATCTTGAGTGTGCTTTGTATTTCTTGAATGTATTTTGTGTTAGAGTCCTAAATATGGACATATGCTCTTTTTTTTCATTGTTTTTTATTAAGTATGAACTAGATTCCTAACCACTAGCTATTAATCTTCACTGTCTGTACTGTGACACTAAGGATGTATGCATAGTTTCTTATTTTGAATGAAAGACTGTCTCAAAAAAAAGGGTCTCCATGCAGGGGCCATATATCACAAGCCAACCGTTGGATTTCGATGAGCTTTGGATATGTTTTGGTAAAGCTAATTGTGTCCATCCTCACTAGAGCGATTGATTATTTTGTATCTACATAAAAAGTTATACACTTCTATTTATGGGTCTATCCAGGACACAACAAGAAGGTATATTCTTGGGGATTTATTTTCAGAGTTTTGTTTAATGGATCTAGTGGATGGGAATGTGTATGGAAAGGGTCTAGAAGGATTTTAGGGAGTATATTAGATAAGAGAAATATCCCTAAATGTTCAAGGGGAATTTTTTAAGTGACTGTCCCAAGTATGGAGTCAAGAGATATAGAGTCACTATCTTTTAGGACAGAAACTCTTAGTTGGTGTGAAAACAATGTGGACAGAATGTATCTCAACTGAGCACTTGAATGGTGTGAGTCTTATGAAGGTGAGTGTTAAAGAGAAGTAAGTTTATGATCCTTGATATGCCTAGTTGAGTAGGTTGGGTCTTGGAATTATATCTGGTTGAAGGTACATTTGGGAGACATTGAGAGTGTTTAGAAGATTCTTGGAAGAATCTTGGGAGCTCATCAACTTGACATACATCAAGAAGGAGATAAAGGGAAGTTAGATCAAGTTTGATTGAATGGTAGGCATAATCCCATGATCAAAAGTTGCTCATTGATTATTGATCAAGGCATCGTGCATTGGTGGTGCATGTCCGAGATGACATCACATCACATGGTTTGAAAATACATTAAGTATGGAGAGATTGGTTTTGATTGGACAGTAGGCGTAATCATGTGATCAAAAGTTGCAAGAGGGATACTAATCAAGGCATCACGCCTTGATGATGTGTGTCCAGATTGATAAAGAGAAATAAGGAATTTCCACATGGTGAATAAAGGTTTGATATTAGTCGCGAGGTCACAACGATTAGTGGCATTTAATGAAAAATGTTAGCGAGTGGCGAGTAGCAATCAGAAAGAAGACATCGCCAACTCGCAGAAGGTTAGTAAAGTTGATAACTGATGTTGGCAATTCAATAAAAGGTTATATTTCTTATGGGTCACTGGCTCGCAGAGGAGTGTCTGATGACATGGAGACTTAGCGATGGTCATACTATGAGTTGAAAATAAAGGAGGAAAGTCAAACCAATCACATGATAAAATTTGGTGCTTCCTGGTTAAAAATGATGACAAGTTAATGGAGTCAATGAGCTAGGAAGATTGGATTTTTTATCTAATCTAATTTATTTTGCAGAGATGGAAAGGATAGAATTCAAATAGAGAATTGATGAATGAGTGTTATATCGTTTGATCAGATCTGATTTTTTTCTTTGATTGCCGCTAGAATATGATATTGAAAGGGACATTCTTTTGGAAGAAGGAGATTATGGTATGGGAAAATTGTCAGAGAAATACAAGCCCCTGTCACATAGAGGTAGGTGAGACAGTTCTGATATTGATTGAGAAGCTGAGGGTGAGAGGTCATTTAATGAAGAAAATCTTATCCTTGTGGTTCACCTGCTATGGTTACACCTACAATGTAAATCGGATTTGAATTTGATTTCTCTAGGCTTTTCGGTCGTCCCTTCTGTAATAACTCCATGTTGTCACAAGTAGTTTTGGTGCTTGACAACTTACTTTCCCTGAGTTTGAAGCTTGTTGCAATCCTTTCTCTATAAAAGGATTCCCAAGATCATTTAGAAGTGCTGGAAAACTGAGATAGAAAATTTTATAAGTTTTCACTCAGGGATATAGAAGATTGTATTAGACTTTCAATATAGAAATAGAAAGTTTTAGGTCTTTGGCTATTATTGTAGCGGTTCATATTTTGAAGCAAAGTGTATACAAGAACATGATTCAGCATATATAATACAAATATTTCAAATGTAAGTCTCTCTCATGTGTTCATCTCTTGATTTATGAATTTTCTGATTCATTGCATAGAGTTTATCTGTGTGTATGTTGCTATTTTGTAGTTTTGATTTGGGATCAAATTAAACTACTCTAGATAGAACATAAATTCATCTAGTTTGCAGAAAGATTTTCATAAGAAGTATGGGTCTGGGTTGAATGGATAAATATTATCATACTGTGGTAGTATTGTAGGTCATGAATCATTGACATCAGTTGGTTTTTGTATTCTTCTTTTGTATTAGAAATATTTTCCAATGGATAAGGCACTGGTCAAGAACAAGTATTTTCTACATTGATATATGTTTGGTTGGGTTTGGTTATATTTTGCAAATTTTAAATAACCATTTAGAATTCAAGTATTGTGGTTATAAGGTTGTATTCTCTTTATGGTAGTTGAGAATCAATGAATGATTGGTCATCATTTAGTATTTTCTTATTATTTTTTGCTATTAAAGTCTAGAGAGAATTGCAGAATGTTGTATGCTGAGCTGGATTAGGTGAACCTGCCTTGGTCTTGCAGAACCAAAAGTACAGAGGGTAGTCCCATCCCTATAGTTGGTCCAATTTCCTTAGATTTTCCTATATTTTGAATTAGCGACTCTTGAAAATTTATCTATAGTTATATTGGTGGATTTCAAAACATAAAATCCATTTTGTGAACCAACAACTCCCACGTTAAAGAAATTGCAAATGCCTTTATGGGTGCAATGACTTTAACAGAGCATACATGCACCTACAAGAAATATTTCCACTATGAGATGCCCCAAGAAAGGATAAATCAAGGGAAATTAACACACGAAAAAAGAGTGCACGAAAGGGATCTACTAACTCTGGGGTTAGTATGATCATATGATAATACATGAAATATTATATCAAAATAAATTGTCATCATCCCCAAAGGTATTAGAACTACAAACACAATGGAAGAATGTCACATAAGAGTTACAAAGAAGAGTATTTCTGGGATGACATCACAGAGAACAAAAAGAATAAGTGGCTACTATATTGTCCTAAAAAGTAAGAAATTAGTTTGTGCTTAATTTGGGACCATTTTGTTCCTACTTTAGTGTGTACCTTATATTGCACTTAAATACACATTTAATTCAAATAAAGGTCCTCCTCCTCCTTCAATCTTGTTCAAACTTAAGGTTGGATCTAAGTTCTATGCATGATTTTCCATTTTTCTGTCCAATCACATAATTCATTCTCCACCTAGGACCTATAGATTTATTTTCAGATTTCAATATTTTCCCTGATCCACTAACAAGATATAATTTTTACAACTACTCCTTATCACACTCCCCAACAATCTAAATTTTTTTGAGGTAATTTTACCTAAACCAAGTTGACTTGTCATCTTAGCCTTGGGACCAAGTTGACTTGTCATCTTAGTCCTTGTTTTTTGAGCCCAAATTCGGCCTAGAGCCTAATGACGGGATTTTATTCCAAGGTGTGAAATTACAACTGACCTTGATAAAATTTGAGCCTCCAAATGTGTTTAAAAGTCATCCACTCCTCTCATTTTCACACACACATATACACACAAGATATTATATATTCATTGTGCATTCAAGAGATCCAAGTGCAAGAAAACATCCATTAGTGGATGCATCCATTACCAAGAATTCAACAAAATCAAGCATTTAAGTGCAAGGAATCCATCAAGAGCCATTAACCATTCAAGTCTTCATTTCCATCATGCATTCAAGGCATTTCCTTCCATCGATATAGCTTCTTTCCCCCATTGGAGGCCAAGTAAAGGATTTTTAAATCAAGGAAGGAGATCAAGTCTTCTTTCTCTCTCTTCCCCAATCTGATATTGTGGAAAATTACAACATTTATTACATGAGGTTTTGGTCTTACATAATTTCCTTTTGGTTTTTGTGTTGAGTCAAAGCTATTTCGTCAACACAATTTATTACATTCCAAGAGATGATTACATCTACATGGTTGTGGAGTTTACAGATTTGGATCTGGAAGGTATAGATACAATCGCATGTCCTCGAGAGTTTTCATCAGATTTGGAGCTACTAGGAATAAGTTGACATGTCATCATAGTCCTAAAAATTTGACATAATCTTGTACTTTTTGGATAAAAATTTCATGGTAGATAGTTATAGGTATCAGATTCCCAGATCCGAAGTTACAACAGAATCTGACATTCCGACGATAGTAAAATTTTGATCCAAAGTTCACATTTCCTCTTCTTGCTCCATAGATCATATCTACCTTTCTTTAATCATTTTTCATATTTACATATCATATCATCAATCACATTTTCTATAAGGAATCCAAATACCTCCTTTTACTTAGATATTGCATTATCACCCATTTATCATTTTAGTTGTGCTAATCATATTTTTTTAAGGGTGGGTTTGTATTCCCATATACAGAGTGGCCTTCCCCATAGAGAATTTGGTGAGTGATCGACATCCTAGGATTTCTCACTATTTTTCCTATACAACTACCATTTTGCATCATCCCCTATCAGACAACACAAAGGCACATTTATGAATAGTGGCACATGCACAACATAACATGTAACACCATATAGAAGAAGTGAGATACAAATAGAGGAATGCTCACAAAATCTTGATTCCTTTATCACCTTGAACCAATAGAGAAACAAGGGTCGTTTAAATAAATCTAAACAAAATATATAACAAGTAGCCCATCATGAGGGAAGAACATTACCACATGAAAACACACAAAAATACATCATACAAGAGGAGATAGTCAAGTGTATCGCCTGCCCCCATCTCGGTCTCTAGTGTTTAGGGTAGGTGGGAAACATGCAAGAGAAGAAACATCAAGCATGGTAGATGGAACAATAGCCAATTATGAACAAGGACCATGCTGTGAAGATATGTCACTTTGCTCGTCACTAGGATTAAGAGATTACCATTGTGAAAACATAGCTGGTAAATCATGATTAACATCATTAAGCTCATATATGCCATTACAATCACTAGCATGAATATCATCGCTACTTGTATTAGGAACATCAAAATAATCATCATCAAGAGTATCTTCTTCATCCAAATTAATTATAATAGAATCCAAGATATGAATAGAGTTATCATGTTTGTTCAATTTCATATTTTTGAGGTTAACTTCCTCCTTTGGTTCAAGCATGGGTTGATCAAAGGGAATAAAAGCATCAATAGGTATTTTTGGTGAAGCAATGCTTTGGGAAACACGTTGACAGGCTCTAGCTCAACGTTTCTAGTGGAAATCACAACCACGGTGGTTGCATTTGGTTTTTCTAGAAAGTAGGTTTGATTTAGGATCAATCAACATTGGGTCCTTTTCTTCTTTAGGAGTAAGAAGATAAGGAACCACACTAGGTTGAGAGATAACATTAGTCAAACATTTATAAGATATAGGAAGTGGAATAAAATCATAAATAGGAGGTTTAGGAAGAAGTCCATGTCCATGGTAGGGAGATGAAATATCCTTAGGTTTTCTAAGTTCACAAATCTTTTAGATCTTGTAGGCTTGATATGATCGAAAGAGGTTATCACGAAGAGGTTGAGTGGGTTGAGGTATAGAAAGCCACAATAAATCTAGGTCAACTAATTCTCAATGCACTAAAGAATGATAGAGGTTATGGTTAATATTCATGATTTGTCCATTGTGAGGAAATTTTAGACATTTATGAATAGGAGAGGCCACAACTTTCATGGAGGTAAGTGAAGGAATACCAAATTTGACTTGGAACTGATCAGAATTTGGAATCACAGTGAAGGTAACATCTAAAGCTTTACCACCAACTTCAATAGGAAATCAAACATAACCATGTGAAGGGTAAAGGAAACCATTGCAAGTTTGGATCATAACATCAATTTATCATTAAAATCATGTTGCAATTATCTATTAAAAAGATGCTCTTTAGTTATCACATTCACCATACAAGTAGGATCAATAAGGGCACCATAGGAATGAAGGTCATTAGCATTTGTGACAATATAAAGATGACCATTAGGTGCTTTAATTGTCTCATTAGGGTCAAAGGTAATGAAAATTTTAGGTTCAATTTTAGGTTTAGCTTTGGTTTGATCAATGAGGTTGGAAACGTTATTGGATTCATTATACTTATCATCATAGTCAACAACATGAGTGGAAGAATAATACAAAGGCTAGGTAGAATCAACGATATTGGTCGAATGAGAAAACAAAGGGTTGGTATAAATTTGCAAGTTTTGGTTGGGATGTGCCACAAATTTGTTTCCTTGATCATTGACACCTTCAATAGATATATCATTAGAATCAATAAGGTATTGAATAACATATTTCAAATAGAAACACTTTTCAATAGCATGAATGGTTGACAATGGTATTGACATAAAGCTTTGTGATCAAAGTGTTTGGGTAAAGGTTTGGATGTGTCAATAGGATTAATAGGAGGAAGAGTTAACAATTTAGAATTAATCAAATTCAACATCACATTGTGAAAAGATTCATAAAGTTGAGTAAAATTATAAGTAGGTCCAAAAATAGATGACAAAGGAGCCACACCTTTGGATGCTACTACCACTTGTTCATCAACTTGTTAGATGAATTATTGGTCTTAATGAAGTTCTTTGGTTTTTGAAACTTGTTGAAATTGTTGGATGTGACATCACTCTTATCAATTGGAGCCATTGGAGTAATTATCTCAAACTAACTCACTTGAAGTTGATAATTATGAAGCATTGCCCATAATTGAGTAAAAGAAGAGAATTTAAAAATTAGAATCTTATCTCTAATGTATTTTTATAAATTAGTAATGAAAATTTATTGAACATCAATATCAGGCACATGATAAGAAATCTAAGCATGCAAATGAGTAAATTTACCAATAAAATCAGTCACTTTTTCTTTAACACCTTGTTTACAATGTATTAAATCAGTCAAAGAGATCTTAGTACCAATATTGTTTTGAAATTGTTGAATTAAATAATTACAAATATTTTGGAAGGAATCAATAGAATAAAGAGGCAAAGTAATACCATTGCAAGGCTTTATCTCAAAAGGTTATAGTAAATAGTTTAGCCATGAACCTATGGTCATGAGAGAAATAACTACACAAGGTTTGGAATGTTTTAACATGATTCAAAGGATCACCCTTAACGTTATAAGTCTCAAGATGAGGAATTTTCATGTATTGCAGGATAACATCAAATATGATATCCAAAGACAAAGGACTAGCAATGTCACAAGTAGGAATATTGAACTTGTATTGAGTCATTGAAGTGATTTATTATTTCAAAGAAGACATAGTTTGAGCCAAACTATTAATGGTTGAATCAATAGAGAGAATGTTAGGAGGAGATATGTTTGATATATTTGGAGCATTATAAAAAATGGAAGGAATAGTTGAATATGAAAAGGGAACATTATTGTAAGTGGGCATTGATGAAGGTAAAGAAACACATGACACACTTGAAGGGATAGAAGGAGCAATAGGATTAGGAATGTTAACATGTGTAGGATTGAGATTTTAAATTGAAGTTGTTATGATAGGTGGGTAATAGGTAGAAACACTAGGAATTGAGGTAGAAATAGGCATATAGGTTTCAACACTAGTGGTAGGTGGATTGAATATATATTTTGAGCACAATACCTATTAGGATTATCATTTTTATCAATGAGATGAGAGATACTATGCAAGATGTTAACACCATGTTCATCATTATGAATTAACTTCCTTAAGCCCTCTACAATGGAAATGACTTCGGGATTAGAGTTTTCTTTTCCTAACCATTGTTCAAATTTCTCAAAGTCATTGGAAAGATTTTGGACTTGCATAGGAGGGGCTTTTAAAGTCTCATCTTTATCATGAGAAGAATGGGAAGAGTTATTATCCATGATAGAATTGATTTCATTAGGATGCATGTCGATCTCATCAAGATTCATAGGAAAGAGAGAAGGCTTGGGATCAAAGGAACCTATAAGTCTATGAGTTATTCTAATAAAAATGCTATAAGTAAGACTCAAAGTGATAACACTCATGCAAAAGGAAATGAAGGAAAAGATATAGATCTTAAAGCAATTGTAAGATTTGAAAGAGATATGTAATAATATGAAAAATACATCTAACTAACACATTCAAAGATATAATATAAAGCATAGACAAGTAGGTAGGTCTTATTATGAGAAATATAATGTATACACAAAATATCATGAAAATAAGATCTAACTAGACCAAATCAAAAGTGTGTAAGAGGAGTTGGGTTCACCAAAATGTACAAAGTTGTAAATGAATGGGGAGAATAATGCAACATAAAATAAACTAAGTGAATTACTTCCCAATTTCATTGATTGCACATTAGGAAGGAAGAGTATCCACAATAGGCTAAAGAGGTGACTCAAGCGCTAATTAATAATACATATTTATCCTTCACTAAAGATGTAATGAAATGAAATGGGATTGATTAAGTGATTAAGTAGATCTAATAGAAAAGTCACTAAAAAGATGATAAAAAATGACTGATACAAACTAATATAGAGTTGAAACTGACAGAACAAAAATCAGAAGAAAAAATGCACCTGCTTGAAAAATTTCAGTTGAAAATGGAAGGGCCATGTTTAAACTTGACCCGTACCCAGGACAGGTCGACTTTGGTGACGTGTTCTCGACGCTTTCAGATAAAACTTTCATGGAATTTACTACTGCACCTGTAATGCCCAAAAAAGTTCTAAGGACTTCGTAACCTGTTCCTACACACAAAAAAATGGGAAAAAAGGTTCAGAAAATGGGTTTGCCTTGGTCAAACCCATGTTTAGGAATCAACCTTGAAATATAATAAAAATTACATAAAGGAAACTTAATACATAAAAACAAAAATTGTTGATTTACCTTGTATAAACCATCATGAACAAATGTAGAAATCACTCAAATCCATGAAGATGCTTGAATGAACTTGGAATCCAAATATTTGACTTGGATTGTGATGTAGAAGTAAGGATGCCCTCACAAATGCATATATCTATGATTGCCACTCCTAGGTCAAGAATGTAGATATGCTTGATAACCACATGTGATGGAGAAGGATGGATGAATCTTCTTGCTTGATTGATAATTCCTCTAATTGGCTATCATGGGAGATAAACTTGCATCAATTGGAGAAGATTGCCTTTGACTTGATGGATCTTGAAAAAATTGAGACTTGAAGATTTTGACTTGGATGCTTCCCTTCAAATCTTGAATCCAAATACTCAATTGCACAACTTGATTGCTTGAATGCTTGATGAATAGCTTGCACTTTATTATCATCTACCAAATGAGGGGAGTGGAGGTCCTTTTATACTTTACTCCCTCCATTCAGGATTCAAATTTGATCCAGGCTGACCACAATTGAAAACCTCAAAAGAGGACCTTGATATCAGGCTTCGAGCAAAATTTGGGCCAAAAATACTAGAAATAGGTCGAGTTTGGCAGTGTGTCCCAGGGATAAGTCGAGTTTGGTGACTTGTCTCAGGCAAAATAAGCTCAAATTTTATCGGTTCATCGAGGATAGTGAATAGGTGTGAGAAAAGAAGAATAAGATCACAAGGATCAAAATATAACAGACATTCAGACCTCAAAATCATAAAAATGGGGTCTGATAGGCCCTAAAACATCCAATAATGGGTGCTAACTTTTTAGGACTATACAAGATGAACTTCTCTTCATAATCTATATGGTGGATTAGATCGATTTGCATACTAAACAACCTTTGGCTCTTTATACTCAAGTGTGTAATAAGATCTAATTTGAAAGATGCAACACAAAATTCAAGGATATTCAAGATTTCACAACATTAACTTATAAAAGTCACATACAACTTAATTATGATTTCAAATTATCTAGCGCTTTATTGATGCCATTCATAAAGTCAAAGATTGACTTCCTTTAGCTCTAGAGTTAATACTTGCTACTCCTATTGCAGGTAGTTCTTTAAGATTAAAGGTGGTCTCCATATTAATAATAATATTAAAAAAAACCCCCCAAGCTTATCTACTCAAAGGTTTTCCTCCAATAAAAATTTAGCCAAGGCTTTATATACAATGGAGAGTGGATAGGTTTGAGCCTAGGTGACTTAACTTTATCCTTGAGATATGGAAATTAAAAGCAAAGCTACTGCTCAATTTTTAGCTTTTTTAAATTATATTAAGTATAAGGATTTCAAAATTACAACAAGAGTCGCAGAGTATCAAAACAAAATTACAAGAGGCCTAGCCTCACACCAGAAAATAGTCTAGAGAACAGAACCAACTATAAAAAAGAGACCATGAAAGAACAACACTAGTGGAGCACATCTTCAAAGGTATCAACCCAAGCTATCCAGCCCATAGGGCCTTCCATCTAGACAATGGTTTTATGATCTTGAATCTTCTTAAGCATATATATCATATCTCCGGTAGTACCATAATTATTCCTTTTAATTTCCTTGCTGAGAAGATCTATGGTGTGATTAAAGGTCTGAGTGTTATCCATATGCAACCTCTAGAAGTAACCATTCTTCACCTCATTTGCGAAGAAAGTGGCATGCCCATCTTTTAGGAGTCTTTTGAATTTTGCTTTGTCAACTTTCATATTGATTTGAACCTGCGAAATTTTTTTAAAATGTGTGAGACTTTGAAAAGACTCAGTAAGCAATCTGGGAATGTTTTGAAACCTTTCCTCATTTCTGCATTTCCAAATTTGCCACAAAATGTTAGATGAGAGAATATTCCAAAACATGTTAGCATCTTTTTTAGCATTTATAATAAAACCAGTAACAATTTCAAAAATGCTGAAGGTAGAAGGGATAGAAATACCAAACATCAACCAAACCTCTTTAGCAAAGCTGCAGTCAAAGAATATATGTCTTCCCATTTCTGGGGTTTTGCAAATACTACAATAATTAATATCAGAGAAATTATTCCTTATGGGAAGCTTGTCCAAAATAAGGAGCCACCTAAAACATTTAATTTTAGGATCAATAGAAATTTTCCATAACTTATCAAATAATTTCTTCCAGGAGGAGACATCAAGATCTGTGTACCACATTTTATTAACATGATTGATAATAGCTTCATTATGATTGATAACAAAGTAAATGTTTTTAGCTTTCAGCTTGGTAATGATGGTCCCATCCAACCATTTAATTTTCAGATAGCTGCTAGAATTAACATGACAGGTAGTGGGAATATCCTTACTAGCTTTGATGATCATATTATAAGTTTTCTTATGAGAGTTAGGAAGGTTAAATCTATTTTTTAACTCATCCCATAGGATAAGTTTATCCTTCTCAAATATATCAATAAATTTCTTGATCCCACAGGTGGCCCAGTGCTTGGTAGAACATCCTTGGGTAAGGGCAAGGGGCTTATTACCCAGCTTAAGGTTCCACCAAATGGATCTTTCGCCATGGAGAGTCTTATTATCATGGAAATATTTATTTTTTATGAAATGCCTAACATGGTTCCAAGCTTTCCAAATAGATTTGAATATAACCGAGCCTTGAACAATGATAGGAAAATTACCACAAATCAAATCAGTAAGAGGGGGATTTTTCCAGAATTTAGCTTTCTTGGGGTATCCCCTTTCAATATTGTTACGAATTAGAACTTTCCAAGGATCGTCTCCCTCCAAAGCATGAAAGATCCATTTGGAGGCCAAAGCAAGACCACATAATTTGAGGTCTTTTAACCCTAATCCCCCAAGGAGCTTGTCAACATGGCACCAATCCCACTTAACCGAATGAATCTTATTATTACCTTTCCCATCCAACCAAGGATACTTGCGGATGGCATCTGAATTTCCAACACCTGGTAGTCATTGAACATCCAGGCTGAAGCATAATAAATATTGTAAGAAAAGAGAATTTTCTGGCACACCTGGATCCTACCAGCAAGGGAAAGAGATCTATTGTGCCATTTATTAAGTTTATTATGGATCTTATCCTTGACCCAACTCCACATTTCTTTCAAAGAAGGCTCTATGGAGAAGGGAATACCCAGGTATTTGACAATTTTATAGGGGCCACCCCATTGGAACCTAAATTTATCAAACCAGTTCGGAGGTTGATCTGTCCATCCAAGACAGATAGATTTAGACAGAGATAAACGAGCTCCTGAAATTTTATAGAATAAATTAAGTTTATTGATCAAATCCTCAAATTTGGCTTTCGAGGCCTCATGAAACAAAGAAGTATCATCAGCAAATTGGTAGTTGATAATCTCCTTGTTATCAGGGAGGGTGATACCTTTGACCGTGGGAGACAAAGAATTATCCCTTAGGATATAAAAGAGAGCATCAGAAGAAATCACAAAGAGGGAAGGGGCAAGCGGACAACCTTTTCTAATGGATCTTCCTAGAGGAAAGGGGTCTGAGAGTGATCCGTTAATGTCAACTTGGGCATGAGCATCTTTAAGAAGTATTTGAACAATGTTACAAAAGAAAGGAGGGAAACCAAAAGCTTCCAGCATCATGTTTATAAAACTCCACTCCACTCTATCATAAGCCTTTTCAAAGTCCAGAAAGAACATAGAAACATTTTGTTCCGAATGCTTAGCCCAATCAAGAGCTTCCCAACTAGTAATCAAATTCTCTAAAATGTATCTACCCTTAACAAAACCAGTTTGGGTAGGATAGACAAACTTAGGGAGGATGGTTTCCAGTCTATGAGACATAATTTTAGCAAGAATTTTATATGAAACATTCAAAAGAGTTATGGGCCTCCAGTTCTTGATAAGAGTCTTATCCCCATCCTTAGGGATAAGCTTGATAATGCCAAAATTGATGGTTCTACCCAGAGAACCAGAATAAATAGCCTCATTGTATATATTAAGCAAATCCTTGCAAATCCATTTGTTGTTAGCTTTGTAAAATTCCACTGGCAGCCCGTCAGGGCTGGGAGCTTTATCATTATTGAGGGAATTTATAGCCTTCTCAATCTCTTCAATAGATATAGGTTGGCTAAGAGTAAAGGCATCATTATCCGAAATCCTCTTGGGGATAAGGCTCCTGCATTACTCCCTAAGGGAACTAGCATCATCATAAAAATGAGCAAATTCCCTCTTAATAATATCAATACCCGTAATCTCTTGATTATTAATAAATAACTTATCAATGGATTCATTGGCTTGCTTTTGTTTGATAAGATTAAAGAAGAATTTACTTCCTCTATCACCAAATTGTAACTAGTGAGCTCTTGAACGAATTCTAGCTCCAAGAGCTTTTTGATGCTAATGTTTCCTTAGAGCATTTTTAGCATAGGCAAGTTGTTGGATCAGGTAAGGATCATCATAATTATTTTGGATATCAAGTTCAACATTATAAAGATTAGAACTAAGCCAGGACTCTTTACGTCTAAAGTCCTTGGCCTTCTTTTGACCAACAGTCTTAAGCAAATTCTGCCAAGCAGAGATATTCATGTTCCATCTCTCACCATGCGACATAAAGGGATAATGGGACTGGTTAATAAGCCTGATGATGGAGATAGCCGTAAGAATATCTTCATCATCAAGAAGACTAGTATTAAGAATAAATTTAGGATTAATATGTCTGTTAAGGATAGGGGAGCAGCTAAATCTAACCGAGATAGAGATAGGGTGGTGATCTGAGAGAGTGGTAGGAGAGACCAGCACAAGGTTATTATTCTTATCAGGAATCACAGAGAAGAAGTTTCTATTGAGGTAAAATCGATCCAATCTCGAATAGATTCTAGATTGGCCATTCTGAAAATTGCACCAGGTGTGCCAAACCCCAGGATTGATATTTTTATTCCCACTTAAAGGATCAAAAAGAGATTTGGATTGCTTAAACATATTCCAAGGAAGCTTTTCCTATTCTTTCCAAGAGAAAGGAAGACCCCCAATTTTATCTTCTTGATCCTCGATCATGTTAAAATCACCTCTAAACAACCAGGGGATGTCCGGAAGCGAATTGAGCCAAGACCAGAAATTAGCTCTTTCAATGTAATCATTAGCAGCAGACAAGGAGCATACTCCAAATTTAGAATTATTGTAGCTAAATATCAACCAAATAGCCATGTTACAGGGAGAGATTCCAAAGCTCTTAATCCTGGGACCCCATTCTGGGCTGACCAGAATAGCAACTCCCCCTCTTCCTTGAGGATGATTAGTGGAGAACTTGATGGCATCTTTCCAAAAGAAAGTTAAGATTGGATTCAAGGGTGAATCCAGTAGATTTAATTTCTTGTAACATAACTATATCCATATAATTAATAGAACTGAGGAAACTTTTAGTCACAAATTTTCTATCAGGACATTCCAATCCTCTTATATTCCATGAGAAACAATTCATTAAGAACCAATATTAGCATTAGACGCTTAAGAGCCCACAATGTCTTCCATAGGAGTACTTTCTCCAGGGTCTGTGGGACTTTGCTTTTTGTTATTCGAGTTTTTGTTTTTGGAACCAAGAGGTCTCCCTCTCCATTTTAAAGTGAGAATGTCCTCACTGTCAGAGAGATAAGGAGAGTTGATATCCAACTCAACAATTGGGGGGGTAGCAGCATTTGTTATCGCAGAGATGACTTGCACAATGAAATCATCAATGATTTCTTTAAAAAATTTAGTCGGTAGCTTCGGTCTTGATGAAGGAGCCGAAACCTGAGGAGGGGCTTTGGCGGTAACCGCAGGAGTAGCAGCCCCACATATCTTAGGTTCCGACCCTAAACCAGGAGGAGGGGGAAAAACATTAGGTTTATTAGCATGATTTTTTCTTTTTTTAATAACCTTTCGAAAACCATCATTATCCTCAACAATCGTCATCTGAGCTTGCTGTGAGAGAGAAGAATCAGGAGAGGGGGGAATCAAAAGAGAGGGAGTAACAGGTGAGGGCATCAGGTTATTTTTAACAGATGAAGAAGGACCCATCGGTGAAAAAATAGGGGAAGACGAAGGGATTCCAGATTTAGGGTTCTTATTTTTGATAATGGGACAATCCTTCCTGAGATGCCCCTCTTTTCTGCAGAGAAAACATGCATTAAGTCCTCCCAGAGTCTCAATAGGACAAGAGAAATTTTCATTAGTAATAACTATATTAAGAGCCTTAGGAAGATCTTGACCTGGTTTAAGAGATATAAGAACCCTAGCATCTAAATGAGGGATCAGACAGATAGAATCATCCATGTGGACAAATTTTCCAATGGGTTCAACAAGCTGTGGCATAAATCTCCATAGAAAAGGTGGGATTTGTTTAATAAGAATCCATCTAGGGGCCGAAAGGGCCTCAACCTCATCTAGGTTAGCATCCGGGGTCCAAGCCAAGGCTCTGAAGGTAGTGCTTCCAACTATCCAATATTCTTTTTTAAGCACCGCAGATTGATGTTCATTGTTATTGAAAAAGATCACAAACAAGCCTTTTTGAATTTGGCGACAAAAAGAGATATGAAAACCAAGTTTCAGGTTCCAATAGTTGTGGAACCAGTCATCTAGGAATTTCCTAGGTGGGACTTTATCAACTTCAGCAGCAGAGAAGAAAATGGCAGAATTTCTCAACCTATCTTTTTCCTTCAAGATCTCAACTAACATTTCAGGGTTTGGAGCAACATTAAATGAGGAAGGGCTCCCAGATGGCTTACTTGCTGGCGAGCTTTCATCTTGAGTGAAAAAATAGGCACCAGAACCAATCGCAGGGGCCGAGCTTGCGACTACCTCTAGGAAAGACTTGGGTTTATTACCAGGAGCAGAAGAATGTTTGTCGACACCCGAGACATTGCTATTATTACCATTAGAAACTATGGGGGAAGAAATCACAGATGGGTTTAATGGTAATAGTACCAATCCAGCAGAGAATTTAAAACATGCATTAACTTCAGGGTTGTGGGGATTAGAACGGGCACACCTGTTACCGTCCTTATCAGCCAGGTCACTGATGTCGTCGCTATCACCATCGGTCATCCTAGTGATGCCAACGATGCTCGGGAAAGGAGTGACGCTAGCTATCAAAGAATTCAAGTCGCCACTAGTCATTTCAGCATCTCGCTCATTGCCTAATTTGGTCGGAACCGCCAAATTTCGCATAAAACCTCCCTTATTCGCCACTTCGCTAATATTCGCAGTTTTCGCTATTTTTCACACAGCAGCCACCAAAAATCATCATTTAGATTTTTGGAAACCTCAATTTTTAGCTTTGAAGTTTACAGACAACAAAATTGTTGTAATAGGACGACTTACTTTTCTTATTGCTCAAGCTACCAAATGTGTATGGTCACAAATTGAATACTATGAAACATGCACTTTGAACTTATAAAAATGTAAAACAAATATAACACATGATTATTACTTCACTTCCTTCTATATTTTATAATAAAAATTAAGCTAAAAATCTACCCTTTTAGCAATGTATTTTTATCATACATAGAGATGTTTCAATGTATTCTTTCGTGCCATCTATTTAAGAGAATGCATATAATTTCTCATTACAATGCACGAATTGCTTCAAATTATTTCTTTCAAGGTTTCTATATTTGCATTTTAAAAATTGAAGGAAGAAAAAAAAAACTCCTTTGTCGCCCCATTGGAATATTCTCCGTATCGTTCGAGAATATTCGCGGCATTCCCACGACATATTCTGTTGGATGCCCCATTCATAGCACGAAAATTAAAAAAGTAGCACAAAAAGAAAAAATAAAAAAGGCGCACAAGCGTGCTCGTGCCCCATGACTCATCTCAGCATCAGCGATGGAAACATGAACATTGTCGTTCGTCCAGCCTTCGAAAAACACAAATCGATTTAAATTTAAGGCTATAAAAACTAATTTTCCCGGTAGTGTGAAAACGTGCAAACATTAAAAAAAGCCCGACAGGGAAGCCATTTGTGCTATAAATTCGAGGCCAAATGGGGAAGGCTTGAAAAATTCATAAAGTTGTCGTGTCTCAATCATCTCTGTGTAGATCTACGGATGTTTTTGAGTGTAAATTTGTGAGATTTCGTTGCATCTTCGCAGAGTTTGAGGCTTCGAATTGGACCGAAGTCCATTTACCTGCAACTTGGGAACGCGTCGGCGAATTTACAATGCATATCTTATCTGGTAGGTTATCCGACCCTTTTCATTAAATTCGTTTCATTGTTTCGGAGTTTGCTAAGAATTTATTTTTCTTGGATTAGTATAGATATCTTTTTCAGGAGTTACGAAAATGTTTTATTCGGTATGACTCTTTTAAGACCGTGATCTGTTTCTTTTGGTTGATTTCGTGTGGGGCATTTTTCCTGGCTTTTGTGGAATCGGCAAATCGTATATGCTGAGATAGTTTTTGTAGAATAATCGCTTCTTGAAAATTAGGATTTCTTGTCCTCGTTTTTATCGATTTGAATCTTTTCCAAGAATTCGTGTAAAATTTATGCGTTACGGTTTTCGTCGTGGAAGAATTTCTGAAGAATTTCCAAATCTTATTTGCAGAGTTTGTTTATTTTCCTTGATTTGACTATTTGATATTGTATAATGTATTTGATTTGACTATTTGTTGAGAATCTGGGTATTGTATGTTTAACACCACGCTTTTCTTGGAAAATTTGAATAATTTCTGAAGACTGCAATTCTTTTTTAAGGAAACTGCAATTGTTGGAGGAGGAGATTTTTTTTTTCTCTAAAATATAGCTCTCCTGATACATGTGTTTCGAATTTGCTGTCGAAATTTCGTGCGTTGCACACTCATTTATCTCCGAAGTCAAATTTATAGCGAATTTGTGAAGAATCTGCACGTTTCCTATTTTTTTTTGGTTGATTTGGAATAATTTCGAGAACTTCGTAATAGCGAGCCTTTTTTTGAGAATTTTTATAAATTCTGAAGATTCTGCAAATCCTAATTCGTTTGGCAACAATCTTTAAGTTTTTTCTTCGAAGAGTAATTTTTAAAAATGGGCAGGACTTTTCTGTTATTGACAATTATAGGTGAAATTTTGTTAGATAAAGATAATCAGTTACACGAATTTTAGTCTTTACACTTATTTCTCTGTCTATCTTTTCCCCTTTTTAGTCTATATTAATTTTTTTTTAGTTTCTAAGGAATTCTCCATTTTTTGAGTTGTTTAAAATTGTGTACTCTTATAAATTTCATTTGTTTTTTCGTTATTACGTTCTTCAGTTACGGTTATTCCTTCTCCAGTGCCGTAGGTTTCCAAATCCAACGAATTTATTCAATTTAAAATATATATATTTTAAAATTTAAACATAATTTTGATTCAATAAAACTTTCCAAGATTAGTGTTTTCCTAGAGCGTAAATTTTTCTTTAGATGTTGTCACTGCTCTCATTTTTGAAAAACCTCTGCTTCTTTTTCCGAATGTTTATAGTTTTTTGAAATTTTTTGAAGTTCTCACAACAGTTCTCTTATCTGCTTTTTTGTTCTATTGTAAGCAGTTACAGTTATTCGTTCTCCAATGCTGGCACCTGGAGGTTTCCACATCCAAAGAATTTACTGAATTTAAAGACTATATTTTAAAACAATTTTGATCCAATAAAACTTTCTAAAATTTGTAACTTGCCTAGAATGGATTTTTCTGTAGGAAATGCTATCACTGCTCCTCGCATTTGAAAAACCTCTTTTCTTTCTGCTGCAGCAATGTTTCCACAAGGTCCAAATTTAGATGCTGTTGCAACAAAAGCAGCTAGAGCCCCTGCAAATATAAATATCTCATATGCAGGCCCGCGGATGGCTCAAATTTTGTGTGGTAAGTTCTTCAATACTCTAATTTGGAAGCTTAATATCTATGGTTTCTGCATTCTACATAGGAAATTTAAGTAAGAATCATGTCCTATGAGGGCAATGCAAATTTTAGTTCTGATTGATGTTTGTACTCATTCCAACTTCCCTCAAACAGATAAGAAACTAGGTGGGCAGCAATCACTTGCTATTATAGGCCATCGTGGTTCTGGCAAGAACAAAATTATTATCACTGGAGAGGCTCCTAACACAAGGCCTTCTGTTATGGAAAATACCATAAAATCTTTGGCGCAAGCTGGAGAGAATGGTGCAGATTTTGTCGAATTTGATGTACAGGTATTGTCTTTGAAATTTCCTGTCTTCCTGTGTTGTACTATGTTGTTTTTGACCGTTCACTTTATTTGAGGTTTTCTTTGTTTGCCCAAATGTATTGAATATAAAGTCTTGTGTTATTTTCACAAATCAAATTTGTGACAGGTGACTAAAGATGGCCATGCTGTAATCTTCCATGATGACCACATCATAATAGACAACAAGGTGCATTGCTCTCCATTTTTTTCTATTCCATACAGATTATGTATTTGAAAATAGGTCTCTCATGGTCTGAAGATTATATGTTTATATAAGTGATGATGGGTTTCAAATTACTCAAGTGTCAACTTCTGGTACTGGTAGTATAGGTTGGTGATTGATCCATCTAGCAGGAGTAGGGACCTTGTGGAACTTGGCCAACTCTTTTGTTTCTGGAACATTCTAACTTTTTCTTTGTTATAATCCTTGTTTCAGGGATAACATTGTGCGAGGCGCATTGGAGACCTGGGACTCCGACAATTACCGTTGTTTCTAGGCCATTCTAACTTTTTTCCTTTGCTTTTCAGGGGTTTTATATTTCAAGGCGTATTGAAGACCTCACTCTAGAAGAGTACCTTTCATTAGGGTTTCAAGGTGATGATCTAGAGGTGAGCTCCTTTTAGATGTTTGAGTTTTGCGGACGACATCAAGTTTTGGTAATGCAACATTCTGATAAATGTTGGTTTCTTGTTATTTAGATCCAGAGGCCTCTAGTTAGAAAAGCGTCAGACGGCAGTATCTGTAGATGGATTGTAAATGTGAATGACTGCTTATGTACTCTTAAGGATGCATTTGAGAGAATTCCTCTTTCTGTTGGATTCAACATAGAGTTGAAATTCGATGACGAAGCTCAGATCCCTCAAGCGGATCTCCAAAGGGTGATTTCTATAGTTCTAAGGGTAGGGTGATCTTTGTATGCTGCATTGGCCATTTGTCTCTTGTTCTTATTTTTTATGCTTTTAACCCCAAGTTTGTTTCTAGGAAGTGGAAATGTATGGAAAGGGCAGAAGAGTTTTCTACTCTAGCTTTCACCCAGACGCAGTTGATTTAGTGCGAAAAATGCAAGCAGAGTTCCCCGTAAGCACCTTCGAAATTTTTCTCTATGATTTTAACATGATGAAGCATAAAGCAAGGATGCTTTGGTTTTGTTGTTCTTTCTACGTAAGGTTCACTTCATATGACGAAGAATGTTAGCCCCAGCTTACACTATGACGCTTGTGTGATTAGGTTCTCTTCTTAACAGACGGTGGTACTCATATCTACAAGGACGAAAGAAGAAATTCAATTGAAAGTGCAATCCATCTTTGCCTTCAATGTATGTTTCTTTTTCAAATTCAATTCAGTTCTTCATGTGATTTAATCAACAAATTTAATTTTGACAATCTGAAAACACAACATAATACTTGTGAATGCGAAGTCCACAGCAAAAGACCAAAAGGAGCCTTTAACTGGCACCCGATTTGTTATGGATCTGTACCACATTGGTGAGAGATGGCCTTGTAAGGAGTAATAAGCTGAGTGGACTGCTTTTTCATTTGCAGGTGGACTGCAAGGAATAGTGAGTGAAGTAAAAGCAATTTTAGAGAATCCTGGATTAGTCTCTAAAGTTAAAGACGCCGGTCTATGCCTCCTCACTTATGGTGAACTGAAGTCAGTATCAATCCCAATACTTTTTGTTTTTTGGGTTTTTCATTGCTAAGCGATCAGTACTAGCTTTCAATTTTACTTTTCTTTCTGCATCGTTACTGAAGCTGTTGACTGCTGCGGTGGATGGACAGCAACTATGAAGAAGCACTGCAAAAGCAAAAGGAAGTGAATGTTGATGGAGTGATAGTGGATCATGTGTTGGAGATGGTTACAGCGGCTCGGAATGGCACTGCCTTGTCTATAACATCATCATCCTCAGATAAAATGCCTGCTAGGGATCTTCCCTGTATCCTTAAAGCAGCTGCTTAGGGTAGGATCCTTACACTAAATTGTTTTCTATCACTAATCTAATGTCATGGAACTATCTCTACTTTTGTCCTAGAGTAACCGGTAGTTGGGCTCTTTGTACCTTTCAAACAAAAACAAAAGTTGATTCAATCCCAGTAATAGTGGTCAATGGCGGTGTCTGTGTCTGGGACAAACTGGAACTTAAAAGTGGACCACTCATCCAGCTCATTATGTAGCATGGCTTATGTAATAGTACGCTTGGACACTCTCAGTTATTTGGCATTTTCAATTTTTTAAATCTTGAAAGCATTGTTACATAGGATACAGGGACAAGTTACATCACTTTTAAAATAGGGTACAACAGTATACGGATTAATGCACTTTCAAATACATGGATTATATGGATAAGAATGACTAGAGAACAAAAGATGTGGGCAGTAGAAAGGTTCCGATGTAAATCAGAAAGGGGAGTTAAAAAAAACACGTCAAAGCGTCTCTTAGGTGTGGTTTACATTTTATTTGATTGGATAGATCCTTCTAGAAAAGGAGGTTTCAGTTGATTGGATATACGCTTGTGGGGAAGGAGGGTTCACGTTCACATGAGTTTTAAATGTTGTAAGGGAATAAATAAAGAGTTTTAGATTTTTTTTAAAAAACTTGATGTATTATAAAATATGAGTTTAAATTTATATGATGAAGATTTGATGAGATTCGAGCCCTAATAAGAAATAGAAGAAATAAAATAAGGTTAGCAAACTCACTAAGAAAATAATTGTTGAATTAAAGTAGCATTGTTGAATTTTAGTTGTAAAGCAAGTTGTAACACAAAGTGAGAGTATTTAGAATCAAAATATTTTTAATAATTGAAAGGGTTGTAGGAGAAGAGACCTAATTCCCACATCCTAATTTTGTGCACCTCTAGATTGTAAACGGTATATCAAATTTTGACTTTTTTTTGTTGTTGTCTCCATATGCGAGTTAATTGCTAAAAGCTAAGGTTTCAACTTCATTCACAGATCTCTTTGTAGAGATTGTCAAACACCAAATGGTAAAAAAGTGGCCATTTCAAATTGTTGTACAAAAATGGATCCCTAGTTCACCAATACTTGCTCACTCAAAATCACCAGTACTTGTGGACAAATGTTCCAATAGTGGTGCACAAATATCCCAATATTGGTCCACAAATCTCTAGTAGTGGTGTACAAATGGGCCAATGATGAATCAAAAAAGCTAAAAAACTAAAAAATGATCAATTATTGGTACATAAAATGAGCAGTTATTGGTACATGTGAGATTAATTAAGCGGTTATTGGATCCCTTGTCGATTATTGGGTCTCTTCCCATAATTGAAGTGGTTGAGCACAATTGACGATGATGATGGTATGCAATGTAAAAAACCAGAGAGGCAACACAATACCACTCTTCTTTGTCCTACACTTTTTTCTCCACCTAACCAAATTGTATTAGTTTTTTTAACATAAGCACATAATAATTTCTTGGATAAAGAATTTAGCTCCTTAAGGATGAACTGGGAATTAGTTAAAATAAGAAATATATATGGGTAGAGCCTAAAGGATAAATTTCAAGAGTAAAATGACGTATCAAAGATAACCAATAAACAGTACATAGGCTAATTCTCAATTAAAATGTATCAAGTATTTCCCTCTACTAATTTCTTTTACAATTAGAGATAGATGAATCCAAGAGGAAGTTGATTGATTCAAGTTAGAGAATGAGAGCAATTCTTTGTTGAATGTTAAAATGGATGTAAAAAATAATGTGGATTTACCAATCATACCTCCAAATTATTTTGAAGATTTATAACTGTTGGAAAATATGCAACTACATAATGACAATTGCTACATAACCCCTCAGAGAAATCTATGCAAATAAGTACTCAAAATCTATATGAAAAATAATAGACAACCCATCAAAGATGACACAAAATCTACCCTAAGAAAACTCTCACGAGGGAAAAAAAATCAACCTCTAAAAGCATCCATCCACCATGTATTATTTAACAATACAACATTACAATACATGTATGAACATCTCTAAATAACGAGCCCTCTACAAGAACCCCTTGTGAACAAGTATGTGATCACACATCTCATGTCATGTTTCAAACCTTGACAAATGCTAAACAAGAGATGCTCTTAACCCCTTGGCCAAATAAGCCAACTAGCCAACGCTCAACAACTATCAACGTGGTTACTTATAGAAACAAGCCCCCTCAAAATCACCAAGTGGTATTACATAAGACTATGTGACGAATACCATGGGATTACAAAACATTGACTCCATATTTAATATTGCTTATTAAGTTTTCATTTTATTAAATTACTTTCCCCAATAAATAAATACAATATTATATCCTAATGTGATGCCCAAATTAGATATAATCTCAATGTTACAATACAACACATAAAGTGGCCCCAATAATGTTAACTCCTAATGATGCATGTCCATCTAGTTTCCCTTAGGTGCACCGCACATAATAATAAATAATATATTCTAAGCATTATGCAAAGTGTACTACACCTAATTCCCAAAATTCTCCCAATTGTTGAATACATTGCATAAAGAGCTCAACAAGTAACCTCAAAACATGAACAAGTGAATAACCCCTCTAGCCACATATATCATCATGGAATCAAAGTGCTCCATGTGCTTCGTCAAGATACCGAGTAACAAGAAACAAAGTAACCACCATCTCAAGTATGAATTATCTCATTCTCCATCATGTCACTATGACTGCATAAAGATGAGAAGCCATCCAAAGAGAAGCCACAGAAATTGTTACAAAAAAATATAAGTCCTACCTCAACTGATATACCAAACACAAACATTGAATCCAAAGGTATCAAATGCACTAGTAGTTGTCAAGATGTAATGCCCCATCGAGGAACCCTCGACACAAGGTGTTGAATTTAGGAGTCTCAAAGTGTTTGGCAAAGGAGAATGATGTGATAGACCTATCAAAAGGATAGGGACAAACCTCTTCGAATTTGAAAGCTTTGGTCTTTGTTCCAGCTCTGAGCTCCTTGAGAGTGTTCTTCATTTCTCCTCATTCTATGTTGATTGGCGTTGGAGTGGGTACTCCCATCAAGAAAGGATCTGATGGTGTTGGTGAATATGGATGGTTTTGCAGAGGATATTGTGGGGTTGGATATGGAGATTGCCCAGCAAGATAGGCGGATTGAGATGGATTTTGGGGTGATGGCTATTGGGGAGGATATTATTGTTGAGGTGTAGGGGTGTATTGTTGTGTAGGATACAGAGTTTCTTGTTGCTACTGGGGGATGATGGGATGTTGTTGTTGTTGCGCTGGGAAATACTATTGTTGTGGAGGAGATTGGTGAAATGGGGTAGCTTGCTCATAGGATGGGCCTTGATGCGCTTGGCTTTGGGCTGGGGTGATGTAAGTGGGATGCATTCTTGCATTTCTGAGGGGTGGAGTGGCTGGTTGGAAGCTAGTGGTAGGGGGTGGTTGCATGAGGAAGCTGGAAAGATGGGTGGAACTCTATTGTTGTGGTGGTGGTACGGCTTGAGAAGCAGCAGGTGGCATGGATAGATAGTTGGTATATGAGAGAAAAGATGTAGCTGGCGAAGGTTGCGATGATTGTTGTTGTCTTGCGTGAGGGAAGGTTGCTTGTGGGTTTGTGGGAATAGATATGTGTGATTGGGTTTGTATTCCCAAGGTATGCATTTGGGCTTGGGTGAGGCCCCAAGAAGAGCATGTTCTTGCTGTGGATTGCCATGTGGAGGATTTTGGGAATGCAAATATGATAGTGGGATTTTGGGATTTAGATGATGGGTTTTGGGATCCCACAAAGGGCATTCCTATTGTGAAAGCAACGTGTTGGGCTTGTGTGTTGGTGATAAAAGGTGGAGGACGAATGTAGGTAGAAGCTAGCTAAGTGATGGGTGGAACAAAGGCTTGGGTGAAAGCTTGCTGAGAAGGGGGAGGAGAAACTTGTGTTTCCCCTTGGAAGGATGGTGTTGAGGTGGAAGCTTGTTGAGTGAAGGAGGGAAACGATTGTGTTTCTCCTAGGAAGGATGGTACTGATGTGAAAGCTTGTTGGGTGAAAGAGGGAAACAATTGTGTTGCCCCTAGAAAATATGGTGTTGATGAGGAGGTTCGGCCCATGAAAGGTGGAGGAACTATTTGGGTTGTAGCTTGCTTGGGAGGTGGAGGTTGAGTTTGTGCAAAGCTTTGTGCCTGAGTGGCGACTTAAAATGTTGTAGATGATGGTGGTGTGCCCATGATGGAAAATGGAGTGGATTGTGCTATTGCTTGTGCTATGGGATTTGTGGAACTAGATTGCAAGAGATGGGGGATAGGTGAGGCTACCTGAGATATTTGCAAGTTGGGGTCATGGATTTATTGGATGATGGGAGAATAGGCATCAACAGGGATATGGATGGGTTTTGTAGGGCTGAAGGGTTGGAGATGTGATGGAATGGAAGTACCCTTTTGAGCGTAGTTTTCCAATATAGTCCGATGATTCTGATTGATGATTGCACTCACCATTTGTGCATGCCTTGGATGGATCATGAACGCTTCCATGGAGAATGAAGTGGGTGTTTTAGTTGGATCTTCCCACACATTCTCGACCTATGGGGGTTGCAGATCATAGGTCACCATCATGCTGTTAGGATCGTTGGGATCAAGTGAACTAGTGGCTAAGTGGTGATCCATATTCTTTCTCTTCCTGGCTTGTGTCTCGACAGGCATGAAATGCAGACCTAAGGATGAAGATGCAATGATGGGTGAATGTGAGATGCTGCTAAGGGAACTCTAAGGATGGTGGATAGGATAAGCCTATGAAAACCTAAGGATAAGATGCAAGGATTTGGATGACTTGGATGATTTGAAGGATGGTGAGATGTTGATCTAGATTAGGATGATGAGGACGGTGGAGGATTACTAAGTGTTGGAAATGAGTTGTTGCTTCCTTATGTAGGATCAAAGAGGATAGGATTGTCAACCTAAGATAGACTAATGATCTTCAGAAGATAGGATCCTTGTCAATGTATGTCGATCTCTTGCTCGAAATGATGAGGCCTAGAAAGATAAGTACAAGATGCCCTAGACAATGCTTAGTCAAAGGGTAGTGCTGAGATCATTCTGATTTAGGATAAGGATTGAGAAACTCAAAGGATGTGACACTAAGTGGATGATTTGATAACTTGATTTTTTTTAAGGATGCTTGTATTTGGATCAAGGATTAAGGATGATGGATTTGGATCAAGGATGATGGAGGATGACCAAATGAGGCTACTCTAAAGAGGATGACCTAAATGCAACTACAAGGATGATCTATGATGCAACTAGGAGGGTGACCTATGGATGCAAGGATGCAACTAGGCTAATGATCTATGATGCAAGGATGCAACTAGGATGAATGATGATACAAGGATGCAACTAAGCATGATTTAGGATGCAAGCATGCCGAGATAGGATGTGAGATTCTAAAAGAGATATGGATATGTGACAAGCCAAACTAGTCTTCACTCTCTAGGTTAACAAATCGACGATTGACCTAAAATCGGGCTGCAAACTGTTTGATTCTTGTGTTACACCCCATGTTTTTCTAGCTTCTCCTAATACTTGTTCTCTTTTTTTATTACGTTTAGGGAAGATTGGTCATCTTTTAGATCCCTTTCTGCAACTTTCTTCTTCTAATAGACACGAGAGTTGGGTAACTTGTCTTTCTTGTGTTTGGTTGAATTGGGCATAGCTTGAAAGGATTTGGCAATTGGATTTGGATTGAGCAATGTGTTGGAACAATTGATTTGTGAGAGCTCTTTGGTTTTGAAAGAATTTTGGATAAATCTGATTTTAGCTTTCTGTTTGATTTTTCTCGAAATGGAAAAGGACCAAAGACTCAATAGATATTCTAAAAGCACCCCCAACAAAGGACAAGGAAACTTTGCGGGATACGAGCAATGATGATAAGAGAGAATTTAATAATGCTTTTTGGAAATGTGTATGTTCAACAAATGTTTTTCACTGGGTCTGAAACTTCAAAAACACATCAATCAAGAACTACCTAATGACAGGCTAGTATCACAATTATTTCTCACAACTTAGTATCCCAAAGGAATACAGATGGTGAGTAATCTTGAGGTGATCTGGGAAACCACTTGGATCGGTCCTTGCACAATGATTATGATACCTTCGGGGGTAGATTAGGAAGCTTCTAATTAATAGGTGTCTGATAAGGTCTGTGGCATCCTCCCAATTGGTTTGTATGCACATGACTCACTTAAGAGCCTAGTTGACCATGCCGAAATAGTAGGGATATTCACCTACCTCAAGATACCATCAACAGACATCGCCCAATCTTGAGGGGATGAAATGAGAGTTTTCTCAGTGCTTTGTTTCTATACCAATTAGGAAAATACCGGTTTGAGGTTGTTCTGCAAAGAGGAAGTGCTTTTCTCTCTGGATAGGCCTTGCTAGAAGTAAAACAAATTTGAACTTGTCCTAGATTAATTATTTTATGTCACTTTGATTAAATGGGCTTTTGCAGAATTTTTGAAAACTCCTAATAATACATCATGTAAAGTTCATTTCCCAAATTGATTAAGTGTTCATTATGCTATGACCTTCAAGCACACATGATTAGGATGTAGAGTTCATTCCCTTGAAACAAAAAAGATTTTGAAAGGTTGCAAGAGTTTTATCATTTAGCATTTGCGATTTAATTTTTTGATTCTTTTTAGAGCCCAAAATGAAGTTCTTGTGATTGAGATTGCTCCAAACTTCTATAGTGCACTCAAGATTGAATGTGCTTAGAACTCAAATGAAATAGCTTAACTTTGATTGGTTCATTCCATTTGGCATTCAAGATTTTGGATTTGCATTCAATTTTAAGTCAAAAAAGAAGTTTGAGTTTTTGCTTTAGATTGTTCTTTCCCTTAGTCACTCAAGATTGTATTTTTGTTCCTTTTAAACACCAAAATGTTTGAAGTGTTGATTGTTTTGTTCATTTTGATTATGCACTCAAAACTTGATGTTGTTCTTTTTAGAGCCCAAATTGATTAGAATAAAAGCTAAATAATGAAAATCTACTTTGAAATTTATGCCCACTTGTAGAAGGCATAACTTTCTACACATAGCTCGAAAAGACACTTTGCTTACACCGTTGGAAAGATAATCCAATTATCTAGAGGAAAATTTCAAGAGTTCAAGACTCCTGGTTGGACGATGGGCCTAGAAGTGCTCTGAAGACCTTTGAAACTGCAAATAACTAAAACATCATAAATACATATTTTATTGAGTTGTTTAATTAGCTGTATGTATTCGAGATTGGATTTTTTTATTTTAAGCTTAAATGAAGGGTGCCTTTGTCCCTAAACAAAAAATGAGATTAGTAGGCTTTAGGAATTTGATGTTTTGATGACCAAATTTCTCTCCAAGGATGACCTGCAAAAACCAAGTTAGATCCTGCAATTTTCAAGATTAGGGACACTAGGAAGCCCAAATGAAAGAGAAAGATCAAACAAACCCAAGATTAAGGCCTTAAACATGCCCCTTGTTTCCCATATGATTAAATAGGGTAGGGTATTTTATGGTGTTTACTCATATGAGTAAGGACCAAGCCTCATATGAGTGTACCTGACTCCTCATATGAGCAAACAGGGCCAGATGGGATGCAAAAGGCTAGAATGACTTGCAGAATATCTCATACGAGTTAGTACATAGTCTTGTATGAGAAGACAAGGGTTCTCATATGAGTAAATAGGGCCATATATGTTTACTCGTACGAGGATTCTCACAGGGTCGTAAGAGATCTTCAGAAAAGTGAATTTTTACTTTAAAAAAACCCTAAAAAAGCAGTTGAAAAGCAAGGTGGGGGTCCTACTAGGCATGAAAAAATGTGGATGATGTGAACCTAACTTGTCAGGAGCATGCTAATACATTCAAACATTATTCATAATAATAACATACATCAACATATAGAAAAACTATTCACAGTCCACCTCAGATTGAGCTGAAACAGGAGCACCCAGTCACCATTTGGTGTGCTCAATTATGAGGGATGTGGGTGTTCTCTCCAAGCATAATAAAACTATACCTAATGTAGATTAGGGAAGATTGGGATCTTTTGCAAGACATGGAGACCCCAAAAGTGGCACAAAATCAGGCATAGGGAACTTGTTTTGCCCCTAGGGTTCCAAGGGCGCAAGAAATGAAATACAAATCCTAGAACTAGAGATGAGATGCAATATTGATTTTAACTTCAATATGGATGTGATATGAGATGAAAATTCTTAGAAGTGCTTGCAATGAACTATGTTAATCCATTTAGACTAATCTAAGATGAGTTACAAAGCATTAAATATGAAAGAAATCTATCAATTCTAAGATATATTATGCTATTCTAGATACAATTTAACATGATAACAATGCTATGAAATAAATATGTGAATTGGTGATTTTCTCTTGGAAGGGGGACTATTTATATATTTTGAGGAGAGGCTTGGGTTAGGAAGGGTGGTCAGGGTTTAGGATCAAGGGTTAAGGTTTAGGACCAAGGGTTAAGGTTTAGGGTCAAAGGGATAAGGATGAAGGGTTGCTCACACATGTGTGAGCAACACTAGGGAAGTGTGCTAGGGGACAAGGGTCGAAGAAGAGACATAGGTCTTTCATTAAGAGGCTGCAAGAGCCATTAATGAGGGCTTAAGGGCTCATTAATGAGGGTGTTGACTTTGAGTCAAAGGGAGAGGGTTTAGGCGAAGAGGGTTAGGAATCACCCCTTAAGTGGGGTTAGGGAGTGATTAGGGATGAGAGGGTAGGTTTAGAAGAGTCTAGAAAATATCTAGGGTTTTGGGGTTTTAAATAAATATTTAATTTATTTAAATGGGATTTCGTTGAGAATAATTTATTAAATTAATTAATAAATTAATAAATTGGAAGGGATTAATATTTAAATTTGATTTAAATATTTTTATAAAGGATTCCTTAATTAAATGAATTTAATTAAGATAGATGAGGATAAAAACAATAATAATTAATTAATTAATTAATTAATTAATGATGATGTCATCAAGACTTTCATTAACTAAAATATTTTTAATTAATAAGATGGCTTTTTAGGTGTCTACAGTTAGGTAGAAAGTTGGTCAGGTCGTTGCATTATTGCTATAATCTGAAAAAAAAGTTACTTTTCCATTTTCATGTGTTGTCTCATGATAATGTAATTAGTTTTATAGAAATACAATGAAGAAGTGATTTTGAGTTCCATTTTGTGATAGTAGCTAGTAGAAGCTGACCAAGGGGGGCCACTTGGAAGGTGGATTAGATTAGATTAAGTTTTTTGAGCATTTACAATAGTTCAAGTCAATTTTATTGTTCTTTCCTATAGCACTATACACTATGTATGTTCCTGCAACACTTGCAGCGATAATCATTATGAATGCTTTGGGGTTGACAAAATAGATTATGATTGAAGTTATAGTTGTCAGCGCCATTTTCATTAGTAGATGTGTGTGTTTACTTTCCTGCAACAATAGTGTAATTTTCTTTCCTGTAGCTTAAGCAAAATGACTCCATGAGAGACTTAGTGCACAAACCGTGTTGTCCCATTTCAAGTATACGTCCCTAGGTTGACAATTTAAATGCACTTCATGATATGGAAAATGATAATTAATTCTAATATACTATTTCTAGGAGAATCCATGGCATGATTATTATTGCCTTTTATGGGGTTGTTCAAAAGCAATGTTATAAAAGAAGCCATATGAAAATTTTGATTTCCAACAGGATTTGTTGCAAACATAAACAATACCATAACAAAGAAAGGTGAATTTAGGTCAGGGATGAAAATACATGGTTGGTATACCTTCATTAAGGTAATTATTCTAGTATATATATATACACACTATATGTACTTTTTAGTGTTTTATGTTTATTAGTTTTGGAAAATTAATGAAAATATCATTTTATAATTGTTGTAGTATGTTCTACCTCTATCTCTCCCAAAAAAAATTGACAAAAATATCAAACAAGTTTTATATGCTCTTGGAAAATACATGAGGTAATTAGTGGTTCAATTCATTGTATAGATCTTATATTTTCCATTTGTTTTAGTTGTTATGTAATATATTGTATGTTTTTCTTAAATCTCAATAATATATTTGTGCCATGAATCACTTGTATATGGATTTCATCTAAATAAATTCATAAAGAAGATATAAATTATTGGAAGAGAAAAATTCCATGTCTAATGTGTGAAATTAAAAAGTGTCTACCTTCGACATTTTTCAATGCACAGGAACACTACCTCATACACCAAGTTGAGAAGATTGGATTGTGTGGACTTGTACACACAAGGTCAATGTGGATGGTTGAGAGGCACTTGAAATTTTTTAAGGCTTTGGCTAGATATAGAGACCATCTCAAGGGTTGTATGGTGGAGGGATATATGGTATACCAAACCATGGTGTACATTATTGAATATATTTCTAAGTTCGCATCAAAGATCTATGTAGATCATATTTGGGATCCCAACTCCATTAAAAAATTCGAAGGGGAGTACTTGATGGGGAAAGGAAGATTCAGGAAAGTGAGAGGTAACTAAAAGATGGTCATGGAGATTAATTAGACTACATTTTTCATTTGGTTTTTATGTTAATTAACCATTGTATTTAATTGCATTATATCTAGACACATTAATGCATTCTATTGCGTTCACCAAAATCCTTCTATTTTAGTCTCATAATTATTACATCACATTATTAGCATTCAAAAAATATAAAGTGCATCCATATAATCCATTATAAAATTATCATATACATCCATATATTATGCATATATAACCAACATGTCACATGTCACATCACCATGTACACCATAAGCATATACATATAATATCAAATTCTAGCACAAATCATGATAGAACATTGCTCATATAGAACAAGTATCACATCCTACATCACATGTTAGTACCATCTCATAATGAATACATGTATAATCATATAGGATAAGCATCACATCCTGCATCACTCACTTGATATTTAGACTAACGCGAAAGACAAATAATCTCTTTACACAAGTTTTAAAGATGGTAATTGATTATCTAAAATTAATAATCACAAAGGACTAATTCAACAAGAAACTAACTTCATACCACAATTGCAGAAAAAGGAAACTTGATCTTTGTATCTCTTCAAAAAATAGAGTACAATATATCTAAGTATCTTGTTCATCTATCTAGTTGCTATGCTATCGTTCTATATATATCTAAAATAAAGTCTTGGTTTCTCCTTTATAGAAAACAAGGAGAAGCAAAAAGCTTCAAATAATTTACAATAGTGCATCTTCATAACTATACAAAATTCCTAACAACCTATAACTTAAAACATGTTTGCAAAAACATTAAAAGATAATTATAACTGAAGAAACAACATGATTAAAATTATGGAACATTGATCCCAAGGTCTGATTCATTTTTCATTTCTTCGCTAGCCTGTTCTTCCTCGAGAACATGCTCTTCAAGTATTCATGTACCCATTCTGCAATTTGCGCATGAGTTGGCCAATAATAATCTAAAGCATCTGGCATATTGAGTAAATGATCCCTCCATCTCTTTTCTGTAATCACTCTTGCTTCAACCAAGAACTTTGAAAACCTATTCTCTAACACAGTTATCCTATCAAGAGATATATTGTACTTAGAAACATTAAAATATTTATCTTCTTTAAAATATGAAATAATTTTTGGGACCTTGTCCTTGTATTCTAACTTCCAGTCTTCCAAACTCTTCACACGGGCCTCTTTATCAATGAACTCTAGGATTTTCTGATGTTTGATAGTATGAAAAGTATGTTAGAAATAGGGAATACTGAGAGGGGGGGGGGTGAATCAGTATTCTACAAACTTTATCTTTTTCCCAATTATGGATATAACAGATTATCTTTATACATGCATAACATAAGAAGCTAAACAACATGCATAACAATAAAGAACTCATAACACATTATTTGTTCTCGAGGAAACCCTGGCCAAGGGAAAACCATGGTGGGGATGGTACCCACAAAGATCCACTAATCAAAAGTATCATGTTAAGGATGTTGACCCTGTTAGGAGTCTATTACAAACATATAGTGTATCAGTCCTGATTAAGGGACTATAGGCCTTGTTAGAAGCCTCAACCCTGTTAGGAGTTGTAGTACAAAATGTGATTACCAGATGAGCCCATTGCCCAAACAAGTAATGTACAATATACACTGATTATAAAAATAGGTTAAGGTACATAACCTTATACTGCTTGCATCAATATCTCTTTGCTGCTCTTTCACTATTGCTATTACATATGCATCATATACTTCGCATCATATCACTTGTCCACACTATTGTGTTCTTACTACAATTACAATTACATTTATACCAATAGCTTTATCCAAGAGATAACATCTAGGATGTCATCCCTTTATATTGTTAAGTCATTATTTTGATAAACAAAATAATCCCTTAACTCTTTACTAGTTTTGTCTTCATATTTTGTCCTGTTGGTTTGACACTGTCTTCGGTAAAACTATCATAACTTCTTTCATACATGCCGTACCGACTTGCACTTTGAGATGGGTGATCAATAGACATCATAGAGTCTATGTTCAAGTGCGCAAGCACTGAACTTACTCCAGTCAATGTCGCAAATAAAAATTGTGTCTAGGTTCACTGGTAAAAATACTGTCTCACACTTAGACAAAATTGCAATGTGCTTTGTCAACTTGCTCTCTGACCTGTGCGATCTTCATGTGGATCATATGTTTCCATAATGACAACATCTATGTAATCAACTCAACCAAATTGCCAACAAAGTAGACAATTTCTCTGCTATTCGTCCTTCTTCCTGTTCAATATAACTTATCTCTTTTGTGATAATATCAATCATCTCCTTTGTTTCCTTAATTTCAAAAGGTTCATCTGGATCCCTTTTAGTCACTTCACAAAGTCTAATCAAGTTGAAGTGAGATGGCTTCCATCTTCTAGAGAGATCATGTAATTAGGGCTTATGTTTAACAAATGTTTCTAGCATTTTTGTCGAACTATGATACCCTTTATATACATCATCACATTTATTACTCACCAAATCAACTTTGTATGCTAACACTTGTTCTAAAGTATTTAATACATGCTTGGGAATTTCTTGCACAAGCTTCTCTTCCATAGTCTTATTAATTTCTTATTTTGATAGTTTATCAACTTTTACTTCAACAGGCACAAAAGGCTCATCCTTATGTACAGTACCGGAGATTCTCTCTGGTTATTACCCTTGAACCCTTGCAATTATTTTTTCATAGCATCATTACTAAGATACATTTCATTTATAACCTTATTCATCTATACTTCTCTAGTTTGTGCTTGCTCAATTTTTTCCTACATATGTTTAACTTGGTGTTTGTTAAACATTTCTTTGTGCATTAGTTCTATAGAAACTATTAGAGGGTGAGTATCTTTCATTGTTTGTACACCTACCTTACCATCAGCTCCTTTAATTATATCAATCAATTTTGGCTTATGAGGCCCCTTGAAACTTTCCCATGTAGCCAAATTATTTGTTTTAGGATTATATCGTGACCCAATAATCCTCTCCTTAGTGTCAAATTCTGCAACAAATGTAGGGTCATCCTACTTTCTAACTTGGTCAAGTAAGAAAAGATGTTTAAGGTACGAACCAGGAACAAGTAAGATATCACTTTTCTGAATCACTTTTCTACCTTCATCTAAAGTACAATTTACTTCATCCAAATTCATTTCTCTGAGAAGTTGATTAACAACTTCTTCATTCTTAGATTCATCAAGTCCCATTAATCTAAGTTGCTTCTTCTCTTCAAAGTCTTTCATCTTCATTTGAATAGAAAAATCTTTAAATTCTAGTGCATGAATAAAATTTTCATCCTCAACAAACCTATCATAAATAGCCTCCCTTTCATTAGTGAGGTCAATTGGTTCCTCTTCATCAGGAAGTTGAACATTATAACCATATATTTCTTCCTAAAAAATTAGTGGAGAAGAAGGATAATTAACTTCCTCCTCATTTCCAAATGCCTTCAATGTGCTTGTAGCTTCTTCAATTTCTCCTTCTCCTTCTAACTCTTCATATGGTACAATAGGAACTTTCTCATCCTTCTATTTTTTAGGAGGAGACTTAGAAACACTGTCAGAGTCTAAATCATGAATAATTAATTTTTCATGCTTTTTGGGAGGAGGCTCAACCTCTTGTTGAACACTTTTTGTATATTTTCCATATAAAATTTCAAAATATCTGATACATAATTCCATCCTCATTACCTCATAAATTTGATCATGGTGAAAACGGGGATGTCCCTTCATTACCCCTTCCTCTTCTATTTTCTCCAATTTGTTCGATTTATTCAACCTCTACAAAATCTCCTGAGGATTTGTGCAATTACAGGTAATATTTTCCATAATAACAAACTGATGTTTAAATTCTCTTATAAAATAATTAATATGACCCTTAGGGTCAAAAATCCTCTCACCATCTCAACCTATACTCCTTCAAATAGTCTTGCACCTACTTGAAAGGGAACCACAACCAATAGACGATCTTGCATACCTAAGCACATGGGGTAAGAATGATCCCTTCTTCGTTGGTGATTTACTTCTTTTTCAAACTACATCTACTAAACAAATTCTAAAAAGGCAATCCTCTCTAATGCAATAATTGGTAATTCGTGAGGAGCATGTTTACATCCATACAATCTAATGAGAGTATGATCACCTTTAAAGAAATAATCATAAAAATTATGAGTGTATCAGCCTTTATCTAGATTATACTGCAATAGTTTGAGAACTGCCCCTATTCTGGAAGGAATCCTTTCCACCTACACTACAATTGCCCTGAGTATCCATACAACAACAGAATCATGGAATTTAATATATTTATAATCTCTATTTTTTTTATCCTAAATCCTACACCATAATTGCACTGGGATCCTCTTTCCTTGACCACCAATTGTAGATAATTTCATTGAATGGCTAAACACACTACTATTTTGAAATAGAATCAAATGGAACAATATAGAATAATTTTAAAAAGTCCTTCTAGTCTTCCACTAAACCATCTGCTTATGCAAGATCCTTTCTATCTTAGTTTCAAAATCAAGCTCAATGTTGATATTAGGGTTTTTTATTCTCATATACATCTATGTCAAGTCTATTGGGATTTTCTCTATGTGATCGTCACCATAAAATTTACACCAAACACAAAATGTTCTTTGGAAAAATTCCATGAAATCCTTTGTGATAAATGGGCCCTTATTATTTAATTTTATTGTTCTATTGTTTTCTCCTCTCCTCATGAAATAGGTGACCTCTCATAGTCCCATGCTTCTCACCACTCATTCATAATATATCAGGGACTATTCCCTATCAACCTTGGTAAGTTCATGTGAATTCAAACCAAAATATTCTACAATACATGACCTTGTGATGACTAGAAGTGGGTGGCCATCTATTCTCACCATAGTTCTAATCTCTCATTAATAATTTTGGGAAAGGGCATCAATAAGATAAACATCTATTAAAACATTAGGCACAATGACCTTCTGATGCAGGAGCATCCTGGGTGTAAGAGCAATCTTGCATCACCCAAAAATATTTCTATTTTTGTATTCAATAAGGGCTATTTTGTGCAGAGCTGCTATCTATGGAAAGTTACTATTTTTGGTAATTTTTGTATGTGCTCAGAATGATCTGATTTCTCTCTTGGAGGTTGATTTTGGTCATATAAGTCTGCCAGTAAAGTTTCATTGCCAGATCAAGTGTATATTGGAAGATATTAAAGATTTTTGGTATTGGCAGCAGGGTACAGAAACTTTGAACTCAGTTTTGAAGGCTTTAGAGGCCCCGGATGAGGTCGAAAATTTGGGTGGCGGGCGCTTGCGCTTGTCAGGCCTGTAGAGCGCTTCGTGGCATTTCTGAAATGGGGTTATAATAGCCGATCGGGTCAACTGGTGATGACTTATGGTCTTCGGAAGTTGGGCCACCTGAAATGGCAGAAAATAATTTTCTTCAAAATTTCTGTTCGGGGTTTCAAAGGTTATCTTGAGCCGACTATGATGTAATAAAATGTAAAATAAAATAATTCTAAGTTTGGTCGGCCTTATTGGCTAAAATTCTGGAACCTTCCCAGGCGGTGGAAAATTGCCTATATAAGGAAGGCTGTATTATTGTCTTAGGCAGTTCGGAATAGTTCTGGGTAGTAGATCTGGGTATTGATTTGAGGCTTTGTCCTATAGAATATTGTAAGGGAATGCCCATGTGGCTTTGCATATTGTAATTCTAAAAGTTTGTAATTCCACATTTGTGGAGATAATAAGAAGCCAATTTTTTGTTCTTGCATATTACTGTTGTTGTTTCTCTATTTCGGTTATGTGTTTGTGGTATTAAGGGGAGCACCCTTCATCAAGTGGTATCAGAGCAGGTTTTCTTGAGTGTGTAAACAGATCACCGACTGTGAGGCAGTTTGCACCAGGACCGTGGTTAGGGTTTCAGCGCGCATCGCGAAAATGCCTCCACGAAGAGAACGTGGCGGAAGAGCTGGTGCTATGACACCTGAGGTTAGAGAGCTGCAGAGACAAGTGCGAGCATTGCAAGAAGAGATTCACAGAGGAATGAATCTTAATGTCAGAGACGAAAGCGAGGATGAAGCCGAAGAAGAATATCAAGAAGGAGAAATTGAAATTGTGAACCAGGAGGAAGAAAGACTTTTTCGGGCGATTTTCAAGATTGGGAAAAGACCTAAGATTGAGGTTCCTACATTTTCTGGAAATCTTAACCCAGAGGAATTGATCGACTGGATCAATGAATGCGAGGAATATTTTGAGTATGAAGATGTTGAGGATCCTGATAGGGTCAAATTTGCGAAGGCCAGACTGAAAGGTCATGCGAAGATCTGGTGGCAAGAAATTCAATTGGAGCGAAATAGAAGAGGGAAAGATAAAATTACAAGATGGGATCGGATGGTGGATAAATTGAAGCGACAGTTCATTCCTGTTGATTATGAGCTTGACCTACTGAAGAAAATGCAAAGTTTGAAGCAAGCAGGAAGATCTGTTCAGGAGTATACAGATGAGTTCTATCGACTTCTCATCAGAATAGGCCATGCAGAAGCTGATAAAGAGAAAGTTGCCCGATACCTTAATGGGTTAAGGCCAAGCATTCAGGAGGAGCTGAATCTGGTTCGAATGAACAGTATTGAAGAGGCATACCAGTTTGCCCTAAAAGTAGAGGAAAAGCTGAACAAGAAGTTTGAGAGCAGACAAAATGGAAGAGGTCGCGGTGGACGATCTGGTGGACGGTCATATGGTGGCCGAAATGAAGATCTGAAAAAGAAGGATGAGGCCAGTAGCAGTCAGAATCAGCGCGGAAATAATTCCAATCGCTTCCAGGATCAGAATAATAGAGATCAGAGAGGAAGAGGAAGAGGACAAGGATCTGGAAGAGGTGGCTTCCGTGGAACATGTTTTCACTGTGGAGAAGAAGGTCATAGGGCATTTGAATGTCCTCAGCGCCAAGGCAGAACAGACAAGAGAAATGAAAGCCAGGCCAGAGTTGCACATATAGATGAAGATGCCAGATCATCAAATTCTGAAGATGCTGAGAGAGGAGAAACGTTGATTAACAGAAGAGTCCTGTTGAGTGGTGAGAATGAACCTGAGCAAAGGAGGAGCCTGTTTCGCACTAGATGCAAGTGTGAGGGTAAATGCTGTGATGTGATTATCGATAGTGGAAGCACTGACAATTTGGTGTTAGAAGAGATGGTGACAAAGTTGAAGCTCAAGAGATAGAAACACCCACATCCATATCGGATTGCCTGGGTGCAGGATGACCACAAGGTCATGGTCAGTGAACAGTGCCTAGTAAAGTTCAAGATCGGCGGGTACCAAGATGAGGTGCTATGTGATATCATCTCTATGGATGCATGTCATATGTTGTTAGGTAGACCGTGGTAGTTTGAAAGATGTGCTATACATGATGGTCATGCGAATACCTATTCCCTGACAAAGGATGGAGTGCGACATAAGCTAAAACCATTGAAGGAGACTGAAGAAAAGGTATGTGGTACTGCAAGGATAACTTTTGTTGATGGAAGAAATTTCCTAGATGGTATGAGGCATGAGCATGTATGTTTTGCTTTAATTCTAAAAGCTGGTAAAGAGGAAGTAGAAGATGTTCCTATAGAAGTTGCAGATTTGTTGAATGAGTTTCAGGATATTATATCTGATAATGTGCCTGATGGATTACCACCAGTCAGGAAGATCAGTCATCAGATGGACTTGATCCCAGGAATGAGTTTACCGAATAAGGCAGCGCACAGAATGACACCTGTAGAAAGTGAGGAGTTGAACAGACAAGTACATGAGTTGTTACAGAAAGGATTGATTCGAGAGAGTCTGAGTCCCTGTGCTGTACCTGCGGTATTAGCACCAAAGAAGAATGGAGAGTGGAGGATGTGTACAGATTCCAGAGCAATAAACAAGATCACAATCAAGTACAGGTTTCCATTGCCACGAATGGATGATATTATGGACTGTTTGAGTGGAGCTGTGTATTTCTCAAAGATAGATCTGAAGAGTGGATATCATCAGATTCAGATCAGAGAATGAGATGAATGGAAGACTGCCTTCAAGACAAAGGAAGGACTGTATGAGTGGTTAGTCATGCCTTTTGGGCTAACCAATGCACCGAGCACTTTCATGCGGCTCATGAACGAGGTTCTGAAAGAATTTTTGGGTAAGTTTGTCATTGTTTACCTAGATGATATTTTGATCTTTAGTAAGACATTGGATGAGCATATGATGCATATTCCTACGGTATTTGAGAAATTGAGAGAAGAGAAATTATTGATTAATTTGAAGAAGTGCAGTTTTGTGAAGAAAGAGTTAGTGTATTTGGGATTTGTAGTTTCAACAGAAGGTCTAAAAATGGACCCAGAGAAGGTACAAGCTATCCTTGAATGGCCTACTCCAAGGAGTGCTACTGAGGTAAGATCTTTTCACGGTCTAGCTAGCTTTTACAGAAAGTTTATCTAAAATTTTAGCAGTATTTGTGGACCCTTGACTGAAACAATGAGAGGGGATAGAAAAGAGTTTAAGTGGACTAATGGGGCAGAAAAGAGTTTTCAATTATTGAAATAAAAAGTTACAGAACAACCTGTTTTAGCACTTCCAGATTTTAATAAGGTGTTTCAAGTAGATTGTGATGCTAGTGGTACTGCAATAGGAGCTGTTATGAGCCAAGAAGGTAAACCTGTTGCGTATTTCAGTGAGAAGTTAAATGATGCCAAGAGGAAGTATTCTGTTTATGATCAGGAATTTTATGCTATAGTTCAGGCATTAAAGAAGTGGAGACATTATCTGCTTCCTAAGGAGTTTGTTTTGTATACTGATCATCAAGCTTTGCAATATTTGAATAGTCAAGGAAAATTGAATCAAAGGCATTTGAAATGGGTTGAGTTTTTGCAGAGTTATACATTTGTTTTGAGAATTATCATTATTATTATTGGCCACAGTTGCAGCAAGATGTGAAGAAGTTTGTACAGAGTTGCAGAGTATGCCAGATGATGAAAGGAGTGAAGCATAATATAGGGTTGTATCAGCCATTACCTGTACCAGAGAAGCCTTTGGAGGATATCGGCATGGACTTTGTTCTTGGTTTACCGAGGACATAGCGGGGACACGATTCAATTTTTGTGGTAATTGACAGATTTTCAAAGATGGCACATTTTATTCCCTGCAAGAAGACTAATGATGCTGTTCATGTAGCAGAATTGTTTTTCAGAGAAGTAGTGAGACTTCATGGTTTGCCAAAGACCATAGTTTCAGATCAGGACACTAAGTTTGTTGGATATTTCTGGCGTACATTATGGAAGAAGTTGAAGACAAATTTGAAGTTTAGTTCATCACATCATCCACAGACTGATGGACAGACAGAGGTGGTGAATAGGAGTTTGGGAAATTTGCTGAGATGTTTGGTTGGAGATAAGCCAACGAGATGGGATTTGATTTTACCACAGGCAGAATTTGCATACAATAATTCTGTCAACAGGAGCACTGGTAAATCACCATTCCAGATTGTATATGGAAGTAGTCCAAGAAATGCATCTGAATTGAGGAAGATAGATAAAGGAGAAATAAGTAGTGCTGAAGCTGAGGATTTTGCAGAACACTTGAAGAACATCCATGAAGAGGTGAGGAAGCATATTACCAAGATGAACGCACAGTATAAGGCTAAGGCAGATGAGAAAAGGAGGTATAAGGAATTTCAGGTTGGTGATGAAGTCATGGTTCATTTGCGGAAGGAGCGGTTTCCAGTTGGTACATATAACAAGCTGAAAATGAAGAAGTTTGGACCATGCAGGATATTGAAGAAACATGATTCAGGAAACGCATATGAGGTAGAATTGCCTACTGAGCTAAATATTTCACCAGTGTTTAACATTTCAGATCTGACAGAGTATCATGAGGGAGGTGTTGAAGATGAGATCACAGCAGCACAGTGGAGTATTCCAGTAACTAGTTCAGACACTAAGGAGATCGAAGATATACTGGACAGTCATGTTGGCAGAAGCACAAGGAACAGGACATATGAAGAATATCTGGTCAAGTGGAAAGGATGACCTGTTGAAGATTCATCATGGCTGACAAAGGAGGAGGTTGGCCGTCTTGGTTTTCCTCTGCACACCTGAGTCGTGACAGGGTCACTTCTCAAATTACCCTGGGTGTCTGATGCAGGAGCATCCTGGGTGTAAGAGCAATCTTGCATCACCCAAAAATATTTATGTTTTTGTATTCAATAAGGGCTATTTTGTGCAGAGCTGCTATCTATGGAAAGTTACTATTTTTGGTAATTTTTGTATGTGCTCAGAATGATCTGATTTCTTTCTTGGAGGTTGATTTTGGTCATATAAGTCTGCCAGTAAAGTGTCATTGCCAGATCAAGTGTATATTGGAAGATATTGAAGATTTTTGGTATTGGCAACAGGGTACAAAAACTTTGAACTCAGTTTTGAAGGCTTTAGAGGCCCCGGATGAGGTCGAAAATTTGGGTGGCGGGCGCTTGCGCTCGTCAAGCCTGTAGAGCGCTTCGTGGCGTTTCTGAAATGGGGTTATAATAGCTGATCGGGTCAACTAGTGATGACTTATGGTCTTCGGAAGTTGGGCCACCTGAAATGGCAGAAAATAATTTTCTTCAAAATTTCTGTTCGGGGTTTCAAAGGTTATCTTGAGCCGACTATGATGTAATAAAATGTAAAATAAAATAATTCTAAGTTTGGTCGGCCTTATTGGCTAAAATTCTGAAACCTTCCTAGGTGGTGGAAAATTGCCTATATAAGGAAGGCTGTATTATTGTCTTAGGCAGTTCGGAATAGTTCTGGGTAGTAGATCTGGGTATTGATTCGAGGCTTTGTCCTACAGAATATTGTAAGGGAATGCCCATGTGGCTTTGCATATTGTAATTATAAAAGTTTGTAATTCCACATTTGTGGAGATAATAAGAAGCCAATTTTTTGTTCTTGCATATTGCTATTGTTGTTTCTCTATTTCAGTTATGTGTTTGTGGTATTAAGGGGAGCACCCTTCATCACCTTCTCTAGGTCTAATTTCCATGGGTTTGACCTAGGTATCTTCACATCCTTGCTAGCATAAAAATACCAAAAAGTGACCTACCAATATGAGGTAAATGTGCATCCTTACACTTAGACCATTAATTAGAAAATATAGCTTTGGTCCCTATGTCTATAGACCCTAGTAACAAATCTAATAAAGTTTTATGCGATGGAACAACCTTGGGTGGTTCATCCTTCCCTACGTCTTCCTTATTCCTAGGAATTTTACCCTCCAAACACAAACTGAAGAAAGTGGAGAATTAATTTGCTGGCTTATTTTATAGCTCCAACACCCAACTTTCTATAATTCCTCCCAATTCATTCACACCAGATCCAGCTCTAGCTCAAGCTTCTGCACTCTTTGAAAACCAATTTTCACTTGTGGTATGATTAAATTTGAATGTCATTCCTTTCAATTTAAGCTCACAACATTTAATTCTTTACAGACCTCTAAGTGTGTGTATTGTTTGTTCAATGAGGTGGTTTCCATTTCTAATTAATACAAATGACACCATTTTGCATGTGCCTTTAATGTGTCCCAGCAGAAAAACAATCCCTTCACTAGTTCACAAGTTCTCATTCATGCTCCTTGCAAAATAGCATTGAATTATCTATTTTGCAAGCTTGACTTTTCCCTCTTTGTGAAGCAACAATGGTTTCTCTATATCACAACCTTCCTTTTTGTGTCTTTATAAAATAGAAATGGTTTCACTATGTCGCAACCCTTAGTTTTATGCTTTTCAAAAAAGAGAAAGGTTCACTATTTCACATTTCCAACTTTTTGCCTTTTGCAAAACATTTTCCATTTCACACTCTTGAATTTTTGCTTCTGTGAAATAAAGAAATACTTCAAAATATAATTTTATTCAAGAGGATCATTTTTTCAGTGATATACTTGGATTCCAACCAGCCATGAGGATGACCTCTTTGGGTGATATGGATAAATATGTTGCACAACATTCATTGTCTAGCTAGAGTGGATATCTTATTTGGGCTACTATTATGATGACGAATTGCAACAATTAATTGATAGAATCAAAAAAATTGAATGCTCCAGTAGGATAATGTATAGTTTAGAGGTTTCTTATGAAAGATAATATGATCATTGGTAGTGAGATGTTAGGTTTTTAGGTACATCAATTATAAATTAAGGTCATATATCATGGTAATTAACTAATTATACGTCATTTGTGAATTTAATTTTTTCATACAGTTGGTCGAGAGTGGGATGCACTACATTTGTACACCATAAAAAATCTTGATTGGATGATGGTATGGATTGAATGATGTCAACAATTAGGTCGTGCATTAACACGAGAAGGTGTGACTTAATTGGTTAAAGAAGCTCATCATAATGGGGATTCTAATGTTACACCAAGGGAAATTGATTGAGCATATGGTTTAAGAGATAAACAGGTATATATATAAATATATTAATCACCCATATTATTTAGTTATTTTCAATTATATTGATGTATATATATGTTGATTTTTTTTCTTTACATACATTCGGCCAAAAATAAATGTGTTTATCAACTGATGATGAAATAATTTTTACATGTTTGACATATTGCAGGTGAAACACCACAAGGCTATGTGGTGCAATGGTCATAAATTTTGAATCAAAAAGTTGGATGACACGAAGAAAACTTGTGATTCTGGGATAACTGCAGTCTTTCAGGTGACTAATGTTTCATCTAGAAGCGACATACATCCACAAGTATCAAAAAATTGATACTATGGAATTTTTGATGATATATTTGAGTGACTTCAAGTCCTTCAAATTAGTTTTGTTCGTCATCTAATGGTATAGGCTATGATTGAATGAAAATGATCCCAAGAGAACTTCTATTCAACATGATAATGGATTCACTATGGTCAATACAATGTCCATCGAATGAGATGGAAATGAGCCCTATGTTCTTTCGAGACAATGTGAGAAGGTATTTTACGTAGAGGTTCCAGGTAAACTAGATTGGTCATTTTTTGTTCAACATGATCTAAGAGGAAGGTCAGTAGAGTATAATATGGTAGAAGAAGAAGATACTGAAGAACTAGAAGACGATGTAGATGATGATCAAGATCAACAGTTAGTTGATGATGTGTCTGACAAGGATGTCGAAGAAGAGGAACTAGATCATGATGATGTAGGACTTAATGTTCATGAATATGATATCCATGTAGATGATGGCATTATCAAAACTAATATCAATGACAATGATGATGATATGACTAATCCTTACAATGTCAAATATGGATTGGATGACACGGATAATGAATTCGATGAAGAAGAAGATCAATGACATTGAAATGTATGAGTTATGCGATTGATTATATTATCTATTTGATATTGATTTATTCATAGAATTATATTTGACTTATATGGTTAGATAATTAATTCATGATGACATTAATTTTTATGCCATTACATAATTAATTCATGATGCACTTTTTAATTTTGTTAATTGATGATGTTACAACTATTGCAGCTCTCCTCGAAATTTCCATATGATCAAATCCTAATTACCCTACGACTATTTACAATTAGATATTATTTTATCATATCTTTAGTTATTTCATTCCCAAAAAATTAGTGTTTCCTCATATTGACCCCACATAGTGATATGTGAATGGGGCCAACATTGAATTTTTTTCAATGTGTTCTTATATAGATTGAAACTCGACATGGCTATCCTAGACACATGCATTGATGATATGGCAGGGTTTCTAACTCAAACACGAGGGAGTGCTATATACATGATGTTATCTCTATTTGAGCATTAATAGATTTTCATTAGTATCAATCAGTTATTCAATCAGTAAAGGTCGGTAAAGGAGACAAACAAGACAGTCAGTCAAGCATACAAATCCTACACATCAAACAAAGACAAGGCATAACTTCAAGTTAACCAAATGTAGGCTTGACCGAGCATACTCACTAAGCATCAGACAATTACCAAGTATCAAGCTAGTGATCATTGAGTATTCATATGAACCGAGCACTAGTAATTTACCGAATGGTGAATGCAGTGATTACCAATTAAAGCATGAAACAACATAGTAATTAGGAATGGCACAAACACCTATGCAAATGGTTTACACCAATCAAGGAAACTGTTTACCAAGATCGAGACATATTTAATATGGATGTAATCATTAAATTTGATGATGATTCGTATGTAATGTTAGATCTAGGTTATTTTCTTACATCGTTGATCTTAGGTTTTCTAAGATATTTTAAACCCTATTTAGGTTAAGGCAGTTTGATATAAATTTGTAAAGATGTCATTATAATCATGTATCATGAGGGAGTAGCCGCACTAAGGACATTAGGAGATCAGACAAAGGGTTTATGATAGAAGGTTTATGAAAGAAAAGAATCAGTTTATCAAAACACATACAAGGCTACCAAGAAGGAAAAAAGGACATATACATCACACTGAGGTGATATTTACTTGATATTTCACATATCAGAATCAGACAAGATTAAGTTGTTATTTATATATACTTTTACTGTTATCAATTTAACCATTGTAGCAGAATCAAATCTCTTAACAAAGTGAACTTAACCGTTCTTATGTAAATCTCTTAACCAAGTACACACATACATTGTGTTGTGAAAATATTTTAACCAGGTAGATCTAGTTAATCTTTTTGTTAGTCCTAAAAGGGTAAGATCATCATAAGTGATCACAAATTGTAGCCTTAACCGACATACTTTATTGTTGTAGTAGTGAAGATTTGTGGGTGTCATCCCCACCGCAGTTTTTACCTTCTTACAAGGGTTTCTGTGTAACCAAAATATCTATGTCATGAGTATGAATTTTCATGGATAATTTATTGTTTAGTTTACATGCACTTTACATTTTCAATTATATGAATGTATGTTTCAAACAATGAAATCAGTTGGTTAATTGAGATCTACAATTGCAAAGTTTTTAGTGTTAAAATTTTTTGAGGGTACTGATTCACCCTTCCCCTCTCAGTACTTATCTTTCCATAATCCCAACAATTCGTATCAGAGCTAGATCTCTTGTCAAGGAAGTTTAACCACTAAAGAGATAAGATCTAAGGATGGAAAGATATAAGTTGTACAAGACCATTGAGAATCAAAGGTTGTAGATGCAGATCTTTATTGAACAATTCAAGGAAGCCAAAGAAGAACTGAAGAAGTTACTGATCAGAAGGAAGGATATGGAAATTTGGTGCAATGAGACTGATTATCATGAAGAAGAGATAGACGATCCTTGAGACATCCGGATCTAGATCTGGCAGTATATCTGATGCATCTGAAGGAACAATATCCGATTTATTTGAAAAGAATCAACATCTTACTTAGTAAGTCAAAGCTCTGCAGATCGGTCAAGAGACACAAATGGTTAGGATGGTTGATGTAATGAACAATGCTAGGCAAGCAGAACAAGAAATAAAATTGGCTATTGAAGATAGGAGATAAATGACTGAGAAGCTACAAGAGAAAGAATATGAGATACTAAGACTCACTGACATCACTTTGAAATCTCCAATCAAATGGTTGTCATAAGTCAGGAAGTCAACTAGGTAAATAATGAGCTTACAAGGAAACTAGAAGACATTGGTGAACTAAGAGAGGAAAATGAAAGATTGAAGAATGAGGTCAAAATACAACAAAAACATAATGAAATGATCAAGAAAGCCGAAGACTGTACTAAAAGAATGGATGAATATCTGATTAATCAAAAAGGACTTGGCAACACAATTGGTTTAGGCTACACCGAGCAGGGAGAATCATCAAGACAAGATGAAAAGAACAATGCCTACACTAACCAAAGGCCAAAGAAGCTATCATGTTATGATTGTGGAAAACTGGGCCACACATCAAATGTTTGCAGGAGCAAAGAAAAAGGTATTCCTAAATCCACTCCTAAGTTTAATAGTTATTGTTATAACTGTAAAAAGTATGGACACCAGACACATGAGTGCATATCAAAGTTCAATAGGACACCTAAGAAACCCTACATGGAGAAACATTGTTTCTCTTGCAACATGCATGGACACATATCACAAGAATGCAGGACAAAGATGAAGTAAGTCTAGACACTGAAAGAATAGAATAAAACATATCAACCGAGAAGACAAGGTAATGCATATACTTGGGATTACAACACATGGGTTAATTACACAACATGTGGCAAGTATGGACATATAGCAACAAACTGCATGAGAAAGAACTGGAGAGGAAGATCTTACAGTTGGACAAACACTGGTATGGCATGTTTGCACTATCACAAAGTCGGTCACCTAAGCAAGGATTGTAGAGACCAAGCACCAGATATACAAACAAATGAAAATGGAAATACAATTGAGGAAATCATGAGGATAAGGAATCAAATGTGGAGAAAACCATCAAGTGATCATGTTGGATCAAGCAATGCAGTCGGTGACACCTCATCCATTGGATTAGGTGACTTCACCACCTCCACTTAACTCATAAAAGGTATTTATGGAATTGAATTTCAAATCAGTTATATCTAACAAATAGTTCCTTATGTCTAGTGATTGAATACCAAATCAACATGAAATAAGATGCACTATGGGAGTATATGTTGTGAGCTTTAAATGTGTACAGTCAGTATAAGTGAGACCAAGTATGTAATTGCTAGTCAGTAACTATTGGCAAGGTTAACCGAGTTATAATATTAACCAAGTGATATCTTAGTGTTAACGAAGCTTATGATCTTTTGAAGTATAAACCGAGTGCAACTATTTCTACTGAGCTATGGTAGATCAAGCATTAAATGTGAAAGTTTGAGCGGGATATGAATTTTTGGCTATAAATACACCATGGACTTAATCATTTTTCACTTTGCGACTATGAAGAATTGAGTGATTTCAAGTGAGATTTGAGCAGAGAGATTCCAGAGTAGTTTGAGCAGAGATTTGAAGGATTTCTGAGCAAGGTATTCACTATTAAAGTAAGTTTTGAATCCACCAAGCTATTTCACAGTTATTTCACAAAGCCCTAATTTGAAGAATGATGTCATCCTCATCTAAATTCATGAAATCTAAGTCCAGAAGTGATAAGAAGGTCACTTTGATAAAATCTAAAATGTATAGTGTCGTGAGGTTGCTTCACAAACTGACAAAACTAGTGCATTTTCGAGCATACCACCTAGGGTTTTGATAGTTCAGGATATTCACGTATACATTCATTGCAATATCAATGAAGTAGGGGATTTTGAGATTCAATCCACCTTCCAGGAGCTAAGTGTCAATGGAAAGCTCAAGGATGAGCATACACACTTGAAGGTGAAGGGTTTAGTGAATGCACTACACTTCCCGAGGGTATTTAAGAATGAATGGATTAGGGTAGTGTTGAGATGAGTGCACGAGGGAAAGTTATGGTTGGATGAACCGGTCAAAATCACCAAGGACATCATACATGCAATCATTGGTTACCCCATAACTGACAAGGTAAAAGCATTAAGGAGTGCACGAAGAGCTGAGATTGAAAAATTAACTAGAGCCAAATGGGATGAAAGAGGCATAAGAATCAACACTATTGTTGATCCCGAGATGAGATTCGGTGTATAAATAGTCAGGTACAAGATATTTCAATCTAGTAGGCTGAATAGTGTTATGTGTGGAGTAGTGGATATTGCATATAAGATTGTGAAGAAATGATTTCAATTCGACCTCTCAGAGCTCTTATTGAAACAATTGGTCAAGAACTTAGGCAGTTGAGATCATATTTGAGGAAGCAGGAAAATACAATAAGTGACCAAGTCACTGAGCTACAAGCGGAGTTGCTTCCACATCTGAAGATCATGGAGTGACATGTAGATAAGGCAAAAACATTAGTTTCCACCCCTGAGATCTTTGTACTTGAAAATATTTTTGATATGCATGCACAAGTAGGTCTCGAGCACATTGCTCTTGAAAATATGAAAGAGGAATGGGACAACCTCTTGGCATCACTAAAGAAAACCCACCAGCACATTTTTGATAAGTTGTAAGTACATTCTTTCTATTGGCATTAATTTCAAAAAGGGGGAAAGTCATGTATATGCCACTATGTACTTCACACCATCGAGAGCATGCACAAAGGGGGAGTCTGTAAAGAAAAGAGTCAGTGTACAGTCAGTATATTTTTGAGTTTGTATATATTTTTGCAGTCAATACATATACATAAGGTTTTGATACTAATGCCAAAGGGGGAGATTGTTATCTCTATTTGAGCATTAATGGATTATCATTAGTATCAATCAATTATTCAGTCGGTAAAGGTCGGTAAAGGAGACAAACAAGATAGTCGATCAAGCATACAAAGCCTACACACTGAGAAAAGATAAGGCATAACTTCAAGTTAACCAAATATAGGTTTGACTGAGCACACTCACCAAGCGTTAGGCAATTATTGAGTACCGAGATAGTGATCACCGAGCATTCATGTGAATCAAGCACCAGTAATTTAATGAATGGTGAATGCAGTGATTACTGAGTAAAGTAGAAAATGACATAGTAATCATGAATGGCACAAACACCTATGCAAATGATTTACACTAATTAGGGAAATGGTGTACCAAGATCAAGACATATTTAATATGGATGTAATCATTAAATTTGATGATGATTCCTATGTAATGTTAGATCTAGGTTATTTTCTTATACCATTGATCTTAGGTTTTCTAAGATATTGTAAACCCTAATTATGTCAAGGAAGTTTGATATAAATCTATAAAGATGTCATTATAATCATGTATCATGAGGGAGTAGCCGCACTAAGGACATCAGGAGATCAAACAAAGGGTTTATGACAGAAGGTTTATGAAAGAAAGGAATCAATTTATCATAACACATACAAGGTTACCGAGCAGGACAAAAGGACATATACATCACACTGAGGTGATATTTACTTGATATTTCACATATTTGAATCAGACAAGATTTAGTTGTTATTTACAGATACTTTTACTATTATCAATTTAACCATTGTAGCAGAATCAAATCTCTTAACAGAGTGAACTTAACTGTTCTTATGTAAATCTCTTAACCGAGTACACACATACATTGTGTTGTAAAAATCCTTTAACCATGTAGATCTAGTCAATATTTTTGTTACTCCTAACAGGATAAGATCATCATAAGTGATAACAAATTGTAGCCTTAACCGACATACTTTATTACTATAGTAGTGAAGATTTGTGGGTGTCATCCCCACCACAGTTTTTACCTTCTTACAAGGGTTTTTGCATAACCAAAATTTTTGTGTCATGAGTATGATTTTTCATGGATGATTTATTGTTTAGTTTACATGCACTTCACATTTTTAGTTATATGAATGTATGTTTCAAACAATGAAATCAGTCGGTTAATTGAGATGTACAATTGCAAAGTTTTTTGTGTTAAAAGTTTTTGAGGGTACTGATTCACCCTTCCCCTCTCAGTACTTATCTTTCCATAATCCCAACACATGCATCTCGTCCTTCCTAACAACACAAGTTACCTTATTCTTCATCTCTTTCATATATTGTTCTTAGCATTTCTTTGGTTAATGGTATCAAAAGACGAGGCTCTCTGAGCCTCACCTTGGATCTATTACACATCAATTAATTGTGCATTTTCATTAGCAATGTAATATATTTAAACAATCTTTAAAAATCTCTTTGAATATAAAGATGATAATAGGAAGATAACAAAATGAGTATATTTTGTTTATGGAACCTAAACCATAAGTTTTGTCACTCTAATGCTAAAAATGAATCAATTTAATCCCTTACACCTATTGGAAAAGTGAAAACATGCCTTTCTTTCAAATTAACACAAGAACGTATAAACCTTTTGAAACCACACATGCATGTTATGAAAGTATATTGTAATCTTACTTAATATAACACAAGCTCACATGATAAGTTAATTACTTTACAACTATTTATGATTAGATATTATTTGATCATATCTTAAGTTATTTCATCATATCTCTTAACACATTACATGACAAGAAAATGACTAATTTGGATTTTGAATTAAACTTTATATATTTAATTTTGGCATAAATATATAACTATAACTATTTGTGAATTAAACTTTAACATTTAATTTTTAAATTAGACTATTTATGAATTAAACTATTTGTGAATTAAACTTTATCTTTTGAATTTTACTTTATTTTATGAATTTTGGTCATGAGCGTAGGAGCACAACATAGCATACTACATCGAGAATGACAGCATACTTATGCACCAAGACCCTAACTATAGAGTTGCACTGATAACCACTACATCTGGCCACCGAGTGGAGAGTTACCAGACTTCACTAGATGAGTGTTGCAACATCATTGAGTCAGGGAGGAAGACTAGGAACCATTTGGTAGGAGGAAATCTAGAGCGAGAGGCAAGGGAACTCAAAAAGGAAAAATCAACCAAGGGACAATGACTGTAAGTGATTTTTCCCCCACATTTAGAAATATTTTTGCAAGTATAGTGTTTTAGACTCTATTTGTTTCGATCGAGAGTGTTGCATGCTTTATTTTGGTTCCCATTGAGATGTTTCATACTGTCTTAGCATATAATTCATACTATAAGATTGAAAGGAATTTTTGTCACATTACAACACATGAAATTCAATAGGGTTCAAATTTTTGTATTAAAGATAGTTCACAATAGATTTACAACATAGTATCTTTATCTCAACACACTAACCATATAATAAACTATAAACCATTAACACACTTAAGTTGCATCCCATGAGACAACAATATTGTTGCTCACTTCAGCTCTGTCAGTCTCATGATGTAATAGAAACTTATAACATGATGTATAAGAAGGTGAGTTTAGGATTAAACTTGGTAAGAACCCTCCTTGATCCATGAAATACATCCTCATTCCATTTGGACCATAAAAACAATAAAACCTCACAACAAAGAACATACCAAAATGTATTAATATGATCATCAAAGCAATCCATGAAACCAAAAAGAACTTTAAACCAAGAAAGGCCAAGTTTGGTGATCCATCTAACAAGGGATCCTATAAACAAAGACCACAAATGAGAAGCAAAAGAACATTCAAAGAAAACATGTGAGATGGAATCAAAAGAAAAAATTGAATACACAAAGAGGGCCATTCATGACTAGGGTTCAAATTTCTAAACTTCGATGAAATAAATTTACATACTGACTTCCATAAATTATCAAAGGGATTGAAAACAATACATGATCCTTGAGTGTAATGAAAAATGCCTAGTGCCTTTCCATAAGAGAACTAATGATGAGCTATTTAAGACCATTGTAGGTGCCACCAAATAGGTGTTTGTCATATATGTCATCCTCAAGCAAGGGATATTTAGGAATAGAAGAGGAAAGCGAGACATGTAGTAGGTCTAAAAGGGGGAGAACAACTAGAGGTCAAAAGATTAGAAGAAAGTTTCGTAAATGCATAAAAAAATTTCTTGTTGAAGGGGGGTCATGTTCTTATGATGATGAGATCATAGGTGACATCGAGGTACAAACATCTATAGAAACAATGGGTACCTAAGGAACTTCCTCCAATAAACACTAATTTATGTGTCAACAAGAGGATATATCACATAGCAACATCGTCATTGCATGGTTTGGGACTAATTTGCATGGACAACATAAAGGTTTGTTACAAAAAAGCAATTGAATTTATGGAGTATGTCAGACCCTATTAGAGTTACAAAGATTGGATGCACCTTGTTCGATATACATGAAGTATGCATGGGTATGCACTGTCAGCAAATTATGTACAGCTAAAAGATAACGATCAAAATAAAGAAGTGGCTATGTGCATTGATGGAAGAGAAAAAGCATCAGGGAATATTGCAGGGTTTATAAATAGTACACGACCTGGTTCAAAAAATAAGCAACCCAATTGCATATTTGAGGTGCGCGAGGGAAACTGTGTATTCATATGTGCAATAAAATTAATAATTGTAGGGGAAGAGTTACTAATCGATTACAGTTTGAATTGCATAGATAGAAACACAATTACTATGGGGATGGTATGTACTATATACCATTTTACCCAAGCTCAAATTAGTGACTCCAATATACCATTTTATTATTATGTTTTTTTTCGTAAGTCTATTGGTTTCATTTGAATAATATTTTTTTATATTTAATTTTTGTCACTGTGGGACATTGATAGTAGGGGCAAGACTCCAACCTAGAGCACAAATCGTGATGCATCCTCAAGCGCTTCTTCCTGACAAGTTTACCTCATTATAATTGTACAAATTAGATACGGCCAATATATTTTATTATTATAAATTTTTTATAAGTTTATTGGGTTAATTTCATTAATATTTTTAATCATGGTGTGTTTTCTCTTGGGTTTGAATTTTCATCTTTATGGTAATATTATACCTCAAACAATTTCTCTTTAACTAGTTCTTTTTTGGTACCTTATATTAATTTCATATCAAACTCCCCTCAAGGATAACCAAGCAAAGGATTGTATGCTAGGAAATCTGTTAAAATCGAAAGGTGAAAAGGATAACCAAGAAAAGCATTTCATCAAAGAAAATATTCCAATAGAATGGTTCAAAGGATAATCAAGGAAAGTATTGTATATAAGGAAATTTGCCAAGAGAAGATTACAAAGAAAAATCCACAATTTGCTAAGTAACTTGAAAAAATTGACTGCAAGATTTGATTTGTGGTGTGTGCATAATGTGTAACAAAGAGTAGAGTGTATGCCCTCACATTAAAATAATTTGGTGTGCCTTACTAAGAGAAATAGCTTTAAGGTAGATGCATAAAAAGACAAGTTCATTTCCACTATGATATGTCCCCAAGAAAGGAAAAAATAAAGGGAAATATATTACATGACAAAAAGAGATCACAAAAAGGACCCACTAAATCAGGTGTTAGTATGCATGTTTTAATAACTGATGTATATCAATTATAATTGTAATTAATTGACCCTATTCCCCAAAGATCGTGGAACTACAAGCATGGTAGAAGAAGATCACATAAAATGAATAAACAAAAGTCTTTTTGGGTCAACATTACAGAGACCAAAAAGAGAGATGGAACTCAATGCTTTGCATTTTCCCCAAGTAGATAAGAGAAATGTGTTAGAATGTGAGTTTGATGTTATTCATGTTGTTTTCATTAATAGTTATCATTGATATCAAAATATATGATGAACAAATGTGGTTCATTTATGATTTGGTTTTTTTGTTGTATCAGTTGATGTGTGTACCAATAGTTTTGGTGTATCGATAGTTGGTGAGTACTCCTAGAAGTGTTCACCAAAGGATGTGCTTTAAATATTTATCTTTATCTGTGTTAGTGTTGGTTTCTTTTTGTATGCAACATATGGTGGAATGTTTATTTTGGTTTGGTCTTATTTGGAGCATGTTTGTTGTAGTTCGGTCCCAACAATTACCATGTAATGCATTGTTCATATCCATTGGTACCGAAAGTCTCAAAGAAGGTGGCGTAAGGCATGCTGTATTGAGCTAGGTGGTCCACGTTTCATTATTTGCCACTAAAAGAATGCTTTGGTGTGACTTATTTTCAAATTAGTTTAACTCAACTTGGTTCATGGCAACAAGTTGTATAAGAAGAGCAATAATATCAGTTGTGTGTGGTGATGCTTGTGTTACCCAAAATTTCCTACTCCATACAATTTTGACCACAAGCTGGGCTCTATCCAGCAATTTCCATTAAACCATGTTGAACACCTTGAGAAATTTTCATGGTTCTGTGCCTTTTCCCCTGGTCTCTGCAAATTGTTAACTCTCTGGTCTGATAAGCCATTTAATTTAAAAATATAACCATTAGAGGCAAAAAACCCTAGAAACCCTATGGCCTTTCTAATTTGCTGTTACCTTTTTCGGCCACTTAAGTCTCTATTTCCCATGTGCACTTTATAAGCTAAAGCCATTCGCGAGATATCTAAAGCTCAAAGAATATGCCTTTCTGTCTCTTGATCCTGCGTTTACCTTATATCTCTTTATCTCTCGACCGGGAAGTATATTCCATTTCCATTTAGCGACTCAGCAATTATCCCTTCGGTTGGGTAGTCTCATGATTAAACCCCTGGTTATGAAAATATTGTGAGACTTCAAGTTTTATTCAGTCGGGAGGTCACCAAATTTGATCATGGTCGAGAGGTGATCCACTCAAGGTAAAGACAACATGCAATCATAAGGCACCATGTGTCTCTGGCGAGCCCGGGCTTTATAAGCTTAGTCTCTTAGTCGTGAGACCTAGACCGAATATTCCTTTCTATCAAGCGACAATGAGACTTACACAATCGGGTGATCTCGTAACACAAAGAGAATATTCCAAATGATTAGGCGACTTGGAGATTGAAGGCATAGTCGCATGATCGCTTGATTGAAGGTAGAGGTTAAAGCTGGGTTAGAATTCCTTCAGTCGGGAAGTCTCATGATCAAACCCAAGTTTAGAAAAAGTTCACGAGATTTAGAATTTTATACAGTCGCCCAGTCTCTAGATTGTCCATCATCAAAGGAAGGTTGAGTTAAGTTGAACAGCTGGCAGTTGTCAGAGCTGACAAGGCAATCGAAGCAAGTGATAGAATGACACATGGCAGGGCGGGCCTAGTTCTTCAAAGGAGTAGTCGCTAGGTCTCTAGTTTTTTGGGCGATTAAGAAAATTATTCAGTGACTGAGTGACTATGTGTTCATGAAGTTTCTTGTTTCTAGCGGTCAAGTCCTTAACATTCAATGATCCGACGAGTGGTTAATGTTTGTCTGGTGGTCTCAGCTCTAAAGTAATTAAAGTTTGATCATGATCTACAGTTGTCGCATAACCACAAGCAAAAAGTGCTCGAGAGATAATTTTCATGATCTTGCGACAACCGTCGATCCTCTCTCTAGCTTAGCACTCCTATCAAGTGGGTCCTATGCCAGATAAATCTAAGGTGCCTATTAGTAAAAGGCTAGTAATATGATGACAAGTGGTAGGATGGGCCTAGGTTTGTGGCTCAGTCGAGTGATCGCTCAGTAAAGAAAGAATATTCTTTTCTATTCTGCGATTGTGAGATTGCCTTGGTCAGGTGATCTCATGACAGAGACCGAATATTCCAATATGTCTGACAACTAGGAGAATGAGGGCTCAGTCGCTAGATCTTCGAATTTGCTTGAGTGAGGGTTGAGTTAATATTGTCTTTAGTCGGGAAGTCTCCAAATGTAACCTAGGGTAAAGAAAGTTTTTGGCGACTTGGAGATTGCTTTGGTCATGTGTTCTCGGGGTTTAACCCTAGTTAGGAAGAGGATTATGAGGTTCAGCAAAGTTTTTTGTCACTTGATCTCCAAATATGCTTGGGTTAAATTAAGGGTTGAGATAGGTCAGAACCTGGTGGTTATGTTTCACATTCGGCGATCCAGTGATTGTGTGTTCTCATGATCTCTTGATCCTAATGGTTATGTTACAAACATTCAGAGACTTAATGACACGGTTATCTCCTAGTCTCGTGATGCAATGACTAAGTTATAAAAGATCAAGGGATTCGGTGACCACCACTAGATTATAATAAAATCAACGATTGTCATGTGATCACAAGACCAAGCTAGGGTTAATAAAAAGGTCAGGAAGTTCAATGACTAAAGGGAAAATAGAACCTAAGGTGAATGCAGAGTTAGGGTTAAGAACAGAAGTGGTGCCTGGGTAAAGTTGAAAGATCTACAGCCATGTTTTAAAATGAGATCAACTTCAAATATCAATCATTGATAAAAAAAATCTTGGTGCCACCTGTGACCGTTTATATTTTTAAATTCAAATATCTGGGAGTACCAGATTTGAATAGTTATGGCGAGTCCGACTTGTAGGGAGGTAGATGGATCGGCCGACCTTCTCAGAGGTAGTTATGGTGATGGAATTATGTGTAGAGATAGATATCTGATCAGCCAAGATATTTCAGGATATTTTCATGGGCATTTATGATCAGAGGTGACTGAATTAGGGTTTTGCTATTATTCTATAAAAATCTATGTAACCCTATTTAGATATTTTTGCTCTTACCTATGTGCAAAAAAGGAGATGTATATAATATTTTTTTGGAGCTTTTAGAGCTTAGAGTTTTTCAATTGTAAAAAGAGAGGTTTTTCTTTCTTAGGAGTTATCTGAGGCATTCTTTCTACCCTCTGCCTTCTGCAGTTTGTAACCTTTCATTGAGGTTTAGATATTGCAAAGGTATTTTGTGACATTCTTTCTGTCCCTATGCTTTCTTGTCTAAATTTTCTCTCAATGGATTAAGTATATGTATGTTTTCAGTAATATCTTAGGGTTCCTGATCCCTCTTTCTTTCTGTAATTCATGTGTATTCCCGTGGATGATTTGATTTGAATGATCTTGTGGGTATACTTCAACCCCTTGACAATCTGTCTCATTCCTATACATAGTTGCAAAGGTGAATGTTTGTTTGCAAGTTATAGATTGTGTCTAATTTCTTAGGAATGCTATTGTTTATGAAATTCTCTCTTTCCCTGAATAGCCTCTTTCTATTGCAGACCCTTCTATGAAATATTGATGCAAGCCTATTTAGTGAGTTGTGATCTCCTAGACCTAAGTTTTGTTAGAAAGTAAAGATCCCCAAGATAACTAAGAGGGGGGGTGTGAATTAGTTATCTGATAAGTTATCCATTCAATAGCTTTAAAAAATATAATCAATGTACTGATCAACCATAGAAATATAATCATACACAATTGCACAATAACACAAGATATGTTAACTAGGGAACCTCTTGAAAAGAGTAAACCCCGGTGGGAATGATGCCCACAAAATGATGCACTAATATGAAAGTTCCTTGTTAGAGGATGGACCCTATTAAGAGTCTTATGAAATACATTTAGTACATATAAATTCCTATTAGGAGATTTTGAATCCCTGTTAAAATATTCTAACCCGGTTAAGAGTTTATGGAAGACAGAAGGACCCACTGCCCAAACAGCTTCAAGGCAAGATCTTTGAACCCACTGTCCAAAAGATCTTAGAATTATTCAATAGAATAATATGAAATATATTAACTCCTTCACACTGTGCCAAAACTGCACTCTCTGCTACACAAGATCACAATTTCAGATCTCTATACTCACAAGTCTTCCTTCATCACTGAATTGGCTCTTCATGCATATATTCGCATCTCAATCTTCATAGTACACATTACAATAAGGAAAACACTCCTTCATATATACCAAACTCAAATAATTACAAAATAATAAATTCTACACGCTACACACAAAATTCACAAAAACTGTCAGCTTCCAGTTACTGTAACTTTCTCCAAACATATCTTCAAAGTTTGCACTGTGAACCATGTCATCATTAATGAGTCTCCAACATCCCTTTAACTACGAAAAATTAGATTCCATCCCAGCTAAGAGATATCCTCTGATTTTCGAACATCGCTACACAGAAACACTGTCTAAACACTGCTTTCACCAAAATGCTCATAACTCTTACAAATGAATGAATTTATTTTTTGCACTATTAACCATAGGTTAATAACACACCAAAGAACATAGAATCAAATACACAAAAGCTAATCTACAATAAAATATGTGTGTAAAACAAAACTGTACTTGCTTTCCTGCTAATATCCAAAATATCACTGTGTTGACATCAATGACAATCCAAGTCATGAATGCAACAACAACTGCTACAGAATGACTGCCAAAACACTTTGCATTCATTCCTAACAATCTCCCCCATTGGCATTGATGGCAACATAGATGAAAAAATCCAATGTTCCAAAAATCCAGTACTGCAACATCACTGCAAAATATCAAATCAAATCTTGCTTCGTTTTCCTATTCAGCTCTCTCATACAATCCACAATGTTTTTCATGTATATCTCTCCCCCATTGACATCAATGATAGAAATTCCATCACTAAGTCAACAACAACTTAATGTCAAAAGACACTTTTCATAAAAATACAATAACAAGAGTCCTCATGACTCAGCTCATAAACTCCCCCATAGAGGAAGTTCCAACATCCAATCCAAAAGAAAGATAGGGCTCATATACCACTGGATGGATGCAATCATCTGCATCAATTCTCAAAAATAGGTTGGGGCATAACCCAAGCATACCTCTCAGATACACAAATGTATCCTTAGGTAAAGGCTTTGTAAATATATCTACTATCTGCTCCTTTGTACTTATGTACTCCAATCTTACTTCTTTATCTGCAATTTTCTCTCTTACAACATGATACTTGATCTCAATATGTTTAGTCTTAGAATGTAGAATAGAATTTTTTGACATACTCACTGTACTGGTGTTGTCACAATGTATAACAACAAGCTCATCAAACTTTATTCCAATATCTTTCAACATCTACTTCATCCAAATAATCTGATTACAATTATTTGCTGCTGCAACATATTCTGCTTCTACTGTACTTTGTGAAGTACAATTCTGCTTCTTACTTAGCCAAGAGATGAATTTACCTCCAAGAAAAAAGGCTCCACCACTGGTGCTTTTCTTGTCATCAACGTTGTCTCCCCAATCTTCATCAGTATAGGCACATAAAGTAAAATCATCAGAATTCTCATACCATAATCCATAATCCATTGTTCCTTTCAGATATCTCAGTATGCTCTTTACTGCTGCATAATGTGATTCTCTAGGTTCTGCTTGAAATCTTGCTACAATCCCTACTGAATGTGCTATATCAGGTCTTGTATGTGTCAAGTACTGCAATCCTCCAATCATAGATCTGTACTTTTTCTGCTCAACTACTGGTGTCTCATCTTTGCTAGATAACTTATGTCCGGTTACCATAGGTGTTCCAATAGGTTTAGAATCTTCCATTCCAAATCTTTTCAATAAGTCATTTAAATACTTAGTCTGACTTACAAATATACCTTTCTTGCTTTGTGTTATCTGTAATCCCAAAAAATATTTCATTTCTCCAATCATGCTCATCTCAAATTCAATCTTCATTTCATCTACAAATTTGTCACTAGCTTCATCTTCTCCTCTAAAGATAATATCATCAACAAATATAACTATAACCAGCAAACCATTCTCAATTTCTTTTGTGTATAAGTTACTATATGCTGTTCCTTTTATAAATCCCAATTTCAATAAATACTTATCCAATCTTGCATACCAGGTTCTAGGTGCTTGTTTTAATCCATATAAAGCTTTCTTTAACTTACATACCATATCTCGTTCTTGTGTCAAAGGAAAAACTTCAGGCTGCTCAATGTAGACTTCTTCTTCCAATTCACCATTCAAAAATGCTGACTTCACATCCATCTGATACACTCTGAATTTCTTGTAAGTTGCATATGCTAGAAACATTCTCACTGCTTCAAGTCTAGCCACAGGTGCAAAAGTTTCTTCATAGCCAATTCCTTCTTGTTGTGAATATCCTTTACATACCAATCTTGCTTTGTTTCTTATCACTTCTCATTGTTCATTCATCTTGTTTCTAAATACCCACTTTGTTCCAATCACATTCTTGTCTTCAGGTCTAGGGACCAATTCCCATGTCTTTTTTTTTCAATTTGCTCTAGTTCTTCTTTCATAGCATTGATCCAATGTTCATCTTCACAAGCTTCATTAGTAGTCTTAGGTTCAATTTGAGAAATCAAACATAAATGTACCTTATTCCGAGTCAAAACTCCTCTATCTAAACTTCCAATAACTTGCTCAACAGGGTGATGTCTTGAAGTATACCTGTTAGGTGTCATAGTTACTGATCTTGTTCCGACTGTAGATTTTTCTCTGCTTTCTTCTCTATTTTATTCTTTATTTTCTTCTATCTTCTTCAGTATGACTTTCATTCAGCAAATCACTGTTAGTTTCAAAAAATAATTCTGCATTTTCAATGTTAGGCTGAGGTTGTGCTTCTCCATCAGATTCATAATCAAGCATTCTTTCCTGAATTTTAAACTTTTCATCAACTTTTACATTTGCACTTTCAATAATAGTCTTAGTTCTTTTGTTATAACATCTATATGCTTTTCTTTTTAAAGAATATCCAAGAAATATTCCTTCATCACTTCTACGATCAAACTTTCCTATATCATCATCTTTTTTTATATAACATTTGCTTCCAAAAATTTTAAAATACTTAATTGAGGGTGTATGTCCAAACCATAATTCATAAGGTGTCTTGTTTATATCTGCTCTAATTTGTACTCTGTTCATAGTGTATACTGCTGTGTTCACTGCTTCTCTCTAAAAAGTTTTAGCCAGATCATTTTCAAACAACATAGCTCTTGCTGCTTCAGTTATTGACCTATTTCTTCTTTCTGCAATACCATTTTGTTCTGGTGTTCTAAGGGTTGAAAGTTGTCTCTTAATACCATTCATTTCACAAAAAGTTTTAAACTCTCTAGATGTAAATTCACCACCTCTATCAGATCTTAGACACTTAATCTTCATTCCAGATTCATTCTCAATTTTGCTTTTCATGATCTTAAATTTATCAAATGCTTCAGATTTTTCTTTCAAAAATGCAATCCACATCATTCGTGTAAAATCATCAACAAGAATCATAAAATACCTTTCACCATAGAATCCTCTAGTTCTAGTAGGACCACTCAAGTCTGTATGAACAATCTCCAACTTCTCTGCCGATGTGAACTTCTTATTGGAAAATGAACTCCTTTTCTGCTTTTCCATCATACATTCTTTTCAAATCATGTTAGTAGGTTTCATAATTCTAGGTAAATCTCTTACCACAAGTGTAGTGCTCACCTTGACAATATTATCAAAGTTTATATGACAAAACCTTTTATGCCATAACCAATTGTCATCAATCCTAGTTATCAAACATGTCATCTCAATAGGATTCAACTAAAATACATTACCTCTGGTTCTGGATCCTTTTCCAATCAGATTTTCATCTTTATCTTTTATCACACAAGTTTTCTCAGAAAACCAAACTTGATAACCCTTATCAGCCAATTGTCCAACACTTAGTAGATTATGTCTTAGTCCATCAACAAAGTAAACATCATCAATGTTAGTCTTTCCATCAAGAGTAATAGATCCTATACCCTTAATCAAACAAGGTGCATTGTGACCAACCCTAACAATTCCTCCATCATAATTATCTAACTTAACAAACTTTCTTTTATCTCCAGTCATATGATGTGAACAACCACTGTCTATAATCCAATCAAATTTCTTTTCAACTTGTGAAACTAATGCTTTTTCTTCCCTTTTATCAGATTCAGAACTTTCATCTTTAATTGCTACAAATCCTATTTCCTCAAAGTTATCATTATCACTGTCACTTAAATATTTTTCAATTCCTGCTTCAAAATCTTCATCATTTGCATAATAACATTCTTTAGATCTCCTAGGTTTAAAGTTGCTTCTATACTTCTTAACTCTTTTAGGATATTTAGATGCAAAATGACCATATTCTTGACAAGTCCAACATTTAAAGATTTTCTTACCATTTGGTTCTCTTTTTACAAGTAATGCAATACCTTCTTCAATCTTCTTATCTTCCTCAGATCTGCTACTACTGGCATAATCTCCATTCACAATAGTACTTCTTGTAGGTCTAATGCTAAGAGCACTAAATGCTGTTTCCATTCTAGGTAGCTCTCCTGATAATCTCAAGTTCATCTCTGTTGTTTCTAATCTTCCAAGAAGAGTCTCTTGAAAAGTTTGATGTACAAGGTATCACTTGTTCAATCATCTGCGTTGTCTGCTAGAAAACTGGTGTCAAAGTTCTCAGAATTTTCCATATCACTTCATTCTCTGTCTTATCACCTCCACAAGACTTTATTCCTATCACAATCTCAGACATCCTACCAATATAACTTCTAATAGATTCATCTTCCATCATTCTGATATTTTCAAATGCACAAATCCAATTATGTAATCTAGCCTTCTTTGCATGTTCATCACCTTCAAAAGTACAATGTAAAGCTTTCCAAATTGCATGAGATGTTTTCAAACATCTTACCTGACTATATTCATTCTCCGGTAGTGCTAACAAAAGTTCTTCTCTTGCAAGTATGTTACACATTAATAGATCTAGTTCATCTTTAGTTCCTGCCTCTAGATTGTCTTCCTCAATGATAGTCTTCTCATTCTTTGTAATCAACCAATAACTTGGTCCTAAACACAATAGATGTGTCTTCATCTTTTCTTTTTAGCTGTCAAAATTTACTCCATCAAACTTAGGGCTTTCTTTTTTGAAATTCGCCATGGATCTCCTTAAGTTGTTAAACTTTTCTTTCAAGGACCTGCCGCTCTGATACCAATTGTTAGAAAGTAAAGATCCCCAAGATAACTGAGAGGGGGCGGGGTTGAATCATTTATCTGATAATTTATCCATTCAACAACTTTAAACAATATAATCAATGTACTGATCAAACATAGAAAGATAATCATACACAATTGCACAATAACACAAGATATGTTAACTAGGGAACCTCTTGAAAAGAGTAAACCCCAGTGGGAATGATGCCCACAAAATGATGCACTAATATGAAAGTTCCTTGTTAGAGGATGGACCCTGTTAGGAGTCTTATGAAATACATTCAGTACATATAAATCCCTGTTAGGAGATTTTGAATTCCTGTTAAAAGATTCTAACCCGGTTAAGAGTTTATGGAATACAGAAGGACCCACTGCCCAAACAGCTTCAAGGCAAGATCTCTGAACCCACTATCCAAAAGATCTTAGAATTATTCAATAGAATAATATGAAATATATTACCTCCTTAACACTGTGCCAAAACTACACTCTCTGCTACACAAGATCACAATTTTAGATCTCTATACTCACAAGTCTTCCTTCATCACTGAATTAGCTCTTCATGCATATATTCGCATCTCAATGTTCATAGTACACATTACAATAAGGAAAACATTCCTTCTTATATACCAAACTCAAATAATTACAAATGAGTCGGTCCTCAATTACAAAATAATAAATTCTACACGCTACACACAGAATTCACAAAAATTGTCCGCTTCCAATTACTGTAACTTTCTCCAAACATATCCTCGAAGTTTGTGCTATGAACCACATCATCATTAATGAGTATCCAACATCCCGTTAACTGTGCAAAATCAGATTCCATCCCAGCTAAGAGATATCCTCCAATTTCTGAACATCGCTACACAGAAACACTGTCTAAACATCGCTTTCACCAAAATGCTCATAACTCTTACTGTAGACTAGGATTTGAGCGTGCACCTAAACCTGTTTTGAAGGCCAAAGACAAACAAACGTCATAGCATATAATCAAATCAAATTCAAAGGTAAACAAACTAAAATCAAAGCCACCTCAGTTTAAGCCTAAAACGGATGCGCCCATGCACCGTTTGATATGCTTGGATATAAATGGATGTGGGTGTGCAAACTCAAGCACTTGGAGCATGCAAGATGAATGATGCTTTGAGGTTAATGAAGACCCAAAATGACACAAAATAGGTATGAGGAACCTATTTTGCCTCAAAGGCCTCAAGAACACACAAATATGCAAAGTTAAATGAAAGAACTAAGATTAAAACAAGAAATGAATCTATGTTAATCTATTTAAGCTAATTTAGATGTGATTTAAGCTTAAAAATGATCTAAAATAATGAGTTTATGCTTATGCTAGAATGAAAATGGCATTATAACTTTGCTATTGAGTTTGAGAATTGAAAGATGATTTGCCTTAGGAAGTGAGGGTATTTATAGGATTTCTAAAGGCTTGGGGTAGGAGGAATGAATGGCCAGGATTGAAATCCTTAAGAGAGGCCAAGATTCACTCAAAGGGAAGCACATGGATTGTGCTAGTTCTCAGCCAATCAGGAGGTGACACATGTCACAAGGTGAGTGGATGAAGGGAAGGGCAAAAAGGAGTCAACAAAGGGGGCTCCAAGCTCATAACTCTCCAAATAAATGCTTGTAAGAGCAATGAATGGGCTTTAAGAGGCTTTGAAGACTTTAGGGAAGCAATAAATGCTTTGTGGTTGAGATATTTGGAAGGAAAGACTTTGCTTTGGTTTAGGAAAGTCTTAAGCTTGGTTAGGATTGCACAAAGGTTTAAGGGTAGGATTAGGATTAGAAAAAGGATTAGGATGGGTGAAGAGGGTGGATTTGAGAAGATTCTAGAAGAGTCTAGATTTCTCCTTAGTTTCATGGAATAAAAGTTATTCATTCCAAAAGCTTAAGTTTTAGGAATATTTATTAAAATATTTTCAATAAATATGCAAATTAAATATTTAACCTTAATTAAATATTTAACCTTGGGATTAGGGTTAGAAAAGATGGGATTAGCCTTTTAATCAAAATTAAGAAGGGATTAGAAGATTTTGGAAGAGGTTAGTGGTCTTAAGGAAATTGGCCAAGTTTGGGATAAAAAATAAATTAATTTATTTTTTGAAGTTTTAGGGCAATTTATTAATTAAATAATTAATAAATTAGGGATAATGTCCAAATGACATTTTTAGGCTAGATTCCTTAATTAAAGATTTTTAATTAAGAGAAAGGGATTTAATGCCATAAAAATAAATTAATTAATTAAATAAATAATTAATTAATAAATGATGATGTCATCAAAGATTTTCAGAAAACAAAAATAATTTATTTTCTGAAGGATTTTTCGGTGTCTACATTTTGCCCCTCTTTGATGCGATGCCGCAAGTGGCATGGCGTCAAAGACAAGAAAACAAGATGCCGAGGCTAGAATCAAAAGAAGAGGGTATGATGCCCGGGTGGACTAGAATAAAGAGGATACATGCCCCGGTGAGACAAAATCATGGAAGATGCACCCAGTGGGACAAGGAGAAAGAGGGATTACGCCCTGGGACAGAGTGTGCCCGACGGGACAAGGAAGGAAGGGCCTAGGAAGAAAGGGGAGATAAATAACCTCACTTCTAAGAACAAATATGGATGATATGCAAGATGAGATGGAAATGCAAGATGCAAGATGAAGCTATATGCAAAGATGCAAGATTAATCTATATGATAAATGCAAGGGACCAGATAGCTCCAAGTGCAAACGGGAGTGCACAACCTAGATTTAATATAGCTATGTTAGAGACCTGCCAAGGATACTGGGATCACAAGGCCTGTCAACAATGTCGCAGAGGACTAATGAGGACTGACGCTAAACAAACACATAGGGTTGCCCCAACATCACACATGAAGCGCAGAGGCGACATGGCGGAACCGATGCTGAAGGAACCAAAAACACACAACTGACTCACAGGCAGAAGCAAAAGATCAAAAGACTTTGCCCCAGATTATCCGCACACGCAGCACACCGTGATATAATGAATCGTGGTGACCCTGGTGGGATAATGAGAAGCCAAAAAGAGATTAACAAGACCCAAAGGACAAAAATCCAAGATCAAAATGAAAACTCCAAAAAGACATCCTTTGCCAAGGAGAGAGATTAGGTTTGATTGATGGTGGGAAGATTGGTCGGACAGGAGGAACGATATATCCTCAAGGACCAGGATGGAAGATTAGGTCAGACAGGAGGAACGATATATCCTCAAGGACCCATGGGTTGGTGAGAGAATAAGTGTAGTTGTTCGCTGGCAAAAGCTGAAGTTCAAGGAATAATCAGGATGAGCAAGGATAAGTCATCAATTGATGTTGCTGAAGCACAAGGCCTGAGTGGGACTACAAATTTTCTGAGGCTGGGGATGGGACCAGATATTTGATCAAATGCTGCTGCAGGACGGACAAAGGTTATGTACAACAAGGAGGAACGATATGCACAAGGGATATGTACAGAAGCTTAGGATTGGGGATAGGAAGATCACAATCAGCGGGACTCTCACTAGGATGGAGACAAGAAGGATAAATACAGGGAGGAAAGCGCTGTACAGGAAAGGGAAAGGGATATGGTACAAGATATGGTACAAAGCTTTGGAACAGGATATGGATTGCAGATGGGTTGGAGGAAGATGGAAGCTGAATGCTTGGAGGATAGGGGAGATGGAACTACTGGGAGATCTGTTATGGATGGAGGATGAGGACGGTAGCTGAAAGGACAACTGAATAGATAAATAGCCCAGTTTACTATGTTGGCGCCTGTTTACTAGGTTTTCACCAACATACTTGTCCAAGGCGCTTGAATTGCCAAGTTTTCACCATTTGGATGATTATTTTCTCTTTCTCTTTTCTTTTTTGCTTTTTTGCTTTTTTTTTACTTTTTTTTTGCTTTTTTGAATGTTTTTGGATTTTTTGATATATGCAGGATCAGGTTCAGGCATAGAACCTCTTCAGATGGATGATGTTGATAGGATCATTCAAGGGCTCACCTTCTGGTGTAGATAGCTGATAGGCGCCGGAGCCGAAACATGCTGTGACAATATAGGGGCCCAACCAAGTAGGCTCAAACTTGCCTTTCTTTTCTCTATTTGCTAGGACCTTCTGATTTTCTTTAAGGACCATGTCACCGACTTGGAACTGTCTAGGATGGACCTTCTTGTTATAACTCCTTTTGAGTCGATTCTAGTATGCAACCAGGTGATCATAGGCTTGCTGTCTCTTTTCATCTAGCAGATCTAGCTGTGTGAGCCGGGCCACACGATAGTCTTCATCAGTTGTATAGTTCTTCATGGAGACGCGCAAGGATGGAAGCTCAACCTCGATCGGTAGGATGGCTTCAGCACCATATACAAGGGAGTATGGGGTGGTTCCTGTGGGAGTGCGATAAGAAGTACGGTAGGCCCAAAGGGCGGGATTGATTTGGAGGTGCCAGTCACGACCAGAATCATTGACAACCTTCTTGAGGATTTTCAAGATAGTTTTGTTGGTTGCCTCAGCTTGGCCATTTCCTTGAGGGAAATATGGACTAGAGAAACGGTGATGGATGTGGAGTCTGGCACATAGATCATCCACATGCTAGTTTTCAAAAGGTGTGCCATGGTCTGTGAAGATGGTAGATGGTATGCCGAAGCGGCAAATGATATGGTAGAGGATGAACTTGGATATTTGGATGCCAGTAGTAAGGGTGAGCGGAATCGCTTCAACCCATTTGGTAAAGTACTCTGTGGCTGTTATGATATACTTGTGTCCATCCGAAGAGAGGGGGGTGATCAAGCCAACGAGGTTGAGGCCCCAACATGAAAAAGGCCACGGTGGTGCAATAGGCTGTAGATCCTGTGCTGGTGCATGTATCAAATTGGCATGCTGTTGACATGGGAGACATTTCTTGACAAATTCACACGCATCATGTTCCATTGTTGGCCAATAATACCCAACTCTAAGCAGCTGCTTTGCTAGAACCATGCCACTCGTGTGGGCACTGCAAATTCCAGCGTGAACTTCTTGTAAGGCCAGGACGGCCTCATTTGAATCTAAACATCTAGATAGGACATTGTGATACCCGCGACGATATAGGGTGTTGGCTACAAGAGTGTAGCGGGAAGCTCTGCGAATAAGGTTTTGGCGTTGGTTATTGGTGAGATGGGGAGATATGATACCATTTTTTAGATATGCATGGATGTCGTGGTACCATGGGGATTGGGGACCAACCAAGACACACACCATGTCTGCATCAGCATTCTCATAAGCTGGTGAATGTAGCTGCTCGACTAGAAATTCATACTGTGATGCGTCTCGTGGTATTTCCAATAAAGATCCGATGGTTGCCATTGCATCTGCTGCTTTGTTCTGAAGCCTTGGGATCTGATTGAATTGTAGATGTAGGAAATGCTCTTTCAGTTTATCCACCAGTTGTTTGTAGGGTAGCAATTTTTCATCCTTTGTCTGATACTCATCAAGGACTTGCTTGATAATGAGCTGTGAATCTCCAAAGACTTGTAGTTCTGTGATGTTCCATTGGATAGCTGTTTTGAGACCTAAGATGAGTGCCTTATATTCTGCAATATTGTTGGTACAGGGGAATCCCAACTTGAATGATTTTGGAATATAGTCACCTTGAGGTGTGACGAATAGGATTCCTGCTCCAGAGCTATGGGATGTGTTGGAACCATCAAAGTATAGTTTCCACATGGGCTGCTCTTCAATCATGCATAAATGTTCATCGGGGAATTCCATGATTAGTGGATAGGCATCCACCAGTGGTGCTTCTGCTAGTTGATCGGTAATGACTTTCCCTTTGATTGCTTTGTGATCTACATACTGAATGTCAAATTCGCTGAGTAACATGACCCATTTTTCCATACGGCCTGTGAGGGTTGTCTTTGATAACAGATACTTAAGAGGGACCACCTTTGATATGAGCTTGATTGTGTGGCTAAGCATGTAATGTCTAAGTTTTTGAGTGGCAAAGACCACTGCTAAGCATGCTTTCTCCATGGGTGAATAGTTAAGCTCATAGCCCACAAGAGTGCGACTGATGTAGTAGATAGCTCGTTCTCTATTTTCATCATCATGCTGTGCTAGGAGTGCCCCTAGTGCTGTAGCTGTTGTTGAGATGTAAAGGATGAGTGGGCATCCTGAAACCGGTGGTACTAGGATTGGAGCATTAGCTAGATACTCCTTGAGCTTATCAAAGCTTCTTTGACATATGGGATCCCACTTGAAGTTGGTGTCTTTGCATAAGACATGTGAGAATGGTTGGCACTTATCTGCTAGCTGAGAGATGAATCGCCGAACTGATTGAAGCTTGCCTTGTAGGCTTCTGAGCTGTTTGAGATTTCTTGGTGGAGGCATCTCTGTTATTGCTTTTACCTTTTTAGGATCGATCTCTATGCCTTGTCTAGAGACGATGAAGCCTAGAAGCTTGCCAGATGTAACACCAAAGACACATTTCTTAGGATTAAGCTTTAAGCCATAATGATTCAGACGATCAAACACACGCTCTAAGATGTTGAGGTGCTCATCTCTTGTTTTGGATTTTGCAAGGATATCGTCCACATAATCTTCAAGGATCTTGTGGATCATGTCATGGAAGATCGCTGTCATTGCTCGCTGATATGTTTCTCCTGCATTCTTTAGCCCAAATGGCATCATGTTGTAGCAGAAGGTACCCCATGGGGTTGTGAATGCTGTTTTATGTTGATCTACTTCCGCTATATGAATTTGGTTGTAGCCGGAAAAGCCATCCATGAGTGATAACATTTCGTGACCTACTGTGAGGTCTACAAGCATGTCTATGTTTGGCATTGGGAAGTCATCCTTAGGGCATGCCTTGTTCAAGTCCCTGAAATCAGTACAGATTCTGATGTCACCAGAAGGCTTTGTGACTGGCACCATGTTAGAGATCCACTCTGAATAATCTATTGCTCTAATGATCTTAGCTTGGAGGAGCTTCTCAAGCTCTACTTTGACGAGCAATGCTACCTTTGGATGCATTTTCCTTAGCTTCTGCTTCACTGGCTTGACGTTTGGATCTACTGATAGATGATGAACAACAAGGTTTGGATCAAGCCCAGGCATGTGGGCGTATGACCATGCAAAGTTGATGATGGATTCCTTGAGCAAGGCACTGAGAGCGATTTCTTCTCCTTCTATTAGGTTGACTGCAATGTAGGTGATCCTTGGACATTCTTCTGTTCCCAAGTTGATTGGCTTGGTCTCCTCTATGATGATTGGCGACTGCTCTGGTCTATAATCTTGGATAGGGGGAAGAGGCAAGGCTTCATCTTCTAGTGCCTGAATTGCCAAGTTTTCACTAGAAGATACGCCCTTTATTTTTACTATTTTGGAATCAGAATGTGCCCCAAGGGGGTTTTCACATAAAGACTCATGATGTTCTCTTGCTATTTCATTTTTGCGACTAAAGCTTGCCTCTTCCCCAAAATATCCTTCTGGGTGAAGCTGATAGACAGAGGTTGATGTTGGATCCTGTTTGCTTGTTGGATCTGATGCCCCCATGAATTCTAGGAGTGCTTGTGCGCTTTGGAACTCGTCGATGTGTACGATGCTTGGTTGGTCCCAATCTATGAGGTCGGGGTTTGTGAGGGGAAGATCTATGAGGTTAATGGAGAGTTGTTGGAGAATAGAAGTCCCCAGGAGGGTGTCATCAGCAAAGATATCATCGTAGGATCGGATGTCTTTCTCTTCGGGGATGTCTTCGATTTTCACAAGGTCATCCTGGCTATTCGAAAAGTTCACGTTAGTCATGTTAGTGCCCGCAGTTGTGGTATTGGGCTCTTGTTCAAGCAGGCGAGGGGTATTAAAGCCAAGTCCTTGCTGTTCTAGATTCTGGGATGGTATGATAGGAAACAAATTTCTGTCCTCTTGTGGTCCTAGACCACCACCTTGATAGTTATATTGTTCTGTGACATTCTTGTAGGGGATTGGATATTTCTCTTTGAAGTACTCAAGAAGTTGTGTGTCACGTGATGGGGGATCTTTGTATAACCATTTGTTAATATCTGGATCCATTTCTTTGCTGTTGATGGTACCATGAGACTCAAAAGTCATGTTTCCGATTTGCTTGAGCTTATAATGTTCCTCAGCAGGCTTGTTTTGACAACTTGGGCGCCCTTGAGTATGTGGATCATGTGGAAGAGCTCCTACAGCAAATGCATCACTGAGGCTGTATTCGCCACAACCCTGGTTGTTGATCTTGACGGATGATAAGGTGGAAGAGAGGATGGTCTCTGGATCGTGATGGGATCAGGATGAGCTAGCAATAGAAGTACCAATATTGGTTCTAGGACAATGAGTAGAATGAGGGAAAGATGTTTCCATCGCAAGGCAGTATGCGAAGGGGTTAGGGTCAACGTGGATGGTAACCTCAGTGCCTTGATGTGGAAACTTGATGCACTGATGGTAAGTAGATGGTACGGCCTTAATGGAATGGATCCATGGACGACTGAGGAGGATATTGAACGGTAGGTCAAGATCAACAACGTGGCAGAGAGTATCTTGCGTTGCTGGGCCTAGCTGGATAGGCAAAGTTATAGTACCTTCAGAGGTACGCTCCAAGTTATCATATGCTTTGATAGTGATTTGCTCATGTTGTATGTCGGCCTCCGTGAACCCGATCTTCTTGATGAATTTTAATGTGCACAAGTTGAGGGCTGAGCCATTATCCACCAGAACTCGTTTGATGGCAAAATCTCTGACCATGACGGCAATGCGGAGAGGGAGAGTATGGTCAGGAGCGACATCTGGTATATCAGATTCCTTGAAGGATAAGGCACATGCTGCTGATAGGTGTCCCACAAGAGTTTCAAACTGAATTATGTTAATGTTCATGGGGACATGACCTTCCTTTAGAGCTTTGTCCAGGATCTCCTGATGGATGGGTGATGTGCGGAGAAAATCTAAGATAGATATTTGGGCTGGCATGTTCCCAAGATGCTCTATGATATTGTATTGTGCTCTTCGTGCATTATGCTATGTTGCACGTGCATTTGATGCTAGCCTGGTGTTAGACTGTGCTGTGGATGTAGTAGATGTTGGCCTTGGAGGAGCAGCTGATCTCGGAGGAGCACCGGCAACAGTTATCCTACCACTGCGGGTAGTTGCAGCACATTGTCGATCCGGCCCTCTGACATGGATGGTATTGATGGTGGGCTCATCTTGGATGGGCTCAACTTGAGTTATGCATCCGAGATACTTGTCATAGTTGATGTAGGCTGCTGTGTGATTTTCTTGCTTGCCTTTGCCATGATTTTGGGGCTGATTGGCGTTGGCTTGATTCTTCCCGGTATCATGTTGAGGGAACACATTTTGATATATTTGCAAACCGGTGTTGGGTGAAGCTTGAGCTGGTGCATCGACCTGGATCTCCTTGCGATCAATGAGATCCTGGATGTAGTTCTTAAGCCGCATGCACTTCAATGTTGTGTGCCGCTTCACACGATGGTAATCACAGTATTCATTTTCTTTATACCAATCAGACTTTGGTACATTGTCATCCTTCTGTGGGATGGGCGGATATGTGATCATATTTGCCTTGGCTAGCCGATAAAAAATCTGATCCAGAGGCTCACCCAAAGGTGTGAAAGTCCTCTTTGGATTGTTCTGATTATTGGGTTTATTCTGCCTTGGGGCAACGTTAACTGTGTTAACAAGATTGCCCTGACGTGCTGGCTGTTGCTGTTGGTATTGCTGCTGATACTGTTGCACAGGTGGTTGATGAGCTTGAGGAGGCTGCTGATAAATAGGTGCTTGATATGTGGGAGCTGGGGGTTGCTGATAGATGGGCGCTTGTGGCGGTTGGTATGTTTGAGCTAGTGTAGGACTAGCCACAACAAATTGTACATTTTTAGTGTCAGTGGCTCCATCTGTAACAACATTCTTGTTACGATTCTAGTAACGGGATTTATCATTGTTGGGTTTGTTCTTGGAATCATCCTTGAAGTGACGAATAGTGCCTTCGTCTAGGAGAGCTTTCTTGATGCCTATGCCTTTGCTCTTGATGTCTTGGTATGTCTGGAGACAGTTCATTCGCATGTGATGGGATAGCTTTGGATGCAGGTTATCAATGAAGATCTTTGTTAGATGCTTCTCTGGTGGCTGATATGATAACCTGGTTGGAAGATTTTGCCATCTTTGCAAGTATTTTGCAAGGCTTTCTCCATCTTTCTGCTTTGAGTTGCATAGATCTAGCAAGGACAACTCATTCTCCACATTATGGGCATAGTGTGTGATGAACTTCTCAGAGAGTTCAGCAAAGATTTTTATTGTCCCATGTGGTATTTTGTAAAACCACTCAATAGCAGTTCCTCCCAAGCTTTTGGGAAACAGGGGTAGGAGATAGTTATCACTATAAGCCACTTCTTGGCATGCCATGTAGAACTCTTTGATATGATTTACTGGATCTCCTTTCCCCCGATACTTGTCGAACTTGGGCATCTCAAAATGCTTGGGGAAAGGGATAGTTGCTATGGACCGATCGAAGGGATATGAGCACACCTCTTCGAACTTGTATGTTTTATTCTCTGTTCCACTTTGTAGCTCCTTTAGAGCATTTTTCATTACTTCCCACTCAGCATTGAGTGGCGCAGGAACTAGAACTTTTGCTTGTGATGGAAGCTGTGGAACTAGATATGGCGCTTGCTGTGGATAAATGGGTTGGAACTGATTTTTGGGCAATGGTTGCTGGAGATATTGCTGGTGTGGCATAGGGGGATATTGATATGGGACCGCTTGATGTTGTTGGGCTACTTGCTGTTGTTGAACTGGCGGTTGTTGTGGGACTGCTTGCTGATAGTGGACACTTGGAACTTGCTGTTGTAACTGATGGGTGGGAACTTGTTGTTGCTGGGGGATGATAGGGATTTGTTGCTGAGGCTGATAGCAAGGGACTTGCTGTTGTGGAGGAATGATGGGTGTTTGTTGAAAGGGGACATGTGGTTGCTATGTGGGAGGCTGTTGGAACGATGCTACTTGCGGGTATGATGGTGGTAGTTGCTGAGGTTGGCTTTGGGTTTGGCTGATATAAGCTGGGTGCATGCCTGCGTTACTTAGAGGTGGAACAGATGTGGGGAAGCTAGAAGCAAAGGGTGATGGGGTAAGATAACTGGGGAAAGTTGGCTGTTGAGGTGGTGGAACTTGCTGGAAGGTATTTGGGATTTGGGACGAATAGCTCGAAGCTGGCGGTGTTTGGGGTAGTTGCTGCTGTGCTGCTTGGGTGAAGGCGGTTTGTTGACTTGCAACCATAGATGTAGGGGATTGAGATGGGATCCCCCATGCCTTCATTTCTTCTTGTGTAAGGCCCCATTGAGAGCTTGTGTTAGGGTGCACTGCAGCGGATGATAGAATGGTAGGAGCAACGGGAGCTTGGGACACGAATGATGGTTGAGATAAAGGAGCTTGTTGAGGTTGTGGTTGAGTGGATGCTTGTGAGGAGGAAAATGAAAGAAACACCCAAGAGAAAGATGAGGTTGGAATGGGAAGCGATTGCGCTAACCCCAAAGAAGAAGGTACGGGTGCTTGGGGGGTGAAGGGTGATGGTGCTCCTTTGATGGTGAAAGGCGTTGCTTGACTTGCGGATGGTGGCGAAGCTTTTGGTGTAAAAGCTTGCGTGAGAGGTGGAAGCTGTCTTTGGTTTAAGTGTTGGTTTTGGGCTTGGGCAGCCATAGTAGATGATGAAGCAAAAGGGGTATAAGATGGAGCGGATGGCGCTATAGCTTGTGTTGTGGGACTGGTGAGGCTTCTTTGCAAGAAAAGGGGAATGGTGGAAAGCTCTTGGGGTGTTTGCATGATAGGATCGGGAAATGATTGGACAAATGGAGAATACGCTTGTGCTGGAACTTGGATAGTTTTGATGGGGATGCGTGGATAGAGAGATGGTGGGATGGAGGTACTTTTTGGCAGGTAGTGAACAAACGTGCTTTGCTGATGTTGTGGTACAAGGGCATTGGTCACTGGTGGGCTTTCTGGAGGATTTGCAAATGCTTGGTTTGCCAAGGGGGATGAAGGGATGTTTGGATCTTCATATGGGTTACTGGCTTGGATCTGGGGATTGTAGGTCATCATGGCGTTGGTGAAAAGTTTGGGATCGGATGAGGTTGTTGGTGGATAAGGATTCATGCTTCTTCTTTTTCAAGATCTGGTCTCAACAGGCATGGAGATGCAAGTGCTAAATGGATGCAAGATGTTTGGCTAAAAGATGTTGATGGATGCAAAGTTGATGAACTTCTAAAGATGATGACTTCTAAGATGCAAATGCAAAGATGGAGATTAAGATGGCGATGATGGAAGCTGGATGGAACGGATATGGATCAAGATGGTGGAGGAAAGATAGGTTGTTGGTGAAAAGCTGGTGAAATATTACTGAGTGGTCAACAAATGAGCTGTTGTTTTTCCCAAATGGAGGATCAGAGATATGATGGGGTCAACCTAAGATAGACTGATGATCTTCGGTCAACAAGTTTCTTATCAATACACTCCAATCTCTTGCTCGAGATGATGGCTATGCAAGGACAAGGTTTGATTTCTTTATGACAACACATTGTGCCAAAAAGAGGATGATGGTCTCTGATCTTGGATATAGGATAGGAACAACTCAAAAGGTAGAACACTAAGTGTTGGTGGATCTCTGGATTTGGAACAAAGGATGATGGATCTACTGGAAAGATATGGAAAGCTGATGGGGGGATGCTGGTGGAAAAGGTATTGAAGGGTGAAGGGACAATGCTCTATCTAAAGGGATAATGCAAATGACAAGGATTGATTCTAGAATGCTGGTAGGAAGATAAATGCAAATGCAACTTTTATGATGTTTTGAAATGCAACTAAGGTTTTGATGCTGATGCAAAGGATGAAACTAGGATGAAACGAAGATGCAAAGCTGTTTGAGACAAGATTTCAAGATCCGAAGATGGAACAAGACATGAACAAGGAAATGGCTAATCTTCTGGCTCAAGGTTGACAAAGTGATGGTTAACTCGAAAATGGAAGGTGAACTGTTTGATGCGGGCGTTATGGGCAATGTTCTCAAGTCTGGTTTGGGACTTTTCCTCTGCTTGGGTTGCTTGGATAATGGATTGATAGGTCTTGGTGTTCTTCTTGATAACTTTTCATTCTTGATAGGCTTGGGATTTGGGCAACTTCACTTTAGGATGTTTGTTCTTGCTGGGCATCACTTGGAAAAGAGGCTTCTGATTTTGAGGCAAAGGTTTCCAATGGCAAAGGTTAAAGTCAAAGCAATCTCCGCAAGGGACAAAGCAACCCTGCGGGATACAAACAAAGACAACTGACTCTGACAAAGCTTTGAAAGTGTATGTTTCAACAAGTGTTTTCACGGAGTCTTTGACTGTCAAGCACTTCAAACAAATCTACCTAAGGAAGGTGAGTATCAAAATCGCTTGCCCACAGCTTGGTATCCCCCAGAAGGGAATACAAATGGTGAGTAATCTTGAGGCGACCTGGTAAACCCCTTGGAATCGGTCCTTGCACAAGGATTTTAATACTTTCAGATGTAGATAGGGTAGCCTCTAGTTTATCAGGTTTTTAATAGTTCTGTGGAGTCTCCATACCCAGTTTTGCTGATCATCCGTGACTCACTTAAGAGCCTTGCCAATTATGCTGGGGGAGAGGAATGTTTACCATCCCCAGACACGTGTTTGGCATGAACACCCGACGATTAGGAGATGTAAGTGATTCTTTTGGACTTCACTTATTTGTATACCGGCCGGAGGGGATACCGGTTTGAGGTCGTTCTCCGAGGAGGAAACGCTTCTCCTTGGATAGGCCTCGCTAAAAGTAGAACAGGTGAGCTTGTCCAAGTTAAAATGTTCCACGTTGCTTACTCTAACAAGGTTTATGCAAGAATTGAAAAACTCCTACATGCACATCAAGCAAATTTTGTTCATTTTCCCAAATTTGATTTAAGTGATTTTTGAACTTTGAAATGAAGACACTCGTGATTAGATTTTGATTTGTTATTTTCCTCAAAATGTAAATGAATTGAACGTTTGCAAGTTCTTTCCTTTTGTGCATTCAAGATTTGATTAGCGAGTTGATTTAAGAACTTTGAAAAAGCTTTATTTTATCCTTTAGATCACTCAAGATTGAATTTGTTTGCTTGCTTTGAAATCTTGAAACAGATGAGGGAATAGAGTTGTTTGTTCCTTTAGTGCATTCAAGATTTGGTTTGATTTTCAAATTGACAATGACACTCTAGGACCTAAGTTCTTTCCTTTAGTTTCATTCAAGATTGAGTTTGACCTTTGCTGTAATAAAAGAAATGAAAAAATCAGTCTTAAGCAACTCAAGACAAAAACCAAAAGCGACACTGTCCAGCTTATAGGCGACGCTGGAAAGTGCAGAGGCGACATTTAATTCCTACAGGCGACATTCTGTACCTCAAAAGGTGACAGATAAAAAACCAGAGGCGTGATTTCTTTTGTTACAGGTGTGATTTCTTTACGTGCAGGCGATAGAAGAAGAATTCTAAGACGGAACAGAAATTGTTAATCACAAGAAAATCTCAGTTATGCAGGCGTGAAAATAGAACTCATAGGCATCATTTCTTTCCTCAAAGGCATGATTTAATTGCATGAAGGCGTGACTGAATTCTTTGTAGGTGACATTTCTTTTGATGAAGGTGACATTTCTTTGCTTGAAGGTGACATTTAATTGCTGTAGGTGTCATTTCTTTTCATGAAGGTGACATTTCTTTTATTTCCTGCAAAATACAAGCATATAAAGTATAATTTCATCAAAATGATTGTGGTTAGAGTCCCACCGGGCGTGCCAGAATGTAGACTAGGATTTGAGCGTGTACCTAAACCTATTTTGAAGGCCAAAGACAAACAAACGTCATAGCATATAATCAAATCAAATTCAAAGGTAAACAAACTAAAATCAAAGCCACCTCAGTTTAAGCCTAAAACGGATGCGCCCATGCACCGTTTGATATGCTTGGATATAAATGGATGTGGGTGTGCAAACTCAAGCACTTGGAGCATGCAAGATGAATGATGCTTTGAGGTTAATGAAGACCCAAAATGACACAAAATAGGTATGAGGAACCTATTTTGCCTCAAAGGCCTCAAGAACACACAAATATGCAAAGTTAAATGAAAGAACTAAGATTAAAACAAGAAATGAATCTATGTTAATCGATTTAAGCTAATTTAGATGTGATTTAAGCTTAAAAATGATCTAAAATGATGAGTTTATGCTTATGCTAGAATGAAAATGGCATTATAACTTTGCTATTGAGTTTGAGAATTGAAAGATGATTTGCCTTAGGAAGTGAGGGTATTTATAGGATTTCTAAAGGCTTGGGGTAGGAGGAATGAATGGCCAGGATTGAAATCCTTAAGAGAGGCCAAGATTCACTCAAAGGGAAGCACATGGATTGTGCTAGTTCTCAGCCAATCAGGAGGTGACACATGTCACAAGGTGAATGGATGAAGGGAAGGGCAAAAAGGAGTCAACAAAGGGGGCTCCAAGCTCATAACTCTCCAAATAAATGCTTGTAAGAGCAATGAATTGGCTTTAAGAGGCTTTGAAGACTTTGGGGAAGCAATAAATGCTTTGTGGTTGAGATATTTGGAAGGAAAGACTTTGCTTTGGTTTAGGAAAGTCTTAAGCTTGGTTAGGATTGCACAAAGGTTTAAGGGTAGGATTAGGATTAGAAAAAGGATTAGGATGGGTGAAGAGGGTGGATTTGAGAAGATTCTAGAAGAGTCTAGATTTCTCCTTAGTTTCATGGAATAAAAGTTATTCATTCCAAAAGCTTAAGTTTTAGGAATATTTATTAAAATATTTTCAATAAATATGCAAATTAAATATTTAACCTTAATTAAATATTTAACCTTGGGATTAGGGTTAGAAAAGATGGGATTAGCCTTTTAATCGAAATTAAGAAGGGATTAGAAGATTTTGGAAGAGGTTAGTGGTCTTAAGGAAATTGGCCAAGTTTGGGATAAAAAATAAATTAATTTATTTTTTGAAGTTTTAGGGCAATTTATTAATTAAATAATTAATAAATTAGGGATAATGTCCAAATGACATTTTTAGGCTAGATTCCTTAATTAAAGATTTTTAATTAAGAGAAAGGGATTTAATGCCATAAAAATAAATTAATTAATTAAATAATTAATTAATTAATAAATGATGATGTCATCAAAGATTTTCAGAAAACAAAAATAATTTATTTTCTGAAGGATTTTTCGGTGTCTACACTTACAAATGAATGAATTTCTTTTTGCATTGTTAGCCATAGGTTAATAACACACCAAAGAACATACCATCAACTGCACAAAAGCCAATCTACAATAAAATATGTACGCAAAACAAAACTATACCCGCTTTCCTGCTAATATCCAAAATATCACTGTGTTGACATCAATGACAATCCAAGTCATGAATGCAACAATAACTGCTACAGAATGACTGCCAAAACACTTTGCATTCGTTCCTAACAAGTTTGTGCACTGATTTCATTCTCTATACTATAATTCATACCATCTTTTCAGTGTATCACCTAGTAGGATAGTTTGCTTTCAGTCATTTCCCTTTCATGCATTCCTTCTATCCCTTTTCCCTCAAGAGTTTACTTTCATGTCAAGAAGAGAAAATTAAGGTGATTATCCAAGAGGAACTAGCCTAGAACCTGGAGGTCTCATCTCAGTTAGCATAGGTCCCACACCTAGAGATGATTCCCATGTTATACTAAGTTATCAAGACCAAGAGAGCTTGAAACAAGGGTGCAAACTTAGTGTATAACAATTCTGGCACGCCCGGTGGGACCTCAAAAATAAGTTCATCTTTAAAGATTATGTTATCTCTAATATACTAATTACATAATATAGACCTTTCAAAGGTTGATATTCAAGTATATCTGGCGACTCCAATGATTTCACAGATTCAGGCTAACCTTGTTCAAAGTTTATGAGAAATATTGAGACTAGGAGCTCAAAGCCCACTGAATTTTTAGAGTTGCCCTTAAAAAGAAGCTACAAAGGTAGATCAACCTAGAGAACATCCCTTGCAAGGAGAGTACAATCTACACCACTTGATACTTCAGAAAGGAGACTTTTTCCCTTTCATCTCAGAAGAAGAGGAAGATCTCTAACCAGAGATCTAGAAGAAGATTCAGATCCAGCATCAAATACAACCCACATAGTTGCTACTCAGCAAGTTCTAGCTCCTACAATGGCTAGGCAGTTTTCTTTTGCACCTTTCAACCAAGGAAGTCCATTGACTTTTTCTCAACATCATGATGTGCCCTTAGTCACACTAAAGAGTCTACCTACTTTCACAGGTGAAGGACAAACTACAACTTTTGAACACATTAGAGATGTGACCACTATCTGCAGCATATATAATATAACTCAAAAAGATGTGGCCACTAAGTTATTAGCAGCCTCCCTCAAAGGTAAGGCTCTTGAATGGTTTATAATTTTAGCTATTGGTTCCATTAATTCATGGGATGGATTAGGAGATGCATTGAGTAAACACTTTGAAGATAAATCAAACAACTTGTCTTTGGTTGAGCAGTTAACAACCATTAAAAGAGACCCTCAAGAACAAATGACAGATTATAACAATAGATTCCTCAAGACATGGAATAGAATTCCAGTCTCAGTAAGGCCATCAGTTGATCATGCTTTCCTATACTTCTTGTAAAGCTTGAATGGTCAAATCTCTATCATGATCCAATCTATGGGTGGTACCTCTTTACCCCAAGCTTTTGACATAGCTGTTAGAGCCAAAAATTGTTTAATCTAGGCAGGCATGATAGTAAGAAGGCCACGCATGCCCATCTTTCCTAGCCTTCAGCCCACTACACCTCTACAAATACCTCCTTTTACCCCTATTCCCACCATATTAGCACCTCAGGCTAGTACTAGTGGTCAGGAGCCAAGGGCAAGTTTCTCTCAAGAACTACAAGAGATGAAGAATAGTCAGCCAAGTAGTTAGCAAGAAATGACAAATTTGCTGTAGACTTTAACTAAAGAGGTTAGAAACCTAAAGAAGTAAGGGCAAGGAATTAGACCCTGCTTTCAACCACAAGGCCAAGGTCCTAATCAAAAATATCAGAATCAAGGATAGCCTTATCAGCAAAATAGGCCATGATACAAAGGAGGTTATCAAGGAGCTTACCAAAAGCAAAATTTTAATCAAAGACCATTCCAACCATATAACCCTGCGCCTCTTAATTCTGCAAATCCAATTAGGGATGTTGTTCCTAGTCAAAATAATATGGCCTTAGACAATGAATGGTGTTTTCCTTGTAATCAACCTCACAATTAAGCTACATGTTCAAATGGATGGATGAACCAAGCTCTAATGGTTCAGAATGCCTCACATGCTCAATTAGAGGCCTCTTGTAGTGCATCAATTCCTCAACAAGAATCACAAGTTAATGAGACTATTGTATTCAATTGGGAGCAGCAAGACTTCAATGGAATCAATGGTGAATTTTCCATTGCTGTCAACACAAGATCAAAGAGAAGAGCTCAAGACATGGAGCGAGGAGATTCTAGGATTAAAGCTACTACATCTACAGAGCCATTGCAGCAACCTACTCTTGTCATATTTAAGAAGGCTCCTATCATTACAAGCAAAGAAGTCCAACTTTCCAAAGAAGTAGAGCCCATCATAGTAAAAGCACAACAAAGAGTACATACTGTGACACCTTTCAACATTGTAGATAACATGAAGAAGGCGAATGTTACTATGTCTATGTGGGACTCTTTGGCTATTCCAGGACAACCTGAGATTTTGAAGAAAGCCATGACTGAAGTAAAACTCCTCAGCCTACAAAAGAGACTACAAAGCTAGTGTTGGTCAACATTGATCAAGAAAAGGAGGCTCCAAATTGCAACTCCAAAGCCAATACCATTCAAGGTAGGAACTCAAAACCACCTCCCTTTTATGTATCTTTAATTATTGGAAAATTCTTAGTACATAATTGTATGGTAGACAGTGGAGCTACTAGTACTGTAATGCCAAAAAAGGTGACTGACCAATTAGGACTTAAATATGAACCCTTCCAAAAGAAGGTTACACAACTTGATGGATCCTCAGTTAATACCATAGGTGTAGCTAAGGATACTAGTCTAATCCTTCATGAAAGTCCTAATTTCTCCATCCTACTTGATATATATATCATAGATCTCCTTGCTTTATTTTCGATATGTCTATCAAGGGAGTTTACAGCCAAGATAGGAGGCTACCTTTCTTCTGATTGGTCTCACATGCTCTTCCACACAAGATATGGTACTAGGGTCACCATTAAATCTAAATCATTGGTAGCACACCATATAGAACCATATGTGTCCAATATGATCAATGCAAGCTGCCTTGCATTTGATAGCAATGACTTCCCAACTATCAGAGAAGAAAACACTAAGATAGAGAATATCCCTGATATTTTACTAGATGAACTAGAATCAGAAAAGGCTTTAGAGGCCCAAGAAAATGTTATTTGGGATGCTAGTTTGGGGAGCTATTTGATACAAGAAAGTGGATCCATAGAACCAAACCTTCTCAAAGAGGACACTGATTTAGAGGATCAGAGTAACTAGGTTTGGGAATTGTTTTTGATGGAGCTAGAAGTAGACATGGTTATGGTGGTGGTGCTATGCTAGTGTCCCCAAAAGGGGAAAGATATTGTACAACTTTTAGATTTAGTTTCTCCTACACTAGCAACAGTGCAGAATATGAAAGTCTAGTGAATGGACTGGAGTGGGCTAGAAAAAGAGGGCTCAAAGCCCTAAAAGTTTATGGTTACAGTGAGTTAGTAGTCAGCCAAGTAAGAGGGATAAGTGCAACCAAAAATGACACCATGAAAGCATACAAACATAGAGTTTGGGATGCAATTGAAGACTTTTGTGCTTTCAATATTGTTGCCATCCCTAGGAAGCTAAATCAAAATGTAGATAGATTAGTTGTTGTTGGATCTCAATATGACATTCCTAATAGTATTTCAAAGGAGGAGACCCAACAACATATCAAAATAATTATCAGACCTTCTATCCTTGATAATGATACTAATTGACAAGTGTTTGACAATGATGAGTAGATCCTACAATTCTTGTTTGAAGAAGATGTCTTCTCATAACATAACCAAGATAGACTGTTGCAGAACTATGGTGACCAAGTAATACAACTTAAGTCTAATAAGATGCCTAGAGGTCTTGTCACCTTAGAAGTTATCTTTAACAAGGATGATCAAATTAAGAAGAACAAAGCTGGCTTGGTAGTTCAACAAGAACATTGTGTTGAATTAGAGTTGGAACCAGGTAAAAGCTTATAATTTGGAAAAGTAAACACTGAATTAGAAAAGTAGTCTTACACTCAATTATTTAAGGAATTCAATGATGTATTTGCATGGAAATATGAAGACCTTAAAGGTTTTAATCTAGCCCTTGCTCAGCACACTATTGAACTAGAGCCTAATGCCAAACCAGTGAGACAAAAGCAAAGGCCTATTAATCCCAAGCTTGAGCCACTTATGCATAGAGAAGTGCTCAAATTGATAGAAAGTGGTATCATCTACCCCATCAAGCATACTAGTTGGGTTTCCAACCTTGTTCCTGTAAGGAAGAAGAATGGGGAGTTGAGATTATGTGTTGACTTCAGGGATCTCAATAGAGCCTCTTTAAAAGACCACCATCCATTACCCTCTATGGAACAAATCTTACAATGTGTCTTTGGATCCAAGAGATTTTCATTATTGGATGGCTATTCAGGATATAATCAGATCCTAGTTAATGAAGAAGACCAATACAAGATTGCATTTACAATGAAGTGGGGAACCATGGCTTATCAAAAGATGCCCTTTGGTTTGTCAAACGTAGGTGCTACTTTTCAAAAGACAATAGATATGGTCTTTAAAAGCTTCATGTACAAGTTTGTACTAGTCTACTTAGATGACATAACTGTCTATTCTAAATATATAACAGATCATATCAAACATCTGAGGAAGATCTTTGAAAGGTGTAGAGAGTTTGGGATATCTCTTAATCCCAAGAAATGTGTGTTTGTAGTTCATGAGGGGAAATTGTTAGGATACATAGTGTCCAAAGAAAGAATCACAGTAGACCCTGAAAGGATTGCAGCCATCCTAGAGCTACCCTTGCCACATCATAAGAAAAGCCTTCAATCTTTCATAGGGAGGATTAATTTTGTTAGGGATTTCTTGCCTAATATTGCAAATTTACTGAAGCCTTTGATAGCCATGTTAAAGAAAGGTTCAGCCTTCAACTGGACTAAAGAAAGGAAAGCCAATTTCCAAGCTATCAAAGAAGCCTTGACAAAAGCTCCTACTCTATTAAACCCAAATTTTAGAAAGGATTTTATCCTTTATACTTATGGAGGTCATGAGGCTGTATCTGCAATGCTGACTCAAGAAAATTCAGATGGATTGGAGTAGCCTATTGCTTTCTTCAGCAAAGGTTTAGAAGAGTATGAACACAGATACTCTTTTGTGGAAAAACATGTACTTGTTGTGGTAAAAAGCATTAAAAAGTTTATATATTTGTTGACCCATAGCAAGGTACACTTGAAAGTTACTCATCCAAGTGTCAAAGAATTTTTGCTTTCCAAAGACCTAAATGAGAAAATAGCTGGTTGGATTACCAAAGTGATGGAGTATGACATTGATATCCAAACCACCAAGCTGGTTAAAGGAAGAGGTCTTTGTGAGCATTTGGTAGAGGATGAAAGTTCAAAGAAATTAGAGCAAATAGATGTATCTCTGGTTGTGCATTCAACAGAAGAACATTCCAAGGCAGCAGGTTGGTTGCCTAACATAATTCATTACTTGACGATAAGACAATGTCCTACAAACCTAGATTCAGTAAAGAGAAGATATTATAGGTTACAATCTGTTCCCTTTGTGCTGATAGATGAAGTTCTTTTTAGAAAGGATCACAATGGTGTCCTTTTGAGATGTATTGATTCAGAAGAGATAGCTGTTGTCCTATTTGAATTTCATGATGGACCTTCTAGAGGTCATTTTTCTCCTAGGACTACTACTTTCAAAATCATGAGGGCTGGATACTATTGGCCATCTATCTTTAAGGATAGTCGTGATTATGTGAGAAAATGCATCAAATGTGCCATGTTTGCAAGAAAAGAAAGGCTTGCAACTCTGCCCCTTCAGCCAATCAGAATAGAACAACCTTTCATGAGATGGGCATAGACTTTATTGGCATGATTAATCCTCCATCTAGTGCAGGCCACAAGTGGATAATCATTGCAATAGATTATTTCACTAGATGGACATAGGCAGTTTCCTTGAAAGAATCAAATGAGAGTGATGTCTTAAGTTTTTATGATGATATAATTCATAGATTCGACACTCCAGACTCCATAATATCAGATAATGCATTGGCATTCACAGGCCTTAAAGTCTCAAAATGGGTAATTAAAAATGACATTTATCTGAATACAAGTTCAAATTACTACCCTCAGGGCAATGGTTTGGCAGAATCAACTAACAAGAACTTTATTAGGATAATCAAGAAGACTCTGTAGGATAACCAAAGGGATTGGCATACTAAATTGAAATTTTCCTTATGGTTGGACAAGATTACCCCAAAGAAGATCATTGGGAATTCTCCTTATATGTTAGTATATGGAAGAGAAGCTAAGTTGTCTATTTCAACTGAATTTTTAGCTTTGGAATTAGCCACTCAATATGTCCTATTTGAAGAAGGAGATCCCTTACAAATCAGGTATGCTTAGTTGATGGGGTTAGAGGAACAAAGAGATAAGTCCATGAAAGATATGGAGTTCCATTAGGTACAACAATAAAAAAGTTTTGATAAAAGAGCCAGGGCTAGAAATTTCAAGATTGGAGATATAGTCCTCAAGTGGGATGAATTTAGATCAAAGCTTGGCAGACATACAAAGTTTGATTCCTTCTGGGGTGGACCATTTGTTATTACAGAATGTAAGGGGCCTAATGCTTTTCATCTATCAACTCTTGAAGGAGATGCCTTGCCTATATCAGTTAATGGATTCCACTTGAAGCCTTGTTTTGAGGTTAACCCTTCCTTGTAAATCTCTGTAAATATGTTTCCTTTCTTTCTATCCCTGCTTTCTAGGTTAGTTTTTCCTACTTTTCAAGAAGTGCTCGTGCACATTTTTGTTCCTCCCAGTTCCAAATCTATCTCTCTATCAATAAATTTTTATGCTCAAGAGATGAGTCCATGCCCAATGAATTGTTTAAAGGCCACTGATCTAATGTCTAGCAGGCTAACATCTAGCAGATTTTACCAAAATGTTACCCAAAATTTCTTGCTCCATACAATTTTGACCATAGGCTAGGCTCTATCTAGCAATTTCCATTAAACCATGTTGAACACCTTGAGAAATTTTCATGGTTCTGTGCTTTTTCCCCTGGTCTCTGCAAATCGTTAACGCTCTAGTCTGATAAGCCATTTAATTTAAAAATATGACCATTAGAGGCAAAAAACCCTAGAAACCCTATGGCCTTTCTAATTTGCTGTTGCCTTTTTCGGCCACTTAAGTCTCTATTTCCCATGTGCACTTTATAAGCTAAAGCCAATCGCAAGATCTCTAAAGCTCAAAGAATATGCCTTTCTATCTCCCAATCTCGCGACTACCTTATATCTCTTTATCTTTCGATCGGGAAGCATATTCCATCTCCATTTAGCGACTCAACAATTATCCCTTCGGTCGGGTAGTCTCATGATTAAAACCATGGTTATGAAAAGATTGTGAGACTTCAAGTTTTCTTCAGTTGGGAGGTCACCAAATTTGATCATGGTCGAGAGGTGATCCACTCAAGGTAAAGGAAACATGCAATCATAAGGCACCACATGTCTCTAGCGGGCCTGACCTTTATAAGCTTAGTCTCTTAGTCATGAGACTCAAACCGAATATTCCTTTCTATCAAGTGACAATGAGACTTACACAATCAGGTGATCTCGTAACACCAAGAGAATATTCCAAATGATTAGGCAACTTGGAGATTGAAGGCATAGTTGCATGATCGCTTGATTGAAGGCAGAGGTTACAGCTGGTTAGACTTCCTTCAGTTGGGAAGTCTCATGATCAAACCCAGGGTTAGCAAAAGTTCATGAGACTTAGAATTTTATACAGTCGCCCAATCTCCAGATTGTCCATCGTCAAAGGCAGGTTGAGTTAAGTTGAATAGCTGGTAGTTGTCAAAGTTGACAAGGTAGTCGAAGCAAGTGATATAATGACACATGGTAGGGCGGGCCCAGTTCTTCAAAGGAGCAGTCGCTAGGTCTCCAATTTTTCAGGTGATTAAGAAAATTATTCAATGACTGAGCGACTATGTATTCACAAAGTCTCTTGTTTCTGGCGGTCAAGTCCTTAACATTCAGTGATTTGGAGAGTGGTTAACATTTATTTGGCGGTCTCAACTCTAAAGTAATTAAAGCTCAATCATGATCTATTGTTGTCACATAACCGCAAGGAAAAAGTGCTCGAGAGATAATTTTCATGATCATGCAACAACCGTCGATCCTCTCTCTAGCTTAGCGTTCCTGTCAGGTGGGTCCTGTGCCAGATAAATCTGAGGTGCCTATCAGTAAAAGGCTAGTAATATGATGCAAGTGGTAGGATGGGACTAGGTTTTTGGCTTAGTCGGGTGATCGCTCAGTAAAGTAATAATATTCTTTTCTATTCTGTGATTGCGAGATTTCCTTAGTTGGATGATCTCATGACAGAGACTGAATATTCCAATATGTCTGATGACTAGGAGAATGAGGGCTCAATTGCTAGATCTCTGAATTCTCTTGAGTGAGGGCTAAGTTAATATTGTCTTTAGTCGGGAAGTCTCCAAATGTAACCCAGGGTAAAGAAATTTTTTGGCAACTTGGAGATTTCTTTGGTTGTGTGTTCTCAGGGTTTAACCCCAATTAAGAAGAGGATTATGAGGTTCAATGAAGTCTGTTGTCACTTGATCTCCAGATATGCCTGGGTGAAATTAAGGGTTGAGACAGGTCAGAACCTAGCAGTTATGTTTCACATTCGGTGATCTAGCGACTGTGTGTTCTCATGATCTCTTGATCCTGACAGTTATGTTCCAAACATTCAGAGACTTAGTGACATAGTTATCTCCTAGTCTCGTGATGCAGCGGCTAAGTTATAAAAGATCAAGCGATTCAGCGACTGCCATCAGATTATAATAAAATCAACGATTGTCATGTGATCGCCAGACCAAGCCAGGGTTAATAAAAGGTTCAGGAGGTTCAACGACTAAAGGGGAAAGAGAACCTGAGGTGAATGCAGAGTTAGGGTTAAGAATAGAAGTGGTGCCCAGGTAAAGTTGAAAGAGCTACGACCATGTTTTAAAATGAGATCAACTTCAAATATCAGCCATTGATAAAGAAAATCTTAGCGCCACTTGTGACCATTTATATTTTTAAATTCAAATATCTGGAAGTACCAGATTTGAATAGTTATGGTGAGTTTGACTTGCAGGGAGGTAGATGGATCAATCAACCTTCTCAAAGGTAGTTATGGTGATGGAATTATGTGCAGAGACAGATATCTGATCAGCCAAGATATTTCAGGATATTTTCATGGGCATTTATGATTAGAGGTGACAGAATTAGGGTTTTTCTATTATTCTATAAAAATCTATGTAACCCTAATTAAATATTTTTGCTCCTGCCTGTGTGCAAAAAAGGAGATGTATATAATAATTTTTTGGAGCTTTTAGAGCTCAGAGTTTTGCAATTGTAAAAAGAGAGGTTTTTCTTTCTTAGGAGTTATTTGAGGCATTCTTTCTGCTCTCTAACTTCTGTAGTTTGTAAACTTTCATTGAGGTTTAGATATTGCAAAGGTATTTTGTGACATTCTTTCTATCCCTATGCTTTCTTGTCTAAATTTTCTCTCAATGGATTAAGTATATGTATGTTTTCAGTAATATCTTAGGGTTGCTGATCCCTTTTTCTTTCTGCAATTCATGTGTATTCCTGTGGATGATTTAATTTGAATGATCTTGTGGGTATACTTCAACCCCCTGACAATCTGTCTCATTCCTATACCTAGTTGCAGAGGTGAATGTTTATTTGCAAGTTATAGATTGTGTCTAATTTCTTAGGAATGCTATTGTTTGTGAAATTCTCTCTTTCCCCGAATAGCCTCTTTTTTTATTGTAGACCCTTCTATGAAATATTGATGCAAGCCTATTTAGTGAGTTGTGATCTCTTGGACCTAAGTTTGTGCACTGATTTCATTCTCTATACTGTAATTCATACCATCTTTTCGGTGTATCACCTAGTAGGATAGTTTGCTTTTAGTCATTTCCCTGTCATGCATTCCTTCTATCCTTTTTCCCTCAAGAGTTTACTTTCATGTCAAGAAGAGAAAATTAAGGTGATTATCCAAGAGGAACTAGCCTAGAACCTGGAGGTCTCATCTTAGTTAGCATAGGTCCCACACCTGGAGATGATTCATATGTTATACTAAGTTATCAAGACCAAGAGAGCTTGAAACAAGGGTGCAAACTTAGTGTATAACAACTTGTATGCAAGTAATATGAAAAGTAAATGTGAATCTAATAAGCAAAATATTTGTGTTTTGATGTTCATACAAGATGGTAAAATCGATAGCAGACTATTATATCATTTCTATATTGCAAGGTGTCAGTAACAATGGTTTTAGTGGTGGATTCAAACTCATTTCTTATATTTTGGCAATGAGCCTTATTGTATTGGAAGCTAGCCACTTTCATATTTTAGGGTAGTTAGTCTGATCAGGATTGAGCCACCTGCAGTGATAAAACTGACAGTGACCCCTTGTAAAAATCACCTTACTCGGTGTTAATTTCATGAGAATTAGCTTCTCTGTGATTTTTTCCAGTTTGGGTTTTCACGTAAATTTTGGTGTTCATTGTGTTGATGGTTTTGTTCTTTCATGTTTACATCTATTATAAGTTTATGATTGGTTTAAGTATTTACCAATTTAAATAAATTTTTGAAAAGTGTTTGTGAATAACTGATTCACCTCCCTCTCAGTTATTCAACATGTTCAATAATTGGTATCAGAGCTTGGTTCCTTGGAGAAGAGATTAACTGCTTGAGTCAGATCCAATGGCACACAAACTAAACATGTTGGGATTATGGAAAGGTGAGTTACTAAGAGGGGAGGGGTGAATCAGTAACCTCAAAAAAATTTCAATTGAATCCTTATAACAATGTAATTCATTAACCGATTGACATGTTATCTTTTCATTCATTCATAACATTATTGAAAATATGAAATGGTTTCTAATCTAACATGTAAACATCCATGAGACTTCATACACAATACACAAGTATTTTGGTATCACAAAAACCATTGTTAGAAGGTAAAAAATTCAGTGGGGATGACACCCACAAAATTTCACTAATTGCAATAATAAAATTTATCAGTTAAGGTTACAATATTTGATCATTTCTGATGATCTTAACCTCTTAGGAGTAACAATAAAGATATTTAAGGATCTACCTGGTTAAAGGATTTAAGAAACATAATTAAGTGTGCACTCGGTTAAGAGATTTACAAAAAGACTTGTTAGGTCTACTCTGTTAAGAGATTTAAGTTTGTAGCAATGGTTAGAATGAAATAGTAAATTTGATTTGTATATAGCAACTTACTTTGCTTGATTTCAAATCTGATAAGTACTCAATTGTTATCACCTTGTTATGATAGATTTCTTCTCTGATTTCTTCTTGGTAGCCTTCTGATCTAATACTTATTCAATCCTTGAATGGTCTATCAATACTTTAACTTCACAACCCTGTCTAATCTTCAGATGTCTATATTGGCAACTACATGTGTGGTACATGTCAAAATGGCATCTTGACAATTCTTATATCAAAAGATTTTGACCTAATTAGGGTTATGGCATCATCTAGAAAACCTAAGATCTATGATCCAAATGAATAACCTAAAACATCATTACATAGGGATCATCAATAATTAAATGATTACATCCACATTTAATCTTCACCTCGATCTTTGTAAATTGTTTACCTTATATTTTATGTCATTACAAACTTTAATGTATTTCATGTATTGCTTGGTATGCACTGCATTCATCACATGGTAATTACTGTCACTCGGTATATATGAATGCTCAATTATAACTGTACTTGGTGCGTGGTAACCATATGTCTCGGTATGAGTGCTCAGTCAAGACTATGCTCGGTTAATATGATGTTTTGTTGTGTGCTCTGCTCAATTACTATACATATGTGTTGATTGACTAGAATGTTTTCTTCCTTTACCGATTGTATGTGTGACACTAATGAAAACATATAAACTAACATTCTCCCCCTTTGGCATTAGTGACAAAAAAACATATGTATCCCTTAAGCAAAATTTCAAAAAACTTCAAAACTGTATACTCAAAATTGTAAACTCCCCTTCTCTATGTGTCTTGGTAAGTATACATGCTATATACATATATTTCTCCCGTGTAAGTATACATATCTTCCCCCTTTTTTGGTAATAATGCCAAAACTTGTATATACTTACAACTTATCAAAAATGTTTTGATGGGTTTTCTTCAAGTTGGCTAAGAGGTTTTCCCATTCCTCTTTCAAATTGTCTAAGGCAATCTAATGCAAACCAACTTTTGCATGCATGTCGAATATATGATCTACTACAAATATCTCAAGAGTAGCTACTAGATCCTTAGCTTTCTTTACATTCCTCAACATCACCTCAATGTGTGGTAACAACTTTTCTTGTAGCTCGATTGTTTGATCCTTTATCTTGTCCTCTTCTCTTCTGAGCTCATTTATTAACCCATATATATGCTTTACTTTTTCATAATGTGTTTTAAATTTATTAGGGTCTATGAGTAAGCTTTTTGCACTCTTCTGAAAATCATCATCTAATTTCTTCATTTTTTCTTGTATCTCTGCAATGAAGGAATTAGTAGTGCAAAGTTTCTTCAAAGTGGTGATTATCTGTTGAATGCTAGTTTCTATTTCAATTATGGTTTCAAATAACTTCACCTTATAAATTTCCACTGCTTGGCTAGTTTTCTCTGCTATCTTGAATTGAACCTTTGATTCAACTCTCTCTTCAGTTTTCTTTTTAGCATCAATATTTGGAGATTTGATGTGCCCAATAAGTGTTGCAAGTTGGTCAATGATGAGAGTTGCGTCATCAACATTGACATCATGTACAACCTACATTAAGATCTCTCACATATTCTAGAACCTATTTGTGTTTACTCTCTTTCTTCAGCTTCTCCTGAGCTTCTTTCCTGGTGCATAATTCTTCATATATTATTGGGATTATGGAAAGGTGAGTTACTGAGAGGGGAGGGGTCTAGGGTTCTCAGGTCACATGAAGGTATCTCAATGACTTCATCTAAGGTGACCAGACCTTTACCATGTTTATTCTTCTTTTTCTTTTCCTACTTACTTGATATTAGGGATTGTCCATATGGAACTAGAGCTTTCATCTCTAGATTTGACTTTGTTTTCTTAGTGGAGACACTTTCCTCCTTTTCTTTCCCTTTTGTTATTCCCTTGGTCTGAGGTCCTTGGGCTTCAGGCCTTGTACCTATTGTAGAATCATCTACATTTTCTTATATTTATGTTCTTTTTTCTTCTGCCTTTTTTGTTTCAAGATCGATAGTCTCTTTGTTTCCTTCTTCACCCTACTCTTTGATAGTATCCATCTATTGCTCGAGTGTGTTCTCCTTGGGTTTCTCTTGTGTATAAATATCTATGGCTTGCACCAAAATCGGTAAGTTACCCGTTATTTTTACTATAGTTGCCTCGGTAGTCTATTCCTCTATGGTCTTAGCAACAACAGTAACATCTTCATCTTCTTTTACCTTGTCATCAGGATCACCTTTAGTGATGTCTTCAATTAACACTTCATCATTCCCGGTAATGACTAACTGTTTGGGAGTATCCTCTTTCTCTTTCTCAGTGTAGCCAGTAGGATAGAAGTCTTCTACATATGTTTCATCTTCTAGATGCTTTGTGTCTAATATGTGTATGGTCTCTTTAGTTGGCCTCTGTGCAATAAGATCAACATCATCATAATGTACACCTTTTCCATGTCCTGTGACACCTTTCTCAGGGATAATTGCTAGTGCAATTTATTATGTTTTAGTCTTGGACTTCAAATTTTTTGTCCATTTCTCTTTACTTTCTTCATCAACTTCCTCAAGTTTTCCCCGTAGAATTTTCATTTCTCTTCCTTTCATTAAAAACTTGTTGGCATATTCTTTCATTAAATCATCAATCTCTATAATAGATAGGTTTGACATTGCCAAAATCAATGATTGTTCCCTCATCTTCTTCTCGGTATGCAAGACATAAGTCCATCTTGTTGATACCTTATCATATAGCTCTTTTGGAATATAACTTGAAAATTCAACTTGTAATCATTTATACTTAATCATCATGTTGATGATTTCTTCCTCCAGTTTTTCTTGATCCTTGATTGACATATGTGCATACCGATTCATTTTAGGGTGACCTAGTCTACTCGTTTCTTTTATGTTCTTTACCAGCTCATCAATTGATTGTGCCTTATTAACAACTACTTTAAATTACCTATTATCCTCTTCATCAGAATCTATGTTATCTTTACCTCTTATCAGTTTTCTCCTCTTCTTAGGTAGTTGAGTGGATGCCTGAGTGCCTCTCTTCTTCTAATATGTCTTTGTCAATGTTGGCCTTTTGATTTTTACAATTCCTCATTTTGAAGGTGGGCAAACACCTATAGAGGATCTTGTCCTTGTTCATGTGGGGATCTCAACCTATTTCCTTTTTCCTTTTGTTGCCTTCACCGGTGTTTCTTGTATTTCTTTATCTGACTCAGTATCTTCTTCATGTTTACTATTACTGACTAGCAATTGTTCCTCGATTGCTTCTTCAATCGGCTTCTCTGCTTCTTCTTCATCATCACCAAATTGTTTTGCCAAAGTTTCCATCATCTTTTTTGATTTTCTACTCACTTTTACTCCAACTAAATCCATCTTGATTATTAGTTTTTATTTCTCATAGGTTCCAAACCTAGTTTCTTTCTTGTCTTTAGGCTCTTCAAGTAGTTCCTTTATTGATCTAGATGCTTGGTCAATGTCAAGTTCGTAATCCATAGGTGGAAACCATGCAGTCCATATTTCAACTACCTTAATAAGAGTGGTGTTGCTATCCACTAGAAAATAGATATCATCTTTGTATTGTTCGACTAACTGTGCAAGTATCCTACTTCTCTTATGTGTTCTTTCTTTGAATTTGCCAAAGTAATCATCCATTACTGTTTCAAAGTTTTGTCCTAAACTCTTTATGAAATCATTGATTTGCATAATAACCAGTTTGTTGACATCCCATTGAGCATTGCAAATTGAGGGAAATTAATTTTGCAAATAAAAAAAGATACATATTAATAACGATCCAAACTTGCAAGTGTTTGTCTTCGCAACTCTGATTGTCCTCATGTTTTCTTCTAGTTTCCCCAGCATCATCTCGATGAGGTCTAGCTGTAAACCTTTCTTCACAATTTTGCATTTTATGTCAATAGCTTCACATGGGACATTGATAGGCCTTCTATATTGGAATACTTTATAGGAAATTATATATGCTCCAAATCTAGTTTCAGGGTCATTGATTGTGTTTATTTGCATACCTCTACCATCCCATTCGACTCTTGTCAATTTCTCAATCTCACTCCTCAATGGGTGCATTAGGGCTTTCGCTTTGTCACTTGTTGGATAACCGATGACCATGTGAATAACATACTTTGTGATTTTAACTAGTTCATCCAGCCACATTTTTCCCTTGTGTATACGATTGAGTACTACCCTAATCCACTCAATCTTAAATTCCTTCAGAAAGTGAAGGGCATTGGTTAAACCTTTGATCTCTAGATGAGTATGTTGATCCTTCAGTTTCCCATCCACACAAAGTTCCTGGTAAGTGGATTGCAACTCAAAAATGCATATTTCATTGATCTTCCAATGAATGTATGACCAAATGTCCTATACCAACAAAATCCTAGGCGATATGCTAAAAAATGTGCCTTTCTCATCAACTTGTGATGTGACCTTGGGGTGTAGTTTATACTTTGGTTCTTCATATGTCGCACACTTGATCAATATAACCTTATTCTCACTGGCAGCCTTAGATTGAATGGTCTTTGATGAGGATGTCATCATTTTCAACAAATTTAGGGCTTTGCAAAAACTATATGTAAATAGCTCAATTTGCTTCAAACTTACTTGAATCGCTTCCAAATGGTTCATGAAATGCTCAAATCATTGTAAATGGATTGGAATCTCTTTTCTCAAATCTTGCTCTTTTTTCTCTAGTTTTGCTCAGGTTCGATGTGTGGAAAATGAGTTCACTTTCGACACGTATTTATACCTAAAAATATTTCTTGCTTAAAAGTTTTGCATTAAATGCTTCACCAACCACAACTCGGTTAACAATAAAACATTCATTTATCTCCTTTTGATACTCATCTTAGTGAACAATAACATTGCTTGGTTGACTACGCAACTCAGTTAACGGTAACACTTTCACCGACTAACAAACTTTCACTTGGTCATGCTTTTACTAACAATACTCATTTCATGTTCAAAAACATATAACAACCTAGTACATCTTATTTCATGCTGATTTGGTGTTCATCCAACAAATATAAAGGACTCATGTATGCTATAACTAATTAAAATCCAGTTTCCATACTTACTTGATTTGCGTAGGTGGAGGTGGTGAAATCACCTAACCCAAAGGATGAGGTGTCACTGACTGTTGTTCTTGTTCCTGCATTATCTTTAGTTGATCTTCTCCAAATTTGACTCATTTTCCTTATGATTCCATCAATGGTGTTTTCATTCATATCAACATTCAATTCTGGTGCTTGGTCTCTGCAATCTTTACTTAAATGACAGACCTTGTGACAATGCAGACATGTCATTCCAAATATTGTCCAATTTCTAGATTTTCCTCTCTAGTGTAATATCATACAATTTGCTACAATATGACCATACCTAACACATGTTGTGCAATTAACCCAAGTGTTGTAATCCAAAGTGTAAGAATTACCTTGCCTTCTTGGTTGATAGGTGTTATTATGTCTTTTCAGTTTCCAGACTTGTTTCATATTTGTCCTACATTCCTGGGATATATGTCCATGCATTTTGCAAGTATGACAGTGCTTTTCCATGTAGTGTCTCTTAGGTGACTTATTCATCTTTGATCTAGACTCATATTCTTGATGTCCATACTTGTTACAATTATAACAATAACCATCCAATTTAGGAGTAGAATTACGAATACCTTTTTCTTTTCTTTGGCAAACATTTATTGTGTGACCTAGTTTTCCATGGTGATAGCATGAGAGCTTCTTTGGCCTTGGATTTTCATATGCATTCTTTTGTTCAACTTGTTTTGATGACTCTCCCTGCTCAGTATAACCTAAACCAATAGTGTTGTCCAATCTTTTTTGATTGTTTAGAAATTCATCCCATCCTTTTGGTACTTTCTTCAATTTTCTTTATCATCCCATTATGTTAGTGTTACATCTTTACTTCATTCTTTATTGTTTCATTCTCTTCCCTTAATTCACCACTGTCTTCCAATTTTATAGCAAGTTCATTGTTTACTCGGTTGAATTCCTAACTCATGACAACCATCTGATTGGAAATTTCAAAGTGATGCTCGGTAAGCCTTAGTATTTCAAATTATTTCTCTTCTAAATTTTCAGTCATTTATCTTCTATCTTCAATAGCCATATTCCTTTCTTATTCAACTTTCCTAGTATTGTTCATGACTTCAATCATTCTTACCATTTGAGTCTCTTGTCTAATTTGCAATGCTTTCAATTTTTTGGTAAGGTGTTGATTCTTTTCAGATAGTTCCTTTAGATGCATCAGATATGCTTCCAGATCCTTCAGACAATTCTTCTATTTCTTCTTCTTAATAACTAGTCTCATTGTACCAAAATGCCAATTCCTTCCTTTTGACTAGTGACTCTCTCAGTTGTTCCTTAATGTCTTTAAGTTGTTCCATGAGAATCTACATCTCCAATTTTTTATTTTCAATAGTCGCATCAAGCTTGTACCTTTCCATCTTTAAGATCTTTTCTCTTCAGTGATTAAACTTCCTCAACAAGAGAACTAGCTCTGATACCAATTATTGGGATTATCAAAAGGTAAGTTACTAAGAGGGGAGGGGTGTATCAGTAACCTCAAAAAAAATTTAATTGAATCCTTATAACAATGTAATTCATTAACTGACTGACATGTTATCTTTCCATTCATTTAGAACATTACTAGAAATATGAAATACTTTCTAATCTAACATGTAAACATCCTTGAAACTTCATACACAATACACAAGTATTTTGGTATTACATAAACCCTTGTTAGAAGGTAAAAACTACGATGGGGATGACACCCACAAAAATTCACTAACTACAGTAATAAAGTTTTTCTATTAAGACTACAATGTTTGATCACTTCTGATGATCTTGCCCTGTTATCTAAGTAACAATAAAGATTTGTAAGTATCTACTTGGTTAAAGGATTTAAGAAACATAATTAAGTGTGCACTCGGTTAAGAGATTTACAAAAAGACTTGTTAGGTCTACTCTGTTAAGAGATTTAAGTTGTAGCAATGGTTAGAATGCAACATTAAATTTGATCTATATATAGATATGATAAGTACTTAGTTGTTATCACCTTGCTGTGATAGATTTCTTCTCTGAATTATTCTTGGTAGCCTTCTGATCTACTAGTGATTCAATCCTTGAAATCTTTGTCAATACTTTAACTTCACAACCCTGTCTGATCTTCAGATGTATGTATTGGCAGCTACTTCATTTGTGTTACTTGTCAAAATGACATCTTGACAATTCTTATATCAAAAGATTTTGACCTAATTAGGGTTATGGCATCATCTAGAAAACCTAAGATCTATGATCCAAATGAATAACCTAAAACATCATTACATAGAGATCATCAATAATTAAATGATTACATCCACATTTAATCTTCACCTTGAACTTTGTAAACCATTTTCTAGATCGGTGTAAACCGTTTACCTTGTATTTTGTGTCATTACAAACTTTTTTTTCTTTCCTGTATTGCTCAGTATACACTATATTCACCACTTAGTAAATTACTGACGCTTGACATATATGAATGCTTGGTTATAATTGTACTTAGTGCTCGATAACCATCTATCTCGGTATGAGTGATCGGTCAAGACTGTGCTTGGTTAATATGATATTATGTTGTGTGCTCTACTCGATTACTATACATAGTGTGTTGACCGACTGGCCTGTTTACTTCCTTTATTGATTGTATGTGTGACACTAATGACAACATATAAACTAACAAAACATTCTTATGTTTGATGGATCCAACTATAGTTCATGGAAAGAGCAAATGAGAGGATATATGATTTCAATCAGTTACAGTACCTGGAAGCATGTTGAGACAAAATATGTGTTATCTTAGAATGGCCTTAATACTCAAGATGAAATCATAGCCTATGAGGACAATGAAAAAGAGAGGTATGAGATCTTTAGCACTTTATCAAAAATTGAATTAGCTAAAGTCATTTCATTGAAGATTTCTTATGAAGTTTGGGAAAAGTTGAAAGAGATTTATGAAGGCAATGATAGAGTTAAGTTATCTAAGAAGCTAACAGCTAAGCATCACTATGAAAATTTGAAAATGGAAGAAGGTGAAGATATTAGGAGCTATTTTCAGAGAGTTGACAATGTAGTGAATGAAGTCAAAAATCAAGGAGGAAATATAACTGATGAAGGATGTTATGGATAAGGTCTTAATGTCATTATCAGATAACTACAATGACAAGATCTCGGCGATTTAGGAAGTATATGATCTGCAAAATCTTACCAGAGAACAATTATTTTCCACCCTGAATACATTTGAATTTAGCAAGTTTGGAAAAGATAAGAGAAGATCTGAGACAATATTTAAAGCAACAAAGTCAGAGGAAGATCCAGCTAGTGATGAAGATTCATATGAGATGGAAGAACATTTTCAAGGAAGCTAAAGAAAGGTACTGGAAAATACAAAGGTATATTACCTCTTAAATGTTTGTGATGTGAAAAGATTGGTCATTTGGTTACTAGGTGTCCAGAGAAATCTCCTAGGAAGAAGTTTAAGAAGTTCAATAAGAAAGCTTATTATGTTAAAGAAGATGATAGTATTTTGGATGATGAGTCAGAAATATAAGAATGTTTGTTTTATGCTAAAGAAGAAAAACTTAGAAATGTTATTTCTAACATTGCCTAGAAGTTGATGATAATGTTGAGACTACTTTGTATATTAGAAGGAACAAAAATGAATGGTTAATTGATAGTGGTTGTTCTAATCATATGACTAGTGATAAAAGTAAATTTGTAACACTTGAAAAATATGATGGTGGTCTTGTTAGATTTGGTGATGATAAGGTATGATATATTATTAGTAGAGGTTCTATTACTTTTGATGGGAAGATTAATACATAAAATGTTTATTATGTGAAGGGTTTGTGTTTTCATCTTTTCATGGATCAGTATTGGACAAATGTGTGAGAATGACTATGATGTTGTGTTCAAGAATGATGTGAGATTCAGAAAAGATTTGGAGCAATGATTGAAATTGGAAAAAGGACAAGAAGGAACATGCACCAACTAAGAGCTACAGAAGGATGTCTACTATCTTAGACTAATGACAGTTGGCTTTGGCATTGGAGGATGTGCTACATCATTTTTGACAATTTGGTACGAATAAGTTCATCACGTACAGTAAGAGATTTACGTAGATTGTGTAGACCAAACAATGTTATTTGTAAAGGATGTAAGGAAGGAAAGTAGAGAAGAGAATCATTGAAGGGAAAATATTATTCATCTACTGGTTTACTAGATCTAGTGCACACTGACCTATGTGGTTCTACCAAAAAAAGGAGTTTACAAGGTGAGAAATATTTCATACTTTTCATTGATAATTATTTAAGATTATCTTGGGTTGTATTTCTAAGAGAAAAATTAGAAGCATTTGAGAAGCTTGAGATTTTTAAAGCAAGAGTTGAGAATGAATGTGGTAGAAAAATTAAATGTTTGAGATCTGAGAAAGGAGGAGAATTTACCTTTGATGAATTTTAAAGCTTTTTGCAAACATGGTATTAAGAGATAGTTTTCAATGGCTAGAAAGCCACACTTGAATGGTGTAGTAGAAAGGATGAATCGGATAATACAAGAAGCAGCTAGGACTATGATGAAGGAAGCAAGTTTATTGGAAGTGGACTAGAGAGAAGTTGTTCATACAACTATGTATACACTTAACAAAGTTTTATATCAAAAGAAGTATAGCAAGACTTCATTTGAGTTATGGCATGGAAGAGCACCTAAAGTGAAGTATTTCAAGATTAATGGAAGTAGATGTTGTTAGATTAATAAAGTGTTTACTTATTAATTAAATCATATTGATTTAATTACTAATCCACTTATTATCTCTTTCTACTTAAGCTAAACTTTAGGCATATAATAATTGATTGCTTTATTAATTATTATCATGCAACCTAGGTTTGTTCACCCTTTTAGGGTTTTGATCTCCTTTTATAAGGATTGATCTCTCTTGTAATCTTATTGAGAAACATTCATTTTATTGAATTGCAACTTTTGCTTTTGCACATCAAGAATATCTCCTCTTTCATGGATCTATGCATCCAAAACTCTCTAGCTTCTTGCTTCTCTCTCTTTCTGTGATAGGTGTTTGCATGCAAGTGTTCTTGGGATCTATGGGTTGTTTACTCATCATCTCCAATATGGTATCAAAGCTTTAGATATGTTTTCCCCTATCCTCTTTCTAAGAGATTCGGCCATGTTCGTCAGATCTACAGTTTTAGAGGGTTTTCAGTTGGATTTGGGGGGACCTCTTTTTCTAGTCATGGCAAACGATATATCATTGGAAAGCTTGTTCTAAGACTTTTCTAGTGTTGTGAGTCATTTTTCCAGATTTTGATCCAGGTATATTTTATTCAGTTTCTTGCATTTTTACAATTTGGTGGATATCTTGGATGTTACAGGTCCTAGGGTCTTTTTCTTTTAAGGAATGCCTCATCTTAGGTTGTTCTTTTGTTTTAGCAGCCTTCTTCTTTGAGCAATGTATACTTTATTTTTGTAGCATTCTTTTATGCACATGCACTGAGATAAAGTGTCATTCTATTGCATATATGGGATCTTGCACATGTTCGTGCTCTATGTACTTGCACTCAATTATAAAGTGTCATGGGGGTTCGATGTTTTCCTTTTTTCCATCTACTTTTGTCATGTGAGCATTCCTCAATGACATTAGCCTCAGTTATCTTTATATGTGTTTGTACTCTCTTTGCACCTTCGATGTTTCAGATTCTTCTTCATCATGCAGTTCATATTGGACGATCTTTTCAGTGTACTTGTCATTACTCCATTGTCAACATTATGGGGGGGGTTTCTACTATTGGTTCTACCACTTCCTTGGTTCTATAGTGTGAGCTATGTATTCAGTATTTGATTCTATGTACTAGAAAGATGTAGTGGCTGGGTACTTATGCATTCTGGTGAGATGGATCATTTACCATATGGACACTCTTCTCTTTCATATTTTTGGATGCACTCTTCCAGATTTGATTGATAAACTCTTCAGACTTTTGGTATTTTTATGCCATATGTATTTTCAAGTTTATTTGTTTGCCTTTGTTTGACTCCTGATTCGAGTAGTGTCATTTGAGGGCACTCGCACATATTACAGTATTCTATATCTTCGACTTCAGTTGTTTGCCTTTGTTTGCCTCCTGATTCAAGTAGTGTCATTTGAGGGAACTCATGAAGATTATAGTCTTCTCTACCTGGTCATATTTTAGTGGAGGATCTTTAGATCATCAGTTACTTATTGACAGAGTTTGCAGCTTCTTTCTTCAGTGATGTTCTATATGTTCATCCTTGATCTTATTTTCTAGAATATTTCCTAGTTTTGGAGGCTTCTTCAGTCCTTCAGACCAGTCTTCATCTCTTTTTGGAGTAGATTTTTCCTATGTGGTTTTCTCTATTTCTCCGCTTTATAGAGACTCTCTTTTGTACTTGGGTACCTGATCAGACATTTTGTTGCCAGGACCCATTTTCTTTCAGTAGTTCATTCTAGGTTTTTAGGTTCTCCCAAAGTTTATCTTAAGGGAGGTGTTAGAGTAATAAAGTGTTTACTTATTAATTAAATCGTATTGGTTTAATCACTAATCTACTTATTCTCTTTTTCTACTTAAGCTAAACTTTAGGCATATAATAATTGATTGCTTTATTAATTATTATCACGCAACTTAGGTTTGTTCACCCTTTTAGGGTTTTGATCTCCTTTTGTAAGGATTGATCTCTCTTGTAATCTTATTGAGAAACATTCATTTTATTGAATTGAAAATTTTGTTTTTGCACATCAAGAATGTTTCCTCTTTCATGGATCCATGCATTCAGGCTTCTCTAGCTTCTTACTTCTCTCTCTTTCTGTGACAGGTGTTTGTATGCAAGTTTTCTTGGGAGATTTGGGTTGTTTACTCATCAAATACAATAGATGTTACATTCAGAGAGATGAGGACAATCAATTACATAGCAGATGAAGGTATATTTTTGGGATATTCTATAAGGAGAAAAATATACCAGTGTTACAACAAGAGACTGAATAAAAATTTTGAAAGTGTGAATGTGAAGGTTGATGAGTATTTTCAAAAGATTCTTGAGAAACAAATTGAATATGAATCTAATAAAGGAGACAAAGGAAAAGAAGACAAGAAAGAAGAGGAAGAGACAAAACAGGCTTCGACTTCTATAGCTAAGAAACCATGGTATGTACAAAGCAATCATTATGAGAGTCAGATTATTGGTGATAAGAATAGGAGTTGTTACCAGGAGTAGAGTGGCACAAGGGAAAGTTTTTTTGTGTTTACTTTTTGAAATTGAGTCTAAATCTGTAGAAGAAGCATGTAATGGTCAAAATTGGGTAAGAGCAATCAAGGAAGGACTTGATCAAATAAAAAAGAATCAAACTTGGGAACTTGTACCTAGACTAGCTGATAAGAATGTAATTGGTACAAACTAGATTTTCCAAAACAAACTAGATGAGAATGGTAAGGTAATAAGAAATAAGGAAAGATTAGTAGGCAAAGGTTACACTCGGATTAAGGGTATTGATTTTGATGAGACTTGTTCTCCTATTGCTCAGATGGAGGCGATTTGAATATTCTTAGCATGTGCAACATATAAAGATTTCAAAGTTTATCAGATGGATGTCAAGTCAACATTCTTAAATGGAGAACTAAAGGAAGAAGTTTACATTGAACAACCAGAAGTATTCACATTAGAAGGGAATCCAAATGTTGTGTGTAGATTAAAGAAGGCATAGTATGGTTTAAAGAAGGCACTAAGAGTCAGGTATGGTAGGTTGGACAAATATTTCAAAAAGGTTCGGCGAACAACAATTTTTACTATGAGATTGATTAAGATCATATTCTAATTGTTGTTATTTATATTGATGACATTATTTTTAGAGGAAAAGATGACTTATGCGGGAGATTTAGAGGAGATACAAAAGGACTTTCAGATGTCTATGATTGGTGATTTGAATTTCTTTCTTTTATTGCAGGTACATTAGAACAATAAAGACATTTTCATTTCTCAGTCCAAGTATGTCAAGGAATTGTTGAAGAAAATTAGCTTGGAGAATTCTAAACTAGTATGTACTCCTATTGTTAACAGATGTAAGTTGACTGAGGAAGATGATTCATCAAAAGAAGATGCAAGTACAAATTAATGATTGGAAGATTATTATACCTGACTTCTACTAAAATAGATATTATGTATGCAGTATGTTTGGCAACCAAATTTTAGCAAGAATTGAAAGTGACACATGTTATGGCAATAAAGAGGATTTTTAGATTATTGAAAGGAACAAAAGAGTTTGGATTATGGTATCCAAAAAATTTAGATTTTACATTGATATCTTATACTGATGCAAATTGGGTAGGTTGTCTGGATAACCAAAGAAGTACTAGTGGTGGAGCTTACTGTCTTCGCTCCCAGTTGGTTTCTTGGTCAACCAAGAAGCAAGATTTTGTAGCATTATTAACTATTGAATCAGAATACATTGCAACATCCTTATGTTGTACTTAGGTATTATGGATGAAATAGACTTTGAAGGATATAGGTATAAATTTTGATGAGATGATTTCAATTATGTGTGACAATACCAGTGCTATAAAAATTTCAAATAATCCAGTTCAACATTTCAGAACGAAACATATATCTATCAGCTGTCATTTTTTTAGAGAGAAGGTATTGAAGAAAGAAGTGAAACTTGAGTATGTGCCTACAAAGGAGAAAATAGAAAACATATTTACAAAACCTTTGTGCAAGGATACTTTTGAGTATCTCAAGGGCAAGTTGGGCATTCTGGCCCTTCCTAGTGTTCTCTAAATGCACCAATGTGTGCATTGGTCCAATGAATTGCATGCTTATTCTTTTCTAGATCAATGCTTGGCGGCTTCCTCTTAGGGGGAGCAAAGTGAGTTAGTAAGGGGGAGTTTTGACCCTTTGTCATTGTTGTCAAAGGGGAAGAAAAGTGGAGAACACCAAAATTTGATGCTAATATCCTTTGACAGTGAATTGATAGCTTTATTATTGATGAATGTTGTCATCAATGACAAAGGGGGAGAATGTTAGAATGTGAGGTTGATGTTATTCATGTTGTTGTCATTAATAGTTTTCATTGATGTTAATATATCTGATGTATAGATGTGGTTCATTTATGATTTAATTATTTTGATGTATCGGTTGATGTGTCTACCAATATCTGACAGTCCCAACCGGTGTTGAGAGGGGAGGGGTGAATCAGCACCTATAAAAATTCTTCTAATAAATCTGATGAATTATACCTATAACTCTAAGCTAAACAGAGTCAAGCATAAAATAACATCAAGCAATCAATCACACAGTGACATCAAATTTATCATGTGGAAACCCAATTTGGGTGTGTTGCCCCACTTTCGTTCTTCTCACTTTAAAACAAAAGTGAATACCTTGTGCTTAGATAGAGTCATGAATTTTGGGATAATAAAATGAAGTCTAAGTCTAGATTTTCCCTAGGATAGGTGGTCTTTATCGAATACTCCCCTCATGCTTCTTTTTGCTTTTAAGTTGGGTTGGTTTTTAATTTCATCCTAGGAATGGGTAAGTTATAGTTCCTAATTCGATAAAGACTTTTATTCTTTCAGTTCTAATTGATGGTATTCATATGGATGTGAAGCTCTAAAATAACATTTTTCCCCTTTATTGGAAAATTGAAAATCGCTTTCTCCTCGGTGGGTTCCGACCCATGAAGGTAATTTTCTGCAGGATGCTAATACAAGAATCATCAAACGCACAAACAAGGCCTGGAGATCGAGATTCTTGAGTTGAGAGAAAGCTGGGTCCAGAAAAGTAGCTTGGCAAAGAGACTATAGCAAATTCTCCGCTTGCGGAGTTTCTCTTACAGAGGTAGTTTTCCGAGAGATAGTCGAAAGTGTATCAGAGGTTCCTGAAGGCCGAGCATTGAAATTTTGAAGAGATAAAACTAGATCCCCGCATAAGATAAAGTGGTCTCAGAATATGAAAAAGTGAGTAAGAGATCTTCTTCAGAGAACTGGGTTTCAGCTTCTCCTTCCTCGGAGAATCACCTGAGGAGGTCGATTTTTGAGAAGTGACAACTTGTGAATAAATGAGCATGAGAAATCCCAGAGACCAAATAGTCAAGTATGATGAAGGTAACCCGCTTTGATATCTAAAAGAAATTGCTAAAGAAATGGGTCAGTTGCTGATTTTTGGAAAATCGCTTCCCAGCTTCTCCACAGTCAGGTTTCTACCTTTGAAGTGAGTTTTCTGACAAAGGCCCCAAATTGAGAGAAGTGGAAAAGTAAAAATCCACTGCGTCAATAAAGTTACCATTACAGCTACTTCAAATGGGTAAAAGTGGTTTCCTGAGACCGTTAATAAGACGCATTTAATTCAAATCTTAACGTTGGAATTCTAATAGATGTTTTTTAAAAATCTCACTCATGTGGTGCGAGATATGGAAAGTAACGGTAAGGAAGCAGGCTGTTTATAAAAGACTAAAGTGATCAGTCAAAAATTACCATTTGTTCACATCTTCTCCATATGCCTTTTTATTCCTCATGGTTTTACGAATCATCTGCCAGCATACTCCAAAGCTTCCTAATAGTAAATCAAAGGTAGAATCAAAAGCTATGGCCATTAGATTCTTGGGTTTTGATGGGTTGAATGGGATTACATCCAAGTGGCATAATTTGACGGATACATCCCTTAGATTCTACGATCTGGACAATTTGCATGGAATATTAAGCAAAAAAAATCTTCACCTAATGACAAAGAAGCTCAAAGCGAGTGGTTTGGTCGAAGCCACTGGATTTCCTGTTGCAGTACAAGCTCCGAACTGATTTGGGAATGTATAACTAGATTCAACCCGAATACGAAACATATTTTGCTGCTAGATGACACAATACTCATCTCCATCGACAAAGAGTTTGTGTAGAACAGTCTCCATATCCCAAAGCGAGCGAAATTTTCAAACATGACCTTCTCGGTCGTAGTATTGGAATATAATGAGAAGAAGATGAGGTGGAGGAAAAAGATCATGAACTCGTGGTTCTAGAAGCCCAGAAGCATAAAATGAATAGTGCCAAAGACACTTTTTGGGATAGATCTGAAGGCCAAGATCATCGACATCCTGGTGCTACTTCATTGGATAAAAGGTGAGAGTGACGCATTGAATTTCATAAAACACTTCTTCTTGGTCTAGGTAATATGTGTTGAGCATCATTATATAGACTAGCCTCAAGTGGTAAGTGAAAATATTTCTAATGCCTTGAATCTCGCCAAGTACCAGTACAAATTTTATATGTCTTCCTATTTGATCTATGTTTTAGCTACATTGCAAGTATGGTCAGGACTTTGTAGGTTAGAAGAATTTGAAGATGATGTGAAAATTTATGATTTCTTCCCTCATTTGAAGTTACAAAATAGCTATGCCAAGTTCATTAAAGTTAATGACTCATTTACAATGAGGTTGTGCAGAGAGTTACAAGGATGCCCAAAGCGAAGATTCTCACCAGAGGCCATGGAATTCATCACCTAATTTTGGAGTTTCTTCATTCAATTTGCTAGTTTCTCATACCTTCGTCTTGCAGGTTTTGATGATTTCCCCATGAAGCTGCCAAGGTACCCCGATGACATGATTGTGCTCGTATAGGTGATCCGGCAGATGTTGCAAGTGAATCTGATCAGTGCAGGAATTAAGAAGAAAAGCTATGAATGCCATGTCACCACTAGAGCGTACAACTATGCATCAAGATCAAATGCTAAGAACATGATGAAGACATTTGAGAGAAAATATAAGCCAGAAATGTATGAAGTATTGAGGCCATAATTTGATCCAGTAAGTTATGCCAAAAATCATCTATAGATTGGCACTGTGGTCAGGCATATCCTCGAAATCGAAGATTATTGGGCGAATTGCAAGGATGAGCTAGAGAGAAGAGAAAGGTTTTACTCTAGGTTGACTATTGAACAAATCAAGTTGTTTAATGTCAACATTAATGTTGAAGGCATTGTTGATGATGGAGAACACATGTACAATGACACATATAGAGATCAAATCAAGCCCTACCCTATGAGCTTAGAGCCATTTCAAGGTCAAGCTATAGAAGATTTGGAGACCTTAACGGCTAGAGTCATTAAGAGAATTGATAAGTGGGTTCAATGGATGATGGGAAGGAGAAAGAGATCTAGAAAGCCTACTCCTCAACAAGCTCCTGCAGTCGAGCCAGTGAATGCTCCTGCATCCTCCTCTTTGCCAACATTGTTTGTAGCCAAAGGACGAGCTCAACCAGTAGGTGGAGATGATGAACCACCTGAAAAAGAGATCCCACTTGAGAAGACTTGTGGAGCAAGTTCACCTCCAGTCATCGATTCAAATTAAGAAGCTGAAGTTGAGAAATCCGACAAGCTGACGGAAGAACCTGTTGGGACCACGAAACCAAAGTAGCAAGCACAAGGGGGAACCATTGAGATACAGGGTGACACTCCTAGTAAAGGGGCCCTTTCCATTGTCGAAGTTGGCGATGATAGTAGCAATTTGGAAACTAAAGAGATGGATGAGCACTTGGGGTCTCGTCAAAAGGAAAAGAGCATTTATTCTCCACAGGTTAATCCTTTTGCTTCCAAGCCTAAATCTTCTCCTCCTGTTATCAGGAAATTATTTGTTGAAGATTTAATTTCTGCAACAAAAGTTACAAGTGTAGAATCATGGCTCGAGAATACTCTGGAGTGGAAAAGAAAAAGGCTTGAGCAAGGTGCTCCCAATGGTGAGATATTCTCACAAGCGATGCAGTCAGGTTCATCTGTAAGCAAGGCTAAGAAGACTAGGACTCTGACCACTCTTGGTCAAGATCCAGACATAGGACACCTGACTATGGAAATAGCCAAGTCACTGAAAGATGGTAGAATTGAAGATCTTATTGCCTTGGATTTTGCACTCCAGTCCTTAGACATGGGGCTCGCCCGCCATGATACAAAAGTGGACTTGTGGAAGTTTAGTAACATCTTGATCAAGGAAGAGCTCGAAGAACTCAAAGTCACTAAGACTCAGCTCAAGGTAGAGATCAAACAAATGACTAGCTTCATCAAGCAGTTGGTCGCTCCTGTAGCAAGTTTACCCAGTTCTCCGACAACATTTGATCCTGTTGTAGCCGAGAATCAGGCCATAATTGCCAAATTGCAAGAAGATAGGCATTTTAGGCATATTGGCAGGAGGTGGATCAAACGACTTAAGTCTGAAGGTCTGGTAGCCATTGAGCAGCTCGAAAATGTTCTTTTGAAGTTAAAAGCAGAGAAGGATTCTCTCAAAGAACATATGCAGACACTCACAACAGAGAGGTTGAGATGTGAAGAATGCATAGTGCTAGTCGCAATGAAGACTAAGGATGCAATCAAGGCCAACATATTGTAGAAAGGAGATGAACCCCTAATCGAGTGGCTCCAAGGGGTAGAATTCAAAATGGAGATGATAATCAAGGCAGAGACGAAAATGAAAGCGACCGATGAAGAGGTCACCAAAGAGAAAAGTAAGATCTTTGTATATCTGACAGGTCTTCACTCCGAGTCACAAACTAGCGGAGATGGAAATAGCCCGATTGGTATAACCAATATGCAGATGTCATTCTTTGACTACTTGGACCAGCTTCTAAAGTTATCTGGGTCTCATCTTGATAGAATACATGATCTTCAGCAACTCAGTGGATGCATATACAAAGCCATGGAGAAGATGCAACCCTGAAAAGATGTTGCAAAATGCATAGAGAAAGATCATGCTTGCTGGCTCATAAGATTTAAAAATGTTTACATTCCTAATTCTGAAAGGATGATTCTGATTCTTGCGGCCGCTAAAGCTCACAAGGCTAAGTTGGAGAAGGGGAAGAAATCAGAAAAGAACAAATAATTTCCCCCTTCCTCCTTTTTGATATGTATCATATAGTCGGTAAATGACCACTTTTCATTCACCGAGCTTTGTAGAATATGAATTCATTCGATGGATTTTGTAACAGCTTAATTCTTGAAGCCTATATGTAACACTTTGAAAATCAATGAAAAGGTTGGCTAATTTTTGGTGTGAAATACATCTTGTTGCGGAGTCAATCTAGAATGTCTTTTGTGTCATTTATTTACTGTTCCATGCTTTTGTAAGTTTGAATGTTTTTTTTCCTTAAGTTGGATTGAAATTAGAAAATAGACAGAGTTATGTTTCTACTCTTTAGTGCAACTAATCTACAGTGATCGAAGCATCACTTGGAGGTTGGGAAAATACTCATATGTCATGTTTTAGATTAGATTCATCTATGTTGTTCTACTGCATTTTCTTTCATTCGAATAGGATTCATTGTTGCATTCCCACTGACGTGAATTCATAAGTATTGTGAAATCACGAAGTTGGTTAGAGTTAAGCTCAAAATCTTTGTCTGGATTAGTTTCTCACCAAGGGCTAGTTCGGTTACCTCTTTTGTTCTCTAGTCAAGAACATACCCTATTAAGATTTAGAAAAAACAAAATTCGTTACATATCTTTTACATAAGGGAGTTGTACCTGTTAAAATTTAGAGGAAAGTTAGTTGAATAGATAACAACTTTCCAACTGTTCGTATTCACATTGTTTCTTAAGAGATTTTGGGCAAATAAAGAGTTAAATCTAAAAAGAACAATTTGTTTACCAATAGGGTGAAAACCATGGTGTGAAGAGACTAGACCTCACAAATTCTGCACTCTTCTGAAGTGCGCCTTGTTAGGAGCCTTCCTTGTTAGAGGATTACAACGCACTATTAGATGCAACTCGATTAAGGGATTTGTTACAATAAGGTCGGTTAGTGCCCGTTTGGTTAGAGGACTTGGAACACCTTACAAGATGTCACCCGGTTAAGAGATTTGATACAAGGGATTTGTTAGAATCCACCCAAATACTGAGATTTAACTATTGTAATTGTTAGAGAACAATAAAAATATTGACTTTTTACAAATGGCTTTGAATAGCTTGATAAGATCTCTGTTATGCTCAACTGAGAAGCATCACTGGTAGTCGCATGTGTGTTCTCCTTTGTTGTGCTTTTTTGCACTCTTCTCTCTCTTCTTTTTTTTTCTATTCACCCTAGTTTCTTAAGCATACATGTTCACTCTTTTCTTTGGCAGAATGAAGGCAACCTATATTCTCAACAAGCAAAATAATATATAGAGTTTTTTTCCCTAATTGCACCTCTCATGCATGACCTAATTACAGATCCCTTTCGGATGCATCACTCGGTGGAGTATTAGTTCACTGAGGAAACATTTGATGCATGCTCTTGCTTTATCTATTTTAAGAGGAAAAACAATAGATGTGTGTCAAGCACCTTTCCTTCACAAGAGATAACTTCTTGTTTTAAAGCCACATACTTCAGCTTTAAAAACTTTAAACACACCTCGAACTAATCACCATGATAACTCAAAGTCATCCAGATTTAGTGCAATAAATCTTGGTTAAAGAGTTGATTCAAACAGATAGTTGACTATGACTTCCCCGGTTCATCTTTTCCTACCAAAGTCATCTCTTGATCGGTTGAGATCCTTATGTAGTGAACATGTAAGAATTTTAACTTGTCACGTTTCCTTCCTCTGTTCACTGGTTGCACCTTTTCCTCGGTTGCATAGTTGACACCGGTTGTACCCATGTCCTCGGTTTAATCCCTTACTCGGTTACTCAGTTGTTGATGCACTTTGATTAGTAATCGATTGCTCTTGATTAGCAGATATAGTCTTTTCTTCCTTGCATAGTGTTACCGGTTTCCAAACCAACCTCTTTCCATAAAGATCTCCTTAGATCTTTGGACCTTAGATTAAGATGACAAAATTGATGGAAATTGTCATTGATGTCAAAATCCTATTGCATTCAGATTATAAAAGACAATGTATTGTATTCAGACATTTTGATATGAAAGGCTAGAATAGAGAACATAACATATTAGCATATTAAAAGGTTATGTATATAAAATACAAACAGAACAACATATATATTAATACTATGCAGCAAAGAATATTATGCATCCATACATAGTACAGCAAACAGAGAACATACAGTGGTTATTCAAGGAGTTCTTATAGTTATAACAGTGATGTTGGATATAGTTCACTTTCAGGTGCTGTATATCTACCAGCCCAAGGAGCATATTACTAAAGTAACTGCAAGACAAATGCCATATACGAACAAGAGATATATACACTGAACCGTAATGAAGACTAGACTAGAGATCAATTGATGTATGCCTTATCAAAGAATACTAACTATCGAAGGAAAACATATACAGTTTTTCTTGACGGCACAGAAATTAATTAAAGGTTATGCAGCGTGCACAACATATAGGAAGAAGTATCGGAAGAGTATTAAATCAGATAATAACAATATACTATGTATACGTTGCACATAATTCAGCATATATAAAATACAAATAAGTATATTTAGATATGTATTCAGAATAAAGAGACATTTTTATTAGCAAGTGTAGTGTTATTAAAATAGTGATCCATACCATCAGCAGCAGAAGATACCATATATGATACATGTGCAGCAGATATATATTATTTGTCATTGAAGTTTGGTGTCAAAGAATTTGTGAAAGCGTTAAGTACTGAGGGAATAAGTAACAGAAGATATATATTATATTTTTCATTGAAGTTGTATAAAGGCGTCAAAGATCTGTGAAGGCGTCAAAGTGTATATCGAAGGTTGATGTATACAACGGATACAACAAAGAACAGCGACAAAGATTATTTTCTATAGCGTTTTGAATATAATATTAAAGGTTTATATAAAACATATATTATCGAAGGTTTTGGTAATGCAGCGGCCAAGGTAAGATATTCGAAAATATTAATCAAAGTTATCAGATATATAAAAGAGTTTTAAAGGAAAAGAAAGCCTTTTAAAGTTTTATTTAATTAAATAAAGGATTATTAACTTATTTTTAAGTTAATAATATTTCAATAAAAGAGACATCCTTTCAAACTAAAAGGTCATAACTTTTAAATAAAGGGACATAATGTTTCAATCAACAATTTGAAAGTATAAATATTCAAGACTTATTTTGAAAATAAAAATAAGTCAGCATGTGAATATAAAAGGAAGAGCAGCAATAATATAAAGGAGAGAAAAATTAAAGATTATATATTTAGATTTTTTGAATATACTATTATAAGGATATATATATTTGAGAATTAGAAGAAAATATTGGCTGACTTAAAGAGCAGATTGTGTCCATCATCAGTTGAATTAGCAGCAGCATTCAGGTGGAAGAAATTTTGAATCTGGATAGGAGTTGGTGCTTAGAATCTGGACAGGGGGAGTTGGTGCTTCCAGTAGGTCGGTGCCTATGAAGTGTGGGAGTTGGTGCTTCCAGTGAGTCGGTGCTCATAAATTTAGAGGTTGGAGCCTCTAGTAGGTTGGTACCTACAAAACATTGTAAAAGAACAATATTATATAAAAGCAAATTATTTTGTGGTTTTCTCCCATATTGGGTTTCCACGTAAATTGTGTTCATGTGCATAATTGTTTATTTGAGTAATTGAAGTTATCTTTGAATAAAAGCATTTAAATTTAAAAAAGGTTATTATACTGATTCACCCCCCCCCTCTCAATATAATCGTGTGCTCTTCAATTGGTATCAGAGAAAGGTTCCTTCTATATAGCCTAATCGCTTGAAGGTAGATCTAAAAGAGCACAAATGGCTGAAAGTTTCCAAAACAAGGCACCAAATTTTGATGGGACAAATTATGCATTTTGGAGTATAAAGATGGAAGCATATTTAAATGCTATTGGATTCAATGTTTGGCAATCAGTATGTTAGCAGTTTTTCTTGTATCCCTCAACTCTAAAAGAGAAACATGAAGACCAGACCCGGGGATTTTTGTCCAGCAACACAAATCTACTTGTTCATACAAACTGAGGGGCAAGAAAAGACTAATTAATGAGGATTTGATCCTCCTTCTGCTTCGAGTTCCACACACTCAGGCGGGTGCACCTAAAACATGATAAGATCTGCATACATATAACTCACTAGCTAAAACCCTTTATGCAGACATGAAAATCGGTGGATAATTCTTAGACTTATAAAACATGGGAGTCCAACTCAACCAGTCTTATACAGGATCCCACCTGTATGATCTGCTAAGAACTAGAAAAATGGTCAATGTGATAACAAAGATAAACTCCTTCTTCTCTTCGAGCTTTGAGCTCAGGCAGGCTAACCCTTGGATTCATTTCTTCAAAGAATCACTAACAACACTTGTATTTATGAAACACAAGACATAAACATGAATGCTCTCAAACATGAAATTAAAGATGGATTGAATTTTAAAGGTTGATGATGAAAACTGCAAAGCAAACCAGGACCAGTGCCTTGTTCATTGGGTAACAGAGTCATACAAACATACATTCGCAGAAAACCTTAATCCCAAACTCAAAGAAACCAAGTGAAGTGCCTTACAAATCACTTCTCTCACTCCAGTTCTTGGACATCGAATTCATATACAAACCTATAATTCTCAGAATTTAAAATCAAGACTTACTCTCTCCTTGAAAGAAACTTGAATTCAAACTCACAGGTACCTTATAACTGGTATACTGACATGCCTTACAAATCAATACACAAGAATTAAGATCATGCATACAAAGACATCAAACAAGAACTGAATCGGGATTCCCATTGTTCTCATTAAAATTTATCTGTAACTGTACATTTACAATACAAAGACACCAGAAAATAAGACCCAAAGCCTGGAAGCTGCTCTGCAGCATAAATTTCAACCTCAAAGTGACCCTTCCCAGTGAATTTTACACTTAAGCATTTTCTGACTTAGAGACCTAGAAACGAACTGATGCAAACCCATTTGAACATGCCATCTAAGGACTCAAAACAACTTGATAGGATGAATGCAAAGCAATAAACACATAGACCTCAAGATATGACCCCAAATAAGCCCATACTAGCATGCAATACAAAGCCAAAATGAGCACCTAATCAAAATTTTACATGGTACCTCAAAACTGCATTTTGAGTACCAACATTGGCTCTGTCTGGGGATGGTTGAGCGTAAGATCAGCACAAGAATCTCAGAATCTCTTGGAAGAGCAGACCACCCCAAAAACTAGCTTCTCCTTATCACTCCAAAAACAACTTCATCTTCTTATTCCTCCAAATCCATTATTAGGTTCTAAGGCTCCTTTATTGAAAGAAACTACACTGCTGCTGAAAGGAAAGCAACTACAAATGTACAAACTTGAAGCTTATTTACAAAGGCTCAAAGCCCTGAAACTAAAATCAGTCCTTACCCCGATCAAATAAATAATTCTCATCTCCATACAACGGAGGCAAACTGAGATCATATGTTTCATCCAGCCGATTAGAAACATCATGATTCACTTTCAGCATAATACAAGAAAAGTGATCAATACACTCACCATTATCTGGCAAAGGAAAGCTATTAGGATACCATGGGTACTGATCATTTTGTGACACTAGAACATCACCCTCTTTATTTTGACTGTCATGCTAAAAATTGGAGCATTCCAACTCAGCATCACGACTGGGAACACCATCATTTCGATCATTAGTTTGCAAGAAAAAATACAGCATTTCTATCTCATCACTTTGCAAACCAACATAACACTTTTCAGAACAAAATTCTGATTGCATAAGTTTGGGAACATTTTGCTGATCACAAATTATATCAGCATCATTTGGAAGGGAACAAACTCCATCAATGAGTAACTCATTGGGCATTAGACAATCTGAGAATACACTTTCAGATTTACCACTTTCTCCAGCATCAAAACGTAAACCAGAACCACAATCAACAAGTTCATGCAAATCTAAACACTCACTAGCACACTCATCATTGTATTCATCAAAAATGACATTATCAAAACTATGACAATGAAATGCACTTGAATCTTGCTGATTTAAAATTGGAGAAAAGATGTCAAGATATGTTTCACTCATCATGCCATTGTCCGAATCACTTTCATCAAAATTTATATTCACCGGGCATGGAATTATGGAAACAAACTTAGTACCATACCTTTGAAAATCAGCATCCAAGAAATTTGAAATCTGCTCACAACTTAGCAAGCACTGAACATCACATTTCATCTCCTCATTTTTACCGCTGATGCTGCAAATCTCTTTTCCATTTGAAGCCGGGACTGAATTTATTTGTCTCACATTACCTTGTGTGAAGTAACTACTACAAGAACTAACATCTGCATTATATCCATGTTCTTCATGTTCACACAAAGCATCACTAAACTGAAACAAATAGTCATTAACATCATGCTGAGAAGAGGGGAAATCTACAAGCTCAAGGAAATCATTATCAACTGAAGATTCATTTTCCACTCCTTGACATTTATAAGTTTCATCATTAGCACAATAACCAGCACTACAACCATCATAGGACTCAGCATCCCCAAATGAACTAGACTCAGCATCATTGAATTCAACATTTATAAAAGAGTCTGTCCAGTCCTTAACATTTTTTAGTGCTTCATCCTTTAAGGACGCAGTCCAACTAATTGATTCAGGCATCGAAAGTTCTAGAAACATCTCAGCATACTGAGATTCATGAAAATCTAAACCCACAGGAAGCTCACTACATGCAATAAGAAACTTCTTGTAATAAGATAATGTAGATTCTTCATTTATTTCTCCTATTGCACATCTTAACATCAATACACAATTATGCTGAATCTTTTGATTTATCAAATGAAGTTCATCTTTATAGCTCTCTAAATCTGACTGAGAGTTTTCAGATCTAGAAACATTCTCTTGATTTATTATAGCTGGGACCTCCATTTTAGCACACTGGCAGAACAATAGAGCTTATTCTCATGATAGTATTTCTATCCAAACTCATGCAACTAGTGACTCCACAGACCACTGCATACTTCTGATACTCTTTACAATAACTGAAAACTTCAAATTCAGAAATATGACTCCAACTTCTTAAAATTATTTTCCCTTTTCTTAGTGACTAATTCACCTATTTAGGGACTGATTTTGTACTTTGATAAAAGTTACCTCGACGTGTTGTCGCTGGTGTAAAATAATGATCTGAAGCCTTCCTCAAATCATCTCTCAAAATTTTATAGAGCCGCCACCTCTTTACAGAGGACAAATTCTGAATCAGCTGAGAGATTTTATCTCAGATCTGAACCTTCTTTCTCAGCAAACAACTTCACAGGATGCACTGTTTGCCAGGATCACCAAATTCATTGCAATTCATATTACTACACACTGATCAAACAGAGATTTAGAGTCGCCACTCTCATTCAGTGAGAGAATATAACAATTTTTTAAAAGAACTAGACTCTATAACCAAACTGGACCAGACCCTGGGATGATTCAGCAAAGCAAGGAATTGAACATCTTAACTTGCTGTCATGTATTTCTTCCCCAGTAGAGTCGCCAATTTGTTAGCGGTTTTCCTTGTATCCCTCAACTCTAAAAGAGAAACATGAAGACCAGACCCGGGGATTTTTGTCCAGCAACACAAATCTACTTGTTCATACAAACTGAGGGGCAAGAAAAGACTAATTAATGAGGATTTGATCCTCCTTCTGCTTCGAGTTCCACACACTCAGGCGGGTGCACCTAAAACATGATAAGATCTGCATACATATAACTCACTAGCTAAAACCCTTTATGCAGACATGAAAATCGGTGGATAATTATTAGACTTATAAAACATGGGAGTCCAACTCAACCAGTCTTATACAGGATCCCACCTGTATGATCTGCTAAGAACTAGAAAAATGGTCAATGTGATAACAAGGATAAACTCCTTCTTCTCTTCGAGCTTTGAGCTCAGGCAGGCTAACCCTTGGATTCATTTCTTCAAAGAATCACTAACAACACTTGTATTTATGAAACACAAGACATAAACATGAATGCTCTCAAACATGAAATTAAAGATGGATTGAATTTTAAAGGTTGATGATGAAAACTGCAAAGCAAACCAGGACCAGTGCCTTGTTCATTGGGTAACAGAGTCATACAAACATACATTCGCAGAAAACCTTAATCCCAAACTCAAAGAAACCAAGTGAAGTGCCTTACAAATCACTTCTCTCACTCCAGTTCTTGGACATCGAATTCATATACAAACCTATAATTCTCAGAATTTAAAATCAAGACTTACTCTCTCCTTGAAAGAAACTTGAATTCAAACTCACAGGTACCTTATAACTGGTATACTGACATGCCTTACAAATCAATACATAAGAATTAAGATCATGCATACAAAGACATCAAACAAGAACTGAATCGGGATTCCCATTGTTCTCATTAAAATTTATCTGTAACTGTACATTTACAATACAAAGACACCAAAAAATAAGACCCAAAGCCTGGAAGCTGCTCTGCAGCATAAATTTCAACCTCAAAGTGACCCTTCCCAGTGAATTTTACACTTAAGCATTTTCTGACTTAGAGACCTAGAAACGAACTGATGCAAACCCATTTGAACATGCCATCTAAGGACTCAAAACAACTTGATAGGATGAATGCAAAGCAATAAACACATAGACCTCAAGATATGACCCCAAATAAGCCCATACTAGCATGCAATACAAAGCCAAAATGAGCACCTAATCAAAATTTTACATGGTACCTCAAAACTGCATTTTGAGTACCAACACAGTACTAGATGGTTATACAATACCAACAAACCCACCAAGAGATGCAGCTGGAAAGAAGAAAAGTGAGAATAATGCCAAAGCAAAACATGCTATTTTATGTAATCTAGCCGACTTGGAGTTCACAAAAGTTATGCATTGTAAATCTTCAAAGGACATATGGGATAAGTTGAAAAATATTTATGAAGGAACCGACAATGTCAAGAAGGCCAAACTTCAAACTCACCGAAGCACATTCGAAAGTTTGAAAATGAAGGAAGATGAAGACATAGCCTCATTTCTTTCTCATGTTGATGAAGTGGTCAATTCAATAAAAGCCCTTGGTGAAGAAGTAGAAGAACAGCTTGTGGTTGAAAAGATCTTGAGATCTCTACCCATTAGATTTGATTCTAAAGTGTCAACAATCGAAGAGAGAAAAGATCTGGATAGTCTTACTAAAGATGAGTTACATGGAATTCTTACCGCTTATGAAATGAGGATTGGAGACAAGGAACCTAAGAAGGAAATATCCTTTAAAGTTTGTAAAAATAGTAAGAGCAAGAAACAAATCTCAAGTGATAGTTCAAGCAGTGACACTGATGAAGCTGAAGCTCATTTCTTGAGAAAGCTGAAAAGGGGAAGTGGAAAATATAAAGGGAAATTCCCTTTCAAATGCTTTAATTGTGGAAAGATAGGACACTGTGCCTCAAAATGTCCTCAAACTGATGATGACTCAAGTGAAGATGAAAAACAAGCACACACAAAAGAAAAATGGAAGAATAACAATAAGTATAATAAAAAGAAAAAATATCAAAACAAAAATAAAAGGAGTCTTTATTCCAAAAAGGACAGCTCTTCAGATGAAAGTAGCGAAGAATGCCCAAGTGATGAGGAGGATGAAATTATATTTATGGCTGAAGCAGACACAAGTGATAGTTATGAGGAAGAGGAAGACGAATCATGTAATGAGGAAGAGGAAGATGAATCATGTAATGAGGAAGAAGAAGACGAATCATGCAATGAGGAAGAGGATGATGATCTTAAAGAAGAACTTCAGTATGCATACAAACAAAATGAAAAATTGAAAAGAAAATTAGTGAAACTTAAAGAAGAATCTATAGAGAATCTAGAAGCAGTAAAAAAATCAGAACAAACAATTGAAGATCTAAAGATCCAATTAGAAGAACCAAACAAGCTAAAATTGATCTAAAATTAGAAATTGAGAAATTAAAAGGAGAGTTGGAGGAAAGCACTATCAAACTACGCAATAGTCTCAAATTTGAAAAGAGTTCAGAAATCCTAACTGATATCATTGATAGTCAAAAGCCCTCTTCCAGCAAAACAGGGGTTGGTTTTGAAAGAAATTCAAACATTAATAATACATTCAAAGGCTTCATAAAAGAAGGAAACAAAACAGTTATAAATGAACCATCAAAAGAAGACAAGCTTAAAAAGAAGAACTACAAGAAAAATGAAGAAAATGATGTTCTTAAACCTAGTCATAAATTTCATGGATATTGCTACTCTTGCAATTGTTTTGGTCATAAAGCACTTGAATGTAGAATACCTAGACAAAATATGAATGGATGGAAAAGTCCATATCATAGACAACATTTCTCTTACACATTCAATGGATTTTGCTACTCTTGTAACAAATTTGGTCATAAAGCTCTAAACTGCAGAAGCAAAGTGAAGAATATCCAAAATTTTAGAACTCAAAATCCTTTTACCCCATTGGTTAATTTTGATATTCTATGTTCAAAGTGTAACAATTTTGGACATGCAGCCCACAAATGTAGAACAATCTTTCCTACAGAACAAGCAAAGAAAGAAGATCTTCCTAAAAAGATGGTTTGGAGAAAGAAAGAAAAGTCTCTATAGCTTTACATGCTCAAAAACAACAGATGTGTGGAGTGGACTAAGAGAAAACTTTCTTAGTCAGCATTGTGATCAAGGGCATAATATATCACTTCTAAAGGTTGTAAAATTAAAGAGGATGAAAGATTAATAGCTAATGCTTTGTATGTTTTACAAATGAAGAAATATGTTTCCTTGTGCAAGAAGATGAAAATCAGCTATGGCACAAAGGATTGAGGTACTTACATTGTCAAAATCAGAGTGGCGCAGCGGAAGCATGTGTTCAGGGGGAGCTAGTCTCTAGTCCTAGAGACCCTTTGCCATTGATGACAAAGGGGGAGAGATAGAAGATGAAGGGAACAACAAACTAAGGGGGAGCTATGTACAAACAAGACCATATATTTGAGAAGTTGCCATCAATGACAAAGGGGGAGATTGATGAAAATTGTCATTGATGTCAAAATCCTATTGCATTCAGATTATAGAAGACAATGTATTGTATTCAGACATTTTGATATGAAAGGCTAGAACAGAGAACATAACATATTAGCATATTAAAAGGTTATGTATATAAAATACAAATAGAACAACATATATATTAATACTATGCAACAAAGAATATTATGCATCCATACATAGTACAGTGAACAGAGAACATACAATGGTTATTCAAGGAGTTCTTATAGTTATAACAGTGATGTTGGATATAGTTCACTTTCAAGTGTCGTATATCTACTAGCCCAAGGAGCATATTACTAAAGTAACTGCAAGACAAATGCCATATACGAACAAGAGATATATACACCGAACCGTAATGAAGACTAGACTAGAGATCAATTGATGTATGCTTTATCAAAGAATACTAACTATCGAAGGCAAACATATACAGTTTTTCTTGACGGCATAGAAATTAATTAAAGGTTATGCAGCATGCACAGCATATAGGAAGAAGTATCGAAAGAGTATTAAATCAGATAATAACAGTATACTATGTATATGTTGCACATAATTCAGCATATATAAAATACAAATAAGTATATTCAGATATGTATTCAGAATAAAGAGACGTTTTTATTAGCAAGTGTAGTGTTATTAAAATTGTGATCCATACCGTCAATAGCAGAAGATACCATATATGATACACGTGCAACAGATATATATTATTTGTCATCGAAGTTTGGCATCAAAGAATTTGTGAAGGCGTTAAGTACTGACGAAATAAGTAACAACATATATATATATATTATTTGTCATCGAAGTTGTATAAAGGCGTCAAAGATCTGTGAAGGCATCGAAGTGTATATCGAAGGTTGATGTATACAGCGGATACAACAAAGAACAGTGGCAGAGATTATTTTCTATAGCGTTTTGAATATAATATTAAAGGTTTGTATAAAACATATATTATCGAAGGTTTTGGTAATGCAACGGCCAAGGTAAGATATTCAAAAATATTAATCAAAGTTATCAGATATATAAAAGAGTTTTAAAGGAAAAGAAAGCCTTTTAAAGTTTTATTTAATTAAATAAAGGATTATTAACTTATTTTTAAGTTAATAATATTTCAATAAAAGAGACATCCTTTCAAACTAAAAGGTCATAACTTTTAAATAAAGGGACATAATGTTTCAATCAACAATTTGAAAGTATAAATATTCAAGACTTATTTTGAAAATAAAAATAAGTCAGCATGTAAGTATAAAAGGAAGAGCAGCAATAATATAAAGGAGAGAAAAATTAAAGATTATATATTTAGATTTTTTGAATATACTATTATAAGGATATATATATTTGAGAATTAGAAGAAAATATTGGCTGACTTAAAGAGCAGATTGTGTCCATCATCAGTTGAATTAGCAACAACATTTAGGTGGAAGAAATTTTGAATCTGGATAGGAGTTGGTGCTCAGAATCCGGACAGGGGGAGTTGGTGCTTCCAGTAGGTCGGTGCCTGCGAAGTGTGGGAGTTGGTGCTTCCAGTGAGTCGATGCTCATAAATTTAGAGGTTGGAGCCTCTAGTAGGTTGGTACCTACAAAACATTTTAAAAGAACAATATTATATAAAAGCAAATTATTTTGTGGTTTTCTCCCATATTGGGTTTCCACGTAAATTGTGTTCATGTGCATAATTGTTTATTTGAGTAATTGAAGTTATCTTTGAATAAAAGCATTTAAATTTAAAAAAGGTTATTATACTGATTCACCCCCCCCCCTCTCAGTATAATCGTGTGCTCTTCAAAAACATCTCCTTTATCTTTTCTCTTTTGCCAATCAATGACAATTCTTAATTTCCATGTACCGATAGCAAGCTTACTGGTTACCATCTATTAATGCCAATAGTATCTTTGTTGTATCGGTAGTTGATGTTGGTGTATCAATAGAAGTGTTCACCGAAGGATGTACTTTCAATGTTTATCCTTATCTATGTTGGTGTTGGTTTCTTTTGGTATAAGGCTGATGTTATTCATGTTGTTGTCATTAATAGTTTTCATTGATGTCAACATATTTTATGTATAGATGTGGTTCATTTATGATTTGTTTGTTTTGATGTATCAGTTGATATGTGTACCAATATCTTTGTTGTATCAGTAGAAGTGTTCGCCGAAGGATGTTCTTTAAATTTTTATCCTTATATGTGTTGGTGTTGGTGTTGGTTTCTTTCGATATGTAACATATGGTGGAACATTTATTTAGGTTTGGTCCTATTTGGAGCATGTTTGTTGTGGTTCAATCAGAATAGTTATCGTGTAATGTATTGTTCATATCCATTGGTACTGAAAGTCTTAGAGAAGGTGTAGTGTGTTGATGTGTGTGAGGCATGTTGTATTGAGCAAGGTGGTCCATGTTTCATTCTTTACCACTACGAGAATACTTTGGTGTGACCTATTTTCAAATCAGTTTAAGCCAACTTGGTTGATGGCAACAAGTTGTATAAGAAGAGCGATAATCTCAGCTGTTTGTGGTGATGCTTGTATGCAACTAATATGAAAATTGAATGCGAAGTTGACAAGGAAAAGATATGTGTTGATGTTCATGCGAGCTAGTGCAATTGGTAGAAGACTGTTATAATGTTTCTATATTGCAGTGTGTGGATGATAGTGGTTTAAGTGGTGGATTCAAACTCATTTCTTATATTCTAATAGTGGGCCTTATTGTATTGGCAGTTAGCCACTTTCATATTTCAGGGTAGTTAGCCCAACCAACAATGAGCCACCCATAATTAGAAAACTGACAGTGAGCCCTTGTAAAAATAACCTTAACCGGTGCTCATTTCATGAGAATTAGCTTCTTTGCGGTTTTTCCCACTTTGGGTTTCCACGTGAATTCTGGTGTTCATTGTGTTGATGGTTTTGTGCTTTCATGTTCACATATGTTATAAGTTTTTGATTGGTTTTAGTATTCACCAGTTCAGTAAGTTTTAAAAAGTTTTTGTGAATAATTAATGCACCCCACCTTCTCAGATATTCGGCCTGTTCAACAAAATGTACATTTACAATAATAGCACAAGTACAACATAACATATATACAACATACATAAGAATTGAGATACAAATAAAAAATGTCATGACAAGTTCGGTTCCTTTATCACCTTATGTCAATGGGGCAACAAGGGTCATACAAAGAGAGATATAATACAAAACAATAATAACCAACACATCACGGGAGAAGCACATTACAAATAAGAAAATACATAAGAGAATCCACTGCACAAGAGGAGTTTTTGAAGTGTATCATCTGCCTCCCTATCTTGCTGAGAATTACTTAGGGAAGGTGGAAAACATGTGAGAGGAGCAACATCAAGAACACTAGATGGAGCTACTACAAGTTTCAAACAATGACCATGCTCTAATGATGAGTCAATTTGCTTCTCACAAGGAGCTAGGGTTAGTGTTTTGGAAAATCTTGAAGAAAGCTCATGATTGATTTCAATAACCTCATACATATCATCAAAATTATTAGGATCAATTTTATTATCAACATTGTTAGCCATCAACATTATTATCTATATCACAATCTATATTAATCACAAAAGGATATTTAATAAGAAAAGAACAATTATCATACTTTGACAACTTTATTTTCTTAATATTTTCTTCCTCCCTTGGGCTGGTCATATATCAAGGTCAAATGGGAGTAAATCATCAAGAAGTGACTTAGGGGAGGAAATGGTTTGGGAAGCAAGCCCATGGGCCTTATCATGATGTCTACGATGATAATCAAAAGGTGCATATAAAACAAGAGTTGTCACCTTTGTGAGATGACACAATTTTTAATATAAAACTCACCCCTTCTCAAGAAGATATATGAAGTGTATGAAATGTGGTGTAGAAGGCAAGCAATTCATGAATATCTTTATATACATGAGCATATCTAAAGCAATTAAAAATCAGACTTCATGTGTTGATCAAGAATTTTATGAGAAAATTTTAAAGATATTTATGTGGAGATCTAAAGGTAATTTATAGTAGAATTAGAGAAAACATGTGAACTGATTTGAAACAGACCCTTGAGACAGAAACATAGCATAATTATATCAAACTTGATGAGTAGACCTAAAAGAGGTTTGTGATCAGATCTAAAGGAGCTTTTTGAGTAAATTTATGAGTAAAGATACAACTAAGTCATAGGAGATCCAAGGCAGATTTTGGAAATGAGTTATAGCATGCTTAAGGCAAATTTTGGAGGAGATTTATTGTCAAGAAGACTAATATTTTGTTGCTAAAGGTTGGTGCCTCTCATTTGAAGAGATTGGTATCTCTTGGTGTTAATGTTATTGTAGCTATGATCATATTCCTTCAGGCCGACATAGATAACATAAAGGTTGTGATAATATAATTATTGTAATATAATAAATATATTGATAAAATTATTGTGATTGATAATATAATAATTATATTGATAATATAATTATATTATTATGTGATAATATAATTATATTGTATAGTTATTATATTATATAATTATTATTATATTATATTGGTGCCACTTGGAAGAGTGGTGTCCCTTGGTGAAGGGGCACCACAAAAGGTATAAAGGAAGATTAATCTTCGTCTCTTGAACAATGATAGATATTACACACATCTTCTTTATTAAGAACAATGATGCTTGGGGGAGACAATAATGGATTGTTTATGGTTCGGAGGGCAAATCATTGCTCGTGGTTAAACGAGTAGAAAATCAACACTTTGTGGGTTGGTGTTTAGTTGTGGGGATTGGTGTCTCCAATGGGTTGGTGCCTACAAATCATTTAAGAGGTGATTGATGTCTCCTACGAGTTGATACTTACAAATTTTGTAAAGAGAACTTTATATAAGCAATATTTTGTTGTGGTTCTCTCCTAAAAGAGTTTCCACATAAATCACATTGTCTTGTATTGCATAATTGTTAGAACTTGTGTGATAGATATTGTTATAGTTATGTTTTAAAAAAGTAAAGTTTATCTTATATCGGTTCACCCCCCCCCCCCCCCCCCCCCCCCTCCTTACTCCCCCTAATCTCAATATAAGCTTGTGCTCATCAAGAGAGTCATATGACTTGTGTAATGTTTGAAATGTGACAAATTGATAGGTGTTCTATAAATGCATTAATTTATTTTTGTGTGCAATTATAAGGTTTTTTACCATGTTTTGTCAACTCCTAAGTCCAAGTCAAATTTTCGGGTTGCTAAGTCCACACTGAGTCTACATTTTGAATTATAGTCTAAAGGACCACATTAAATATGAGATACATGTTAAATCCAACTTTTGTTTCCCAATCAATGATTACAACAAAGTGAATATAAGAAAAGTTTTAGCCGACAAAAGATAGGGGTTAGTAAGCATCAAAGATAGAATCACTCTTGCATAGTCATTTCCTTAGCTTACCACACTAACTCAAGAATTGATGCGAAGAAAAATAAAGTGTTATGCTTTAACTGTGACAAGTACAATCACAAACATAAAATGGGGAGAAAAAAAATTGTTTCATTGAACTTGGCATTGATGAAGAAGAAATGGATAATACTTTACAAGGGATGTTGATGAGGAGACAAGGGAAGGACATGGAAAAAAACAACACAATATTTGTTTTTAGGCATTAACACTCTACAAACCTTCTAGATAGTAGGATTTTTGGAAAAAACAAATGGTGATAGTGTTAATTCACTCAAGTAGTACTCATAGATGCATCGATAGTAAATTAACTATATACCTAAATTGTTTTGTCTATCCATTTACGAAGATTCATTTTCTAATTGCAGATGTTGGAACAATGAATTCTAGAAAGTGCCACAATATCAAGCTCTACATGGGCAAATATCGACTTTGATGGTCATATGTTTGTCATTTCTATGAATGGAGCCAACATTATTTCAGGAGTCCAATGGTTAACTACCTTGAGAACAATTGAGATGAATTTCCAAGAGCCTTTCATGCATTTCTAGTCAAATGGCAAGAAATTTGGACTATATGGGCTATATGCAACATCAATACTGTTATTACCAACCGGTTACTGAGAGGGAGGGGGTGAATCAGTAAGAACTATTTTCTACTATAATTCCAATCTTTTTTAATACTTCTTATAATCTAAGCAAAGTGTGAAACAAACATTCATAACTGTAAAAGAAGTAAATAGATTAACACAAGATATATACGTGGAAACCCTCGGTTAGAAGGAAAAAATCACGGTGAGACAGAGCTCACAACTTCACTATTGCAGAATGAAGGCACCATGTTAGGAGCTTACAAAGCACTGGTTAAAGTGCTACCCGGTTAAGGGATTTGGTAGAAGATCAGTTAAGATCTTAACTTTGTTAGGAGTTTCATGGTTAAAGGACTTTTAACATCAACAATGATGTTACCCTGTTAAGGGATTTTACAAAGAACCGATTAGGTCCACCCTGATAAAGGGATTTTAACTTGCTTTGACACTTTTCAAAAGCAATGATCTTCTATGACACTGATTATCTGATCAAATCATACCTGTTGATCTCTTTCCCGGTTTGCCTGGCTGTTGAATCTTTTCTGCCTCTTTTCCTTTCACCTCCGGTGACTGTGATCTATATGCAGATGTCTCTTCACTGCTCTGTTTACTCAACAATTCTCAACAACTTTTTTTTTTCTTACATCCTATGACCTGTATTTATACAAGAGTTCACCTTAATGAAACCCTTAACTCATAGAACCACCAGGTTGTAAACTCAACAAGAAATCATGCAACTAGCAAAAAGCTATACGTTGTGATCTGGAGTTTACCTTTAAAACATCCATAGAAATAAAGCTAACTCCTGTTAAAAAGCTAACTCCACTTCAGAGCGGTGGATGTCCTGTATAATCCAATTTTAACTCAAACTACACCACAAAATCCGGATCGGATCTTTACGCAGTTAGACTGGTACATCCTAAACTCGATTCATCTTTGTATCCACTTATAAGACCGGTACTGAGTACATAGATCAGTCTACTGGTGCTTACATCTACCAGTACACACACTCTGTTTCTTGTCTACCAATGTCTTCTAAGTAGCGTGAGCGACCAGTGAGCCCTTACCGATGCATGGTGTTTGTGAATTTACACTAATGACAACTTAAATTGCTAACAATCTTCCCCTTTGTCATTGGTGGCAAAACCATACTCACTTACTTGTGACAATTTATACCTTGGTCTTGTAGACTTTGCTTCCCTCTGTAGCACACTTCCCCTGTCTTAGTGCTTTGGTGGTTGAGTGACTGAAGCTGTTTGTCTTGTTCATGTTCTGTTGACTGAAGTTGTTCATGTTCTGTTCTACTCTTTCCTCTGTTGTCTAAGTGTTGCTTTGCTTCCCATTTCCCTTTCTATATCCTTTGCTTTCTACTGCTTCTTCTTCCCCTTTTTGCCTCCATAGGACAAAGGGTTATGCTTCTCTTCACATTTGAAGTTTGGTGAAGATATCCTTATAAATTGTTTTAGCAGAGTGAAGGAATGGTGCCCACTGACCGATTACATATTCTATGTTCTTTTGGGCTGCCTTAAGAGAAACAATGATGTTCTTCATATCTTCCACTGTTTTGTAACCCGGTTCATTAATCAGAGCTTCAATAGAAGTAGCAGTTTGGTGCATGATGTCAAATGTTGGGGCCAAAAACATCTGAAATCCAATAATGTCTTGGATTCTCTTGTTCTCCTCTTCAGCTGTCTTTCTCAGTATTAGAGCCAGACTTGTCATTTCTCTGTTGTAAGTAGTTGCAGTTTTGTTCTTAATATCAAATTGAGCGGACAAGGCTCTAATCTCCTCTGAGGCCTTTGCTAATTTCTCTGACAGATCTTGCAAAAATATTTCAAAGTTTGAAGTTCTACCCATCAAACTTCCTGCCACTTGAAGTTGTTGTTGAAGCATTCTCAAGTTGGTTGTCACATTCACCTTGATTTCTTCAACCTATTTGTGAAGAATCTCCACTCTTTTCTTTTCATATTGGTCAATTGCCATTGTTTCTAGATCAGTTAAATCCTCATCGATAGTTTGCGCCAGAACTTCCAACTGATCGATGACCGATTCATCTTCATCTATGTCAGCATCTGGTACAAAGTTGCATAGAATATTCTTTACAATGGTCAGGACCATGTCCTGTTTTATTTTGGTCAACTCTTTTAGCTGCCTTGTTGGCATCTTGTTGATGTCCACCACTATATCGGTGACCTTACTCTTTTTGGCTTCCTTCTCCTCGGCAAATGACAACTTCCTCTTAGATGAGGAGCTTGGTATGCATGTATGTTCTTGTTGCCTTTGCTCTTGCTCCAATTGAGCTAGCTCAGTGTGGACTGGGATTTCTTCCTCTTGTCCCTTATTTTCTTCATCTCCTTGTTGAGTTTTATCTTGTAGTGGCACCTCTTCTTCAGGTTGATATTCCTTGGCAGGTGCCTCTGCCTCATTTTGAACTTCTTCTTCTGTTGGCACATTAACTTCAACACCCTGTTCTTGTTGAAGTTGCTCTACCAATGGGACTTCTTCTATGAGCTACTCTTCAGCAGTATGGAGTTCTCCCCCAGGTATTTCAACATTTAATTGTTCACCAGATGTGAACTCCTCTGTTTGAACATATTCCTTTCCAGTAGAAGTTTCTTCACTAGTGATGAATCTGATCGGTGGTGCTTGTAATTGTTCAACTTGATTCTGAGGACCTAAATTGTTCAGAGTACTGAAAGCATAATTTTGCCAGAAATCCAAAGTCATTTTGTAGACCTCATTTTCAAATCCATTTACTATTTGGGCAACTCTATACTTTGTGTCCAGGCTCATTGCTGCTTCCTCTAGTAGAAGCTTTATTCTTTCTTCACTAAGATTAGGTTTGACTTTTAACAGCGTTTCCCTATTGATCCTTGTGTTAGTGCCTAGACCGGCCCTCCATTTATTCTGGAGCCTAGAATTTAATTCCGGTGGAAATCGAGACCTGCAGTCCCTTGGAGTTTTGTGAAAGTCCAAAAAAGTTTCCAATATAGCTACAATTACTGCCTGCTTATCATCTTCTTCTAGTACACTATACCACTTAGCAGCATTGTCTATTATACCAAAGTCTATTACTTCATCAACTATATCATTGACTGACATAGGTTTAGTGTTACCTTTGCTCAGAGAGATGAGAACGGTTGGTCGTGCAAGCTTGTTGCTCTTGTCATCGGTGATGTCGATGACTGGTACTATGGAGCTCTTTTCTTTGACAGGTGCTTCCGCTCCAAGCACTCCTTTGCCTTTACCAGTGTCAGGGACTGGTTGAACTATGGCTCTTTAGCATTCTTCCTCAACTTGTTGCTAGGCCTGAAGAAGTCTAGTCCACATCACTACTCCTTCATCATGCACTTTCTCAACTTCCCCAATAAGCATGAGACCGATCCTCCTTTTTGTCGAGAAGGTTTGTTGATGTAGTTCAGCTTGTTCTATGGCTTCCTCCATAGTGAGGTGATTCTGAACCTCTAGAAGAGCTCGTATCCTTAGCTCCTTTTTTCTATCCATTGAAGCCTTCCACCGATCTTCAATAATTTGTAGAAGATCTTCAGGTAGAGTTGTGTGAAGTGCATTAGGATGTATATTGAATTTATGAAGGCAGAATACTATCGCTTCTTCAATTTTCCTTTTGTCTTCATCATTGGCCAGTTGATATCTACCTCTAACAGAACCCATACCACCAGACTCTTTTAGTCCTGCCACAAATTCATCAATTGTGGGCTTTCTTCTCCTTGGTGGATCTTCCTTTACCGGTTTTCTTGAACCCTTCTTCCTTTTGATAAAAGGAACAGTGTCTTCTGAATCCGACTCCTCTTGTTCTCCCTTTTGAATACTGATTACCGGTTATGTTTTCTTCCTTCCAGCTTTGGGTTGCTCTGCTACCAGTTTCTTCTTTGGTGTGGGGGTCCTTTTGGTGTAGACAATTTTGATCGGTGCCCGCTTCTTCAGATTCTCTTGAATCTCTGTGAATGTGCCGAACCGGTTTGCAGAGAGATCCAATCTTGCTTCATTTAGGGCATCAGCATATGCCTTAGCAGTCTTGGAAGTGATCTCATACCCTAGCTCAGGAGCATATACTTCTCTTGGTTCCACTGCTTGAATGATGCAGTTATCGATGGTAACCAGAAAGCATACATTGTCCTTGTACAGGTCAACAATAGTTGACGACACCCTCTCTCTTGTGTGCATTTTTAATTGAAATGCCTCAAAGTGTTCAGTCATCACACTTCCTAACTGGTTTCCCATTCGATTGGCCATCTCACTTATTTGATGCATTACTGGTCGATCGGTCTTCCATACAACCTTTCCGACTCCCGGGAAGTTGGAGTAGTAGAAGTAGAGACATACCAGAAGGGTCCCATACTTCATTGATTTCTTCTTCACGACTCCGAGCTTCTTCATATTTTCAAATATTTGGCTTTTGAGCATTGCACAAATGTCGTATTGGGCATTATCGTGCATTATCCAGTGTGTGGCATGAATAGCTCCACCTAGTATGTTGTTTAAATTGCTTGACTGATAAATCTTGTAGCCAAGTACAATAGACACAAAACAGACTCCATCATCCTCAATGTCATTCATGGTCATAAGTCAACCATCAGATCTTGACTTAGTTTATTGACAACGACATTGGAGATGGTCCTTAGGGTTAGTGCTTCCCCTTGGTTGTTGTATCCGATCACTCTATGCAGATCATCTTTGGTGATTTGATTGCATGCACCTCTAGTGAACCGGAAACCCGGTTCGTGAAGATGACTGAGAACTAGTAAAATTAGGTCTTCCTGGAAGCATACTCCATTGATAAGTCCAGATGATATTAGCTTGGCATACTTATCAAGAAGTCTCCCTTCTTCACATGGTGACAGGTACTCACCTTGAATATACATTTCACCCAACTCTTCTTGTTTGGCATGAATGAACGTTGTGACGTCTTCGGTTAAGAAGACTCTTAGTTCAGACGAGAGCGCACCAGCCATGTCGTTCTCTCTGTTTTGAATTGGCAAAATGTTGTATGATGGCATGTCCTCTCTATTTCCCTTTATCAACTTTACGGTAGCAGATGATGAGGCCATTGTGAACCGTTGATTTACAGAAAGAAGCTTTGATCAGTCAAACAGATAATCGCTCACAATGATCAAATCGCAAGAATATTACTCATAAAAATTTGTTGATCTCAATGAAAGCAAAGTAAAAATGATGAGCAATTCTTCTTTCTTTTATAGGGTTAGGTCATAATGGTAATTACCAAATGGTAACTATTTGTTAAATGGCTACAGTAATAAATGTCTTACCTAACTTTTCTTTCCATTTTTACCAACCGGTGATCCGGCTATTTTGGTTTGACAAACTTCAGTTGATTACTCCTTACTTGACCGGTCATCCTTGTAGACTGAGTGAGTCCGATTCTCATCAGTCTTACCGAGAATGGTAGATTGTCTATCGGTTCCCTCTAGACCTTTACAGCTTAGTTTGCTGAAGAGATATCACCATCTACAGATGATGATCTTTCCTCTGACTTCTCCTCAGCGGAGCTCTTAGATTCCTTTTTGAACCAAATCTGTCTGATTGTTTTACCAGTCTTCTCTTCCTTACTGATCTTCTCATTTGAGGGTGAGATCTTTTCTTCCGGTTTGACCGATTGTTTCCTTATGTTCTTGGATCGTTTCCTATAATCTTTTGCTAGGTGTCCAACTTTGTTGCAGTGAAGCAGACTACCCCGGTTGCCTTCCATGGGTTCACCCTTCTTGGGTTGGGTGAATTGCTCCAAGAGTCATTGTAACTGTGCGTCCCACAATTTGTACAGTTGGATGTGCTCCGGTTCTTGATTTTCTTGGTGTATACCAGTCTTGAGGATCTGAATGTCATAGTCTTTGATCTGCATTCTTCGGCCTTGTGTCCAAACTTATTACACGCGTAGCAATATCCCTTGAAGCTTCCCCTGCTTCCATTGGACACTGATGTGGGGCTGGACCAGCATTCATTGGTCTTGTGGCCATATTTGCAACAGTTCTTGCAGTGGTTGTTGTTTGGCTTAACCGGTGCATTCCTGCAGTTATTTGTTCTATGACCCGGTTTCCCACAATGATTGCAAGATGTGTTAAAAGTCTTCTTACATTTTTGTTCCAACGGCTTCTTTTCTTTCTTGCTTGTCTTGGCTCCAGAAGATTCACCAGTTTCTTTGGTGACTTCACTGGTGAATCTAAGACCGGTTTGATCTTTATGCTTTCTTTGGGCTTTAAGTTGCTCATCAAGCTTGACCGAGCTCTCATTGTATCTTCTCAGGGTTTCATTTCTTTCTTCAAGTTCTTTCATCTGTTCTTTCAGTTGATACAATTCTAGTGCTAGTCTTTTGTATGCCTCATCCCTATCATGTCAGCCTTTCTGCATGTTGGCATTTTCTTGGGTGACAATTTGCATGTCTTCTTGAAGTTGCAGAATGATAAGCTCATTTGTTCCTACAGCTTCCTCTGCCTAGTTCCTTTCTTTTTCAAAGGTTGTTAGCGACTTGACTGCTGTATTCTTTTTGTCTTCATCTTTTCTCTTTTTTTCAATCAGTTCAGTCATCCTCAGGGCATTATCCTCTTGTTCCCTCTTAAGGTTGGAGATTTGATCAGTCAGGATCTGATTCTATTCCATGAGTTTAGATACTGCCTCCTCAGCTTCATCAGATCCACTATGCCTAGAGAGTTCATCAATGGTTTCATTGCTCTCATTCAACTGTAGAGTTAGCTCCTTCCTTTTTGCAAGTGATCTCCTCGGTCTATTCTCCAGAGAGGCAATAATGTTGTTGGCTTCCTTTAGCTGTTTATGATACTGGTAATACTCCATGATCTTTCTCTCAAGCTGTTAGACTTTTAAGTATAGAGAACTAGGCTCTGATACCAATTGTTATTACCAACCAATTACTGAGAGAGGGGGGGGGGGGGTGAATCAGTAAGAACTATTTTCTACTATAATTCCAATCTTGTTTAATACTTCTTATAATCTAAGAAAAGTGTGAAACAAACATTCATAACTATAAAAGAAGTACATAGATCAACACAAGATATATACGTGAAAACCCTCGGTTAGAAGGAAAAAATCATGAGACAAAGCTCACAACTTCACTACTGCAGAATGAAGGCGCCCTATTAGGAGCTTACAAAGCACTGGTTAGAGTGCTACCTAGTTAAGGGATTTGGTAGAAGATCGGTTAAGATCTTAACTTTGTTAGGAGTTATTTGGTTAAAGGACTTTTAACATCAACAATGATGTTACCCTGTTAGAGGATTTTACAAAGAACCGATTAGGTCCACCCTGATAAAGGGATTTTAACTTGCTTTCACACTTTACAAAAGCAATGATCTTCTATGACACTGATTGTCTGATCAGATCATACCTGTTGATCTCTTTCCCGATTTGCTTGGTTGTTGAATCTTTTCTACCTCTTTGCCTTTCACCTCCGGTGACTGTGATCTGTACGCAGATGTCTCTTCACTGTTCTGTTTACTCAACAATTCTCAACAACTTTTTTTTTCTTGCATCCTATGACATGTATTTATATAAGAGTTCACCTTAATGAAACCTTTAACTCATAAAACCGTCAGGCTGTAAACTCAACAAGAAATCATGCAACTAGCAAAAAGCTATGCATTGTGATCTAGAATTTACCTTTAAAACATCCATAGAAATAAAGCTAACTCTTGTTAAAAAGCTAACTCCACTTTAGAGCGGTGGATGTCCCGTATAATCCGGTTTTAACTCAAACTGCACCGCAAAATCCAAATCAGATCTTTATGCAATTAGACCGGTACATCCTATACTCGATTCATCTATGTAACCACTTATAAGACCGGTACTGAGTACATAGATCAGTCTACCGGTGCTTACATCTACCGGTACACACTTTGTTTCTTGTCTACCGATGTCTTCTAAGTAACGTGAGTGACCGATGAGCCCTTACTGGTGCATGGTGTTTTGAATTTACACTAATGACAACTTAAATTGCTAACAAATACAAATAGTGAGTTTTCAACAAATGCAAATAATTTCAAAAATGGGTGTAAAGGAATTTGTGACTCAACTATTTTCAGCTGAGGCATAACCGAAAAATGGATCTACGCTACCAACCTTGCACGCTTTGTGGATAAAAGTTCTTTGGAGATAAATCAAAAGGACTTGCTCCGAAAAGGATCACAATCATGACATTCAACTAGTGTCAATCATGACATTCAACTAGTGTCAAAGTGCCAACCCAGTAACATTGAACCTTATATGTTCCCATATTTCTAGAAGAGGTAAATTAAGATGGCACAAGAGACATTAGAGGTATTATTTGTGGTTGAAAATCCCAAGAGAGATAAGAAGCAATATCTTTTGCCCAAGATTTATACTCATATTCATGAACTTCTCCCTGAAATCGCAATAAAGTTGGCTTGTTAGCTGTGGGCCTAGTAATACAAACATTTGGATAGGTTTTTACAATCTTCCCCCCCCCCCCCCCCAGAATCAGAGACAATACAGAGCATAGATGTGATTGATTGCTATCCCTGTGAGTATAAGTCATTCAATCCCTTTTCCTCTCTAGTGATAATGGTTTGCAAGGAGGATGACAATTGGCACATGCGTCCAAACTATAGAAAACTCAACAAGTGCATCACCAAAGATAAGTTTCCTTTACTCCTCTATAGTGATGATGATTTGTAAAGAGGATGACAATTGACACGTGTGTCCAAACTATAGAAAACTCAACAAGTGAATCATCAAAGATAAGTTTCATGTTCCAGTTATTGATGATTTGTTAGATGAATTAAATGAGTTATGTTACAAAACTTGATCTTATATCAATGTATCACCAAATCAAAATTAAGAAGAAAAAAAATCCCAAGGAGACATGGAATAAAGAGAGATTATACCAATACAAAGATTGCACCATCGAACAAAAGGTTATATCTGAATTATAATAAATTTACAATTACTATTATATTATAATATTAGTCCCAGTATTTTATACAATCTCAACATATTTCCAATGAAATACTTATCAATGTGAACATTGCCATCATCATTGTAAAGTTTAAGTTCTCCTTAAAGTAGTCCTAACTACAATAGATTGTCAGGTCATGCTCCTATTGCAAATGCAGGTCATCCTCCTGCTATGAATCCGGGTGATAGTCCTAATGTAAACCACGAGGATACCACTCCTACTACTAGTGATGCCCCCTCTAGCCATGTGGACCATTCTTCACCTTCTACTCGTGCTCTACTCCAAGCTTCAGCTCACAATGTAAAACTTTCTTAGCACTCTGGCCATTGAACTGACGAATGTCCAAATGGAGTTCCACTAGTTGCTCCCCCTTGTGGGGATCCTAAGGACAACATCACCTGGACAATTGCTTGACTGCATAGGAAAAATAGTTCTTCAAACTCACACTATTCTCTGCATGCGGTGAGTGAGTGGGCCTCCCACTCTTGAGGAGGGCTACTAGCCTTTGTGCTAGTGTAGTGTTTATTTTTGTATTTTATTTTCTTGTTTTGTTTGTTAATGGCATGTAAAGGCCAACAACCATATTTTAGTGTTGTTCTCTTTGACGCCTTCGAGTTGTGGTTGTGTAAGGGTCAACCCCCTTGTTAGGTCGTTCTGATTAGGTAAAAATGGGATTTGAAAGGTCCTGAACCTTGTACAAAAAACTACAATAGATTGTCATCATCATGAGTATGTAAATCATCTCCCTAATTTAACTTCCATTGAAGATGTACCTTTAGTTTATATTGAAGACCTTTAAACCAACACAAAGAATCTATTCAAACTATTGAATCAAAAGTGGCAATTGCTAAGGGAGCCAAGATGGGAGAGTCAACAATAAAAAAAGGTTATTCAAAATGTAATTGATGATGGTTTACTGCAGCTAAATTCTAAGTTGTTGATCCGTATGAGATGGCTACAAAATGAAGCAATCATTCTAAGATTTATTTATAGAAGATTTAACTTCATATTTGTGAATGATTATTACTTTTAAAACAAAATCCCATTGATCATATTTTGTTCCAAACATAAAGATGGTTGTCTGTCAATGTGTCATGATGTTCAATCTTTGTACTTTGAAAAGAAGATGAATAAGGGTTTTCCAAAAAAATACATACATAAGGAAATGAATCCACATGGCACCATGGTCAAAGAGGAATTAACACACATGGAAGATAATAGTTAATATGAAGGATTTGAATCAACTGAATGCTTGCTACAACGAGATATCCAAACCATGCACAATTAAAAGGAATATCATGTATGTTAGGGTCAAGTACCATAACCTATCACTTGATTATGGGAATATGGATCAAATGCGGACAAGTGAGCAACCAAATGGATATGGATCCCATAATTCAAAGTGAGATCAAGCAGTCCCAATGGACATCCCTTCGTGTTATCATTGGTTGTTGACAATCTATGGTAATTAATTAGTGGTGATTAATGTTGGTGTTTCAAATTGCCAAGAGGCCTAGATAACATAAAAGTTAAAAGAGCTATCCAATAAAATGTTGTTTTTCAAAGTATCATTGTCATGGAAGGCTATATCCATATACAACAATGCAGAAAATGTGGTAAATGACCTAATTGTGTATCACAATGAAGATGTGTGAGCCATAATGCAAGCTATAATTTATCAATCACTTAAGTGATCAATTAAGTTATGGTTCCCACTATTTATTTTTTTAGTGAAATAGAAAAACTTAATTTAAGTCACTGTAGGGTTTTCAGGTGGCTGCAAGGTGGTTAAGAGGTAGTTACATGCTAGTTATAATTTGTACCTATCTAAAATGTTGTAAATAGGCAATTTCATTTCATTTGTAGGCATCATTTCCAAAACAACAATAAAGTGGCAGCATATGAGAATACTTGGTACATTTGTAGAAAACGTAGATATAAATGAATAGGCACCTAGCAAGGTTTTTAAGCCTTGAAGATGTCCATTTTGCAAGATATATTTAGTCTTGCAGATTCTTGCTTTTATTTCTTCAAGAAATTAAAGCAAGATTAATACTCATCTGTGTAATAAATTCATCATTCCCCACTTGATGCTTCGCTTATTTCAAGTGGATTAACATCTTGTCAAAAATCAGCACCATTAAGAAGAAAACACATGTCAATTTCTCTAAGTGTTAAAGTTTCATGTTTCCTCTTTTACAAAGCAAGTTTGTAGGTATGTAAATATGCTTGTCTATTCAATCTTGTGAGATATTTTTGCATGTTCTTAATAAAGGGTAACCTCCCATCACTATAGAGGAGAGACTTAATCCCACAAGCTACCCCTACTAATTTGCTTTGACAAATTTTAAGGATAACAGTGATTAAAAAATGTAGAATAGAACAAATGTTTTAAGTGGGCACCAAATGCCTTTTTGGATTCTAGAAATTATTTGTAATATGACCTCTCTCGTGTTTACTATTCTTTCTGATAAAACCAAATCTTGATATAATGGATAGATAAATAAAATATATCTTTACTCACATCTGAAGTTCTTATAGAAGTAGACCAAACATCAGACTACTTTCCCTGACTACAAAAAATTTATCTAGAAATTCCCACCGGTTGCAGCAGAAAACGACCTTTTACCGATTCCTATAACTTCTTTAAAGCAAACAAACAATTAATAAATAGTTGGATATAATTATAATAACAAAACATAATAAAGGCATTTTATGCTAACTACATCCCCTGCGAAGAAAAGTCATCTTCTACACGTCAAAGAAAACAAGTAACTAACATTAGTTTAGGTTTTCTAAACTTGTGATGATGATGCAGAGGAAGGACCTTTGTGCTAATATTCATTTTTTTTGTTAAGAAGGGTGCTATCAGACTTTTTGTAAAACAAATTTAAAGCTATTCTTTCATTGAACTCATCAATGTGATAATTACCAAATTATAGACGCTCATACGTGCAATACTTTAAGGCAAGTGCTGGCAAGAAGTTTACATACAACATCAACACAATGATAGTCTATGTTTGGTTGCCTGTTTTGCAAACTCTTCCTAGAATTATTTTTTTACATGCTTTAGTGGTGTGAAAAAGACATTTCTGTCTGGTGCAGATTAAATAATCCTATGACATTGAAATGCAGATATATATAATATTATGCTATCAGCAACAACAGAAAATATTACTTTGAGCAAAATTGCCATCATTCAGTCCAAATTATAGGGGAGGAATGCGAACCTGTGTAAAACTATCAGCCAGGATAAGTAGTTGAGCAAAATGTGTCCAATATATTGTCAGAGTGAAGATGCAGATAAATTTGCATTCACACATTACAACATTTCATCATTCAAGCATTTTACACGTGTAAATTTATCTAAAAAGAAGCTATTGGTTCTGAATCTTAAAATGAAAAATCCAGTGTATCCCTTGTGTTCAAATGTGAGAACATATTGAAAATTGTAAAATACTTGTTAAATAAATGGTAAATATGACAATACTCTACCTTACTTGGGATCTCAAACTTGAGAAACATCCATGATATTTCTCCACTTCATGTACAAGCCATCTAGATTCTAGCTTCCATCACTTCTCTGTGGAACAATTAGCAACCTTGTATATGATAAGCAACCTTTGGAATTTTAATAGCAGTTCCAGCATTCTACTTTATCTAAAAAAAGTTCCCTTCATCATTCATAAGGTTTCAAAACTCTCTTTCCCGAAGTTGTGGCATTGCTCCAGCTACTATAGCATACCTCAATGTTTCAGAAAAAGGATTCTCAAATGTGTTTTGTTAGTCCAGTTCCACAATAACTATATTTACAATGTCTTCAAAAGCAGCAAAATGCTCATTCAGTGATTGTCCTGAGAATTTTTGGATCTGAACATCCTTGAACACGCTGATATTGTTGCCTGAATTTCATCATTTTTGGGACATACTGATGGCCATTTAACCACAATTTTTTCTGGTCTTCAAATGAAGCCATCTTCTTCTCAAGGTTTTGTTTTTGGCTGGGGTGCAGCTTTGCATTCTCTCAGGCTATTAAAGCTGCTTTACAGTTCCCAACTCTAATTCTGAAGCTCCTCAACATTAAAAATCAGTATTTTTGTACCCCTTTTGCTAAAATGAGTCATGATTATGATGTATACAGAAATACAAACAAAGACTTCATTAAACTTTTCATCCGTATTGTGAATAAATACTCTATCTGAGCTATCTATGCAGTCACATTGCCACAAAATACCTTGGACACTGGAATTAAGCTTTGGCTAGTGTATCCTATTATTTAAGTCCTTTCCCACAGAACTCTCAAATAAACACTGCCATCTAAGCTATGTATGATGAATATATAAGTGAGCCTTTAGATCATATTAGAACTAGCATTTCAAGATGGGAACACTGAGTCACCACTGCTGACATCACAAACAGCCAATAAGCTTCCATCTTCAGCTATTCTCTCAGAAAAATCAACATTGCTTTTAAGTGTACATTTTCCATCTTCAATATGAGAGAAAATTGAATTTTTTTTCAAGCATTCACATGTGCCAGAATTATCTGTAGATGCAATGCCATCTGCACTCTGTCTCACACTCATGGGTAGTGACATGTCAGTTTCAGTAACATCTGAAGCAGTTGAAACTGTGTGAAATTTACCTAGTCTGTCAGATATTTCATCAGCCTGTACAGAACTCCCAATATTCTTCTTCTGTTGATCTTCGGATGAATGGGTAGTCCCTGTGATTTCATTAGAATCGGTTTGAACAGAAACAGAGATTTTTTGCCTATCTTGAACAGCAATGCCAGCTACCACGCTCCTGTTCTCCAAAGTTTCACAAGCCTTATGCCTGCTGGACTCCTTATCAATTATTATTTGAGTAAGATCTGTAGATTTAAATTGGTTATGATTGGTCACAGCAACATTTAATTGCAAAGGCGATAGATCCTCAGCTTCCTGGCTGTTTCTGGTGACATAATACAAACTGTTTTGTCTTTCATTATCAACTCTGTTCATCTCATGCAATCCACTTCTACATTGGTTTTGCTCTGAAGAAAAGGAGATTACAGAGCACTCTTGACCATCGACTCTAGCTCCAAACTGATATTGGTTGCTATTGAACGACTCCGGATAGGAGTTTTCTGATAGATTCTCTGAAATTGCTCTGGTACTATGCCTTGACTGGGTTGCTATAGTTAAGTATGGAGACTGTATGGCTCCTTCATCAAAAGAAGCACGAAGAGATAATCGGCACACAGGACATGTCGCGTGTTGTCGTAACCATACATCAATACAATTAATATGAAATGCATGGCCACAAGTGGGCAACACACGCAATATGTCTTTCTCTTCATATTCTCCAAGGCATACTGTGCAACTGTGTAAGCACATTTGAGTAAAACAATCGCAATGTACTCAATAGTAAGATCATACAAAATTAATATTAACATAGTGAAATAAAGTGGTTAAATTTAAAGCCACATGAATGTGTAAGAACTTTGTATGGATTCACAGACCAATGACAAACAAGTGCGCTTGACACATTAAATTTATAGAAGGAAAAAGCTTTATTGCTTTGTCTGGAACTTAAAAAGCTTGAGAGCAAATGGATAAGAAAGAAGTTTGGATAAGCAATTTAGGATAAGGTTATCCAAAAGATTACCACCTAGTATCAAATTATCAATAACCCTTTTCTGGAAAATAGAAGCTGTTTTTACTGCCATGCCTCAAAATTGGTTTGCATCAGGCAATATAATTTGACTGAAATGCCTATTTTCTTCTCAAATGTTAATTCCTCGCAATATTCATGTTGTGAATGCTAGGGACACCTCCTCGTAAAGAAGGTGGGTGGTATCATGTAAGTGGATTGAATAGAAAGGCTTCTGTACTAAGCCACAAATTACCATCTCATGTAAAAAGTATTTATAAGTTCTAAAGTTTATAGGCCGTCATGTATAGAATTAGGAAGAATAGTTATTCTGTTACAGGAGTAAAGCTCAGCTCAGTTTATAAAAGGACTTGTGAAGCATGCTTCTTTGTGAGACATCTTGCTCTATAAATGTATTTCAAAAGTTATATCATTGTCAAAGACTCAAAAGTAACTGCCTGTAGATGGCAACAGTGTATTAGAATCTAGATACATGGTTTTCAAAATAAAGGTATTTTTCTGGATGCAATATTTGCTTGTATCCTTGTAGAAAAAAGTGAACATATTATTTCTAATATACGAATAGGGTTACAATAAGTGAATACCTAGAAAAAACGAATTTTGATGTTCAATATCCCATAGTTATTGAAGGCCAAAGCTTTTTTAACAGCCTTCAGCTTGTTCCTTTTACAATAGATATAAAACACTAATGATAATGCCAGCTAAAAGTGTGCTTATTAAATAACTAGGCAGTATGAGGGGTGATAGACCTTCTAACTCTGAACATCACCACAATAAATGTCAAAAAAATTATTTACAACAGTTAATGAAATTTTAGCTCATCTACTCCTGATGTAGATGTCAATCCAATTGATAATATGCTCAGCATTACAAACATCATTGAAGATTGGTATGAAATATTATTGAGCTTGTCTACTCTTGATGTAGATGTTGCTACAATCCAATTGATGCTTAGCATTACACATACTGTCAATTCTTCTACTATTGCAAGACAACCTACTTAGAGAACTGCAGAATTGCACTCAATTCCCATAGAGGATATTCAAGCACTCAATAACTATAATTTCCCTTTCTGATTGGGATATTGATAATGATCACGCCAGACTGCTAGATATGCAGCTCTATACAGTTTATTTAAGGCTGCAAATATAGCCTGTTGTTGATTATACTTTTGCACTTGAGTTGTAAGTTGAAAGCCTAAAAGAGCGACATACAAACTCTCCCCATCGAGTTGACAACACAAAAGGGAAGCTTAATGGAGACTCGTGATGAAAACCCAAGAGGACATCATCATTTAGTTGTGCATCTCTTTCCAAGGACAGCTTTGCAGAAGCTCTCCACTCTCATCTTATAAGGAGATTAGGATTCAAATTTTGAGTTCTTCAAGAATGGTACTTGAAAACTTCACATAATCTATTGAGAATTTACCATTGCAGCATATTGCAAATTACAACATATTGCTGCTTATCACTACATCTGAGTAACTAATGTCAAGCTCAACATCTAAACTCACGAGATTACACATAAATTATGGTTTTCAATGACTGCAAGGAGTGAGATCATCATATGCCTTCATTTTCAATGCAGTTTTTCTTGTTACAAAAGCACTTTTTTGTGTTATGTGTCTTCATTTGAGAGCATTGTGCACAATAAGAGATTCACATTATTGCCCTAACAGAAGTCAGGACATTCTGTACATGCTTTGGCACACTCTGAGGTTACTCATGGGCACAATAAGCCAAGGTTATCCAATTTTCAGGTCACACGATGTAGTTGCAGCACACTTTTGGGTTAATCATGGGCACAATCAGCCTGGGTTCTCCAATTCTCATTCTTTTTGGAGATAAAGTGACAAAAGTTGTACAATCTTCTACAACATTTATTCATCACAAAAAAATAGAAAATGATAGAGAATTCACAAATTTTATAGCAAGTAGTTGTGGTATTCTATCAAATAGGATATAGCATCATGGATGGTGACTCAACTTGAAAAAACGAACTTAAGTCTTTACCAAGTCAATATCTTGGTTCTATAGGCACAAGAAAAACCTGGGTAAAAATGCCTATGTGGGTAAAATGCTGGTCAAAATGTAGTTTTCACACATTTTTTTGCTATAAAACCATGCACTCTCTTTTGAGATGTCAATTTTTACTTTAATACATTTGTAACTGAATTTTGCAAAAAAACTATGTTTTTAAAAGAAATTTTATTTTTTAGTACTTTCTAAGTTGTCGAATTTTTGCAGAGTCGAAAATTTTGGGCTTGCCAGCTAGTCTGAGTCCAACTCTGGGAACTGCGGCTGAAACTAAATAACTATTTAGAGTATGATGAAAAAGAAAACCAAATGTGTGGTGAAGAAGAGGTCTATCAATTAGAGAGTCAATCTCCACCAAGTGAGGTACAATCTGAATTTTGTTTATTGAAGACAGCAATGCAAATATGAATTCAGAAAAAATAGAAATGATGACCCCAATAAAACACATACTTACAATTGACTGGGTATAAGTCTTACTATTTGTCAGGGACTTGCATATCATTCTAGTTGACCAAGATGAAGGAAACAAATCAAGTTAACAACGAAAATAATCCAATCAACAAAAAGATTTAAGGCAGCAGTAGTCTGGACAAATAACAAGGTCTGTACGGCTGCAAAAGCATTGACAATTTATACAAGTTGATTGTGCATTAGCTGTTCTGGCATGGCCATACAGGTCGGTTGTAGATTGATAAAAGGACTACAGTCACCCATACATTCAATATTGATGGTAAATTGATGACAAGGTGTATAAGCCTTTGACCAGGCCATAAATTGTCAGTTTCCAAAATATCTGTACAAGGTGAAGGGCAATGAGTGACACATTTCGAATATTAAATTTTGAAAAAGCAAATTGAGGCCCTCTAAACAAAAACAAAAATTGCGTATTTTGAGGGTTTCAAGCTTCAGCTCAGTAAATCTTTGCCAGAAAGGAGAGATAAAAAGTGAGTTGACCCAGCTGAACCTTGTCTCAATATTAGACAATGAAACACCTGAGCACTCAAGGCCACATTTCAAACCCTAAATTTTTTTAAAATTTTATTGAGGCTCTTTATAGAGTTTCTTAGAAAAGTTTGATTTCAAAGGTTTCAAAATTCAGCCAAAAAACTCTTCCCCAGCCACTAGTTGAATTCCGCAGCTTTTGCTGAATCAAGAGGGAGCACAAGAAAGATAAGCATGTGACAAAATTGGACACCGCCACAAAGTTGGGCATTGCTGGAGAGTTGAGTGTTGCTTAAAAGTTAAGACCCACGCCTTATCAAAAGGCTCACATTTCAAATACTAAAATCTGAAGAATCATTGAGGCCCTTCACACAAAATTTTATAAAATTCTGGATTTTGACCATTCGATTTGTGGATTTCATCCATTTCAACGATATAAGGTCTCACCAGCTGAGAGTTAAATTCACAGCTTTTGCTGAGCCAAGAGAGAAATCACACGAGTTAAGAAAATTGTGTCAAAGTTGGACACGGCCAAAGAATTGGAAATCAAAACACCCAAGAGCAAAAGGCATAAATAAACTAGATTGAATCTGTAAGGCAGAATAATTAGTTAAAAAATGAAATTTAGAGGGAGACATACAAAGGAGAAATCAATCAATGATGGGAGTATGTTCAAAAGCCAAAATTTGGCCATACAAAACTACTGCATCAACATCTCTCAATTTTTAAAATTTCAGTAAGAATCAATTTTGAATTGAACTTTAAACATTTGCAGCTTTCAAGCTAGGCATAGTAGTGAAATGTACCAAGGTACATCTGTATAAAGTTTCAATTGGTGAGATTTTCACCAAAAAGAAGCAAAGAAAGATTTTTCATGACAAAAACCATTTGAAGCAATTGCTATTAAATTACCAATTGAGAAAAGGGAGCAACTACATCTGAGATCCACGTTAAATCATGTTTTGTATTAACGCTTAAGTTGTGCAAGCCTATGGTCAATATTAGTCATTGGAGGGTTGGCAATGGTTGCCTCAACAGACACTCATCAGTTCATAGCCATGGTCATGACAGACTTGGAAAGGAGATCTTGCATTCACAATCACACTCTCTTGCCTTCTATTTGTGAGGCCTTTTGCTATTGATAACACAATCAATGTTGTGTGTGTCCTCTGTTTCTCTCCATTCTATCTGCTTATGTTGCTGTTCATATTTCTATTTATTGTAGAAGTTTTTGTCATGTACCATTGTATACTTTTTGACAAGGCAAGCTACGATTATTAATTTATTTATGATATTGTTTGCCAAGTAGTGTTACTCATAATGAACATATCGGTAACCTTTTCCCATTAGTCATTAGTATAAGTAGTCAAATCACCTCGGTCTAGCTTGCTTCAAAGTAATGAACTTCAAACAAGAAAGCATAAAGTAAAAAAGTACGTAACACGATCATAGCATTGTAACAAAGGGGATGGAGGAGAAGCGGAGAGAAGAAAATAAACTTACACGGCATCTTCTATGGAAGAAAACATCTCATGATTGTACTTTATGATAGGAAACGTATCCACAATAACAGCTTCTACTCCATTGAATCCACGTTCAAACTGTCAAAAATAATAACAGTAATAACAAATTGAATAAGATTAAATGGTTCAAAATCCACAAATACTCCCACCTTACAATTGGTCAAACAAAAGTCAAGCTATAATGCCATAATCTCAAAATCTGTTTATCTCACAAAATGAAATATATGACCTTATACCAATAACAAAATCAAAAGCAAGCATTCCTCATCTTATTTAGGATTTACTGTTTTACACCTTTTCAATGGGGAATGACTTAGGATCGACAAGAAGATTTGCATTTACCGAGCTACTTAAGGTGTTTAATTCCATTAGTTGAAAACTTTAAGTACTTGAAATTTCCATAACATCAAATCCTTAAAAAATTGTAATTATTATCTACCACACTCCAATGGTTTTTGGCCCTTGAATGGTTGGTCTAATAAGGAATGGTAGTTTTGCAAGGGGCGGTACCAAAGACTCCTATGGGACATAATGCTGATCATATTCAAGCTTCTAAGGTTGGGATTGGTGCTGCAAACTTGTAAACCTCCCAAGGTTTGTTGATGTTGATAGTTCCTCTTTCTCAGCATTCAAAACTAGTGATGTCAAAGACAAAGAGAAAGATCTTGATAATAATGTTAAAGGGGATAGGAGGAAGTTCTCTATCCAATCTTAGCATTTAGTTTGGAAAGCTCTCCCAATATTACAGCCTAAAAATCTTCTTCATATTATGGCCCTAGAGACTTCTAAAAATCTTGATATAATTATGGCTTTAGGAGCATATAATTCCTTATTGTTCTTACAAGAAGACAATAGAGGTCACAGACAAGGCAATTGTAAAGGAAAACGACATATGTTGGCCTATACTTACATGCCAATTCTCATCATCAATCTCAATAAGTTGTAGTCCCCAACAATCGAAAAACTAGAGCCATCAAATTTTTGAGTTAAGAACATTAAGGAGAAGGAAGAAGACGATTTCTTATGAGGAAGGGCCATGGAGAATGGTTGAGGCATAGTTCGCAGACTTGAACTCGGAGATTACTTGGCAAGCCCAAAACTTTCAACTCGGCAACTTAGAAAGTACTAAAATTAAGATCTCTTAAGGAAACATATTTTTTCAAAGTTACTAGTTCGGGTTCGGGGATGGGTTTGGGTACGAGAATCCAGTTCGTGGATTCGTGAATTGTTTTTTTTTCCACTATGATTCATAAGGCTTCGTGTGTGTGTGTGTATATATATATATGTACAAAAAAATAAGAGAAATATACCTAATTGTAAAACTAAACCATTTCATAGTATGAATCTATGATGCTTGATCATTGATATGGGGCCGTTTCAGGGTTAGAAAACAAAATGTGTTTTTAATGTTTTCTTGGGCCACATGCCTGATCACGAACCCTGCCCGAATCCAGCACGGACCGGTCCGTGAATTTGAATCCAGTTTGAACCCGGACCTAATTCGAGGGGCCAAGGTTCGAATCCGGTAACTAGGTATTTTTTTGGTAAAATTCAATTACAAAATGTATTTAATTTAAAATTGACATCTCGAAAGAGAAAATGCACAGTTTTATAGAAAAAACATGTGAAAGGCACATTTTAACCAATGTTTTACCTGCATCAACATTTATACCCATGTTTTCTTGTGTCTATGAAAATGAGAGCGTTAAACTTGTGAAAACTCACCTAGAGAAAAAAATAGAGAGTACTCAGCAACTCAGAGAGTACTAACAAATTTTGCAAACTAGGGGTAGAGGAGACACTTTTCAAAAAGATAATGGTTCTCAACCCTGCCAATTGGGTTGCAATAAGGATGTTCAGCCAAAGGTTTTGGTGTATTGGACACATTAGAAGTCTGCCTATTTGGGAATGGATAGTAACAAGAATGATCAATCACAAGATCTATATATTTTGGACCTATCCCTAGAAAACTAGTGTGGTTCTATTTAGGAATCACCATTGTTCTTCATTAGAGATTCAATTTGTGGGATTCCATTGTTCCAATATGAAGTTATTTGATGTGTTCTAAGTTTGCAAATATTTTGGGGTTTGAATGTTGATTTACAGTGTTGTTGGGAAAGCTAATGAGTGACGTGGCAGTTTTTAGAGCTGATCAAACCATTTCCAGTGTTGGCCATACCATCTTATGTTCATTCTTGCTGGATGTATCATGGGTTTGGGTGGTTTGGTGGCGTTTGGAGAGTGATCAGACATGAAAAGGTGAATTTCTTGCTGGTCATACAGATTTAAGGCATTTTGGGAAGTCCTTACTACTCGTACCTATACCAATTCATCCTAAATTGCCTTGGCTGGTCATGTGAACTTGGGAATCTAGTCTAATCATCTTTGGAAGGACTTCCACTTTGTCATGTTGCACCCAGACTTGGTAATGATGCTTTGATGTGTTTGGCATTGAACATTTCAAGAAAATCCCCGATTTACGGGTCCGTACAGTTCTAGGCTTACTGTACCAACAGCAATTTCACAATTATAGACCTATAGTTGGTTGCTTTTACTCAACAAATGAATGTTTTATCCCTTCAATGAGTTTAAATGTGTTAGAATTGATATGTGGTGGTGATTCAATTTGAGACGACGTTGGGAGTGTTATTAGCTTGGAGGCTTGTTGGGCGATTTCCATTGTTGTTTTTCTTGTAATAGTGTACCCTCTGTCTATATTCAGACCTGCAAACAAGTTTCCAATCTTTCATATAAGGTATTCTTGTTATTTCCATGTGGGTGTTGGGTTCAAACATTTTGGGTAACCCTGGCAGTGGTTTCGTCAATACTATTTTGTTCCAGCAATTTGTATCAGCATTGTAATGTGTACCAGCACGTTATAACAGAAAATACATCTTTATTGATATGTTATGTTGAGCTTACATATTGTGAAGAGATTAAAAAAAATTGAGGGTGGTTATTACAATGGTATCAAATCTGGAGGCCTTGCCAGCCTATGCCTATAATCTTGTTATGCAGCTGCAACATTCCTTATGAGAGACAGAATTAAGGTATTATACTAGAGACTATTAATATTCAACTCATCTAAACCCACCAAACCAAATTGAAGATAAGTTATTACATATTCCAATAACACCTCAAAGTTCCACTAGTGATAGTGACAATTTGTCAAACAACATGGCAGAAAGAGATAAGGGACCAGCCTGTTGAGATAGTCCAATTCCAAAGAAAAAGGGAAACTTGATGCTATGCTAGATATGATGTCACAGATGTTGGCTAATATAAACTAGGGTATACCATAGATTACTACAGTGCAAAATGGAGAAACTAGCTCCACAAATCAACAAAACACTAATGGACGTAATGTTGCAACAATATCAAGGTTCATTCCTAAACCACTACAGCCTACATTTCCACATAGAGAAGACTCTCAAGTGATTTTAGAGGAACAAATTCTGATAGCAGATAAAGTGAGAACCAACTATACAAAGTATGCTACCCTTCCAACTGAGATTCAAGGTCTCTTGTCCCTAGATCAATTTTTGGAGTGTAAAGAGCGTGCCTAGCTCCTCCTAAATATAATTTCTTTTTTCTGAAATTACTTGCAATTGTTGTATCTTTGTGTTTTGTTTATGCTTATTTCAAATGAAATTTTCCCAGCAATTTTAAATAATATCAAACTAAATATATTTTTAACGATCACCAATTATTCAAATTATAGAAGTGGCAATACTTATAAACATCAAATTATTCAACAACTATTGGCACCTAGCAATTGTATGAATGTTGTAGAATTAAAATAACATCTAGGAAAGTCAACGCAGCCTGTATGAATCTTCAGCCATCTCCAACGAAAGAGAACACAGCTTCTCTAATCCAACGCAGCCCTGTTGGATACTCACGCAATCCCTTAAAGCCTTCAATACTAATTACGCAGCCTGTTTGGAGGGTAACACAGCTTGCTAGCAAGGTGACGCAGCCTCTTTGGGAGTCACAAGCTGGCTGTGAGCAAATACACTAGCCTCTGGATGAAACACAGCTTCCTTCAGTGAAGTCTGCAAATCTTGTTACCACACGCTGCCTTCTGATTGATCATGTTGTAAAATTAAGATCATCCTATAGAGAATATATATGAGGCTGTACTGAAAATAGATTACCGTTGTGATTGTAGAATACAATTGCCTTCGTTATTGATTGATTCTACAATAACAATAGGGTATATGTATATATTGAATAGTCATGTAATGAATAGACATGACCGTATATACTTATGGTCATGTCACTTCATTACATAACTATTAGTTAACATATCTTAAACAATAGTTTATTCATACTTTGTGTAATATATATATATATATATATATATAAGTTCACACGTGCATATTAATATATACTTACTTTTCAATTATATTATATAGTATATATATATATAAATATATCTATATTTATATGCATATCATGATTGTCTTGTCGTTTATTAAACATGAACGAACAATACTTTAACACTCCCTCTTGAGAGAGAGTTTAATAGAATTTGTAGAATCTTTTCATATCATGATATCCAGCACATCCGGGACAGACCCTTTCAGGAGTCGATCATGATAGACATCAAGATATCCGGCACATCCAGGACAGACCCTTTCGGGAGTCGATCTTGACAAGTTATTACACAGTAATAATCTCAGCGTTAAGATGTCTGGTCCTATCCGGGACAAACCCTTTCGGGAGTCGATCTTAACAATTATTACACACCAAGTAATAACATAAGCGACAAGATGTCCGGTCCTATCCGGGACAAACCCTTTCGGGAGTCGATCTTGAAGCCTGGTTAACTATTGTCAAGATCGTCACCTTGAAATAGTAACCCAACACACATGAAAGATCGTCACCTTTCATGTTAAGTACAAGTATTCATGTTCAGAAAATCATCATCTTCTAAATATGAACACAGGATGAGTGGACCTATAAAGTCACACATATGATATCCATCTTGACTCTCCTCAGAGAGTTAAAACCAAGGCTTCCACCTTAGACTTGTTTGTCACAGACAAGAATCATATTAAGATACAAAATGATGGATCACGGATTCTGAGAACTTCTTTAAGGCTTTAGTTCTCAACATACCAAGGTTATCTGAAGTACACAATCTTCTTCCTAGCAAGGGGCTTGGTGAGAAACCATCTTCACATGGTATACTTCCTCTGAATTAATATGACCACGATCCTGTGATGCCATCTTAGTTTGATCTTCTAGCTTCTCCCTATGACATGGAAGCATAGCCTTCTCACATGGTAATTCATTATAATTCTCTGCTACAGTTTCTCAATCACTAGAGAGCCAACAAAACATGGTCTACTCCCTCTGAATCAAGATCCTCGCATATCCACTGATGCATATCCTTTTTCTTCTTCTGTCATGGAGGCATATCCTTTTTATATACTCAGCTCAATGTCACTACAGGATGTGACTTCATACTTTTCTTCCTGAGAGAATCGATATCTCATACTGGGTTTCCATAAGGCTGCGGATTAGCATAGGATGCATTTTGATCTTTTTCAAGGCCATAACATTAACACTCCCTCTTGGACTTGAGGGAAGATAATAAGGACCTCTAGTATGATGTTCATCTTAATGAACTGTAGTCTCGAGATGTATGAATTACTTCAAGCAGAGATTCTATCCATGTGAATCTCATCTGTGATTCTGTCCACTAGTTTCCACTACTATAATCTCATAATTGTTTTACCTTCAATAGTGAACTCCCTCTCAATCAATACGATTGAGATTGTCACAAGTTAACTGAATCATATGCTCCCTCTGAAGCTCAAGTTAATCAACTTCTTGACCTCTTGAAAATGTCAGACTTTCTCTGAATCTGAATTTCATATGCTTTTATCCTGAAAGTATGTTAGAGATAAATTACAAATAGTTTATAAAGCTAAACTATCTCGTACAAGAATACAAATGATAGAAGCATACAAGATTTATTATTTAATGAATTACAAATTGAAAATTCATATGTATTAATAAAGCATAGAATACTTATCTTAAATTTCAAATATTTTCAAGTATTTGTTTCCATAAGGTGAGCCCATTAATACTCGTACCCATCGTCCTTCTTCATAACATATCGGTTTCATTCTGATTAATTTTCTTCGCACTCATTTGCAAAAGTCTTTTTTTCTATTAATCTTGTACTCAAGACAAATTGAAAATGTGGCAAATGCAATGTCAATTATCTTTGTGCAAGTGACGATTACCTCAGTATTATGAAAGAGGTACTTGACAACGAACGATTCTGCTATATTAGCGAATTGAAAGAAGCATAAATAGAATCATATATATATTGATTGGTTAACTAGATCAACCATTGATCCTAGTCCTTGTTACTCCAGCTTATGTAATGATCCAATGTCGATCTCAATGAAGTTTTTGATAAGCTGTTTCGGATGTTAAACCTTGCTACGAAATGAATTAAGTATAGTTGTGGTACTTAGCAGAGTGGCAGAAATAACTCTGCATATGTAGCGTATTGCAGCTTTTATATTTCTTGAATCCAAGGTTCTAATTATGGTGTATCCACAAAGTATTTTCCATAATATAGATTCCCGATGTTTATTGGTTCTTCTTGTGAAAAACACTATTTGGTTGAGTTGACAGCTAGTTGATATCAATTATTTTATATATTGATATATATGTATATATATAATAAATCATTTCTCTTAATATGAAATGCCCCCGATCAAAATTTACCCCGATTTAGTACTGAATAGTAATTCCATCTCGAGGTAAAAATTGCAGTACATTTATAAATATAATTTTATCACAAACAAAGACATTAAAATTGTGAGAATAATTCAGGAAATAGAACTTATCTGGATTTAGAGAAAGGTGCTTGAACAATATGCAGAACTACGGTATAGTTCACTCTTCATTGTTTGGTTTATCTTCTTTAACTCCAAAGTTCTCAAAGAAGTTCAATTATTTTCTACTTGTCCTCCATTTCAAGTCTCATCAATCTCTTTCAATTGTCTATATGGTATATTATTTCTTTCCCTTGTATATATTGAACGGTATGTAAAGTACATAGCAATAATAGGAGCCGATGTATATGCTATCTTCTTCCAACATTGAGCTATGTCTCTAGATTGATTGTTTCACAATATATCTTGCTCAACCTGGACAACCGTTTGGTCATACATCTTGTTGCCATGGGCTGTAGTCTTCCATCTGATGTGGGCAACAGACATGCCATAACAAACATATGCTGATGTCAAATGGAAAGTGGTCTACTCCATGATTCATACCCGATGGCATTAGAACAACATGGGATTTTTACATGAGCAAAGGAACTTTAGAGAACCCATGCAATATATGTATTCCCAGCCAATCGTCCCAACGTCCTGGTGGTCACTACCTCTGTCTTATCGCTGTTCATTGCCCAGAGGTCTCTCATTATATGTTCCTATATGATTACTTGACTTCACACGGCAACTCCTATATATTTGCGACAATATTCCCTTATAATTGGATGTTCTTATTCTGCTATTCGATAATAATATATATATTAAAAACAAACTGATATCATTGTTTTTGTTCCTAAGAACATCCCATCTGTTCGTTCCTCCTATTATCTGTAATATCATTCAAGTATTGTACTTCTAAACCATAACCTACCTGTTCGCTACTTGTTGCTTACAATCAGTATTATGGGGTTCTGTACTTTACTATTGAAAGTGATCTCGTTGTTCTTAACTTGAGAAACGGTGGTCAAGGATAGCATCGACATTCTTCTATATTCTTAATGCCGTCCCATTTCTATTGACCCTGCTTGGAATCCCTCCTTGAGCCGTCTAATAAATACGACCAAACTCTCTTGGCCATGCAATGTAATGGGCTTAGAAACTATTGTAAGCCAAAATACGGTGATAGAATTCCTTTCTTCTGATTCGATGTGTTGTCTTCTCTCTGCAATACTTTGCTCAAATATAATTTCTCTTATAAGTTAGGCTCTGATACCATGTTGTAAAATTAAGATCATCCTATAGCGAATATATATGAGGCTGTACTGAAAATAGATTACCGTTGTGATTGTAGAATACAATTGCCTTCGTTATTGATTGATTCTACAATAACAATAGGGTATATGTATATATTGAATAGTCATGTAATGAATAGACATGACCGTATATACTTATGGTCATGTCACTTCATTACATAACTATTAGTTAACATATCTTAAACAATAGTTTATTCATACTTTGTCTAATATATATATATATAAGTTCACACATGTGCATATTAATATATACTTACTTTTCAATTATATTATATAGTATATATATATATAAATATATCTATATTTATATGCATATCATGATTGTCTCGTCGTTTATTAAACATGAACGAACAATACTTTAACAGATCACAGCACCAAGTAGAAGTTATAACAGCCTTCTACTCAACACAATAAACACTTGGAAGAAAAATCGAACCACCTCTTGAATTCTGAAATTGTTCACACTCTTCAAATTTGATATACTTCAGCATCAAATTTGAATTTACTTAACCGGCAATAGTGTTAAGATATAGCTACGATCGGATATGGTAATATATATATAGTAAGATCATTTGATATTTGTATATGTTACAGTGTAGTTAATATTAACAATCGGTTATGAAGGGTCATGACCCTACGTAGCATAAGCCATGTATGATCATGGCTCTTCAAGACATGACTATTTAAAGGATAAAAATGCATATTGATGGCTGGTGAAAAGATCAATCACAATGGTAATCTTTTCTGTACAGCACTCATATATATTCTCTATAGGACAATCTTGATTTTACAACATGGTATCAGAGCCTAACCTATAAGAGAATAAAATATATGGCATATACGAATTACAGTAATAGTTTTATATTTTGTCTTTATTGGAAAATCACGACAAATAGCATTCATGGTATTTCAGGATATTCAGATATAACAACTTTAAACCAGACACTTCATTTGATGAATCCCTAAACCTCAAACGCAAACATTGCAGTGCGGATTGAAGCCATTACTACCCAAATGTGGGCATTTAGAAGTAGCAACGCCTGTATAAGGGCAAGCCTATGCATTAGGAGGCTTTCTTAATAATACTGAACATTCAAGAGGACATACATTGAATATTAATGAGATGATAGGTCCATTCTGTGCATGAAACAGAACGTTGCATAATATTAATATAATCTGCAAGTCCCAAATAATTATGGTTGCTACAAACACCTGTCACGGTAATAGATGAGTTTGATAGAAGAATAATTAATAAACATTTGGAGCAATATATGCGATACATCAGATCTGATATATATCGAACCAGAAAACTAAGGAAGTGATTACAGATTTATTCCAGAATTCAAAGATTAAGTTTCTCCATTCTAGATGACGCAAACACAGGTACAAATCCATATGTGTAATAGCCGATGTGCCATCCGGAGCGTTTGATACACAACACCCCATATACAACAGCCATGACCCACTATAATGCCGGCTATATGAAGCTGTGTATAAATTACAGCACCTTGGCCTCTCTGTTGTTTACAGTTAGCACAATAGACAGTCTGAGATTCACTGCGATGAATCCCTTCCTCAACTGGCCGTGTTTATGTTCTTCCTTCCTGCACAGGATTATATGTCTATTCACCGTAGGTGAATATGATATGCAGAGATTGATTTTAATGATGCCATCATATCCGGGGATCGTCTCAAAGCAATTTCGAACCAAGTGGAACTGCAAGGTTGATTCTAATAATACTCATGGCGGCTGGGATTATACCGTCAACACCCAATATTGTTCTCATGCCGTCACCACTCACTGCCAAACTATATTCTTTGATAAAGTCTTGCTTCAAATATTAATCGGACCCATACTATATTAAACCATATTCAACCTCAAGTATCAATAACACAGTGGACAAATTCTTATTAGCTATTTATCCTAATTGGAATGTCTGCTGGCACAAACAGCAATCAGTAGAAGTCCATAGCTCAACCTTGAAGGTCAGAGATATCCCTTGGGAACTCTGTAGCTTATGTTTATTAATGATCAATCCAAATTGTATTTGACTAGTGCTGGTAATGTTAATTGGTCTCTAACTAAAAATCTCAGTTCAAAGCAACACATTAAACTCAGAACTGCAGCAATCCATTTGCAATCAGAAAAATATAAATTTCCTCCCAGTTGAGGGCATTACAGTGGAAGAAATGTGAGGTGTGTGGTGTACAGTGGATGTTCTTCAATGTAACATTATACAAAATGGGGCAGATTTGGAGAAGATATAAAACAGTAGTATATATATATGAAGTAAGAGTGATATGTAAAGTGTGTTTGTGTAGTGTATACACAAGGAGATTTGAAGTAAAATGAAGATATAAGAGTGCAAATTTAATGAAAAGGATTTTGAAAAAGAAGTAATATATTTTCATCATATATACACAATGTGGTGATGAGAAACATGAATAATCAGTTTGAGAAGAGGAAAATTCCAATAACTTGAGGATGGACGATCATTGTAGGTGATTTGTTGAGGAAGAAGTTTCCAATCTTTCCAAGACTCAAGGAGATCAAATAATCCTATAATTGCTTGAGCTAAACATGGATATAATTGTGGAGGGCTTATCTGTTGCTATGTAGACTAAATGAAAATACAAAGTTTCATGTCAAGGTCTAATCATCCTACTTACCATGGGGATTTTGACTTGCTTGGGGAGAGCAGTTCGGAAAGGCTTGCATATGCATTAAGGTCCTAGCATGGAATCTACAAACTATGACTTCTTCTTATCTGTGAGAGTTTCATAATATGATTACAATCACAAGGATGTGAAAGAATTTGGCGGGATGTATTAACTTAAGTATGAAGAGAAGTTGACGTATCCTCATTTCTTGTGAGCTACATTGATATCAAGTACGATGGGCATGAGTATCGTATTAATGGGCTCACCTTACGAAAGGAAATACTTGAAAATATTTATAGATAAGTATCTCATGTCTGTTAATCCATATGAATTTGCAGTTTATTAAATAATAAATTTTGTATGCTTCCATCATTTTTTATGTTTGGGATAGTTTAGCCTTATGAACTATTCGTAATCTATCTATGACATACTTTCAGGACGAAAGCATATGAAATCCAGATTCAGAGGGAGTCTAACATCTTCAGAAAGGTCTAGAAGTTGGCGAAATTCAGCCTCTAAGGAAACAAATGATTCAGTCAACTTGGACAAACTCGATCATATTGATTGAGAGGGGGTTCACTATTGAAGGTAAAACAATTCTGAGATTATAGTAGTGGGAACTCGTGGATAGAATCGCCTATGAGATGCACGTGGATAGAATCTCTGATTAAGGCATTCCGTACATCTTGAGACTACAACTCATTGAGATAAACATCATACTAGAGGTCTTTATTATCTTCCCTCAAGTCCAAGAGCGAGTGTTAATGTTGTGGCCTTGGAAAAGATCAAAATGCATCTTATGCTAGCCGATGTAACCTTATGACTATTCAGATTATTCGTATTGGTTCTCTCAGGAAGGAAGGTATGAAGTGGCATCCTGCAATGACACTAAGTTGAGTATATAAACAGGGTATGCCTTCGTGACAAAGGGAGAAGTTAAAGGATCTACATCAGTAGACATTCGAGGATCTTGATTCAAAGAGAGTAGACCATGTTTGGTTGGTTCTCTAATAATCAAGAAATTTTAGCAGAGAATTATGATTATTACCATGTGAGAAGGCCATATGTCAGAGGGAGAAGCTAGAAGATCAAATTAAGTTGGCACCCCAGGATCTTGGTCATACACATTCAGAGGGAGTGTACCATGTCAAGATGGTGTATACTTTGTAAGCTCAGAATTCACCAAGACTATGAGACAATACAAACCAATACAATTCAATGGAGAACAAACGGCCGATATTCTCACCAAACCCCTTGCTAGAAAGGAGATTGTGTACTTACAGATAACCTTGGTATGTTGAGGAGTAAAGCCTTAGCTGAAAAGAAGGTTTCAGCTTCTGTGATCCATCATTTTGTATCTTAAATGATTCTTGTCTTTGATAGACAAGTCTAAGGTGGAAGTCTTGGTTTCCACTCTCTGGGATGAGCCATGGTGGATCCACCCTCTGAGAAGAGTCAAGTTGGATGTCATATGTGTGACTTTATGGGCCCATTCTTTTTGTGTTATATTATGAAAGGTGATGATCTTTCATATGTGTTGGGTTACTATTGCTAGGCGACGACTTAGACAATAGCTTAACCTAGTGTTAGGTATGACTATGTATTGTAGTCACTATTTCTGACATTGAATTTTGGAGTTGTTAAATCCAATTCCAAATTGGTCGGGGATTATAACAACATGCAAATCAAGATTAGACTACATTAAGTTGTTGTCCCGTAATGTGCCGGATATCTTGATTGTTATCGCTAAATCTAGTTCCAAATTGGTCGGGGATTGCGATAACTGTAAAGAGCCTGGCTGGCTCTTAGCTTTAACTAGCTTAAAACTCAAATTAAATTGCAAATTGAATAGAACTCCGCCAATTACAATTTTGTAAAATTCAGTCTTGGAATTTACTTTAACAACATACAACACAAAAATTATTCTACTGCTCATCAAGTTCATCTATAGCTAAGAAATTATCCAAATCATTACAAGTATTAATTAACACGAAGCGCCTTACTAATACCATCTTCCAAAACAAGTGATGCCACTTCCTTGAAGTCATACGCAGCACTTGGAGAATGCAATGCAGCTGCTAGAGAAGTCACGCGGCTAGCCAAAAAAGTCCAAACGTAGCTCCTTCCAATACCTCACGCAACCCCATAAATCTAAACGCAGCATCTTTATGAGGCACCAAACAGGATCGGTTTGTATCCTTGACCAAAACCGAGCCTCAAATAGAAAAGAAAATCAATGTCGTACAACATGTATGGCCCAGTACATCAATACGGCAGTAGCAAAAAAAATCGTACAACCTTGCCTTTATTTCATCACTAAGACAAATCTGCAAATTGTACAATGTATTTTAATCCAACTGGTGAATCTTCACTAGTAATTCAATGCTCTCTCCAAAAGCTGAAGACCAAGCACGAGTGAAAGCTATAGAACTCTCTCCAGGAATGAAGACCAAGTCCAAACCCTAGCTCTCCAGGAAAAATCGATTTCTCTCTCAACAAAAGTTTTATCAAAATCAATGGGTGAATGATAGTGCTTTTTCAAATTGAATATATAGCTTTTTCGGAAAAAGCTTCAACTTCACTTTTTTCACTTAAAAGGCTTTTTTTAAGTACTTCATTTTATAACATTAAGTTATAAAGTCATAAAGTTATTAAATTAAAATAATTTAATTCAATAACAATAACTTTAAAATAAAAAGCCACTGAAACCCACTGACTACAACGAACTCATTTCTAACACCAGAGCCTCAACTGCAACTGCCCTACCAGAAATAGCCAACTGCCAAAAATAGACTTACTATAAATAGTAAGTCTCTCAAACTAGAGATCCCCTAAAACTCAATCCAGAAACATCTGACACCCCGTGCAGACACCCTGCTAACCCTGGCCATACCCAAAAATACCACTTACTAAAAATAGTAAGTTGACCAAACTGACCTGAACGAAGAGCAGACCAGATAATCTGAACCTCCAGAATGGAATCCAAACACTAGCTCCGCCAACTAACCCTCTCTGATCACCTAATTAGCTTGCGAGGGTCGCCAAACCAAGCTAATCCCAAGAGACTGAAAACGGGGACATTACAGTCCCCTCCCTTCCCAAGACTGCTTGTCCTCAAGAAATCAGGAAAAAACAAGCAACATCACATTCCACCTGGATCCCAAGGATGGTCATAAGTAATGTCACAATCCTCACCATACTCTTGTGAAGAAAATACCAACATCAACAGAACAAACACTAGCATCTAAGAAACTGCCCTCAACACCCAAATAACTGGCATCACTAAAAACATCTGTAGACCAACTGTAGATGCCAATGCAGAAAACAACCCGGCAAAACTCAACCCAACTGAAACATCAAATCTGCCAAAACTTGAGTCCCTGTCTAACTCACACTCACACCCCATTGCACTGAGAAGACGACAATGACCAAATGTACCTGAATCACTGTTACCAACTCTAACCTCTGATAAATTGTCCTGGATGTGTCGATACTGCAAGTGGTCCAACTTGCAACTGCCAATTCCATCTACAAAAGATGGTACTAATCCATCCCATAATGGATGGTAAGAAACTGGAGCCAGTCTACACCTACGTGAGACCAAATCCTCAACCAGTGGGTCAAAAGAAAAATGATGAGCATACCCCACTATATAATGCCGATAGAAAGCCACAATCTCCGTCAATGGCTCATCATTACCAAACTGGGAATCAGGAGATGGCTCCAATCTCTAACTCCGCATAACTGTAGGCTAGGTAGGATCCTGAGCAACCCTCTCAGCAAACCCAACCTCGAAATCCCTGTGGGGAAGCATAGTAGATCGAGTCTCTACCCACCAACCTCCCGATAGCACAAGAACCGTGGATAAGAGTACCCTCAGACACTCTGTATGAATCCTCTCGCACATCTGCACTCTCAAGTAAATACTCCATGAATGACTCGGTGCAGTAGAAATTATACGTGGAAGCGTCAACTTGCTCCCCCGCAACCCACAGCTGATCCCTCTGATAATGTGGCACTACCAACTGCCCCATGCTATCAGCTATATGATATGAAGAAATAGATTCACTTCTAGCAAAAGGAAGCAAATCAATATGCGAGCTTGATCCCACTGATACTCTTACCTCATCCGTACCCACTGCAACCACATCCTGAACAGATGTTTGTCACATCATCATATCTCTCATCCCCAACTGTAGAAGCAAACTCACCACGAACTACCTCAATGTGCAATCGAACTGGGTCTGGGGCTGGTGTGGACCGTAAATGCTCCAACTCCAAGGTCACCTCCTCTAACTAGATCTGCGACTCCTGAAGAGCCCACTGAGTGCCCTCTAAAGCCTCAGTAGTCGTTGTGAGCTCCTGAGTAAGCTCACTCACCTCTCTGTCCATCAGTGCCTCATATGCTGTACTCCCCCACTCAACTAGGTGATCTCGGTCGGCTACCATCAATAAGTAATCCTGTCTCAAAATCCTGACAGCCTCCCGCAAGGAATGAATCTCTGTCAAGGAAAGGTAACCACCACTGTGCTCATCTATCATAGGGGCACCCCAACCATTAATAGCCAACAACTGACGAGTGGCATCAAAATGTTCGAGAGTAGAAGTAATATCTCTCACCAACTCGCAACTGGCTAGTCACATGATGACTCTGCACAACGGACCTCCTATGTACAACCCCAACTGCACTGTCCACACTATGAGAGGAAGCTACATCCAACAAACTCCCCTCAAGATCACCATATCTTTGTGTACTTTCATCTGAGTACACACCTAGAAACTGAGTACAGGCATCGGACTCGTCCTCATCTAACCCCGAGGAAGCTGCTGCTGAATCTGACTCAACACAATCTCCAACTACCTCATCCTCTGCAACCACCTGACAATCCAAATCCTGGGATCCATCCTCACTCACTAACAACTCAGAGTCCTCCCCCAGGGTCTGATAAGTCAAACATGTCTCGCTGCAGGAAGAATCATCCTCATGAGTCACCAACGAAGTAACCCCCTCTCTAGAAGTGGAAGCCCTGGCTGAAACAAACTCTTGCCACTCATATGCTTCCCCCTCCTCATCCGTGAGTCCCTGTAACACAGAATCCTGGAACCCACCACCACCATATGACAATGCTGAGTCCACCCCCAAAGTGAGATATAGAAAGCCAAAAACACTACAACACTCATCATCCTCACTCTCAACATCGAAAATATTTGTGATGCTAGTGTCCATATCATCTATCCACGACCCCTCCACTAACTCTGGTTGTATACACGACTGAATGTCGTCATGTGAATCAACTATATTGTGGCATGAAACTACGTCACCCAACTCAACTGCAATACTCCCATCATGAGTGTCATCACTAGATAGCTCCATGCTCACATCCTCAACACGGGAAAAAACCACTGTTTCCTATACCAATCTCACACTGCGACTGCTATCATAAACCTCTAAACTGTCAGAGCTCATACGCTCCTCGCAGTCATCACCCAACATCTCACAGGGGGTGTCATCCCCAATGCAGCTCACAGCATCCTCAAAAGTGTCATCAAATGTGTCTATACTATCAACTTCCACATTTCCCACTAAAATCTCAACTGCTGACACCTAACTTTTCACACATGACTCAACGTCAAACTGTGCACCAATAATGTTGGAGAATAAACTATCATCAACTAACCCTGTCGTAATTGCCAGATCACCAACATCACCACTGGGAGACTCCATACATGCATTAGTCCCATCTAAGGAAGCAACTACCTCCTGAACTCGAGCAACACTACTACAACTAACATAAAAATCTCCAATAACCACTCTCTCCACGGAAGAGTCCGAACACTCAATGATAACTACAGCATCAGCCGCCTCTAAACTAACTGTAGCAACTACTCTGGGAGCCTCAACCTGTTGATGCTCAGCACTACTGTCAACCAAGGGTACTGAAACATCCACATGTTCCTGTGAAATAAATCCAACATCAGCACTTCGGATAAGATTAGCAGGTTTTGTACTAATATAGGAACATCTGCATCATGGACACCTGTCGGGGAAAACTCAAGCCTTCTTCCCTGCAATCTCAATGTCGGCCTTCTAAAAGCAGAGACCATATACCTTGCTGCCCTGTCTACTGTCACTGGATCCGACAAACTCTCTACCAATCTTTGCTAATGCAGCCAAAGTCTTTCCATACTTTCTACAAAGGCATTTAATTCCTCTCTTTCTCCCATGTTACAGCGACTTCCAAAACTGGGCCTCCTGTATTTATCCATAGCTAGGGAAAGTGGAAGTGCTAATCACTTTAAAATAACTTCAGTATATAAATGAATCCAGACCCCACAGGATGGCAAGAAAAATGCTTTGATACCACTGTAAAGAGCCTTGTTGCCTCTTAGCTTTAACTAGCTTAAAACTCAAATTAAATTGCAAATTGAATAGAACTCCGCCAATTATAATTTTGTAAAATTCAGTCTTGGAATTTACTTTAACAACATACAGCACTAAAATTATTCTACTACTCATCAAGTTCATCTACAGCTAAGAAATTATCCAAATCATTACAAGTATTAATTAACAGGAAGCACCTTACTAATACAATCTTCCAAAATAAGTGACGCCACTTCCTTAAGTCATACCCAGCACTTGGAGAATGCAATGCAGCTGCCAAAGAAGTCATGCAGCCAGCCAGAAAAGTCCCAACGCAGGTCCTTGCAACACCTCACGCAACCCCATAAATCCAAACGCAACATCTTTAGGAGGCACCAAACAGGATCGGTTTGTATCCTTGACCAAAACCAAGCCTCAAACAGCAAAGAAAATCAATGTCATACAACATGTACGGCCCAATATAGCAGTACGGCAGCAGCAAAAAAAACCGTACAACCTTGCCTTTATTTCATCACCAAGACAAATCTGCAAATCGTACAATGTATTTTAATCCAACTGATGAATCTTCACTAGTAATTCAATGCTCCCTCCAAAAGCTGAAGACCAAGCACGAGTGAAAGCTGTAGAACTCTCTCCAGAAATGAAGACCAGGTCCAAACCCTAGCTCTCCAAGAAAAATCAATTTCTCTCTCAACAAAAGTTTTATCAAAATCAATGGTGAATGAAAGTGCTTTTTCGAATTGAATATATAGCTTTTTTGGAAAAAGCTTCAACTTCACTTTTTTCACTTAAGAGGCTTTTTTTAATTACAACTTCATTTTATAACATTAAGTTATAAAGTCATAAAGTTATTAAATTAAAATAATTTAATTTAATAACAATAACTTTAAAATAAAAAGCCATTGAAACCCACTGACTGCAACGAACTCGTTTCTGACACGATAGCCTCAACTGCAACTGCCTTGCCAGAAATAGCCAACTGCCAAAAATAGACTTACTATAAATAGTAAGTCTCTCAAACTGGAGATCCCCTAAAACTCAATCCAAAAACATATGACACCCCGTGCAAACACCCTACTACACCTGGCCATACCCAAAAATACCACTTACTAAAAATAGTAAGTTGACTAAACTGACCCGAACGAAGAGCAGACCAGATAATCTGAACCTCCAAAATGGAATCCCAACACTAGCTCCGCCAACTGACCCCCTCTGATCACCTGATTAGCTTGCGATGGTCGCCAAACCAAGCTAATCCCAAGAGATTGAAAACGGGGACATTACAATAACTCTTCTATCAGGATGAGTACATTATAATAATGTCCCGAGCTTTGTCGGATATCTTGATATGAAGTTATGTTTTAGTTATCACTAAAATCCAGTTCCGAATAAGTCGGGGATGATGATAACTAGTGCTTCAAGTTTTGATTCGGATTGCGTTGAATATCTTGATAGTTATACTTATCACTAAATCGAGTTCCGAATTGAGTCGGGGATTGTGATAAATTTCTTCTATCGTGTTTAGTACATTAAACTTCCATTCCGGACCATGCCAGCAATCCTGATATCGAGTGATTAAATGTTATTCTAAATCCAATTCCAAATTGAGTCGGGGATTTCTAGAACACTTACATCTTGTGATAATCAATCCTCTCTTGCTAAGAGGGAGTGTTAAGATATAGCTACGATCAGATATGGTAATATATATATATATATAGCAAGATCATTTGATATTTGTATATGTTACAATGTAGTTAATATTAACAATCGGTTATGAAGGGTCATGACCCTACGTAGCATAAGCCACGTATGATCATGGCTCTTCAAGACATGACTATTCAAAGGATAAAAATGCATATCAATGGCTAGTGAAAAGATCAATCACAATGGTAATCTTTTCTGTACAACACTCATATATATTCTCTATAGGACGATCTTGATTTTACAACAAATAGAATCTCTAGAAAATCAGAAGCAAAATTCACCATTAACACATAATGATTCAAATTGCAAAATGAGGAATCAGTCCTCAAACCCTAGCCATATTTCTCCTCTCTCAAACTTCAATAAAAATCACAAGTCCATGAATGAATTCGATTTTCTCCAAGAACTCATTAAAAGGCATTAAAAAGTTGTGGCTTCTTCCACACTTTTCACTTAAGAGGCTTCTCGTTTACACTTTCAAATTATAACATAAAGATATGTTATTTACTAAGTTCAACTTAATAAATAACTTTAATAACATTTAAGCCTCAATAAATGCACCCAACTGCTCACACCTCAAAATTGTCTCCACCGCCTTGCTAAAAATAGCCACTATCCAAAATAGACTTACTAAAAATAGTAAATCCGTCATAGAGACCCTCAAAACTCACTGTCAGCTCACTAGGGTCGCGATGATGAACTGACCATGCTCAGCTACAGGAACCTGCTAAAACGGGGACATTACAGTCCTCCCTCCCCAAGATTGCTTGTCCCCAAGCAATCGCAATCTGGGGTGTTGAAGTATATCCTCAGGCTCCCAAGTGGCATCCTCAACAGGAAGTCCCTGCCACTTCACCAAAAACTCTTTGATGATCTGTCGGCGCAAGTGTCTCTCCCTGGTATCTAGTATAGCCTAAGGAACCAACTCCAATCTGCCCTCGTCATCTAGAGGAGGTAATGTAGAAGATGGCACCACATGTTGACCCAACACCTTGAGGCGCGACACATGAAAAACATTATGAACCCTGCTATCCGGAGGCAAATCCAACTCATACGCAACCTCCCCCACACACCGGACTACACGGAAAGGTCCATAATAGCGGGGCTTGAGCTTCTCAGCTCCACTCTTCTTGATGGAATACTGCCTGTAGGGCTGTAACATCAGATAGACCATATCACCCACCTGAAAAGAACAAGCAATCCTCCTCTGATCAGCATACTGCTTTTGCTGATTCTAAGCCCTCTGAATATTATCTCTCAATGTCCTCCTGATATCCTGACTATCTTGCAACATATCACCTACACTGGGTACCCGATTGTCACTGCATAACAAATCCATAAAACTAGGGGGATCATACCCATACAAAGCCCGGAATGGTGACATTTGAATAGTCATGTGGTGAGTGGAGTTACAACAATACTCACAAAAGTGTATCCACTTCACCCAAGCCCACTACTAAGAAGAAACATAGTTCCGTAGATAGCCCTTCACTCATTTATTTACCATCTCAGTCTGACCATCAATCTGAGGGTGGTAACTAGTACTCAGAGTCAACTCTATCCCACACAACCGAAAAAGCTCCTGGCAGAAATGACTCATGAAACTGCTATCACGGTCACTCACAATAGTCTGGGGTAAACCATGTAATCTAAACACCTCCTGGAAAAATAGCTCGGCTAACTAAACGGCTAAAAAGGTGGTGGTGGTCAGAAAGAAATGAGCATATTTGGTGAGACGATCCACCACCACAAAAATGCAATCTCTACCTTGGGCCTTCGGCAAGCCCACAATAAAGTCCATAGACAAACAGGCCCACTTCCGCTCAAGAATGGGAAGTGGTTGTAACAACCCTGTAGGATGGGTATTCTCTTGTTTGTTCTACTGACAAACAGAACACTCTCGAACATACTGCTGAACATCAGTCTTTAGGCCCTTCTAGGTAAATCTCTCTCGGACCTGTCTATAAGTTTTAATGAACCCAAGATGTCCAGCTAATGGAGAATCATGAAAAGCCCGAAAAATAATCTATCTAACACTTGATCCAGGTACTAAATAAATCCTTCCTTTGTAAATGATCAACTCATTTACAAGGGTATAACTATTGTCTTGTATACTACCATCAACAATACCAGCTGCCCACTGATCACGAGCATACTCTGCAATGATCAAGTGTCTCCAATCCTCTGCTATCTCTGTAATCACGCACAAGTGGGGTCTTCGAGAAAGAGCATCAACAACCACATTCTGAGTACCTTTGATATAGGAGATATCAAAGTCATAAGACTATAACCTACTAACCCACTTCTACTGCCTCTCATTAAGATCACACTGTCCAAGGAAATGCTTCAGGCTATTGTGATCTGTTTTGATACAAAATTTACTGCCAACTAGGTACTGCCTGAATTTGGCCAAGGCATGCATAATGGCCAACATTTCCTTATCATAAACACTAAATAATCTCTCAGGACCTCTGAGCTTCCGACTCTCATAAACTATAGGATGGCAATCCTGAGAAAGCACTGCTCCAATACCCTCTCCTGAAGCATCACAATGCAACTCAAAAGGTCTCATGAAATCTGGTAATGCCAAAACTAGGCATGAAGTCATGATCATTTTGAACTTCTCAAAACACTCTTGTGCCTGAGTAGTCCACACAAAAGCACCCTTACGGGTCAAATCAGTAAGGGGAGTTGCATGTCTAGAGAGCCCTGCCACAAATCTATGATAGAAAGCACATAATCCAATGAATCCCCTCAGTTGTATTAGGTTTCCCGGTGTAGGCCAATTCAAAATAGCGCAAACCTTATCAGGCTCCATGCGAACTCTCTCTGCACTGATGATGTGCCCCAAATACAATAACTCAGTCATGCCTAAGGCACACTTGGACTCCTTGGCATACAAGAAAGCCCCATCAAGAATACCCAAAACTGCATCCAGATGTGCTACATGCTCATCCCAAGTCTTACTATAAACTAATATGTCATCAAAGAACACAAGAACAAATCTCCGCAACTGGCTATGGAAAACTCTGTTCATAGTAGACTGGAATGTGGCGGGGGCATTAATCAAGCCAAAGGGCATGACTAGAAACTCGAAGTGGCCACAATGACACTCAAATGTTGTCTTCTCCACGTCCTGATCTCTAACTCTAATCTGATGGTACCTTAATCTCAAGTCAATCTTGGAGAAGTATTGTGCCCCATGTACTCATCAATAAGCTCATCAATACGAGGTTTTGGATACTGGTTTTTAATAGTCTTTTTATTCAACATCCGGTAATCTATACACATCCTGAGTGTCTCGTCTTTTTTCTTCACCAAAACATCTAATGAAGCAAAAGGAGACTTACTCGGCCTAATGTGTCCCATAGCAAGCAACTCCTGAATGGTCTTCTCAATCTCATTCTTCAACTGCTTAGGGTGTCGGTAAGGAGTAATCATAATGGGCTTAGTGCCCTCCTCTAACTCAATAATGTGTTCAATCCCCCTATCAGGTGGTCTGCCATATGGTAAATCATTAAAGACCTTAGAGTGTTTAATTCTGAGCTGTTGAATATTTGAATGATAAGCTGGCCCATTTGTGCTATCCAATGTAGGCAACATCCTACACTCTGCTGCCCAATCTACAATATCATCATGTCATACCAAACGTTGCACACGGTTAAAAGAAATCATCTTCAAATCACCACTCTTGATAGCCTTAAGAATGTGAGTCTTACCATCCTTAATGAATCTGAATTCCATCCTCTCAGTATTCATGTAGATGTCTTTGAGTGAATGCAACCAACTCATGTCAAGAACTATATTAGTGCTGCCCATGTCAACCACATAGAAATCTGCCTTGAAGGAATAATTGTTCAGCTTTACAGAAAGCTCAAAAATCATTTTGTTACACTTAAGAGAGTAACCATCAGCCACTTGTACTCCAAGTCCTTCAAAATCTTCAGTTTCAAACCCTCTCTTGGCAACCAAACGTGAATCAATGAAATTATGTGTAGCTTGTGTCAAAAAGAGCAATGGCACACTGCCATACCAAGAGTCCATGCATTCTGAAAAAATCTTCCTTCCTCATGCTAGTAAGGTAAACAACCTTAAAATCAAAATCAACTATCTTCTCATCATCATTACCAGAAATCTCACGTGTCTCATGCTCATAATCAGCTTGCTGTCCTTGAAAATCAAAATCATCTTCATCATCATAAAACCACTCCATCATCTTATTTTTCCCTTTTGGTTTCAAAGGGCAATCATGGTTCAAATCATAGGGTCATCTACAATGAAAGCATAATTTTTTCCTCCTTAGATCATTCAAGGTTTTTTGATCTAAAGGGCCTGATGTAAGATGATTAAATTCAGCTCTATCATCCTTTTTAGGTGTTGTCCTATCATAAGATGAACTAGAAGATCTCACAACAAACTTATTTCATGGAGTAGATGCTTCTAAATTCCTTGCTTTTTTCATAGCTTCTTGCAAGGTAGGTGGATCCAAAGACTTAACCCACCCTCTGAGAGGCTCAACCAAACCCTCAACAACGAGCATAACTCTCCTCCTCTCTGATATATCATAGACCATAACAAACAACCACTGAAACTCACTCATAAAGGCCTCAAGGCCACCTGTCTGTCTCAACTGAGCCAATTCTCTGAAGTAAGTTTTAGGGTCCTTCCTATCAAACCACTCTATTACCCTGTCCACGAACTCCTGATAATAGATAATTTGATCGTGTCGAAGTGATACTAGCCCATGGTACCACCAATCATGAGCTACTCCATCCAGATGCAACACAGCAAAGCGAATGGCGTCCTCCTCAGTCATGGGACGTAAAGCTAAATAAATGTTGAGCTTATGAACCCAAGCTCGTGTTGTAACCTTACCACTGCCATCATAATGGTCCAAGGTCATCTTGCTGGTTGCCTGTCGCAAATCTGTCTGCCTAGGCCTCTGTCTCTCAGGTGCAAGCTTACCTCTAGAATGCTCATGCTTCTATGTAAGGAATCTGTCAAAATTCAAATTCTGTTTGATGGCATGTGGTAGAGCATCCCATTGAGCGTAATGATCAACAATGTCATCTGCAAATGGTGCGCTATCAGTCTCAGTGCTAACCGCATCAACCTCAAGTCTCAGAAACGTAGGCCGTTGTGGCCTATCATAAACACCAGTATGATCAATCCTGTCAATTCTATCATCATATCTAGTCCGGACCTCAGCTCTCATTTTGTCACCTGCTCTAGACGTGTCATCTACTTTGGACCTATGTGAACTAGCAGATACACTCCTAGCACCTCTGTCTCGGCCACGGTCGCCAGGTAGTGCAATGTGTTGTAAAGTGTCAGATAACTGTTGTAATACGGTAGCTACATGATGATGATCGTCTGCTATATTCCGGAATGCATCCCGGGCCTCTTTGTCAGTATCTGAAGGAGTACTTGCATCCCTATTACCTGTACCATCCACACTACCTAAACCACCAGCACCCTTGTCACCCATACTACCAAACTGAATCGCAGCTTCTCCCTCACCAGGTGGAGAATTAAGAACTATGTGGGTGTAGCGCATGTCAGGTCTAAATCTATGAGCCATGCTAAACCCAATTCCCTGCAAGCTGGCAGGAAACCTCTCTGATACCACTGTAAAGAGCCTGCCTAGCTCCTCCTAAATATAATTTCTTTTTTCTGAAATTACTTGCAATTGTTGTATCTTTGTGTTTTGTTTATGCTTATTTCAAATGAGATTTTCCCACCAATTTTAAATAGCATAAATAATATCAAACTAGATATATTTTGAACGATCATCAATTATTCAAATTATAGAAGTGGCAATGCTTATAAACATCAAATAATTCAACAGCTATTGGTACCTGGCAATTGTATGAATGTTGTAGAATTAAAATAACATCCAGGAAAGTCAACGCAGCCTGTATGAATCTTCAGCCACCTCCAAAGAAAGAGAATGCAACTTCTCTAATCCAACGCAACCCTGTTGGATACTCACACAATCCCTTAAAATCAATTCCCAACCTCCAATACTAATTACGCAGCCTATTTGGAGGGTAATGCAGCTTGCTAGCAAGGTGACGCAACCTCTTTGGGAGTCACGAGCTGGTTGTGAGCAAATACACCAGCTTCTGGATGAAACACAGCTTCCTTCAGTGAAGTCTGCAAATCTTGTTACCACACGTTGCTTTCTAATTGATCACAACACCAAGTAGAAGATATAACAGCCTTCTACTCAACACAATAAACACTTGGAAGAAAAATCGAACCACCTCTTGAATTCTGAAATTGTTCACACTCCTCAAATTTGATATACTTCAACATCAAATTTGAATTTACTTAACCAGCAATAGAATCTCCAGAAAATCAAAAGCAAAATTCAACATTAACATGTAATGATTCAAATTGCAAAATGAGGAATCAGTCCTCAAACCCTAGCCATATTTCTCCTCTCAAACTTCAATAAAAATCACAAGTCCATGAATGAATTCGATTTTCTCCAAGAGCTCATTAAAAGGCATTAAAAAGTTGTGGCTTCTTCCACACACTTTTCACTTAAGAGGCTTCTCGTTTACACTTTCAAATTATAACATAAAGATATGTTATTTACTCAATTCAACTTAATAAATAACTTTAATAACATTTAAGCCTCAATAAATGCTCAATAAAGGCACCCAACTGCTCACACCTCAGAACTCTCTCCACTGCCCTGCTAAAAATAGCCACTGCCCAAAATAGACTTACTAAAAATTGTAAATCTGTCACAGAGACCCTCAAAACTCACTGTCAACTCACGAGGGTCGCGATGATGAATTGACCATGCTCAGCTACAGGAACCTGCTAAAACGGGGACATTACAAGGAGAGGAAGAAGAGGGGTGTGGATGAGTAGGGAATAGAGGACCAGATGTGTAGAGAGACTACCAACAAACATTAGTTAAGGTGACCTTGACACACTTTGATGGGAGTGATAAATGCACTGCTAGAGCTTGGGTACATAAGTTAGATATTATTTCTCCCAGACCAATGCCAGAAGAGTATGCTATCAAATTTGTTATGTTGCATTTGGATGGAGCAGCCCACAAGTGGTGGTACCATGAATTGGTGACACTAGGCCAGAACTTGATCACCACATATGATAAGTTTACATACAAGCCCACTAAGAGATTTGACAAGGACCTTGAGTTACATTTCAGAGAGTTTCCACAATTAAAGCAATATGGACCCTTAATACCTACATTTCAAATTTCCAAAGGTTGTCTGTTATGGTTCCTAACATTACAAAGAGGAGACTTGCAGTCCTTTTCTGTGAAGGACTGATGGAGTCAATTAGAAGGTGGGGTTAAAACATTTGACCCGCCAATTTTATAGGTTATATGGAAGGTAAGGACCAGGGAGTTTGCTGTCCCAAAAAAGCATTTTTTTTATCTAGGACCTTCTAGCATAAGAAGGACAAGAAGCGATTCCATAGAGATTCAAATTAGACCAAGAAGACAATGTAATGTCCCCTTTTAGGCTAACTTGGGAATTTGGGAAAATTAGCTTGAATTCTCAATTCTTATTATGAATTACAATATATGATACCACTTATAAACTTATGTAATTGATAAGATATAGATAATGATAATGTTATTTCAAGAACAAGATATATGTTAGACCACTTGTAGGATAGTTGTTCTTATTATATGACTAAAATCAATATCACTGCTATCTCTGATTGGACAATGAGATATATGCTAGATGAATTGATCTTATATATTTGCAGTTAGTGCAATAAGATGATCTCTGCTATATCTGATATGACTGATTTTAGTATGCAAGATGATCTTGATGTTCAATAGCTTTCTCTGATTTGACAGTAGAAAATATGCTATAATATAGTCGTATTGCTATTTCTGATATAATCCTTCAATATACGCAATGTAGAGGAATGACAATATCGCTTGTGGCATTATGTTGCTGTTTCAGATATGGATATATATTCGTGCAACAAAGTACTGATGCCGTTTCTGGTATGTCCAATTAATCCTTGCAACAATGGTGCTGTCTCTGATCTTCTTTGTATGTATGCAACCGATTAATGCCGAATGGCAGATGCTCAATCGAGCAGATCCAATAAAGGATAAGAAGAGATAAATGTTTTCCAATGATGATTTAAGAATGAAATCAATTCTCATTTTATATCATGCAAACCGAATAGTTGCATCTTCTGATTTGAAAGACATATCTTTTCGTTAAATCGCCTCTCTTCATAACTTATGCAAATAGGCTTATGATTCTCATCACACCTGTCCATAATCGATTTGTTCTTTCTTTTAAATGGCACATGTATGTTAATTGCTGCCAATTATTACTGCTGGTAATTACTTAATTATATCCCTTCATGACAGATGTTATTGTTCTAATTGTTGTCCAATTATCGGTGCTTATCGTCAATCTTAATCAGTGTCATTCTAGCTACTGTTTGTAATTGCACCATACTCAATGTGATTCTTAATCCTCCTTATCGAACTTCAATCGCATCCTATTCACTATCGCTCCATGCCATTCATCGACCTTTGTCTTCCATGGTTTAGCGGCACGTACGATATTTATACACGACATTTGATGACTTATGATAAACTCTATTGGAAGTATCATTTGCTTTAGAGTCCCGTGCCATTGAGGTTAATAATTGATGGCTCTTAACAGCAGATTCTTCTTTAAGTAATATTAACAGTGTGGTGTATCTTTCGTATGATGAATTGGGGCCCTTAGGAGATAGCTCTGTTCTTCATATGACCTTCTTAATACAACTTGCCATCTTCAACTGGTTGTTGCATGAGCAGTTATTAATCTTGCTTGTCATCGACATTCCATTATCTAGACACTCGGCCTTTATCAATCTTCGCTGATATTTCTCCATCATATTTGGGAATGCATAGCCTTCATGTGGAGTATCTTTGCTGAGGTGGCCTTCATTATTATTCATATAGAATAATACTTAAGTAAGATGCTGTTTAAAATTATCCCAGACTATGGTTAAGGGAGTTGACCAAAGGCACATATAGACACCTCACCATCTATGTGCTCATTCTTATGCTCAAACAAGACCAAGTATGGGAGCGGTGGCCATAGAAATATTGCTATTGCTTTTCTTTTCTTTAATATCTAATAATACAATATCACACGAAATATTAATTTGGACAATGGTCTCTTGAATTAATCCTTCACTTGTTTATATAGCCATTTCTGTTCTTAATCATTGTCTATAAGATGAAATTATTTGTATCAATGTTTCCAACCTTGATCTAGTCAGTATGATTAATGGCCAATGTGAATAAGTTTAAATCTTTAATAAAAACATATTCAATCGTATATCATATCTTGATGTTTTTGTGATTTATCCATGACCTCGTTTTAGGTCTTGAATGGGGAAATTAAAGACAACATCAAGAAGAGATGAAGAACTCCTAAATGACCCAGGGACGAAGAAATTATGTTTCGCTTGCAAGAAACCATGGGCCCCAAGCCATAAGTGCTTTGGGAAGGGCAAAGCTCATCAATTAGATTCATGCATGAATCGGGTATTCAATAAGCAACTTAGAAAATTTGTTTTTATATTTTTTATGACATCTTGATTTACAACAGGACTTGGAAGGAGCATATGAGACATTTGGATGAGGTATTGGGTATACTTGAGATGTTTGAATGAGATATTGGGTATACTTGAGACATTTGTATGAGATCTTGGGTATACCTGAGGCAGAGTCACTATTTGCAAAGGGATCCAAGTATGAGTTCAGTATGATAGAATTCTTATATCTTGGTTATGTAATCAACTCCAAAGGTGTAAGTATTGACTAAGAAAATATCAAAGAACTTTTAGATTGGTCTCCACCTGCAAATCTCTCACAGTTGAAGGATTCTTTGGTCAATCTGGATTCTATAGGAGGTTTGTTAAACTTTTTTAATAATTGTCCACCCCACTTATAGATCTTACAAAACGGGGGCCTTTGCATGGTCCAAAACAATGTAGAAATCTTTTGATCAATTTAAGCAAATCATGAGCACATGCCCTATTTTATCTATACCCAATTTCTCCAAGCTATTTGAGCTTGAGTGTGATGCATCCAATGAAAGGATAGGTGCTTTCCTAATGAAAAATAAGAACACAATTGCCTTTGAAAGAAGGAAGTTGAGAGGTGGAGAAAGGAGTTACTAATTTATCAGAAGGAGATGCTATAATGCATGATTTGGCCAAGTTTAGACAATACCTCATTGATGGTAAGTTCATTCTTAAAACTGATCATAATAGCCTCAAGTATTTCTTTAATCAAAAAGATCAAATGATAGGTAGCAAAAGTTAATAAGTTACAAGCTTATGATTTTGACATTGAATATGTCACAAGGATGTAGAACAGTGTGGCTAATGCATTGTCAAGAAGGGCACATTTATGTTCCATGACAAAGACCATTGCTAATTGGAAAGATCATAAACTTGTCAAGTATGTCAAAAACTCCTTTGCCATTAGTATTGTGAATGGTACTGTTGTCCTACATTTTGTCACAATAGGTAGCAGTATGAAACTTTTGAACTTAGTTTCGCGTTTCTCTATGTTGATTCGCTATTTAATTAGTCAATATTGATCGATCAATTGATCTCAATATGTTTAGTGAATCTTCTTGCTGAAGGTTTTCGTCAAGTCTTTTTCGTTTTTTCAGTTTGTCTTCCTATACTCTATTTTTGAATCCTTCAACGTCCTTTGATGTGTTTTCAAGTGTGTTTTTAGTTGTTTTTAGTCTTTTTGTTTTGTCCAATGTCTTGCTTTCGGTTTTCCCTTTGATTTGATCTATCTTAGGGCTTAATCGGACTTGTCAGTCAAAAGATATGACCATTTAAGTGCCCAAAAAGTGGACTCTCCAAGCTCAACTACATATTTTAAAAAAAAGATGTTATTTCCTATAGTTGAGTTGCACTTTTTTGAAAAATATAACATAAATTCAATTTATGTTATGCTTTTAATTTTTCACTTAAGTGACTTTATCACTTTATAGTTCTAATTTAATGTTGAGTTTTACTTTATGTTTTAAATCAACATATAAGTTAAATATTGCTTTATGAAATAATGTTTGCACATTATATATTCAAATATATAGTGTAAATAGTTATTTTTGACCCCTTAAGTGATATTAGACTCAACATTTAATCATGTGTTAAATTGATCACTTAAGTTGTGTAATGCAACAACATGTCTTCAATCTCCTACTTTTCATGCAATTGCATCTCTAGAATCCAATTTGCATGTAAAGAGAAGCTAAGACTTGTTAAAAATATGTCTTTGCATATATGCAATCCCTCCTCTAGAATGCGATTTCATTTGGAGTGAAAAATAAAACATGTCATTACACCTCTAGAGTGCGATTTAAGAGCTTTGACACAAGTTAAATCAAAAACATGCAAATACAAGTTTTAAAAACTCATGTAAAAGCACTTCTAGGGTGCGATTTACATGTAGATAGCTTTTTCTTTCAAATGCAACACATGCAAGCACCCCTCTAAAGTGCGACTTGGCTGGGAGTTTCATCAAAAGTGTTTTAAATGTCAAAAATAACGCATGTCATTACACATCTAGAGTGTGACTTGGCTGGGAGGTTGCATCTAAGTCAAAAACATGAAAAAATAAAGCATGCGTATGCATCCCAAGACCCCGATTTGGCTGGGAAACTCTTTCCAAGTCTTCTACATGCCAAAACGTCACATGCCATTGCATCATTAGAGTGCGATTTGCACTGAGGGCATCATTCCATGCCAAAACGTAACATGTCATAGCATTGGGAGGCTGCGTTTTTGCTTGGAGATATTACCCAAGCCATTTACCCTCAAACATAACTTATGTTATTGCATCTTGAGAGTGTGTTTTTTGGCTGGAAGTGAAGCAAATATATCAAGAAGTCAAACGCAGTAATATCTAAGACAGTCACAATAATATCTGTAGCAGACTTGAAGAAAGCTTTTGTAGAGATGATACTAATACATCAACTTCCGTTGTGAAAGACCAACAACACACCGTCAATAATGATCATCATCTCGATTTGCAACCACACTACCAATATTACACCCTCAGAAAAATAATAAACTATTATCTTCTACAGCCAACGTATTCATCTCAACCATCTCTATAATATGTGGCATCAATATACTTCACTCCCACTACCAATATTACACCCTCAGAAAAATAATAAACTATTATCTTCTACAGCCAACGTATTCATCTCAACCATCTCTATAATATGTGGCATCAATATATTTCACTCCCGTAGCAGCTCGCACAAACACAATACACTAGTCAAAAACAAATTGTCTCCTTTCGTGGAATCCAAAAAGACACCTCATAATGAACCGCCGAACATTAATAAAAAGAATCACCGTTGAATACGAAGAGACCACTGTTTCATTACTATTAACCGCTGACCATTAAGAAGCCAGCATATCCACGCGATACATAAAACGAGCCAACCTCAGATACGAAGGAGTCATGAAGCCAAGTCATCCCATACCATTTCTGAATAATAAACACAAGTCAATATTGGTAACCATTGGAAGAAGGAACACAGATGACATATAGACGATATCATAAGGGAGGAATATACAGCCTGATGACAAGCAGCTCCCGATAGTTCACAACAAAGATACCAAAAATATAAAGAACATCAACACAGGTATGAATGATATCTCGTGAAGCTACCAGAACATTAACAATTGTTAGCCTATTTCCTAAGTTCCCATAGGCTAATTGGCATTGATAAGGGGCTCCCAAGATCTTGGAGGGAACAAAATTAATTCTTTTTGGTTTCTGTTAACAACATTGAGCTCAATTGGCATTATGGATTGCAGTGACGCTTTCAAAAGCATTTTCAAGTTCTTGGGGAATTGTAATGTCCTTGTCATTAAATGAATAATAAAATTATTGTATTTGGGTCCCGATCGATTTGGTTTATCTCGGGCCCATTTTTATTTGTTGGCGTAGGTGTAGTTGTCGATGTCGGCTCTTTTGTGCACTCTCGGGAGTTTTCCCGACAGGTATTTATGCCTGGTGTGTAGGTTGGATTTAATATGCTGAGATTTGATATTTGATTTGTATTTGCGAATTCCGGTTGGGATTCTGTTAGTTGCCATTTCGGAGGTGAGAGACCCTCCCTATTTGGTACTTGCAATTTCGGTGGGATTCAACCCTCACCCTATTCTGTTTGTTCGCTTGTTTTCGGATTTGTTAAATCTGAAACATTATATAATTATATTATTGTTTCTACTTGCAAATACTCGTTCCAATATTGTCAAGTACTGGAAGTTATCTACATCTTACCTTCAACATCCAGAAGGCATACTAAATTGGCTCTGTGCGCATCAAGGGACGAGAAGCAGATCTTCAAACAACACCGTACCGCTTCTAACACCGTACGGCCTGCAGCAAGCACCATACAGCCTGCAACACCGTACGGCCTCAGGATAGCACTGTATGGCCTGAGCAAAGTACTATACGACATCCCCATCCATACAGCCTCTGGCACAAGTGTCATACGCCCCCCCCCTCCAATACCGTACGGCCCCAAGCAGCATCCACCGTATGGCACCCTCCATCGGTACGGCGGCACTCAGCAGTTTCACACAGTCTTCTACTTGATAACCGTACGGCCTACCTACTCTCCCCTCCTCTGTACGGTCTGGATTTAAGCTATGTAGAGTTCGCGTAGGTGTTTTCCCTGTGAGTTGTGGAAGGGAACATTACAGTGGTATCAAAGCTAATGATTCTACTAGCTTGTGGGTATTGAATGAGAGTTTATTCAAGGAAAAGGAGGAGATATCACTCAGTCGGTGGAATTGCGGACCCCCAAGATCTTGCCGCTGAAGTCATGACTCTTCTGAGAGAGCTCACTAGGAACCAGACACAAATAAATGACACTCAGCGCCTCATGGAAGAGACACTGCGAAAATTGGCTGAAGGCAAGATATCTGCTAAACAAAGTGACAATTCTGTCTCAAGAAGGGCAAATCCCCAAATTGTACGCTCTCGACCGTTAATGCCAACTTTCCCTCCAAGGGTGGAAGAACAGCGCAGAGAGCAACCAACCTTCCAGGAAATACAAGACCAACTTCGAGAAGATTGGAGGAACGCAAATATGGAAGGAGGTATATCCTACAAAGATTATGCTAAGCTGAGAATGAGATACGCTGGCAGAAACAAGCATGGCTATTATAATGGCAATCTCAGACGGAAGATTGGCAAAGTTAATATGTCATCCTTTGATGGGTTTGGAACTATCATAGCTCGAGCATGGGTGCAAAAAGCACACATTTCTAGCTCAACCCTATGCCAGAGGATGAGGCCATCAAATTTGTTGCACTACATCTGGAAGGAATAGCCCACGAATGGTGGCATCATGGCATGGTTACTCTCGGCCACGATCAAATAAATTCCTACGCTGAATTCACTGAGACTGATTGACCATTTTGATGGAAGGGATCGAAAACTGAATTTCAAAGAATTGGCTCAACTAAAGCAATCCGGCACAGTCAATGGTTACATAACAGAATTTCAGAAAATGTCTGTCTTGGTAATAGATATTTCAGAAAGATGGTTGGTGGTGTTGTTTATGGATGGACTGGCGGAACCCTTGAAGGGTTGGGTGAAGGGATTCAACCCCATCACACTCACAAAGGCAATTAAGAAGGCACACGACATGGCGACATCTTCTTCTTCTTCCACTAAATATTACTCATAGTCCAAACTACCTCTCACTCCACGGGAAAAAGATAGCAGACCCCCACCTAGGAGGCCCTCGTTGGATGAGGCAACTAGGCAAGAACTCAGAAGGAAGAAACTTTGTTTCCACTGTAAGGAGCCATGGGTACCGGGACATCGATGCCTTGGCAAAGGAAAAATCCATTACATTGAGGTATTGTCCGACGGTGAGGAGGAACAAGCACCATAAGCCAAAGAGGATGAACAACAAGCTTCTGGGGAGGTAAACCTCAATCGTGCAAAAAGAATAGCCACACTCTTGAAGAGAGGAGGCGCCATCACTACTTTGGCGGGAACTCCAAGGTGTACTATATTTCGGGTCCAAGGTACCCTCCAAGGGCAACGGGTCGTGGTCATGCTTGACAGCGGAGCCACACTCAACTTCATTAACTCATCGCTGGTGAGTTGACGGAGTTTGTGTACGGAGGCACACCAGGGATTTGACGTTAAGGTGGCAGGAGGAAACCTGTTAAAATGCACTCATCTAGTTCCGAAACTAAGCATCACCATGGGGAACCACACAGTGACGAATGATTTCTTCGTGGTCAATCTGGACGACATGGAAGTCATTCTAGGCATTCAGTGGATGGAAACATTGGATGAATACACACAGAGTTTCAAATGAATGGAGTTCTCCTTCGAGGTGAATGGCAAAAAGGTAGTGCTGAGAGGGATGTCGAATGGAGGACCGAACGAAGTTTCAGCCCAACGGATGAAAGCAATCTTCAGACACAACGCCGTGGTCTGGGCCGCACACTGTTTTGCCTCGACAAAACCTATACAGGGACAAAGAACTAACCACTAGGATGAAGAACTTCAAACAGTTTGGATAGACATCACCAAGTCTTCGTCGACATACCACCAGGCATACCACCACATCGGGGGTTTGAACACACCATTGAGATGGAAACTGGCGCCAAACCAGTTATCACTGAGCCATACAGCCACCCTAAGAGGCTAAAAGATGAGATTGAAAAAACAATACAGGAACTTCTTGACAAAGGTTGGATCAAGCCTAGCTCCAGTCCTTTTGCATCATCCATAGAGTTGGTTAAAAAGGACGGAACGTTGCAAATGTGTGTAGACTACTGTGCGCTGAACAAAAAGACCATAGAGAACAGGTATCCAATTCCCATAATCGATGAATTGCTGGATGAGTTACACGGCGCCATCTATTTCACCAAAATAGACCTTTGTTCAGGGTATCACCAAATTCGCATGAGGGAATAGGATGTGGAGAAAACAGCATTCCGTTGCCATTTGTTACAAATAACAGTTTGTCAATACAACTGAGAGGGGGGGTGAATGAGTTGTATGACAGATTATTAAACTTTAAACTTTGAATAGCAGCAATATCAAATCCAATGAACACAATGAATGCCAACACAATAACACAATATTATGTTGTCGAGGAAACCCTGTTAAAGGTAAAACTCCAGTGGGAATTAACACCCACTAATGATGAACTGAGAGTATAGTATCCTTGTTAGAAGATCTCACCCTGTTAGGAGCTGATTAAAACATTATAGTACACAGTCCTTGTTAGAGGACAGACCCTGTTAGGAGTCAAGAAAAGAAGGGTAGGCTCACTGCCCAAAGAAGGTTATGTCCACCTTCAGAACTCACTGTTCGCAACACAGGTGTATATAAAAAAATACACAATCTTTTGAACTGTCCGATAGCAACTATCTTTGCTTGATCAATTCCAATGAAGTATATCAGTAATCGTCTGCTCTACATCCAGTAGACACAAGCTCGCAGCTTCCACAATCCTTTTTTTACATTACATACAATCTCTCCATATATCTTTTCAAAAGAAAAGATCTTACATATATACCCTATTTCAGAATAAATAATTAGGTCGGCCAATTAGGCTTTTCCTATTACAAATAATTACATAACTCCTTGCTAAGATACACACGGTATCTAAAACAAGTATACAACAATTACAATTCAACAATTAAAGACCGACATCCTTAAATCATGCTCGCCATTTATGATACATGCTACAACTCTGAAGTCGGCTCCCAAATAGATCTTCTCAAGAACATACGCCACAGCTGACGTCATCCTGCTTTCCGTATCTTGCGTTGACCATCAAACATTCTTCAATATCCTGTATGTCATCCCTTAAGCTTGCATACACTGAATCCTCATCTCCTAAAAGATATTCCCAAAACTCAGAGACTAACTCTGTCAACTTCCACTGTCACTGTCCAGTAACCAGTCTTCACCAAATCTTTTGTAACTCAGCCAATATGCAATATTACATCATGTGATCTTAGATATAAGATCCCAACACCTTCATGTACACACAACTGACTTCGCACGTTCTAAAATATCCGTGCAGTATCTGTACACTGTAATAACCAGCTTGTTCTCTTCACTGAAACATATGTTGACATCAGTGACAAAACATGAATGACAATAGCAGCAATTCCAACATCACTCAACATAGTGATTAAACATATTAACTGTATCAACAATCTCCCCAATGCATTAGCAATATCCAACAATATCTCCCTTTGGCATTGATGGCAACATATGGGAAAATCCATCAACCCAAAAGTATTCTCTTAGTATCTTTACCGCATAGACTCTTTCCCCAATACATAGTCTCTTTCTTGTAGGATTTTCACATAGTCTCTTTCCCCCTTTGACAACAATGGCAAAGGGTGTCATAAGTCATCAACTGTCTTCAACGATCACTCCCCCTGAGGAGTAGATCACTACATCAAGTCCAGAATATGATAAGGCTCTAAAAACCTCTGGACTAATGCATCCCTACATCATTTAGTTCATACTGGGAGGGGCATGAACCCCAAGCACACCTCTGAGATACTCAAAGGTATCTTTTGGCAATAGCTTTGTAAAGATGTTTGCTATCTGTTCCTTTGTGCTAATGTATTCCAATCTTATTTCCTTCTCAGCTACCTTGTCTCTCAAGAAGTGATACTAAATAGAAATATGCTTAGTTTTAGAGTGCATCACAGGATTCTTTGACATGTTTACTGTACTGGTGTTATCACAATGGATAACCACTGGTTCATCAAAAGTTATTCCAATATCTTTCAGCATTTGTTTCATCCAAACAATTTGAGTGCAGTTAATAGTAGCAGCAACATACTCTGATTCTGCAGTAGATTGAGCTATACAATCTTGTTTCTTACTTAGCCATGAAACCAAATTTTTCCCAAGGAAAAATGCAACTCCACTAGTACTCTTCCTGTCATCAATATTCCCTGCCCAATCAGCATCAGTATAAGCATGAAGTTCAAAGTTATCATTCCTATCATACCATAAGCCATATTCAATTGTCCCTTTCAGATATCTAAATATCCTTTTCACAACAACTAGGTGTGTCTCTTTAGGTTCTGCCTGATATCTAGCCACAATTCCAACAGCATTAGCAATATCTAGTCTGGTGTGAGTCAGATATTGTAATCCACCAACAATTAATCTGTACTTGGTTTGAAAAACACACTTTGTTTCATCATCATTTGTCAGCTTATTACCAGTCAACATTAGTGTACCAACTGGTTTACAATCTTTCATTCCAAACTTTTTCAACATTTCTTTAAGATACTTAGTCTGAGAAATAAAAAAGTCATTCTTACTCTGATTTATTTGCAGTCCTAGAAAGAATTCCATTTCACCTATCATGGACATCTCAAATTCATTTTCCATCTCTTTAGAAAATTTCTCACACAATTCATCATTGCCTCCAAAGATAATATCAACAAAAACTTCTATTATCAAAACTCCATCCTCACTAGTTCTTAAATATAAGTTACTGTCAGCATTACCTTTTCTGAACCCAAGGCGAAGTAAGTATTTATCTAACCTTGCATACCAAGCTCTTGGAGCTTGCTTCAGTCCATACAGTGCCTTCTTCAACTTGCACACCATGTCTCCATCTTCGCATAGAGGAAATCCATCAGGTTGTTCTATATACACTTCTTCAAGATCCTCATTCAAGAATGCAGATTTCACATCCATCTAATATACCTTGAAGTTTTTATGTGCAGCATAAGCCAAGAATAATCTCACAGCTTCTATCCTAGCAACAGGAACAAATGTCTCTTCAAAATCTATGCCTTCTTGTTGTGAATAACCTTTACATACCAATCTTGCTTTGTTTCTTACAACAACTCCATTCATTTTGTTTCTAAAAACCCACTTAGTTCCTATTACATTTTTGTCTTTGGGTCTAGGAACCAATTCCCAAGTGTTATTTTTCTTTATCTGATCTAACTCTTCCTTCATAGCATTTATCCAAGATTCATCTCTACAAGCTTCATCTATAGTCTTTGGTTCAACTTGAGAAATCAAACAAATTTCTTCTCTAGCCTTTGATCTAGTCATTACTCCTTGATTTGTATTACCAATAATTTGTTTTTCAGGATGATTTATCTTTACATACCTCAAAGTCTTAGGAATCTCAGTAGCTTCATTTGTATCATCATCACAAGTCTCATTTTCGCATTCAGTTTCAACAAGTTCTTCAGTACTAGCAGCCTCCTTGATCTCTGTATTATGATTACAATCATACATTCTCTCTTGTATCTAAAACCTCTCATCTATCTTTACATTGTTACTTTCAATCATCTTTCTTAATCTCAGATTAAAACATTTGTAAGCCTTGCTCTTAGTAGAATAACCAAGGAAAATTCCTTCATCACTTCTAGCATCAAATTTCCCTATCTCATCATCTCTCTTGATATAGCATTTACTACCAAATATTCTAAAATATTTTACAGTAGGAGTATGATCAAACCATAATTTATAGGGAGTCTTACTTGTACCTTCTCTGATTTGATTTTGTTCAATGTGTACACTGTTGTCCCAACAGCTTCTCTCCAATGCACATGAGATATATTTCCTTCAAGCAACATTGTTCTAGTAGCATCCAGTATTGTTCTATTCCTTCACTCTGCTATCCCATTCTGATGTGGAGTCCTAAGAGCAGATGTTTGTCTTTGTATTACATGCTCTTCGCAGTATGAATTGAATAAATCTGAAGTAAACTCTCCACCTCTGTCTGACCTCAAACATTTTAACTTTAAGCCTGATTCATTCTCTACTTTTGCTTTGAATATCTTGAATTTATCAAATGCTTCTGATTTCTCTTTCAAGTAAGTGACCCACATCATTCTAGAAAAGTCATTAACAAAAAGTATAAAATACCTTTCACCATAGTATGATCTTGTCCTTATAGGTCCACATAGGTCTGTATGTACTAGATCCAACTTTCCTTTTGTTGTATATGATTTGTTTTTATAACTGCTTCCAGTTTGTTTTCCCATAACACATTCTCTGCATATGGTGTTAGATGGTTTCACAATCTTCGGTAGATCTCTTATTGCATTAGTCAAACTTGCCTTCACAATATTATCAAAATTAACATGACAAAATCTTCTATGCCATAACCAACTGTTATCTACCTTTGCAAGAAAACAAGAAGCTCCAAATGTATTTAACTCAAATACATTACCTCTAGATTTAGTACCGATTGCAATCAAGTTTCTTGTCTTACCTCTGATAAAACATTTCCCATCAAAGAAATTTAATTGAAATCCCTTATCATGGATTCAGTCGGTTAATGTTATCTATGCTTACAAAGTTCGGAGTTAAAGGTATGATTTCTTCTATAGCCTGAATTTTAGTCTTGTAAATAGGTGTCAATGATCTAAGAATCTTCGAAATGACTTCTTCCTCTTCAAAAGTGCCTCCAGAATTTCTGATTCCAATTACAACCTCTGTAATCTTTGTACATAAGCCCTAACACTTTCATCATCCTTCATTTGTAGCTTCCCCATCCCTGTTTTCCAAGTCTGTAACTTTGCTCGCTTGGTAAACTTGTCTCCTTCATATAATGCTTATAATCTTGTCCAAATCTTGTGTGCAAAATCCAGATCTTTTACCTCAGTAAATTCTCCTTCAGAGAGTGCGTTGATCAATGCTTCCCTTGCGACCATGTTATACGAAAATACCTTTTTCTCATCATCAGTAGCCTTTTCCAATTCATCCTCAGCTTTCATAGCCACCTGATTCTTTGTAATCATCCAGTCGTTGATGCCCAAACATAGCAAATGAGTTCGCATCTTGTTCTTCCAACTATCAAAGTTTTCAGGATCAAATTTTGGACTATCCTTCCTATAGAACTCCATCTCCAAGATCACCTCAAGTTGTTAAGCTTTCTCTCTAAGGACCAGTAGCTCTGATACCAATTGCTAGGAATAACAGTCCACCAATACAACTTAGAGGGGAGGTGAATCAATTGTATGACAGATTATTAAACTTTAAACTTTGAATAGTAGCAATATCAAATCCAATGAACACAATGAATGCCAACACAATAACACAATATTTTGTTGTCGAGGAAACCCTGTTAAAGGTAAAACTCCAATGGGAATTAACACCCACTAATGATGTACTGAGAGTATAGTATCCTTGTTAGAAGATCTAGCCCTGTTAGGAGCTGATTAAAACATTACAGTACACAGTCCTTGTTAGAGGACAAACCCTATTAGGAGTCAAGAAAAGAAGGGTAGGCTCACTGCCCAAAGAAGGTTATGTCCACCTTTAGAACTCATTGTTCACAACACAAGTGTATATAAAGAAATACACAATCTTTTGAACTGTCCAATAGCAACTATGTTTGCTTGATCAGTTCCAATGAAGTATATCAGTAATCCTCTGCTCTACATCCAGCAAACACAAGCTTGCAGCTTCCACAATCCTCTTTTTACATTACATACAATCTCTCCATATATCTTTTCAAAAGAAAAGATCTTACATATATACCCTATTACAAAATAAATAATCAGGTCGGCCAATTAGGCTTTCCTATTACAAATAATTACATAACTCCTTTGCTAAGATACACACGGCATCTAAAACAAGTATACAACAATTACAATTCAACAATTAAGGACCGACATCCTTAAATCATGCTCATCATTTATGATACGTGCTACAACTCTGAAGTCGGCTCCCAAATAGGTCTTCTCAAGAACATATGCCACAGCTGACGTCATCCTGCTTTCCGTATCTTGCACTGACCATCGAACATTCTTCAGTACCCTGTCTGTCATCCCTTAAGCTCGCATACACTGAATCCTCATCTCCTATAAGATATTCCCAAAACTCGGAGACTAACTCTGGCAACTTCCACTATCACTGTCCAGTAACCAGTCTTCACCAAATCTTTTGTAACTCAGCCACTATGCAATATTACATCATGCGATCTTAAATATAAGATCTCAACACCTTCCTATACACACAACTAACTTCGCACGTTCTGAAACATCCGTACAGTATTCGTACATTGTAATAACCAGTCTGTTCTCTTCACAGAAACATATGTTGACATCAGTGACAAAACACGAATGACAACAGCAGCAATTCCAACATCACTCAACGTAGTGATTAAACATATTAAATGTATCAACAATCTCCCCAATGCATTAGCAATATCCAACACCATTATGGGCATTACAACTTAGTCATGCCTTTCGGATTGACCAATGCGCCAGCTACATTCCAATCTTGCATCAATCACATTTTTAACAAACAGTTGCGTATGTTCCTGTTGGTATTCTTCGATAATATACTGATCTACAACAAGACATGGGAGGAGCACTTAAGCCATTTGGAAGAAGTGCTCGAGATTATTAAGTCACAACTTTTGCTCGCCAAAAGATCCAAATGTGAATTCGGGATGACAGAGATATTATATTTAGGGCACATTGTGAGTAGCTGAGGAGTTCGGGTACATCAAGAGAAGATTCAGGCCATCTTGGATCGGCCACCTCCGAAAACTCTTCCAGAACTACGTGGATTCTTTAGGTTGTGTAGTTACTATAGACGGTTCATGAAGGAATTCTCACAGCTCAACGTGCCGCTCACCGACTTGACAAAGAAGGGGTCTTTCTAGTGGAGTGAACGGGCACACCAAACTTTTGAGAAACTCAAGAAGACTATGAGTTCTTGCCCAGTTCTTGCACTACCAGATTTCACTCAGCCTTTCATCCTGGAGTGTGACGCCTCCGGAGAGGGTATCGGGGTCATGTCGATGCAGGACCGCAACCCAATTGCTTTTGAAAGTCAGAAGCTCTCGGGTCGGAAAGGTTGTATTCCATATACAACAAAGAAATGCTTGCCATCATGCATGCCTTGACAAAATTCCGGCAGTACCTCCTCGGAGCCAAGTTCGTCGTCCATATAGATCACAACAACCTCAGACATTTTCTGGAACAACGGGAATTAAATGAGCAAAAGCAAAAATGGGTAAGTAAAGTACAGGCTTTTGACTTTGACATTGAGTATGTAAAAGGAAAAAATAATGAAGTGGCTGACGCTTTGTCAAGAAAGTCGGCCATATGTTCCTTATCTCAGATATCAGCGGATTGGAGAGCACATTTGTTGGTCGAATACTCCAAGAACACATTCGATGCCAACTCCTAGACAAAGAAGTACAGGTTGATAGGTATAAGGTGGTTGATGATATTATTTTCTACAAAGGCAGTATTTATCTGCTACCTGAATCCAAGTTGAAGAAGAAAATTTTGAAAGAGATGCACAACTCACGTCTAGCCGAGCATCAAGGATACTTGAAGACCTACAGACAGATAAGGGAAAGGTTTTCATGGAAGGGCCTAAAGAATGATATATTACAATATGTTCGGGAATGCTCTACCTGTCAACAAAATAAATCCGAACATACTCTACTAGCGGGTTTACTTCAACCATTACCGATTCTGGAGAAAAAGTGGGATAGCATCTCAATGGATTTCATCTCCGGGCTCCCTAAGACACAGGGGAAGGACTGCATCTTTGTGGTGGTTGACAGATTAACCAAATATGCACATTTCTTTGTTGTTTTAGCAGAGTTTTCGGCCTCACAGGTGGCAGACATATTCTTCCGAGAGGTGTTCCGCCTGCACGGACTCCCTCGAAACATAGTCAGCGACAGAGACAGCCGCTTCCTCAGTAATTTCTGGAAGGAATTATTTCGACTAGCAGGGACAGAGTTGTCACCAAGCACTAGTTAACACCCCCAGACTGACGGACAAACAGAGATTGTGAACAAATGGGTGGAAGGTTACCTCAGGAACTATGTTTCTGCGCAACAGAGGGCATGGGTCAAATGGCTACATCTAGGAGAGTACTGTTACAGTTGTTAGAATAACTGAGAGGGGGGTGAATCAGTTATCCACTGTCCCAAATACAAAATGTATATCCAAAAACAATTTAAACAAATTTCTACAACTCAATAACAGATAATAGTAAACAGTCTGTGCTTTTACCGATTACCAGTCAATAACATATAGTAACTACCGATCAAATCTAATATGCAACATGTAAAGTATGATATCCAACAATCATCACAATCAACACATAACAAAAGAGATTTAACGTGGAAACCCTGTAAGGGGAAAAACCACCTAGGACCGGCAACCCAAAAATTGTTCACTCTTCTAAAGTGAGGTCGGTGAAGACCCAACCCTGTTAAAGGTTACAAAACACACTGTAAGGTGTGACCTTGTTAGAGGATTTAACACTAACCATTATCGTCCAACCAGCATTCACTATGGGGTTGACAAGATAACAAATGTGCATTCTATGAATGACATTACAAGACTTTCAAGTCTACTCGGTTAAGAGATTTATCTGATTACAATGGTTAAACTGTAACAACACATGATCTGATTACAATACAACTTGATTTGCAGATGTACAGATCTATATTATGCTCATTCAAATCTCTGATCAATATATCAATTCTGTTTCAACAATATTCAGTAACTTATTGTCTCTCGGTTATAGCTTTCTGATGCTCGGTAATCTCTGCAATTCGGTTCTCCTTAACTAGTTTGATCAAGCATGCATGAAGCTTGTTCACGCGATATCTCTACAGTATCCTTTCCTCCAGCATAAGTTTCATAATGAAACCCTAGTCTCTTAAATAGACAAGTAAACCGTTTTCTTTTCGTCCAACAGATTTTGCCGCTTAATCTCCTTTGTTGGTTTTGCCGCTTAAACCTTCCTCGACTGATGTGTCAATAACACGTTTCAAATTTGTCCTTTAGATCTTCCTTAAATTTTGCTAGCTGTTGATCTCGTAACAAACGTTATCTTTCACCTCGTGATCATACACTTTATAGCTCATCAACTTCTGTCGGCTAAACAAATCATTTAGTTCTTTTCTTCATTCTCGGTTAACAAAGAAATGCGTCGGTGAACACAAGCTCGATTTATACTATGCTCGATATACACTACACTGCTCGATGTATACTGGAATGCTTCATTAACTGACCACACTGCTTTGCAACATTTTGCTCCCAACTTCATAACAGATTAATACAACATAATCAAGTCAACAATATGAAGTCATAGACTCATCAATAAATTACCAAAGGTATTCCTTATCCTCATTTGTCATATCCATCTTTCTCCATATAGATATCTCGGTTCTTCATCTTTCTCTTCTCTTCTACAGATGTGTTAGATGTTTGCAACTCCATGATAAGTACTATCAAAACTAGTTGACATCAATGACAACATAAAACTGATTCAATTATCTTACATAACAGTTCAGTGCTTGGTAATCTCTAATCACTTGAAGTTCTTCAATCAGGTTCTCAATCAGTTGTAGTTCATCAACAATACCACCTACCACATGTCCATTGGAATGGCACCTTTCAAAGCCTTTTACGGGTATGAACCTCCTTCATTTGTGGACTTGGCTCTGAATGGCAGTCACGCTCTAAACGCCAAAGACTGGTTGTAGGAAGGAATAGATATTTTAAGATCTCTAAAGAAAAATCTCTAATGGGCTCAGAATCAGCAGAAAATATACGCTGACAAGCACCGAATCGAGAGGAGTTCTGAAGTTGGGGATTTGGTATACCTCCAACTTCAACCATACAAACAGTCCTCTCTGAAGGCTTCTAGGAAGGAGAAGCTGAGGCCGCGCTTCTATGGACCCTACCGTGTGACTAGGAGAGTGGGCGAGGTTGCATACGAATTGGATCTACCTGAGGGAAGCCGAATCCACAACGTCTTCCACGTTTCTTTCCTGAAGAAAGCCGTTGGTCAGCAAGTCAGTCTCCACAGCCTGCCACCCCTCGACGATGGAGGGAAGTTAGTTTTGTGTAATGTCCCCAATTTTGCCAGCATTGGTGTTTCAAGGATTAGCCTATTATTTTGATCCTCGTAGGCTAATTATTGTGGATAGAGGGTCTTCTGAGGCAGTGGTTTGGCTTGGGAGGGTCTTGTCTTCTCCACAATTCAGTAATCTATAGGTTGGTCTTCGTTTGGCTCAAATTGGACTTCATTTGGGCTTAGATTGGTGTACTTACTATTTGTGGTAAGTTGGGTGTTGATTGTGATGGACCCTTTCTATTTTTGGAAAGTGCATTTGGTCACATGGAGAAATAATAGGTATAACTCCTACTTCAAATGGCATATTTAAATGATGAGTATTTTGGGAGTTATTACATTTTTAGTGGCCAAATTATTATTAAATTATTAAATGGCTTATTATAAAGTTATAATCTAACTTTATAATTTCACTTAAGTTGAGGGTTAAGTCATCATTAGGAGCCATTATTTAATTGATTATTAAACCCAAGTCGCATTATTATAATGATATCTTATTATAATAATGTTTTAAAGGAAGTTGTTAAAAGGGAGTTGTGTTGAGTGGAGATCATTTGGGAAACTTTCACAATTTCAGAAGTTGAGTTCTTTTAGAAACTTTTATCAACAAAACATTATAAATATGAGCTCATTTCTTTGGAGAAAACACACTTGAATATTTATTTGTTTTTGTTGCCTTTGAGGAGTTTCTGAGTTTTCTGATTTCTAAACCCTTGATGTGGTATAAGGGTTTGATTTTCTGAGAGGTGTATTGCACCTATTTGCTGCTGAGGTAGAGAAAATTGAGTTTGCTTCTCTACTGTGTTTACTGTTATTGAGAAGCTGTTTTGTGAGTTTGGTCTTCAGATTTGGAGAGAACTCATTCAATTTTACATGAGCATTGAATGGTAAATGATCAAAATTTTTATGTGCTACTGGTTAGAATTTATTAGCATTTATTGGAGCTATCGTACATTTAATGCAAGGGCGGTACAGATCTGGTTAATGTTTGGTCTTCAGCTTTGGAGAAAACATTGAATTCATTGCCTGGTTGCAGAGTGGAATTGGAACAGAATTTGCATTGGCTAGAAGTGAGTAAATTTATTTAAATTCTGATTTTTGTGGTAGCCATACAGACCTGATATTTGCTGTCATATGGACATGATATTTGCTGTTGTACGGACTTGGCTTTGGTGTGAGGAAGTGTGGTGTTTGGGCACTATCAACAGCTATATTTAGTGGAAGTTTAATGGCTGTTAATTATGATCATTTGGGATAGCTGGCGTCAACTCTTCTTAGGCTGTCTCACAATCTTCTGCAGTCACTGTTTAGATATTATCTTCAACAGCCACGTTTTGATAATAAGGTGTCATATTAATTCATGTATTGTTCACTAATTTGGCAAGCAATCAAATTGTTTTTTGTGAATTTTGGAAAGACAATTAATTGCTCTGTTATTATCTCCACATTAATTCAAGTAATTGAATTAAAAGAAATTGCATACTCTTTGGAAATGTTGTATTGAACTTGCTGAAGTTATCAAAAGTCATTTATGTGTTGAAAATACAAGCAAATTGCAATTAAAATTGAGCAAAGAGCTTAGATGCAATAGAGAGCCAGTTGGGTTCTTCACATTTTGGAACCAGCGGAAATCGTTGACAGTCGGGAGAAAAAGTTGACACGCACTATCAGGGAATTTCTTGTGCATTGGAAGGATTTACCCCTTGAAGACGCCACCTGGGAGGGCGAAGAGATTCTAGAACACCCTAGCCTGAAATTGCTTGAGGACAAGCAATTATTGGGACAGGAGGACTGTAATGTCCCCATCATTAAATGAATAATAAATTGTTGTATTTGGGTCCCAGTCGATTTAGTTTATCTCGAGCCCATTTTTATTTGTTGGCGTAGGTGTAGTTGTTGCCGTCGGCTCTTTTGTGCACTCTCGGGAGTTTTCCCGACGGGTATTTATGCCCGGCATGTAGGTTGGATTTGATATGTTGAGATTTGATATTTGATTTGTATTTGCGAATTCCGGTTGGGATTCTGTTGGTTGCCATTTCGTAGGTGAGAGACCCTCCCTATTTGATATTTGTAGTTTCGGTGGGATTCAGCCCTCACCAAATTCTGTTTGTTCGCTTGTTTTCGGATCTGGCAAAACTAAAACGTTATATAATTATATTATTATTTCTACTTGCAAATACTCGTTCCAATATTGTCAAGTACTGGAATTTATCTACATCTTAGTTTCAACATCCGGAAGGCATACTAAATTGGCTCCGTGTGCATCAAGGGACGGGAAGCAGATCTTCAAACAACACCGTACGGCCTGTAGCACCATACGGCCTACAACAAGCACTGTACGGCTTGAGGATAGCACCGTACGGCCTGAGCAAGCACCATACGGCATCCCCATCTGTACGGCCTCTGGCACAAGCACCCTATGGCCACCCTCCAATACCGTACGGCCCCAGGCAGCATCCACCATACGACACCCTCCATCCGTACAGCGACACTTAGCAATTTCACACGGTCTTCTACTTGATAACCGTACGACCTACCTACTCTCCCCTCCTCCGTACGGCCTGGATTTAAGCTGTGTAAAGTTCACATAGGTGTTTTCCCTGAGAGTTGTGGAAGGGAACATTACAGGTATTCTCCAAACGTTTTGGAGAGAACATCTATTTTTAGTCTCTAACTTGGCAATGATCATGATCCCTCTTCTTGAGCTACTTCATGGCATGATTAAAATAGGTTTTTGATGCCTTAGTAGTGTTTTCTGAACATCAGGTGGAGTATTTAAAATATACACTTTTAAGTTTCTAAAGTTAATTGTTAAAGTATTTGCTTAATTGTTATATTTTATTAAAGTTACTTATGTACCTCTCAAAAGTGTATGCCTAGGGAAATGTGCGAGACTTGCACATGTAAAGGCAATTTAAAATTCAAAAAGGCCTTTTGGGTGGTAAAATGAGTTTTTCCTATATTTTCAAATTGGCTTTTTCCTTCCAAAGCTATAAAAGGAGGTTGAGGGAATTCATTTGCTCATATGCTAAAGATTTTTTATATTGGTATGCTACAAGAATTGAACTTGCAAGTTCATCCATGATCTTCTAAGGACAAAAAGCCTCAATGGATTTCTAGCTTCAGACTTGAGAGATAATCCCTAGCTAGACTAGTGTATTTCTATTTAGGAATCACCATTGTTCATCATCAAAGATTTGGTTTTTGAGGTTTCAATATGAAGGTACTTAAATGTGTTCTGAGATTGTAGACAATTTGAGGTTTGAATTTTGATTTGCACTGTTGCCGGGAAAGTTGATAGGCAACTTGGTGCTTTTTGGAGCTGGCCGTACCATTTCCAATGGTTGTACCATCGTATGTTCATTCTTGCTGGTAATAGCATGGAAACTGAGAATTCAGGGGGTTTGGTGGGGTTTGAATAGTGCTTAGACCTGAAAGGATGAATTTCTTGTTGGTCATACAGATTTAAGGCATTTTGGGGAATCCTTGCTGGTCATACATGTACCAGATCATACCAAGTTGCTTTGGCTAGGCATGGGAACTTAGGAATCCAAGCATTGCCTCTGTGGAGTGATTTCCACTTTATCATGTGGCACCTAGACCTAGTAATGATGCTTTGATGACTTTGGTGTTGAACATTTGTAGAAAATACATGATCTGGAGATCTGTATAGTTCTAGGCTTGCTATACCAGCAGTAAATTCATAATTGTAGACCTGTAGGTGGTTGTTTTTACACAATAGATGAATTTTTTGTCCCTTCAATGAGTTTGGATATGTGTTAAAATTGATATTTGGTGATGATTCAGTTTCAGACCATTTTGGGAGTGTTGTTCATGAGTTCAGAGGCTTTTTGGGTAATTTTCCTTGTTGTCTTGCCTGTTACAGAGTGCCATCAGTCCACATTCTGACCTGCAAGTTTCCAATCTTTCATTCAAGGTATTTCTTGTCATTCCCATGGGGGGGGGGGGGGAGGGGGTGAAACATTTTGGGTAACCTTGGGAGTGGTTTCTTCTACACTATTCTATTCGAACACTTTGTATCAGCATTGTAATGCATACCAGCATTTTATAACAGCACATACATCTTTATTGGTATGTTATGTTAAGCTTACATATTGTGAAACAATTAAAAAATATTGAGGGTGGTTGTTTTTGCCACAATAACAAATATTCTTTGGTCATTTCTTATTGTTATAGTAAGTTTTTGTTTCCCTATTGGCTTTTTTTCCTTTTATCTAAGTTTTCCCTACACTTATATTTAGGCTTGCATAGGTTAATAAACTCTGTATTGATGTGAGTGAATTGAGTTGTCAAGATCCTCCATGGAAGTTGCACTTTCTTATTTTTTAATACTTGTGGTGTACTCTCCCTATTGGCTGTATTTGACACCTCATCCCTCTAACATAGTCTATATGTACTCACTCTCCTAACTTATATTTAGATTCATTTATTCATGTAGCTTCATGCTTTTGGGTTCTCTTAATGCTATTTTGCCTTTTGGAGCATATGCATCTCTCTTGTTGGATTCTGACTCTGTAATGTTATTTTCACATTAGATCATTAGATCATTTGTATTTACAATTTTATAGTTTTCACTTCATTTACTAGAGTTTGGGCTTTCATCTATTTTATAATTCTAGCATGGTATTAGAGCATTTTGTGCAGGGTGAAATCTTCTAAGTTACCATGCTTAAAAGATTTGGGGCCCTAATTACTTTGAAAATCTCTTATGCTCTTCTCTTGCATCTCTTCAAATGATCTAAAACCCAGATGACAGAATATATTTTAATCTCAAGGATCTGCATGTGTATTTTTTGAAATATGATTGATTGCAGCTTTTCAATAATCCTAGCAACATTTTAAGTTGCTCCACAACATCCAAAAGGCCTGAAAAAATCAAGATTGTGTTTCATTTCACTGAAATCGGAGATCAAGAAGCTACATACCAAATGAGGATCTGATCATCACACCAAGCATACTGCTTGTATTTAGTACATTTTCAGGCCAAGTAGACCCTGCCATTGTGTTTGAAAAACCCCTATTTTTATATAAATTTATCCATTTTGATGTAGGGAAAATTTGGAAAGGAATCTAACAAGAGCCATAAGACCTATGAAATTATTTAAATTTTTTTATAGGCACTATAATGATGACACAATAGCTAACACTAATAGCACCACCATTCAGAATTCCTTTGACCAGGTCAGCAGCCCTCTATCCCCTACTAGTAGGCTCCACAGCCCCACCTTTGCTCTTCTTGGGTGGTCATTCCACCAAGCAGACTGATAAACACACTCTAGATGAGGGGGGGGGAAGGGTGAATCGGCATAAAACAAAACTCCAACAATTAACTTCAAAAATCACCACATGAAACAGTATGCAAGTAAAGAACAGAACCAGCACCACAAGAGCACCAAGATTTATACGTGGAAAACTCAAACTGGGAAAAACCACAGTGAGTACTTGCCCACAAAGATAGTTCACTGAAGTATACAAAAGCTAAGGAGCTCACTGCTCCAGATTATCAACTAGAGGCTCACTGCCAATACAACAATGAATATAAATAAGAAGGCTCACTGCCTTATAGTACAAATAGGAGCTCTCTGCTCCGGTCTTGCATATAGAGTCAAACTGCCAAAGTAGCACAATACAAAAATAGCATCAAGTACTCAAGACTCACGGTCTTAAAGTACTTACAACTCTTCAAAGTAGATAAAGATAGATTCACCTGATAATGCATTTGATCTGGAAAACACTATCCACTCTAGTAGCGAACTGTTACTACCTTTCCTTCTCTACCACTGTCACTGAACTCTGCTCTGTTGATTGTTGAACTGGCTCACACACTTCACTTGCTTTGCACCTTACACACATTTTGCCAAAGAACTAACAGTCCATATATACATGATAGATCATTAGAGATTACAACAAGATCATCCAAGCCAAAAGATATCACAAATAAGTTTCATGTCGGCCAAGGCAAAAAAAATTTCAAACAGTTTCATACCAGCCAAGGCAATTGTAATGGACACCCCTGAATGCCCCAAAAAACTAAACCCACTGCTGAAAGGAATTATGTCAAACAGTTTGCATGCAACTTCTTATTTCTCCATTTAATGTTTTAAACCCCTTATAACACTGGAAATCAAACATTTATTTGTTTGTTGTGTTTTGTGCATGGAATAGGAATCATACAACATAAACAAGAAATAAACTACAATAATATGCAAAGTGGATAATGAACTGCTGCTGATAAAATGTTATTTTCAGAATTAATAAAACCAAATACATGGCAGATTTATCAACTCACTAATTACTCCAGCATTAATGAAATAATACTCCAGCCCATGCTTTCGAACTTGTTGCTACAGTGACGTGAATAGTACCACGTGAATAGTGTCGCGTGAATAGTGCCGCATGAATAGTGCCACGTGAATAGTGCCGCATGAACAGTGCCGCTACAGTACTTTGTCCTTCAATCATTCCACTACCTTCATAAAATCATTCCCTCAAAGCGGCATAAGCATTGGACAAGTAGTGAAGAAGATATGAGTAAAATACCAAATCTGCCTGTAGCTGGAAATGCAACTAAACTGCCTGATAATGAAACTGATAACAATGGATTCCAAAGGCCAAACCCCAAGGGAATGACGTCTAGAATGTCACAAGAGAGGATAAACGCCCTCAAATGCCAAGAACGGATCTGCAACTCACACACCAATTTCTTCTCCTATTCAACTTCCCCTAATGAAGCCACAAACGCTTCCTTTTATTCTATTTCCAAGGGTCGGTTCAACTCTCATGGGCAATGTGGGATAAAAGATGAGCAATATAAAACATATATTAAAATATCCCCTTATGTCTCCCTTGGGTACACATCCCTATAAAATAAATATTAAAGTAACACTTTAATACTTTACAATTAAATTAAATGTTACTTTAATAAAACTTCAGGCATTAAAATGTATTAGCAATCGGACTCCGAATAATGTAAGTGATAGCTCGTCGGAAAGCTCTCACCGAAGAGTATCAAATCCAATCACCAAAACTGGCCTCCACTGTGTCCTGTTGACTTACTAAAAATAGTAAGTATGCCTGAAACTGAGTAAATCAACTTCATTTTGGCCCAAACTGGAAATGACTAGGCCAAAACACTCCAGGATCCCCTTAAACCCTTCGTTAGCCCTCGGGACCATGTAGAACAAGGCTAACGCACACACGCTTGGTCAACTGCTAAAGTGGGGACATTACAGCAATAGCAAAATGCAAATAAGACCAAAGCCAAAAGTATCTGAACCGACGACCCAAACGGATAAGAGATAAACATTAAATGCATAGCTCCCATACGACATGAACCCATCTGGATAAGAGATAAGCATTAAGTATAAGACCAAGACCTAAATCTAACACTTCAACAATCAATAAATATTACACCCATACCTAAATCTGAAAGCTTGATCCATCCTAGGAGAAAGAAGGACCAAGAACACGCTACACAGCTCGATGCTAGATCCGCAATAATTGGAACAACTACCAAAGATAATTCAAACATGTAGAAGCAAACTGCCAACTTGCCAGCTGTAACTAGACCTCCACATGTTATCGAGAGATCATCATGCCACATCGAAAGCCATGTCAACATGCCACATCAGAAGCCATGTCCACATGCCATGTCATAAGTTGCCACAACATATTTCCGGATCTAAACAACAATCTGAAAAGAATTGGAACACTGGATGACACAGTCTCCAAAACACCAAGAACACATTCCATAGAACACCACAACCAAGACCAAAACCTGAATCCATCTGTATGAGTAGCAACACACCTTCAACCTTGATTTCCAAAATAGAAACACTCTGGAAAGTATAAATAATTGCAAGTGTAAAATTGTGTAATGTCCCCACTTTAGCAGTTGACCAAGCGTGTGTGCGTTAGCCTTGTTCTACATGGTCCCGAGGGCTAACGAAGGGTTTAAGGGGATCCTGGAGTGTTTTGGCCTAGTCATTTCCAGTTTGGGCCAAAATGAAGTTGATTTACTCAGTTTCAGGCATACTTACTATTTTTAGTAAGTCAACAGGACACAGTGGAGGCCAGTTTGGGTGATTGGATTTGATACTCTTCGGTGAGAGCTTTCCGACGAGCTATCACTTGCATTATTCGGAGTCCGATTGCTAATACATTTTAATGCCTGAAGTTTTATTAAAGTAACATTTAATTTAATTGTAAAATATTAAAGTGTTACTTTAATATTTATTTTATGGGGATGTGTACCCAAGGGAGACATAAGGGGATATTTTAATATATGTTTTATATTGCACATCTTTTATCCCACATTGGCCGTGAGAGTTGAACCGACCCTTGGAAATAGAATAAAAGGAAGCGTTTGTGGCTTCATTAAGGGAGTTGAATATGAGAAGAAATTGGTATGGGAGTTGCAGATCCGTTCTTGGCATTTGAGGACGTTTATCCTCTCTTGTGACATTCTAGACGTCATTCCCTTGGGGTTTGGCCTTTGGAATCCAGTGTTCTCAGCTTCATTATCAGGCAGATTGGGTGCATTTCCAGCTGAAGACAAACCGTTCCTGTAGCACAGCACTATTAAGTTCCTGTAGCAGCGATACTGTAGCAGCGCGATACTGTAGCAAGTTCCTGTAGCAGCGACACTGTAGCAGCGCGGTACTGTAGCAAGTTCCTGTAGCAGCGCGAGTACTGTAGCAGCTCGAGTACTGTAGCAGCGCGGTACTGTAGCAGTCCAAATCACTGTAGCGCGGTACTATAGCAGCGGGTTACTGTAGCAACAAGTTCCTGTAGCAGTCTGAATTACTGTAGCGTGGTACTGTAGCAGTCCGGGAACATTATAGCTGTGAGTTACTGTAGCAATTTTCAAAACTATTAACACTGTTGTAGCTGTAATGGGTATGGACCATCATTGACTCTATAGTTGTTATAATGTGTTGAGTTTAATAAGATATATTAGATATGGTAGTTGTAATTTCCTAATAATCTGAAACAAGAAATAAATGAACGGTCATCGTTATTAGCTGCATATGGTTTCATGTTGCCTTCTACTGATATCTCATACAAAATACAACAATCTTGAGGACTATTAAACAACATCAATCTGGAAAAAACATAAGGACAGTTGCAGGCCAACTGTTTGACAAAATGACAGGAAGAAACAGACTCTAGAATTACAAAACCAGGCAGCATATTTCAAATTGTTAACTGCTCTGCAACACAATGCCACTGCAACAAAACTATAGATATCCGAACCAAATAGACTTCTGGATATAAGAGTATAACACAAAGGCACTATAAAACACCATTTTCACATGATCACACGATACATACATGTCTTCTAGTGTTTTGAAACCATACAGGATACATGATTGTCTTCCACTACACTATAGTTCAATACTAAAAACATACTTGTCTTCTACTGCATTGCAGGTTCAGCATACACACCACATCATAAAGAACATCAAACTTCCGAACAACAAAGCTTGAGTGAACACAAACTCAAACTCCTCCAGAACACTATGTTAACACAAACTCAAACTCCTTTGGAACACAATGTTTAACATCAATGACAACCGACAGCAATCATATATTTCTAACACAGACCGCCCCAACCCACCACAATCCCTACTCTGCTCTACAAAGGGCACACAACACAAACTCAAACTCCTCTAGAACACAATGTTTAACATCAATGACAACTGACAGCAATCATATATTTCTAACACAAACCGCCCCAACCCACCACAATCCCTACTCTGCTCTACAAAGGGCACACATTGTTGGAATCATTTGCCGTTGCACCAAAAGCTCGAACTATCAATGCCCGATACAAATGCCAGATTTAACCCGATCCACAGGAGGCCGTTAAGCCATGTCACGAATCTCCAAGGAGGTGCTGACCACCAAGTCAACAATCTCCCCCTCAGCACCAACTAAGCCTTCAGCACCCACTGAAGGGAGACTCGAACCCGTGACCCAAGGCTCTGATACCAATTGTTGAAATCATTTGCCGTTGCACCAAAAGCTCGAACTATCAATGCCCGATACAAATGCCAAATTTAACCCGATCCACAGGAGGCGGTTAAGCCATGTCACGAATCTCCAAGGAGGTGCTGACCACCAAGTCAACACACCTCCTATTGCCACTTTGGTTGTTCTCCAAGAACAAATCCGTTGAAACCCTTAAAGGCAATTTCCCATGCAAAATAAGGCAGTTTTGTGCTTTCTATGGCAGTTTCAAAAAGATTTTGGAATCATGAGGGAACCTAAAAATTATTCTAATAGTATCTTTCTTTTTTGGTTGTTAACATCAGTGTAACATCACCATTTTCTCACTCTGTACCTCCTCTTCGTTGGCAATTTGATTTTTGGAGAATGACTTCAAAGACTTGTAACTTATGCATGCAACCTCCTTTTTTAGAGGATATTTTATAATTTTTCCTATTTTTCGCATTCTTTAAAATAGTGCAAGTATTTTCTCTTTTGACAAATGGATTTTTTTTAACAGATTTTCACAGTTGACACTTATTTGTTCTCATTTTGGAAACTTATGAGACTTTGTTCAAGCACATATAGGCACCTTTCCAAGTTCTTTTTTAAACTACATAATTTTGTAGTACTTCACAGTGGTGTTATTAGTTTACTGGACCTAGACCCATATTCAAGTTAGACTAAACTCAAACTGAGGAAGACAAATAAACCAATAACATAGACTAAAAAGGAAAGAATGCATGAGACCATCAAGATGACCAAAACTAGTCTATAAATAGTCCAACTATCCAAGAGGATAGACACATCATAAAAGTAAATATAACTAAGGATGCCAAAACACCAAAATAGGCAAACTAGGTCTGATTTATCATCAAAATCTTGAACTCATGAGATTGTTTGCCTTAAACTCACACAGTGAGTCTTGCAAAGAAACGCACGAGTATTCCGTCAAAATTATTGAATAGCATTGATAAGACTCTACTTTTTATGTTTCTACGTCATTTGCGTCTTCAACAATTAGGAACTCAATGGATGAGTTACACATTGAGTGATTCAAAGGATTTAACAATGTCTAGTTAAAAAGAAACGAAATTATAAAAAATCCATGTGATATGATTGTCCATGGTCTTGAAAGTTTTAATTTGAGTCATAAAGTTGTGTTTCCCTCGAAATTCATGAGGGTCACTAACCCTCAACCCTATTGGAGGCTACCAACTTTAGATTCCTATGCTAGTTCTTTCTTTTGTTTGGATCGATATGACAAAAACATCTTTCACCTATTTTTTAAATTTCTAGTGGTTTTTAGTCTCCCAATTGAATCACAAGTTACTGAATTCCAATTATGTTTTTGGTTTACCAAGACAATCCTAATTTGCAGTAATGATAGTATGATCAAAATAGAATCATGTGTTATAAATTCATTCTCTATGTGTCGCATGCATTAATTAAGTTTATTTTATGTATTTATGCAATTTTATTGTTTGCAAAGTTTTTCACAAATTTTGAGATTGGATCAAAATTGAGGATCTGAACTTTTGAATTATGATATCATAGAAGAGGTGTCATACTCATTGGTAATTATCAAGGCATCGATAAAAGAAGCAATGATATCTCTATTTTTATCTTTATGGTTCATATGACATGCTTATATTATTCTCTTTCTTGGCCTTGATTACGGTGGCAAAAAAATGTAGACATTTTCGGGGGGCATCACTTCTTTACATCCTCACTCATTTATACTTTAAAGTTTAAAGTTTATATTCTTTTCTTATGTTTCCTACTACTTACATATTCTTGGGGGCAATGCCTTCTACTTCTTACTCCTTATATTATTCTTCCTATCCTATACATTGGCACAATTTTCTTTCTATCAAAAAACTCCTTAAACTAATTGCATCCCATAGCCTACAATAAGTTTATGGGGGCGATATACTCCACCACATTCTTGATCACGATTTCCAATTACTCAAGTATTAGTCCTGTTGATGTAAATTTTGTGCTACTACAACATGCATCCCATATTCTTGGGATGTGAGTTTATATTCTTTTCTTATGTTTCCTACTACTTACATATTCTTGGGGGTAATGCCTCCTACTTCTTACTACTTATATTATTCATCCTATCCTATACATTGGCACAATTTTCTTTCTATCCAAAAACTCCTTAAACTAATTCCATCCCATAGGCTACAATAAGTTTAAGGGGGCAATATACTCCACATTCTTGATCACGATTTCCAATTACTCAAGTCTTGGTCCTATTGATGTGAGTTTGTGCCACTACAACATGCAGAATCGAATACTTAGTATTCCAAATGAAATACCAAATTTTCAACTCTTGAATAAGGATGCTCATATGATAAACTATATATCTAGATTGTGTGATCAAATGAGACAACTCCAAGGTTCCTTTTTAATGTGGACTTTCACTCAGTTGTAATGATGTGCTATACTGGGCATCACAAAGGGACTTACATTGTTCATTCAATGAACGCCAACTACTCTTCAACTACTTTCAACCAAACAAACTACAATGGGAAAAGGTTTAGAAAGCTATTCTACTCCTAGAATGCAAGAGATGATGAATGCCTTTGTGACTCTACTAGACTTAGTTTAGCCATTGACATCAACCAAGCTAGTGCAATCTCCTAAGGTAAATGTAAGATGTTCAAACTATTACCATTCCATTAACACCATCAATGGATGCATACCAATGTGCAAGCAATAATCGAAGTAGAGCTGATTAAACTTATAATTGACCAGGCAAGGCAAGATTACAATTAGCAAGCAACTAGTGGTATGGATTAGACGAGTTTCACAAAGGTGCATTCTAAATATATTTCATTCAACTAAACACTATTTCTAGTCAACATAAGCAAATCCTACTCTATTGAGGAAATGTGAAAACCGTGCAATACTCCAAATGTCACAAACATTCACCATGAAAACCAACAATGAAGAAGGAATAATTTTGGTAGTATTATAGTGACAATTTCTCCAAATCTCTCTTTTACAAATGAGAGGAGTGGGGTTTATATCCGAGCCCCAAATACAATTAACAACCAAGATCGATTTGAAACCAATGGCCTAGATTAGCTCACATAAAACCCTAATTAGGGTTTCTACAGACATTAAATGCTCATCCAATTATAATGAGGCACCACCCTATGGGCCAATGAGAAATTTCAATGACATGAGAACCAATGAGAAAATTGTGATGTGGAAATACATTAAATGCACTCTATGTGTCAACTTGAAATATCAATTCCACTTCTTCATTCTTAGGAATTCCTCATTGTTCTTGGAATTCTTTCTCTTGGTGTCTTGAATTTGTAGCAATTGAATCCTTGTATTTCCACCTTCATTGTTTGGGATTCCTTGTCATCTTTATCTTCATGGTGATCCTTTCATAACTTTGACTCGAAGCCTTTGGCCTTGATCTTCTTGACCCTCTTGTGATGCTTGGGTCCTCCATATGGATCTTGAATTTCCAAAGAAAATCTAAGATTGTGATAGCCTTCTTCATTTTGCTCGCATTAATCAATTTTTTGATGGAAATCTTCTTCTTCATGATCTTCAAATTCCTCGTCCTTGAATTTGAACATGAACTTGTCCATGGACTCCTTGTTAAAATCTGGACTTGCTCTCATGTCCATCCTTAATGTAGCCCTGATCATGAATCCTTTAAGTCTCCTAAAATGTATCAAGTTCCTCTTTTGCCCTGTTGAGGAATTATCCATATTGTAACTGCATTGTTGAATCCTTCTTCTTTTGTCATCCACTTCCCTGCATCATCTTGAAGTGTTGTCCTCCTTTGAACTTGATTGCTTTGGGTTAATCCTCCTTCATTACTATCCTTGGTCTTGAGCTTGAACTTGTCTTCCACCTTCTTTTGTTCACTTCCTTGCAACTATCCCTGCCTTCGATCCGGACATGATTCCTAGTACAAAGCTTGAAGATAGCGTCTTGTAAAGAAATCTGATTGAGAAACTTACTTCAGACCTTGCTATTCTGATTCTACCATTGATTTGGAGCTTATAACTTAGAAAAATCAAGCAATTAAGGCTGCAAATGAAATTCTTAACCAAAGACAAAAGTTAAAAATTCTAAAGACAAAATCTGAAAACTAAGTCTGCAGACTTGTCTGAAGACATGTCTGAGAAACTTAGAAACTAGATCACAAACCTTGTTAAATGCAACCTAAGTATCAGCCCTAAGGTCTGATAATATTTTCCAAGACATGACTGATCTCTATGACAAATTCTACGAATAAGTCTGAAGACACTGATCAGGTCATGGACTTGTATGTCATGTCCCCATTTTGGCTGACATCGTTTGGCATGACGGATTTGCCTATCATCGACTCTCGTAGGCAAATGGTTTGGAGAGAGGGTCATTATGTTGATCATTTGATTGCATATTGCTGACAAAACCTATATTCGGTAGAGCCTACATCCAGTTTGGGCCTACATGCAGTTGTAGTGGAGCCTACATCCAGAGTGAGCCTACGTTCAGTCTTGAGCCTACATTCGGTTGTAGTTGGGCCTACATTCAGTTATGAGCCTACATTGTTATAATTTTGAGTTGAGAAATGTACTTTATTATTATAATGTTATTTTATTATAAAGTACATTATAATTGGATGTTTCTAGAAGTTCTAGCAACTTCTCAAGGAAAAGAATAAATAGAGGGCTTGGGCTTTCATTTGGACATGCTTGGATTTGGATTTTCTTCTACTTTTTCATTGTGAAGCAATTTGTAGTCTTTGGTCTGCAAATTCTATTTGATCTTTGGGAACGAATCACTCCCTTGGATTGGCATAACTGAGGTAGTGAAATATCTACTGAAGGGTTGCAAATTTGGAGTTGGTACTCAGCCATCTCATTGGTACTTCATTGAGAATTTGATGTAAGGGTTTGTTTGTGATTAAAACAGCATTTCAAGAGGCATTTTTAGCAGGTCCGAAATTATAAGCGGCCGTTTTTAGCAGGTCCGAAAAAGCAGTCCGAAAAAGCAAATCCGAAAAAGCAAACCCGAAAAAGCAGACCTGAAAAATTGATATTGAGGGTTTGCAATTGTTTGGAATAAGGGTTTGAATTCATCATTTGCATTGGTGAATCGTTTTGGTGAAAATTGGATATCAATTTGGCACATTTTCAGAATTGCAATATCAGGGTTTGGAACCAATAATTTGCTCATATCTCCTAATCTACTTGGAGAATATTTTTATGCTCTTGGGAGGATCTTAGTACACCCCTGGCGGTCCTTTTCATAGCTTTTTGGAGTGTCAAAAACCCTGCAATTATTTTATGCAGGAGCCGTACATGTACGGCCTGGTACGGCTCTGTGGTGTGCAGCACATAGCAGAGATTCAAGGGCAGTTTGGGGGCGAGTTAGGATTGCTTGGTGTTGGTCTTCAGCAGCATAGCAAATCAGAGTAATTGGAGCGGTTTTCAGGTGCACTTGTTGATAGTAATGAATGTTAAACATTACATATCTATTGTATATGACAGTCACTAAAATTCATGTCTGAATATGTACTGTTCTTGCACCATTCTGCTGTGATAATCAGTTCATATATCTCTGTTGTTATAGTCAGTCCTCTATATCTTCAGATATGGATATAAGTTAGCAAGGGTATTGCCACATTGTCATAGCATTGTATTCTGAATATTGTCACAGTCATACATAATCTGAAAACAGTCATTGAATGTCAGACTTTGCATTGTAATTGGGTGCATTGATAAGACTACGTTCATTCATTGGTTTCATATCCAAGTCCATATGTTGTACACAGTCCATAAACAGTGCTTATATGTGTTAGATGTAACAGTTGCATGAATTCTGGAAAGTGCAGTCAGAATTAGAGAAGTTTTTGATATCTTGTAGTAAGTCTTTACATTGCTTTGAGATTCATTGCTGCTCTATTGTATTTCATTACTACATTGGTATTGTTATCTCAATAACATTTGGTGCCCAAAACAAATAAACATCATTGCAAACAAGACCATTCAAGTGCATGCCAACTGTTTGACGAATTTACACGGATCAGATTTGGGGTTTTTAGTGATCCTACTAGTAAGGGTCATTAAATTGTAAAAGCATACACTAGTGAAGGTACTTGAAGATTTAAACTTGGAAACCAAACCTTTATCCACAGAGTATGTATCTGATTTTCCAAGGACAAATTCTGAGACAGGCCTATCTGGATGTCTTTCCCCTTGAATCAATCAATTTTCTTTCCAAGAAACAATTTTCCTTGTGTCCAAGAATGAACCCAAGTAGAGACAATCACCCTAGAATTTTCTCTAATATTTTTCTTGCAAATCACAGCTTTCAGGAAAAACCTTCAGATTTGAGTCTGAAATTTCATGGACTTGCAGCTATTGGTCCTGGATTTTATCTCTAAATTAAGTTCAGATCAGATTTTGCATTTTAGTAACCTTGTCACTTGTCTTTTTCAAACTTCTGGTTTTTTATTAAAATCGCCTCCTTGGGGAAAGTTTCAGACTTTTGATCTGAAGCCAAATACTTGCAATTTCGTGGAGCTGTGATTGAACCTCTAATTTTTCCTTTTAAATCTGCAACTTAGAGATCCAATTCCAGCTCTTGACCTCAATATGTTTGTCTTCAAATACCTGCGATTTCCTTATTTTCTGAGTTTTCTTTGCCAAGATCAAAGCCCTTTCACTCTCTTGCCTAGTTCGAACTCCTTGCTGATGTCCCCTTCTTGTTTGCTCAGCCCTCTTTGCCACCCTTGCGACTTCCAAACCTTAATGAATGAACCACATTGTGCTTTCTTACTGTTGTTTGATGGCCATTTAAAGGAGTTTTAGCCTTGGTTTGCACTTCCACAGCCAATGTGGGATAAAACATTATTGCCTCTTAAAATTTTGAGACTTGTGCAAATTGTCCTTTCATTTAATTTCCCTTTTTTAAATTTTATTTTATTTCATTTCACCACCAGCCAAGCCCTCAAGGGAGATTCGATCTACTTTGGGACAACTGCCTTGCTCATTCATACTCCAAAGGGGAAAATTGATCTTGACAGGGACACTTGTGTTCCTTTGAAATTTTGTTCTTTTGTTCATCAATCCCTCGAAGGGGGAAATTCAATCGATATCACCTCACTTGCCAACTCATATTCCAAAGGGAAAATCAACTCCTTCTAGGACAATATCAATCCTTAACACCTCATCACTTTCCTTGCTCATCATAGCCTTCAAGGGCTAAACAACCTCCTCAGGTACAAGTGGAAATCCTATGGGTACAAGGACAATTTGGGTTCCCTATCCTTCAAGTGGAAAGTTTGGTTTTACAGAGATACAATGGGAATTCAATAAGGGCAAGGACAAGTGGAAATTCTTTGTCCATGAGGACTTTCCCCAATTTAGCTTCAAAATCTTTTAAGGGTCACATCAAGGCAAAAACGACCTGCACAGGGACAAAGGGGGAATTCCTTGTCCATGTCATGTCCCCATTTTGGCTGACCTCGTTTAGCGTGCCGAATTTGCCTATCATCGACTCTCATAGGCAAATGGTGTGGAGAGAGAGTCAATTTTGCGATTCAGATGGTCATATTTGCTCTAGAAGAAGTGTTATGAGATTATATTTTATTATTATGTGTTAGCGGGGCCCACTTGTTATAATTTTAAATTGAGATTGCACTTTTTTTATATTATAAATTTACTTTATTATAAAGTGCATTATAATGAGATTTTATAAAGGATGTTTCTAGAAGTTCTAGCAACTTCTTAGAAAAAGTGAATAAATAGAGGGCTGGGCCTCTCATTTGAACATGCTTGATTTGAGACTTCTTCTACTTCTTCATTGTGAAGACATTTGTGGTCTTTTGGATCTGCAAATTATTATTCGATCTTTGGGAACGAATCACTCCCCTAGATTGGCAATTTTGAGGGTGTGAAATATCACTTGAATTATTGCAAGTCTGGAGTTGGTACTCAGCCATCTCATTGGTACTTCATTGAGAATTTGTTGTAAGGGTTTGTTTGTGATTGAAACAGCATTTTAGGAGGCATTTTTAGTAGGGCCGAAATTATAGGAGGAAATTTTTAGCAGGTCCAAAAAAGCAAAACGAAAAAGCGGATCCGAAAAAGCAGTCCGAAAAAGCAGATCCGAAAAAAACAGTCCGAAAAAGCAGACACGAAAAAGCAGTCCGAAAAAGCAGACTCGAAAAATTCATCTGAGGATTGATTTGAGGGCTTGAAATTGATGGAATAAGGGTTTGAGTTCATCATTGCATTGGTGAATCATTTTGGTAGAGATTGGAGATCATTTTGGTGCATTTTCTGAATAGCCCATATCAAGGTTTGGACTCATATTTTTGCTCATAACTCACACATCAGCTGGAGTTAATTTTTATGCTTTGGTGAGGGCAATAATACATCCCTGGCGGTCACATTCATGGCAATTTGGGGTGGCAAAACCCATCATTGAATTTTCTACAAGGGCTGTACAGTACAGCCTGGTACGGCTGGAGCACAGTGTACAGTTTGGTGGACAGTCTGAGGTCAGTTCAGGACTGTTTTGCAGCGTCTGGATCAACCTTCATAGCAGATTACAAGGGGCAACAAACAGGTTCCATTACATCTATTCATTGTCCATTCATGTATGAAAGTGTTCTGTGGTGACAGTCATAGGTATATGCAGTGATTGGTCTCAGTTGTCATTGTTATTTCATATTGTTATATTGTCATCAGCTGTCATAGTGGGATCTAGTCTCTGTTATAGTTCTTGGTATAAACAGTCCACATATGTATGCTGTAACAAGTCAATATATTCAGACTTTGCATTGGGTTTGGTACAGAAATATAGTGCATTAAGATTCATATGTTCATATGTTAGAAGTGCACACTTGTCCTAGTTGTAACAGACATTTATAATCTGAATATTATTGTTACAAGATGAGAACAGTCATTTCAATCATATATTGCTCACTGGGTTGTTATAGTTGCACTTACATTGGCTGTCATAAATCAATGACCATTTGAAAAGTGTGTATTTCATTGTTACTCTAGCTATCTCATTACTTCATTGGTATTGTTATCTCAATAACATTTGGTACCCAAAACAATAAACACATTGAAACACATCATTGCAAGAAAAACTTTTCAGTGCATGCCAACTGTTTGACGAATTGCCACAGTTCAGATTTGGGGTGTTTTAGTGGCCTTTATAGTAGGGGTCATTACAGTCCACGAGGATTTTCCACTCCACTTTCTTCTCAAAATTTTCTAAGTATTGGCTCAGGGGAAAAATGACTTGCATAGGGACTTTTACATTTTGTTCCTCATGTCCAAAAGGGGAAATTAGACCCCTGTGCAGACTTCTTGCATTTTTGAAAGAGAAATTCAACTTTCATCTGGATTTTGCCCATTTTTGGAGTGGAAATTCTATTCTCACATAGACTTTATGAATTTCCTAAGTGGAAAATCGATTTTCATAGGGACTTTGAACTTCTTCTACATTATTTTACCATTTTAGCCCAGATAACAAGTAAAATATGTCATTATAACATCTTTCAGACCTTTTGACTAGACAAAATATTCCAATACTTAGAATTTTCCTCTCAAATCTTAGCCAAGCTTGCAACTTGATCCTAATGATCTTAATCCTTTTAACCATTTTCAAACAATTAAAAGCCAACTCTTGTAGTGCTTTTGCATTTTGGAACAATTACCATGCACGTATCTTCTTAAATGAGCTATTTCCAACAATATCATTCATCTCAAGATTTTATGAATTTGTGGTGTTATTGCATTTTGGAACAATTACCATGCATATTATGTTCTTAAATGAGCTATTTCAAGCATTGTCATTCATCTCAAGCTTTTCTAAGTTCTGTAGATCTTTCTCGAAGTCTAGATTTTTGGCTATTGTTTCTGTGAGCTCTCCAAAAAATATTTTTATTTTCTTCTTTCGTTCTTCCAACCTTCTATAAACTTCTTCCATAGCTTATACAATTTTCCTACTGCCACCATCATTACCCATCCATAAACTCGTAGCCCCACACTTCATTCCCAATATCCCCTTGAGATCTTGGCAAATCCATAACCCTTGCTTTTTCCATTCACAGTAGCACTTATCACACACTGGTTGAAAGCATGTAGGAACTCCCTAAAGCATAAAAATACCAGCACTTATTGCACCTAGGCCATCATTCACCAGTATTTCCCGCTTGCTGCACATGGAGGTTAAAATAAACCAAACAAAGGTTTGAATAAGGTAGCCGCCCAAGCAACCCAACGAAGTTTTCTTTTCCACCCTACATGTCTTAGCCCTAATATCTATTTACAGAAAAGCCGTCTCCATAATCTGCAAGCACAACGACAAGAAGCAGGATAACATGTACCAATTGTAAAAGTTTCAGATTCCAGATCTCAAATGACGCCACAGCTCTAGTAGGTTCTCTACCGCATTGAATGATCGCTGCAGCAATTTTCCATATTTTTGTTCAAAATTCAATGTCTCACTTCTGCACTATTCATATGTCAAGTCCTGGGTCACAACCACGCCACTATGGTTGCAACTACTCCGTGGCAGTCTGTACCACAACATTTTATGTTTATGTACAAAATCTGCTTCCATTTTCCTGAACCTCACTACTGCTTCCAGTTTCCTGAACCTCACTGCTCCAGTTAGCTTCCGCTTCAGTCAACTTTCTTCAGCTCCAACAGTAGAATCAGGGATGCCTTCCTAGCCCTCTTCATAATTTTATTAGCTTAGATAATATTTCGTATATAACCCAGCTCTTAATATTAATTGGATTTAACACTACTTTATTTTCTTATACGTTTTCCAGTTCTCAAAGGGAATTAAACAATCTTGCTAGTTTAATTAATAAACAGTTAACGTAGAGGTTGGTTAGATCAAAGATCCAAATTTCTTTTACACGTATATTCCCAATTGAAGAATAGTAGTTACTGAGCTATTCAACACAATTTGTCAGCATACGCACAGCTTAATCTAAAATTTCTACGAAGGTTCTACACTGCAAAACAAACCTAAATCTGCAAATCACGTAAACATGGATATTGTTCACTAAAATCTTCCCTGCAGTTCAACAGCGCCTCTGAAATCATATTTTTTAGATTCACTTGTACTAATTGATAAATTAAACCAAACAACTACTTCGCTTCCTTGCAGTACAAACCATGATCTGTAGGGATCAATCCACTACAGACATCAGCAACTACGCCCGAAAAATTTGTAAAGCACTCTGCCGACTTTATGGCAAATTAATAGACTAGACTTTATAGCAAATTAATAGACTAGACTTTGACTCACTTCCGCATAAAGTCAATATCAAACTTCATACAAAAGAAGAAACGGCTAAACATTAAAAACAAATAAAAGAGAAAAAAACATAATAATCTCGCCAAAGGTAAATCCTCTAAAGCTGCACACAGAAATTCTCTGTACTTCAATTCCAAAAAATAACCGAAAATAACAGCATTCTTTGCGTGGACATTTAATTTTGGAAAAGTGACTTATTATTTACGCACACATATCACTGTTGACACAGAAAACATAATACTAACCCCACCGAAACCCCGCTGGAATAAAGATGACTCGATTCTTCGTATAATTGGATCTCTGAGATGCAACCTAGCGCACAACAGCCGTATGCACACGAACATTATGAACATCACGCTCACTGCAAAACCTAATACAGTCATGCTCAAATTGATGCCTAAGCTTATCATTTCTTCTTGTTTTTTCTCTGTTTTTTTCAGACCGATCCACCCGTGTTCGAATCGCGGACGTACAATTTTGCATAGAAGTTAGAGCTTCTGAAAAGTCCAGGTCTTTTATCTTAAACAACCTTGAGCTCTCCTCGGAGCAGCCCAAAAGAGGTACTGGATAAATAGTAAACTCAAACGTAAAATATATAAGGGAAGTTTGAAAAAACGAAGTGTCCCCCTTGGTTAGATATACGTTTTAGTTTGCTGTTTAGACGTTGGCCCCAAAGGAGAGCTCAGGCGAAACGAGTCGTACAGATCAAAATTAAATTAATGACTATTTTTTAAAGATAAAGAGGGGAATATATTGATTTTCATTATGAAAGGGCAATTACTAGACGAAATGGAATGGTCGTGTGGCGAAAGCTTACACCTTGACTCTTTAAAAAATGGGCGAGTATGTGTCTTCACTCTGTTGCATTAATGCTTGTATATTGGTACAAGCATATATACGCCTTGATATTGACAGAATGGTTCCTTACCGCATCAAATACTTTTTAAATATGAGGGAATAGTATTCGTAATCAATACTAAATCAAATATATATATATATATAAATAATTAATTAATTATTATTTTTTAATAAAATTTGTATATTTATATTATAAGTTTATTTTGATTAAGTATTTTCAAATGTAATAATGATTCTATAAGTAGTATGTTATGTAATAGTAATTTTTTAGTTTGTAGGTTATTTGTGGGAGCTTTGCTAAAAAAAAATGTCTATAGAAAATTGTGAGCATTTTTCATAAATTATTAAAATTATTTTATATTCTAAAATTTTTTAATTTAATATTTTCTTTTATCGTGTGGAATAATTGATATTTTAAATTTGGTGTTCACTAAAGATTTGATACACATTGTCCAACCTAATTGTGATTTTGTCTATTTCTCCAAAATCAATCTGGGTAGCAAAGTTGGGGTTTCATGTTCCTTTCCACATCCACAAAAGCTTTGAAGGCATAGTACTATTGTAATGAATTTTGGATTATACTAGTTAACTAGTTATTAAAAACAATCATATAAACCAATGAAGTTATTTTTTATTTTCAAATTTATTTTATCATTTTACATGCATGTTATTTAAATTTTTAAATTCTAAAAAATATTTTTCTTCATTATGATTGGTTAATAGATTTTGGATTATTCTAGTTAACTAGTTATTAAAAACAATCATATAAACCAATGGTAAGTAAGTTATTTTTTATTTTCAAATTTATTTTATCATTTTACATGCATGTAATTTAAATTTTTAAATTCTAAAAAATATTTTTCTTCATTATGATTGGTTAATAGATTTAAGGTGTTATACATGGATTTTTAAGAATGATTGTAGAATATGAACAATTATTAATTGACTTTTTGTTATTTTTTATGTCACAAATGTAACACATTAATTTAGGTGTGGATAATTAAATTATGTAAATTATATTTTTAATAGGCCTCCAATGTGAAAACTCATATAAAATATATAATATTACAATACAATATAATATATAATATAACAAGTGCCACATAGTGGCCAAGTACTTGCCTTTAGTAATTAATTTTAATTTTAATTTTTAATATAAATTTAATCTTAATTTTAATAAATTTATTATAATATATAAGATATTTTAATTAATTATATAATTATATAATTATAATTTTTATATAATGATAATTGTAGTAATAAATAATTTTTAAAATTATAATTATATAAACAATTATTGATTGCAAATTATAATTAATTTAAACTTTTATTTTAATGTTTATTTGTAAATATAACAATAGTGCTAATTTTATTGATATATATTTTTTATTACATATGATTAATATTATTGTATATATAATATTGTATTATTATATTATACATAAATTATAAAATATTGTATTATTATATTATACATAAATTATAATTATAATATAATATATTTAGAATATATAATAATTATAAATATAATATTATTATTTTAATTTATATTTTTTAAAATTAAATAATCGATAGATCAAAAAGGAAGGTACAATCTATTTTATTTTAAATTAAATAATATACTATTACTTCTACTTTTAATTTTGACTATAACTAAATTTCTACTATAACTAAAGGCAAGTACTTAGCCACTGCGTGGCACTTGTTGACTTATTGGCTAAGTACTTGCCTTTAGTGGACTTGTTAACTTTTAAAACATCTCCATTAGGAAGACAATAATATTATATTATAATCTATATTATAATAATAATATATAATAATTTATCTTAGAAGATTATATAATAGAAATATATATTATTTTTATTTAACATTTTCAATTAATTATAAAATAAAATATTTATTTACTATGTTTAATTTAAATTATAATATTTTGTAAGGGAAAATATATCACACATTTGTTTACCTAAATATTTATTAATGCATAATTTACATATAATAAATTTTAAAATATTTAAAATATATATATACTAAAATAAATTTATGTAATATAATTTAAAATTTAAAAATTTTAATATACAATTAATATAAAAAAGAAAAAGATTAATGAAAATCCTAATTAAAGATAGAAACAAAAATTGTTTCCAAGCCGAAAACTATGCAATATGGAAGGAGCAATGCATTTTCATTATATTAAATATAAAGTGTACAATAAATAACAAACGTGGTAAATTTTAAATGGTTCACTCCTATAATAAGACTTCAAATGATTTAGCCAGAAAAATTATTTCTATAAATTATAAAGTTAAAAATATTGCATCTAACTTTACAAAATATGAAATTTATTACAAAATACAAAATCTAAAAATTCCAATTGGTCTAAACAGTTTTATTTAATCACTAGTTAACACTAAAAACTCAAAAACGAATGCAATAGTACTTGCTTAGCCTATCGGCAAGTACTAATAATGTATCATATATATGATTTTATTTCAATCATATATAATTAAAAAATATATTGATAAAATAAGATTAAGATTAAGAAATAATACAAATAAAATTTAAATTAATTATAAGTTATAAGTTATATTTTTAAAAATAATTATCATTTAAAAATGAAATTATTTATTGTTACAACTATACTAAAATAAATAATCATAATTATGTAATTCAATCATTAATTAAAATATATTTAATTAAAATTAAGATTATGGTTAAAGGAAGACATAATAGTTTTAAGATTATGATTAGATTTCCATTCTTATAATTTCAACTATCATTAATGTTATCAATATGATTCTACATATAAAACATAATAATTAATAATTGAAAAATTAATATACTATTACTTCTACTTTTAATTTCGACTATAACTAAAGGCAAGTACTTAGCCACTATGTGGCAGTTGTTGACTTATTGGCTAAGTACTTACCTTTAGTGGACTTGTTAACTTTTAAAACATCTCCATTAGGAAGACAATCAAGCTCCATTATCAACAAGCTCATATCTGTTTGCATCCTTCTCAATTCTCAACTATTGATTTCAAAAAGTTCAAGAGATATAATTATTATTTGATAGAATATTTATTATAATTAATTTTAATAGTTTTATCTATTTTAAAAGATAGTTTTGATATATATAATTTGACATAAGCTTTAGACCCACAAGCACAAAGATTACTTTCACAATAAAAAAGTGAATCAAATAGAAAATAATAATTTTCTCAATCTTGAGGTTGTCAATTGACAAGTCCCATTGTTTCTGGGACAATGATGAATCATTTTGGCAACATCTATTAGTAAACTCAATATTAGATTGAGAGATAAGTATCATTAGTTGTTTAATTTCATTTGAGATAATTAGTTTAGGAACATTATTAGGCACAAATATTTATCCTTTATTAGGTTCTTTATTTATTGTGATATAATTAATCTACCTAGGATATTTGTATATGAACATTTATATTTCATGTGGAAAAAAGTGCATAACTTATCCTTTTAACATCTTATTTTATACAGACTGTAGTGAAGAAGGAAAAAAGAGGAAGAAAAATAAAGAAAAAATCTATGACAACAACAAGGAAGAAACTAAGGAAAAAAGCCCTATTTCTCTGGGAAAAGGAAATGCTGAGGAAGAAAACATGGAGGTGGATTCTAGAAGTGAGGAAAAAGAGGACATGATTATTAATAACACCGAGCAGGAAGAGGATATGATTGTCATAATGGAGGACGAGAAGGAGGAAGATGAAGAAGGGAAAGATGGGGACTATCATGATGATGAAAAAGAAGAGGAAGGAGTTGAAGAGGAGGAGGAAGAGGCCTAGGTCTCCCCTACCGAGGTTGATAAGAATGATACTCCGGATTTCCCTGTTGAAGAAGAAAAAATTGACACCCACTTAGATAATGAGGATGGTTTGGACTTGGCTAGTAAAGAGGATGGAGAAAACTAAAAGGAGGATTCTTTGGGCCTCCTGGAGGGGAAGGATGAAGAGTAAATAGAAACTGGACAAAACTCCCCTGTCATTGATGAAAAAGAGGAGGAACAAAAAGAAACTGATGCTAGTCTTGATTAGAATGTCATTGAGGAGGGAAAAAGTCATAAGGAGGATACCATCGCTCCCCTGATGGATGCTACAAATCTGGACAAGGTTAACAATGATGATGGTCAGAGTATTCCTCATGATTGGATCAAGCAGGAGATGCAGGAGATTAAGCTTCACCTTCATACCCTGGAGAAAACTACAGAAACCTTGAACACGAAGCTGGAGAAGCTGGAGAACAAGCTTTTGGATAAGGTAAACAATAAAAATTGGAAGGAGGAGATAACTGCTAAAATCAACAAAATCATCGACAATGAGGTTAAAGAAATTAAGGTCAAAATTAGCAACAATGAGAAAATGATTAACGAAGTCCTGAGCCATAGCAATGAAGGACTCAACGCTGTTGTCATCAACCTGAACATGCTTCACAACTACCTGGAGAAAAACCAGCTGGAAAATATGACCATTACTATTGAAGATGACGCTGGGAATGTAGGTCCAGGTACTAGAACCAGAGGGCGTACTCAGAGGAAGATCCCTAAGAAGCCAAAGGAGCTGAAGGACCTAAAAAAAGAAATCCAGAAGATGGAGGAGCTGAAGATGAAGGCGAACAAAATGATAAGCAATTAGTTTTGTCTGGTTGGTTGCTGGGTGTTGCTGGTAGTGTTGCTAGATCTATTTTTCTTTTCTTTTGTTATTGTTTCTAGTGTTGTTTTGGGTCCTACTCTGTTCTTTCCAACAAGCATCTCATTTTGGAAAACTTTCATGCTTTATCCTTTTGCTATAATGTAAAAGGTTTCGGGTTCCATTCAAAACCTATTTTTACCTTATTCAAAAACATCTTATTTTATACAAAACAACAACTAGTGGAGTTGTCTACTTTTATCTACATAGTCAATGGGGTTCTTCTTGTTAACCAAACATGTGTTGCTAGTTTTCAAGGGCACTTTTTGGTCTTCTATTATTTTTGGTTAATGATCTTTATAGTTATTGGTAAGGATTTTTCCCTTGCTGATGTTACCAATTGGTCATGCTCTATGATGGTGTTTAATGGTAACTTTAAGTGGTCCTCTCCCTTTGGTAGTCACTTGGATGAATATGGATTATGCCCTACTCTATGGGTTGTTGTGTTGTTAACAACCTCTTCTGACATCGGTGTTGTAAGTGGTCAATTGTGGCCTCTTGTTATCCAAGAGAACTATTTAAGGAAGATTGTTAATTTGTTGACTATGTGCCACTTGTGGCATGATTTGTAATATGTAACATCATTGTTAATGTGTTGTTTATTTCCTAACAACCCTTGGGTTGTGGTATTGTAAGGGTCAAGACCCTTGTTTGGTTGTTGAACTTAATCAAAAATATCTTATTTTATATTTAATTTATCTTTATCATAAATACATGGCTCTAACATTCAATTTGTCTTATTTTGTGTATTTAAGTTGACACAATCTCAAATTTTATCATTCATCACCTTATCTTAGCCCTTGATGGTTCAAACCAATCCTCATTATTGTCATTATTAAAAAAAATGAATTAGATCATGGGTATAAATTTTTTCCTTTGATAGAATCATGTCCATGGCTCTATCATCTTAGTCTAGACATTTTTCTTACCATCCAGGCTAATTCTTTTAGATAGTCTAACTATTACCCACCAACTCATACACATAATATATTGAATTAAGTGTTCTCTAGATGTTATTTTATATCTAAGCTAAAAAATGTGAGTTAATGCAACATTAAATGTCTTTTAATGCTAAGAAACTAGTGAAAAGGAGTAGGAATATTGGAATTAAAATCTGAATATTTGGACTTGAGGTGCATTCTTGCATTTCATGGGACTAATCTTGAATGGCACATATATGAACCTAGGTAAAGAAACAATAGTCTTAAGTGAACAAGAGAACATGTATTGAGATAAATGTAAATGGAGTGTATAAATGCAAAGTAAATATCAAATGTATAGTAGTAACTGTAAATGAGAGGAAATATGGATGCATAGTGATTAGAACATGAGCTAATCTTAGCACAAGAATATGTCACTTGTCAAAATATAATTACATTAAAGACTTTTCATCAAATTGGACATGATAATGAAACCATAACATATTCTTCACCATCATAATAATTTAAATATAATTAAGGGTTTATTTTATTTCTTTTATAATAATCTTACACAATTAAAATAATTAGCCAATGGGCTATATATTTAGGCACTCATGTCAAGCATTAAGGCATACAAAATTTGTCTAATGTCATTTTTTTTACCAATCACCTATTTATATCATGCATAGTATGATGCCTTATAATTTTACTTAGAACTCAAATTTTAAAATGCCAAGTTTCTATGTACAAAAGAGTTTGAGAATATTTTTAAAAGATGACTTGGTTAATAGAACAAAAAAATAGTATAAGAGAATATAACATATAATTTACTTTAGTTAAAGGAAAAAAAGTCAAATCCTCCAAACCTTCGTTTGATATGTCTTTGCATTCTCATAAGGATGGGCCAAAATGTAAATCTTGATTATCCTTTTTTGTGGTTAGCTAGGTTGGTTTTTGGTCCACTTGGAGGGAACTATGGTTAGTTCCCTCTGGTTTTTTTGGTGGTGTTCCATAGTTGATTTTTATGATCTTTCATCACTCTATCTTTCTTTTCTCTTTGTACAAGGTTTCGGGTCCTTTCAAAACCTGTTTTTACTTAATCAAAACATATAATTTACTTTGGGTGTAATAAGGTTCCACTTTTTATCTTTTTATAACATATAATACACAATGATATGCATAGGGGTGAATAAGGTCCCACTTGGCAAATAGAAGGAGAAAATAAGCAATAATAAGTACCAAGGTAGAAAGAGGTTCACAAAAGAAACTCCACACAAGGAAGGAGACTTGCAATAATGACCTTGTGTTGTAGAAGGGACAACAATGACAATAGGGCATTCATATGGAAGGGAATAATTACCAAACAAACCAACCATTTGTCATAGGTGCACTAGGTCTCTTCTAGAAAAAGAGATAAGTTTAGATCAAAATGAAAAGGAAATAGCGACAGTAAAAAAACCAAAGAAATCCCTAAATCATTCACATGGCACTGGTATGAGAAGTTAGGAAAATAAGAAAAAGAGGGAAACAAAGGAAAGAAGATTAGTTTTCACAAATGAAGAGCAATCACACTACTATGGGCAATTCTTCCAAAATCCTAGAACATGTATGGGGCCATTTTAAGGATTGTGGATTCTTCTTGAAATGGATTGTAATGGACAATCCAATAGAAAGAATCACTAACTAGTGGGTTGAACTATTTGGAGGTTGAGTAAGTACTAGAGCACTCTCTCATGGCTATTTCTTAATCGATTACATAGATATATGTCTTAAGAAAGAAATAGTATTTGGAAAGTCATTGTGTCATAGGGAAATTTTGCAAGACTCAAGCAAGAGGATTAGTAGCACCAAATTATCTAAAAACTATAAATAATCAACCACTAAGAACATAAAAGTCCTACGAACAACAGAATAATAAGTCTAAATGATCAAATAGAAATAAAAAATTTCAAAACAAACCATTCAACACTTTGAAGCTATTGTTGCTTCTCTTCTCCTGGTGTGGCACTCAATTGTGATTCGAGCAACACCTTGACTCAAAGATTTGAGAAATTATGATACTCTGATAATAAATTGACATAAGTTTGATGCAAAATTCAGAGATGAAAATGTGAGAGATGAGGGTTGCTTATATAGATTTTTAAAAATTAATAGACGATTGAGATTGATTTGAGAAAAATAGATTAAATAGACGAGATAATTAAGAACTGAAAAGATTTGGGTAACTTTCCAGAATACAAGATTTAATTCCAATTTAACTCAAAAAGAGGAGAGATAAAAGAGGAAATAAAGATGAGATAAAGATGAGAGGATTTAGTTGATTTTTGAAAGATGAGATTTTCTAAAATTGAATTTTGAGAAAAGAATTGATTTTTGATTAAAAAATGATTTGATTTTTAGTTTTCTCAATCTATGAGGATTTTGAATTTTTAAAAATTATAATTGCCTCATACTTTTTATTTTTCATATTTTTAGAAGATTTAATTGAATTAAAAATTTAATTAAATTAGAAAGATGGAATTAGAATGAAATTAATTAGAATTGATGTGAAATTAAACTAATTTGGTCAATTAATTTAATTTGGAAGAATAATTAGCTAATTTGAACAATTAAATTCAAATAATGGGAAATAGGAAATTGAATTCAATTAACTGATAAATATCAATTAATTAAGGGTAATTAATTAAATAAACTTAATTATTTAATTAATATTAGAGAGGTGATTAACTAATTAAAAGATTAGATTTTTAGAGGAAAATAAGATGATTAATTAATGATTAAATAACCATTAACTAATACAAGAATAATTAGTGACTAAATGTGAACCCGCAAGTGTGTCCATTTTTGGGTATCTTGTGGTGAAAATGGTAGGACATGATCTTGTGGTGAAAATGAAGGTGAAGGGATACTTTGATCTTGACTTGGAAGGGGATCATTTGACTCAATTTTAAGGGTGGCTTGTTCTTGACTATGAATAACATCATTGGGAATAATGGAAGGGGTGACACGATATTGCTTAGGAATAGGAAGTGGAAGATCTATGAGACTTGGAGGGAAACTTTGTTCTTGGAGTAGATGGGAATCCTCATTGATAGGATGGACATGGATGGGAAGATCATTATTAAATCCTAAGAAGACATGATCTTGGTCAAAAATTGGATAAGTTTGGTCATTCTTGGGATCTTGATCTTGATTTATTTCAGGGCTCATTTCTTCATGCTTTGCATCACCCTCTTGACATGGGGTGTGAGTTTCAAGATGTATGGAGCATTTGTGGAGGATTTCAATGATTTGGCATGAGGGGGAGCACTTATGATAAGACTCTTTGGAGTAGGTTTGTTTGGGAATGGAGCATATGGTGGCATAAGATCTAGTGTTACTCCTATTTGAGCATTAATGATTGTCATTAATATCATTCAGTTATAGAGGCGGTAAAGGAGACAAAACAAGACAGTCGGTCAATACACAGAGCCTATACACCAAGTAGGACAGAAGGCAGATACATGGGTTAACCAAACATAGACTTGACTGAGCACTCTTACCGAGCCAGATGATCACTGAGTACTGAACACTATGGTCATTGAGTATTCATATGAACCGAATACCAGTTAATTACTAAGTGATGAATACAGTGAACACCGAGTAAAACAAGAAATGACATAGAAATTTGGAATGGCACAAACATCAAGGAAAATGGTTTACATTGATCAAAAAATGGTTTACCAAGATTGAGACAAAATTTAATATGGATGTAATAATTAAATTGTTGATGATTCCTATGTATTGTTGATCTAGATTATTTATTTCCACTGTTGATCTTAGGTTTTCTAAGATATTGTAAAACCCTAATTAGGTCAAGTAAGTTTGATATAAAAATTGTAAGGATGTCATTTGATCATGTATCATCAAGAGGTATCTGCACTAAGGACATCAGAAGATCAAACAAGGTTTTTAACATAAGTATTTTGTTTTTGAGAATAGACATAAGGCTACCAAGAATTATAGAAGGTCATACACATCACAATGAGGCGATATCTTTATAGCATTTCATAGATCTGAACCAAGAAAGTTTGAGTTGCTATTTACAGATATATCCTACTGTTACTCTTTAACCATTGTAGCAGATTTATAAATCTCTTAACAAAGTGAACTTAATAGTTATATTGTAAATCTCTTAACCAAGTGCAACCTTGATTTTGTTGTTAAAATCTTATAACCAGGTAGATCTAGTTGATCTTATTGTTACTCCTAACAGGGTAAGATCACCAAAAGTGATCACAATCTTTGTAGTGTTAACCGACATACTTTGTTACTACACTAGTGAAACTTTGTGGGTGTCATCCCCATCACATTTTTTACCTTCTAACAAAGGTTTATGCAATACCAAAACATTTGTGTTAAGTGTATGAAGTTTCATGAATGTTTATTGATTAGTTTACATGCATTTACCTTTTTAGTTATATTTGAATGTATGTTACATACAATGGATTCATTCGATTAATGTTATCTATGCTTACAAAGTTCTCAATCTTGAAAAGTTTTAAAGATACTGATTCACCCCTCCCCTCTCACTATATATCTTTCCATAATCCCAACAATTGGTATCAGAGCTAGATCTCTTGTTTTAGAAGGTTTAATCACTGAAGAGAAAAGATCTAAGGATGGAAAGGTATAAGCTTGATAGATGATTGAGAATCGAAGAATACATATGCATATCTACATTAAACAATTCAAAAAATCTAGAGAAGAACTAAAAAATTTATTGATCAAAAGGAAGGATATGGCGCTTCGGTATAATGAGATGGATTATCATGAAGAAGAGATAGATGATCCATTTGAGGCATTTGGATTTGGATCTGGTAGCATATCTGATGCATCTGAAGGAACCATATCATATCTATCTAAAAAGAATCTACATCTTACTGAACAATTGAAAGCACTACAGATCAGTCAAGAGACATAAATGGTCAGAATGATTGATGTCATGAAGAATGTAAGGAAAGCTAAACAAGAAATAAATTTGGCTATTGAAGATATGAGGGAAATGACTGATAAGTTGCAAGAGAAGGAATTTGAAATATTAAGACTCACTAAGCATCACTTTGAAATCTATAATCAGATGGTTGTCATAAGTTAGGAAGTCAATTGAGTAAACAATGAGGTTACAAGGAAATTGGAAGACATCGGTGAATTAAGAGAATAAAATGAAAGATTGAATAATGAGGTAAAGATCCAATATCAACATAATGAAATGATCAAGAAAGTTGAAGACAGTACTAAAAGAATGGATGAATTCCTAATTAGTCAGAAAAGACTTGATAGCACAACTGGCTTAGGCTACACTGAGAAGGGAGAATCATCAAGACAAGCTAAACAAAAGAATGCCTATACTAATCCAAGGTCAAAGAAGCTATCATGTTATCATTGTGAAAACTAGGCCACACATCAAATGTTTACAGAAGCAAAGCTAAAGGTATTCCTAAATCTAGTCCTAAATTTAATGGTTATTGCTATAATTGTAATAAGTATGGACATCAAGCACACAAGTGCAAATCAAAGCTGAATAGGACATGTGGGCTAAGAAACCTTATATGGAAGAACATTTTTGCACTTGCAACATACACGAACACATATCACAGGAATGCAGGGCAAAGATGAAGCAAGTCTGGACATCGACAGAACATAACAAAACATATCAACCAAGAAGTCAAGGCAATGCATACACTTGGGATTACAACACTTGGGTTAATTACACATGATGTGGTAGGTATGGACATGTAGCAAAAAATTGCATGAGAAAGAACTAGAGAGGAAGATCTCATAATTGGACAAGTACTGGTATGGCATGTTTGCACTGTCCCAAGGTCAGTCACTTGAGCAAAGACTATAGAGATCAAGTACCAGAGATAAATGTTGATACAAATGGAAATATAATTGAATAAATAATGAGGATAAGAAATCAAATGTAGAGAAAAGCATTAAATGACAATGCTAGATCAAGCACTACAGTTGGTGACACCTCATCTATTGGATTAGGTGATATCACCACCTCCGTCTAAGCAATTAAGGTATGTATGGAACTGAATTTCAACTATTTATATCCTACAATAGTTCCTTATATCTAGTGAATGAACACCAAATCAGCATGAAATGAGATGCATTATAGTATTATATGTTTAGAACTTAAGATGTGTATAGTCGGTAAAAGCACGACAAAGTAAATGTTTGCTAGTCGGTGAATAATGGTAAGGTTAATTGAGTTGAAGTATCAACTGATGTAATAGCTAGTGTTAACTGAGCTGAAGCCTTTGAAGTGTTAACCAAGTGCAACTATGTTTACTAAGCTATGGTAGGTAAAGCATTTAATGTAAAAGTTTGAGTGGGAAAGGAGATTTTTGGTATAAATATGTGATAAACTTAGTCATTTCATCACATTACGATCACAAGAAGAACCAGAGTGACTTGAGTGATTTGAGCTAAGAATTTCCAGAGCATTTGATAGAGATTCAAGGAGATCCCAAGTGAGTTTATCACTACTTCAAGTAAGTTCCTCAGCTGTTGAGTTATTTTACTGAACATTCACGAAGCCCTAAATTTGAGAAATAATGCCATCTTCATCTAAGGTCATGAAATTGAAGTCTGAGAGTGACAAGAAGGTCACATTGATTAAGTCTGTGACCTATGATGAACTGAAATACAAGTTGCACCCTAAAATAGCTTCACAGATTGATCAAGCGGGTGTATTTTCCAGTATATCACCTAGGGTTTTGTTGGTGCAAGACATACACGCATACATCCATTGCAAAAATAGTGAAATTAGAGATTTTGAACTTCAATCCACTTACCAGGAGCTGAGTGAGAACATAAAGCTCAAGGATGAGCACAAACACCTGGAGGTGAAGGGACTAACGAATGCCCTATATTTCTTCAGAAGTTTTAAAACATAATGGATTAGGGTTGTTCTTGTTAGAAATAGGGAATACTGAAGGGGGGGTGAATCAGTATTCTAAAAACTTTATCTTTTGCCCAATTATGGATATAACAGATTATCTTTATACATGCATAACATAAGAAGCTAAACAACATGCATAACAATAAAAAACTCATAACACATTATTTGTTCTTGAGGAAACCCTGGCCAAGGGAAAACCCCGATGGGGATGGTACCCACAAAGATCCACTAATCAAAAGTATCCTATTAAGGATGTTGATCCTGTTAGGAGTCTATTACAAGCATATTGTGTATAAGTCTTGATTAAGGGACTATAGGCCTTGTTAGAAGCCTCAACCCTATTAGGAGTTGTAGTACAAAATGTGATTACTAGATGAGCCCACTACCCAAACAAGTAATGTACAATATACACTGATTAAAAAATAGGTTAAGGTACATAACCTTATACTGCTTGCATCAATATCACTTCGTTGCTCTTTCACTATCGCTATTACATATGCTTCATATACTTTGCATCATACTACTACAATTACTTGCTGCTTGTTACAATTACTTCACTTTACAATTACAATTACAATTACATTTATACCAATAGCTTTATCCAAGAGTTAACATCTAGGATGTCATCCCTTTATATTTTTAAGTCATTATTTTGATAAACAAAATAATCCCTTAACTCTTTACTAGTTCTGTCTTCATATTTTGTCCTGTCGACTTTACACTGTCTTTGGTAAAACTATCATAATTTCTTTCGTACATGTCGTACTAACTTGTGCTCTGAGATGGGTGATCAATAGACATCATAGAGTCTATGTTCAAGTGTGCAAGAATTGAACTTACTCCAGTCAACGTTGCAAACAAAAACTGTATCCAGGTTCACTGGTAAAACATTGTCTCACACTTAGACAAATTTGCAATGCGCTCTGTCATACTTGCTCTCTGACTTGTATGATCTTCATGAGGATCATATGTTTCCATAATGACAACATCTATGCAATCAACTCAGCCAAATTGCCAACAATCTCCCCCTTTGTCATTGGTGGCAACATATGAGAAAATTGGCTAAGTGTACAACTCAAAATCTCAAAAATGTTCAAAAATTGTGGCCATAGTATAAAATACATACTATCCTTATAACTCCTCAAAAATTATTGCCTCTAATATAGTACTCCCCCTAAGAGTAACAACCCTTATCATATATTATCAGTTTTCTTCTATATATCTCTCCCCCTTTGACAACAATGACAAAATAAGGTAGGGAGGGTCACAAAATTGTATCACAAAAAGTTATACCTCAATTTATTTATTGAAAAGCCGGTAGGCTTGCAACACAATCTGCAAAATCTATCTTCATGGCTTCTATCTCCTTCTCCCATGATTTCTTAATGGAATCTGCCATATTGAGTAGTGCGCTCAGTCCATAAGAAGCAATTTCACATGCTTGGAGGTTTTCAAAGTTAAATTTCTAAAAAGATGTCTTTGCTGAAAGAAAATCTTCCAACTATTCTTCAATTATGCTCAACTTCATAGAAACATGCTCTCTCAAAAGAGTATATCTTCTCAGTTTCCTATCTTTCTCATCTTGTACAATTCTGATTTCATCATATAGTTTTCTAACTTTCTTCTCAACATTACAGATCTTCACATTGGGGTTAGATAGAAGGTTTGTTTCATTTAGAATCTATGCTTCCTTCAATTTTATCTTCTGACCTTCCTTAGCTGTCAAAGTCTCTGATTTTGTACACTGTATGTACAAAGATTTTCCTATTTCCAAATGCTTCCTCAAATCCTTGATATAGATATCAAGAGTACTGATATCATTGTTGATGTACTGACTGATGTTCAAAAGCATTCTAGCCTCATAGTCTTCTTGTGCTTTCACTTTTGCAATATCAGCTAGGTGTGTAAATTCATTATCAAAGGTACTCATTACCTTCTTTGCCTTCTCCAAAGGGTCTGCTTCTGAAATTTGTGTGGTCACAATACTTTGTAACTTCTCAGTTAGTTCCTTCAGACATCCTTCAAGACTCTTCACCTTCTTATTCTTACCAATTATTTTGTTTAAGGATGTAATTAGTTCCAACTAAACATCATCATCTACTTCTTTTCCCAAATGCTCAATCATAGAGCCAATTTGAGTCTTCTTTCCAGTCTCAGGAGTAAGACTGATATCTTCTTTGGTGGGAAGGGGAACTTGTTCTTCTACAACTGGGGGTTCCACAACAGTGGTATCTATCATTTCTTCTTCTTTTGTAGCTTCCTGTTCCTCAAAGGCCGAATTGTCAACAATGTTCTCCAAATTCTTGAATACATTTTCATCAGTATCCAAGGTGATTTGTGTACCTTCTACATTCATTGTTTCATCTTCAATATTAATAGCTGGAGAAGAGGGAATGCCCTCTTGTACTTTCTCACCTGCTTGCTCTACTGCAACTGATGATTCTCCAACATACTCTACCATAACCTTGATAATTGCATGTTCAGTCTCAGAATTTACTTCTTCATACCTACCTCCCATAATCTGAATTGTTCTCCTTTTGGTTCTTAGATGGGTGCTTAGGGCCTTCATAATCTAGTTGAAATGAGCTTCATCTCTTATCTCACAAAGCTTCCTCATAAGCTTTTCTCTTATAGCTATCTCTTCATCTGATGCTCTCTTCATTCTATTCAGAAGTTTTTTAGAAAGATCATCAGGTATTTGTCCTTGAATAGTATCAAATTTCTTGCCAGTCAAGATCATATGCTTCACAACTGCATTCTCTAGATTAATTCTATTAGTATAATCATAAAGATCATAGTATTTTTTCATTCTTGCAAAATCACCATTCTCAATAATCTTCTCATTAAGCTTTTCAACTTTTGGTTTCCAAGCTTTCTTCTTTGTAGTGACATCATCTTTAATCTCTGCAATCTTTCTTGGAATAGGTTGCACTAGAGTTTTATGCCTCTTTCCTGGTCCAGTGGCACTCTCCTTAACTCTTTTGCTAGGTGTGGAGGAAGTGGATCTAGTAGACATCTTTGTTTCTATGTCCTTCTTAGGTACTTCCACTTTCACCTTTACTTGTGGTTCTTCTTGTGGCACTGCAATTGATGATAAAGGAGGGATAAACAAAACTTCCTTTTGTCAACTCTCTCTGATTATTGTTGCTGTCTGCTTTGCTACCAAAAATTATCTCTGTGTCATTCATGTATCCTTTAAGATTTTCTTAATGGTTCTCTCAACTCTCTTCTTAGACTACTTTTCTTCAATTAGAATCTTTGTGGAGTTTAAGTTCTCATCAAAGGTTCCAAACCTGTTACACTGAGCGTCTAATTTACACTTCAATAGTCTGCTAACATACTCTTCAGTTTCTACCTCAGATATTTCATAGCCAAGAGGGTCTATGAACTCTATTCTAGGCTCTACTGCTTCAATATAAGTAAGGTCAGTATCCACCATAAATCATATATCATCTTTATATTTCTCAACAAGAGACTTAGGGATCCTTGATCTGCTAGACACAATATTTTGAAATGTCTTAATAACAAGTACTACACTTTCATTAACACTATCAATAACATGCTTTATGTATACTACATTAATCCTTTCCATTGTGGTTTATCCATCATTCCAATCATTTCCTATGGTGTAAGGAAATCTCCTCAAATGATGAAAGAACATGTATGTAATTAGGGATGAGAACCTAAACTGTGTATACTTAGTTTTCTTGATCTTCTCTAAGTTCTCAAACAATTTAATTCTAAGAATTTCACACATATCAAATGGCACCCTATCAACACACATAAGATAAGTTGCATGTACCATTCCAGCTGCCATGTCATCTTCTCTTGAATTAGCACAAAACTTAGTAGTTAGGATCTTACATATGTATCTCACATCAAATTTTTTGATCATGCTAATCACAATTCCTATACCATTATAGGATGAATTAGTGTTGTCAATGACTATTTTTCTCATTAAAAGGAATATCTCTAGTCTTAGATAATCCAGTGACTGCATGAATCAAATTAGCTGTAATATCTATCACTCTATCCTCTAGCCAAAACTTTCCATTATGAATTCTACTCAAAATTATCTTAGTGCATTCTTCATTATCAAATTCATACTGTAATCCATATTTGACAATTTCATTATGTTCCAAGTATTCAAAACCTTGTTTCAGTGTCATATCTTGATTGCACATCTTTTGATATTCATCTATAAAATCACTATCATTTACTATCTCTAGTTTGCATCCAAGATAACTCCTAACATTCTCTAAATGTAATACTCCATCTAGTACAAATGATAATGCAAACCTAGGGTCTTCTTCCAATGGTTCTACTGGTTCCCTTTTCAATTTAGGTCTATTCTTGTCTTTGACATTGTGTACTAATGAAACATCCATGATTTCTTCAAATGCCTTTACTGATTTAAAGATTTGTCAAGTAAAATACCTCAATTTTGGGATTTTAGGGCTTGCATAGATTCGACACACAATTCTTTTCCAAATCCTTGCAAAATGCTTTATATCATTGCTCTTTGATCTCCTTGACACTTGAATTTTCTTTAATGATCAAATAATACTAATCATAAGCTTTTATTAATTCAATCTCACTTAGATCTGACATCACATTCAATTCTTTTGCCGCTTCTTTCCAAAAAGCTATCTCTGCTATCCTGCAAAACTTAAAACTTATTGTGATCTCATAAAACATAATATTTTTCTTTGCACTCTTAACCATAGCATTAGAATATCATAAACTACCTTGCATTAATTGCACAAGACTCAATTCATCATATATCTACTTCTATACTAAATCTAAGTTCCTATTCTACTGCAATTTTCATGAATTAAGTACTTTGAGATAGGTCAGGTAAAGATTCATTCTTACCTTTCAATACTTCACCTTTTTGATTACCTTCAATGTTGAATATATCTCCTTGATCTGTGCTTTTGATAAACTTCACTTCATTTGAATTACTACAACATCCTTTCTGACTGTTACTAGCATCTTCATTTCTTCTTGCATGATTCCTGGGGCTAGGATTAGGATGAAAAACTCTATTGTTCATTCTGAAAAACCTTTTTGTATGTCCAATCTTGTTACATATCTGACAAACAATTCTATTTTTTCCATATCTTGGTCCATGTTGATTGATTTGTGATCCGCAGTTTCTAGCAATGTGTCCAACCTTGTTGCATCTATAACATACTACTCCACTTCTTCTGTTCATATCTTCAGTAGGTTTCTTATCTGTATTGTTAGTATTTCTAAACATTCTACTACCATCATTATTCTCAATAAATTTAGGTTTCCTACAATCAATAACTCTATGTCCAAAACCATGAAAATTGTAACAATAACCATTAAGAGGTTTAAATTGTTTACCTATGCAATCTCTCTTCATATGACCAATAGTATTACAAGCAAAACATCTACCTTTGAATTCTCTTTGCATACCTTTGGGTGATTCCTCTTGCTTCGGTGATTCTTCTTCTTTAGGTGTATCTTTAGATTTTTTAATCTCACCAGGCTTCTTCTCATCCATGCTTTCAGATATCTTCAGATCTAGTTCCTTGCCTTCATCATTTGCTTTGAAAGTGTTGAATCCAAGACCAGTCTTATCATAGAATGGTCTCTGATAAGATATTTGTTCATCAATCTTCTCACTAGTTGAATATAGCCTTTCAAGTTGTTGTTTGCATTGATTCAGTTCACCTTTCACAATCTTATTGTATTTCTCAAGTTCATCATACTGCAAATTGACTTTCTCAAGTTCAGATGTTACTTTAGAAAGTTTAGATTTCAGTCCTTCATTTTCAGTCTTTAGACTTTCATTCTCAGATTTCAAATTTGCTTCATTCTTTCCATTTCCATCTTTCAAACTAAGCTTCAAATTTGCTATCTTCAATTCATGCTTAAGGATCTCATTTTCTTTTTCCATATTTTCATCACAATCTTCAATAAAAACTTTAGATTCTTTTTCAGATCTCAGATCTTCCAATTTGTTTTTTAGTTTCTCAATGAGGTTCTTTGCATCATCATACTTTCTCTTCAAAGTATCTTTTTCAATAGTAAGCAAGTCAATCTATTCAAGAGCTTCTTCAAGATTCTTCTGTAGTTGATCCATATCCATAGAGATCTTACTCAAGCTGTGAGGCTTTCCTTGAATGATTCTTTTTTGAGTAACTAAGCTCTGATACCAATTGTTAGAAATAGGGAATACTGAGAGGGGGTGAATCAATATTCTACAAACTTTATCTTTTTCCCAATTATGGATATAACAAATTATCTTTATACATTCATAACATAAGAAGCTAAACAACATGCATAATAATAAAGAACTCATAACACATTATTTGTTCTCGAGGAAATCTTGGCCAAGGGAAAACCTCGGTGGGGATGGTACCCACAAAGATCCACTAATCAAAAGTATCTTGTTAAGGATGTTGACCCTATTAGGAGTCTATTACAAGCATATAGTGTATCATTCCTGATTAAGGGACTATAGGCCTTGTTAGAAGCCTCAACCCTGTTAGGAGTTGTAGTACAAAATGTGATTACCAGATGAGCCCAGTGCCCAAAAAAGTAATGTACAATATACAATGATTACAAAATAGGTTAAGTTACATAACCTTATACTACTTGCATCAATATCACTTCACTGCTCTTTCACTATTGCTATTACATATGCTTCATATACTTCACATCATACTACTACAATTACTTGTTGCTTGTTACAATTACTTCACTTTACAATTACAATTACAATACATTTATACCAATAGATTTATCCAAGAGTTAAAATAGAGGATTTCATCCCTTTATATTGTTAAGTCATTATTTTGATAAACAAAATAATCCCTTAACTCTTTACTAGTTCTGTCTTCATATTTTGTCCTGTCGGCTTTACACTGTCTTCGGTAAAATTATCTTAACTTCTTTCATACATGTCATATTGACTTGCGCTTTGAGATGGGTGATCAATAGACATCATAGAGTCTATGTTGAAGTGCACAAGTACTAAACTTACTCCAGTCAATGTCACAAACAAAAACTATATCCAGGTTCACTGGTAAAACACTATCTCACACTTAGACAAATTTGCAAAGCGCTCTGTCATACTTGCTCTCTGACTTGTGCGATCTTCATGAGGATCATATGTTTCCATAATGACAACATCTATGCAATCAACTTAGCCAAATTGCCAACAATTAGCACCGTCTGTCATCTAAGGTCATGAAATTTAAGTCTGAGATTGACAAGAAGGTCACATTGATTAAGTCTATGACCTATGATGAACTAAAATACAAGTTGCACCCTAAAATAGCTTCACAAATTGATCAAGCATGTGTATTTTCTAGTATATCACCTAGGTTTTTGTTGGTGCAAGACATACATGCATACATCCATTGCAAAAATAGTGAAATCAGAGATTTTGAACTTCAATCCACTTACCAGGAGCTGAGTGAGAACATAAAGCTCAAGGATGAGAACAAACACCTAGAGGGGAAGGGATTGATGAATGCCCTATTTCTTGAGAAATTTTAAAACATAATGGATTAGGGTTGTTTTGATCTGAGTGCATGAAGGTAAAATATGGCTAGATGAACCGGTTAAACTATTCAAGGACATTATACATGCGGTCATCGATTACCCTACTACTGATAAAGAAAAGGCCATAAGGAATGCAGTGAGGGTAGAGACTAAGAAGATGAATAGAGTAGAATGAGATGTCAGAGGAATGAGAGTTAATACAATTGTTGATCCGAAAACAAGGTTTGGAGCCTATGTTATAGGTATTAGATATTTCATTCAAGCAAGCCAAATAGTGTACCTTGCAGAGTTGTAGATATTGCTTATAAGATTTTTAAGAAGGGTCTTCAATCGGACCTCATCGAGCTATTACTGAAACAACTAGAGGAAAATATGAGAACCATTCAGGTAGCAATATAAACACATGTAAGTTCGGTTCTCTACTAGTCTATATATTTTTCTACCGATAAAACTTCTTTCCATCAGTCATTAACTTTGACTGGGATGTCAACCGAACATTTATTATGCAAATAAGTGAGTTTATTCAGAACCTAGGTCATAATTTTGTTAGTGTCATGGATGATTATTTTGGATAATTCAAGGATAGGATGCATAAAAGAAGTAAGATACCAGGTCATTTGGTAGAGAAACACAAAGAAGATATATATTTCCAAGTGGATACTGACACCACTTTGATCAAGGCAGTTGAACCGAGTGTTAGGCCATTTTCCTGTCATAGCCAAAATCCTAAGAAAATGGTCTATTCTTGCAAAATTTTGGAAAGTTGCCATGCCTTGTTGCAATCTTGTTTTGATCTACAAAGATGAAGTATAAGGTTTTTGATGCAGTCAAGGCTAGTGGATCCAATTAAGGACTGATCGACCTTGTAGCCAAACCAATATGCAGCAGAAATACACAACAATAACAATAGACGTGAAATAAAATAGAAATCTTTATTCATCAAATCATCGATTACATGCAATGTGTCAAGTTGTAAGGCCTTCCTGGTTACAGACAGATACAAAGCAAGTAACAGTCTACAAGATCCCACAGGATCCAAATCTTCTTTACAATATCAGTATTCAGCTAGCCCAGGTCTACAACACACAACACACTGGTAGGCACCCAGGAAAGATCTAAACTTGTACCCAAACTTCCAAGAAATCTTCATGCTCCTAAGCTCACAAGCTACTAACCTTCCTTCCAACTATTTTCTCTCAAGATCCTTCCTGAACAACTACCCAAGCATCCTATAAATATTGATTCCCAACCAGAAGTCGATTGATGAAACAATAAACCCTTACAAACAAATATTAAATGCTAAAACCTTAGTCATCTCTCACATAGCCTGACAAAATAAATAAACTCTCAAAGATGGCCCCAATGATCATCAGATCCACATAGAAGAATGTAACATGCCAGATCTAGGTCCCCACACATCCAACGGTCAATCCATAACTTGAGGAGTGCGACCCAAATCCATGGAACTAGTCGGCCAAGCCAATCTGACTAAACAATCTAGTCGGTAAGCAAGAACACCGAGAAATAGAGGAAATAATTGAGCACCAGTCGACCAACCATGCCAAAAATGATCAAAAAATATAGTTATCACCGAGCACTAGTGAATCAATGCCTTCAGTTATCGAGCATTCTTCAAAGACTGAGCACCTTGGTAAACACTGAAATTGAGCAACCAGTCTCCCAAACCAAGCAAGTACTCCACCAAACCAAGATCAAATCTAACAATCTACTTTCAAAGACAAACATATTTTTGGTTGATACAGGATTTCCAAGAATCCTAAGATGCTCCTGCATCAGACACCCCAGGTAAGAAAGATTTTCTCATATGAAAATCAAGAACATCTCAAGGGAATCAGAACAAGTATGCCTAATCTATTCTTAACACATATCTCCCCTTGTCCTTCATCCCAAGTAGTCTTCACTTCATGCATTTCTCCCTGCAACAAGTTCTTTTTCTTTCCACTATGCTTATCCCATTGTTTGACAACTGATAGCAACCAATTTTGACCACTAATGATCACATCAGTGCTTTAGTAAGGTTCATCCTCTCTGGACTCCTCAATCAACTCAATATCATCTACATCTCTATGTGTCACAAATGTCATCATCTATTGTACCATCTCTACCAGCAAGACCATCTATTTCTTAATCTCAACAAACTCTTCAGATATATCATTCTCTGTCTCCTTCAAACTAGACTTTGCAGGAATAGGTTCATCAACCCTCTGCTCCTGAGGTTTGTCATAAGGACAACACCTGATAAATACACATCCATTAACCCCATGTTTCTTGTAAAGGTATCAGCTTATGCTGATCTCCTTCATGCCTAACCACATAGGTATTAGCACAACCATCAAACAAACCATTTATGTCAAACTGCCAAGGTCTATCGAGCAACAAATGACAAGCATCCATAGGCAGTACATCACACAATATCTCATCCTGGTAAGATCCAATCTAAAATTTAACCAAGCATTGTTCTTCAATCCTAACCTTAGAAACATCTTGTATCCAACTAATCTGATAAGGATTAGGATGTTTCCTTCTTTCCAAATTCAACTTACTAACCATTTCATCTGAAACAAAGTTCTCAGAACTGCCACCATCAACTATGACATTACATACCTTTTTCTTGCACTTACATCTGGTTCTAAACAAATTTCTCCTTTGTACCAGTTCATGAACACATGCAGCTAGCCTCATAGTGATAAGTGTCTCACCTTTTTCTGCAACATTCACAATATCTTCTTCAGCAGTCAGTGCCACCATTTTCTTAGGACAATAAAAACTTCTATGACCAGCTTCACCATAGTTATAACAAGTGTCGGTGAACTCATTCTTCCACCTTCCTCTCTATCCAGCATTCTTAGTAACTTGACCACTGCTAGATCCCACATCAGACTTAGGATTCTCTGTTATACTACTTTCAACAACTGCTTCACCAGTTTTACCACCTCAGTTCCTACTACTCTATTTTCCTTCATACTTCTTATTCAACTTCTCTTTAATCTTCAATGCCATCTGATAAGCATCACTGATTGTTTTCATCCATACAATAATTCTTCCTGAATACTAGGTCTCAAACCATAAACATACCTAGCAACCTTCTCTTTATCAACTTCAGAATGACCAGTCCTAATAAGGATTCTGTAAAACTCATCAGTATACTCCTGTATTGATTTTTTAGTCTACTTCAAAGCTTGCATCTTCTTAAACATGTCCAATTCATAATCCACTGAAATGAATTGCTTCTTCAACTTGTCAACCATTCGGTTCCACTTAGTGATCTTTTCTTTTCCTCTTCTACCTCTTTCCAACTGAACTTCTCTCCACTAGATATTTGCATGACCTTTCAACTTAGTCTTTGCAAATCTAACCCTATCAGGATCCTTTATTTCTTCATACTCAAAGTATTCATCAGTCTCATTGATCTAATCAATCAATTCTTCTGGCCTAAGGCTTCCAGAAAATGCAGAAACTTTAATCTTAGGTCTTTTCCCAATCTTAGACATAGATTTTAGAATTCGATTCTCCTCAAAATTTCTAGCTTCTTCTACAACTTCTTCAAAATGATCTTCCTCAGATTCATCATCACTATCCTCTTTCAAGGTAGGCTTCTTCTTATCCTCTTGTAGGTCTTGCACTTGTTTCTGCAAAGCCCTAAAATCATCAAGATTGAATTCTCCAGTAGTTTCCTCTTCCTTTGAGATCTCATGATTTCTCCTCAGAGGCATCTTCAAATCAAGATCCAGACACGAACACACAAGATCCACTCGGCTCCAACAGGAATAGACTTTGCTCAAAGAAGAACCAACCTTGCTCTGATACCACCTGATGTAGTCAAGGCTGTTGGATCCAATTAAGGACTGATCGACCTTGTAGCCAAACCAATATGCAGTGGAAATACACAACAATAACAACAACAACATATGTGAAATAAAATAGAAGTCTTTATTCATCAAATCACCGATTACATGCAATGTGTCAGGCTATAAGGCCTTCCTGGTTACGGCCAGATACAAAGCAAGTAATAGTCTACAAGATCCCACATTAGCCAAATCTTCTTTACAATATTAGTATTCAGCTAGCCTAAGTCTACAACACATAGCACACTAGTAGGCACCGAGGAAAGATCTAAACTTGTACCCAAACTTCCAAGTAATCTTCCTACTCCTAAGCTCATAGACTACTAACCTTCCTTCCAACTATCTTCTCTCAAGATCATGCTTGAACAACTACCCAAGCATCCTATAAATATTGATTCCCAACCACAAGTTGGCTGATGAAACAATAAACCCTTACAAATAAATATTAAATGCTAAAACCTCAGTTGGCTCTCACATAGCTTGACAAAATAAATAAACTCTCAAAGATGGCCCCAATGGTCATTAGATCTGCATAGAAGAATGTAACACACCAAATCTAGGTCCCCACACATCCAACGATCAATCCATAACTCAAGGAGCGTGACCCAAATCCATGGAACTAGTTGGCCAAGCTAATTTGACTAAACAATCCAGTTGATAAGCAAGAACACTGAGCAACAGAGGAAATAACTGAGCACTAGTCAACCAACCATGCCAAGCATGACCAAGCAAAATAGTTATCACTGAGTGCTAGTGAACTAACACCTTCAATTACCAAGCATTTTTCAGAGACCAAGCACCTCGGTAAACACTAAAACCAAGCAAGTACTCCACCAAACCAAGATCAAATCTAACAATCTACCTTCAAAGACAAACATATTTTTGGTTGATACAGGATTGCCAAGAATCCTAGGATGCTCCTACATTAGTTTTATAGCTTGTGAGCTTAGCCATGGATAGTTCAAGATGTCACCAAGCCCTATTTAAGATCGCATGTGCTCAAGTGTAAAAACCAAAAAGATATTGCATTTTAAGGTCTGAGAAATAGGTCTAAATCCATGTCCTAGGGTTTCATGAAATTTGTCTAAGTCCAAAAATCCTAGCCATTTCTATTTCTCTATTACCTTTTTGGGCCACTTAAGTCCCCTTTTTGCACATGTCTAATTTCCTCGCCTGGGTTGTTATGTTTCTATTCAGAGATTACATGATTACGTGTTTGCTGAATCTCCAAGTTTCTGACAGTTAGTTATTTTATTCAATGACTTGGCAACTAAGTGTTCATGTGTTCTCTTGTTTCTGGTGGTTAGTGCTCTAACATCTAGTGATTTAGCGAGCTATCTTTTTCCCTTCAGTCACTGAATCTCTTGATAAAGTAGCTAAGTCATGAAACATTTCAAGATTCAGCGAGGACTGTGGATGGATGATCAGATCAATGACCAGTGTTTGATCATGAGATTTAACTAGGGGTCAAGAAAAGATTATGAGATCATGCGAATGCCTTTATTGCCCATTCTCCAGACCAAACCCAGGTTAAAAAAAAGGTTCAGTGATCAAGAGAAGTCTGCAGTCACGTGATCTCGTGATAGAGGTTGAGTTAAAAGGTAAAGGTTTCAATAATGATTATGAGTTGTAGATGCGGATTTCATCGGGCGGTGGTCACTTTTTCTCCAGATGAAACATAGGGTTAAGGATTGACTCAATGATCATGGAAATGCTTCATTTACATGATCTCTAGACCAGACCAAGGTTAAGTAAAATGTTCTACAACTTGGAGAATGCCTTCAGTCACATATTCGCCAGATGACTTAAGGTTATGTTGGAGATTTTCCAGCAAGCTAGTATTGACTGTATGTTTGTCATTGATGACAACATATGAAAAGTAGCATGCATGGAAGTCTTATGTAGTAAGCTTTCATTATATGTAGCAAGCTTTCAATATATGTAGCATGGACATGATATCATCATGAAATCATGAGCACATATGTTAACTATTAGTAGAGACAGTTATATAGCAGCTTGTGTCAGCAGTGTTCCTAACAGAGTAACATGCAGTGTTCTGTGTATGGTTGTCTATATAGTTATCATGAAGCCTTGCATGCTTGGATATATGATGTAGACATATTATTGATGTTACATTCATGGACGCAGAGTCTGAAGATCAGTAGAAGTGAAGTTATGTAGTTGCTATTCACCAGTAGCAGTTTCTTGTGTTTGTTCAGGAAGAGCTGACAGAGATTATATTGGTTATGGAGTGTGTACCTATCATTTTGGTATGCACCCTTGGATTTAAGCTTGGAGTAGAGTTAGTTATGTTTGGTTAAGAGCAAATGAAGTAATTCCTCTTGAGGAGAAAGATATAGTTAATTTGGTAGAGCTGACAACGTGTAGCATGCATCTACAATTATCTTATTAGACAGGTCCCAGAATGTGTTACGTGTTTAGTAGAGCCGACTGATTTATTATTGGAGTTTTCTATGGCTTCTCTAATATGATTTTAAGGTGGTTCTAATAGGTTGACTTGATTATATCATTTAGAGGAAAGATATTTATAGGCAGTCATTTATGATTGCTTGAGTGTGGTTTAGAGTTAATTGTGAAAAGCATAGCAGAGTGTGCGAAGTGTTGAGCCATCGGAAGAAGGTCTATGTGACGAATTAAAGTATTGTTCTATACATTGGAACTGATCTAGATAGCAGGTCTAAGCATAGTTCACCAAGATCCAGATATAGTGTGTATCCTTTATTCAGAAGGTTGTAGCCTTCACCCCTTTGAGTAGTGTGCTCTCAAACAGTGCATCCTCTCCCCTAACAGGGACTATTGTAAAAGACTCCTAACAAGGTCTGACCATTGACTAGGTCTACTATACTAAATATATTGTAAAGCAACTCCTAACAGGGTTAAGGATCTTTTAACAAGGATCACAATACACTAGTGTAGAATATTAGTGGGTGTCAATTCCCAGTGGGGTTTTTACCTATTTGGGTTTCTCCGTAACCAAAATATTGGTGTTGTGTTCAAGCGCTCTTTCATTGTGTTTATGCTTTATGTTTAAGTATATTTAATTGTATAAAGAATTGAAACTTGTAGATAACTGATTCACCCCCCCCCTCTCAGTTATGTCTTAGGACTATTCCTAATAGGTTAGGGGATGCTTACCGAGGTCAAGGTGGGTCCAGTGGCTAGGTGTTGCTGAGGTATTCATGTCTGGCTAGATGTCAAGATATGATGATGTGGCCAGGTAATTTTAAAAGGTTTAAGTAACTATTTTTATTTAACATGAGCCGCCTGATGTGCTGAGAAAGACTAAGATCAATGGCTATATTTTAAAATTTATCAATTAGTTGTTGCTGCCAGGATTCAAAAAAATTTAAGGGTTTTTGCTAGGGTTTTGATAAAGTGAGCCAGATACAACAAAAGGTAGATCAGATTTTATTTTTGCAGGATGATTGCAGGTAAAGAAATGATGAGGAAGATATTGGTGGTTGTCGCGTGCTGATTTTGTTTCGTGGGGTGCCATGTCAAGTTAATGCCAAGGACTGATGTTTTGACATGGGCAGCTAGGGTTTGTTGGATGTCAAAATTATTTCCATGCTCTGATTCATTCAAGTTTCCTCTTGGTGGTCCTGGCATTTATTTTTGTTTTGCTTGCAACAAGAAATCAGTTGAATTTGTATTTGCAGTAAGCCTTGATGATGAAGCCTAAATAATTGTACACCAGATTTTATCCGATTCTCCTAGGTTTCCAGGCTTTTTCTGCATGCTTTCATTTCTTGTTGTACCTGGTGGTTGTAGACCTAATTTTTCCCTAAATGATCTGTAGCTTGTTGTAATCCTTTTTAAGGATTTCCAAGATCATTTAGAAGGGTTGTAGTTTTTGGTAATCTTAAGGGGTTCCAATTTCCTTAGTTCCATGAGTGGTTCCTTCCTGTAAATATATTGCCTTCTTCTCTGCATATAGGGTGTTCCCTCTTTCCTTTCTGGCTTGGAGAATAGAATATAAGTTGTAACAACCTGTCTTATGAATAAGATCTCAATATTTTCATACTACTATCAGATTGTCTCCATTTGATTCTTGAACTTGTTGATTAGAGCATCAAGGGTGTTTTAATCTTTCTATTGCATGTCTAAATATGTCTGCAATAGAGTTGTTTTCATAGAAATAATTGATTTTAGGGCTGGTTTTCAGATGTGTATGAGTTAGGATATCAAAGATATCTCAAACTTGTCTTTTTAGTGGATGTTGATTAATGTATTACTTGTTTCTAGGTCTCTTCTAAGGGGAGGGTTAAAGGCCATTGAATAGGTGATTGCATATTTGAGTACACAGGTGGATTGCCAAGTAGAATTTGATCAATGGTGTATGTTTGATGTAATACATCAACATATTAGAATGTATTGTCTTCTCTATTCATATCTCTTTGTGCAATGATTTATTTGAAACTGTTGCCCATTGGATAAGGCACTAGTCTAGGAGAGACTTGGGGCATTTCAGGGGTCCATTCAACCCAAAAACATCAACTCAATCAAATGAAATAATTTTCCCTTTCATGTTCGATAGGAGGAGTTAGAAGTCCTTTCTAGTTTTCAGACTCATTCTATGCAAGTAGGATATTGCATAAGACTTGGTGATTCATTGAGGCACATAATACCTATAGGAGTATGAAAGCTATTCCATAGTCATATATTTTTAGGCCTATTATTTATCACAAGAACTTATGTATGTCCAAATGAGGTATGTTGTAGATTTGCCAGCAGGGCAGTACTTACTGTATGTTTGTCATTGATGACAACATACGGAAAGTAGTATGCATGGAAGTCTTATGTAGTAAGCCTTCTATATATGTTTCATGGACATGATATCATGGGCGCATAGGTTAAATGTGAGTACAGATAGTTATATAGTAGCTTGTATCAATAGTGTTCCTAACAGAGTTACAGGCAGTGTTCTGTGTATGGTTGTCAATACAGTTGTCTTATGGGCATGCACCCTAGGATATATGTTGAAGACATGTGAGTGATGTTTTAGTTATGAATGCATAGTCTAATGATGAATGCAAGTGAAGTTATGCAGTCACTATTCACTAGTAGCAATTTCCTATGTTTGTTCAGAAGACCCGATAGAGATTTTATTATTTCTTGAGTTGCACCTATCTTGAGGATATGCACCCTTTGAGTTAAGCTTGGAGAAGTGTTATTGATGTTTGGTTAAGAGCCCATAAGTTAATTTAGCTTACAGAGAAAGTTCCAGTTGTTTTGGTAGAGCCGACAGTGTGTGGCGTGCATCTATAATTATTTTATTAGATAGGTCCCAGAATGAGTTGCATGCATAATAGAGCTGATAGAATGATTGTTGGTGTTTATTATGGTTTCTCTAATATGATTTCAAGGTGGTTCTAATAGGATGACTTAATTATATCATTTGGAGGAAAGATATTTATAGGCACTCATTTGTGATTGCTTGAGTGTGGTTCATGGTTGATTAAGTAGAGCAGAGCAGAGTGTCCGAAGTGTTGAGCCATCAAAAGAAGGTCAATGTGACAAAGTAGAATATATGTGCTATTCATTGGAACTGATCCAGGTAGTAGGTCAAAGCACAGTTCACCAAGATCCAGATATAGTGTGTATCTATTATTCAGAAGGTTGTAGCCTTCACCCATTTCAGCAGTGAGCTCTCAGACAGTGCATCCTCTCCCCTAACAAGGAAAATTGTAAAAGACTCCTAATAGGGTTTGACCCTTAACCAGGTCTACTATACTTCATATATTGTAAAGCTACTCCTAATAGGGTAAATGATCTTCTAACAAGGATCATTATACACTAGTACAGAATATTAGTGGGTATCAAGTCCCACCGGGGTTTTTACCTATTTGGGTTTCCCTGTAACCAAAATATTGGTGTTGTGTTCATGTGTTCTTTCATTTTGTTTATGCTTTATGTTTAAGTATACTTAATTGGATAAAGAATTAAAACTTGTAGATAACTGATTCACCCCCCCTCTCAATTATCTCTTGGGACTATTCCTAACAATTGGTATCAGAGCCAAGTGCATCAGAGAGAAGTTTAATAGCTTGAGGTTGATCAGATGGCATACTTTAGGAAAGAGAGTCCTACATTTGATGGAGAAAATTATCTTGATTGGAAGAACAAGATGATGACCCATTTGCAGTGTATTGCTTATGAAGTTTTCAATGTAACTATCAAAGTAGCCAAAATTCCTACTTTAGAAGACCTTGAATAGGATGATGCTACTAACACTCAAAAGGAATTGTTTCATCATAATGCTATAGCTAAAGAAGCCCTTATCAGTGCACTATCTGATAGTGAGTTTTCAGAGATAAAGAAGGTAGACACGACCCACAAGATATGGAAGTACCTTGCAGACATATTTGAAGGAGACAAGCAAGCAAAGGATGCATGTAGAAAGACATGGAATAAAAGATTCAATGCATTAGAGATGTTGCCTAAAGAAAACATCAAAACTTATAATCAAAGGGTCAATGAAGTAGTTGGTGGAATCATGAACAATGGTGGAGAGATCTCAGAAGAAGATATTATGGACAAGTTGATGACTACTCTCACTCTAGAATATGAAAGCAAGATCAATATCCTTGATGAGACCATGCAGCTTACATCTAATTTTAAGAGAGAGACCTTGATCAGCAAAATCTCAGCTTTTGAGATTTCAAGATTGAAGGCAGAACCTAAAAGTGAGACAACCTTCAAAGCAACAATTAATGGTAAGAAATCTGCAAACACTTTTGGTAATTTTGATGATGATGATGAAGAGAAAACTTTAGATGATTTTATTTCTATGATTGCTGAAAGAGAAAATAAAGGAAAAGGAAAATATGAAGGTCAATTGTCTTTCAAGTGCTTTTCATGTAATCAGATAGGTCACTTTGCATCTAAGTGTCCTACTAGAGTTAGAAAGTTCAAAAAGGATTATAGGCCTAAGTACTCTAAGGAATGTTACTTTGCTAGAGATGGAGTTTCAGATGATGAATCAAGTGAAGAAGAAATTGGATTCATTGCTATTGTAGACAAAATGAATAGTAAGTCAGTTCCTAAAGATGAGAAAGTAAATCAAGAGCTAGCATTGATTTCCCAAGTAGACATAAGGACAAACTGGATTATAGACAGTGGTTGTTCACAACACATGATAGGTGATAAAAGGCAAGTTTGTTCATTTGGACAAATACAATGGAGGTATGGTCAGATTTGGAGACAACACTCCTAAACCTATAGTTGGTAGAGGAGCCATCACTTTGGATGGAAAGAACAATACTGATGATGTTCTTTATGTTGATGGTTTGAAACATAACCTTCTCAGTGTTGGATAGTTACTTGGTAAAGGCTATCAATTAGAGTTCAAAGATGACAAATGCATCATTAACAACAAAGATGGTGCTATGATTGCATCAGGCATAAAGACAAGAGGTAATTTTTTTCAACTCAATTCATAAGCAAGTTGTTTTGTTGCTAAAGTTGATGATAGTTGGTTGTGGCATAAAAGACTATGTCATATCAATTTTGATAACATAGTAAAGATAAGAAATGTTAAAGCAGTAAGAGATCTACCTAGCATAGAAAAGCTAGTTGATACTATATGCAGGGAATGTGTGATGGGGAAGCATATGAGAAATTTATTCAGGAGCAAGCAGAATTCAACAGAGAACAAGTTGGATTTGATTCATACAGACCTATGTGGACCAACTCAAACAAGATCATACTATGGTGAAAGGTATTTTATTTTGTTTGTTGATGATTATACTAGGATGATGTGGGTTGCATTCTTAAAAGATAAGTCAGAAGCTTTTGAGAAGTTCAAAATATTCAAAGCTAAGGTTGAAAATGAATTTGGATTAAAGATAAAATGTTTGAGATCAGATAGAGGAGGAGAATTCACATTTGACAGATTCTATGAGTACTACGAAGAACATGGCATAAAGAGATAGTTAAGTGCACCTAGAACACCTCAGCAGAATGGAATTATAGAGAGAAGGAATAAGATCATTCTTGATATAGCATGCACCATTATGATAGAAGGAAAATTTTCACACACCTATTGGAGAGATGCGGTCAATACAATAGTCTATACAATCAATAGAATTCAGTTAAGGCCTGGCGCTGACAAAACATCTTATGAGCTATGGTTTGGTGATGTTCCCATAATAAAATACTATAGAATCTTTGGAAGCAAGTGCTACATCAAGAGGGATGAAGCAGTAGGCAAGTTTGATGCAAGAAGTGATGAAGGTATTTTTCTTGGTTAATCTACTAAAAGTAAAGCTTATAGATGTTTCAATTTAAGATTGAAAAAGATCATTGAAAGTGCTCATGTAAAGATTGATGAAAAGTTTATGATTCAAGAAAGATATCATGATTACTCACCCATGATTGAAGAAGAACCTAGACCCTCCACTAATGAGATAGTTATTGAGGAAATGTTTGACAACATTGATGTGTTGTTCAATGACCCTGAGACAAGTGAAGAAGGTACTCCTAAGGCTGATGAGTCAGCATCACCTAAAGTTCCAAAGTTTACATCAAGAAATAATTCCAAGAAAGACATCATTGGAGATCAGAGCAGCAAAGTCTTAACAAGATCACAAGCAAAGAACTCAACTAGAAATGATGCAATATGTTTACTATCTCAAATTGAACCTTTAAGTGTTGAAGATGCTTGTAAGGATTCAGATTGGCATGATGCTACGAAAGAAGAACTTGATCAGATCAGTAAGAATGACACTTGGGAACTAGTCCCAAGACCTAGTGATAAGAATGTGATTGGTACTAAGTGGATATTCAGAAATAAGATGAATAAAGATGGTACAATAGTAAGGAACAAAGCAAGATTAGTATGTAAAGGTTATACGCAAAGAGAAGGGATTGATTATTCAGACACATTTGCACCTGTGAGTAGATTGGAACCTATTAAGTTGTTTCTATCTTATGCTACAATCAAAAACTTCAAAGTGTATCAAATGGATGTCAAGTCAGCATTCTTGAATGGAGATCTAAAAGAAGAAGTATACATTGAGTAGCCTGAAGGATTCACCTTATCAGATAGACCTGATATGGTATGTAGATTGAAGAAGGCCCTCTATGGACTTAAGCAAGCCCCTAGAGCATCGTATGAGAGACTACATGGATACTTAACAAAGATTGGATTCAAGAAAGGAGCAACAAATTGTAATCTATTCATTAGAGAGACATCTGAAGGTTTATTACTTGTAGCTATATTTGTTGATGACATTATCTTTGGAGGTAATGACAAAATCAGTGTTGAATTTACCAAAGAAATGCAGAATGAGTTTGAGATGAGTATGATTGGTCCTATCAAGTACTTTTTGGGATTAAATGTGCAACAGACATAAAAAGGGATTTTCATTAATCAATCAAAGTATGCGAAAGAGATACTAAAGAAATTCAAGATGGATGATTGCAAGCTAGTAGGAACCCTTATGATTACTAGATGAAAGCTTACAAAGGAAGATGACTCACCAATAGTTGATATAACATTATACAAGTCAATGATTGGTAAATTGATTTATCTTACTCAGACTAGACCTAATATTTCAAATGCATTTGGCATAGTTGGAAGATTTGCAGAAAAGCCTAAACAAAGTCACCTCATGGTAGTAAAAAGGATATTCAGATACTTACCAGGCACTATAGACTATGGTTTATGGTATCCCAATTCAGAAAATGTTGAGCTTCATGTATACACCGATGTAGATTGGGCAAGATGTGTTGATGACAGAAAGAGTACATCAGGTGGAGTAGTCTTTCTTGGTGATAGACTTGTCACTTGGACAAGCAAGAAAAAAAACTATATTTCTCAGTCAACAATAGAAGCGGAGTATGTTGCAGCAGCCCTGAATTGTTCTACAATTGTGTGGATCAAGCAAATGATAAAAGATTTTGGAATTCATATTGATTATCCTATTGTTATTCACCGTGATAACACTAGCACTATCAATATGTCGAAGAACATTGTGATGCATGCAAAGAAAAAGCACATTGAGATCAAGTATCACTTCCTAAGAGAGAAAGTGATAGAGAAAGAAGTTAAGTTGGACTATGTGAATACTAAGGAACAGTTGGCAGACATATTCACAAAGCCCTTGCCTAAGGATAATTTTGAGTATCTTAGGGGGAAGTTGGGAGTAATTCCATTCCCTAATTCTTCTTAGAAGGAAGCAGGAATGGCATAAATCCTCTAGGACTGATGGAAGGTTGACTACTCTACCTCAGGAGTAGTATTGGTGCTTAAAATGAGTGGGGCCCTTTGCCATTGATGTCAAAGGGGGAGTAGTATACAAAGTCATGAAAAATAGGAGTAATGTGTTGGAAATTTGACTAATGTGGATGCATAGATGTTGTCATTATGGTAACATATGATCTCTATTGAGAGCGCAGAATCTGGAATGCAAGTATGGCAAGTTGAAGGAAGAAATTGTCTAAGTATGGATACAGTGATCTTGACAGAGCACCTGATGAAGATTTAGTTGGTGATGTCCACTAGAGAAATATTTTTGTTTGCACAATTAACTAAAGCTTCTATAGAGTATGAGGATACCCCATCTCAGTGCGCATAAAGTTTGGAGTAGTATGGACAAAGTTATTCAAAGTTTACCGAAGATAGTTTTTGCAGATAGAACAGTTTTGGAGACAGTATTAGCGAAAGAGTTAAGGGATTATTTTTGCTTGTCAAAATAATGACTTAACATTATGAAGGGATGAAATCCTAGATGTTTACTCTTGGATAAATATTTTGGAAGCTAACCATGTAAAGTTATTAGCTTTAATAACTCATATATTAGGCATACTTGAAATGTAATGAAATATACAAGTGTGATATGTAAAAAAGGAAGAAAAGATAACTTGCGATAGTTGTATATTGTGATAGTAGCAAAGGCTATTGATGTAAAGTTGTAAGTAGTACCATATTATAGTCAGAAACATTTTGTATTACCTGTTTGGGTAGTGAGCTCAGCTAGTGATCGGGTTTTGTAATCTAACTCCTAATAGGGTTAAGGCTTCTAACAAGGCCTAAAGTCCTTTAACCAGGACAGATCTACTATATATTGTAAATTGACTCCTAACAGGGTCCAATATCCTTAATAGGATAATTTTGATTAGTGATCTTTGTGGGTACCATCCCCACTGGGGTTTTCCCTTGACCAGGGTTTCCTCGAGAACATATGATGTGTTATGAGTTCTTTCTATTTACTGCTATGTTTGTTAATTAGCTTGATAATATTTGTATGCACTAAAGTAATCTGTTATATCCATAAGTGGGAAAAAGAAAAATTTTGTGAAATACTGATTCACCCCCCCTCTCAGTATTTCCTATTTATAACAATTGGTATCAAAGCACAGTTACTCAGAGAAGGAACATTCAAGGAAAGCTTAGCAGCTTGAGTAAGATCTCTATGGATATGGATCAACTTCAGAAGAATCTTGAAGAAGCTCTTGAACAGATTGATATGCTTACTGATGAAAGAAACTCGTTAAGAAGAAAATATGAAGATGCAAAGAATGCTATTGACAAATTAAAAGGTAAGATTGAAGATCTAAAATCTGAAAGGAAATCTGATATGCTTATTGAAGATTGTGATGAATTAGAAAAAGAAAATGAGATCCTTAAGCATGAGTTGAAGATAGTAAATCTGAAGCTTAGTATGAAAGATGGAAATTTGAGATCTGATAATGAAAAATTGAAAATTGAGAATGAAGATCTGAGGTCAAGACTTGAAAAGGAAACATCCGAATCTAAAAAAGTAAAAGTGCAGTATGTGGAACTTGAGAAGTATAATAAAATTGTGAAAGGTGAATTAACTCAATCTAAACAACAACTTGAAAGGCTATATTCAAAAAGTGATAGGACTGAAAAACAAATTTCTTTTGAAGAACCATTCTTTGATAGGACTGGATTTGGATATAGTATGTTTAGAACAAACCATGAAAGTAAGAAGCCAGATCTGAAGACATTTGAAAGTGTGGAGGAAATAAAGCTAGATTGGAACACATTGGAAGATCCACCTAAAGAAGAACCACCTAGAGAGAAAGAAGGATCAAAGCAAGAAGAATCAAAATAGGATGAATCATTGAAAGGTATGCAAAGAGAATTCAAAGGTAGATGTTTTTCTTGTAATACTATTGGGCACATGAAGAGAGATTTCATAGGTAAGCAATTTAAACCTCTTAATGGACATTGTTATAATTGTCATAGTTTTGGACATAGAGCTAACGAATGTAGAAGACCTAAAGTAATTTTGAATAATTATGATAGAATGATTGGGAATACTAACAATGTAGATAAGAAATCTATTGAAGAAATGAATTAAAGAAAAGTGGTAGTATGTTTTAGATGCAACAAAGTAGGACATATTGCTAGAAATTGTAGGTCACAGATTAACCAGCAAGGACAGAGATTTGGAAACAATGGAATCATTTATCAGATATGCAACAAGTTTGGACACTCAGCAAGATTTTGCAGAATGAACAATGGAGGTTATCATCATAACCCTAACTCTAGGAACAATGCAAGAAGGAATGAAAATGCAGGAAACAAAGAGAAAGGTTGCTGTAGCAATAAAGATGAAGTAAAATTTGATAAAGGCACATATCAAGGAGGTAAAATTAGCACTGAAAGTAGTCAGGAAGGTAATGTAACCAATGGTAAGGATGAATCTTTACCTGACCCTTCTTTAAGTACTTAAATTATGTAAGTTTCTGTAGTTTAGGACTTAGGATTAGTGTAGATTAGGAATTTGAATGAGTTAAGTTTTGCATAGTTAGATATAGGTTTATTATGTTGTACTAATGCTATGGTTAAGTGTGCAAAAGAAAATATTATGTTTTGCAAGGTCGTAGAAAGTTTTATGGTTGCAGGTTTGCAGAATCAGTTTTTTGAGGTTTTAGCGGCAAAATGAATGAATGCGATGTCAGATCGAGTTAATGTGAAGTGTTATAAGGTCAAAATCAAAGTTATTACAATTACAAAGTGATTTGAAAGAAGAAAAGCATGTTGAGGATGATTTGAAGAAGTTTGGAAGCAATTTGCAGTGATGATCATACCGAAACCCTAGATTTGCAAAGTTGAGGTATTTTTTTAATCTTTAATCAGTTGATAAGATGGATATTTCTATGGTTCATAATGTTAAGGATAAGAATAGACCAAAGATTAAGAAAGAACCAGTAGAACCAACTGTAATTGATGACAGTCTAGCATTATCATCCGTACTAGACAGAGTATTGCACATTGAGAATGTTAAAGGATATTTAGGTTGCAAGTTTGAAACTTTGGGAGATGTAGATTTTAGTGATGATTACAGGAAATTGTACAATCAAGACATGTCAGTTAAACCAGCTTATGGGCACCTAGAGAATAATGAAATTATCAAATATTCCATGAAGTATGAATTCAATGATGAGGAATGTACCAAGATCATTTTAAGTAGAATCCATAATGGGAAATTCTAGATGGAGGATAGAGTTATTGATATAACTGCCGACCTAATTCATGAAGTTACTGGATTATCAAAAGTTGGAGAGATTCCATTGAATGAAAAGAACATGAGAAAGATTGTTTTAGATAACACTAGATCTAGGTATAATGGTAGAGGAATTGTGATAAGTTAGATTAAGCAAGATGATGTTAGGTACCTTTGCAAGATCCTAACAACTAAATTCTATGGTAGTTCAAGGGAAGATGAAATGGCTATAGGAATGATTCATGTAGCTTATCTTATGTGTATTGAGAAGAAACCAGTAGACCTGTGTGAAATTTTGAAAATTCAATTATTTGAGAACTTAGAAAAGATTAAGAAGGCTAAGTACACACAGTTTAGGTTTTCATCTCTGATAACCTATATGTTTTTCCATATTTTGAGAAGATTTCCTTACACAGTTGATTGGAGTGACAATGTGAACACAATGGAAAGAATAAACTCAGTCTAAATAAAGCACCTTTTTGATAAAGTTAATGACAGTGTGAAGCTTGTATTGAAGACTTTTCAGAATATTGTTAAGAACAAATCAAGGATTCCTCAATCCTTAGTTGAAAAGCATAAAGATGACATTTGTTTTATGGTTGACACTGATTTCACCTACATTGAAGTAGTTGAGCCTAGAATGGAATTCATAGACCCTCTTGGCTATGAAATATCTGAAGCAAAAATAGTAGGATATGTGAATAGATTGTTAAAGTGTGAGTTGGATGGTCATGCAAATAGGTTTGGAACCTATGAAGAGAATTTCAACTCTACAATAAGTTTGAGAGAAAAGAAGCAATCTAGTAAGAGAGTTGAATCTACTATGAAGAAAATATTGAAAGAATTTGGTATGTCAAGTCATGAGTTTGACATAGCTAAGAAGACTGCAAAAGCCTTGAATCAAAGTGAAAATCTTGTAATTTCACCTAAGACATCAAGTGCAGATCCTGTTGATCCTATTGCAGTAAAGGTAAAAGTTGAAGTACCTAAAAAAGATGAAGGAGATAAATCTTTTTCTCCTATTCCTAGCAAAAGAGTAAAAGTGAGTGCAATAGGACCCGGCAAGAGACAGAAAGTGGTTGTACCACCTATACCTAGAAATGTAGCAGTAATTAAAGATGATGATGTAGTTTCAATCAAGAAGAAAACTTGGAAACCAAGAATTGAAAGAGTTAATGAAGATATATTGAAGCATGAAGACTTCACTAAGTTGAATAAATTCTATGATCTATATGGATCATTTGACAGATTGAACTTTGAAAATGTAATGGTTACACACATGATTGTGGCAGATAAGAAACTTAGCACTATTCATGGTAAGATCCCAGAAGATTTGTATAACATACTTGTGAATAGAAAACAGAGAGCACAAGAAGAGGACATAAAGATGAGAGAACATGTAATCAAACAGCTCTGTGAAGTTAAGGATGAAGATCATTTGAAGAGATTCTTGAAGTCTCTTGGAACTTTATTGAGAACTAAGAGAAGAAAAATCCTTATAATGGGAGGCAAGGAGGAAGTATAGAAAGAGACAGAGCAAGCATTAATGCAAGTTCTTGCAGATATAGTTGTAGAAAAGCATGTTGAATCAGACCCTCAGCAGAAGCAATCAGAGGAACAGCATGCAGAGGAAGTTGGTATTGAAGAAGTTCCATCTTCTTCACATATCAATATTGGCAAAGAATCAATGGATATTGAAGGCACCAAAGTGACTCTAGAATCAGATGATGTAGTATATCATGATCTAGGAAACATTGTTGACAATTTGGCTTTTGAAGAGCAAGAGAAGGTCACAAAATCAGAGAAGAATACAGAGGCAGAGGAAGCACCAACTGTATCAAAATTAGTTCCAGTAGAGAAGTCAGTTAAAGGAAAATAAATTTTGACAGAGGCCACTACCTCTAGTGCACCTTCTATACTAGTTGAAGACATTAGTGCACCTGACAGTAAGAAGAGGCATATTGGTTCAATGTTTGAAGACCTTAGAAAAGAATTTGAAGATGATGATCAGCTTGAGTTCATCACATCTCTGAATAAAATTATTGGAAATAATAAGAAGGTGAAAGACCTTGAAGGCAAAGTTAGAGTTTTGACAGAGAAACTTGAGAGTGTGATCAGCACTAAGGTATCTGAATCGGATCCACTTGAGAAAGCTAAAATGGTAATGAATTCTTTTGACTCTAAATTTTCTAACTTGAAGGATATTGGATTAACAAGGCAAAAATAACAATTATGTGCAAATATAACTAATATTAGAAAATAATAAACCACACAGAATAGAATGCAAGACACATAGATTTAAAGTGGTTCACCCAATCCCTGGGCTATGTCCACCAACAGCGAGTCCAATATTATTATTATCCAGTGATACACCCTGATTATAATCTGTAATCCCTTACAGCCCAATTCTGCCACAAGTACTAAAATCATACATAATGAAAATCCCTAACCCTAAGCCATATTATATAATATTTTCCCACTTTAGGGTTAGAATGAGTTATAAGTAGTTGGCCCAAATAACCGAAAAGTAGTTGGCCTCAAAAAAAATTTCCTCGGGGGCTGCGCCCCCGAACCCCTGCTCTTGGGGGCTGCCACCCCCAAACCCCAGCTCAAGGCCCGGCCTAGCCCCAAACCCCGGCGAGGTCAGGAGGAAAAGTGTATAGTACTTTCCTGATTAGTCACCACAAGCTAACAACCCTCAGCAGAAGCAATCAGAGGAACCGCATGTAGAGGAAGTTGGTATTGAAGAAGTTCCATCTTCTTCACATATCAATATTGGCAAAGAATCAATGGATATTGAAGGCACCAAAGTGACTCTAGAATCAGATGATGCAGTATATCATGATCTAGGAAACATTGTTGACAATTTGACTTTTGAAGAGAAAGAGAAGGTCACAGAATCAGAGAAGAATACAGAGGCAGAGGAAGCACCAACTGTATCAGAATCAGTTCTAGTAGAGAAGTTGGTTAAAGGCAAAAATTTTTTGATAGAGGCCACTACCTCTAGTGCACCTTCTCTACTAGTTGAAGACATTAGTGCACCTGACAGTAAGAAGAGGCATATTGGTTCAATGTTTGAAGACCTTAGAAAAGAAGTTGAAGATCATGATCAGCTTGAGTTCATCACATCTCTGAATAAAATTATTGGAAAGAATAAGAAGGTGAAAGACCTTGAAGGAAAAGTTAGAGTTTTGACAGAGAAACTTGAGAGTGTGATCAGCACTAAGGTATCTGAATCGGATCCACTTGAGAAAGCTAAAATGGTAATGAATTCTTTTGACTCTGAATTTTCTAACTTGAAGGATATTGCTAGAATAAAAGTTCAAGAAGACTTTGAAGTAGAAATGCAACAAACTTTAAGTGTAAATATTCGAAATGATATTGGTAGTTTAGATGTATGCATAAAGAATTTGAGGAGACATTTTGAGATAGGAAATAATTTGTACATACAATGCACTAAATTAGAAATCCTAACAGTTGAAGAGGATAAGAAGATCAGAGAGAAGTTAGATGCTATTACAGCTGAGACAAACACCTTGACAAGCCCTAATGTCAAGATAAGTTCTATAGAGAAGAACATAAGGAAATTGAAAGATGAAATCAGAATGTTAGCAGAGAAGAAGAACAGAAAGATGATCAGGGTTAACATCTTGAGAGAGCATGTCTCAATCAAGATATCAATTGTTGAAGATCAAATTGAGCAGTGTCTTTCAGCAAAGACATCATTTCAGAAGTTTAGCTTCAATTCCCTGCAAGCTTGTCAGACAGTGGCATACGAATTGAGTACTCTACTCAATGTTGCTAAATCCATTAGGAAGATATGGGAGAAAGATTTTGAATCTTGGAAGTTAGAGTTTGGTGATTGTGTTGCAAGCCTACCAACTTTGCAATAACTGATAATAAGGTATAAAGTTTTTAAAATTTTTGTACACCCTATCTTTGTCATTGTTGTCAAAGGGGGAGAGATAGTAGAAAATTGAATATATGTTGAGGAAGGATACTCATAGGGGGAGCTATTCTATGGAGTATGATATTGTATACATATTGTATAACTTTTGGCCACAATTTTGTATAAGTGTTTTTTGAAGTTTTGTTTGCACACTTAGCCAATTTTCCCATATGTTGCCACCAATGACAAAGGGGGAGATTGTTGGCAATTTGGCTAATGTGGATGCATAGATGTTGTCATTATGGCAACATATGATCTCTATTGAGAGTGCAGAATCTAGAATGCAAGTATGGCAAGTTGAAGGAAGAAATTGTCTAAGTATGGATACAGTGATCCTTACAGAGCACCCGATGAAGATTTAGTTGGCGACGTCCACTGGAGCAATATTTTTGTTTGCGCAGTTAACTGAAGCTTCTATAGAGTATTAGCGAAAGAGTTAAGGGATTATTTTTGCTTGTCAAAATAATGACTTAACATTATGAAGGGATGACATCCTAGATGTTTACTCTTGGATAAAAATTTTAGAAGCCGACCATGTAAAGTTATTAGCTTTAATAACTCATATATTAGGCATACTTGAAATGTAATGAAATATACAAGTGTGATATGTAAAAAAGGAAGAAAAGATAACTTGCGATAGTTGTATATTGTGATAGCAGCAAAGGCTATTGATGTGAAGTTGTAAGCAATACCATATTATAGTCAGAAACATTTTGTATTACCTATTTGGGTAGTGAGCTCAGCTGGTGATCAGGTTTTGTAATCTAACTCCTAACAGGGTTAAGGCTTCTAACAAGGCCTAAAGTCCTTTAACCAGGATAGATCTACTATATATTGTAAATTGACTCCTAACAGGGTCCAATATACCTAACAGGATAATTTTGATTAGTGATCTTTGTGGGTACCATCCCCATGGGGGTTTTCCCTTGGCCAGGGTTTCCTCGAGAACATATGATGTGTTATGAGTTCTTTCTATTTACTGCTATGTTTGTTAATCAGCTTGATAATCTTTGTATGCACTAAAGTAATCTATTATATCCATAAGTGGGCAAAAGAAAAAGTTTGTGAAATACTGATTCACCCCCCCCTCTCAGTATTTCCTATTTCTAACATAATGTACTTAGGGGGAGTAGTATTCAGTTGTGACAACAGTTCAGTTGAGGAAATGAAGAATGTTGGAATTTATTGCAGCAGATGGAGGTTTCATCTTTGGGGGAGTTTTGAAGAGGAAATGGAGAATGTTATGAAAGAATTATTCATTTGGGTTGATGGTGCTTTTTCATTCCACATGTTGCCATCAATGCCAAAGGGGGAGATTGTTGTAGATTTTCCACCAGGCCAGTATTGACTGTATGTTTGTCATTGATGACAACATATGGACAGTAGTATGTGTGGAAGTCTTATGTAGTAAGTCTTCTGTATATGTTTCATGGACATGATATCAACATGATATCATGGGCATAGAGGTTGAATGTGAGTACATACAGTTATACAACAACTTGTGTCAACAGTGTTCCTAACAGAGTTATAGGCAGTGTTCTACGTATGGTTGTCCATATAGTTGTCTTATGGGCATGTGCCCTAGGATATATGTTGAAGACATGTGAGTGATGTTTTAGTTATGAACGCATAGTCTAATGATGAATGCAAGTGAAGTTATGCAGTCACTATTCACCAGTAGCAATTTCCCGTGTTTGTTCAGAAGAGCCGGCAAAGATTTTATTATTTCTTGAGTTGTGCCTATCTTGAGGATATGCACCCTTGGAGTTAAGCTTGGAGAAGTGTTATTGATGTTTGGTTAAGAGCACATAAGTTAATTTAGCTTACAGAGAAAGTTCCAATTGTTTTGGTAGAGCCGACAGTGTGTGGCGTGCGTCTATAATTATTTTATTAGATAGGTCCCAGAATGAGTTGCATGCATAATAGAGTTGACATAATGATTGTTGGAGTTTATTATGGTTTCTCTAATATGATTTTAAGGTGGTTCTAATAGGCTGACTTAATTATATCATTTGGAGGAAAGATATTTATAGGCACTCATTTGTGATTGCTTGAGTGTGGTTCATGGTTGATTAAGTAGAGTAGAGTAGAGTGTGTGAAGTGTTGAGCCATCAGAAGAAGTTCAATGTGACCAAGTAGAATATATGTGCTATTCATTGGAATTGATCTAGGTAGGAGGTCAAAGCACAGTTCAACAAGATCTAGATATAGTGTGTATCTGTTATTCAGAAGGTTGTAGCCTTTGCCCATTTGAGCAGTGAGCTCTCAGACAGTGCGTCCTCTCCCCTAACAGGGACAATTGTAAAAGAATCCTAATAGGGTCTGACCCTTAACTAGGTCTACTATACTTCATATATTGTAAAGCTACTCTTAATAGGGTAAATGATATTCTAACAAGGATCATTATACACTAGTACAAAATATTAGTGGGTATCAAGTCCCACTGGGGTTTTTACCTATTTGGGTTTCCCCGTAACCAAAATATTGGTGTTGTGTTCATGTGTTCTTTCATTGTGTTTATGCTTTATGTTTAAGTATACTTAATTAGATAAAGAATTGAAACTTGTAGATAACTAATTCAACCCCCCCCCCCCCCCCCCCCCCTCTTAGTTATCTCTTGGGACTATTCCTAACAAGGTATACCCACCTGAGTGATGTGGAGCTCAAAGTGTAGGAGGATCATTCTCTTGGTCCTTGTTAATTGGCCCTTTTTCTTGTCATATTTGGAGTGGTTATTGACAGTGAGTGACATTAATTTGTCAATTGAATTGTAAATCTGACAATGTGGGAAAAAGGAACCAACACCGAGGACTTCTTGGTTACCCCCAATGGGCTATGAACTGGATATTGACTAAGCTTCTAGGTCAATAAAGGCACTATTGGCCAAGCCCAAAGATCCAAAAGCTACTAGGTTCAAAACCTATGAGGAGGCTAAGCTAAGAGTAAAGATGGATCTAGTCAGAGTAAAAGTAAGCATAAAATCCAAAAAGATGATGAAAACACTGGCAACATAATTTGGAGATGATGATAAAGAAGAAGAATCAATAGTTAATCCAGTTGAAGAAGCAATCGAGGAACAACTTTTAATTAACAATAGTGAACATGAGGAGGATACCAAGTTAGATAAGGATATTCAAACTACACTGATAAAGGCCATAGGGAAGAGGAAACAAGCAGAAACACCTATAAGAGCAAGGACAAGATCCTCAACAGGTGCTTCTCCACCCCTGAAGAAAGGAATTACAAAAATAACAAGGCCTACTCCCACTAAAACATATCAGAAAAAAAGAGCGGTGCCTAAGCCACCACCAAATAACCTAAGAAGAGGAGAATGTTGATAAGAGCCAAGGATGATTTCAACTTTAAGGAAGAAGATGATCAAGGTAAATTCAAGGTTGTAGTAAATAAAAGTTAGTCGGTAGATGAGTTAGCTAATAATATAAAGGAGACAGAGAGTCTAACTCACCCTAAGCTAAATCAATATGTATATATGACCACTGAGGATCGAGAGAAAATAGAGGAAGTTGTCATTCAAATGATGATTAAGTTTAAGAGAGTACCTATTGAGTTTGTAAGGTATGTTCCTAAGGAACTATATGAGAAAGTCTTAGCCAGGTGGACATATGCCCTGCATATAGAGAAGAAAATGAGGGAACACTCATTGATTTTGGAAATTCTTACCTTATTTGTTATTGAGATAGAAGAATTTTTGAAGCAATATTCCAAACATTTTTTGATGAAGAGTAGAGAACTTGACATTTTGGTAGGAAACCTTGAGGCATTTGATGAAAATAGAAAGCTTCTATGGATTACAATTTTGAAAGCTAGAGCAGAAGTTGATCAACTTGCACTAGCTATCATTCCCAAGAAGAAGGACAAAATAAAAGGAAAAGGAGTTCACTCGAATGATGTTGACATAGCCACCAAGGACCCGATACATATATTTGATACTAAGATAGGATATGATACTTATGTCATGGATTTATTGTTATCTCTATTGAGCCCTCTAAAGGTTGTCATTAGTACCAAAGGTATGTATAGATATCGATTGGTCACTTACAATGAGCTAATCGGTAAGATAAAGCAAAATAGACTAGTCAGTAAAGCCTATACACCAAGCAATAGATAGTTTACCAATCACCAGTAGACACCGGCACCGATAGACAGTAAACACCGAGCATCACAGTATACTTCAATCAGTTTACATAATGTTTACCAAGGATCACAGTAAATGACATAGTAATCAGGAATGGAACATTCTTCTATGCAAACGGTTGCAATGGTTTGTAAAATGTTTTACCAAGATCGAGGAATATTTAATGTAATGATATTCATTAAATACAATGTATATCTTTTCTAATAAATGATCTAGGTTATTATTGTACACCGTAGATCTTAGGGTTATGATTATAGTGTGTAACCTATTTGTGTTAAAGTGGAAAAAATAGAACACTATATATTTATGTGTTCACATCATTTTGAAGAGAGCTGATATATGAATCACAAAGCACTTGAAGCACTTTGTCTATCTTCAAGTCTATCAGTTTACAGAACAAAATCGAGCATAGTAGAATTTAGTTTGAGCAAAATTAGTAGAGGCTATCGAGCAAATTTAGAGCAGAGACTCATCACAAGTAAGGTGATAATTTTTATTAGAGCTTATAGATCTGTAATAGACAATTGAGTGTCAAACAAGAAGATAAATTCCTATTGCTTTCTGACTATTGTAATAGATTTTTTGGATAAAATCTCTTAACAGAGTAGACTTAACAATCTTATGTAAATATCTTAACCGAGTGCACACTTCATTAGTGTTGCTAAAATCCTATAACTAGGTAGATATAGCTGATCTAACATGTCACTCCTAATAGGGTGAGATCAACATAAGTGATCAAAACTTGTAGCCCTAACAGGCAAACCTTTTCTATCTGCAGTAGTGAAGAATGTGTGGGTGTCATCCCCACTGCAGTTTTTACCTTCTTACAAGGGTTTTTGTGTTACCAAAATACTTGTGTCATGTGATTTTGTTATGAATTTCATGTTGTTTACTTATGTTAAGTGGATAAATGATTCATGCAATTATATTCAAGTTATATTGGTCGGTTATCACTGTTTACAGTTTTAGATCTAAAAGGTTTTATAAGTAAAGTTTTGTAGGGACTGATTCACCCCTCCCCTCTCAATACCTATCTTTCCTAATTCCAACATTTATACTCAGCTAGATATACTAAATATTATAAACAAGATGCTCCCAAGCAACTATTAACCACCAGGACATAAGATGTCATAATTGAGGACATCACACATGGATATTCTAATAATGATGTAAAAGATGATGAGGACATCTTGACATTGTTGCAAATAAGACCAAAGATAATCAACCTATTGAGGTAGTAACAATTGATATACTGGGTGATTTACCTATACTAGTTTAGGCAATTGAGATTTCTATGTAAAGGGAACCTGAAGGCTCTATACCCGAGCAACAAAAGGATATAACTAAAGGACAAGGTACAAAAGAGTAGAAAGATACACATGAGCCTGAGAATAAAGAGGTCAAAAGAAAAGAAGAAGAAAAGACTATAGCTATAAAGACATCTACAACCTACACCAAACAAGATGCCAAAGGACAAGACATTGAGACACTAGTCATCGACAAGAAAAGGAAGAGAGTGTGTCTACCAAGAAAGAGAAGACAAATTCGGAGACCAAATCTCTAGTACCATACATCAAATCTATTATCTCTATTTGAGAATTAAGGATTGTCATTAGTATCAAAGATGAGCAGTCAGTTACCTATACTATTCAATTGGTTAAAGGAAGTATTACAAGCTACATATGCTAGTCAGTTAACCACATAAGCCTTCACACCGAGTAGTCACAAGGTAGTACCGAGAACTATAAGGATACAATTCTAATCAAGCACTATAGTAGTTTTACTAAGCATCAATGTATACTGATACTAAGCGTCAGTAAACACCAAGTAGACTAGACACCGAGCACAAGTGCATTCACCAAGTAGTATTGATAGTGTTTACCGAGCAATCCAGGAAATGACATAGTAATCAATTTTGGCACATTTATCTATGCAAATAGTTACAATAGAATCACAAAACATTTTACCAAGATCGAGGATCATTTATTGTAGATGTAATCATTAATTATGATGATAATCTCTATGTAATTATTAGATCTAGGTTAATTTTGTATACCGTAGATCTTAGGGTTTTTCCTAAGATGATGTAACCTAATTAGGTCATGAAAGTTAAGTGGCATTAGGAAATGAAAGTAGTCTACTATATAATTGTATTTCATAATATTTTGAGAGTGTGTAATGAAATGAGAAGAAGATCTTGAAGCAATAGCCACCTTCAAGACATCAGTTTTCAGACAAGGTTGAGTAGTAATCAGACATAGTTAGTTATTTAGAATTAGACAAGCTACCGATAAGTACAAAGGACATATATCTACACACTAAGGTGATATACATTTGATATTTCATAGATCTATTTCAGACAAGTATAAGTTGTCAATTTACAGATACCCTACTGTGATTCTCTAATCATTGTAACAGATATTTGGTAAAATCTCCTAATAGAGTGGACTTAACAGTATTTAATATAAATCTCTTAACCGAGTACACACTCAAGTAGTGCTATTAAAATCCTTTAACAAGGTACATATATTTGATCTTTTTTTACTCATAATAGGGTAAGATCACCAAAAGTGATCACAACTTGTAGCCCTAATAGGCATACTTTATTATCTGTAGTAGTGAAGAATTTGTGGGTGTCATCCCCACCGCAGTTTTTACCTTCTAACAAGGGTTTCTGCATAACCAAAATACTCATGTTATGTGATTGATTTATTGTTTGATTTCATGCAATTTACATTTACAAGTTAATTGAATGAATGATGCATAAAATGGATTCAGTTGATAGATGAGTTTACTACTGATTGCTGATTAAGTTTTTAGAGTTAAAATTTTTGAGGGCACTAATTTAATCTTTAATCTATCATTGAAGAGTAAAGATATAAGCATGGAGAGATACAAGTTGGAAAAAACTATAGAGAATCAAAAGATTCAGATGCAGATATTTATTGAGCAATACAAACAAGCTAAGGATGCATTGAAGAAATTAATGGTTTAGAGAAAGAACTTGGCTATTTTGGAAAATGAGACTAACTACCATGAAGAAGAGATTGATGAATTATTTGATAACATTGGATCTAGTTCAGGAAGTATTTCTGATGGTTCTGAAAGTGCAATCTTTGGTTTATCTGAAAAGAATCTTCACTTGACTGAACAAGTAAAAGCTCTGCAAATCGGTCAAGAGTCACAGATGGTGAGAATGATCGATGTAATGAACAGTGCTAGACAAGATGAACAAGAAAGGAATTTGGAAATTGAAGACCGAAGATAGATGACTGAACAACTTCAAGAAGAAGAAACTAAAATATTAAGACTTACCGATCATCACTTCTAAATATCCAATCAGATGATTATTGTAAACTAGGAGATCAACTGAGTAAATAAAGAGTTGTCAAGAAAACTTGAAGATATTGGAGTACTTAGGGAAGAAAATGAAAAACTGATAAATGAAGTGAAGATGCAGCTACAAAAAATGAAATGATGAAATTTTTTGAAGATAGTTCTAAGAAGATTGATGATTTTCTATTTAATCAAAGAAGATTTGGAAGCAAAGATGGATTAGGTACACCGAGAAAGGAGAATCATCCAAGCAAGCTAAATAGGCAAATAAAAATTAGAATTAGAGACCTAAGACATTGACATGCTATCACTATGGAAAATTGGGACATACTTCAAATGTTTGCAGGAGTAAGGCACAAGGTAAACTGAAATCCACTCCTAAATTTAATGGTCATTATAATAATTGCAACAAGTTTGGACATCAAGAATATGAATGCAGATCTAAGATGACTAGGAATCCTAACCAACCTCACATGGAGAAACTCTTCTATACTTGCAACATGCATGGACACACCTCACAAGAGTGTAGAACAAAAATGAAACAAGTTTGGACACCGACAGGATGGAACAAATCCTATCAATTGAGAAGAAAAAATAATGCTTACACTTGGGATTACAACACATGGGTTAACTGCACATTATGTGGAAGGTATGGACATATTGTAGAAAATTGTATGAGGAAGAGATGGGCTAGAAAATCTTGAAGATGGATAAGAACTAGTATGGCATGTTTGCATTGTCACAAAGTCAGTCACCTAAGTAAAGATTACAAAGACCGAGCACCATAGGAACAAACATTCAAGAATGGAAACATAATTACAGATATCATGAGAATACGAAACACTATGTGGAGAAAGACATCAAATGAGAATGCTGAGTCAAGAAATGTAGTCAGTGAAACCTTGTCCACTGGATTGAGTGAAATTGACACCTCCACCTAAGGTGAAGAAGGTATGTAAGGAACTAATATTCCTAATTGATCTTATCTCACATACAATTCTTATATTTGAATAAACACATACCAAATCTGCATGAATTAAGATGCATTATGGTTTATAAGTTTTGAGCTAACAAATTCATACAACCAGTATATGCAAGACCAAGCAAAGAGTTACCTGTCAGTGACTATTATGCAAGGTTAACTGAGTATCAGTATCAACTGAGTGGAAAGTTATGTGTTAATCAAGATGTTATTTTACGATAATCACCAAATTGATAGTTGTCATTGTGCTAGAAGTAGGTCAAGCATTTATGACAAGTACTTTTAAGTGGGAATTTTAAAAAGGTTATAAATAGAAAGAGAACTTGGTTTATTTTTCACAAAGTGATTTCGAAGAGAAAAACTTTCCAGAGAGAGAATTCAGACAAAGAATTTTAGGTGCATTCAATGCTATTTCAGATTCAACCAAGCATGTTCTTCATCATTTTTGAGTAAGTACATTCACTACCAAGCTTATTCAAAGTTTTTACCGAAACCTTAAGTTGAGAAAAAAATGGCATCCACGTCCAAGACAAGAAAATCTAAACTTGTAAAGGAGGAAGTGAAATTGATTGTGTCAAGTAACTGTGATGAACCCTGATATAAACTTCATCCCGAAGTTGTATCTAAGATTGATTCAGTGAGATCTTTTTCAAGCACACCCCCTAGGGTTTTGTTAGTTGAAGATGTTAGATCGTACATTCACTACAAAATAGGCAAAATTAGTGATTTCAAGATGTGTGCACCTTTCTAGAATCTTTGCGGTGTTGATGAAAACCTTAAATCAGAATATAAACAAGTTGAAAGAATTGGTCTAACAAATGCCCTAAGTTTCCTGAAGAACTTTAAAAATGAATGGATTAGGATTGTGCTAAGTCAATTTTAAGATGGAATATTTTTGTTGGATGAACAAGTTAAAATCACAAAGAGTATGATTCACACAGTCACCAGGTATCCAACAACTGACAAGTCCAAGGCATTTTGTAGTGCTTCTAGGGATGATATTGAAAAGAACACCAGAGCAGTGTGGGATGGCCGAGCACTGAAGATTGGTTCAATTAATGATCCAAAGGTTAAATTTGTAGCTCATGTCATCGGTTACAAGATTTTTCAGTCGAGCAGACTAAACAGTGTACCATGTGGAGATGTTGACATTACGTACAAAATGATCAAGAAAAGTATCCAGTTAGACCTCGCCGAGCTACTATTGAGGCAAATTGAAGAGAACATGAAGAATATTTGGTCGATGAACTCTAATACTTGTAAGTTTGGATCACTTTTAGTTTGCATATTCTTCTATGTGCAATACTTTTTCCCTTCCGTCGGTAATGTAGAATGGTCAATTCACAAGCTAGTCATAGTACAGATAACATATATGATCAATGAATTGGAAAATAATCTGAATAATGTTTTTGATAACTAATTTGAATAATTTAAGATTAGAATGAATTATTGGAGTAGAATTCCTAGTAAATTAGTTGAATATTATGAGCAGGATATTTGTTTTCTTGTGGACACCGACCATACACTGATAAAGGCTGTGGAGCCTAGGATTGAATGGTTAGCCCCTATGGATTATGAAATGGATATTGATTTTGCTTCAAAATAAATTAAGGCTCTACTAGCTACACCAAAGGATAAGAATGCAGAAAGATTTGGAACATATGAGGAGGTAAGATAACAAAAAAATCCAAAAAGAAGATAAAAAATCTAGTTGAGAAATTTGGAGATGATACTGGATCATCCGACAGTTCATCGATTGAAGTTGAAACTGAAGGTCAGTTAATGCTCACTAACAAGACTCATGATAGTGAAGAAATTGAGTCAGATAAAGGTACAGACTTTGCACCAATTTTCCCTTCACCAACTCTAAAGAAGAAGAAATTATAAGTGTAGTCAAGGGCACGAACAAGATCAGCAACTACAACCTCACCATCATTGAAGAAAGGAGTTGTGAAGTATACAAAACCAAAGGCAACATCACCGACAAAGAAATACACCAAAAGAGGTACAAAAACTATTGTTGAAGCCCCAAGAAAAAGAAGAAAACTGATAAGAGGTAAGGTATATTTAGAAGATGAAGAAGATAATAATAATTAGTTTAAAGTTGTTAGTAATAAAAGTAGGTCAATTGATGAAGTTGCAGAAGATATAATTGAGAATGGTGAACTCACTAATCCTAAAATTAGTTAGCTTGAGAACATGTTAACTAAGGATCAGAATAAAATAGAAGAAGCAATCATCCAGATGATGATTTGGTTCAAAAGAGTTCCTATTGAATTTTCCAAACATCTACCTAAGGCACTAGAAGATAGAATTGCACAAAAATGGTCCTATGCCTTAGATACCGAGAAGAAAATGAGGGAACAATCCCAAGTTTTGGCACCACAACTGACTATTTCTAAGATTGAGGACCACATGACAACATATTCCAAGAGATTTAGAGTAAAGAACTAGGAAATGTAGATACTCAATGAAAATCTGGTAGATATAGATGAGTCTAGTCAACTCATCTGGACTTCTATAGTTGCATCCCGAGAGAAAGTAGAAAATATGGCATTAGCCAAACCATCTAAGAAGAAGCTAAAATCAAAAGGTAAATGAATTAATATTGATGATGCAGACTTGGCACAAAAACAAGATAAGATAGACATATCAGATACCAGGGTACCTGATACTATAGTTTCCACCAAGGACTTAAGTTTTTCATAGGATGCACTAGATCAAGCTAAGATCCAAATTATAGATAACAAAGCATTAGATGTACTCATTAAGGACATCACAAATGGTGATCCTGATGACTAAGATGATGATGAAGATGTGAACACTATTGGAGCTCTAACACAAGATGAAGGTACATTTCCAAAACCAACAATCACATCATTACTAGGTGAACTTCCTATCTTAATGGAAGTAGTTGAAATTGTAACTAAGGAAAAACCTGAAGGCTCAAACCTTGAGAAACCAATGGATACATCAAGGGAACAAGGAGCTAGTACACTGGCAGAAACAAATGAACCTGAGGTAAAAGAGGTAAAAGAGGTAAAAGAGGTAGATACACAGGGCCAAGATGACCCTAAGTCAATTGAGGCAACCCCACATAACACAACATCAGAAGCTTCATCTCAATCAACCAACACATAGGTTGCTGAGGAGTAGAAAAAGGAGGAAAATGTGTCGATCAGGCATGACACGCAAAATATTAAGGAGAAAGTAATAGTTCCACTTGAAAAGAGCTCACCTCAAGAGCCAAAGAGGAAGAAGAAGAAACATGGAAAAGGGCCAGGCACACTTGAAGAAGTCATTGTTATACCAGACTGTGACCTGAGGACCCTAGCCCCTGAAGAATTAAGAAAATATGGGGAGTTATGTACTATAAAGGCAGCTCAAGAGAAGCTGAGGAAGGAATGCAAGAGCAAGGAGATACTAGAAAATGTAAGAGACATCTTACAAAAGGTTGTACCTAAGGTATAGATCGATGAAGACACACCTATTATGGACCAAATTTCTACCCTTGCACAAGAAATCAATGCCCCTGACATTGAAGCTAAGAAAAGAATTGAAGAAAGGGAAGAATAAAAAATACAGGACAAACTTGCAGAGAAAATCAACCAAGAAGTGGCAATAAATAAGGTCTAATTATCTAAGGTAATAACTAGCATACAATCTATTACTCAGTTAATTATTTAGATGTTGATTAAGCTTTGCACTGTGGAGACCTTCACTACTAAGATCAATGAGAATATTAAACAACTGGATATCGAAATCCAAGCCAGTACACAAGCAACCTTAACCGAGCTAGATGCTTTTGCTAAGAATATATTGAAAGTTCATGAACTCAGGTAGTTAAGAGTAGATTTGAGGAAGCAGGAAGAGAGGATAATTGACCAAGTCACCAAGCTTCAAATAGAGTTGCTTTCCTATCTTAAGATTTTTGAGAAACACATTGTCAAAGCACAAGATTTAGTTTCAAGACCAAAAATCTCTGTGTTGGACAATATCTTTGACATGCATGCACAAGTCAGTCTTGAGCACATTGCTCTAGCCAACTTGAAAGAAGAATGGGAAAACCTCTTAGATTCTTTGAAGAAAACCCACTAGCACATTTTTGATAAACTATAAGTACACAATTTTGAGTTTGACATTACTATCAAAAATGGGGAAAACTAATGTATATGCCAAATTGTGTAATTATATGTTAAGTGTACTACATACATACCAGGAGCATGCACCGAGGGGGAGAAATTTTGAGAAATTTTGTTAAGTTCAAGTATCTATGTATATATGGTGAAGTTAGAACAGTTTTGAGACATTAGGTCTATATACATTCAAGGTTTTGATACTAATGCCAAAGGGGGAGATTGTTATCTCTATTTGAGCATTAAGGATTGTCATTAGTATCAAAGATGAGCAGTCGGTTACCTATGCTATTCAATTGGTAAAAGGAAGTACTACAAGCTACATATGCTAGTCGGTTAACTACATAAGCCTTCACACCGAGTAGTCACAAGGTAGTACCAAGAACTATAAGGATACAGTTCTAACCGAGCACCAGAGAATTTTTATCGAGCAGCAATGTATACCGATACCGAGTGTCAATAAACACTGGGAAGACTAGACACCGAGAACCAGTGCATTCACCGAGCAATATAGATAGTGTTTACTGAGAAATCTAGGAAATGACATAGTAATCAGTTTTGGCACATTTATCTATGCAAATAGTTACAACATAATCACAAATTTTTTTACCAAGATCGAGGATCATTTATTGTAGATGTAATCATTAATTGTGATGATGATCTTTATGTAGTTGTTAGATCTAGGTTAATTTTGTATACCATAGATCTTAGGGTTTTTCCTAAGATGATGTAACCTAATTAGGTCATGAAAGTTAAGCGGCATTAGGAAATGAAAGCAGTCTACTATATAATTGTATTTCATGATATTTTGAGAGTGCATAATGAAATGAGAAGAAGATCTTGAAGCAAAAACCACCTTCAAGACATCAGTTTTCAGACAAGGTTGAGCAGTAATCAAATATAGTTAGTTATTTAGAATTAGATAGGCTACTTAGAAGTATAGAGGATAGATATCTACACACTAAGGTGATATACATTTGATATTTCATAGATCTATTTTAGACAAGTATAAGTTGTCAATTTACAGATACCCTACTATTATTCTCTAATCATTGTAACAAATATTTGTTAAAATCTCCTAACAGAGTAGACCTAATAGTCTTTATTGTAAATCTCTTAATTGAGTACACACTCTAGTAGTGCTATTGAAATCCTTTAAAAAGGTAGATCTAGTAGATCTTTTGTTACTCCTAACAAGGTAAGATCACCAGAAGTGATCACAACTTGTAGCCCTAACAAACATACTTTATTATTTGCAATAGTGAAGAATTTGTGGGTGTCATCCCCATCATAGTTTTTACCTTCTAACAAGGGTTTCTACATAACCAAAATACCTGTGTTATGTGATTGATTTATTGTTTTATTTCATGCAATTTACATTTACAAGTTAATTGAATGAATGATGCATACAATGGATTCAGTTGATAGACAAGTTTACTACTGTTTGCTGATTGAGTTTTTGGAGTTAAATTTTTTGAGGGCACTGATTCACCCCTCCCCTCTCAGTACCCTATCTCTCCATTCCAACAAAATCCCCCACACCAGAGAAAAAGAAAAGAAGAAACATGGTAAGGGTCTTGTCACACTAGATGAGATTATTGAAATTCTTGAATGTGACCCTAGGACTCTAGACCCTGAAGCCTTAAGAAGATATGGTGAACTATGCACAAGGAAGGATACACATGAAAATTTAATGCAAGAAAGAAAAAGTAAATAGGTCTTAGAGGAATTTAGAGACATTTTGATGCAAGTAGTCACCAACATCAATGTTGATGAGGAAAGTCCCATCATTGATCAAATTTCCACTCTAACTAGGCACATCAATGCCCCTAATGTAGATGCAGAGAAGAGAATGGAAGAACAACCAGAGGCAAAAATTCATATAAAGCTAGTAGATAAAATAAGCCAGGAAGTGGAAATCAATAAGGTCAAGCTATCAGAGGTCATTATTGAACTTGACACCATTATGCAACAGGTAATAATAATTTATTATAAGTTATGCACAGTAGACCACTTCACTATTGAGCTTAGTGAAAAGATATGGAAGCTTGATGAAGAGATACAAGTTTGTACAAATAATTCTTTAACCAAGCCCAATGCATTTCATAAGCATTATTCAAAAGTTCAAGAACTCCAGTGGTTAAGAATTGATTTAAGGAAGCAAGATGATATAATCAAAGAGAAAGTAACCGAGCTTCAGGCTGAGTTGCTTCCCCATCTTAATATAATGGAGAGATGTGTGAATAAGGAAAAAGACTTAGTTGCCACCCCCAGAGTTTCAATTTTAGAAAACATCTTTGATATGCATGCACAAGTCGATCTCGAGCACATTTCTCTTGAGAACCTTAAGGAGGAATGGGAAAACCTCTTGGATTCACTGAAGAAAACCCATCAGAATATTTTTGACAAGCTATAAGTATATTATTTTTTTTGGCATTAATTTCAAAAAAGGGGGAAATTATATGTATATATATAATTGTATGTACTTCACATTGAGAGCATGTACAAAGGGGGAGTTCACATCAGTTCACATATGATTCACATTTTTGTTAAGTACAACTTTTTGAAGTTGGTACACATACATAAAGTTTTTGATACTAATGCTAAAAGGGGAGAATGTTACTCCTATTTGAGAATTAATGGTTGTCATTAGTATCATTCAGTCATAGAGTTAGTAAAGGAGACAAAACAAGACAATCAGTCAATACATAGAGCCTATACACTGAGCAGGACACAAGGAAGATACCTGAGTTAACCAAACATAGCCTTGACCGAGCACTCTTACTAAGCCAAATGATCATCGAGTACCGAGCACTATGGTCATTGAGCATTCATATGAACCGAGCAATAGTTAATTACCAAGTGATGAATGTAGTGAACATTGAGTAAAATAAGAAATGACATAGAAATTTGGAATGACACAAACATCAAGGCAAATGGTTTACACTGATCAGAAAATGGTTTACCATCGAGACAAAATTTAATATGGATGTAATCATTAAATTGTTGATGATTCCTATGTATTGTTGATCTAGGTTATTTATTTCCACTATTGATCTTAGGTTTTCTAAGATATTATAAAACCCTAATTAGGTCAAGTAAGTTTGATATAAAAATTGTAAGGATGTCATTTGATCATTTATCATCAAGAAGTAGCCGTACTAAGAACATCAGAAGATCAGAAAAGGTTTTTGACATAAGGATTTGATAGAAGTATTCAATTTTTGAGAACAAACATAAGGCTAATGAGTAGTAAAAAAGGTCATACACATCACAATGAGGTGATATCTTTATAGCATTTCATAGATCTGAATTAGACAAGTTTGAGTTTCTATTTACATATATATCCTAATGTTACTCTTTAACCATTGTAGCAAATTTCTAAATCTCTTAACAGAGTGAACTTAACATCTCTATTGTAAATCTCTTAACTGAGTGAACACTTGATTGTGTTGCTAAAATCCTCTACCCAGGTAGATCTAGCTAATCTTTTTGTTACTCCTAATAGGGTAAGATCACTAGAAGTGATCACAATCTTTGTAGCCTTAACCAACATACTTTGTTATTGTAGTAGTGAAGCTTTGTGGGTGTCATCCCAACCATAGTTTTTACCTTCTAACAAGGGTTTTTGCAATACCAAAACATTTTTGTTATGTGTATGAAGTTTCATGAATGGTTTATTGATTAGGTTACATGCATTTACATTTTTAGTTATATTTGAATGTACGTTACATACAATGGATTTAGTGGTTAATGTTATCTATGCTTATAAAGTTCTCAGTCTTGAAAAGTTTTTAAGATATTGATTCACCCCTCCTCTCTCAGTATATATATTTCCATAATCCCAACATCGAGGAAAACTAAATTGTATAAGGGAATTATATCAAGGAAGGGATTATCTTGGAAATTCATTGTGGATAGGCCTTGGGAGGTCTCATTACTAGATATATCATTGGATGGAAATGGATAATATTTCTCATTTAATGCTTCAGGGGATGAAGAAATGGGGGGGAATATAGAAGTTTCTTGAGGGAAAACATCTTCATGGGAGGTATATGTGCCATTTCTAGACATGGGTAGGTGATTTTGATCTTATTCAATAATAGAATGATGTCTATGAACTAGTTTTTGATGCAAACGATTGAAAGGTTTAGGTTGGGGATTTTTTTGCATGGGTGATCTTGTTGGTGATACCACATTGACATTTTCATATTGTGAAGAATTTTTTGATTGAACATGTGGTATCTTAGATTTCCTATTGATCATGCATGATTGATGTCCAAAGGATGACATATTTGCAATTGTTTTCATTTGGGAAATCCTTGCTGGTGGATTTGAGGAAGGAAGAGGATGCTCATTGAGATGTATTTTGATTAGAGGCCTATAGATTGATTGATCAACAAGGTATGGATATAATTCCTTTATGGTGTAAGAGTTTGGTTCTCTCTGAATTTTAAGATCATTTATCTAGGTTCATGTTTCTATCATTTGTTGTACAAGGATATCAATTTTCAATTATTATTGTGTCATCTCAGGGAAACTTTCTGAATAGACAAAGGGGTCTATTCCATCATAGCACTTGGTTTCTTATTTCTCTTTGTATGGGGGAGATGAATTGAAGTATACATCATCTATGTTGCTCCTTGTTTGAGATTGTATGAGTGGTCTCTGAGAAAAAGGGTATGGAAGAGACATATTTCTATTGATTTGAAGTGTGAAATAAATTATTATACAAGTGTTTCCAATATTAAGTGTGTCTTTTGAATTGAAGTCTAATAGAGAAAGACTCATCTCTATAATTAAGACTTGTTGATGTTTTGATTATGATCTCTTAGTTCTAAGGACCTGGGATCCTTGATGGTGAACTTTTAAATATTGATCTTAAGGCTATTTTGATGGCACTTATAACATGAAGCTTGATTCAAACAAAAAAAATGATGCACACAACACTCACTTCAATCAATAGTCCTAGTAGTTAAACACTAAGTGTATGTTCCAGAATGTTTTAACAAGTCTTGCACAGGAAGAGATTCCAAATAATCTACCTAAGGTTAATTTGGTTATACATGGCTAAAAAAGGTGGCTTTTAATTAACCAGGTTCTAGTAAGGATTTCATTCAGAAAGACTTGAGTCTATCCACAATTACAAAGGCCTCCCACATGCATAAAAACATGATGTTACACAATCCTAAAAGGACTACTAGAGGATGGATTATTCTCAAGTTTTTCTATCATTCACCCCATTAAGGATAAATGCATTTTGTTTTATAGTGGGTTGGATTATTGTGGTGAAAGAAATTGTATCCCACTTTGGGTTGTCCCTCTCACCAGCCTCGCTAAGGCATGTTCTCAGGACCAAGCCCTCTAAAGTTATAATTTAACTAGAATGCTCATGAAAGAAATGAAATTGAAATGAGAAGTAGGTATAGGAGTTTGATTACCCTTCTCGAAGAGTAAGAGCATATCCTTATTACTTACTCACTTCCAAACACATTTAACAAGATTTTTTTTCAAGCCTTTTAATCTAGGAAATTTGAGCATGTTTGGCATTTTGATTCACTATGAAAGTGAAGAGCATAGGCCTAATGCTTTTATCCACGAACAAAGAGACTTAATATTTAGTATTTTTTCTTTACTTGATTCCTTTCTATTGAAAAAATTGGCATGGTTCGCATTCTGATTCACTATGAAAGTGAAGAGCATAGGCCTAATACCAACTTTATCAAACAAGTGAGCCTTTCTACTTAAGCTAGATTTTGAACTTTGAATGCCATAATTTAAAAAAATAATAAAAGGGAGAAGGCTTACCTCATTCAAATCTAGTAAAGGCTAGGCACATTTTTGAGTGTTTTCTTTGCATTTTACTTTTTTTATACTCACCCAGTGGTGATCGTTCTAGCTCCTAAGCATCAACAACAACTTCCAAACACATTAGTCCAACAAAAATAATCCAATATGAAAATAAAATTGATATGGTTAGAAAAATCAAGGATGAGCATACAAATCAATTGAAATTGGAACAAGGGCACCATGATTATTTTTCTTCTTTTGACCTAGTCATAAAGATCCAATTTTTAGATATATTTCAGGCCTAAAATAGTAGAAATATAAAGAACTAACCCCAAGTATAAATCAATGAGATTTCAAAAAATATAATAATTTTAAAAAAATTCCTTTATTTGTGTCTTAAGGAACTGATTTATCAAAACATACTAGTTTTGCAAGATCTATTTATTTCAGTCATTATTTGTTATCAAAATTAAAAATATAAAGAATAAACCCTATTTATATTTTTGAGAGATTTCCAAAAAATGTAAAATTTTCAAATAAATTCACTGATTTGCATCCAAAATTATCTTTTTATGAAATATCATAAAAAATAATAAATTGTACAAAAATGATTAGAAAAATCTAAGTTTTGGACTGTAGCCTCTAGATTCAATCTCAAAATTGCAATATAAATTTCATCAAAAAATTCCAAGCCTTTTAGGAGATATGACTAAATCTTTGAAAACCCTACAGGTAACAATAAATCATCAAAGAGAACCTGCATGCAAATATAGGAGATAAATTTATCAAATTTTTAGCATTTTTGGGTTGTTCATTCATGTCAAGTTCACCAAAATATCATAGGTAAATTCTGCAAGACAAAGCAAGAGGAATAGTAGCACCAAATTATCTAAAAAATGTAAATAATCAACTACTAAGTACATAAAAGTCCTACAAACAACAGAATACGAAGTCTAAATGATCAAATAGAAATAAACAATTTTAAAGAAAACCATTCAACACTTTGAAGCTATTGTTGCTTCTCTTCTCCTTGTTGAGGTGTGACACTCAGTTGTGATTCTAGCAACACCTTGAATCAAAGATCTAAGAAATTATGAAACTCTGATAATAAATTGATATAAATTCGATACAAAATTCAGAGATGAAAATGTAAGCGATGAGGGTTCCTTATATAGATTTTCTAAAATTAATAGACGATTGAGATTGATTTGAGAAAAATAGATTAAATGGATGAGATAATTAAGAACTGAAAAAATCTGGGTAACTTTCCAAAATAAAACATTTAATTCCAATTTAACTCAAAAATGGGAGAGATAAAAGAGGAAATAAAGATGAGAGGATTTAGTTGATTTTTGAAAGACAAGAGTTTCTAAAATTGAATTTTGAGATAATAATTGAGTTTTGATTAAAAAATGACTTGATTTTCAGAAAATTGTTTTTCTCAATTTATGAGGATTTCAAATTTTTAGAAATTACAATTACCTCATATTTTTTATTTTTCATATTTTTAGAAGATTTAATTGAATTAAAAATTCAATTAAATTAGAAATATGGAATTAGAATGAAATTAATTAGAATTGATGTGAAATTAAATTAATTTAATTTGGAAGAATAATTAACTAATTTGAATAATTAAATTCAAATCATAGAAAATAGGAAATTGAATTTAATTAACTGATAAAGATCAATTAATTAAGGTAATTAAATAAATAAACTTAATTATTTAATTAATATTAGAGAGGTGATTTATTGATTAAAAGACTAGATTTTTAGAGGAAAATAAGATGATTAATTAATGATTAAATAACCATTAACTAATAGAAGAATAATTAGTGACTAAATGTGAACCCACAAGTGTGTCCATTTTTGGGTATCTACACATTGTTCTTTGAGGGATTTTATTTCTATCGAATAGATTTGGGACCCAAATTTTGATACATTTAATTATATACCTAAAAGATTCTCCAAATGAATCAAGTTAAGTATTCTTCCTACATAATATTAGAATCTTGGATCCCTATAAAAAAATAGGGAGGCTCTAATATCTCTTGTAGGTATAGTAGAGGATTTCTTTTTTGGGAAACTAGGAACAAAGGAAAAGATCCTAGTAGACCTAGACACAAATCTTTGTTTCCTATACAATCTTGAAATTATCATTGAAAAAGGTAAATGGAGTCTTAAGGTAGAAATTAATTTGGGTAGAAAACGGGTTATATGTATCCTAGGGAAAGGATACATTGCGAGTTGTTCAAAAAATTTAAAAGAAACAATAAAAAATAATCAAACAACCTCTAGAACTGACCCTAATGGAAAGAATAGAGAAATGCATCAAACAATTTAGAATTCTCCTAAAACTTCTGAAGTCGAGGAAGGGAAAATTGTGGAACCAGAAATCTAAGTCCTAGGATTAGAAGAGATTGGAGTGGCTAAACTAGTGGAGAAGGATCATGTATTAGGGAGGGAAGCTAATAACATCAAACTAATTAGGGTTGAGAGTTAAGAAGAACTAACACGTCTTGTGCTATAAATAAAGGCCCTTGGTAAAGAAATTGATAGGCAATTAACCTTTGTAGTTCCTAAAAACATAAACAAGAACAAAAAAAGATGAAAGTTCTAAGACAATAATGAACAAAGTAGAACCTTTTTTATTGGAACTCCCCCTCCTCCCCCAAATACACTTATGCTTAGAAGAGAATTCTTCCACAAAAAAAAGAAAACTTAGAGAAAATAAATTGAACTAAACAAGAAAACCTAAACATAAATGACAAAACAAAAGAATCCCAGAAGGATAAGGAAGAAGAAACTAAAACCCTAGAGGAAAACAATACCAACCTAGAACTAGAAGTGGTATGCAAATTCCTAGGGATATCCAAAATGCCACAATAAGAAGATGAAGCTATAATAAGGGAAATGTAAGAGATGATCAAGAAAATTCTATATTTAGATGAAATAAAAGAGATAAATAAGAATTTTTGTTTGGAGATGAGAATTTTTAGGAAGATGATGAAGGGCAGAAAGACAATAGCATCTTGGAAATATACCAAAATATGACAAAGAGAATTAAACCATATTGTGGAAAATAATGAGGTAAAAAGAAGGCTAGAAAGTTACTTTCAGATATAAGAATAAAAGATGGAGAGGTAGAGGATCAAGGTAATATTACTTAATTGTTAAAAGAAAGGAATGAAAATACCCTTCCCTAAGTGCCATGATGATCTTAACATGGAATGTTAGGAGTTATAATGCCCCTAAAAAATAGTGCTTGGTCAAACACATGATCTCAACTACAAAATAAAATATCATAATTATACAAGAAGCCAAATTGACCAATGAAGAAATAAACTCACTCCAAAAAAATATGGGATATGGGAAAATGATGAGTGTCCAATTAGAAAGGGCATCTAGTGAAATTGTACTTATATAGAAACTAGGTGGATTGTCCTTCAAAAAATTGGTTGATGGAAATAATTGGATAGGAGGGACAATGAGGATCCTAAGCTCAAAACTAAGGTTTAAGATAGTAAATGTGCATGGGCCAAACCCTAACACAAGAAAGAGGGAAATATGGGAGGAATTGGATAATTTATTTGTTAGAAATAGGGAATAATGAGAGAGGGGGGGGGGTTGAATCAGTATTCTACAAACTTTTACTTTTGCCCAATTATGGATATAACAGATTATCTTAATGCATGCATAACACAGTAAACTAAAGAACATGCATAGCAATAAAACAAATGAACTCATAACACATTATTTGTTCTCGAGGAAACCTTGCCCAAGGGAAAACCTCGGTGGGGATGGTACCCACAAAGATCCACTAATAAAAAGTATCTTGTTAAGGATGTTGACCCTGTTAGGAGCCTATTACATGCATACAGTGTGTCAGTCTTGATTAAGGGACTTTAGGCTTGGTTAGAAGCCTCAACCCTGCTAAGAGTTGGAAGTACAAAATGAGATTACTAGATGAGCCCACTACCCAAAAAAGTAATGTACAATAGTTACAGATTACAAAATAAGTCAAGGTACATAACCTTATGCTGCTTACAACTTCGCATCAATATCTCTTCGCTTTCTTTTTCACTATCGCTATTTCTCTTTCTTCTATGTGCATATGTAATTACAATTACATCATTACATCTCTTTATACAAGTTATTAACACTAATAAATCTTACAGTCAGCTTGTCATAAGCATTATACAAAATATATCTTTACTCAAGGGTTAACATCTAGGATGTCATCCCTTTATATTGTTAAGACATTATTTTGGTAAACAAAATAATCCCTTAACTCTTTACCAATTCTGTCTTCATACTTTGTCCCATCAACTAGACACTATCTTTAGTAAAATTGTCATAAATTTTTTCGTACATGTCGTACTGACTTTCACTATGAGGCAAGTCTTCTATAGTCACCATAGTATCTATGCTCAAGTGTGCAAGCAATGAGCTTACTCCAATTGTCATCGCTAATCAAAACTATCTCTGGCTATACTAGCAAAAATATTGTCTCATACTTAGACAACTTTAATTTGCGCTCTGTCATACTTGCTCTCTATCCTGTGTGATCTTCATGAAGATCGTATGTTTCCATAATGATAACATCTAAGCATCTAACCCAGCCAAATTTCCAACTATCTCCCCCTTTGTCATTGGTGGCAACATATGAGAAAATTGGCTAAGTCATAAGACTTCAAAAATCTCAAAATTGTGGCCATAACAAAAAATATGTATATACTATCCTTATAATGCCATATATCTTATCTATATACTCTACTCCCCCTAAGAGTATACATCCTTATCATATTTATCAATTTTTGCTATATATCTCCCCCCCTTTGACAACAATGACAAAAAAGGGTAAGGAGGGTGTCAAAACTGTGTTCAGACAAAAATGTTATACCTTGATTTAGTATTGCAAAGCCGGTAAGATTGCAACACAATCCGAAAAGTTTATCTTCATGGTTTCTATCTCTTTCTCCCATGCCTTATTAATGGAATATGCAATACTGAGTAGTGTGCACAATCCATAAGATGCAATTTCACAGGCTTAGAGGTTTGCAAAACTGAACTTCTAAAAAGATGTCTTTGATGAAAGACATTCTTCTAGTTGTCCTTCAACAATGCTAAATTAATAGAAATATGCTCTCTTAGAAGAGAGAATCTTTTCCACTTCTTGTCCTTGTTATCATGTAGAATCCTTATTTCATCATAAATCTTGCAAATTTTCTTCTCAATGTTGAGTATCTTCACATTGGGGCTGGAAAGAAGATTTAACTCTATTTGAATTTTTGCTTCTTTGATCTTAATCTTCTAAATTTTTTCTAATATAAGGTTCTCAAATTTTGTACACTGAATGTACAAAGTTTTACATTTGTTCAAGTTCCTTCTCAAGTCTTTAATACAGATATCAAGACTATTGATATCATTCTTGATATTCTGACTTATGTCCAGAAGTAGTTTGGCCTCATAGGCTTCTTGTGCCTTCACTTTAGCTATATCAGATAAGTTGGTAAACTCATCATCAAATGTATCCATTACTTTCTTTTCTCTTTCAAGTGGGTCTGCCTCTACAATCTGTGTAGTCACAATACTTTGTAACTTCTCAATTAACTCCTTTAGGGATCCTTCAAGGATTTTTACCTTCTTATTCTTCCCAATAATCTTATTCAAAGATGTGATCAATTCCATCTGATCATCATCATCTACTTATTTTCCCAAGCTTTCAAATTTAGATCCAATTTGAGTTTTCTTACTAGTCTCAGGTGTTAGACTGATTTCTTCTTGACTGGGGGCTGCTGCTTGCTTCTTTGTCTCCTTAGTCTCTTCAATTCTTATGTCTCTCTATTCTTCTCCTCTAGCACTGTCCTACTCTTCAAAAGCCGAATTGTCAAAAATGTTCTCAAGGTTCTTAAAAAGATTATCATCACTATCTAAAGTGATTTTGGTTCCTTCCACATTCATTGTCTCATCTTCAATGTTAACAGCTGGTGGAGAGGGAACTTTCAACTATTCTACTTCCTTCTCTTGCTTTGTTGGTTATGCTGCATCTGATTGATTTCCAACACTTTCTTTCATCACTTTAAGTATTACTTGTTCTATTTCCTTGTTGATTTCCTCATAGTTACCTCCCATAATTTGAATTGTTCTTTTCTTTGTTCTCAAATGGGTGTTCAGATCTTTCATGATCTTCTTGAAGTGTTCTTCATCCTTAACAACACATAGCTTCCTAACAAGATTTTCTCTGATTTTGATGTCTTCTTCTGTTGCCCTTTTCTTCCTGTTTACTAACTTTTCATATAAATCATCAGGTATTTTGCCTTGAATTGTGTCAAACTTCTTGTCAGTCAATATCATATGTCTCACAATTGCATTTTCAAGGTTCAATCTCTCTGAATAGTTGTAGAGATCATAGTACTTGTTCATCTTTGAAAAGTCTCCATCATGTATGATTTGTTCATTTACTTTTTCTATCTTTGGTTTCCAAGTTTTCTTCTTTACTGGTGTCTCTTCATCATCTTTTATTTCTGCAATCTTCCTTTGTACTAGTGGCACTAAAGTTTTCTATCTCTTGCCTGGTCCAGTAGCAATCTCTTTCACTCTTTTATCAGGTGTATAAGAGGATGATCTAGTGGACTTTCTAGCTTCTTGATCTTTCTAAGCTTCTTCCACTTTTACTTTGATCTGTATGTCTACTTGCTATACTGCAACTAATGATAGAGGTGGAATAGACAAAACTTCCTTTTTTTGTATGTCTCTAATTGCTGCTACTGTCTACTTAGCTATCAAAAATTCTTGTTCAGTCATCCCTGCATCCTTTAATATTTTCTTGATTGTACTTTCTACTCTCTTCTTAGACTATTTTTTTTCTAAGATAGTCTTTGTGGAGATAAAGTTTTCCTCAAAGGTTCCAAATCTGTTGCTATGAATGTCCAACTTACTTTTAAGCAATCTACTCACATACTCTTTTGTCTCTATTTCAAAAATTTCATAGCCAAGAGGGTCTATGAATTCTACTCTAGGCTCTACTGCTTCAATGAATGTAAAGTCAGTATCAACCATAAAGCATATCTCATTCTTATACTTCTCTACTAAAGACTGTGGGATCCTTGTTCTACTTGTCATCAAATTCTAAAATGTTTTGATTACCAATACTGCACTCTCATTTACTTTGTCAATAAGATGTCTTCTGTAAACTTTGTTAATCCTTTCCATTGTAGTTTTACCATCATTCCAATCATCACTAATAGTGTAAGGGAATCTTATTAACAAATGGAAAAATATATAAGTGATCAATGATGAGAATCTAAACTGAGAGTTCTTAGTCTTCTTAATCTTCTTCAAGTTTTCAAACAACTAAATTCTCAAAATTTCACACATGTCAACTTGAACTTTGTCAACACACATTAAGTAGGCTACATGTATCATTCTAGCTACCATGTCATCTTCTCTTGAGTTTGCACAAAACTTAGCAGTAAGGATCTTGCACAAATATCTAACATCATCTTGTTGTATCTTGCTAATTACTATCCCTCTACCATTGTAAGATGATTTTGTGTTGTCTATAATTATTTTTCTCATTCAAAGGTATGGCTCTAGTTTTAGATAGACCAGTTACCTCATGAATTAGGTCAGCTGTGATTTATACCACTCTGTCATCTAACCAAAACTTCCCATTGTGAATTCTGCTTAAGATTATCTTGGTGCATTCTTCATCATCAAACTCATATTGTAAAGAATACTTAATGATCTCATTATCTTTCAAATGTTCAAACCCTACTTTCAATGACATATCTTGATTATAAATCTTTTGATATTCTTCTGTAAAATCACTATCACTAAGAGTCTCAAGTTTGCATCCCAAATAGCTTCTAACATTTTCTAAGTGTAAAACTATGTTTGGTATGGATGATAAAGCTAACTTAGGGTATTCCTCCAAGGGTTCTACTGGTTCCCTTTTGATTTTAGGTCTATACTTATCTTTGACATTATGAATCAATGAAACATCCATGACTTCTACAAATTCTTTAACCGATTTATAGAACTGCTAAGTAAAAATACCTCGATTTCATGATTTAGGGCTTGCGTAGATTCGACATGAAAATCCTTCACCAAATCCTTGCAAAAATTCTTTCAATCACTTCTCTTTGATCTCCTTAGCACTTGTATTCTACTTAAAGATCAAATAATACCGATCATAACCTTTTATCTTTTCCATCTCATATAAATCTGACATCGCATTCAATTCCTTTGCCGCTTGTTTCTGCTTACTTGCAAAAGTTAAAACTTCTTGCGATCTCCCATAACACAATATTTTTCTATGCACTCTTAACCATAGCATCAATACATCATATACTCCCTTGCATTAACTGCGCAAGACTCAATTAATCATAGATCAACTTCTACACTATTCTAAATTCCTATCTACTATATTTTTCATGAATTAAGTACTTTGAGAAGGGTTAGGTAGAGATTCACTCTTACCATTTAATACTTCACCTTTCTAATTATCTTTAGTGTTGAATGCATCTCCTTGATCTATGGCTTTAAAAAACTTCACTTCTTCTAAATTACTACAACATCCTTTCTGACTATTACTTGTACTTTTATTTCTCCTTGTATGACTTCTAGGGTTAGGATTAGGATGAGAAACCATATTGTTCATTCTAAAAAACCTTGATGTATGTCTAATCTTGTTACATATCTAACAAACTATTCCATTGTTTCCATATCTTGGTCTAGACTGATTGATTTGTGATCTATAGTTTTTAGCAATGTGTCCAACTTTGTTGCATCTATAACATACTACTCCATTTATTCTATTCATATCTTTGGTAGGTCTTTTATATGCATGGTTAGTATTTCTAAACATTCAACTACTATTATTATTCTCAATAAATTTAGGTTTTCTACATTCCATAGCTCTATGTCCAAAACCATGACAATTATAACAATAACCATTAAGGGGTTTAAATTGCTTACCTGTGCAATCTTTCTTCATATGACCAAAAGTATTAAAAAAAAAGCATCTACCTTTAAATTATCTTTTTGTACCCTTAGGTGAATCCTCTTGCTTAGGTGGTTCTTCTTCTTTAGGTGCATCTTCAGATTTATCAAATTTATTAGACTTTTTTTCATCTATACTTTCAAATACTTTCAGATCTGGTTCCTTGCTTTCTTCATTTATTTTGAATGAGTTGAATCCAAGACCAGTTTTATCATAGAATGGTTTTTGATAAGACATTTGTTCATCAATCTTCTCACTAGTTGAATATAATCTTTCAAGTTGCTTCTTAGATTGAGTCAGTTCACCTTTCACAATTGTATTGTATTTCTCAAGTTCAGCATACTGCAAATTGACTTTTTTAAGTTCCGATGTCACTTTACCAAGTTTAGATTTTAGCTCTTCATTATCAAGCTTCAGATTTTCATTCTCAGATTTCAGATCTACTTCTTTCTTGCTATTTCCATCTTTCAGACTTAATTTCAGATTTTCTATCTTCAATTCATGTGTAAGGATCTCATTCTCTTTTTCTAGGTTTTCATCACAATCTTCAATTTGAATTTCAGATTCCTTTTCTAATTTCAGATCTTCCAACTTGTTCTTCAATTTCTCAATGAGATTATTTGCATCATCATATTTTACTTTCAGAGTGTCTCTTTCTTTAGTAAGCATATCAATCTTTTAAAGAGCTTCTTCAAGATTCTTTTGTAGCTGATCCATATCTATAGAGATCTTACTCAAGCTGCTAGGCTTTCCTTGAATGATTCTTTTCTGAGTAACTATGCTCGGATACCAATTGTTAGAAATAGGGAATACTGAGAGGGGGGGGGGGGTGAATCATTATTCTACAAACTTTTACTTTTGCCCAATTATGGATGTAACATATTATCTTAATGCATGCATAACACAGTAAACTAAATAACATGCATAGCAATAAAACAAATGAACTCATAACACATTATTTATTCTCGAGGAAACCCTGGCCAAGGGAAAAGCCCAGTGGGGATGGTACCCACAAAGATCCACTAATCAAAAGTATCCTGTTAAGGATGTTGACCCTATTAGGAGCCTATTACATGCATATAGTGTCTTAGTCTTGATTAAGGGATTTTAGGCCTGGTTAGAAGCCTCAACCCTTGTAAGAGTTGGTAGTACAAAATGAGATTACTAGATGAGCCCACTGCCCAAAAAAGTAAAGTACAAAAGTTACAGATTACAAAATAAGTCAAGGTACATAACCTTATACTACTTATAACTTCACATCAATATCTCTTCACTTGCTTTTTCACTATCGCTATTGCTCTTGCTTCTATGTGCATATGTAATTACAATTACATCATTACATCTCTTTATACAAGTTATTAACAATAATAACTCTTATAGTCAGCTTGTCATAAGCATTATAAAAAATATATCTTTACTCAAGGGTTAACATCTAGGATGTCATCCCTTTATATTGTTAAGACATTAGTTTGGTAAACAAAAAAATCCCTTAACTCTTTATCAATTCTGTCTTCATACTCTATCTTGTCGGCTAGACACTATCTTCAGTAAAACTATCATAACTTCTTCCGTACATTCCATACTGACTTGCACTCTGAGGTGAGTCTTCTATAGTCACCATAGTATCTATGTTTAAGTGCACAAGCACTGAACTTACTCCAATCATCATCGCTAATCAAAATTGTCTCTGGGTATATTGGCAAAAATACTATCTCATACTTAGACAATTTTTCTTTGCACTCTGTCATACTTGCTCTCTGTCCTGTGCGATCTTCATGTAGATCATATGTTGCCACAATGACAACATCTAAGTATCTAACTCAGCCAAATGGCCAACATTATTAGCCTCCTTCCCCTCCCCTCATATAATATTAGGAGGAGACTTCGATGCAATACTCCATCTTTCAAAAAATAGAGGTGTAACACATATAATAGGATAATTTCAAGTTTATTTCATGGATAGGGCTAGAAAAAGAAGCTTAATAGAAATTAAATTAAAAAAATGGGATGTTCACATGGAGTAATAGAAGGCTAAGTTTAAGCTATATTTCCAAAACTTTAGACAAGTTTTTATTCCAAGGGGACCTCTAAAATTTCCCCTTTGAATTCAAGGCCTCTATTTTACCTTGGTTAGGGTCAAATAAATTTTATTTACAATTTTTGATAATGAATAGAAAAAAACCAATATGATCCCCTTTCAAGTTTACAAATGTGTGGATGAAAGATAACATTTTTTTTAACTTGGTGGAAATCTAGTGGGGTGAAGACAATACCCAATCTCAACTTTTCTACATTGTAGCTAAGTTAAAATCATTTAAACAATGACTCTTAAAGTGGAATAGATAATTTTTTTTAAGGATATCTTTATAGAAAAGAAATAAATAGAAGAAAAACTAGAAACCCTAAATAAACAAGTAATATAGAATGGGATGAATCAAGGAAAATGCTTAAAAGAGAAAGAATCACCAATAAGATATGAGGATATTATAGCTAAAGAGGAAGTATTTTAGAGGAAAAAGTCAAGGGAGACATTTCTTGTAGAAGGAGACAAGAATTCCAATTTTTTCCACAATGTCACCAAACAAAGAAGAAATGTGGACAAAATCATCAAATTTAAAAAAGAGGATGGATCAATCATAGAAGACCCTAAAGAGATTTATAAATATGTAGTATCCTACATCTAAGAAATTCTTAAAAATTGGAAGGTTTCTAACTAGAGGATATAACAACACTTCCATGCTAACATTCCTAGGCTAGTAAAAGAAGAACAAATAGAATGTTGACAAGAAAGTTCTCTAGTGAAGAAATATTGGAGTCCTTAAAAAAATACATCTAGACAAAGCTATGGGCCTACATGGATTCATGGAAAGATTAATTCAAAAGTGATAGCATATTCTTGGAAAAAAATTAGTGGAATCCATATAATCAACAAGGAACTCTGAAAGATTTCTGAAAGAGATTAACAATATTTTTATAACCCTCATTCCTAATAAATAAAACACCGAGTCTAGATGAGTTCAAACCCATTTCCCTTTGTAATACAATATATAAGATTATAGTGAACACAATGGCTAAAAGACCAAAATTGGTCCTTCCACACTTCATATCAAAAGGACAAACATGTTTTGTCCTCAGTAGATCTATCTTAGATAAGGTAATCATTGGTTAGGAGACAATCATTTAATTCAGAATAATAAATCACCAAGCATGCTCATTAAGCTCAATATTAAAAAGGCATATGAAAAGGTTAAATGGAGATTCACATGTCAATACTTGGAGGCCTTAAGATTTTGCAAAAAATGGGTCAATTGGGTGTTCTATTGCATCTTGAGCTTGAAATTATCCAGTCTAATTCATGGTTCCACAAAATGATATTTTGAATTCTTAAGATGGTTAAGTCAAGGGGACCCCTTGTCTCCTTTCCTATTCATTATCGTCACAAAATTCAATAGGAGAGCATTCAAAAAAGCCTAGGAGGATGGATTGATTGAATGAATACAAATTACACATGCAATGCCTACCATTATACATCAATAATTTGTTGTTGATACAATGTTATTTGGAATAGGAAAGAAGAAAGAAGCTTTGTAATATAAATAATATTAAGACAATATGCCCTAACATCTGGGCAATTGATTAGACATGAGAATCTAAAAGCTTCATTCTCAATAAAACTAAGAAAAGAAGCAAAATATTTGAACATCTTGGGCTTTAAAGCGGGATAGTTTCTATGCATATACCTTGGTTTTCATTAAAAAAAAAACCTCCAATGATCAAAACTATTGGATCCACTGAAGGAAAAAATAGAAAAGTATCTCTTTTGCTACAAAGGAAGGTGGTTGTTCTAGGCTGGGAAATTTGTAATGATGAAATTGATTGTCTAAGCCCCAACCCATCTATTTATTTTCCTACATTAGACTCACAAAAGGAGTTGACACCGAATCAACATAGATAATGTGCAAATTCTATTGGCAAGGAGTCAAGGAAAAGAAAAACATGACAATAATCTCATGAATTGAAATTTGTAGACTCAAGGAGATGGGGGGATTTGGGCTCATAAATTAGTTATGGTAGAACAAGATACTAGGTTCCAAACTACTATGGAGGATGTATGGAGCTACACTTGAAGTGGGTTAGAAACCTTCAACACAAATATTTTGATAGAACAAATCCTAGTGGAATTTGTTGGACCCCTAACCCACCCAAGGGGTCCAAAGTTTGGAATTTTATATCAATTTGTAGATCATTCAGCATGGATAACCTATCTTGTAATATTCCAGATGGTGGGTCAACCCTATTTTGGGAAGAGGGGGTTCCCAACAATAGATAGCCTAATGGAATCATGAAGGATCAAAGATCATAGAAAACAAAGTTGAGTTCCAAATGTTAGGAACTATGTAGAGATAGATGAAAACCAACCATTAATTGATTTGAGATGGAAAAGTATGGAAGGATTTCTATTACTAGAAAACTATATTGCCAACTTAAAAAGATACTTAAGGGAAGGAGACTAGCTTTTAGACAAGGATAGGACAAACTAGTATGGGTGGGATAACAAATAGGTCATTATAGAAAAGAAGACATATATAATGTCATCATTTAAATAATGCAGCTTCCTATGACAAAGGTACCACAAGAATTCTATTGGAGAAAACAATGTATGTCCACAACATGATTGTTCATGTGGGTTGCACTACAAGGGAGAGTGATTAAATCATAATGATTTAGAAAATTGAGCTTCGAAGGCCCTTTAAGGTGTTGTTAGGATTAGGTAATACTGAGAGGGGGGGTGAATTAGTACTACAAAACATTAATTCCAACTTCAAACAATTATAAATAATCCAAAGTAATGCAGAAATAAAAAGAACATATAAGCATAACACATTATTCATGACACCATGATTTGTTCTCAAGGAAACCCTGGTTGAAGGGAAAACCTTGGTGGGGATGATACCCACAAATTTGCACTAAAATATAATGTCCCTGTTAGGAGATCTAGCCCAGTTAGGAGCTGATTATTAAATAGTACATTTCCTTGTTAGAGGATTACAAAGACCTTGTTAGGGGTATACAAAACACCTGGTTAAAGGTGGTGAACACATTGCTCTTACAATCAATACTGTCCCAAAATAGTTCTCAAAAGGGGGAACAATACAATCACTTATCTTGCTTAGATGGTTCCAGTTGTAGCTTGACCTCTTATTGATCTTGCATCTGATCTCTACTCTGATATTTGCAAACTTATCTAATCATCACATCACATCTTTTCCTTTCACAAAAACAATCTATATTTATAAAAAATTAGCCTTCCAGTTGGCTTCACAATTGTTATACAAAACACAATAGAAACTTGTACAAATGATTCACATGGAGTTGGAACTCTTATATCATAAAAGAGTTGGCACTATACTTTTTTTACTTGTCTTAGCACATTACCATATCCATTATGCTCTCCTTAATCTTCACAACTGTTCATGTACCTTGATATACTATTTTACTATCTTTGCATACCTTCCAAACACTGTATCTCATACACCAACTATCCAAAAATCATGTGATCTTAACTAAAGCATGTACATATCCTAAAATACCTCCAGTTAACTTCAAGTCATAATACCTTGTATTTATCCATCGCTATCCAAAACTGTGGCACTGTACCCTATTTTCTTGATTCTAGACTTAGTCATTTTCATGACTGTGAATTCAGTGGCACTCTCCACAACATGAAATCATACTATCATAAGTGTTTCCATGAATGAAAACCCTTAGATGATTTCCATTACTCCAAAACATCACATGCCAACAATCTCTCCCTTGGGCATTGATGGCAACACTTAGAAAAATGATGAAGTGTCACATAGCAACTCTCTTCTTCTCCTTCTTTTTTTTATTTTCTTCTCTTTACATATTTATTTCTCTTCCTCATTTTCCTTTTTCTTCCTCTCCCTTTGACATCAATGGAAAAGGTATTATCAAAATTTTAAAACTAAAGCACATGTGGTCTAGTGCTTACTTACCAGACTTAAGACATATTGGAAAGATGTTTACAAGGTCTTAATTTCCTCAATCCATGAACTTATCAGTAGCTTACTGACATGGATTAATCCATTCAGTGCATATAATGATGTCTTTTCTGCTTTAAGCTCAGTGAGAGTGGATACTATCATTGAACTTTCAACCTTTATCATCTCAGAGAGATGAGTCTCCAAATTTGAGACATTGGGAGTTAATAGGTTTCTTAGTGAACCAAACTTGTCTGCAACTCTCCCTTTCTCCATTTCTAGTGCACTTATTTTCTCCAGTAGCCTGGATGTTTCCTTGTTTATCTCTCTAATAGTTTGTGAAGAAGATTCACAATTGTCCATTATATTGTTAAGATTGGCCCTATCTTTGGCTATGGCCTCCTCAACATTCTCCAAATGTTTGCAGGGGTTTATGCAATAGCTGTATAGCTTCCTACCTTGTGCTACACAACTCTTAGCCTTGAGAGTGGTAGCCTTTAGAAAGCCTAAGTCCCATGAGATGGACATGTGAACTTCAATCAACTTCTTTTCCAAGAAGTTCTTTTCAGCCTTCTCTTTGGCTATTTTTAGCAATGAGTCAAAGTGACTGTCAAAGCTATCCAATATTATACCGAGATTCTCAGTTTCATCCTTGTCTTTTAGGATAATTAGAGAGGGGAATAGCTTGTTTACCGTGTCTATAGCCCTACCCATTATCTTGGCTCTCTTATCTCCTTTCTGAGATGATCTCTCCTTAGCTTTAGCAAAGGCCATGAATGAGAGTCTCATTAGTTCATCTTCATCCATGCTGTCCAAATTGAAACTTACTGGTTTGGCCCCACTTGCCAACAATAGAGATGAATCCATTCTAACTTTAGCAACCTCCTCTATTTTAGGTTTCTTTTCTTCTTGCTGTAATTCTTCTTCTGGTAATTTTTCTTTTGATTTGCCTTCTTCTATTTGTTCCTAATCTTCTACCTCCCTCGCATTGTCCATCTTGTCCATAAATGGATCATTTATGTCCTACAAAGTGTCAAGGCTAACAGGCACACTCGTGACAAAGAAGTCTAGTTGCAAGTTAACTTGAGCACTCTTATCTATCTCCTTTGAACTCTCTCCTAAACCCAAGGATATAGGTTTAGTAGACTCAGGGGGTGATACCTTTTTGGGCATGTCACACATTAGAATTTGATCTAATGCCTTTTGTGTATCTTCAATTACCTTATCATATTTTCTAGCCATAATATTGACTAGTTTGGTTTATTTTCTTAGTAGAGGTTTTAGTGCCTTTATGATCCTTTCTCTTTCCTGTATAGACACAACTGGAAACATATCATCAATAGTTCTATTTCTTATGTTTTCATCTTCAGAATCTGTTAACTATTTTTGGATTTCCAGTTTGCTGTACAGATCTTTGGGAACACTTGGTTCAATTTCCAACAAGTTCTTTTTGAAGATTAACAGATGCTCAATGAGAGTATCTTTAATGATTTCTTTCTCCTCAGGACTATATCTTTCATAATATCTATTTATTGATATCAGGTTTCCATCCATGATAACCCTTTTCTATAGTGCTTTCATATCTAGTTTCCACAAGGATTGTGAACTCTTTTGAACCATTTTCTCTTCCTCTTTTTCTATTGTCTTTTCTTCCTCTTTGCCTCTGCCTCTTTTCCTTTTGGATTGACCTACTTGACTATCCTAGATGATCTTCTAGGAACTACTGCAGTCTCATCTTCATATGTTTCTTCCTCTTGAGGGACTGATAAATCAATGATGCTATCAGAAGTACCTGTCTTCTTAGCTTTCAATGGAGTGGGTGAATTAGTGGAAAAACTAGAAGATGCCTCCATCTTGTTTTTGATGTCTATCAATTGTGATTTTGTAACACCCATAATTTTAGTGACATCTTCCACTATCTTGCTGACTTTCCTCTTTCTTGTTACTTTCTCTTGTTCTTCTCTGACTTTTTCATCTTTTTCTCTATATGTACCCCATCTTTCTTGAGTAGGGTCCTTTTTTGCTACTAATAAATGCTCTACTTGCATATTTAGTATTTTAGTACTTACTTCATATCCCATAGGATAACACCATTTGGTTCTAGGCTCAACTGCCTCAAAGCAGACACAATCAGTTTCAACCATGAAACATATGGTGTCCTCATACTTTTCTACTAGGTTTTCTAGAATTCTATATCTTTCTTTCATCTGTCTCTGCAAGATCATAATCATGCCAAACAATTCTCCATCAACCCAATCCTTTTTCTACCTTCTATAATATTATGAGATTTGTAGACCAGTGGGTTTATTGTCTTTCCATGCTCTAGGGTGCATTCCAAGAAAGTTGTGAATGATGTGAATGTACATGTGGACTAGTAATGACACAAACCTGAATGACTTAGATTTGTCCTTTTTTATAACTTTTATGTTTTCAATGAATTGTTGAGCTAATATTTCACATAGATTGTATTTCTTATTTTCTTTGACCATTCTGTATGCCATCATTATTACTCCGGCTAATAATGAGTTAAGTCTGGAACTGTAGAACAACTTGTAGTCAATTAGCATTGCTACCAATCTGACATCTTGTAGGTATATATCATTTACAATAATTTCCCTCTTGTCCCATTTAGAGTGTGTGAGGGTTTCAGCTTCTTTTCTTAGATTTTTCTCACTAACAAGTAGGGCTCCTTCTGTTAGAAAGTAAATTCTACCAAGATAGTTGAGAGGGGGGGGGGGGTGAATCAGTTATTAGATAATTATAACCTTTATCAACTTTAATAGATTTTAACCATATAAGAAATGTAACTAACAACCATAGAAAGATATTCATGCACAATAACACAATGACACAAGATATGTTGACTAGGGAACCTCTTGATCAAAGAGTAAACCCCGATGGGAATGATACCCACAAAAGATGCACTAATATGAATATTCTTTGTGAAAGGATGGACTTTGTTAGGAGTCTTATGAAATACATTCAGAACATATGAAGCCTTGTTAGGAGATTTTGAATCCATGCTAAAAGATTCTAACTCTATTAGGAGTTATGGAAGACAGAAGGACCCACTGCCCAAACAACTTCAATGGAAAGATCACTGAACACACTATCCAATTGATCTCTAGATTATTCAATAGAATAATATCAAAATATTACTGATCTCAACAATATGTTACCTCTTCTCTGACTGTGCCAAACCACACTCACTGCTACACTAGATCTCAATTTCAGATATCTATACCTTGTTGGAAACTACAATTGAAGCAATTGTTGTATTGTCATTGATGTCAAACCTTAACTGGTAAGACTATTTCTATTTAAGAAAGTACTATATCTATTTGATTTTTGCTAAGGGGAAAGGCAAGGTTGGTCACAATAGCACCTAAGGAAAGGTTGAGTTATCTTGATACTTCAATGAGTACTTAATTATGTGGCATAATGATAAGATAATGTATTGTTTATCTAAGTAAGAATGAAGACTAAACTGGTAGGCTTAACCGAGCAAAAGTAAAGAAATCTAGTTTAAGCTGAGTGATGTTAGTGTCGACCGAGCTAGTATATGCTGAGTAAATTTAGTGTTGACCAAACATCAGTTAATTGTCGAGGAAGATAGTATTATCCAAGGAAATATTTTTTGAGGTGATCGAGCTTTCTAATGAAGACCGAGGAGTTGAACATAGTATTGACTGAGCGTCAATATTTTACATTTGTGGGAGAATTCAGATTTCTAGCCGACATCGTTGAATTCTTGGATTATGTAAAATATGTTGACTTTATTTATTGATTGTATGAAAGCATTTAATGCATTGTAAAATGTTTTATTGTAAATCTATTAAGAGATTTGAGATATTTCTAGAAGGATAGCTGAAGAACATAAAGTAGGAAGGATTCGATAAATTTGACCTAACCCTAAGATCTACGAAGGAGATTAAGCAACAAAAGATGTATTGACCTAATAGAGGAAGTATTAAGGAAACCTAAGTTGAGGTTGAAGAGGAGAGGATGCTAGAAGTATTGTTGATGTTATTGACTGTCTAAGAAGAGAAGGCTAAAGGAGAAGTGTTGTGATTTCCTGAAGAGAGTTTCAAGTAGATCAATGATGGAGATGGTAAAGGTTCATATTCAGTAATCCAGCATATGTGTACGGAATTGGATCTGATATTTGCAAAGTGAGTTGTATGTTTTTGATGCAGGAGCATCCTGGGTGTAAGAGGAATCTTGCATCACCCAAAAATATTTTTGTTTTTGTATTCAATAAGGGCTATCTTATGCAAAGCTGCTATTTATGGAAACTTTCTATTTTTAGTAAGTTGGTCTTACAATCTCAGAATGTTCTAATTTTACATGCGGAGGTTCATCTCAGTCACATCAGCCTGCCAGCAAAGTTTCATGGCTAGATCATGTCTAGTTTTGAAGATATTAAAGATTTTCGGTATTAGCAGCAGGGTACAGAAACTTTGAACTCAGTTTTGAAGGCTTTAGAGGCCTCAAATGAGGTTAAAAATTTGGGTGATGGGCACTTGCATTGGTCAAGCTTGTAGAGCACTTCGTGGCATTTCCAAATTGGGGTTATAATAGTCAATCGGGTCATCTGGTGATGACTTGTGGTCTCCGGAAGTCGGGCCACCGAAAATGGCAGAAAATGATTTTCCTTCAAAATTTTTGTTCAGGTTTCAAAAGTTATTTTGAGCTGACTTTGATGTAATAAATTGAAAAATAAAATAATTCTAAGTTTGGTTGGCCCTTAGGGCTAAATTTCTGGAACCTTCTCGGGCGGTGGAAAATGCCTATATAAAGAAGGCCCGTAGTGTTGTCTAAGGCAGTTCTGGGTAGTAGATCTGGGTATTGATTCGAGGCTTTGTCCTACAGAATATTGTAAGGGAATGCCCACGTGGCTTTGCATATTGTAATTCTAAAAGTTTGTAATTCCACATTTGTGGAGATAATATGAAGACAATTTTCTATTCTTGCATATTGTTGTTGTTGTTTCTCTATTTCTGTTATGTGTTTGTGGTATTAAGGGGAGCACCCTTCATCAAGTGGTATCAGAGCAGGAGTTCCTGAGTGTGTAAATAGATCACCGACTGTGAGGTAGTTTGCACCATGATTGTGGTTAGGGTTTCAGCATGCATCATGAAAATGCCTCCACGAAGGGAATGTGGTGGAAGAGTTGGTGTTGTAACACCTGAGGTTAGAGCGCTCCAAAGACAAGTGCGAGCATTGGAAGAGGAGATTCACAGAGGAATGAATCTTACTGTCAGAGATGAAAGCAAGGATGAAGCTGAAGAAGAAGATCAAGAAGGAGAAGTCAAAGTTGTGAACCAGGAGGATGAAAGACTTTTTCAAGCCATTTCCAAGATCAAAAAAAGACCTAAGATTGAGGTTCCTGCATTTTCAAGAAATATTAACCCAGAAGAATTGATCGACTGGATCAATGAATGTGAAGAATATTTTGAGTATAAAGATATTGAGGATCCTGATAGGGTCAAATTTGTGAAGGCCAGACTGAAAGGTCATGTGAAGATCTAGTGGCAAGAGATTCAATTAGAGAAAAATAGAAGAGGGAAAGATAAAATCACAAGATGAGATCGGATGGTGGACAAATTGAAGTGATAGTTCATCCCTATTGATTATGAGCTTGACCTACTGAAGAAAATGCAAAGTTTGAAGCAAGTGGGATGATCTGTTCAGGAGTATATAGAGGAGTTCTATCGAATCCTCATCAGAATAGGCCATGCGGAAGTTGATAAGGAGAAAGTTGCTCATTACCTTAATGGGTTGAGGCCCAACATTCAAGAGGAGCTGAATCTAGTTCGAATGAATAGTATTGAAGAGGCATACAAGTTTTCCCTAAAAGTAGAGGAAAAGTTGAACAAGAAGTTTGAGAGTAGACAAAATGGAAGAGGTCGTAGTGGATGATCTAGTGGATGGTCATATGGAGGCCGAAATGAAGATTTGAAAAAGAAGGATGAGGCCAGTAGTAGTCAAAATTAGAGAGGAAACAATTCCAATCATTTCCAAGATTAGAACAATAGAGATTAGAGAGGAAGAGGAAGAGGACAAGGTTCAGGAAGAGGAGGCTTCCGTGGAACATGTTTTCACTATGGAGAAGAAGGTCATAGGGAATTTGAATATCCTCAACACCAAGGAAGGACAGATAGGAGAAATGAAGGCCAGGACAGAGTTGCACATGTAGATGAAGATGCTAGATCATCAAATTTTGAAGATGCTAAAAGAGGAGAAATGCTGATTAATAGAAGAGTCCTGCTGAGTGGTGAGAATGAACCTGAACAAAGGAGGAGCCTGTTTCGCACTAGATGCAAGTGTGAGGGTAAATGCTATGATGTGATTATTGATAGTGGAAGCACTGATAATTTGGTGTCAGAAGAGATGGTGACAAAGTTGAAGCTCAAGAGATAGAAACACCCACATCCATATCAGATTGCTTGGGTGCAGGATGACCACAAGGTCATGGTCAGTGAACAGTGCCTGGTAAAGGTCAAGATCGGCGGGTACCAAGATGAGGTACTATGTGATATCATATCTATGGATGCATGTCATATGTTGTTGGGTAGACCATGGTAGTTTGATAGATGTGTTGTACATGATGGTCATGCGAATACCTATTCCCTAACAAAGGATGGAGTGCAACATAAGTAAAGCCATTGAAGGAGACCGAAGAAAAGGTATGTGGTAATGCAAGAATAACTTTTGTTGATGGAAAAAAATTCCTAGATGGTATGAGGCATGAGCATGTGTGTTTTTCTTTAATCCCAAAAGCTGGTAAAGAGGAAGTAGAGGATGTACCTATAGAGGTTGTAGATTTGTTGAATGAGTTTTAGGATATTGTATCTGATAATGTACCTGATGGATTACCACCAGTAAGGAAGATCAGTCATCAGATGGATTTGATTCTAGGAGCCAGTTTGCCAAACAATGCAGCACACATAATGACACTAGTAGAAAGTGAAGAGTTGAATAGACAAGTACATGAGTTATTGCAGAAGGGGTTGATTCAAGAGAGTTTGAGTCCTTATGCTGTACCAGCATTATTAGCACCAAAAAAGTATAGAAAATGGAGGATGTGTACAGATTCCAGAGCAATAAACAAGATCACAATCAAGTATAGGTTTCCATTGCCATGAATGGATGATATTATGGATTGTTTGAGTGGAGCTGTGTATTTCTCAAAGATAGATTTGAAGAGTGGATATCACCAAATTCAGATTAGAGAAGGAGATGAATGGAAGATTGCCTTCAAGACAAAGGAAGGACTGTATGAGTAGTTAGTCATGCCTTTTGGGCTAACCAATGCACCGAGCACTTTCATGTGGCTCATGAATGAGGTTCTGAATTTTTTTTTGGGTAAGTTTGTCATTGTGTACCTAGCTGATATTTTGATCTTTAGTAAGAAATTGGAAGAGCATATGATGCATATTCATATGGTGTTTGAGAAGCTGAGAGATGAGAAATTGTTGATTAATTTGAAGAAGTGCAGTTTTGTGAAGAAAGAGTTAGTGTATTTGGGATTTGTAGTTTCAACAGAAGGTCTAAAAATAGACCCAGAGAAGGTACATGCTATCCTTGAATGGCCTATTCCAAGGAGTGCTACCAAGGTAAGATCTTTTCATGGTCTAGCTAGTTTCTACAGAAAGTTTATCAAAATTTTTAGCAGTATTTGTGGTCCTTTGACTAAAACAATGAGAGGGGATAAAAAAGAGTTCAAGTAGACTAATGGGGCAGTTTTGGGTATTGATTCAAGGCTTTGTCCTATAGAATATTGTAAGGGAATGCCCATGTGGCTTTGCATATTGTAATTCTGAAAGTTTGTAATTCCACATTTGTGGAGATAATAAGAAGCCAATTTTCTATTCTTGCATATTGTTGTTGTTGTTTCTCTATTTCTATTATGTGTTTGTGGTATTAAGGGGAGCACCCTTCATCAAGTGGTATCAAATAAGATTTTTAAACTGTTGAAACATAAAGTTATAGAACAACCTATTTTAGCACTTCCAGATTTTAATAAGGTGTTTCAAGTAGAGTGTGATGCTAGTGGTACTACAATAGGAGCTATTATGAGCCAAGAAGGCAAACCTGTTTCTTATTTCAGTGAGAAGTTAAATGATGCCAAGAGAAAATATTCTATTTATGATTAGGAATTTTATGCTATAGTTTAGGCATTGAAAAAGTGGAGACACTATTTGCTTCCTAAGGAGTTTGTTTTGTATATTGATCATCAAGCTTTGCAATATTTGAATAGTCAAGGAAAGTTGAATTAAAGGCATTTGAAATGGGTTGAATTTTTGTAGAGTTATACAATAATTATGTCAATAGGAGCACTGGTAAATCACCATTCTAGATTGTATATGGGAGTAGTCCTAGAAATGCATCAGAATTGAGAAAGATAGATAAAGGAGAAATAAGTAGTGCTGAAGCTAAGGATTTTGCAGAACATTTGAAGAACATCCATGAGGAGGTGAGGAAGCATATTACCAAGATGAATGTGTAGTATAAGGCTAAGGCAGATGAGAAAAGGAGGTATAAGGAATTTTAGGTTGGAGATGAAGTCATGGTTCATTTGCGGAAGGAGCGATTTTCAGTTGGTACATGTAACAAGTTGAAAGTGAAGAAGTTTGGGCCATCTAAGATACTGAAGAAGCATGATTTAGGAAATGAATATGAGGTAGAATTGCCTACTGAGCTGAATATTTCACTAGTGTTTAACATTTTAGATTTGACAGAGTATCATGAAGGAGGTGTTGAAGATGAGGTTATAGCAGCACAGTGGAGTATTCTAGCAACCAGTCCAGATATCAAAGAGATTGAAGACATACTGGATAGTTGTGTTGGTAGAAGCACAAGGAACAAGACATATGAAGAGTATTTGGTCAAATGGAAAGGATGACCTATTGAAGATTCATCATGGCTAACAAAGGAGGAGGTTAATCGTCTTGGTTTTCCTCTGCACACCTGAGTCATGATGGGGCCACTTCTCAAATTACCCTAGGTGTCTGATGTAGGAGCATCTTGGGTGTAAGAGCAATCTTGCATCATCCAAAAATATTTCTATTTTTGTATTCAATAGGGGCTTTCTTGTGCAGAGCTGCTATTTATGGAAACTTTCTATTTTTAGTAAGTTGGTCTTACGATCTCAGAATGTTTTGATTTTACATGTGGAGGTTCATCTCAGTCACATTAGCCTACCAGCAAAGTTTCATGGCTAGATCAGGTCTAGTTTTGAAGATATTGAAGATTTTCAGTATTGGCAGTAGGGTACAAAAACTTTGAACTTAGTTCTGAAGGCTTTAGAGGCCTTGAATGAGGTCAAAAATTTGGGTCACAGGTGCTTGCATTAATCGAGCCTGTAGAGCCCTTTGTGGCATTTCTAAAATGAGGTTATAATAGTCAATCGGGTCAACTGGTGATGACTTATGGTCTTCAAAAGTCGGGCCACCTAAAATGGCAGAAAATAATTTTCCTTCAAAATTTTTGTTCGGGTTTCAAAAGTTATTTTGAGCCAACTTTGATGTAATAAATTGAAAAATAAAATAATTCTAAGTTTGATCAACCCTTAGGGCTAAATTTTTGGAACCTTCTCGAGTGGTGGAAAATGCCTATATAAAGAAGGCCCGTAGTGTTGTCTAGGGCAGTTCTAGGTAGTAGATCTAGGTATTGATTCAAGGCTTTGTCCTACAGAATATTGTAAGGGAATGCCCATGTGGCTTTGCATATTGTAATTCTGAAAGTTTGTAATTTCACATTTGTGGAGATAATAAGAAGCCAATTTTTTGTTCTTGCATATTGTTGTTGTTGTTTCTTTGTTTTTGTTATGTTTTTGTGGTATTAAGGGGAGCACCCTTCATCAATTTTTCAGATCAATACTACTGCTACTTTCTAACCATTGTATCAGTCAAAATCCTTTTAATAGAGGTTGACTTAATAGTCATAGGTATAAATCCTTTGAACAAGGTTGCATTCTAATGGAGTGTATGTAACTCCTATAACAAGGCACACTTTTAACAGAGTGGTTTAAATCCTTTAACTGGGTCACACCTGACAGTGTGTTTGTAACCTTTGATAGGGTTGGATTTTCATCGAGCTCACTTCAGAAGAGTGAACATAATAGTAACATGTTACAAAGTGGTTTTTTCCAAATTGGGTTTCCACTATAAATCTTGGTGTTGATACTTGTGTGAATGTTTTGGTTTGAATATTTCTATGTTTTACAAGTTAGATGCTATTGGATAAGTAGACTGCATTGTTATATGTTTCTATTATGCAATTAGTAATGACCAAGTAGCTGTTGGTTATTAGATCTGATTTGTTGAAGAGTTTTAAAGTTTGTTTTATACATTTGGACCTAAGAACAACTGAGTCACCCCCCCTCTCTATTGTTCTAAATCATATTAAAAATTGGTGTCAGAGCTATTGGTGCTTACAGAGAACAAGTTTGAAGTTACTTGAAGAAAATGATCAGGATGTAGAAGAAGGAGGTACCAAAGATGAATAAGGAGAACTTCCCTACATGGCAAAGCTTGATGAAGCTGCATCTGGCCAGTATTGGTGATTCTGTAAAGTATTATGTTGAGCATGATTATGTCACACCTATTGCACCTCTGACTGCTGAGGAAATGAAAGCTAAACAAGAGCACAACCAAACAATGTTGGAGACTGTGTCTACCCTAAGTTATCTAGAATTTGAAGACATCAAAGACTACAGTAATGCAAAGCAAATATGGGACACCCTTGCAAACATTTATGGTAGTGACATAAATGTATTAAGAGCAAAAATTGAGAGCCTAAGAGGTAAATTTGATGAAATGAGAATGCAAGAAGGTGAGAATATTACATAATATTGTGGTAGAATAAAAGAAGATGTAAATGCTATTAGAGGAGAAAATGGAACTATTTATGATGAAACTATAATAGGAAAAGTATTGAGAAGTCTACGTCCTATCTATGCCATCAAAATTTTACCAATTCAAGAATCTAGATGTAACCCTAACAATGCTCTTTTGGAAAGTTTGGTTTGTAAGCTTACTGCTTTTGAACTTTCTAACTATGATAACTTCACTGTTGGTAATGTTGAATCTTCTTTTAAGTCACAAATGGTTCTGAGTAAGTCAAAGAAGGAAAAATAAAGATGCATCAATGAAAGTGAAAGTGAAACATTTGATGAAGAACTTGAGGATCTAGAAGCTCTTATGGCTAGAAGAATGAAATGGGGAAAAGGAAAGTACAAAGGTAAACTCCCTATTATATGTTTTTCATGTAATAAATTTGATCATATAGCTGCTAGATGTCCTGACATGGATGATAAGGATGAAGAAAGAGACAAGAAGCATAAAGACAAAAGAGAAGATAGAGGTTACCAAGGATACAAGGACTACAAAGGAAAAGGTAAGAAATCCTGCTATATTGCTGAAGAAGAGACTGACACTGATAGTGATGATTTTGAAATTGAGGTTGTCTATGTTGTAATGAAAGATGAATCTGATGAGGATGAGAAAACTGCATTGATATCTTATGTGAACAAAAATGATAAATGGATTATTGACAATGGTTGTTCACATCATATGACTGGTGACAAGAGTAAGTTTGATACCTTAAATCATTATAAAGGTAGAAGTGTGAAATTTTGTAATGATGCACCATGTCCTGTTAGAGGAAAAGGATTGATTAAGCTAACTGATAATACCACTTGTGAAAATTCTTATTGGGTTGAGGGTCTTAACTATAATTTGCTGAGTGTTGCACAACTTAATAGCACTAGCTACTGAGTGGAATTTCATCACAGAAAGGCCAAAATATTTGAAGCCACTGGTGAACTAATTGGAAGTGGAGAACAAACAAAAGGTAATTTGTTCTATCTAGACCTATTTGAAGAAACATGTATGATTGCACAACTTGATGATATTTGGTTATGACATAAGTAGCTATGTCATGTTAACTTTGATAATCTAGTAGAAATTAGTAAGAAAAAAAAAGTGAGAGGTCTAACTAGATTGAAGAAACCAGAGAATGTAATGTGCAAAGAATGTCAGTTGGGTAAGATGACAAAGTCTAGTTTCAAGAGAAAAAATTTTACTTCTGAGAATACCTTATATTTGGTTCATACTGACCTTTGTGGACCGATGGGTGTAAAAAGCTATTGTGGTGCTAGCTATTTTATCTTGTTTGTTGATGATTATACCAGAATGATGCATGTAATGTTCTTAAAGGAAAAATATAATGCTTTTCAAATTTTTAAGTGGTATGTGGCTAAGGTTGAAAAGGAGACAGGTAGGAACCTGAAGTGTCTGAGATCTAACCGAGGTGGAGAGTTTATATCCAATGAATTTAATCTATTTTGCAATGATAGAGGGCTCAAAAGAAAGATGTTTGCACCTAGAACTCCTCCACAGAATGATATAGTAGAGAGAAGGAAAAAATCTATCTTGGACCATGCAAGGACATTAATGATTGAAAAGAATGTTGCACAAAAGTATTAGAAAGAAGCTGTAAGTACAACTGTTTATACTCTTAACCGAGTATAGATAAAAAAAGGTACAAATCTGACACCTTATGAGTTGTGGCATGGGTATGCACCTAATGTAAAGTACTTAGAATTTTTAGAAGTAAATGCTACATATTAAAGGATAGCAGAAATGTAAAATTTGATGCTAAAAGTGATGAGGGTATATTCCTAGGCTATTCCACAAAAATTAAAGCTTATAAGTGTTTGAACTCTAACACTAACAAAATTGTGGAAAGTGTGAATGTCAAAGTTGATGAGTATGCAGAGAAAAATGAAGGTGATAGTAAAATAGAACCTAAAGATTACAGATCTTTTGTGTATATAAAGGAAGGAGAGGCAAGTGAGAGACTTGCACTTGATGCTGAGTCTCGGGTAAGCAATGCCTAGCATCAGGGAAAAAATGCTAAGAGAGAAGAAGAACATGCTGAGCAACATGAAGAAGCTGTCGAGTATCAGGGAGAGGTTGCTGAGAATTCAGAAGCTGAATTTGACAATCTTGTTAGTGAATTTGATAAGTAAAATGAAAGGAGAGCAGAACCTGTTATAGCATAATATGTAAGGAAACATCACAAGCTTGATCAGATTATTGGAGACAAAGATACTGGAATTCTAATCAAAAGCCAGACAAGAGATCCAATATGTTTGCTATGTGAATTTGAGCCAAAGACAACAAAGGAGGCATTAGAAAATGAAGATTAGATAGAAGTAATGAATGAAGAGATAGACTAGATAGAGATGAATGATACCTAGACTCTGGTGCCGAGACCAAAAAATAAGAATGTCATTGGGACAAAGTGGGTATTTCATAATAAGCTAAATGAGCATGGTCATATCAAAAGAAAAAAAGCTAGGTTGGTATGCAAAGGCTACGCACAAGAAGAAGGAATCGATTATGGGGAGACATTTTCCCTTGTAGCTAGATTGGAAGGAGTAAGAACTCTTCTTGCATATGCTACCTGTAAAGATTTCAAGGTATACCAAATGGATGTTAAGTCTACATTTTTAAATGGTATATTAGAAGAAGAAGTGTATATTGAATAGCCAGAAGGATTTGTTGATCCAAACAAAAGACACATGGTTTGCAAACTGAATAAAGCACTATATGGACTAAAGCAAGCTCCCAGAGCATGGTATGAGAGACTATGGAACTACCTAATATAGATTAGATTCTCAAGGACAAATGACACAAGTAATCTATACATGAAAGATGAAGAAGGTAAAGGAATCTTGTTAGCTAAGATCTTTGTAGATGATATTATATTTGGTGGACAAGATGCCTAGTGTAAGAAATTTTCAAATGAAATGCAAACTGAATTTGAAATGAGTATGTTTGGTGAGATCAAATTTTTTGTTGGTTTACAAGTATATCAGATGGAGAAAGGAATTTTTATCACCCTATCTAAATATGTTCATGAGATACTGAAAACCTTTGGTATGGAAGATTCAAGGCTAGTAAGGACTCCCATGGCTACTGGACAAAAGTTGTCTAAAAATGATGATGCTGTAGAAGTAAACTAGACTTTGTATAGATCTATCATTGGAAAGCTATAATATGTTGTACATAGTAGACTAGATATTGCATTAGCTATTGGGATTGTGGCAAGATTCTCTGCCAATCCTAAGGAAACTCACATGATGACTGTCAAAAGAATAATGAGATATTTGAAGGGGACTACTGACTATGGTTTATACTACAACAAGCATGAGAAGTTTGAACTGAAAGTTTATAAAGATGCTAATTGGGTAGGAAATGTAGATGATAAAAATAGTACTAGTGGTGGAGCTTTCTTTCTTGGATAGAGATTAGTTTCCTGGACATGTAAGAAACAAAATTGCATTTCCCAATCTACTGCTGAAGCCGAGTATGTGGCTACAATTGTGAACTATTCAAATTTGATATGGATAAAGAAATTATTGGTAGGCATGAAAGAAGAAATCACTGAACCAGTTGTCATTTTATGTGACAACACAAGTGCTATCAACATCTCTAAGAATCTAGTGATGCACACAAAGACCAAACACATTGCCATCAAATATCATTACTTGAGAGAACTAGTACAAGATAAAGAGGTTTGAATGGAATATGTGAATACAGAGGAACAACTAGTATACATATTCACTAAGGCTTTACCTAAAGAAGCTCATGAATATCTGAGAAGTCAATTAGGGGTCCTTCCCCTAACTGAGGCTACCTAGTCAAGCTAGGAGCACTACATCAAATGTGCTGAAAAGAGTATCTAACAAGTTGATGCAGAGATAGGTCACACTTTAGGAGCAGCCTAGAGTTGTGAAAAGTATAGCAAAGACAAGAATCAGTCATAAGCAAAGATGACAGAGGGAGACATATTGTTACTGAACTAACAAGATGATATCTACATCTGCAGGATGTATGTTTTAGTTATTGCTTTGGCATTTTTGTCAAAGAGTGAGATGATCACAAATGAATACACAGAATGAAATTTTCATGGAAGATCAAGTAAGAGGGAGACATTCAATGGATGGTCATACAAGCATGGCTAATTAATTCTGTATTAGAATGAAGCTAAGGGTATTATAAATATTTTTGATGGACAGATAAGTTTCAGATTGGTTGGTCACTAGTATATTTGAGACCTTTTTCCGATGACTGAGTGTCTAAATTTGGATAGTAAACTATCAATTAAGCAACACCACCTAGCATTGTAGTTTTGTAGTTAGAAAAACTGATGGTTCTATCAGGAATCATAATTACAACAACCCTGGCCATCGCTAAAAGAGGGTGCCAACACAACAAGAATGTTGTAGGACATATTCATGGCTGTTGCAATTAGGATGTCTACCTGTCGCAACAAATAAAAAATGATGGTGACCTATAAGAAGATTTCGAAGGGTTGCCATCATTCATAACATGTTCACTGACAGAAATGATTTTAATGTGACAAATTTTCATCGAAAGTTTAAAATGCATATCTATCATTTGTGGTTTGTAATGACAACTATACTATACGTGCAGCGGACATGCGTCAGATAGTTATGACAATTATTCATCATTTATGGTTGTTTTCTGATAGTGATGTGTTTAATGTGACAAATGGATGTCAGATGTTTACAATGGGAAACTGTCGCTATTTTAAAGCCATCGTAGTTATGACAACAATGAGTTTTTTTAAAAAAATATATAGATTTGTCAATCGAGTTGGTATCGATTCAGAATGCTATTCTTGCAGATCTGGTTCCTGCTCTTGATTTGGTTATGGATCATTTAGAGATAACTTTGCAGTAGATTCTATAGTGGCTCATGGATTATTGTGTCGAGTCTAGAGACCTAGATTTGGAATGGATCCTATCAAATCAAGACTTGTGATAGTGACTGCTCCAACATAATTCAGAAATAACTTTGTAGTAGATTTAGTACTGGCTCATGGATTATTGAGTTGAGTCTAGAGACTTGGATTTGGAATGGATCCTACCAAATCAAGACTTGTGACAACGACTGCTCCAACACAAGAAGCTAGTGTGGCGATCAGAGATGCATTCTTCCTAATGTGTTCATGGGATATATGCGGACCTGATTACATTTGGATCTAATTCAAGTGACTTCTTGACTTCTTTGGTCCAAATTTGATGTGCGGGTTTGCGGTGCAGTTGATATATATTTTTTGTACATGGATTGAGATCTTAAATTATTGAGCTTCTCTTTGTTTTGAGAATAGTTTAACATTCTCTACTTAACAGAGCCAACCACATGAAGGTGGAAGCTCATTTGACCCCTCCTAGGAGCCTCTTATGACCCTTTACGACATTTTAAGATCTCTAAGATGTATTCTTAGGGATCGTAAATGGTCGTAAAGGGTCATAAGGGGTCCTGGGACACAACAGCTGAGAAACATAAATGTAGGCATCATGGTCACAATTTTTTGGAAATACAACATAATTGAGTGGTATACTTAGACGATGCAACATAACTACTCCTCTAGTTCCATGTCTACATTGTGTAAACAAAACCCAAAGATGAAGAATAAATTTAGAGAGTGCAGGAGGAGAGCGATAATGCCAAAATAATATAGGGACTTGTATTACTTTGGTCATTCTCGCTCTCCTCTTGTGATCTCTAAATTTATTTTTTATTTATGGATTAGTGTAAACTTGGAACTAGAGGAGTGATATATAGTTGTGTTGCATCATTTGGATATACCATTCAATTATGTTGTGTCTCCAAAAAATTGTGATTATGATGCCTACATTTATGTTTGTCAACTGTTATGATATCTACATTTATGTTTGTCATTTTTTGTGTTTATGCACATGTTCTTTATGTGTATCTTCTAGAAATTCTAAAAAAAAATTTAGTATCTACAATAGCCGTTTGTTAACCACATTTACGCATATGGTCCCAACAAAGTAGTGCACAAACTACACAAAGAAGACATTGCAGAAATATGATTTCTACTTTCACCATTGGAGCAATCTTGGTAGCACTAGTTGCCTCTCGCGCCTTGCACAAGTTGCACTCATTTCCTACATCAGGTATAGATGTAGATGGGGTAAGTGTAAATGTGATTTGATCGACCCACCAAAAGTATTGACATCTAGTATTTCCTTGACAATACCAAATGTACATCAGTTCTTCATAAAATGATTAGTTGTCACATTATTTTAAAACATAAAATATAATTACATATCTATTTCTATTTGGGTAAACCCAAAATTGACACCCAGGATTACTTTTTGTGCGTGACATCTTCAACATGCATGGGCCAACACCACATTGACACATAGGCACATTGACCGAAGTCATCGCCACTATTTTGACAAATATTGCATTGTAATTATTTTGTTCATTCATACTAATTATAATTACAATTAAAAGAAACATACTAATGTAGACTTGCACATTTTTTGGCTAAGTCGAAGTCTTTGGTTTAAATCACTAGACATTCAAAACAAAATGACAAACTAAAGACAACCATGCAATTGTAAAGAAAGGTAATTTGCTTAATCACATCACTAATTTTTGCATGTCTAAATACTAGTGTCTTTCAAGTGATTTGATTCTTGTCATGCCCACTACAAATGAGAATAGTCTTAACTAGTGAGGTTGTCTAAGCATATAGAGACTAAATACACTCTTTTAGAATGAAATTTCTCTTAACAAAAGATCAAAGATATATAAGTAGGACATATAAAACAAGGTGAATAAGAGTAGTACATATAAAAAAATTGTTAGAACATGCCAAACATCTGGGATAATTGTACATTTCATTCATGTCATTGATATTCTTCTTCATCCATCTCATCATCAAGATCATCATCGTCGATGATATCATCACCACCATTATTGTCATCATCGTCATCATCACCATCAACATCATCATCATCCTCATCCTCATCATCATCCTCATCATCATCCTCATCCTCATCCTCATCCTCATCATCATCAGTAGCAGCATCATCCTCATCAGTAGTAACATCGGTAGCAGCATCATCGTCATTAGTAGAAGCATCATCATCACCTTCTTCTTCATATTCTTCTTTGACTAGATCTTGATCATGATCTGGTTCTACATCATCTTCCACTTCTTCATCTTCCTCGGTATCTTCTTCCATCACATTATACTTTATTAGTATTCCTCTTGGATCATGTCTAACAACAAATGACCAACCTGGTTTATGTGGAACCTTTGAGTAAAATACCTGCTCACATTGGCTTGGAAGAACATACGACTCTTCTCCAACTGGCTCAAACAACCTTGTATTAATCATTGGAAATCCATTGTCATGTTCAATAATAGTTCTATTAGGATCATTTTTATTGAGTCATAGTCTATACCATTTCACAATGAAGAGAACTAATTTGAAGGAATTGAAGTCACAGTCAAGTATATTAACCAAAATACCATAGTATCGATTTTGTGACTCTCGAGGATGTAAGTCATTTCTAGATGAAATATTAGTCACCTGAAACACTGCACTTATTACAAAATCACAAGTTCTCTTCGTGTCATCCAACTTTTTGATGTGAAATTTATAACCATTGCAAAACATAGCCTTGTGGTGTTTCACCTACAATAATGTCAAAGATGTATAAATTATTGCATCACGAGTTGAAAAATATACGATTGATTAATTAACAAATTTATAAGTACCTGGTGATCTCTTAAACCATATGCTAAATCTATTTCCTTTTGTGTAACATTGGGATCTCCTTTACGATGAGCTTGTATAACCAATGAAGACACATATTTCCATGTTAATCTATGACCATCATGTTGACATTGTTCAATCCATGCCGTCATCCAATTTGATTGTTTGTAATAAAAAAATGTATTACATCCCACTCTTTAGCACCTGTAAAAAAGTAAATAGATGACTTACAACAGATTTATTTTAAAGGTTAAGAATTAATTTACTACAATAACATCTCATAATTTATTACCTTTCAGTTTCCTAAATCTACCGTTGCCCACCAAGTACTCCCCTTGAAATTTTTTAATTGAGTCGAGATCCCAAATGCAATCTATATGGGTCTTTCCTGCAAGATTAGGAAGATATTGAGTAACGTACACCATCATCTGGTATACCATATATCCCTCAACCATAGAACCCTTGGGATGTGCTCTTTTTCATACCAAACCCTTCAAAAATTTCAAGTGTCTTTCAACCATCCACATTGACCTAGCATGTATAGGTCCACACAATTCAATCTCCTCAACTTGGTGTATGAGGTAGTGTTCTTGTGCATTCAAAAAATCTGGAGGTAAACACTTTTGCATTTCACACATTAATCGGAAAATTCTTTTCTTCCAATATTTTATATCTTCTTTATGAATTTTTTTAGATGACAACCACCTACAAGGGATTCAAGACATAAATATATAAATACAAGACTTTACAATATATTACTTGTTTGATATATTGAACAAATATCACTGCTTACCTCATGTATTTTCCAAGATCATATATCACTTGTTTGATATTATTGTCGAAGTTCTCTGGGAGAGATAGGGGTAGAAAATACTGCAACAATTGTCAACTGATCATTTTATATAATGAAAATTGAATGCAATTACACAAATATATTGTAAATACAAAAGACTATGACTTACCTTGATGAAGGTATGCCAATCATGTGTTTTCATTCCTAACCCAAAATCATTTTTCTTTGATATGAGATTGCTTATATCCGCAGAAAATCCTGTAGGAAATTAAATTTTTTGGATCACTTCTTTTATGGCATTACTTTGTTGCTCTGTTAATAACCAAGGAAGAGCACTTGCATTAATCCAGTCTCCATTTCTATTTGATTCAATGATATTTTTCATTGCATGATTGGAATCATGAATGTCACTACAAATTTTGCCAAGTTTTTCTTTGTCACGCCTTGTGTCCAATATTTTCCACAACATCTCTAATACATTCTTTCCAATATGCATAGTATCAAAAAAATGCACAATTTGTAGATGCTCATAGTAGGGAAGCCTACTAAATTCTCTGGAATAACATTTTAGTCCCTTTGGAAGCTGGTTGGTGATGTCTTCATGACCTTCAAGATTATCAACTACATAATTAACCAACAAAACACAATCAAAATATATAATTTTCAAACATCGACCATTACGTGGAACAATATTACCTTGAATTCTATTATATTCCAACTGCCATAGGTGATGTGTCATTCTTTGGGGCTTTGATGTAGTCTCTTCTTTCCCATTGAAAATATGACTTTCTGCACTTCGATACTTATGATTTCTGGGGAGGAACTGCCTATACTCATCAAACACCTATTTTCTTGAACTTTTAGAATGACCAGATTTCATCTTTAGACCACACATTGGACATGCAAATTTTCCCTTTGTTTGAAGACCTACAAGATAACGATAAAATTGAATTAAATATGTATATTTTTAAAATTTGAATTATCCCGTACAACTAGAATTCACCATAACATACCACAGAAATGTGTCAACCCTAGAGCATCATGAATTTTCCACACAAGCATTGCATGGAATTGAAATTATCTTTGTCCAATTGGTCGAGAGATGTCATACATAGGGAAACCATTCCATAACACCAACAAATCATCGATAAGAGGTGCAATATATACATTCATATCTTTCACTTGGTACTTACCTAGTTGAATTAACAACAACATCAAATAATTATTGTGGCCATTTCACTCCAAGACTTATAATTACATGTAGATAACTATAAAATAATAAGATACTTGGAACAATAATTGCAAACATAATGTGCTCCCTCTTTATTGACATCCATGGAGAAAGGTTATTGTTTATAACAAAAATAGGCCACACCGAGCAAATGGATCTTATCTCTCCATGCAGATTGACACCGTCTACTACCAGAGAAAGCCTAAGATTTCAAGGTTCCTATTTAAAGTGTGGCCACTTTTCCTCTATGTCCATAAATGATGAACCATCCGCAGGCATTCGAATAATGTCATCTTGACTCCTATCATGTGCATGGTAATCCATAAATTGTGTCAAGCTATTGCACCTAAATAATCATTTCAGACGTGGAATAATGGGGATGTTATGAAGAACCTTGCGAGGCACCTTTTTTGTCACTTGATCATCTCGATATCTTCTCATATGGCATTCAGGGCATTTTGTTGCATTTTCATATTTTTTATAATAAATAATATGATCTTCAGGATAAGCATCTATTGTTTGATACTTCATTCCAATATGTTTAATAGTGGCACATAATTCTCAGTACGAGTGAGGGAGAACATTTTATGATCGTAACAAAAAGTCACCTATCAATCTGCAAAAAATAATATAAGTCATTACTATAAACAATCTTAATGGTACATGTTTCACCTTTTATAGACTATAATGACATATATGACAAACCTTAACATACGTGACATTACTATGTTGGATAAACCATTCATAACCTTCAAATTTACCAACAACAATACAACAGAGAGAAGAGTAGATTAGGAGCCTTCGTAAAGAGCCATGTCCACCTTCTCAAGTAGAGGTATATCATGGACATTGTCAATGTCATCCTCATCATTAGCAGCAAAAGTAGCACCAACAACACCAGTACTAAATGTGTCAATGATCAATGCATTCATACCATCATCTTCAAATGTGTTTTCTAGTGCATGATCATCATCTTCCATGGGATCATGATCTTCAACTTTAATACTCACACCTCCATGTTCCTATATATTCACACTAGGGAGATCGACCTATATAAAAATAATGATAATCAAACCTCCTTCCATGGTTCATATGTATATTATTTATGAAAATAATATAAAAAAAAACTTACCACTGGATTGTAATCAAACCCCCCTTCCATGTGACCATTCTCCCTACAATGTCTCTTTGTTGTTTTGATTTTGATTCTTCTTATCTTTAAGTCGTTACAACTCTTGCATGGACAATAACATTTGTCATCGGCTTATCTTTGAAAGTTAGACAACAATCTAGCGATTGTCTCCCTATTTTGATTGAATTCCCTTATATTATCTGACATGATCCTTAATGTGTATATCTGCAAAAAAAATTGGAGATACCTCCTTTCATCAGCTTCATGTCATCTTCTCATAGCTTCTCATTTTATGACAGATTTTGCCAAAAACTTTGTAGGAAACCAAGTAAGGTTAATACTTGTAATAAATTGGCAATAAGCCCTTAAAGGTCTAATAAGCCTTATGACCAATTTAGGAGTCTAGGATGAGTTATTGAGTTGCAAGCTTATAATAGTTTAGATTTGGTTTTAATAAGGTTTAATAAGTTTATTTAGATCATATCCCAAGGTCTTAGGGTTCAAAAATCTTAAGAAATGCTTCATTTGCAATGTTGTTAATTCAAATTTTTGAATAACAACAGTCACTTGTAAAAGGTGGGAAAATGAGTTTTTATGTTTAATTAGTCTTAATATAATTTTCCAACCACCAAAGTTGGTTGAACAAACTTAGAGGAAGTTATAAATTAGAGGATCAAGCCATTTTACGATAGTCAATTCATTAGATGTCATTAAACAATATCATTAGATGCATTAGATGCCATTAAACAACAACATTAGTAACATTAGATGTATAGGACAACATTAGCTGCCATTAAACAAATAAAGAGAGATCAAACACTTCACACAATGCTTTGAAGGTAATAGAAATGATTCCCTAGCTCTCAAAGCTCGCAGGTCATCAAGTATTCCAAATGAAAAGATGTAAACAATTTTAGTATTAAATAGTGAGCTCATGAATAATGTATCATGCCCTAGCTTGTAGTAGCCCATGAGCCACCAAGACATTTCCTCATGAAATGATCATAAACAGAGAGTACCACATAGTGTATTATTTTATTATTGATGTCCCTATTTGATCTAATAGCATCAATATAATAAATAGAGAACTGACCAATCAAATAGGGACATGAGGTGCTCAAACAGTGAGCTCATAAAACAATATATTTAGTCTTAATAAAATATTATAAAGCAACATATATTGTGTGAAGTGTTTGATCTCTTTTTATTTTTTCTTTTGTTGATATTCACTATGTGGTACTCCCCGTTTATGATCATTTTATGAAGAAATGTCTTGATAGCTTGCGTGCTACAAGCTAGGGCATCATGCATTATTTATGAGCTCACTGTTTGAGCACCGACCAATCAAACAGGGACATGAGGTGCTAAAAAAGTGAGCTCATAAACAATGCATGATGCCCTAGTTGTAGGTAGTTATCTCTTCTATAATGATGGAGTGAAAGGTAATGATCAATGAGGTTGTTGCTATTAGATCATACATTAATACACTTACTATTTTGAATTTGAGCTCGGGCATCATGTAATGTTATTGCTGCCATTGCATGCTTGCTATTGTTGTGCACCATATATTGTTTTATACACTGTTTATTTCATTGAGACTGTGAGCTATTGTACTTGACTATATTATTTTGGGGTCTGATCTATTGTAGTTGTTTCTTTTTTCTTTGAATCATTATTTACAATTACTTTTGGTGCAATATTTGTGTGAAGAACAAGAACAAAATAGTGAACGAGTGTATTTGGCAAAGATAAACATGACACATTTTGTTGGGCTGATTGGGTTGGCCTGGTACCATTTACATGGCCTGGCTAGATATTAAACAGTGAGCTCATGAACAATGCCAGTATTAAACAGTGAGCTCATGAACAATGTATGATGCCCTAGCTTATGAAATGATAATAAACGAGGAGTACCACATAGTGAATATCAACAATAAAACAAATAAAGAGAGATCAAACACTTCACACAATGCCTTGAAGGTAATAGAAATGATGCCCTAGCTCTCAAAGCTCACGGGTCATCGAGCATTCCAAATGCTAAGATGTAAACAATGCCACTATTAACAATGCTAAGATGTAAACAATGCGACTGAAATTGATTTAATGAGAAGAAAAATCTTGAATGCCTACCTTCCAAATGAAAAGATGTAAATAATGCCAGTATTAAATAGTGAGCTCATGAACAATGTATGATGCCCTATCTTGCAGCCCACGAGCCATCAAGACATTTCCTCATGAAATGATCATAAACAGGGAGTACCACATAGTGAATATCAATAACAAAACAAATAGACAGAGATCAAACAATTCACACAATGCCTTGAAGGTAATAGTAATGATGCCCTAGCTCTCAAAGCTCACGGGTCATCAAGCATTCCAAATGAAAAGATGTAAATAATGCCAGTATTAAACAGTGAGCTCATAAACAATGTATGATGCCCTAGCTTGTAGCCTGCAATCCATCAAGACATTTCCTCATAAAATGATCATAAATAGGGAGTACCACATAGTGAATATCAACAACAAAACAAATAAAGAGAGATCAAACACTTCACACAATGCTTTGAAGGTAATAGAAATGATGCCCTAGCTCTCAAAGCTCGTGGGTCATCGAGCATTCCAAATGAAAAGATGTAAACAATGCTAGTATTAAACAGTGAGCTCATGAACAGTGTATGATGCCCTAGCTTGCAGCCCGCAAGCCATCAAGACATTTCCTCATGAAATGATCATAAACATGGAGTACCATATAGTGAATATCAATAAAAAAACAAATAAAAAGAGATCAAACACTTCACACAATGCCTTGAAGGTAATAGAAATGATACCCTAGCTCTCAAAGGTCCCAGGTTATCGAACATTCCAAATGAAAAGATGTAAATAATGCCAGTATTAAACAGTGAGCTCATGAACAATGTATGATGCCCTAGCTTGCATCTCGTGAGCCATCAAGATATTTCCTCATGAAATGATCATAAATAGGGAGTACCACATAGTGAATATCAACAGAAAAACAAATAGAGAGAGATGAAAAACTTCACACGATGTGTTGAAGGTAATAGCAATGATGCCCTAGCTCTCAAAGATCACAAGTCATCAAGCATTCCAAATGAAAAGATGTAAATAATGCTAGTATTAAACAGTGAACTCATAAACAATGTATGATGCCTTAGCTTGTAGCCCATGAGCCATCAAGATATTTCCTTATGAAATAATCATAAACAGGGAGTACCACATAGTGAATATCAATAGAAAAACAAATAGAGAGAGATCAAACACTTTACACAGTGCCTTGAAGGTAATAGCAATGATGCCCTAGCTCTCAAAGCTTGAGGGTCATCTAGCATTCTAAATGAAAAGATGTAAAGAATGCCAGTATTAAACAGTGAGCTCATGAACAATGTATGATGCCCTAGCTTGCAACCCGTGAGCCATAAAGATATTTCCTTATGAAATGATCATAAAAAAGGAGTACCACCTAGTGAATATCAACAACAAAATAAATAAAGAGAGATCAAACACTTCAAACAATGCCTTGAAGGTAATAGCAATGATGTCCTAGCTCTCAAAGCTCGTAGATCATCAAGCATTCCAAATGAAAAGATGTAAACAATGCCAGTATTAAATAGTGAGCTCATGAACAATGTATGATGCCTTAGCTTGCAGCCCGCCAGCCATCAAGATATTTCCTCATGAAATGATCATAAACAGGGAGTACCACATAGTGAATATCAACAACAAAACAAATAAAGAGATCAAACACTTCACACAATACTTTGAAGGTAATAGCAATGATGCCCTAGCTCTCAAAGCTCATAGGTCATCAAGTATTCCAAATGAAAAGATGTAAACAATGTCAGTATTAAATAGTGAGCTCATAAACAATGTATGATGTCCTAGCTTGCAGCTCGTGAGCCATCAAGACATTTCCTCATGAAATGATCATAAACAGGGAGTACCACTTAGTGAATATCAACAACAAAACAAATAAAGAGAGATCAAACACTTCACACAATGCCTTGAAGGTAATAGAAATGATGCCCTAGCTCTCAAATCTCATGGGTCATCAAGCATTCCAAATGAAAAGATGTAAACAATGCTAGTATTAAACAGTGAACTCATGAACAATGTATGATGCCCTAGCTTGCAGCCCACGAGCCATCAAGATATTTCCTCATGAAATGATCATAAACAGGGAGTACCACAATGACTATCAACAAAAAAATAAATAAAGAGAGATCAAACACTTCACACAATGCCTTGAAGGTAATAGCAACGATGGCCTAGCTCTCAAAGCTTGCGGGTCATCGAGCATTCCAAATGCAAAGATGTAAACAATGCCAGTATTAACATTCATATTTTGCCATTAAATCACCAAATGCCATCAAAATGAAATTGAGTTAATGAGAAGACAAAGCTCAAATGCCTATCTTTAAGAAACTTTTACATCTTTTCATCAAATGACCCAAAAACATCAAGAATCATCATATACGGTCGCTAATAGCTAGCTTTCAGAAGAATATGAATGAATGCAAACATATATAAGTGGATGGCTTATAGGCTGCAAGCTAGGGCATCATGCATTATTTATGAGCTCACTATTTGAGCACCAGCTAATCAAATAGGGACATGAGGTGCTCAAACAGTGAGCTCATAAACAATGCATGATGCCCTAGTTGTAGGTAGTTATCTCTTCTATAATGATGGAGGAGTGAAAGGTAATGATCAATGAGGTTGCTGCTATTAGATCATACATTAATACACTTACTATTTTGAATTTGAGCTCAGGCATCATGCAATGTTATTGCTATCATTGCATGCTTGCTGCTGTTGTGCACCATATATTATTTTATACACTGTTTATTTCATTGAGACTGTCAGCTATTGTAGTTGACTATGAGCTATAAGCCACATATATTGTGTGAAGTGTTTGATCTCTCTATTTATTTGTTTTGTTGTTGATATTCACTATGTGATACTCTCCATTTATGATCAAATAGTTAAAGTTCAAATGCCTACCTCAAGTGCTAGTGCCCTCTTCCCACACGGTGTCAACCTCTTCAGGCACACCAAACTCAAATGCCCTCTTCACGCCATGCAAAAGTGCAGCGTTGTCTTCGCGATAGCTTTTGAATTCACAAATTAAAAATGACACTTTTTTTTTTGTTTATAACCAAATGGGTGTTGCAATTTATGAGCTCACTATTTGAGCACTAGCCAATCAAATAGGGACATGAGGTGCTCAAACAGTGAGCTCATAAACAATGCATGATGCCCTAGTTGTAGGTAGTTATCTCTTCTATAATGATGGAGTGAAAGGTAATGATCAATGAGGTTGTTGCTATTAGATCATACATTAATACACTTCTTTGAATTTGAGCTTGGGCATCATGCAATGTTATTGGTGCCATTGCATGCTTGCTGCTATTGTGCACCATATATTGTTTTATACACATAAAACAATAGATTTGGGGACTTAGACTTATGTTCAATCCTTAGTAATGGTTGGGGGAACTAATTACTAGATGAGTGACTATAGTACCCTAGTTTGCATTATTAGATGATCTTGTTTAATTTGTGTTCATTTCATGCAAAGATATATGTAAAGGAAAATAATTTTTTGCATCTAAAGATTACATGTATATATATAAAAAATAACTTGTATATACTATATAAGGAAAATAACTTTAAGAAGAAAATGCAACTGTACTTAATCTGAATGCCATTGTGTAATGTTTTTACTTACGATATTAATCTTAATATATCCCTATGAAGATATCCCTATTTTATTAGTGATGTCCCTATTTACATCTTTTCATCAAATGACCCAAAAACATCAAGAATGGTCCTATATGGTCACTAATAGCCAACTTTCAGAAGAATATGAATGAATGCAAACATACATAAGTTGATGAACATAAATAATTATGGTACCAGACATTGCCTGAAGTAATGAAGTGTTGACCTGGGGTTCAATCCAGTATGCTCTTGTATGATCCAAAACCTGCAAGGAAGGAAAAGATGTGGTTTGATCCAAAGGATCTAAGCAATGTCTGGCACCATATTACTGATCCTCATATATAATTATGCATGTGCATAGTCAAGCCATACATAGACTCAACAACATGGTAGCATGGATCCAATAACAAAAAATATATTACAAATGCCAAGCTCACGGTCTCAATGAAATAAACAGTGTATGAAACAATATATGGTGCACAATAGCAACAAGCATGCAATGATAGCAATAACATTGCATGATGTTCAAGCTCAAATTAAAAATAGCAAGTTTATTAATGTATGTTTGCATGATGTCAGATATTAAATACTGAGCTCATGAACAATGCCAGTATTAAATAGTGAGCTTATGAAAAATGTATGATGCCCTAGCTTGCAGCCCACGAGCCATCAAGACATTTCCTCATGAAATGATCATAAATAGGGAGTACCACATAGTGAATATCAACAACAAAACAAGTAAAGAGAGATCAAACACTTCACAATTGCATTGAAGGTAATAGAAATGATGCCCTAGCTCTCAAATCTCATAGGTCATCAAGCATTCCAAATGAAAAGATGTAAACAATGCTAGTAATAAATAGTGAGCTTATGAATAATGTATGATGCCCTAGCTTGCAGCTCGTGAGCCATCAAGATATTTCCTCATGAAATGATCATAAGCGGGGAGTACCACATAGTGAATATCAACAAAAAAACAAATAAAGAGAGATCAAACACTTCACACAATGCCTTGAAGGTAATAGAAGCAATGCCCTAGCTCTCAAAGCTCTCGGGTCATCAGGCATTCCAAATGATAAGATGTAAACAATGCAAGTATTAAACAGTGAGCTCATAAACAATGTATTGATGGATTACAACTGATTTAGAATCTGATTAAAAGATCTATGATTGCAAGATCACTGAGAAGTTGTTGATTAGATATGTAATATGATTAAATTAGTATTATGTTGTCATTGATGTCAACTAGTTTGACAACACTTATCTTGTAAGTTACTACACCGAGACATTTGAAGAAAAAAAGAAAAGAGATGAAGATCAGAGAATTCTACATGAGGAAAGATGTACATGACAGATGAGGATAAAGAACACATTGAGTAACTTATTGATGAGTCTATGACTTGATGATATTGACTTTATTATGTTGCATTCATCTATAATAAAATATAGAGCTGAAAGACACAAAGCAATGCTATCGGTAAATGAAGCATTTTTAGTATACACCGATGGACTGTAGTGTATACCTTCCACAGTATTAACTAAGCAGTATTCACTGACACATTCTTTGTTAACTAAGCGGAACAAAATGAATTAAATGATTAGTTTAAGTTCATAGGAATGATGAGTTGGAAAGAGTATAACATCGAGGTAACAGATAATGTTTGTTACGCAGATCAATGGCTGACAAAATTCAAAGAAGATCTAACGGAGAAGATTGAAACATGTTATTGACACAAGTACCGAGAGAGTTTTAAGTGGAAAAATCTATGAATGTGATTAAGCAGAAAAATCTAATGGTGGAGAAGAAAATGATTTACTCGTCTATATAAGAGAACATAATTTCTTTAGTAATATGCTGAGGAGAAGAAGAAGCTACAGGAATTTTGCATGAACAAGATTTCATGCATTTTGATCATACTAGTTAGTGAGAACCGAGCTGCAGAATAATTACTGAGCTACAAAGAGCTATTACCGACGGATAATAAGTTGATATAGTATTAAAACTGAAGTGAAATATTGATCAGAAGGATTTTTAGGGACTAAATATTGATTTGTAATCTGCAATTGAAGTTGTATTAAGGTAGGTCATTTTACTATTACATATTTAACCATTGTATACAGTCTAAATCTCTTAACCGAGTGGACTTTGAAAGTCTTATGATGTATCATTCATAGAATGAACATTGTTATCCTATCAACCCCATAGTGAATGCTAGTTGGATGATAACTTCTAGTCTAAAATCCTCTAACAAGGTCACACCTGACAGTATGTTTGTAACCTTTAACAGGGTTGGGTCTTAACCGACCTCACTTCAGAAGTGTGAATAATTTTGGGTCTTCGGTCCCAGGTGGTTTTTCCCTTTACAGGGTTTCCACGTTAAATCTCTTGTGTTATGTGTTGATTGTGATATTTGTTTGTTATCATACTTTGCATGTTACATGGTAGATTTGATCGGTAAACACTTTAAGTATTATACTGGTAATCGGTAAAAGCACAGATAGTAAGAGTTATTATTACTTACCGATGAGCAAAAATAGAAGAAATTGTTTTGAATTATAAATTTTGTATTGGGACACTAGATAACTGATTCACCCCCCCTATCAGTTATTCTAACAATTGGTATTAGAACAAGTGTTGCTTGGAACAGAGGTTGAAGGACTAAAGCATAAAGGTCTGAAGATGTATAAGAGGGAAGTACCAAAATTAAATAAAGAGAACTTCACTGTATGGCAAAGTAGAATGAAGTTGCACATATCAGGAATTGGGAACTCAACACTAGAACTGATGGAGAATGGCTACATGCAACTGCTCATTGGTCCCCTAACTATTGATCAACTGAAGGATAAGCATGAACACAATGTTACTATGATGGAACTTGCTGCTACCTATACCAACGCTGAATTTGAAGATATCAAGACATGCACAACTGCCAAAGGAATGTGGGATAAGTTAGCACAAATCTACAGTGGAGATCTAAATGTCAAAAGAGCCCAAGCTGAAAGTCCGAGAGGCAGATTTGATGATATGAGAATGAAAGAAGGTGAAAATATTGTCCAATATTCAAATAGACTCAAAGAGGTGGTACATGCCCTTAGAGCATCTGATGCAGTAATTGATGATGAAATAGTGATAAGCAAGATTCTCAGAACTTTTCTACCAGTTTATGCAATTAGGATTTCTGCAATTCATGAAACAAGAGCTACATCCAACTTCACTCTTGACACTCTAATTGGTAAACTTACAACCTTTGAATTAAACAATTTTGATAATAGTATTGTCCCTTTTGTTGAATTTGCTTTCATGTCTTCTCTGAAGATTGGAAAGTCTAGCAGGAATGGTAAGAATTGTGATAGTGATGACAATACTGATGATGAACTTGAAGAGCTTGAAGCACTTATGGCCAGAAGATTGCCTAAAGGAAAAGGAAGGTATAGAGGCAAGCTACCTTTAGCATGCTTTAATTGTAAAGAATTCGGTCACATCACTGCTAGATGTCCATAGAAGAAAGATGATGATAGATCAAAAGACCGATCTGATGGAAGCTATGGAAGAAGAGTCAACAGAGGTTACCGACACAACAATAGAGACAATTGAGATGAAAAAGGCAAAAAGGTATGTTACATAGCTGAAGATATTGAAACTGAATCTGATTCTGATGATGATATAGAAGTTGTATTTATTGCTACGAAAGATGACTCAGAAGAGGAAGAGAAACATGAAGAGACAACCCTAATCTCTAAAGTAAGCAGAAATGATACATGGATCATAGATAGTGGCTGCACACATCATATGACCGGTGATGTAGAGAAGTTTGATCATCTTGTTGAATATAATGGAGGATCTATGAGAATGGAAAATGATGCACCTTGTATGGTAAGAGGTAAAGGCTCACTAATGATTAATGACAGATTATAATGTGAAGATGCATATTGGGTAGATGGACTAAACTATAATCTGATAAGTGTGGCTCAACTAAACAATTCAGGCCACCGACTAGCTTTTGAGAGCAAAAAGGTGAAGATTTATAATGATGGAGGAAGACTTGTCAGAATTGGTACAAAATCTAGAGGTAATCTATTCTATCTTGATATGGATCAGTCTTCTTGTTTGCTAATTAAGGATGAAGATGCTTGGTTGTGGCATCGAAGGTTATGCCATGTGAACTTTGACAACATGATCAAGATTAGTAGAAAGAAAAGAGTTAGAGGATTGCCTAACTTGATAAAACCTGATCATGCCATGTGCCATGAATGTCAAAGAGGTAAGATGACTAAATCTAGTTTCAAAAGAAAAGACTACTCAACAAAGAAGATGCTTGAGTTGGTTCATACCAACCTGTGTGGTCCTATAAGAACTCAGAGTTGTTCTGGTGATACATATTTTATTCTTTTTGTTGATGATTATACTAGACTGATGACTGCTATGTTCTTGAAAGAGAAATCTGAAGCTTTCAAAATGTTTAAATGGTATAAAGCCAAGGTAGAGAAAGAAACCAAAAAAGAAATAAAATGTTTAAGATCTGATAGAGGAGGTGAATTTATCTCTAATGAATTTACTAACTTTTGTAATGAGCATGGAATCAAGAGGCAGGTATTTGCATTGAGGACACCTCAACAAAATGGCATTGCTGAAAGAAGGAATAGGTTTATAATTAACTATGCTAGAACGTTGATGATACAAAAGAATGTTGCTCAGACATATTGGAGGGAAGCTATCAGCACAACTGTATATGTTCTTAATCAAGTACAACTGAAGAAGGACTCAAATAGAACACCTTATGAACTATGGTTTGGACACAAACCTACTATAAGTTATTTCAAAATTTTTGGAAGTAAATGCTTATCTTGAAAGAAGAAAGAAATGACAAATTTGATTTCAAAGGAGATGAAGGGATATTTCTAGGATATTCCACTACAAGTAAAGCATACAAATGTTTGAATAAGGCTACAAATAAGATTGTTGAAAGTACTAATGTTCATGTTGATGAATTTGATGATAAGTACACTAAGTAAAGTACAAAGGAACCTGAAGACTATGGTAGATTCACTTACATTGAATATCCAGAGTATTTACCGACACCGCACACAGTGTCAACCGGTCAGCAGGGAATCAATGTAGTACAATAGGCACCACAAACTGATGAACATGAAGAAGCTATCGAGCAAGAAAATGACCCTAAGTAAGATGAACAAGAAAGGAGAAATCAAGTCTTGGCTATTTTTTTCAGGAGACATCATCCTGAAACACAAATCATTGGAGACAGAGATGCTGAAATGCAAACCAAAAGCAAAACAATACAAGGTACATGTTTAATTTGTGAATTTGAACCTAAAACTATGAAAGTTGCATTAGAGAATGAAGAATGGGTTAATGCAATGAAGGAAGAAATATAACAAATTGAAAAGAACAAAACTTGGTCCTTAGTACCCCGACCAAAAGATAAGAATGTTATCAGTACCAAGTGGATATACAGGAACACATTGAATGAAAATGGTGAAGTTATAAGAAATAAAGCTAGATTAGTATGCAAGGGATATGCACAGGAAGAAGGCATTGACTATGGTGAGACATTTGCACCTGTTGCTAGATTAGAAGGAGTTAAAATGCTACTTGCATATGCTGCACATAAGAAATTCAAAGTCTATCAAATGGATGTGAAGTCAATATTTTTGAATGGTATACTTAAAGAAGAAGTCTATATTGAACAACTTGAAGGATTTGTTGATCCCAACAACAAAGACATGGTATGTAGATTACATAAAGCTTTATATGGAATAAAGCAAGCACCAAGAACATGGTATGAAAGACTGCATACTTACTTGTTAAGTATTGGATTTATTAGAACAAGTGAAAATAACAATCTGTATGTGAAAGGTGACACTGATGACACTATTATCATTGCTGAAATTTTTTTTGATGACATTATCTTTGGAGGCTCAGATCTTGTCTACAAGGCATTTGCTAATGAAATGCAAAAGGAATTTGAAATGTCAATGTTCGGAGAGATTAAGTTCTTTCTTGGACTACAAGTGATTCAACAAAGTGATGGGATTTTCATCACACAATCTAAATACATAAAGGAAGTACTGAAGACATTTAGCATGAAAGATGCTAAACCTGTAGGAACACTGATGGCTACTGGATGCAAATTGTCAAAGGAGGATGAAACTACCGAGGTAAATCAGACACTTTACCGATCTATGATTGGTAAGTTAATGTACGTAGTTCACAGTAGGCCAAATATAGCACATGCTGTAGGAATTGTTGCAAGATTTTCTACTAATCCTAGAGAATCACACATGATAGCTACAAAAAGGATCTTAAGATACTTGAAGAAAATATAAAATTATGGATTATGGTATTCTAAGGAAGGGAAGTTTGAACTAAAAGTTTACACTGATGCTGATTGGGCTGGAAATGTGGATGATAGAAAAAGCACCACCAAAGGAGCATTTTTCTTTGGTGAAAGACTTACAACCTAGACAAGTAAAAAGTAGGCTTGTATTTCTCAGTCTATAGCTGAAGCAGAGTATGTTGTTGCTACTACTAACTATTCAAACAGTGCATATATCAAACAAGCATTGGAAGGAATGAATGAGGTAATCACTAACCTGGTGATTATATATTATGACAACACCAGTGCAATTAATATTTCAAAGAATCTTGTGATGCACTCTAAGACAAAGTATATATCTATTAAGTATCATTACTTGAGAGAAAAAGTGGAAGAGAAGCAAGTTAAGTTAGAATTTTTCACATCTAAAGAACAACGTGTAGATATTTTTACAAAACCCCTACCGAAGGACACATTTGAATACTTGAGGACTAGACTTGGGGTCCATCCCCTATCTATCGGTCATTAAGGTGATCTGGAGGTTGCTTCAGCCAATTATTATCAGAAGATCATTCATGTTGATGCAACATAGTTCACACTTTGAATCTTGTTCAAGGTTGTGATTAAATTTGAGAACTTGAACCGATGAGATATCAATATACAGAGATACAGAGGAAGTACTGAACACCACAGAGAGTTACTTGGCTACTACATAACTAATTGTTTGTTTTTTTCTTTGGCATTGTTGTCAAAGGGAGAGATAAACCATATGAAATGACAATGGGAGAGATAAACTGAAAGAGAACTATCTAAGGGAGAGACAATATGAATGGAATAGAAGAACTGAAAAGATTACAACTACAGAAAGGTAAAGCTGTATTACTTAATGCTAGTTTAGTAACACAGTGATTAAATATATTAAGTCTATTCAACTTACAAAATTTGTTTATAAAGTTGTAGAATGTATGTTTGGTATGTGTATGGTACATTTCATATTACTTGAGTTGCCATCAATGCCAAAGGGAGAGATTGTTGGACTACAACTGATTTAGAATCTGATTAAAGGATCTATGATTGCAAGATCACCGAGAAGTTGTTGATTAGATATGTAATATGATTAAATCAATATTATGTTGTCATTGATGTCAACTAGTTTGATAGCACTTATCTTGTAAGTTACTACACCGAGACATCTGAAGAAAAGAATAAAAGAGATGAAGATCAGAGAATTCTACATGAGGAAAGATGTACATGATAGATGAGGATAAGGAACATATTGAGTAACTTATTGATGAGTCTATGACTTGATGATATTGACTTTATTATGTTGCATTCATCTATAATGAAGTATAGAGTTGAAAGACACAAAGCAATGCTGTTGGTAAATGAAGTATTTTTAGTATACACCGACAGAGTGTAGTGTATACCAACTGCAGTATTAACCGAGCAGTGTTCACCGACGCATTCTTTGTTAACCGAGTGGAATAGAATGAATTAAATGATTAGTTTAAGCCGATAGGAATGATGAGCTGGCAAGTGTATAACATCGAGGTAATAGATAACGTTTGTTATGTAGGTCAATGGCTGACAAAATTCAAAGAAGATCTAACAGAGAAGATTGAAACATGTTATTGACACAAGTACCGAGAGAGTTTTAAGTGGCAAAATCTATGAATGTGATTAAGAGGAAAAATCTGATGGTGGAGAAGAAAATGATTTACTCATCTATATAAGAGAATAGAATTTCTTTAGTAATATGCTGAGGAGAAGAAGAAGCTACATGAATTTCACGTGAACAAGCTTTCATGCATTCTGATCATACTGGTTAGTGAGAACTGAGCTGTAGAACAATTACCGAGCTACAAAGAGCTATTACCAATGGATAATAAGTTGATCCAGCATTGAAACTGAAGTGAAATATTGATCAGAAGGATTTGTATGGACTAAATATTGATATGTAATCTACAATTGAAGTTGTATTAGGGTAGGTTATTTTACTATTACATATTTAACCATTGTATACAGTCTAAATCTCTTAACCGAGTGGACTCTGAAAGTCTTATGATGTATCATTCATAGAATGAAAATTGTTATCCTGTCAACCCCATAGTGAATGCTGGTTGGATGATAACTTCTAGTCTAAAATCCTCTAACAAGGTCACACCTGACAGTGTGTTTGTAACCTTTAATAGGGTTGGGTCTTAACCGACCTCACTTCAAAAGAGTGAACAATTTTGGGTTGCCGGTCCCAGGTGGTTTTTCCCTTTATAGGGTTTCCACATTAAATCTCTTGTGTTATATGTTGATTGTGATATTTGTTTGTTATCATACTTTGCATGTTACATGGTAGATTTGATCAGTAAATAGTTTAAGTATTGGACTGGTAATCAGTAAAAGCAGAGACAGTAAGAGTTATTATTACTTACCGATGAGCAGAAATAGAAGAAATTGTTTTGAATTATACATTTTGTATTGGGACACTGGATAACTGATTCACCCCCCCTCTTAGTTATTCTAACATGTATGATGCCCTAGCTTGCAGCCCGCAAGCCATCAAGACATTTCCTCATGAAATGATCACAAATAGGGAGTAACACATAGTGAATATCAATAGAAAAACAAATAAAGAGAGATCAAACACTTCACACAATGCCTTGAAGGTAATAGCAACGATGCCCTAGCTCTCAAAGCTCATGGGTCATCGAGCATTCCAAATGCTAATTAAGATGTAAACAATGCCACTATTAACAATGCTATCAAATAAATAATGCCACTAAAATTGAGTTAATGAGAAAACAAATCTCAAATGTGTACCTCAAGTGCCATTACTCTCTTCCAAAATGGTGCCAGCCTCTTCGCTCGCACACACCAAACTTAGATGCCCTCTTCGCACCATGTAGAAATGCAGTGTCATCTTCATGACAGCTCTTCGAATTCACAAATTACAAATGACACTTCCTTTTTCTTTTTTTTTGTTTATAACCAAATGGGTGTCACAATTACGACAATAGCATCACTATTACGACACCGTCAGGGGCACATGCAAAAAAAAAAAAAAAAACATACATAAATTGTAGTGTCGTCACAAATTGGCATTGAAATTTGACCCCAAATGTTGTAGTGGGTAATTCATGTGATATTCATATGGTGTTTCCATCAATGCCAAAGAGGGAGATTGTTGGAAACTATAATTGAAGCAATTGTTGTATTGTCATTGATGTCAAACCTTAACTGGTAAGACTGTTGCTATTTAAGAAAGTACTATATCTATTTGATTTTTGCTAAGGGGAAATGTAAGGTTGGTAACAATAGCACCTAAGGAAAGGTTGAGTTATCTTGATACTTCAATGAGTACTTGATTATGTGGCACATTGATAAGACAATGTATTGTTTATCTAAGTAAGAATGAAGACTAAACTGGTAGGCTTAACCGAGAAAAAGTGAAGAAGTCTAGTTTAAGTCGAGTGATGTTAGTGTTGACCGAGCTAGTATATGCCAAGTAAATTTAGTGTTGACCGAATATCAGTTAATTACCGAGGAAGACAATATTAGCTAAGGAAATAGTTTTTGAGGTGACTGAGCTTTCTAATGAAGACCGAGGAGTTGAACATAGTATTGACCAAGTGTCAGTATTTTCCATTTGTGGGAGAATTCAGATTTCTAAACGACATTGTTGAATTCTTGGATTATGTAAAATGTGTTGACTTTATTTATTGATTGTATGAAAGCATTTAATGCACTGTAAAACATTTTAATGTAAATCTAATAAGAGATTTGAGATATTTCTAGAAGGATAGCTAAAGAACATAAAGTAGGAAGGATTCAATGAATTTGACCTAGCCCTAAGATCTACAAAGGAGATTAAGCAGCAAAAGATGTATTGACCTAATAGAGGAAGTATTAAGGAAACCTAAGTTGAGGTTGAAGAGGAGAGGATGTTGGAAGTATTGTTGATGTTATTGACTGTCTAAGAAGAGAAGGCTGAAGGAGAAGTGTTGTGGTTTCTTGAAGAGAGTTTTGAGTAGATCAGTGATGGAGATGGTAAAGGTTCATAGTCAGTAAGCCATCATATGTGTACAGAATTGGATCTAATATTTGCAAAGTGAGTTGTATGTTTTTTAGATCAATACTACTACTAATTTTTAACCATTGTATCAATCAAAATCTTTTTAACAGAGGTTGACCTAACAGTCATAGGTATAAATCCTTTGAACAAGGTTGCATTCTAATGGAGTGTATGTAAGTCCTATAACAAGGTGCACTTTTAACAGAGTGGTTTAAATCCTTTAACCGAGTCACACCTGATAGTGTGTTTGTAACCTTTGACAGGGTTGGCTTTTCACCGAGATCACTTCAGAAGATTGAACATAATAGTAACATGTTACAAAGTGGTTTTTCCCAAATTGGGTTTCCACTATAAATCTTGGTGTTGATACTTGTGTGAATGTTTTGGTTTAAACATTTCTATGTTTTACAAGTTAGATGCTATTGGATAAGTGGACTGCACTGTTATATGTTTCTGTTATGCAATCAGTAATGACCGAGTAGCTGTTGGTTATTAGATCTGATTTGTTGAAGAGTTTTAAAGTTTTTTTTATACATCTGGACCTAAGAACAACTGATTCACCCCCCCTCTCTGTTGTTCTAAATCATATTAACATACCTCGCATATCCTCTTTCCAAAAATTTGCTTTCACAATTTCATTCACTCTTACATTACTACAAAATTTCTTATATTACATCAAGGGAAACATTCCTTCCTTTATACCACACTCAAGTAATCACAAATGAGTCAGCTTACAAATTACAAAATAAAAATTTCCACACGCTACACAAAAATTACACAAAATTGTTAGCTTCCAATTAGAATAACTCTTCACTCATGTGACCTCGAAGTTTGCAATGTCATCCAGGTCACTACCAACATGTCTTCAACTACTCTTTAATTTTGCATAACTAGATTCCATCCCGATTAGGAGATATCATCTGATTACCACAAACCACTACTCAGGAACACTGCCTAAATACTGCTTCCACTAAAATGCTCATAACTTCCATGAATAAATGAATTACTATTTGCACTCTTAAACATGAACATGTAACACATCATAGAATAAGTCCTTAACATCACATATCTTGATATCTAATATCACACATGTGCTAACCCAAAAACTATCTGCTCCTCTGCTAATCTTCAGTAGATCACTGTATTGACATTAATGACAATCACAGTCATGAATACAAAAGCAACTGTTATAGAATGGCTAATAATACTCTCATAGGATATATTTAGCATTCATTCCTAACAATCTCCCCCATTGGCATTGATGGCAACATAGATGAAAAACATCCAATGTTCCATAAATCCAACACTGCAATACTACTGCTCTAAAAAATACTTCAAGTCCTCTTCATCAATCAAATCTTGCTTCATTTTCCTATTCACTTCTCTCGAACAGATGGTACAAATGGTTTTTCATGTACACTTCTCCCCCATTGACATCAATGATAGAAATTTCATCATTATGTCAAAAACAACTCTAATGTAAAAAGACACTGTTTAGAAAATACATTCACTAGAGTCCTCATGACTCAACTCAGATATAGATACTCCCCCATAGAGGAAGTACCAACATCCAGTCCAAAAGAAAGATAGAACTAATATACTACTAGATGGATGCAACAATCTGCATCACTTCTCAAAAGTAAGTTGGGGCATAACCCCAAGCATACCTCTTAGATACTCAAATGTATCCTTAGGCAAAGGTTTTGTAAATATGTCTGCAATTTTCTCCTTTGTGCTTATGTATTCAAGTCTGACTTCTTTCTCAACAACTTTCTCTCTTACTACATGATACTTTATCTCTATATGATTTGTCTTAGAGTGTAATATAGGGTTCTTAGACATACTAAATGTACTGGTGTTGTCACAATGTATAACAAAAAGCTCAACAAATTTTATTCCAATATCCTTCAGCATCTTCTTCATCTAAATTATCTGGTTACAATTATTTGCTACTGCTACATACTCTGCTTCTGCTGTGCTTTGTGAAATACAATTCTTCTTCTTGCTTAGCCAAGAAACCAATCTTCCTCCAAGGAAAAATGCTCCACCATTGGTGCTCTTTTTATCATCAACACTGCCTCCCCAATTAGCATCTGCATATGCACATAGGGTAAAATCATCAGATTTTTCATACCACAATCCATACTCAATTGTGCCTCTTCACTACTACATAATGTGATTCTCTAGGTTCAGCTTGAAATCTTGCTACAATTACAGCTGAATGTGCTATATCAGGTCTTGTATGTGTCAAGTACTACAATCCTCCAATCATAGATCTGTACTTCTTTTGTTCCACTATAGGAGTCTCATCTCTGCTAGATAACTTATGTCCAGTTACCATAGGTGTTCCAACTGGTTTATAGTTCTCCATCCCAAATCTCTTTAACAAATCATTCAAGTACTTTGTCTTACTTACAAAGATACCATCACTATTCTGTGTTATCTACAATCCCAAAAAATATTTCATTTCACCAATCATACTCATTTCAAATTCAGTCTTCATTTCATCTGCAAATTTATCACTGGCTTCATCTTCTCCTCCAAAAATGATATCATCAACAAAAATGACTACAACAAACAAACCATTTTCAATTTTTTTGTGTACAGGTTACTATTAGCTGTTCCTTTTGTAAATCCTAATTTTATCAAATACTTGTCCAATCTTGCATACCAAGTTCTAGGTGCTTGCTTTAGTCCATATAAAGCTTTCTTCAGTTTATATACCATGTCTCCTTCTTGAGTTAAAAGAAAACCTTCAGGCTGCTCAATGTAGACTTCTGCTTCCAACTCTCCATTTAGAAATACTGACTTTGCATCCATATGATATACTTTGAACTCTTTAAAAGTTGCATAAGCCAAAAACATTCTTACTGCTTCAATTCTTGCTATTGGTGCAAAAGTTTCTTCATAGTCAATTCCTTCTTGCTGTGAGTATCCTTTACATTCCAATCTTGCTTTGTTCCTTACTACTTCTCCTTGTTGATTCATCTTGTTTGTGAATACCCATTTTGTTCTTATAACATTCTTATCTTTAGGTCTAGGGACCAATTCCCATGTCTTGTTCTTTTCAATCTGATCTAGTTCTTCTTTCATAGCTTTAATCCAATGTTCATCTTCACAAGCTTCAATAGTAGATTTAGGTTCAATTTGAGAAATCAAACATAACTAATCTTGTACCTTATTCTGAGTCTGAACTCCTCTATCTATGCTTCCAATAATTTACTCAACAGGATGATTCCTTGATAGATTCCTATTAGGTGTCACTATCTCAGATCTCACTTCAAGTGTCAGTTCTTCAATTACCTCAGTGTGGCTTTCATTCAACAAATCACTATCAGTTTCATAGAATAATTCAATAGTCTCAATGTTAGATCTAGGATGAGTTCCTTCATCTGATTCATAATCAAGCATTCTTTCCTGAATTTTGAACTTTTCATCAACTTTAACATTTGCGCTCTCAACAATAGTCTTAGTTATCTTATTGTAACATCTATAAGCTTTTATTTTCAAATAATATCCAAGAAATATATCTTCATCACTTCTAGGATCAAACTTTCCAATGTCATCATCTCTCTTTATATAACATTTGCTTCAAAAAATTCTAAAATACTTAACTGAGGGTGCATGTCCAAACCATAGTTCATAGGGTGTCTTGTCTGTGTCTACTCTGATTTGTACTTTGTTCATTGTACATACTATTGTGTTCACTAATTCTCTCTAGAATATCTTTGCTAAGTCATTCTCAAATAACATAGCTCTTACTGCTTCAATCACTGATTTGTTTCTTCTTTCTGCAATACCATTTTGTTTAGGTGTCTTAGGGGCTGAAAATTATCTCTTAATACCATTCACTTCACAAAAGGTGTTAAATTATCTAGAAGTAAATTCTCCACCTCTATCTGATCTCAAACATTTAATCTTCATTTCAGATTCATTCTCAACTTTATTCGTAATGACCTTAAACTTATCAAATGCTTCAGATTTTTCTTTAAGAAATTCAATCTACATCATTCTTGTAAAATCATCAACAAGAATCATAAAATACCTTTCTCCATAGAATCCTCTAGTCCTTGTAGGACCGCTCAAGTCTATATGAACAATCTCCAACTTCTCTATTGATGTAAACTTCTTACTGGGAAATGAGCTTCTCTTCTATTTAGCCATCACACATTCCTTGCACATCATGTTAGTAGGCTTCATAATTCTAAGCAAATCTCTTATTGCAAGTGTAGTACTCACTTTCACAATGTTATCAAAATTTATATGACAAAATCTTCTGTGCCATAACCAACTATCATCGATCTTAGTAATCAAGCATGTCATCTCAATAGGATTCAACTAAAATACATTACCTCTGGTTCTAGATCATGTACCAATCAAATTTCTATCTTTGTCTTTTATCACACAAGTTTTCTCAGTAAACCAAACTTGATATCCCTTATCAACTAACTATCCAACACTCAAAAGATTACATTTCAAACCATCCACAAAGTAAACATCATCAGTATTAGTCTTTCCATCAAGAGTAATGGATCCTATACCTTTAATCAAACAAGATGCATTGTTTCCAACTCTAACAACTCCTCCATCATAATTGTTAAACTTTATGAACTTTTTCATGTCTCCAATCATATGATGTGAACAACCACTATCTATAATCCAATCAGCTTTCTTTTCAACTTGAGAAACTAGAGATTTTTCTTCCATAATCATTATTCTCAGTATCACTTTCACTTAAGGTTCTCTCTATACCATCTTGAAGTTCTTCATCATTAGCATAATAACATTCCTTAGATCTTCTAGGCTTAAAATTGTTTTTGTACTTCTTAACTCTCTTAGGACATTTAGATGCAAAATGACCATATTCTTGATATGTCCAACATTTAAAATTTTTATTACCGTTTGGTTATATCTTCACAAGCAAGGCAATACCTTCTTCAATCTTCCCATTTTCTTCATTTCTAGATCTGCTACTTCCAGCATAATCTCCACTCACACTGATGCTTCTTGAAAAAGTAGGGCAAACACTAAGAGCACTAAATGTTGTCTCCATTCTAGGTAAGTCTCTTGATAACCTTAGGTTCATTTCTGCTGCTTCCAATCTTCTAAGAAGAGTCTCTCTTGTAAATTTTGTAGTACAAGGTATAAATTGTTCAATCATCTGTGTTGTCTACTTAAATGCAGTAGTCAATGTCCTCATAAATTTCCATATCACTTGATTCTCTATGTTTGTTCCTCCACAAGATTTTATACCTGCAACAATCTCTGACATTCTATCAATATAGCTTCTAATAGATTCATCTTCCATCATTCTTATATCTTCAAATGCACATATCCAATTATGTAATCTGACTTTCTTTTCATATTCATCACCTTCAAAAGTAGACTATAAAGCTAACCAAATTTCATGAGATGTTTTCAAATATTTTACTTGACTGTACTCATTCTCTGGAAGGGCTGACAAAAGTGCTTCTCTAGCAAGTATGTTACACATGAATATATCTCTTTCATCATTAGTACATGTTTCAATATTATCCTCATCAATGACAGTCTTCTCATTCTTAGTAATCAACCAATAACCTGGTCCTAAACATAGTAGATGTGTCATCATCTTTTCTTTCCAACTATCAAAATTTACTCCATCAAACTTAGGGCTTTCTTTCCTAAAATTTTCCATGGATCTCCTTAAGCTGTTAAAATTTTCTTTCAAGGACTTGCCGCTTTGATACCAATTGTTAGAAAGTAAAGTCCACCAAGATAATTGAGAGGGGGGGGGTTGAATTAGTTATCAGATAATTATAGCCTTTATCAAATTTAATATATTTTAACCATATAAGCAATGTAACCAACAACCATAGAAAGATATTCATGCACAATAACACAATGACATAAGATATGTTGACTAGGGAACCTCTTGATCAAAGAGTAAACCCCGGTGGGAATGATGCCCACAAAAGATGCATTAATATGAATATTACTTGTGAAATGATGGACTCTGTTAGGAGTCTTATGAAATACATTCAGTACATATGAATCCTTGTTAGGGGATTTTGAATCCCTGCTAAAAGATTCTAACTCTGTTAGGAGTTATGGAAGACAGAAGGACCCACTGCCCAAACAACTTTAATGGAAAGATCATTGAACACACTGTCTAACTAATCTCTAGATTATTCAATAGAATAATATCAAAATATTACTAATCTCAACAATATGTTACCTCTTCTCTGATTGTGCCAAACCACACTTACTGCTACACCATATCTTAATTTCAGATCTCTATACCTCCCATATCCTCTTTCCACAAATTTGCTTTCACAATTTCATTCACTCTTACATTGCTAAAAACTTTCTCATATTACATCAAGGAAAACATTCTTTCCTTTATACCATACTCAAGTAATAAAAAATGAGTCGGCAAATAAATTACAAAATAAAAGTTTCCACACGCTACATAAGAATTACACAAATCTATTGGCTTCGAATTAGAATAACTCTTCACTTGTGCAACCTCAAAGTTTGCACTATCATCCACATCACTATCAACATGTCTTCAACTACTCTCTAATTGTACATAACCAGATTCCATCTTGATTAAGAGATATCATCCGATTACCACAAACTGCTACTCAGGAACACTGCCTAAATACTGATTCCACTAAAATGCTCATAACTTCCATGAATAAATGAATTAGTATTTGCACTCTTAACCATGAACATATAACACATCATAGAATAATTCCTTAACATCATATAGCTTGATCTCTAATATCCCACATGCGCTAACCCAAACATTGTCTGCTCCTCTACTAATCTTTAGTAGATCACTGTGTTGACATCAATAACAATCACAGTCATGAATGCAACAAAAACTACTATAGAATGGCTGCTAATACTCACATAGGATATATTCAACATTCATTACTAACACCATCATTTCCAAGCCCTATGATATCATGGATCAACTGAGCACATATCTTAATTGGTTGATCACCTATCCATAGGAACTAATGATGAATTCTACTCAGAATGATCTTGAACCATTCAACTTTTGTGAATTCCATGAACCAGGTTAACTTAAGTATTGATAGGTCTTTTAAATTTTTGAATTCATCTATTAAGGACCCATTTACATCTATCATACCATTCAATTCATAGAAGATGTTGACCTCCACAATAATGTCATACTTGTAGTGTATGTATGCCTTAATATCCTCTACGTGCAACACACCTATAGGGTTTCGAGAAAATGCCCCTTTTGGATCATCCTCAGAGGATTTTTATGGATTCCTTTTGAACTTATACCTAAGTCTATCTACCACATCATAAATTACTGGTGCATCCATGAATTTCAAGGAGATTAGGTCTAAATACCTTAAATGCACACAAATCTGATGCTTGGCTTTACGCGAGCACAAAATCTCTCTGCTAGATTACTGCTTGGCCTTCACACTTCTGCTCTCCTTAGTGGCTGATCAAAAAATGGTGGAGAAATGAAATCTTTCAAGTCATTTATCCATCACAAGTTGAGTGTGTGTATTAAACACAGGTAGCTCAACTTCGCATGCCATTCAGTTAATGCAAAACTCGTGAACATAGAAGATGAATCTTTAGGTGCTGCAATCTCATCCACAGATTCAAAGACATCTATACATATCATACCTAAGCTCACACAAGCTTATTCCACTTATACAAGGGCTGGATAATTTTTGTTGTTTTCATCCACTCCTCCCCATGAGGCCATGAGGCCTTTTAGGCTGATGCCTCAAAGAATTCATCATGCGAAGACACAACATCACAAGCTATCTCTCCTTGAACCACTACCTTATTTAGAATTTTTACTTGCCATATCTTCTCATTCTCTGATTTCTTGCTTTCATTTATGTAATCATTTAGGATTTTACCACTATCACTAATATTCTTCCTTATGGCTATAGGTGGTGGTGTTTCTAGTTCATTAGATCTTCTTGGTCCTCTTCTGTTGTTATCTCCATTGTATCTACAAAACTTTGCAATGTGACCTAGATTATTGCATTTGTAATAGATGAGTAGTCTTCTTCTATCCTGACTAGTTTGCAACTTACAGTACCTTGATGTGTGTCCAAAGTTATTACATTTCTGACATGTAATCTTGGCTGTAGTTTCTTCTCTGATATAGTTGTAATCACCTAAAAATGGACAAAGACAATTAAATGATAAATCGAGTCAAATCAAGGAAAATCAAGGAGAAAATTGAAGTAATTGAATCACAATGCATAATTAGCCAATCAAAATTAAAATCAAGTCTTAATTTAAGATAAATCAAAATTGAGAGTGTTTTAATGAAATGCAATCAAATAAAAATACAATTAAATCAAATAATTGTATACTCTTGGATTAAATCAAATTCAACCCAATCAAGGGGTACATGGCTAAAATAAATCAATTAATAAATCTTAAGTACTCTCAACAACCACAAAGGGAGGAAATTCAATCAACCAATGAGATTTAAGGAAAGTCATTCACATGGATCAAGCCAAATTGAATCTCAATCACTCAAAGTGAAAGAGAATCTTGTCCATTGATCTTGTCTACTTGTCCCAAGCTTTGAGGACACAAACTTTGCATTGTCTTCAAAGGGTGGAACCAAAGACTCAACCAAGCTTTAATCATGGACAACTACACTACACCCCCTACCATTGGGAAAATCTATAAAAGGAAGGCCTAAATTCATCATAATCAATAACCACATATCTTAGAATTGTATCAAACCTCTTGCATTTTATAGCTAGAAAGGCATTTAAGAGCTTAATTAACATTCAATTTGATCTAATTGTTAGGTTTAGGTTGTTTATCTTATCAATTCTCATTCTAGGACTATCATTAATGGTAGCTTGCTGAGAGTTTCTATTAACATCCTTAGATAGAGAGCCATAGGATGCTCAATTGATCATTAATTTGCTAAATAGTTGCTTAATTGTGGTTTATTTAGTTTCTATTTCAATTATTCTCAATACTAATTCTATGAAGATACTATTTCTAGTATACAAAATGGCACCCACCGTGGGGCAAAATGCTTCACTTTACTAAACGATCAGATTCATATCATTTTTGTCAAATTTGCATGTCTTTAACTCTCAGTTTTTTTAGGAAATAGTGCTTTTGACAGGTGAAGCAGTGCTTTTGCACAATAAAATGACACTTTCAAGCACTGTTCCAGTGCTTCTGTGACAAATTTGGGCGCCTTTGCCCCGATTAGTGGCGCTTTTAATCTTTCTATTATCCATCTATCATTCTTTCAATGCTTTTGCTATTTTACTGAGCACATTTTTCCTGACTACTAGGCGCTTTTGATAATTTACTGAGTGCTTTTGCTATACTTTTACTACCTTTAATCATTTTAGTAGCGCTTTTGCTAGTTATTTGTGTGCTTTTGAATTTACTTACAGAGTTAAAGCAATGCTTTTAATTTGATTAACAATGCTTTCAAGAAATAAAATAGTGCTTTTAATTATTTCAGGAGCACTTTTGCATAATTTGTTAATCTAATTAATCTAACTGTGGTCAAATGATTTACCGTATTCTCCAGGACGTCTGATCACAAAAAGGCAAGAAAACCTGAGAGCAAGTTTAATCACGAAGGCAAGGCTTTGGCTAGGAAGATCAAGAGGGAAAACTTTGCTCATATCAAAGTGGTTCTTGAGGAGTCACAAGAAGAGGAAAACTAGGTATATCAGAATTATATTAAAATTGTAGAAGCCTACAAAACCAAATTTGTATCACTTAATTGGATCTTCACTCCTTACTTCAAGTTTTTCTTAAAATTTGCAAATAAGGTTTTTAAGATTCAATACATAAACTTTGCTTCTTCAAATTCGATATGGTTTCCCTCATTGTGATTGTCTATGTTGACTAACTTACTGGTGGAAAAGCACATTGGGAAAGGAGAGCTATTGCCAAGGTAATGATAAAAATGATAAGAATCACTAAAAAATGCCCCTAACTTTTGTTAGCTACAAGGAAAGGTAAGCCTCAAACTAGTCAATATTTTCCCTTAAATTGTGGCATTGGAGCATTTCAAAATCTAGTAATTACAAAACCTCTCTTTGTTTGGAAAGTTTAGCATTTAGGCCTATGCTCTTCACTTATTTTAGTGAATCAAAATGCCAAAGGTGTTGAAATTTTTGATTAATAAGGAAGGTTGAGGAATCAAGCACATAAAATCAAAGCCCCTTGTTTGTGGAAGAGAGTAGAAATACTCAAATCCCTATAGTTAGTGGGTGAAAGAAATTGAACAACATTGTTTATTGTGTTTAGGAACTAAAGGAAAAGTTAGGGATATGCTCTTCACCTTTTGGTGAACCAAACTCCCAAAAGCTTGCCCTTAACTCCATTTCCTTGCTTTACATGAATATGCTAGAACATTAGTGGGCTCGCCTCCCGAGAATTTTCCTTAACGAGGCTAGTGAGAGGGACAACCCAAAGTGGGATGTGCTTGCCTTTGCTGTGAGAATCCAACCCACTATAAAATGAAACACATGCATCCTTAAAGGAGTGTGTGACAAACAAATTTTAAATTTTTTGAACTTTCTCTAGTAGTCCTTTTGGATTGCGCCTAATCGTACTTTTGTGCATGTGGGAAGCCCCTTAACATACTTGGGGGATGAAAGTTTAAGATCTATTTGAATAAAATCTATATTAAATCCTTGATAAAATAGAAAGAGCACCTTTTAGAGCCATGTTTACGAACCAAATCTTGTGCTAGGTAGGTGCTTGAAGTTTCTTTTTGTGCAAAACCTGTGACAATGTTCTGCCCAATCAAACATTTTGTGTTAAGTGGGTAAAAAGATACAAGTGAATGTGTGATTGTTGTGTTTGAAATACATAAACAAGTGAGAGATATATCCATTGAAAATTCATCTTACATTTTTAAATCTCTTCAATTTAAAATCAACAATTCTTGAACCAAGGATCATTCCAAATCAAACCCTTGTTGGATGATAGTTTCCATGTAGTCCCACACATATAGGGTATCTTTACAAGGAGATAGCACTCTTTCTACAAATGAAGGACAAGAATACCAAAGTCTTTTTGAAGGTCCTAATCAAGAAGAAATTTTCCCAAACTTGTTTGACAAAAGACTTGGAGAAATAGATAGGAACTCTGCATACCATAATTACCAACAAAGAGGAAATAATCAAAACATCAACAATGCTAGTTATAATCCAAAAGAAACACTTGAAGAAAAAGTTGAGAGAGCAGCCTAAGATCAGGAATTCCTAGAGGTCATGGAGAAATTAATAGATAAGGATAGGGAGAAGTTTTTCCTAAACCTAGCTCAAGTGGGAGTAAGACTTCCCCATGATTTTGATATAGAACAACTTAAGAAAGATCAAGAGCAAGATAATCCCATGATTGCTATAACTAGGTAAATAAAGGCCTTTCAAGAACAAATAGATACCATGAAAAAGGCAGCTGAACCTAAGGCCTTTTCTATTGAAGCTTTGTGTCCTTTTCCATTCGATAAAAGCTTGGTTATGGTACATTTTCCTTTTAATACCATTTTTCCTAAATATGATAAATATATGGGTAAAATAAACCCACAGGATCATTTAAGGGAGTTTTGTGCCCTAAGCATTGAGTTCAGGCATAATGACACATACCTAATGAGACTCTTTCCTAGGAGTTTAGGAGGTCCAATCATGGAGTGGTTTTCAAAACTACCCCAAGGAATAAAGACGTTTGAGGAGTTAGCCTCCAAGTTTGTAACCCATTATTGTTATAACATTGAGCACAAAATCACAATGCTCAAGTTGTATGATACCAAACAAAAAGATGGAGAGTCCTTCCTAGGATTCCTACAAAGGTGGAGGACCATTTTCGCAAGGTATCCATGAAGTATCCCTGAGAAAGAAAAGATGGAAATCTTCACAAATAATTTGACCACAGAAATGAATTATAGATTACAACTCCAATGTCCCCCAACATTTGAAAAACTCATCAAAAATGGGATCAAGATTGAGGATGTATTGGTCAAGAGAGGTGAAGTAAAATTATTTAAAGATAACAAATCCAACAATACCAATAACAACAACAACAATAATTATGTACCTAAATATGTCAATAATCAAGGATCCAATAATTACAATGATAAATCTAAGTCATGGATCAAGAATAACAACAAAAACCTTGTGAATGATGGAGTTGTGGAGGCCCACAACTTGAAGGCAACCCCTTTTACTTTACCATATGGAGCTAATTCTTCAAATAATGTCAATCAATCAAACAAAGCTCCATTTAATTCCAATAATGCCAATAACAATTCCAACAATTCCAAAAATAATGCCAATAATCCTAATGGGAATAAGTCCAAATCTTTTTTCTCCAATTATAACAAAAGAAAATTCACCTATTTAGGTGAACCTTTAGAGAACGCATTAAGGACCCTGGTTGCCAACAAAATCATCACATTACCCGATACAAAAGATTATGAACCTCAAGATAAACCCTATTGGTAGAATGAATCTCATCATTGTGAATATCATCAAAATAGAGGTCATCCAACCAATGAATGCATGGGATTAAAACACTTGGTGCAAGACTTAATAGATAATGGAACCATCAAAATTGAAGGACCTCAAAACAATGAGGACCACATGGCTTTCAAGAACCCCTTTTTGAATCATGAAAAGGGCGAGTCATCTAAATCTAATCAAAATTAAAAAAAAAGGAAATGAGAAGGTGAACTTAGCTCATACTTATGATAACACGATCAATACTTTAAGAGAAGAGGATAATACCATAAATGTTGTCATAGTAAAGAAAAATTCAAGAGAAGGATCATCAAATGTTGTCACTAGGGGGCAAGCGTAAAAAATTATCCTACCTAATAATGCTCCTAAAGTTGTGGTATCAAATCAAGCTTCAACTTCATCATCAAAACAATACAACTTGGTTGATCAACTATAAAGAACTCCTGCTCAAATCTCTATCTTGGAGTTACTCAAATTGTCACCAATTCATAAAGACATTTTGGAGAAAGCCTTATTGGAAACCAATGTGCCTCTAAACTTGGAGGTAGAAAAATTATAGAATATGGTGGGGCACCTCATTGCACCCCATTTCCTATCATTTTCTGAACAAGATGACATGTCCCTTAATCATCCTCAAAATCTGCCATTGCACATAGAAGTCTTGATTCACAAGCATAGGGTGAAAAGAGTCCTTATAGATGGAGGAGCCAGCCTAAACATTTGTACCCTTATCCTAGTAAAAGCCTAAGGATTTTATGAGGAGGCTATTGACCCTAAGAAAAAGATAGCCATAAAAGCCTATGATGATGAAGAAAGAGCTTCAAAAGGAGTCATAGTGTTACCCATAAGTGTTGGTCCCATGCAAAAATAGACCATATGCCAAGTGTTGGATCTAAAGTTCCTATAGATGATATAATCAAGTCAGCCTATTAGAACCACCTTGAAATCATATTAGAGAAGCCATAATAAACTCCAATAATGATTCAGCTAGCTCTACCAAGCACACAACACATTCTGGGACTTGTCCAATAAGATAGTTGTAGACACACTCTACACACTGTCAGCTCTACCAAAATAATTGTATCTTTCTCCTTAAGCTGAATTACTTCATGCGCTCTTAACCAAACATCAATAACTCTCCTCTAAGCTTAAATCCAAGGGCACATACCTATAGGATAGGTACAACTCCAGAACCAATAAAATCTCTGTCGGCTCTTCTGAATAAACACAGGAAACTACTACTGGTGAATAGCGATTGCATAACTTCACTTATACTAATTATCAGACTATGCGTCCATGACTAAAACATCACTGACAGGTCTCCAACATATATTCAAGCGCACAAGGCTCCATGATAACTATATGAATAACCATACACAGAACACTATCTATTACTTTGTCAGGAACACTGCTGACACAAGCTGCTATATAACTATCTATACTAATAGTTAACCTTTATGCCCATGATATCATGCTAATATCATGTCCATGCTACATATACTGAAAGCTTACTGCATAAGACTTCCATGCATGCTACTTTCCATATGTTGTCATCAATGACAAATATACAGTCAGTACTGGCCTGCTGGCAAATCTCCAACAATCATAAGCCTAAACAAATCATTGGAGAAAAAGAATCTGGAGTCTTGACCAGAAGTAAGTTGAAAGACCGTACATGTTTATTGTGTGAGTTTGAGCCTAAAATAGTAAAAGATGCTTTGGAGAATGAAGACTGGATTCAAGCTATGAATGAAGAAATAGATCAAATTGAAAAGAATGATACTTGGACTATGGTGCCGAGACCAAAAAAAAAGAATGTTATTCGAACAAAGTGGGTATTTAGAAATAAGCTCAATGAACACGGACAAGTCACAAGGAAAAAGGCAAGACTAGTATGCAAAGGTTATGCACAAGAAGAAGGAATAGACTATGGGGAAACATTTTCCCCTATAGCAAGATTAGAAGGAGTGAGAACTCTACTTGCATATGATTCTTATAGAGATTTCAAGGTCTTTCAAATGGATGTCAAATCTGCATTTTTGAATGGTATTTTAGAAGAAGAGGTATACATTGAGCAACCTAAAGGATTTGTTGAGCTAGACAAGAAAAATATGGTTTGCAAACTAAACAAAGCACTGTATGGATTGAAACAAGCCCCTAGAGCATGGTATGCGAGGCTGCACAATTATTTGATCAAGATTGGATTTGCAAGGAAAAATGACAACAACAATCTATACATGAAAGCTGAAGAAGGTAAAGGGATTTTGTTAGTATAAATTTTTGTAGATGATGTCAAATTTGGGGGACAAGATGCCCTATGTTAGAAATTTTCAAATGAAATGCAAACTGAGTTTGAGATGTCTATGTTTGGTGGGATCAAATCCTTTATTGGTTTACAAATCTATCATATGGAGAAAGGTATCTTCATAACACAATATAAATATGTCAAAGAGATACTAAATTTTTTTGGAATGGAGGATTCAAGGCCAGTGAGTACTCCTATGGCTACTGGACAGAAACTGTCTAAGACTGATGATACTGCTGAAGTGAATCAAACCCTGTATAGATCCATGATTGGAAAGTTGCAATATGTTGTTCACAACAAACTAGATATAGCTCTAGCAGTTGGGATTGTGGCAAGATTCTCTACCAATCCTAAGGAAAATCATATGATGGTTGTGAAAATAATACTAAGATATCTGAAAGGGATAGAAGAGTATGGATTGTACTACAAGAGAAATGATAAATTTGAACTGAGAGTTTACACTGATGCTGATTGGGTAGGAAATGTTGATGATATGAAAAGTACAAGTGGAGGAGCTTTCTTTCTTGGATAGAGATTAGTCTCCTTGACAAGCAAGAAACAAAATTGCATTTCTCAATCTACATCAGAAGCTGAGTATGTGGTAGCTATAGTAAATTGTTCAAATCTAGTATGGATCAAGCAATTATTGAAAGGAATGAAAGAGGAAATTATTGAACCTATTATTATCTTTTGTGATAACACAAGGCCATTAACATATTAAAGAATCCTGTAATGCACACAAAGACCAAACACATTGCAATTAAGTATCATTACTTAAGGGAATTGGTACAGGAAAAAGAAGTGAGAATGGAATATGTGAACACAAAGGAATAACTCGTAGACATATTCAAAAAAGATTTACCTAAGGATGCTCATGAATATCTAAGAGGTAAATTAGGGGTGCTTCCCCTAACTGAGGATGCCTAGTCAAGCTAGGAACACTACATCAAATGTGTTGCACAAAATATTTGAAAAATTGATGCAGGAAAGGTCACACTTTAGGAGCTGCCTATAGTTGTGAAAAGAATATAAAAGCTGATAATCAGTCATAATAAAGATAACAGAGGGAGAAATACTATTATTGAATTGAAAAGATGACATTTACATATGAAAGATGTAAGTTCTAGTTTCTTCTTTGGCATTTTTGTTAAAGAGGGAGAGATTTCAGAGATGAATACACATCAAGAGGATACAATCAAAGAGGGAAAGATACAAAAAATATTCAGAGGGAGTTACTGTGTAAATGGTCAAGTAAGGCTAAATTATTGAGAATTAGAATGAAGCTAAGTATATTATAAATATTTCTGATGCAATGAAAAAGTTTGGATTAGTTGGTAAATCATGTGTTAATCATGTGGTGTTGCCATCAATGCCAAAGAGGGAGATTGTTGGAAACGGGAATTGAAACAATTGTTGTATTTTCATTGATGTCAAACCTTAATTTGTAAGAAAGTTGCTATCTTAGAAAGTACTATATCTATTGGTTGATGAAAAGGATTAGGGAAAGGGAAATAACAATAGCACCTAAGGAAAGGTTGAGTTATTTGATACTTCAATGAGTATTTGATTATTTGGCACTATGATGAGATAATGTATTGTTTATCTAAGTAAGAAGAAAGATTGAAGAAGTAGGCTTAACCGAGAAAAAGTGAAGAAATCTAGTTTAAGCCGAGTGATGTTAGTGTCAACCGAGCACCAGTATATGCTGAGTAAATCTAGTGTTAACCGAACATCAGTTTATACCGAGCGACATGAAATTACCAAGCAAGATAGTGTTAGTCAAGCAAGACAGTTTGTAGAGATGACCAAGTTACATAGTGATGACCGAGGAGATGAACATAGTATTGATTGAGTGTCAGTTATTTACATTTGGAGGAAGAATTTAGATTTCTAGCTGACACAGTTGAATTCTTGGGTTATGTAAATCATGTTGACTTTATTAATTGATTATATGGAGAATTTAATGCATGATAAATTATTTTATTATGGATTCAATGATGAGATTGAATATGTTTCTAGAAGGATGTATGAAGGACTTAAATGTTGGAAGGATCCATTGGATCTAACCTAACCTAAGATCTATGGAGGAGATTAAGAGGCAAAAGATAGATCTATCTATTTGGAGAGGTATAAATGAAACCTAATGGTGAGGTTACAAAGTATGCTAGTGTTGTTGATGTTATTGACTGATAAGTCTAACGAGAAGGTTGAAGGTGAAGATCAAAGTTGTGATTGCTTGAAGCAAATTCTGAGAAGATCAGAGATGGAGACATAAATGATACTTAGTCAATAAATCAACATGTATGTGTGAATTGGATCTGATATCTGCAAAGTGAGCTATATGTTTTATAGATCAGAAACTACTACTACTTTCTAACCATTGTAACAGTCAAAATCCTTTAATCAAGGTTGACCTAACAATCATTGATAAATCCTTTAGTCAAGGTGGCATTCTAATGGAATGTACTCAAGTCCTCTGACTAGGCCACTCCTAACAGGGTGATTGAAATCCTTTAACATGGTCACACCTAATAGTGTGTTTGTAAACGTTTAACAAAGTTGGCTTTTTACCAAGCTCACTTTAGAAGAGTGAAAATATCAGTAACATGTTACAAAGTGGTTTTTCCCAAATTGGGTTTCCACTATCCCAGTGTCATACTTGTTCGAATGTTTTGTTATGAATTTTTTGATATTTTGCAAGTTAAATACTATTGGATAGTGGACTGCATGTTATATATTTTTTGATATATATTCTTTAGAGACCGAGTTGTGTTGGTGATTAGATACGAGTTTGTTGAAGTATTTGAATGTTCAATTGGTACATATAGACCTGAGAACAACTGATTTCCCCCCCCCACAGTTGTTCTAAATCATATTAAAAGAAATTAGATATCATGGTCATCTTGGCTTATTTTTGAAATCTAAAATGATGGATGAGGTATATAAACACCCTATCTTTCCTCATTTTTCATATAATAACTACACTCAATTAATAAATTTTTCATAAGGCATTCAAGCATTCAAGTGATTGGATTCAAGATTTGAAGGCAGGGATCCAAGATCTAGTTTCTTCTTAATCACCCAAGTCAAAAGTATGATCAAGCTTCAAGGATTTGGAGGGATTTTGGCATTATAAGGCTATTATTCATAGGTTTGTTCTCTAAAAGGGTATGATAAATGTTCTTCAAATGGTGGATGATTTGTGAGGGAAAAATGGGTCAATTTATAGGAAAAGAGGAGGGAAAATGGATGGATAGGATTGAGACTTTGTGGAGGGATAGGATGCATTTAAAGGTGAGCACATGGATTGTGCTTCTTCAAAATAATAGCCTTGTGACAAGTGTCACAATGAGAGATCTTGAGAATACATTAGGGTTTGGGGAGATATTCCATAAAGGCACATCTTGTCTCAAATCCCAAAGGTCAAGATTTGATGATTGTGACCATTTTGGGAAGAGGGAATGGGGGACAAATGTGTAATAATATGGTTGAGGGTGTAAGAGCATTTAAGGTTGAAAAGTGGAGAGGGAGTTGGGATTTGAAGAGATGTGGCATGAAGTTGACTTTGGAATGTGTTAGGAATTCTTTATCCTTATGATTAAGGTTGTGCAAATATTTAGTGGGGGATTAGGCTTGGATTAGAGGGAAAGTGAGAGATTTAGGAGGATGTGATGGGAGGAGAGAGAATGAGTGGAGGGTTAAGATAGATAATCAAAGGTAATTGTTCAACTAAGTGAGGTTAAAATGGGTTGGGCTGAGTTTGAACCAAGGGTTAGGTGGTTGGAGGATGGTTAGGTTAGGGGTTGAAGCTAGGAGCCATGTGCTCAAATTGATTAAATAAGATTTATTTAATTATGAGAGGAATATAGGGATAAAGTGAATTAATTAAATCAAATAATAACATTTGTTTCAATTAATAGAAGAAGAGGGGTTAAATTAATTAAATGGCTATGGGTTTCTATTAGATAATTAATTGGACTATAGTTAATTAATTAAATTAACTAACTAGCAGGATGATATAAATTAATGTGATCAGTGCAAACCTAACCTATTCGGAACATGCATAGACAACCAAACATTAGTGAGAGCAGCATATACCTAACATATAGAAGAATTATTTGCAAGACACCTCAAATTGAGCTTAAATGGGAGCACCTTGTCACCGTTTGATTTTCTCTTAGAATAGGGATGTGGGTGTGCTCTCAAAACATAAGGAGCATGTCCCCGATGCTATTTAGGAAGGTTTAGGATCATTTAGGAACCATGGATACCCCATAATGGCACAAAACCAGGTACGATGAACCTATTTTTCCCCTAGAGTCCCAAGAGTTCAAATGAAGCCAAATGCATAGTCTAGATTAAGGATGAGTATGAAAAGTTCATTTTAACCAAAGATAAGAGTGATATTGATGAAAATGATATGAAAATCTTGAAAATGAACTATATTAAATCCACTAAGCTAAGCTAGAGTGAGATAAAAAGCATAAACATGAGGTAAATCTAACAATATTAGAAATTAAGCTAAGTCTAGATGAAAATGAACATGAAAACAATGCTTAATATGATATGATGTGAATTGGTGGTTTTATCTTGGAATGAGGAGTATTTATAGGATTTGAGGAAGGTCTTGGGTTAGGAAGGGTAGTTAGGGTCAGATTCAGGGTTAGGGGTAGAGTTAGGGGTATGGTTGGAGGTAAGGTTAGGAAGGGATAGGATGGAATTCATGGTTGAATGCCCCAAGGGTTGCTCACACATGTGTGAGAAACACTTGGGAATAGTGCTTAGGGAACTATGGTGGAAGATGAGACATATGCCCTCATTTATGGTTGTAAGAGTCATAAATGAGGGTGTAAGAGGGTTATTAATGACTCTTACAAAGTCATTAATGAGGGTTGACTTTAGGGTCAAAGAGGTTGGATTAGCCTAAGAGGGTTAGGAATCCCTCCCTAAGTTGGGTTAGGGAGTGATTAGGAAAGGGTAGATAGGTTTAGGGTTTTCTAGAATATTTCTAGGGTTTTTGGCTTTTAAATAAATATTTAATTTATTTAAAGGATTTTGAGGGATAATTTATTAAATAATTAATAAATTGGAGGGAATATCATTCAAATTAGATTTAAATACTTTTGGGAGGGATTATTTAATTAAATATCTTTAATTAAAATAGGAGAAGGGATAATGACAATAAAAATGAATGAATGAATGAATTAATAAATGATGATGTCATTAGGACTTTTATCAACTAAAATATTTTTAGTTAACAAATGGATTTTTAGGTGTCTACAATTAATGCCCTAGGAGAGAACTAAGTTTGATTATGATTATGTTAATCATATTTAGGTGTCTATAATAATAATACTAATAATAATAATAACAAGTTTAGAATAGGCCAATGGTAACATTAGTAGGTATTTCTAGTCTCTATATGATATTGTCAAATAAGGACTAGGCGTGTACTAGTTGGCTTCTCTAGATAGATAACTAGATGAGACTTTGGATATATCTCATCTTAAATACTTCTATGCTTAGGTTATAAAAATTATCCTCAAAGAAAAATTTAAAAAAATGAGGAGTTTTCTTGAGAAAAATAAAAAAAATATATAGTAAAAAGAAAAGCCTTCTTCTAGTGAAACTTTGTACAAGTACCATTATGAAAAACTAATTACAAGTATTATGTGTAGAGTTGAGTTCCCTTATCATTTATGTCTTCTCTATGATATTTCCTTAGCATGCTATACCATTTTTCATATTTTTATTTGCTCATTACACTATTTATCCACCTCAATTTTCCATTAAAAATTATCATGACTTGGGGGAAGATGATTGTACCTTGATTTGAAATTGAACTTAGTGTCTTTCTTTTGTCTCTTTTCCTATCTTGGAGAAGTACCTTTTTTTATTCACATCTTTATGCACTCGCTAATATAGTGACAATAACTACAACACATAACACTTGTAAACACATTTGATCTTCACCATCTTTCAAATTTGATCTTTTAGCAACATCAACAACATCAATTTTGGTAAGAAGTTCAATGATTTATGTCTATAAATTATTGCTTTCTAATCTATTATTTTTCTTTTCTCCATCCCTTTTTGCATTTTCTCAAGACCACCATGATCTTTCATATCATTGTGTGTATTAAGTGGTGTATATTTGTGATTGATCATTTATTTTCATGTGTTTTGTTTATTGGTTGTCCCTATACAAAACCCACTAAGGTTTTCAATGACCCTTCTATTGTGTTGTGTTGGAGCATCCTCTTGTTTGCTATGATTGCAAGTTAGTCCTTTGTGCATTTGACACATCATCACCTTAGTCTTCACACCTTGGTACAAAACATCAAGTGCTAAATCAAAATTCACATAACATTCTCCCCTTTTTATTTTCTCAGGAGCTAAAGTGAGTTCTTTTCAATCTTACATAGTATCTTAAGGGGGCATCATCATATCCACCCTTTATAAGCCCAATTGTTTGCCATATGACATCTATTTTTTTGTCCTTCTATGAAATCATATCACTCCTTTGAGTCATAATATCATGTCAAAGAGGGACAATAATAAATACTTAATTTTATCTCTTAAGCCCTAAATGTTTCACTAAATCATATAAATTTATTATCAAGACTTTATCGTAATTTTCCCCTAGATATTCCTATTTTTCCCATGTCCTAATCTATCTTCCCCTAAGACCTATTTTATTTGGATAACTTTAGTCTCGTTTCCACGAATGATTAATTAATTAAATCACTACATAACCACCCAAAAAAGAATAAAATATTTTATTATGCTCGCCACTTATCTCATAATTATGTCCTAAAATCACCTTTTAGATTCAATAAATCTCTTTTGTTTTCCACCCCACACTCTTAACGACTCTATTGACTTAATCTAGAGTGTCCATCTCTCATCAAGCCTCAACTATTGATCATCTTTCTTGCAAATCTAAGAATCTACCATTCTTAGTCTTTTTTTTAGGGATCGAGAGTTTACGTAAAACTATTTGTCAATGTGAGTACCACATCTCTACCATGAAAAGAAAATACACTGTGCAAGTGCAACAAAAATTAAATTCAGTAATCTTTTCTTAGTTTGTGTAATATTGTGTTTCAATTTATTGCTCTATTAGAAACTAAGCATAGTGTAGATTAGGGTTTTAATGTTTTATTTGATTTTTTAAATGCATATCTAAAGTTGACAAATTAATTAGCCCCCTTTGTCAATGTCTAATAAGTAAGGTGGTGCCAAACATCTAAAATGATAGTGTGACATACTAATTGTGGATACAAATTCCACTTTAGCATTTTGTTAATTGATTATCATGACTCTGACGAAAATTAATGATCTAGGGTCATCTTTTAATAGAAAATTTCATATATTCAATTCAAATTGTTTTAGATCATAGATAAACATTAAATAATTAATTTCTAAAATCTTAAATAAAAATAAGAAACTTAAATTTTCAAATAATAAAACTTTGTAATCAATGAGAAAAATTCACTTATAATATAATCCAAAAGAATATAAAAATCCTCGTTATATGAATTCATCAATATATAAATTAAACTACACTCGTATAAAAATATTTACATGAAATTAAAATTAAGTTACAAAATAAGAATCATTCATTTATATGTGTGTGGGGGTGGGGTAATCAATCTTATCCCTCACAAAGGCATAGGAATGTAGATGAAATAATTTTGACATGTTGGTTCTTTTAAAGTACTATTGATAGTGCCATTAGATTCTTAGTTCTAAGGAATCCTTCTACAAACAAACATTAATTTCAAGTACAATGATATCCTCCATGGGTTGCTAGATCAATTCGAATCATCATTACTATAAAGAACCCACCTTAATAATTGAAATCCACTTGATTTTGGATATGAATGTTTTTATTTTTTTGTACTTGTAATGATTAAAGAGAGAATATGAAGAAAGTTTCTCTTCACCTTATCCTACATGACGAGGATGATGTTATATCTTACTCCCGTCTCCTCCTCGTGGGGGATGCTTAATCATTTTACGTAGGGTTGACTTGTTATTTTATTATTTTATTATTATATAAATATTAAGAGAAATTATCTTATAGTATTAATATTTATCATTTAAAAATATAATAATTATTTTTGTTTAAATAAAGAGTTGAAATCTATAATTTATGGTGATGTATATAGGAGGAAGGAAATTTTTATTTTTTTTGAATAATTAGGTTTTTACACTTGTGGTACTTTGGTGGTTTTTTTAGGGGCTTGTGAGCAAAGCTTCTTTGCTAATTGTCTTCAATATAGTCGTAGAGGTGAAATGTGTGTCTTTAGTAGTATTTTTGTATTTTATATTTATTTTAGTCACATTATATTTAATTTGTATCATTTCATATGCGAATTAGTCTTACTCTATCTTTTGACTTATTTATTATTGTATACTATGATTAGTCTATTCTATAGATTTATGTCAATTCCAATTAGAATATATGTACATATTTATCTCTTCGATGAGGCTACATAAATTACACTTCGCAATTCATATCAATTTCTCATCTTCTTGAGTTGTCATTTTTAAAAAAATAATTGTTATTTATTGAGTTGCATGTCAAAACACTTTGATTTGAGTACAAATTTTGCATTTAAGGAAAAAATCTAGGTCATTAATTATAATAGATTAAATTATCATATCAAAGCATTAGAATCTCACGCATACTACATAAGGACAAAAGCACAATATACTTTTCAACCTTATTAGACCACAAAAATAAATTTTCAACATTCAATGCATTATATCATTTATACCAAACAAGATGTTAATAATTTAAAGGTGAAGTAAACTAGTGGTTCATGTCATTTTCATTATATATTCAATTTATAATTTAAAAAAAGTTTAAAGAAATAATTTCTAATTTTTATTAGTTTTAATCAAATATTCATTTTTAATATTATTTTATAGTAAGTGACATTTTGCTATAAATTTTTTACCATAATTTTTTAAAGATTTTCTTGAAATTAAATTGTTAACTCAATTTCTATTTCATGGACTTTTTTGGTAATTTTATTGAATTTTTTAACTTATTAATTTTTAATTAATATTAATAGAAATTTTGCTAGCATTTTATCATAATGTATTTATGTAGCTTACAATGATATTTATTTAGTTATAATTCTTTTATTTTTTCCAAGCTTAATTTTTTTTGACATATTGAATTGAGGTTTTTATTCTTTATAATATACTTGTATTTCTTATAAGATAAATAGAAATATAATAGTAAAATATATATTATATTGGTTAGAAGTTTAATGCTAAGGACCATGTACACAAAAAAATCTTATCTATAAGTGATTTCATTTGATATGTACACACACGACACAAAGTTCACTATTTTGAACTAGGAGAATGCAAGATGTGGATAAAAATAGAAAAGAATGCCACAAGTGAACCGCATAAGTAGATTTGATCAGAAAACTTTGATTGAAGGTGGTGTAATTGAACATAGTTTGATCAAACATCCCCTATACAAAAGGGGTTGGATTTATCCTCTAATGTCAATAATGTGAATAAAAAATATACACAAATAAGTAAGATCCACCTACTCATCCCAATTAGTAAGCACAACATGAATGATAAATTATCATTTGCATTGCAACCCTCTATCATGTCCTTTTTTGTAACTCACACACACACACACACACACACAAAGAGAGAGAGAGAGAGAGAGAGAGAGAGAGAGAGAGAGAGAGAGAGAGCTTCATCAAGGTGATATACACCCTACCATGAAGCGTTATGTTTCCCCATGTCGAAGATTGTAAAATAATCCAAACAATACATTTATGGAAATAATCAACGAAAATCAATGTTTATAACATACAATGTTTTGAACATCTCACTACAATTACCATACATTTTACATGAAGGATAAGTAATACTCAGAAGAGAACATCTTATAGTGCGATTAATTCAAATCATATATTCTCAATCTAATAACATTTACTGAATAGTCCATTAAGTAAATAATTTCACATTTTAATCATAACTCCCTAAACTCACTCATCACATTGATACAAAGCACAAAGGATCTTACTTCTTCATTTTCTAACTTCTGATTTATCTAGAACCCCTTCTAAGATTTAGTAGAAAGGATAAACTCATTCGCTAAACTCACTCCATTACTTAAAAACACATTTACACATCGTAGATATTCATAATTAAATCACTTATTATGTTTCAATCTTCTAATTTATAACAAAAAGGGGCATTGTTTAAATAATCATAACTTTTTAGTTCCTTACCAAAAATTTAAAATTCAATGTATTTCAGAAAGGAAAAGAGTTGACAACAAAGTCTAGAAAGTGTTCAACAAAAGTCCTAAACTCGTATGAGAAGCTTTCTCTACAATGCAACTCACTAGATTCCTATAACAATAGTTGATAAACAAACCAATTTTAAACTATGTTTGTATGTGCACATAATTTGGTAGTGATTCTAGAAAAAAAGTTATTTGATTATGTAGAAAAGGGATGTATGTAGATGTTGGCACTAAATATGAAGCATATATGAACTGAAGAAAACATATATGCCTATCGAACCCCAAATACCACTTAAATACTCCTTATTTCATACTTATTAATTTATCAGTCCCAAAGTCAAAATTACATCTCTATGACTTGAATTTGGTAACATAGTTTAACTTATTCTCTTATAAAACATAACATCAAATGGGAAGTCTCTAGTTTTTAGTTCCTCCAAATGGAAGTATATGCAAAGAGCTATTTTAACAAGTTATTAATAATTCTTTTTTTAATCAAATGAAATATTATAATTCTTTTTCTATCTACATAATATTTAGTTTTATTAAAGTATAACTGCAAATTTTATAATAATATATATTACAAAATGAACTTTTCTTCAATTTCATTGGTAAAACAATTGAGGCGATATGAAGAGATTTGCAAGGAAAATAAATATTTGTGCATATCTTTTATAATAAAACAAAATTAAAATAGGAGAGATAATATGTGGGTATTTACTTAAAATTAAATAACACTTCCCACCAAGAAATTTCTATCTCACATGACATGACAGAAGATCATAGATTTTTTATTAACATGGCTTGTTTTATGGTTTTAATTGTATTGTAATAATGAGCTTTTTTGTGTTCAATGTTATTCTCTACAAATTTTCAAATATTTATAAATTTATTATTACTTGAATAAAATATTTTTCTTTTCTTTTCTTCAGATGTGTAGTGTCGCGATTGAAACAATTTGTTGGTGAAGTGACTACCAAGGTTCAAACCCTTGTTGGGCCATTATGCTTGCAAGTATTGTGCCTTTACTGGGTTGTTGAGATCATGGTTTTGAACAAGTGAAGTATGGGGATGAGGTATCCCATTTGTGGTCTCATTGGTTCATAGTTCCAAGTTAAAAGCATTTCACATGGAACTGGAGGGCGTGTCATGCTAGCATCATTGGTCACATTAAAAGTTTACCAAACATTTAAAAAATAATAATAATATTTTTTTCTAAATTGACATAATTTTTAAAGATTTTTTCTTTAAATTATTTTTTTAAAATAAAAATATATCTATATTCTAATTTTTTAAATATTTTAAATTAATATTATTTCTTCAATTTGTGTTCTGAAAAATATATAAATTATACATAATATGTATACAACAATTATAAGATAATTAAATCAATCTATTTGGTTTCACTTCTTATGATTTTTATGATACTTTTTATTATTTAATAAGACATTATAATTATTATATTTATTATAAAATGATATAATCAATATTATTTAATAAAAAAAATTATCTTTTGAAATTTATTTTAACACTAAACTTGTGTAAAAATTTGTCTTTTGAATTTTATTTTAACACTAAACTTGTGTAAAAGTGCAAAAGTAAATTATCTCATGAAATGAAAAGTAAACTTAAATCTAGACTATTAAGGGTCACTAAACCTCCATTTAAAAAAAAAAATCAGATCCATTGTTTTGTTTCTTTCTTGAAAAAAATAAATATTAGATATATGTAGTTTGTTTAGCAACAATCCTTAACAAAACCTTTTAGATCAATGAATACAAGTCTCTTCATTTTTTAGAGGCTTACATGGACCATGTTAATGTGATGAACTCTATTACAAGCTTAAAGACATATGCCATGTTTATGTAGCATATTGCACTATAACCATAACATAACAATTTTCTACCTTTCTACTAGCTCATTCATTTTAAAAATCAAGACATGGAGGAACTACAACACCTACAAACTCTATGAAAAAATGCTTTAAATTTACCCACATCTATGTCAATGTCTAGCATATTATTTTTACATATCTCTACATTATTTGATATCCTATACTATTATAACAAAATAACTAACATTGGCAAGAACTTTGCTACACTACAACCTTGTTAAAGTTCTCAAGGAGAAGTTTAAAATAAAAAATCCTTTAAAAAAAATACAAACTTGTAGATAAACCCAAGAATGATGATAACTTTTCAATTTTTTTATCTCTAGTAATTTTAGTATAAATACTTCACTTGAAAATTTGTTATGCAGATTTGGAGTTTCTTTCTTTTGAAGAAAGTAATCAAATTTATAAAGTAATAATATTAAAAGGTAATAATAAATTATAAAATTAGTTATATCTCTTTATTATCCTAGTATTAATATTAAAATTTAATGTTAAATAATTAATATTAAATTTATTTCTTTATAATAACAATAACAAATAAAATAAACAAAAAATATTATTTGATTTCTAATGGCCAATCCAATTAGTTTAGGCTTATTTAACAAAATATCAAAATACTATTACATGTCATCCAAGTAGCACCTTCTTGTGCAAAGTTTGGCTCATGGCCCAATGCTGGTTTGAGCTCTCTCGGTTAAGAGACTTTACAAAATTTGATTAATCTTTAATCAGTAACAATGAAATGTCTATCAAACTTTCATCAACATATGCTCTTCAGACTCTATGTGCTCATTAACTCATTACCTCATATTGTGTATCCTTCACACTAACAATTCAGTTCTCGGTAGATCTTAATTTCTGACTGTTCTTCAATGCTCTGTTACTCGGTGGCTTCACTACTCATCACCTTATCAGTAATCTTCTTCATACACACAATCTCCAATTTATTTCAAATAAACCACAACCACCATACTGATCTTCATACTCTGATCTTCTTATATACAATTCTGAAAGTGGTGCTAGCTGTTCTAGAATCTTCTCATCAAGCGGTGATAGCATTGGTTAATCTTCCAATGCGTATTCTTGTAATACCCCAAAAATGTGTTAGGAATGAATGCTAAATGTTTGGTAGCCATTCTATAGCCGTTGTTGTTGCATTCATGACTATGATTGTCATTGATGTCAACATAGTGATCTTCTGGAGACTTGCAGAGAAGGAGATAGAGTTTGTATTAGCGCACGTGGGTTATTGTAGTTGGAGCTATGTGATGTTGAGGATATACTCTTTGATATGTTATATGTCTATGGTTAAGAGTGCAGACAGTAATTATTTTATTCATGGAAGTTATGAGCATTTTGGTGGAAGTAGTAATCAGGTAGTGTTCCTGAGTAGCGGTTTGTGGAAATCGGATGATATCTCCTAATTGGGATGGAATCTGGTTTTACACAGTTAAAGGAAAGTTGAAGATAGATTGATAGTGACATGGATGACAATGCAAACTTTGAGGTAGCACGAATGAAGATTTATTGTATTTGGAAGCTGACAGTTTTGTGTGATTTTGATGTAGCATGTGGAAATGTTTATTTTGTAATTGTATGCCAACTCATTTGTAATTATTTGAGTGTGGTATAAAGGAAGGAATGTGTTTCCTTGTTTCATGCATAAGAGGATAGTAGTGTATGAATATGAAGTGAAGAAAAGAGCTAAATGTGAAAGCGAATTGTGAAGGAAGACATGCGAAGTATAGAGATCTGGTGTAACAGTGAGTGCGGTTTTGCACAATCAGAGAAGAGGTAACATATTATTCTATTGAGTAAGATAAAGATTATTTGGACAGTGTGTTCAGTGATCTTACCTTGAAGCCGTTTGGGCAGTGGGTCCTTATGTATTCCATAACTCTTAATAGGGTTAGAATCTTTTAACATGGATTCATATGTACTGAATGTATTTCATAAGACTCCTAACAAAGTCCATCCTTTCACAAGGAATATTCATATTAGTGCATCTTTTGTGGGAATCATTCCCATCAGGGTTTACTCTCTGATCAAGAGGTTCCCTAGTCAACATATCTTGTGTCATTGTGTTATTGTGTATGAATATCTTTCTATGGTTGGTAATTATATTTCTTACATGGTTTAATGCTGTTGAAGTTGATAAAAGTTATAATTATCTGATAACTGATTCACCCCCCCTCTCAGTTATCTTGGTGGACTTTACTTTTTAACAATTGGTATCAGAGCGGCAGGTCCTTGAAAAAGAAGTTTAATAGATTAAGGAGATCCATGAAAAATTTTAGGAAAGAAAGCCCTAAGTTTGATGGAGTAAATTTTGACAGCTGGAAAGAAAAGATGAAGACACACCTACTGTGTTTAGGACTAGGTTATTGGTTGATTACAAAGACTGATAAGACTATCATTGAAGAGGACAATCTTGAAACATGTAATGCTGATGAGAGAGATCTATTCATGTGTAACATACTTGCAAGAGAAGCACTTTTGACAGCTCTTCTAGAGAATGAGTACAGTCAGGTAAAATGTTTGAAAAAATCTTATGAAATTTGGAAAGCTTTACACTCTACTTTTGAAGGTGATGAACATGCAAAAAGAGTTAGATTACATAATTGGATATGTGCATTTGAAGATATAAGAATGTTGGAAGATGAATCTATTAGAAGCTATATTGGTAGAATGTCAGAAATTGTTACCGGTATAAAATCTTGTGGAGGAACAAAGACAAAGAATGAAGTGATATGGAAAATTCTGAGGACATTGAATCTTGTATTTAAGTAGACAACATAGATGATTGAACAAGTTATACCTTGTACTAAAAAAATTACAAGAGAGACTCTTCTTAGAAGATTGGAAGCAACAGAGATGAACTTGAGGTTATCAGGAGACTTACCTAGAATGGAGACAGTATTCAGTGCTCTTAGTGTTCACCCTACTTTGTTAAGAAGCATCAGTGTGAGTGGAGATTATGTTGGTAGCAATAGATCTAGAAATGAAGAAGACACGAAGATTGAAGAAGGTATTGCCTTTCTTGTGAGGAGAGAACCAAATGGTAAGAAATTTTTTAAATGTTGGACTTGTCAAGAATATGGTCATTTTGCATCTAAATGTCCTAAGAGAGTTAAAAAGTACTGAAACAATTTCAAACCCAGAAGATCTAAGGAATGTTATTATGCTAATGATGAAGATCTCGAAGCTAGTATAGAGAGAACCTTAAGTGAAAGCGATAATGAGAATAATGATGACATAGGATTTGTAGCAATTAAAGAAGAAAATTTTGAAACTGATGTCAAGGAAGAAAAAGACTTAGTTTCTCAAGTTGAAAAGAAAGATGATTGAATTATAGATAGTGGTTGTTCACATCATATGACTGGAGACATGAAAAAGTTCATAAAGTTAAACAAATATGATGGAGGAGTTGTTAGAGTTGGAAACAATGCACCTTGTTTGATTAAAGGTATAGGATCTATTACTCTTGATGGAAAGACTAATACTGATGATGTTTATTTGTGGATGGATTGAAACATAATCTTTTGAGTGTTGGACAGTTAGTTGATAAGGATATCAAGTTTGGTTTACTGAGAAAACTTGTGTGATAAAGGATAAATATGGAAATCTGATTGGAATTGGATCTAGAAACAGAGGTAATGTATTTCAATTGAATCCTAATGAGATGACACGTTTGATTACTAAAATTGATGATAGTTGGTTATGGCATAGAAGGTTTTGTCATATAAACTTTGACAACATTGTGAAAGTAAGTACTACACTTGCAGTAAGAGATTTGCCTAAAATTATGAAGCCTACTAACATGATTTGCAAAGAATGTGTGATGGCTAAATAGAAAAGAAGTTCTTTTCCCAGTAAGAAGTTTACATCTGCAAAAAAGCTAGAAATTGTTCATACAGATTTGAGCGATCCTTCCAGGACTAGAGGATTATATGGAGAAAGGTATTTTATGATTGTTGTTGATGATTTTACAAGAATGATGTGGATTTCATTTCTTAAAGAAAAATTTGAAGCATTTGATAAGTTTAAGATTGTTAATAATAAAGTTGAGAATGAATCTAGAATGAAGGTTAAATGTTTGAGATTTGATAGAGGTGGAGAATTTACTTCTAGAGAGTTTAACACCTTTTGTGAAGAAAATGGCATTAAGAGATAGTTCTCAGCCCCTAGAACACCTAAACAAAATGGTATTGCAGAAAGAAGGAATAGATCAGCGACTGAAGCAGCAAGAGCTATGTTATTTGAGAATGATTTGGCAAAGATATCCTAGAGAGAAGCAGTGAACACAGAAGTGTATACAATGAACAAAGTACAAATCAGAGTAGACACAGACAAGACACCTTATGAATTATGGTTTGGACATGCACCCTCAGTTAAGTATTTTAGAATTTTTGGAAGCAAATGTTATATAAAGAGAGATGATGATATTGGAAAGTTTGATCCTAGAAGTGATGAATATATATTTCTTGGATATTCTTTGAAAAGAAAAGCCTATAGATGTTACAATAAAAGAACTAAGACTATTGTTGAAAGCACAAATGTTAAGGTTGATGAAAAGTTCAAAACTCAGGAAAGAATGCTTGATTATGAATCAGATGAAGAAGCTCATCCTAAACCTAACACTGGATCTATTGAATTATTTTATGAAACTGATAGTGATTTGTTGAATGAAAGCCATAGTGAAGTCAATGAAGAACCTACACCTAAAGTGAGATCTAAGACAATGACACCTATCAAGAGTTTGTTAAAGAATCATCCTATTGGACAAATTATTGGAAGCATAAAAAGAGGAGTTCTAACTCAGAATAAGGTACAAGAATAGTTATGTTTGATTTCTCAAATTGAACCTAAAACTACTAGTGAAGCTTGTGAAGATGAAAGTTGGACTAATGCTATGAAAGAAGAACTAGATCAGATTGAAAAGAACATGACATGGGAATTGGTCCCTAGACCTAAAGAAAAGAATGTTATTGGAACTAAATGGGTATTCAGAAACAAGATGAATGAACAAGGAGAAGTAGTAAGAAACAAAGCAAGAATTGTATGTAAGGGATACTCACAGCAAGAAAGAATTGACTATGAAGAAACCTTTGCACCTGTTGCAAGAATTGAAGCAGTAAGAATGTTTTTGGCCTATGCAGCTTACAAGAAATTTAAAGTATATCAGATGGATGTGAAGTCAACATTTCTGAATGGAGAATTGGAAGAAGAAGTCTACATTGAGTAGCCTGAAGGTTTTCCTTTGACTCAAGAAGGAGACATGGTATGTAAACTAAAGAAAGCTTTATATGGACTAAAACAAGCACCTAGAACTTGGTATGCAAGATTGGACAAGTATTTGTTAAAGTTGGGATTTACAAAAGGAACAATTGATAGCAATCTGTACACAAAAGAAATTGAAAACAGTTTGTTGGTTATAGTTATTTTTGTTGATGACATTATTTTTGGAGGAGAAGATGAAGCTAGTGACAAATTTGTTGATGAAATGAAGACTGAATTTGAAATGAGTATGATTGGTGAAATGAAATACTTTTTGGGATTACAAATAACACAAGACAATGATGGTATCTTTGTAAGTTAGACAAAGTACCTGAATGACTTGTTGAAAATATTTGGAATGGGGAATTGTAAACCAATTGGAACACCTATGGTAACTGGACATAAGTTATCTAGCACATATGAGACTCCTGCAGTAGAACATAAGAATTACAGATCCATGATTGGAGGACTATAGTATTTGACACATTCAAGACCTGATATAGCACATTCAGTTGGAATTGTAGCAAGATTTCAAGCTAAACCTAAAGAATCACATTATGCAGTAGTAAAGAGGATATTGAGATATTTAAGAGGCACAATGGACTATGGATTGTGGTATGAAAAATTTGATGATTTTACCCTATGTGCATATACAGATGCTGATTGGGGAGGCAGTGTTGATAATAAGAAAAGCACCAATGGTGGAGCATTTTTCCTTGGAGGAAGATTGGTTTCTTGGCTAAGAAAGAAGCAAAATTGTATCTCACAGAGCACACCAAAAGTAGAATATGTAGTAGCAGCAAACAATTGTAACCATATAATTTGGATGAAGAAAATGCTGAAGGATATTGGAATAAAGTTTTTTGAACCTATTGTCATACATTGTGACAACACCAGTACAATTAGTATGTCTAAGAATCCTGTATTACACTCTAAGACAAAGCATATAGAGATCAAGTATCATGTTGTAAGAGAGAAAGTTTCTGAGAAGGAAGTCAGACTTGAGTACATAAGTACAAAGGAGAAGATAGAAGATATATTTACAAAGCATTTGCCTAAGGATACATTTGAGTATTTGAGAGGTATGCTAGGGGTTATGCCCCAGCCTAATTTTGAGAAGTGATGTAGTTGGTTGCATTCGTCCAGTGGTATATGAGCCTTATCTTTCTTTTATATTGGATGTTGGTACTTCCTCTATGGGGGAGTATGTGTATCTGAGCTGAGTCATGAGGACTCTAGTGAATGTATTTTTTGAATAGTGTCTTTTGACATTGGAGTTGTTGTTGACATAGTAATGAAATTTCTATCATTGATGTCAATGGGGGAGAAGTGTACATGAAAAAATCCATTTGTACTATCTGAATAGGAAAATGAAGCAAGAATTGATTGATGAAGAGGATTTGAAGCAGTAGTGTTGTAGTATTGGATTTTTGGAACATTAGATGTTTTTTCATCTATGTTGCCATCAATGCCAATGGGGGAGATTGTTAGGAATGAATGTTAAATGTTTGGCAACCATTCTATAGCAGTTTTTGTTGCATTCATGACTATGATTGTCATTGATGTCAACACATTGATCTTCTAGAGACTTGCAAAGAAGCAGACATAGTTTGAATTAGTGCACGTGGGTTATTGTAGTTGGAGCTATGTGATGTTGAGGATATACTATTTGATATGTTATATGTCTATGGTTAAGAGCACAGATAGTAATTCTTTTGTTCATGGAAGTTATGAGCATTTTGGTGGAAGCAGTATTTAGGCAGTGTTCCTGAGTAGTGGTTTGTGGAAATCGAATGATATCTCCTAATTGGGATGGAATCTAGTTTTTCACAGTTAAAGGGAAGTTTAAGACACATTGATAGTGATGTGGATGACAATGCAAACTTTGAGGTCACACGAATGAAGATTTATTGTATTTGGAAGTCGACAGTTTTGTGTAATTTTGATGTAGCGTGTGGAAACATTTATTTTGTAATTGTATGCCAACTCATTTGTAATTATTTGAGTGTGGTATAAAGGAAGGAATGTGTTTTCTTGTTGCATGTAGAAGAGGATAGTAGTGTATGAATATGAAGTGAAGAAAAGAGCTAAATGTGGAAGCGAATTGTGAAGGAAGACATGTGAAGTACAGAGATCTAAAATTGAGATCTGATGTAACAGTGAGTGCGGTTTGGCACAGTCAGAGAAGAGGTAACATATTATTCTATTGAGTAATACAAAGATTATTTGGACAGTGTGTTCAATGATCTTACCCGGAAGTGGTTTGGGCAGTGGGTCCTTCTGTCTTCCATAACTCTTAACAGGGTTAGAATCTTTTAACAGGGATTCAAAATCTCCTAACAGGGATTCATATGTACTGAATGTATTTCATAAGATTCCTAACAGAGTCCATCCTTTCACAAGGAATATTCATATTAGTGCATCTTTTGTGGGCATCATTCCCACCGGGGTTTACCCTCTAATCAAGAGGTTCCCTAGTCAACATATCTTGTGTCATTGTGTTATTGTGTATGAATATCTTTCTATGGTTGGTAATTATATTTGTTACATGGTTTAATGCTATTGAAGTTGATAAAAGTTATAATTATCTGATAACTGATTCACCCCCCCTCTCAGTTATCTTGGTGGACTTTACTTTCTAACAAAATGAGCTATAGGTTCATTAACCTCCTACATCAACAAATCGATCAAAATCAGCATCAAAGTCCTAACCTAAGGCACATCTACACATCATTTTATCAAGACCCTAATTGGTTTTATCCTAATTCTACATCGAGGAATATTTCTTGAATATTCCTAATTTATCATAATTATCCTAATTGAATATTATTTGGCGATAAATCATATTTATTCTAGAATTTCATTAATTGAATATTTAATTAATTAAGTTTAATTTTGCCACTTAATTAATTAATTAGATTTAATTATATTGATTCCTAATTTATATTATTTAATTTTGACAATTAATCAAAAATCCTATGAATAATTGATTAAATTCTTATTTAATTAATTAAATCCAGCTGTTAATATTTAATGATATAGTTTTGGAATAAAGTTTGATTTAATAATTGATTAACCCATAAATCAATTGTTTTAATTCAAAATTAGTTAAGTTGAGAATAAATCACTTTATTTTTAAATTAATTCATATTGAATCATGCACAATCAGAAAATAAGTCAACTTTAAATCAATTATGAATTTCAATTTGTTAACTTTCTAAATTCAACATGTGATTGTGAGTTGAAAAAGTAATCTGAACTCTATTTTGAGTTAAAAGCTGATTTTGCATGATTTTATGAGTTGATTTACTACTGATTTCTTGTTAACTCCAAAATCAACCTGAGTTTATCAAGAGTGATTTATGGCTTTTCTCAATGCATCCTCAATCCATGCATTTCTATATAATTGAGGCTCAGTCCTTCATCTTACCCCCCCCCCCCCCACCCCACATGAATTTGCATACTTGAACTCTGGCGAATTTGCATTTGAAGAATCAAGCTCTTGCAAGCAGGCGATTGTGAGATTTTTGTTATTGTTTTGATCATAGCATTCAGTCATTTTCATATCATAGCATATCATTATTAGATTAATTTTCATATCATTTCAATCCATTCTAGACTAGTTTCATATCAATTTTTCATCTTATTGCACATAAAATCCAAAAAAATAGATTAATCTACATTCATCTTTCATCCATCTTTAGCATTAAATCCTTCAGTTAGGTGTTGCATTATCACTGATCTTAGTCTGAATTTGAGAATACCATACTTGCACCTACTAGTAGGCAGTAAATCGCTTGGTTAGCTTATTTCATTTATATTGCAGATTTCTTGATTTGCTAACCTCTAATGTTTTACATAAGTGTTGTGTCTCCAGCTTGTGTCTCCAGCTAGGTACAAAATTCACACGCACATTTTTGGCACCCACCGTGGGGCCCTGAAATGGGTTTTCAATTCTTTTCTATCTATTTTTTATCAATTTCTCTCAAAATTATAATTTTTATTTTCTGTCTATACAATCTTCGTATGACATTTGACAGATTGTCGTACAAGGACCCACCAATTGTCATATGATAGTTGGTGATTTCGAGAATCATGCCATTTGTTTGGTATTGTCATTTGGGGGTTACTCTATCATGTGCATACAGACCCACTATCGTTTCATGCCTGGATTGTCGTACGAGAGATAGCACATTATCGTACAAGTTTTCACTCTAGAATTTCAATTGTTGTACTAGAAATCTAGGTTGTCTTTCAGATTTGATTTTTGGATTTAGACTGATAGCTAACCCTAACAATTGATATCTATTATTTCTGATTGGTACTTGTTTTGGCTCATGGGAAAGTGCACCAAAATTGAAAATCAGGTAAAATCTACTAAGCGCATTGCGTTGTAACTAAGGTATTCTGCTACATCTGATAACATTTCAATTTGGGACATAAAATGAACCTCTCATGTGTTTATCTTAAGTTTTTCATGCTTTCATAAATCACACATTCATATTTGGGCTCTAAAAAGAACATGATTTGTTTTCTGCATATCTGTTACACATAGTAATTAGGCCCTATGAACACTATTTGTCGAGTTCTTAAGGGAGGGGGCTTCATTCCCTTGTTTTGCATGTGAATCTCTTCTCAAAGATACATCCCCTTGTAGGTAGGGAGGATACTATTATTATCTCACAGTCTTACTTGGTTTAGTCCTCAACTTTGATTGGTATGTTCTCTCTTGGTCCCACATAGAGATCTCAGTAGACATTGTTGTTGACATCACAAACCTTGGTGATGTGGTTTCAATCTTAGCATGTCAATTGATCTATTTGCTATGTTTTGGTAAAGTGAAGAGGCTAGAGGATTATGCTCTACTCCCTTTTTGGGTAGTATCAGAAACTCAGATCATTGAATCTGAACTAAGTCCCCCTATGGTCCTTTTTGTGTGTCTCCTTACAGAGAGGGTTAACCGTAGTGGACATTCCCTATATTGGGTCAACCACGTGGATGGAACCTCAAGCAGTAATAGCCATTTTTTTCGTGGTAGCAGCAGCTGCTATACAAAAGACCTTGTGGAAGAAATCTTCATAGGTTTAGTCTCTTGTTGGGCTGTCAGATCTCCTCAGCAGCTCTTGATTGATTAAATTCTTAGAAAGTGTCAAAACCCCAGTGCACCTGGATTAGATTTTGCCCTCTTGAGATTACAAAAGTTGCAGAGTCAGACCATTACTAAGACCCCTAGTGCAACCAAATTTTTATTTTCTAGGACTATGTGTGTGCTTTCAAAACATTTTGAGAACATACACAAGTAGCATTCTTAGGGATTAGAACAATAAGTCACTATTCTTGCTCATGTGCAAGGTTGCTTTGTCCCTTGCTCATTGTTTGAAGATAATTACTTGCTCCCTTGATTTCTATTCTGCGTGCCTAATATCTACTTGGTTACTTAAAACAAATGAACCCGAGATAAACTACTACACAGATCTTCAAACCTGGACATAAAATTTTGCAAACAATCTGTTACTAAAAACACTAAAAACTAAAAAATTGAAAAATCTGAAGCAAAAATCCTTTCTGGTGTCAAAAGTCATCCTATAATTTCAAAAGTCATATGAGTTTTTCCAACTGTCATGCGAGAACCCCTAGATTGTCATACGGGAGATTGTATACTATCGTACAAGTGTTGTCACAAAAACCAAGCAAAATCAAAACCTAGTGCCAATTGTCATATGAGTTTTGTCAATTGTCATGCCAGACCTAACCTAGACTCGTACGAGCCTGGAGAAACTCATATTAGAGTTTTACCAAAGTTGCTAGAAACCTTCAAAATTTGTCAAAAATCCAATTTTTATAGCCAACTTCCAGATTTTGTTAGAAAATTCACTATGTCAGGAACAAAGTAGAAAACCAAAAGAATCCAACCAATTTTCCAAAAGTGGTCTCTTGAGTTTGATCCTGTCTTCTAATTTATCGATTTGAATCATGTTCATCCTATGTCAATACCTTGTCAAACCATCTTCTAATTCAGTCTTCAACAAAATGGCTAAGTGTTGTGAGCTCATGTCCATCATCTTTTGGGTGTCTACCCATACATCTATGGCATAGTATGCTTCATTTATGTCTAAATCAATATTCAACCAATTCAATCTTGACAAGGTTGCGTCATTTGATCTTCTTAAACCAAGTCATTCTTCAGTTGTCTTAATCTTGCTCTTTCTCTTCACCCAAGGTTAATGGTGGAAACTAGAGCTTCCTCACAAATAAAACAAGGAGAACAACCCAGATTCTCTTCAGCAACATCTTCTGTGATTTCTCAAATATTTCATCAGCCTTATGACATCAATCTATTTGGAGAAGATGCTCTTGGAAACATTTACTTGAAAGGTGGTTATGTCACCCCTCCTGTGTCAGTTCACAGAGGTAGTCAAAAAATTCCACATCAATCAATCCCTAGTAGTCCTCATAACAACACTATGTCTCAAGGAGGAGGAAACGAAGGTTCCCAAGGTCATCATTCTAATCATGGTGGAGATCCAGAACCAACACCATCTGAAATCAAGTGGTATAGAAATGATAATGATTTTCAAAAAATGATGAAACATTTCTTGCAAGAAGAGAAAGAAACCTACTTCTTAGTACTAGCTTGAGAAGGAGCCAAACTTCCTCCAAAATTTAATGTTGAAGATATCTTCACTCAAGAGGAAGAGGCTCCTATCACTACCATGATGAAACAGATGCATGCTATTCAATTCAAGTTGAACAAGATGGAAAAAGAGAAAGAACCCAAAGAATTTTCTATGGAGGCTTTATGCCCCTTTCCATTTGATAAAAACTTGTACATGACACCATTCCCAAAAAGAGTGGAGATACCAAAATATGATAAGTATGATGGAAACTCTGATCCTCAAGACCATGTTAAAGAATTCTGTACTCAATCTATGGAGTTTATGCATGAACAAACCTACCTAATGCATCTTTTCCCTCGATCTCTGGAAGGGTCAACCATTCATTGGTTATCTAAAATACCTCCAACAATCAAAAATTTTGAGGAGTTGATCAAACTATTTTACCAATAATACTCCTACAATATCCAACATCCAATTACCATGATCGATATCTACAATCTAAAATAAAAGACAGGAGAACCCTTCCTGAATTTCCTCAAGCGATGGAGGAAGAAGTTTTCACTCTATGCTAGATCCATTCCTGAAACTGAAAAACTTGAAATCTTCAACAATCTGATTCTGGAACTCAATTACCATTTGCAAATGCAAAATCATACTTCTTTAGAGAAAATGGTAGAAAATACCATAAAAATTGAAAATGTGCTTTCTCGTAAGGGAGACATATCGATTAACAAAGATAGCAAGTATGAATCTAGTTCTAGTTCCAACAATAAAGACAAAGTCAAATTCTAGAACAAGAACAAGAATGTTGTGATAGATGGTGTTGTTGATCACATTAGTGCTCCATCGAAGGCACTCGCATTCAATCTCACCGTGGACACTCAAGCCATAAAAGCTTCTAAACAAAAGGCATCTAAATCTGCTAAAAAGTCTAATGACTATAAGCCATGGGTTACAAAACCAAAGCACAAGTTCACTACTTTAGGTGATTCCTTAGAATCTACCATGAAAATTCTATTGGCAAACAAAATCATCATGTTGCCTAAGATAAAACCATATGATCCTAAAGTTAAACCTAAATGGTGGAAAGAGACAGATTTCTATGACTTCCATCGAAATAAAGGTCATAAAACCAATAACTGCATACGCTTAAAACATCTCATCCAAGACAAAATTGATGAAGGAGAAATTGTAATTGACAACCATAAAACCAACAATGATCATACAACATTCATGAAACTATTTCCAAAGCATAATCAAGGAGATTCATCTTCTAAGCCTAACATGGGTGCTAAGGTCAATTACGCATACTCTGGAAACAATGATGTCATAAATATGGTTGGACCATGCCTATCTAAACATTGCAATGTCATCACTATTGTGAAAAAGGATAGAGATAATCAATCAAAAAATGTAGTAACTCGATCACAAGCTTAGGTACATCTACAAGGACAAAACTCTGGTTCATCAAATGCCCCTAAGGTGCCTTTCAATCATTCATTTTCTTATAAATAGAGGGATGCCTCAAAATCAACTCCTAAAGAGACCAAAGTGACATCATATAGTATTGTCCAACAACTCCAACATACCAATGCAAAAATATCCATGTTTGAGTTGCTTCAGATATCTCCTGCTCATAGAGCTATTCTGGATAAAGCCCTGATCGGTTCTAATGTTCCTAAAAATCTTGATCTAGATAGATTCCAGACTATGGTTGGTCATCTGACATCAACTCAGTATATCTCCTTTTCAGAGGAAGATGACAATTCGTTGATGTTAGGAATAGTCCCATGAGATAACTGAGAGGGGGGTGAATCAGTTATCTACAAGATTCAATTCTTTATCCAACCAAGTATACTTAAACATAAAGCATAAACACAATGAAAGAACACAAGAAAAAAACACAAATATTTTGGTTAGGGGAAACCCAAATAGGTAAAACCCCTGGTGAGAATTGACACCCACTAATATTCTGCACTAGAGTATTATGATCCTTGTTAGAAGATCCTTAACCCTATTAGGATTTTCTTTACAATATATTTAGTATAGTAGACCTGGTCAAGGGTCAGACCCTGTTAGGAGTCTTTTACAATTGTCCTTGTTAGGGGAGAGCACACACTATCTAAGAGCTCACTGCTCAAAGGGGCAAAGGCTACAACCTTCTGAATAATAGATACACACTATATTTGGATCTTGGTGAGCTGTGCTTTGACCTTCTCTCTAGATCAGTTCCAATGTATAGCACAAGTATTTTGATTGGTCACATATACCTTCTTCTGATGGCTCAACACTTCGCAAAATCTTCTCTGCTCTGCTTAATCAACCATGAACCACACTTCAACAATCACAAATGACTGCCTATAAATATCTTTCTTCTAAATGATATAATCAATTTGGCTTGTTAGAACCACCTTGAAATCATATTAGAGAACCACAAAAAACTCCAATAAACATTATGTCAGCTCTACTATGCACACAACATATTTTGGGAGTTGTCTAATAAGATAATTGTAGACGCATGCTACACACTGTCGGCTCTACCAAAACAACTGGATCTTTCTCTGTAAGATGAATTAACTCATGTGATCTTAACCAGACATCAATAAATCTCCTCTAAGTTTAAATCCAAGGGTGCATACCCATAGGATAGGTGCAACTACATAACCAATAGAATCTTTGACGACCCTTTTGAATAAACACAAGACACTACTGCTGGTGAATAAAGATTGCATAACTTCACTTCTACTCATTAAAAGACTATGCATCCATAGCTAAAATATCACTAACATGTCTTCAACATATATCTAAGTGCGCAAGGCTCCATGATAACTATACAAACAACCATACATAGAACACTGTCTGTTACTCTGTCAGGAACACTGCTGACACAAGCTGCTATATATAACTATTTGTACTAATAGTTAACCTCTGTGCCAATGATATCATGCTGATATCATATCCATGCAATATATACTAAAAGCTTACTGCATAAGACTTCCACACATGCTACTTTCCATATGTTGTCATCAATGACAAACATACAATCAGTACTGGCCTACTGGCAAATCTCCAACAATCTCCCCCTTTGGCATTGATGGCAACATGTGGAATGAAAAACCACCACCAACCCAAATGAAAATTCTCCATTTCCTCATCAAAACTCCCCCAAAAATGAATCCTCCATCTATTTCAATATTTTCTAATATTCTCCATTTCCTCAATTGAACTTCTATCAGAACTAAATATTGCTCCCCCTTAGTATATTACTCCTCCTTTTTACTTCTTGTTTTTCATGACTCTGTATATTACTCCCCCTTTGACATCAATGGCAAAGGGCACCATTCATTTTAAGCATCAGTACTACTCCTAAGGTAGAGTAGTCAACCTTCCATCAGTCCCTAAGGACTGATGTGTTAGAAAGTAAAGTCCACCAAGATAATTGAGAGGGGGGGGGTGAATCAGTTATTTGATAATTATAAATTTTATCAACTTCAATAGCATTAAACCATGTAAGCAATATAATTACCAACCATAGAAAGATATTCATACACAATAACATAATGACACAAGATATGTTGACTAGGGAACCTCTTGATCAAAGAGTAAATCCCGCTGGGAATGATGCCCACAAAAGATGCACTAATATGAATATTCCTTGTGAAAGGATGGATTCTGTTAGGAGTCTTATGAAATACATTTAGTACATATGAATCCCTGTTAGGAGATTTTGAATCCTTGTTAAAAGATTCTAACCCTGTTAAGAGTTATGGAAGACAGAAGGACCCACTTCCCAAACAACTTCAGGGTAAGATCACTGAACACACTGTCCAAATAATCTTTTTATTACTCAACATAATAATATGTTACCTCTTATCTGACTGTGCAAAACTACATTCACTATTACACCAGATCTCAATTTCAGATCTCTGTACTTCACATGTCTTCCTTCACAATTCGCTTTCACATTTAGCTCTTTTATTAACTTCATATTCATACACTACTATCCTCTTCTACATACAATAAGGAAACACATTCCTTCCTTTATACCACACTCAAATAATTACAAATGAGTTGGCATACAATTACAAAATAAAAGTTTCCACACACTACATCAAAATTACATAAAATTGTCAGCTTCCAAATACAATAAATCTTCATTCATGTGACCTCAAAGTTTGTGCTATCATCCATGTCACTGTCAATGTGTCTTCAAATTCCCTTTAACTATGCAAAACTAGATTCCATCTTGATTAGGAGATATCATCTGATTTCCACAAACCGTTACTTAGGAACACTGCCTGAATACTGCTTCCACCAAAATGCTCATAACTTCCATGAATAAAAGAATTATTGTCTGCACTCTTAGCTATAGACATATAACATATCAAAGAGTATATCTTCAACATCACATAGCTCCAACTATAATAACCCATGTGTGCTAATTCAAACTCTGTCTGCTTCTCTGCAAGTCTCCAGAAGATCATTGTGTTGACATCAATGACAATCATAGTCATGAATGCAACAACTACTAAAAAATGGCTGCCAAACATTTAGAATTCATTCCTAACATGATGCCTTTCCTTCTTTCTTCTAAGAAGAATCAGGTAAGGGAATTACTCCCAACTTCTCCCTGAGATACTCAAAAGTATCCTTAGGCAAGGGCTTTGTGAATATATCTACCAACAGATCTTTATTACTCACATAGTCCAACTTGACATCTTTATTTACCACTTTCTCTCTTAGGAAGTGATACTTGATCTCAATGTGCTTTGTGTTTGCATGCATCATAGGGTTCTTTGACATATTGATAGTGCTAGTGTTATCATAATGAATAACAATAGGATAATCAATTTGAATTCCAAAATCCTTTATCATCTGCTTGATCCAAACAATTGTAGAACAATTCAAGGCTGCTGCAACATACTCCACTTTTTCTATTGAATGAGAAATATAATTTTGTTTCTTTCTTATCCAAGTGACAAGTCTATCACAAAGAAACACTGCTCCACCTGAAGTACTCTTTCTATCATCAACACATCCTGCCCAATCTGCATCAGTGTACACATGAAATTGAACATTTTCTAAATTAGGATACCATAGACCATAATCTATAGTGCCCTGCATGTATATGAATATTATTTTTACTACCATGAGGTGACTTTGTTTAGGTCTGCAGAAAATCTTCCAACTATGCCAATTGCATTTGAAATATTAGGTCTAGTCTGAGTAAGATATATAAGTTTACCAATCATAGACTTATATAATGTTATATCTACTACTGGTGAGTCATCTTCTTTTGTAAGCTTGGATCTAGTGATCATAGGAGTTCCTACTAGCTTTCAATCATCCATCTTCAATTTATTTAGTATCTCGTTCACATATTTTGACTGATTAATAAAAATTTCTTTTTCTATCTGCTACACATTTAGTCCCAAAAAGTATTTTATAGGACCAATCGTACTCATCTCAAACTCATTCTGCATTTCTTTGGCAAATTCTGCACTTAGTTTGTCATTACCTCCAAAGATAATGTCATCAACAAATATAGCTACAAGTAGTAAACCTTCAGATGTCTCTCTAATGAATAGATTACAATCTACTACTCCTTTCTTGAATCCAAGCTTTGTTAGATATCCATCTAGTCTCTCATACCATGCTCGAGGGGCTTGCTTAAGTCCATAGAGAGCCTTCTTCAATCTGCATACCATATCAGGTCTATCTGATAAGGTGAATCCTTCTGGCTGCTCAATGTATACTTCTTTCAAATCTCCATTTAGGAATGCTGACTTGACATCCATCTGATAAACTTTGAAGTTTTGGACTATAGCATAAGCTAGAAATAAATTAATAGCTTCTAATCTACTCACAGGTGTAAATGTGTCTAAATAATCAATTCATTCTCTTTGTACATATCCTGTACATAGTAACATTGCTTTGTTTCTTACTACAGTACCATCTTCGTTCATCTTGTTTCTGAATATCCACTTTGTTCCAATCACATTCTTATCACTAGGTCTTGGGACCAGTTCACAAGTGTCATTCTTGACAATCTGATCAAGTTTTTCTTTGATAGCATCATGCCAATCTGAATCATTGCATGCATCTTCAACACTTAAAGGTTCAATCTGAGAGATTAAACATACCACTTCACTATTAGCTGAGTTCTTTTCTTGAAACCTTTTTAAGACTTTGGCCCTTTGATCTCCAATGATGTCTATCTTGGAATGATTTCTAGATGTAAACTTTGGAACTTTAGGTGATGTTGACTTATCAGCCTTAGGAGTCTCTTGTTCACTTGTCTTAGGGTCATTGAGTAACACATCAATACTGTCAAAACATTTCTTCAATAACTGTCTCACTAGTGGAGGGTCTAGGTTCTTCTTCAATCATGGGTGAGTAATCACAATATCTTTCTTGAATCATAAAATTTTCATCAATCTTTACATGAGCACTTTCAATGATGTTTTTCAATCTTAAATTGAAACATCTATAAGCTTTACTTTTAGTAGAGTAACCAAGAAAAATACCTTCATCACTTCTTGCATCAAAATTTCCTACTGCTTTATTCCTCTTGATGTAGCACTTGCTTCCAAAGATTCTGAAATATTTTACTATGGGAACATTACCAAACCATAGCTCATAAGGTGTTTTTTCAGTGCCTGGCCTTAATTGAATTCTATTGATGGTGAAGATTGTTGTATTGACCAAATCTCTCCAATAGGTGTGTGCAACTTTTCCTTCCATCATAATGGTGCACAGTGTATCAAGGATGATCCTATTCCTTCTCTCTGCAATTCCATTCTGTTGAGGGGTTCTAGGTACACTTAACTACCTCTTTATGCCATGTTCTTTGCAGTACTCATAGAATCTATCAAAGGTGAATTCTCCTCCTCTATCTGATCTCAAACATTTTATCTTTAGTCCAGATTCATTCTCAACCTTAGCTTTGAATATTTTGAACTTCTCAAATGCTTTTGACTTGTCTTTCAAGAACGCAACCCACATCATTCTAGTGTAACCATCAAAAAATAAAATGAAATACCTTTCACCATAGTATGATCTTGTTTGAGTTGGACCACATAGGTCAACATGAATCAGATCCAACTTGTTCTCTGCTAAATTTTGCTTGCTCTTGAATGAATTTCTCACATGCTTTCCCATCACACATTCCCTGCATATAGTATCAACTATCTTTGCTATGCTAGGTAGATCTCTTACTACCTTTACATTGCTTATCTTTACCATGTTATCAAAATTTATATGACATATTCTTTTATGCCACAACCAATTGTCATCAACTTTAGCAACAAAACAACTTGCTTCTGAATTGAGTTGAAAAACATTACCTCTTGTCTATGAGCTTGATGCAATCATAACACCTTCTTTGTTGTTAATTATGCATTTCTCATCTTTGAACTCCAACTGATAGCCTTTTCCAAGTAACTGTCCAACACTAAGAAGGTCATGTTTCAAAACATCAACATAAAGAACATCATCAGTACTATTCTTTCCATCCAAAGTGATGGCTCCTCTACCAACTATTAGTTTAGGAGTGTTGTCTCCAAATATGACCATACTACCATTTTATTTGTCCAAATGAACAAACCTACCTTTATCACCTATCATGCGATGTGAACAACTACTACCTATAATCCAGTCTGTCCTTATGTCAGCTTGTGAAATCAATTCAAGCTCTTGATTCTCTTTCTTATCTTCATGAGCTGTCTTATTATTCATTTTGTCTATAATAGCAATGAATCCAATTTCTTCTTCACTAGATTCTTCATCTGAAACTCCATCTCCAGCAAAGTAGCATTCCTTAGAATACTTAGGCTTGTAATCCTTTTTGAACTTTCTAGCTCTAGTAGGACACTTAGATGCAAAGTGGCTGATCTTATTACATGAAAAGAACTTAAATGGTAATTGACCTTCATATTTTCCTTTTCCTTTCTTTTCTCTTTTGGAAATCATAGCATTGAAGTCATCTAGTGTTTTCTCTTCATCATCATCATCAAAATTACTAGAAGTGTTTACAAATTTCTTACCATGAACTATTGCTTTGAAGGCCATTTCACTCTTTGGTTCTATCTTCAATCTTGAGATCTCAAAAGCTGAGATTTTGCTGATCAAAGTCTCTCTCTTGAAATTAGATGTAAGTTGCATGGTCTCATCAAGGATGTTGATCTTGCATTCATATTCAGGAGTGAGAGTGGTCATTAACTTGTCCATAATGTCCTCCTCCTAAATCTCTCCACCATTGTTTCTGATTCCAACAACTACTTCATTTATCTTCTGATTATAAGCTCTAATGTTTTCTTCAGGGAACATCTCTAATGCATTGTATCTTTTCTTCCATGTCTTTCTGTGTGCATCCTTTGCTTGTTTGTCTCCTTTAAATATGTCTTGTAGGTGCTTCCATATTTTGTGGGTTGTATCCACCTTTTTATTTCTGAAAACTCACCATTAGAAAGGGTGCTGATAAGGGTTTCTTTAGCAATAGCATTCTGATGAAACAATTCCTTTTGCCTATCAGTAGCATCCTCCTATGCATGGTCTTCTAGGGTAGGTATCTTGGCTGCTTTGATAGTCACATCAAAAACTTCAAAACCAATGCACTGCAAATGGGTCACCATCTTGTTCTTCCAATCAAGATAATTCTCTCCATCAAACTTATGAATTTCTTTCCTAAAGTACACCATCTGATCAACCTCAAGCTATTAAACTTTCTCTCTGAGGCACTTGGCTATGATACTAATTGTTAGGAATAGTCCCAAGAGATAACTGAGAGGGGGCGGGGGTGAATCAGTTATCTACAAGATTCAATTCTTTATCCAATTAAGTATACTTAAACATAAAGCATAAACACAATGAAAGAACACAAGAACACAACACCAATATTTTGGTTATGGGGAAACCCAAATAGGTAAAAATCCTGGTGGGAATTGAGACCCAGTAATATTTTGCACTAGAGTATTATGATCCTTGTTAGAAGATCCTTAACCTTGTTAGGAGTTTCTTTACAATATATTTAGTACAGTAGACCTGGTCAAGGGTCGGACCCTATTAGGAGTCTTTTACAATTGTCCTTGTTAGGGGAGAGGATGCACTATCTAAGAGCTCACTACTCAAAGGGGTGAAGGCTACAACCTTCTGAATAACAGATACACACTATATCTAGATCTTGGTGAACTGCACTTTGACCTTCTCTCTGGATCAGTTCCAATGTATAGCACAAGTATTTTACTTGGTCACATAGACCTTCTTATGATGGCTCAACACTTCACACACTCTTCTCTACTCTACTTAATCAACCATGAACCACACTTCAGCAATCACAAATGACTGCCTATAAATATCTATCCTCTAAATGATATAATCAAGTTAAGCTATTAGAACCACCTTGAAATCATATTAGAGAAACCAAAACAAACTCCAATAAACATTCTGTTGGCTCTACTATGCACGCAAAACATTCTGGGACCTGTCTAATAAGATAATTGTAGACACACGCTACACATTATTGGCTCTACCAAAACAATAGGATCTTTCTCTGTAAGCTAAATTAACTAATGTGCTCTTAACCAAACATCAATAAATCTCCTCTAAGATTAAATCCAAGGGTGCATACCCATAGGATAGGCACAAATACATAACCAATAAAAGCTCTATCAAGCCTTCCGAATAAACACAGGAAACTACTACTAGCGAATAACGACTGCATAACTTCACTTCTACTCATCAACAGACTATGCATCCATATTTGAAACATCACTAACATGTCTTCAACATATATCCAAGTGTGCAAGTCTCCATTATAACTATACCGACAACCATACAAAGAACCTTTCCTGTTACTCTCTCAGGAACACTGTTGACACAAGTTGCTATATAACTGTCTGTACTAATAGTTAACCTCTACACCCATGATATCATGTCCATGCAACATATACTAAAATCTTACTACATAAGACTTCCATGCATGCTACTTTCCATATGTTGTCATTAATGACAAACATACAGTCAGTACTAGCCTGCTGGCAAATCTCCAATAGTTGAGTCATCTGCATAGCTAACCCTTGCACATTAAAGTCTTGATCCAAAACTGTCATGTCAAATGTGTTTTGATAGATGGAGGTGCTGGTCTAGATATTTGTTCCTACAAATTGATGACACAATTGGGATTATCAGAAGATTCTATTGATCCTAAAAAGAAGGTAACCATAAAACCATGATGAGCAAGAAAGATCTTCCAAAGGAACAATTGTCCTGCCTATTAGAATAGGACTAGTTATCAAAGACATAATCTATCAAGTTCTAGATCTTCCATTGGCTTACAATATTCTTCTAGGGAGGCCTTGGATACATGAAATGCAAGCTATTCCATCAACATACCATCAATGTGTGAAGTTTCCTTATGATGGAGAGGAGGTAACAATCCCAACTGACATATCTACCTCTTGGAATGCCTTGAAAGAAAGTGCTGACAAACTTGTTCCACATAATAGAGAATCTTTCACTAAGAAAATGGACATTGCATCTACATCCAAGATTGAAGACATTGCCAAAGAGGTCAAAATTAAGGACACGGGTATGGGAGAATACACAATGGAACTAGTCCTATCTCTCACATCTCTCCCATTGTCCCCAAAATCTTATGGACAACCTTTAGACAAGGTGAAATCTACTGCTAAAGAATCCCAAGTCATATTTGATGGGATTTTTATCACAAAAAAAGTATCCAAGAAAGAATCTGATGAGGAAGAAGCTATATTATCATGGTTATACAAAGATGAGTCTCAATCCCAGACAGTTTAGAAATGTGACTCTAAAACACCTAAAATCCCTATCAAATCTTATGGCCCAAGTCATAAACTCATGTCTAAAATGGGATACACTAGAGAAGGACCTCTAGGAACAAGAGAAAAAGGCATTATAAAACTAGTTGAACACTGTGGAAGGATGAAAAAAGATACAACATGCTTGGGATATCAAAAGAAACCTTTTCATCTCAGCAAAAATTCTCCACATATCTTAGAATAGATTGAATCATCAATAGCAACTCAGATAGAGGAAGAAATACCATAATCAGACAATGATGATTTAGACACCACTTGTCTTATTCCTTATGAATGTTTACCTCAAGAAATACTAGATCTTCTTAAAGATGAAGAAAAACCTAAGGAGAATATCAATATAGTAGATACACAAGAACCTACTACTAAACAAGAAGAAGGTAAACCTACCACAATAGCTGAACACTTGGGATACAACAGTGATTCTGAGATAGACTCCAATGAATATGAATTTCACTTAGAATCTAAAGGCAATCCTACTTAGGGGATTCATCCTGCATTTACACATATTCTCAGATTTCCCAGAGATCTAGATGAAGAATCAAATGACTATAAATGGGGAGTTATTCCAGAAGAAGATGAGCTTATCACTGAAACACACATTAATGTCATTCACCAATATTCACCTAAAACCAATGTGAGTCTAGAGAAAAATGATGAACTTAGCGAGTCTGATCCACCTATGGTTGAAGTGGAATCCAATAATGACATTGAGACTATTCATGAATTGAACATTCTAAGTAGTAATATCACCTTTGAATTCAAGATGGGTTAGGACCAATGATGACAACACCATATGCATGAACACCATTTCCCAATCCTACCCTACATTGACTATCCAACATCCAGAGCTTATTGACCAAACAGCTACTGATCCAAACTGAGATATCCACACCTTCTCAACTAACTATTCCCTTGCTTGCTACCTCAATGCAGTGGAACCTATGACAAATTCCATTAGTGCACCTAGCATTAGCATGATAGAGTCAGATATCAAATATCTCAGTCAGAAAAACAAGAATAAAAAGAAAAAGAGTTTTGAGGGTGAAAACCACTTTGTGGCAGTCTCAGAGCCTAAAATAGTAAAAGCAAAAGACATATCCAAAGGTGAAAACCTCTCTGAGGTTCCTAAGGATGAGATATTTGATGTCCTCTCAAGTCATTTACAGGATAGATCTCCAGTATTGATAGAGCCAACTCAATCTATCAACTTGGGTACAATAGAGGAACCACAACTGATTCATGTAGCACAATCCCTATTAGAGGAAGAGAAACAAGAATTCACTACTTTCTTAACAGAGAAGAAAATCAACTTTGCATGGAAATATTCAGATATGCTAGGGTTAGATCCAAATATGATAATGCATCATCTTTCTATAGCTCCAGGAGTCAAACCTGTTAAACAAAAATTGTGAAAGATGCATCCACATGTTGCACTCCTAGTCAAAGCTGAGCTAGAAAAGTTACTAAAAGCCGTATTTATCCAAGTTATTGATTATGCTGAGTGGATTTGCAACATTGTTCAAGTATCAAAGCCTAAAAAATCTATTAGAGTATGCACAAAATTTAGAGATGTAAACAAAGAATGCCCTAAGGATGACTTTCCACTACCAAAGATCAATATGATAGTGGATATGATTGTGGGCTTTGAAATGTATTCTTTAATGGATGGTTTCTCAGGATACAACCAAATCAAAATTCCTCTAGAAGATCAAGAGAAAATAGATTTTACATGTGCATGGGGTACTTTTTTTTAGAATGTCATGCCATTTGGTCTTAAGAATGTCGGTGCTACATATCAACGTGCTATGACATCTATCTCTCACGATATGATGCATCGAACTATGGAAGACTATGTTGATGAAACCTTAGCTAAATCAATGATAAGATTAGAATATTTGAATGAATTGAGTAAAATATTGGATAGAATGGAGAAGTTTAGTCTCAGACTGAACCCTAAAAAGTGTTCTTTTAGTGTCACTTCTGGAAAGCTCCTAGGCTACATTGTTTCAAAGAAAGGTATTTAAGTAGATCCTACTAAATTCAAAGCTATCATGGAGATGCAACCTCCTTAAAATATCAGTTAAATGAGAACCTTACTAATGCAGGAGCATCCTGGGTGTAAGAGCAATCTTGCATCACCCAAAAATATTTATGTTTTTATATTCAATAAGGGCTATTTTGTGTAGAGCTGCTATTTATGGAAAGTTACTATTTTTGGTAATTTTTGTATGTGCTCAGAATGATCTGATTTCTTTCTTGGAGGTTCATGTTGGTCATATAAGTCTGCCAGTAAAGTTTCATTGCCAGATCAAGTGTATATTGGAAGATATTGAAGATTTTTGGTATTGGCAGCAGGGTACAGAAACTTCAAACTTAGTTTTGAAGGCTTTAGAGGCCCCAGATGAGGTCAAAAATTTGAGTGACGGGCGCTTGTGCAGGTCAAGCCTGTAGAGCGCTTCGTGGTGTTTCTGAAATGGGGTTCTAATAGCCGATCGGGTCAACTGGTGATGACTTATGGTCTTCGGAAGTTGGGCCACCTGAAATGGCGGAAAATAATTTTCTTCAAAATTTCTGTTCTGGTTTCAAAGGTTATCTTGAGCCGACTATGATGTAATAAAATATAAAATAAAATAATTCTAAGTTTGGTCGGCCTTATTGGCTAAAATTCTGGAACCTTCCCAGGCGGTGGAAAGTTGCCTATATAAGGAAGGCTGTATTATTGTCTTAGGCGGTTCGGAATAGTTCTGGGTAGTAGATCTGGGTATTGATTCAAGGCTTTGTCCTACAGAATATTGTAAGGGAATGCCCACGTGGCTTTGCATATTGTAATTTTGAAAGTTTGTAATTCCACATTTGTGGAGATAATAAGAAGCCAATTTTTCTATTCTTGCATATTATTGTTGTTGTTTCTCTTTTTCTGTTATGTGTTTGTGGTATTAAGGGGAGCACCCTTCATCAAGTGATATCAGAGCCAGGTTTTCTTGAGTGTGTAAACAGATCGCCGACTGTGAGGCAGTTTGCACAGGACCGTGGCTAGGGTTTCAGTGCGCATCATGAAAATGCCTCCATGAAGGGAACGTGGCTGAAGAGCTGGTGTTGTAACACCTGAGGTTAGAGAGTTGCAGAGACAAGTGCGAGCATTGCAAAAAGAGATTCACAGAGGAATGAATGTTAATGTCAGAGATGAAAGAGAGGATGAAGCCGAAGAAGAATATCAAGAAGGAGAAGCTGAAATTGTGAACCAGGAGGAAGAAAGACTTTTTCGGGCGATTTCCAAGATTGGGAAAAGACCTAAGATTGAGGTTCCTACATTTTCTAGAAATCTTAACCCAGAGGAATTGATCGACTGGATCAATGAATGTGAGGAGTATTTTGAGTATGAAGATGTTGAGGATCCTGATAGGGTCAAATTTGTGAAGGCCAGACTGAAAGGTCATGCGAAGATCTGGTGGCAAGAAATTCAATTGGAGTGAAATAGAAGAGGGAAAGATAAAATCACAAGATGGGATCGCATGGTGGAAAAATTGAAGCGACAGTTCATTCCTGTTGATTATGAGCTTGACCTACTGAAGAAAATGCAAAGTTTGAAGCAAGCAGGAAAATCTGTTCAGGAGTATACAGAGGAGTTCTATCGACTCCTCATTAGAATAGGCCATGCCGAAGCTGATAAGGAGAAAGTTGCCCGATACCTTAATGGGTTAAGGCCAAGCATTCAGGAGGAGTTGAATCTAGTTCGAATGAACAGTATTGAGGAGGCATACCAATTTGCCCTAAAAGTAGAGGAAAAGCTGAACAAGAAGTTTGAGAGCAGACAAAATGAAAGAGGTCGTGGTGGATGATCTGGTGGACGGTCATATGGTGGCCGAAATGAAGATCCAAAAAAGAAGGATGAGGCCAGTAGCAGTCAAAATTAGTGAGAAAATAATTCCAATCGCTTCCAGGATCAGAATAATAGAGATCAGAGAGGAAGAGGAAGAGGACAAGGATCTGGAAGAGGTGGCTTCCGTGGAACATGTTTTCACTGTGGAGAAGAAGGTCATAGGGCATTTGAATGTCCTCAACACCAAGGCAGAACGGATAGGAGAAATGAAGGCCAGGCCAGAGTTGCACATGTAGATGAAGATGCCAGATCATCAAATTCTAAAGATGCTGAAAGAGGAGAAACGTTGATTAACAGAAGAGTCCTGTTGAGTGGTGAGAATGAACCTGAGCAAAGGAGGAGCCTGTTTCGCACCAGGTGCAAGTGTGAAGGTAAATGTTGTGATGTGATTATTGATAGTGGAAGCACTGACAATTTGGTGTCAGAAGAGATCGTGACAAAGTTGAAGCTCAAGAGACAGAAACACCCACATCCATATCGGATTGCCTGGGTACAGGATGACCACAAGGTCATGGTCAATGAACAATGCCTAGTGAAGTTCAAGATTGGCGGATACCAAGATGAGGTATTGTGTGATATCATATCTATGGATGCATGTCATATGTTGTTGGGTAGACCATGGCAGTTTGACAGATGTGATGTACATGATGGTCGTGCGAATACCTATTCCCTGACAAAGGATGGAGTGTGACATAAGCTAAAACCATTGAAGGAGACTGAAGAAAAGGTATGTGGTAATGCAAGGATAACTTTTGTTGATGGAAGAAATTTCCTAGATGGTATGAGGCATGAGCATGTATGTTTTGCTTTAATTCCAAAAGCTGGTAAAGAGGAAGTAGAAGATGTTCCTGTAGAAGTTGCAGATTTGTTGAATGAGTTTCAAGATATTGTATCCAATAACATGCCTGATGGATTACCACCAGTCAGGAAGATCAGTCATCAGATGGACTTGATCCCAGGAGCGAGTTTGCCAAATAAGGCAGCACACAGAATGACACCTGCAGAAAGTGAGGAGTTGAACAGACAAGTACAAGAACTGTTACAGAAAGGATTGATCCATGAGAGTCTAAGTCCCTGTGCTGTACCAGTAGTATTAGCACCAAAGAAGAATGGAGAATGGAGGATTTGTATAGATTCTAGGGCAATAAACAAGATCACAATCAAGTACAGGTTTCTATTGCCACGAATGGATGATATTATGGACTGTTTGAGTGGAGCTGTGTATTTCTCAAAGATAGATCTGAAAAGTGGATATCATCAGATTCGGATTAGAGAAGGAGATGAATGAAAGACTGCCTTCAAGACAAAGGGAGGACTATATGAGTAGTTAGTCATACCTTTTGGGCTAACCAATGCACCGAGCACTTTCATGCGGCTCATGAACGAGGTTCTGAAAGCATTTTTGGGTACATTTGTCATTGTTTACCTAGATGATATTTTGATCTTTAGTAAGACATTGGATGAGCATATGATGCATATTCGTATGGTATTTGAGAAGTTGAGAGAAGAGAAATTGTTGATTAATTTGAAGAAGTTCAGTTTTGTGAAGAAAGAGTTAGTGTATTTGGGATTTGTAGTTTCAGCAGAAGGTCTAAAAATGGACCCAGAGAAGGTACAGGCTATCCTTGAATGGCCTACTCCAAGAAGTGCTACTGAGGTAAGATCTTTTCATGGTCTAGCTAGCTTTTACAGAAAGTTTATCAGAAATTTTAGTAGTATTTGTGGACCCTTGACTGAAACAATGAGAGGGGATAGAAAAGAGTTTAAGTGGACTAAAAGAGCAGAAAAGAGTTTTCAATTATTGAAACAAAAAGTTACAGAACAACCTATTTTAGCACTTCCAGATTTTAATAAGGTGTTTCAAGTAGATTGTGATGCTAGTGGTACTGCAATAGGAGCTGTTATGAGCCAAGAAGGTAAACCTGTTGCTTATTTCAGTGAGAAGTTAAATGATGCCAAGAGGAAATATTCTGTTTATGATCAAGAATTTTATGCTATAGTTCAGGCATTAAAGAAGTGGAGACATTATCTGCTTCCTAAGGAGTTTGTTTTGTATACTGATGATCAAGCTTTGCAATATTTGAATAGTCAAGGAAAATTGAATCAAAGGCATTTGAAATGGGTTGAGTTTTTGTAGAGTTATACATTTGTTTTGAAACACAGGAATGGAAAGTCTAATAGGGTTGTAGATGCTCTTAGCAGAAGGCAACTATTGCTGACAGAGATGCAGATTGAGGTGGTTGGGTTCAAGGAACTCAAGAATTTGTATCCAGAGGATCCTGATTTTGGTGAAGCTTGGAAAGCTTGTACAGAACCTGTTACTCTAGACAGGATGAAATGGTTGGATTTCATCATCCAGGATGGTATGCTATTCAGAGGGAGTCAGTTGTGCATTCCACAAAGTTCTATGAGGGAGAATCTCATCAAGGAGAAGCATAGCGGAGGATTGGCTGGACATTTTGGTCATGATAAAACCCTTGGTTTGGTTAGTGAGAATTATTATTGGCCACAGTTGCAGCAAGATGTGAAGAAGTTTGTACAGAGTTGCAGAGTATGTCAGATGGCGAAAGGAGTGAAGCAGAATACAGGGTTGTATCAGCCATTACCTATACTAGAGAAGCCTTGGGAGGATATTAGTATGGACTTTGTTCTTGGTTTACCGAGGACTCAACAGGGACATGATTCAATTTTTGTGGTAGTTGACAGATTTTCAAAGATGGCACATTTCATTCCCTGCAAGAAGACTAATGATGCTGTTCATGTAGTAGAATTGTTTTTCAGAGAAGTAGTGAGACTTCATGGTTTGCCAAAGACCATAGTTTCAGATCGAGATACTAAGTTTGTTGGATATTTCTGGCGTACATTGTGGAAGAAGTTGAAGATAGATTTGAAGTTCAGTTCATCACATCATCCATAGACTGATGGACAGACAGAGGTGGTGAATAGAAGTTTGGGAAATTTGCTGAGATGTTTGGTTGGAGATAAGCCAACAAGATGGGATTTGATTTTACCACAGCCAGAATTTGCATACAATAATTTTGTCAACAGGAGCACTGGTAAATCACCATTCCAGATTGTATATGGAAGTAGTCCAAGAAATACATCTGAATTGAGGAAGATAGATAAAGGAGAAATAAGTAGTGCTGAAGCTGAGGATTTTGTAGAACACTTGAAGAACATCCATGGGGAGGTGAGGAAGCATATTACCAAGATGAACGCATAGTATAAGGCTAAGGCAGATGAGAAAAGGAGGTATAAGGAATTTCAAGTTGGTGATGAAGTCATGGTTCATTTGCGGAAGGAGCGGTTTCCAGTTGGTACATAAAACAAACTGAAAATGAAGAAGTTTGGACCATGTAAGATACTGAAGAAACATGATTCAGGAAATGCATATGAGGTAGAATTGCCTACTGAGCTAAATATTTCACCAGTGTTTAACATTTCAGATCTGACAGAGTATCATGAAGGAGGTGTTGAAGATGAGATCACAGCAGCACAGTGGAGTATTCCAGCAACTAGTTCAGACACTAAGGAGATCGAGGATATACTGGAAAATCATGTTGGCAGAAGCACAAGGAACAGGACATATGAAGAATATCTGGTCAAGTGGAAAGGATGACCTGTTGAAGATTCATCATGGCTAACAAGGGTGGAGGTTAACCGTCTTGGTTTTCCTCTACACACCTGAGTCATGACAGGGTCACTTCTCAAATTACCTTGGGTGTCTGATGTAGGAGCATCCTTGGTGTAAGAGCAATCTTGCATCACCCAAAAATATTTATGTTTTTATATTCAATAAGGGCTATTTTGTGCAGAGCTTCTATTTATGGAAAGTTACTATTTTTGGTAATTTTTGTATGTGCTCAGAATGATCTGATTTCTTTCTTGGAGGTTCATGTTGGTCATATAAGTCTTCCAGTAAAGTTTCATTGCCAGATCAAGTGTATATTGGAAGATATTGAAGATTTTCGGTATTGGCAGTAGGGTACAGAAACTTCAAACTCAGTTTTGAAGGCTTTAGAGGCCCTGGATGAGGTCAAAAATTTGGGTGACGGGTGCTTGCACAGATTAGGCCTGTAGAGCGCTTCGTGGTGTTTCTAAAATGGGGTTATAATAGCCGATCAGGTCAACTGGTGATGACTTATGGTCTTCAGAAGTTGGGCCACCTGAAATGGCAGAAAATAATTTTCTTCAAAATTTTTGTTCCAGTTTCAAAGGTTATCTTGAGCCGACTATGATGTAATAAAATATAAAATAAAATAATTCTAAGTTTGGTCGGCCTTATTGGCTAAAATTCTGGAACCTTCCCAGGCGGTGGAAAGTTGCCTATATAAGGAAGGCTATATTATTGTCTTAGGCGGTTCGGAATAGTTCTGGGTAGTAGATCTGGGTATTGATTCGAGGCTTTGTCCTACAGAATATTGTAAGGGAATGCCCACGTGGCTTTGCATATTGTAATTCTGAAAGTTTGTAATTCCACATTTGTGGAGATAATAAGAAGCCAATTTTTCTATTCTTGCATATTATTGTTGTTGTTTCTCTTTTTCTATTATGTGTTTGTGGTATTGAGGGGAGCACCCTTCATCACTTACAAGGAAGGGTGAAATCAATCAGACATTTCATATCTCAACTAGTAGACATATCACAACCTTTCACAAAAACATTACGTAAGGGTGTGACTTTTTCATGGAACAAGGAATGTGAAAAGAATTTCAATCATATCAAACAATATCTATCAAATCCTCGTATTTTGATGCCTCCTATTCAAGGGAAGCTATTGATTCTATATGTCTCTTCCACAGACACATCACTGGGGGCATTACTAGCACAACATGATGAAAATAAGAAGGAAAGAGCTATTTACTACATCAGCAAAACATTGGTAGCATATGAGAAGAAATATTCAATGATTGAGAAAGCTTGTCTAGTTGTGATCTTTGCATCACAAAAATTGAGACACTACATGTTAGCTCATACTACACAACTAATAGCTAAGATAGATCCATTGAAATACTTATTGAGTAAAGCTGCCCTCACAGGTAGACTAGCTAAATGGGTGATGCTATTGAGTGAATTTGACATAGAATATGTTGAAAGGAAAGATATTAAAGGCCAAGTCATTGCAGATCAATTGGCTAAAACACCATTGTTTGATGATACACCATTACAGATGGAATTTCCTGATTCATCCATCATGCACATCTCTTCTAGGACTTGGCATCTTTTTTTTTTATGGATCTTACACACAGAATGGATCTGGCACAAGCATATTATTCATAACACCACAAGGTTATTTAATACCTAAAGCATTCAGAATAAAATTTCCTTGCAAAAATAATATTGCTGAATATGAAGCCCTACTTAATGGCACGATGATAGCAATTGAGTGGTGAGTGAAAGAATTGCACATTCATGGAGATTCACAGCTAGTCATACACCAAGTCAATGATGTATACTAGACAAAAGATAAGAAACTTATTCCATACAAATGCATGGTCGATGAATTAAAGAAATATTTCATATCTATCACTTTTGAGAAGATTCCTATAATGGAGAACAAGGCTGTTGATGCTATGAAAATACTATCATCTCTACTATAGTAGCTCAAACATGAGCTATGCTATGAGTTCTTGGTAGAAGCATTATTGTTTCCTACATATGATTCCCTTGAAACCCACATGATCTGCACTATTGTTGGTTATGATTCTTCCAGATACAAAAACATATACTCCTACCTTAACAACCAAATCATCCCCGACAACTTCAATCATGACGAGAAATGATACCTTATCTAAAGTGCATCCCGGTATGTCATCATTGGTAATGATCTATACAAATGGGGTCTAGATGGTACAATTCTTAGGTTTTTAGAAAGTGAAGTGTCTCAACATGCATTAGAGGAAGTCCATGATGGTATATGTGGATCACATTCCAATGGTTTAACACTAGCTTGAAAACTTATTAAGGTTGGGTACTACTAGCCTGAAATGGAAAAAGAGGCTATCAAATATGCTAAGAATTGTCAAAAGTGTCAAGTACATGGAAACTTGATTCATGCACCAGGAAGAGATCTAATTCCCTTTACTACACAATGGCCTTTTCAAAAATGGGCATTTGATCTGATAGGTGCTATTTAACCACATTCTTCTAATGGACATACCCATATCATTATAGCTACAAAGTATTTTACAAAATGGGTAGAAGTAGTTCCTTTGACTCAATCAACTGATAAGAAAATCTTTGTGTTCATTTTGAATTACATCATATGTCGGTATTGTATTCCACATTCTATAGTCACAGATAATGGAGGCTAATTCAATAATAAGGACTTGGATTCCTTATGCTCAAAATTCAAGATAACACAACATTGGTCGTCCATTTACTATCATCAGGGGAATGGACAAGTAGAGTCATCAAACAAGAATATGTTGAAAATATTGCATTGAATAGTTAATAAAACATGAAGAGATTGGCATCTCATGATCAATCAAGCTCTCTGGGCCTACCAAAATGAGTATCAAAATGCCCACTAGGGCTACACCATTCACTTTATTTTATGGGTCTGAAGCGTTACTACCTATTGAGGTTGAAATCCCATCACTAAGAATCAAAATGTATGGTCTAGTAACTGATAATGACTACAAAGTATCTAGGTTGCAAGAACTTGAGCTACTAGATGAGCACATATAAGATTCATATGATCATCTTAGAGTATATCATAAAAAATGTCTAGAGGCTACAACAAGAAAGTCAGACACAGAGAATTTTAGGTTGGCAATCTAGTCTTGAGAGAGAATCCTAAAAATCAATCACATAGAGAATGCAAGGGGAAGTTTGAAGCCAACTGTCTGGGTCTCTTTTTTATCACTGCTACTTTTGGCTCTAGAGCCTATCAACTCTCAATGACTGAAAGTGAACACCTCTGAGAACCCATCAACATTCTCCATCTGAATAAATTCTACGCCTAAGGCATTCAGCATTAAAAAATGTCCTAAAAAAATCATAAAAATCAGAAAAAGTCCTGAAAAAATGAACATCTTGGTGAAAACCTAGCAATAGGTGCCTTGATGATTCACAAAAAAATCAAAAAAATGAAAAGTACAATTTTTTTTTTTGAAAAGATAAAAATACAAAAAAAATGAGAAAAAGAAAAAGTGCCTTAGTGAAAAGAAACATGCACCTTGGTAGCAAAAATAGAATCTCTACCAAGATGGTAAAAACCTAATAAATGGGTGCCACTTGTATCAAAATGCTCCATCTATAAGCACAATCTTGGTCTTTCCCAAATTTCAATCCTGCTTTAGTTTGTATATATCTTTTGGTTTGTTTCCACATCCTATTTTTAATAAAGTCGATTTGTGCACCAATCAACAAAAGCGTATGTATCCTATTAATGTTTCAAACTTGGGGGCAATCAATGTCATATCCTATGGTCTCCAGTATACCTTAGATGAGTCATATCCTTTCAGAGTCCTTTGAAGCTATATCTGAGTCAGTCAGTCAGTCTCCTTACCAGAAAGGATTTTGCAATCAAACACAAACAAACATCAACAAACTGAAAACAATCTCTGCCTCATTTCTTTTATCTCCTTTTATGTTTATTGATTCACATTAAGATTTTTTCATATTATGTACCCTTGAGCTCTTCGATAATGTCATTCATAGGATTTAGAGAGTGATGACTATGGGCATAATCTTTTCTTTGTTTTCTGCTTTGAGTGAAAATCTAACAACTTTGGAAATTCTAGATTGAATTGGTGTCCACTATAAGTGCCTCCATCACGTATTGGATGGCCATGTGTACCTCGACCATCGATACTCAGATGATTCAAGGAAGTTCGATCTAAATATTGTCTTTTTGAGTGCGTTCTTACTTCTACTATGGAATGCAATCTTACCCAAGGATGTGAACAATAAAGGGTCACTGTGGGTAATTCATAGCGGATTCAGAATGATCTCTTGACAACTTGATGTGTTTGTCTACAAGGCATATTTAAGTCATCAAAATAGTTATGTTTTGATGCTGATACAAATTGCTATATCAAAATGGACATGATATTTAGGTCATCCTAGTTTTTGTGCCTTGGTGCTTATATCTAATCCAACTTTTTGACAAAAAGTCCATATTCATATGTCCATGGTTGTCTAGCTAGTGGGTGTTGTATTGACTTTTGACCTAAAAATCAATATTAATATGTTCATGGTTGTCTAACTAGTGGGCATTGTATTGATTTATTCGATGTTATTTGAAAGAGAAAAGAACAAAAAAATATTCAGTGATGAAAACAACCGACACATGATCAGTGACTAAGTCCTAGGTCCTAGGTTTGCATTTCATTCTGCATGTCACTTTTCACTTTTCACTTTGCATTTATCTCATGATTTCCAAATCAGCTTGATGCTTAAATGATTCTCTAAAACAAAGCTAAACATAACACAAGGACTGAGTCTTAGACAAAGGTCTCTTCACAGATCAGCAAGCAGTCACCATCTTGGGTTAAACATCCTTTTTGATAAATGACTAAGTACTTGTCTTCATCAATAACTACAAAATATATCATGTATATCGCTGCATTTACATTACATATCATAATCATTCCATTACATTCATTTCATTACATATATGTACATCCATAAAGCATAAAACAAATCATACCTTTACATAATCCATAATCATTGCATTGCATTGCATTATCCATACATTCTACACTAATCAAAGCATTTCAAACATTTGCATCACATGATATAATCATTATAAATAAAATGACAAGTACATATGAAGTCACAACCCAAAAATTGATCTCATATATATCATAAACCTCAAAATAGTCAAGGTGCACTAATGGCACAATATACAAAAGAATGCACTCATGTGAGCTATCAAGATCAGATCAATGTATAGACAAAATGACAAAAGAAAAAAAAATACTAAGGTAGATCAAATTTCTACCTTCTCCTTCAAATCTAGTGGTGGCAGGGCATGCACATCTAGAGGTGGGTTAGCTTGTGGTGCTCTGGCTCCCTCAGAGGCAATCATATACTGAGAGTAAGTAGGTACTCTCTGCGCAATAGGTACAGTCGCATAGTAAGAAGAAACATAGTATGAAGTCTGACTAGTCTAATGAATGACCTCTTCTTGTAGCCATCTAACATCTTCCTCTCACTCTACTCTCTACCTCTCTATCTCCCTCAGTTGGATCTCCAATGTGGCACTCTGCAACTTCAAGTCCCTAATCTGCAACCTGAGTTGCCTAATAATATCCTGAGGAGTCTGCCTCAATCCAGGATCTACCTCCACCACTGGCATCTCTAAATCCTTTGTCAGCTGATCAATAGCCTCCACTCTATGCTCCTCATGATATCAGATCTTAGCACCTAAATAAAAATTAGGATCAACTTGTGTATCACCAGTGCCACCCACATCCTAGTATGCACCTAAGAGATCATCTGCACTACCCACACCACCGAGTGTGCCACCCTCACCACTAGTATATCTGTGATGCATAGGTGAGGGTCTGACTAGTGGATCAACCTATGGTCTTGATGGTATCATCTATCCTAATAGTCTCTATGGTGTCACCAGTGCTCTAGGCCTAGGTGGTGTAGGTTGTAACATCAGTATCTGAACATCTCGCTATCTCTAGCCTCTACCAATAGGGGCACCTATCACATCCTCGACATCCTCCATGATAGGAATCAGCTCCATGGGATCAAAAAATCTCTACATGGGGTGATCATCCAACCAAGCAAAAAATGCATCAGTCACTCCTGCATCAGCAACCTGTAGCCTGTAGTCCCAGTCTCTTGGCACATATCTAGTATACTCTTGACTGCAAAGAGCATATAATAAACGAGTTGTCCATCCTAATCCAAAATCTTGAACAAGTCAGGCATAAGTGGCATAATCCTATGGAACATCTTGTATGATGCCATACTACTGCCAAACACATGTAATTAGGAATCTCTCAAGGATAGTAGTGGAATGACCTATCAACACCTAACTCTAATAGAAATATCCAAACTAGGCCTGAGTAGTAGGCCATGCCTCCACCTATAAGTATAGTCTCCAAATAACAAAGGTCATGTCATCTAAGAAATGCCTCTAGTACTCTATAATACCCATCTAGACCTATGTGACATTATCAAAATATCTATTTATTAGAGGCTCCTAAGGCTATCTCACCTCACCACATATAGGCTGACATATCGAGATGTGTTCCCAAGCCCAAATATGTAGTACAAGAGCACTAGACACAAAATACTTTCTCTCATGATACACTATCTCATGAATCTCTGAGAACATATGAGCAAGCATACATTATCCCCATCCTAGCTCAAAAGGTGTAGCCATCAGGCATGATACCATCAAGGCCCAACCCATCAAGAGACCATTTTGATGAACTAGAGTCTCCCAAGAAATAGATAGCATGATTTTCTCATCAGTGCCAAAATGAATCCAAAAGGCATGTAGATCAGCAATACCCGCACTAACATAGTCCAGGCGAGGGCCATGAAAAGGTATTTGGAGTATCCTATTCACATCCTCTGGAGTAATGGTGATCTCTCTAGTAGGCAAATGAAAAATTTGGGTATCAAAATAGAATCTCTCAATCAACGCAATAATCAAACCATGGTTCACCTGAATCTTAGGAAATTGGATTAGGTACTCAAACCCACACATAGCTAGATGAACCCTCAAAGGGTCAGGAAGTGATACACATAGTCTTTGAGTCACAGGGTGTGAAATGCGAACATGCACATCTGGATAGTGTACCTACATATAACAAAAACAAGGACATCCTATCAGTAACTTGGTAAAAAAATTAGGCTATAACAATAGAAATTGAAAAGTTTAATACTTCAGAAGGTGCAATAAATGCTAAGGAACTAGCCTATGAAATTAGAAAAATAAAAAATTTGACCTAAGGATGAGAAAAACACTCACTATTTTCCATACAAGTTTTCAGACTGGTACTAAAAATCATACGAGTTTTTATAGGTTCCTGACGTAGACCAAGGTAGGGAGGATCCAATTAAGGATAGTCCAGCCTTGCAGCTTCAGAAAAACACTAAAAAAATACACAACACAACAATTGTTTTAACAAATTTTCATTAACATACCCGATTGTAAGGCCTTCCATGTTCGGGCCAATTATAATCAGAAACAATTCTGCAAGATCATCAAGATCTAATACAACTATAGCTAGTTCAGTTCTAAAAACAATCAAAAAATAATGAAAACATTAAGGAAGATCTAAACTTGAGCTTGCAAGCCTCCAATCAATCTCCTTATATCCAAGCCTCAACCACTAGCTTTTCTACCAACAAACTATTAGAAATCATTCTGATATGTAAGATCTTGTAGGATCTTTTCCATAACTTCACCACTCAAATCTACTATCAAACTCTCCTATCTAATCATCCAGATTTGCTTACATGATCCCTCTAAGACCCCCTAAACAACTACCACAAACACCCCTTAAATACTAATCATCAGCCACAAGTCAGCTAGATGAAACCATTAACTCCCCCTAACAAATATTAAATGCAATACAAGTCAGCTCTCAAATAGCCTTACAAACATTAAATTTAACATGTCAGCCTATAATAATAGCTACCAACAATAAATGCACCAAGTCGGCCCAAAAAATCACATAGAACTCCAATTGGTAAACTAGAACAATTGAGCACTAGTGAAATAACCGAGCATGCCAAGCATCACTGAACACCAGTGTCAACCGAGCACCGCAAGCATCGCCGAGTAACACTTCCATCGAGTGCTAGAGATTACCGAGTTCTCTTCATCAACCGAGCTTCCTACAATGACTGAGACCATCGGTCAGGGTTGCAACTGAGTAACACCGGCCAAACAAAACACCTCCATGCAGATCCACCAAGTACCCTATAATTCCCCTGCATCAGACACTCTAGGTTTGAAAAGATTTTCATATGTGAGAAGAACATCTTTTGAGATTTAGCACATAAACCCCGAACTAGTTCTTCACATACAAGTCCTCCACCTTTTCACTTTGCATACTCTTCCACTACAGCTTCCTTTGTCTCTTCAAGTCTTTCCTCGATAACACAAGTCTGTCCTTCACACTGATCAACCATACCTTTAGGATCCACAAATTCAACTCGGCTACCAATACTCAGGCTTCTCCAACCGAGTGTTGTATCCAACAAAGGCATCAAGGAAAACTTCTTGTCATCCTTCTCAATAGAAAAGACATTTCTAACACAATCATACATAGCTCTACAATCATATTGCCAAGGTCTATGGAGCAATTAATCATAACTATTCATCTTCATAATATCACATAACACAAGATCCTTATACTGGCCAATCTGAACATCAACAAAGCATTGTTCTCTTACTTCTAGAGCATGAACATCTTGCAACCAACCAATCCTATAAGGACAAGGATGCTTCATTCTATTCAAACCAAGTTTTTGAACCATGTCCTTAGCAACAAGGTTATCAGTACTACCACTATCAATAATAAAATCATAGAGTTTACCTCTAGACTTGCATCGGGTCCTAAACAAGTTACTCCTCTGACAAGGTTCCTCTTATGTACCAAGCAATGTTCGCCGAACAACAAGTTCTCAGATTTAGGTTTGTTCTCATTTACCATGGCAGCTCGTCGGTCACCAAGTTTCTTTTGTGTGCACTCAAAAGAATGGTGTCCTTCCTCTCCATAGTTATAGCAAGTACCTTTAAAGATAACTCTACCTGTCTTCTTCTTTGGTTCCACAGGTTTCTATTCATCTTCTGCATCAGTCAGTTTATCCTTCATCGAGTGATCATTATTTTCCTTCCCTCAAGGATTACTATGTTGTTTCCTCTTCAACTTATCTTCCACCTTTAGAGCATACTGATGAGCATCTTCAACAGAATCAGTCTTCAACATACCAAGCTCATCCTAAATATTGAATCTCAAACCATTCACATACTCAACTACCTTTTCCTTACCAAGTTCTCTGTGTCCAGACCGAATAGTAAGTTTGTAGAACTCCTTAGTATAATTTTCAACAGACATATCCTTCTGTTTGAGATTTTGCAACTTCTTAAACAAGTCAATCTCATAATCCACTAGTATGAACTTAGCTTTCAACTTAGTCACCATCATCCTCCATCGATTGATCTTCATTTCACCTTCATCTTCTCTATCTCTTTGTAATGCTTTCCACCAAAGAACAACATGTCCTTTCAACTTAGTCTATGCTAATCTCACCCGAAGGGGATCTTCAATTTCTTCCAGCTCAAATAAATCTTCAAGTTCACAAATCCAATCAATCAAATTCTCAGGCTTCAAAGTACTAGAGAAAGTAGAAACTTCCATTTGGTAACTACTACTTAACTGAGCTCCAGATCTAGGCAAACGAGTAGTTCTATCTTCACCAGATCTATCCCTCTAGTCATCACCTGTAGATCCACTATGCTCAAAGTCTTCAACAAATTCTTCATAACCATCTTCAGTACCAACATTCTGAGGTACACCAGCAACAATTCTCATGATCTCGGTGACCATGTCATTCTTCATCAACTCCATCTCAGATCTGAAATCTAATTTCACCTTCTTTGTAATCCTAAATTCCACAGTATCACAGAGGTCTAAAATTACTCTAGGGTCCAATCTTCTCAGAGGCATCCTTAAAGATAAGAGAAACCCTCTACAAAAACCCTACACTAACTACCTTTTGACAACCTCCAACTTGTATGCAAGTAAGATCCCAACCTGCCACCTTGTACAAACAACTAGGGAAAGATCCACAAGTTCAGTGCTCTGGATCTGCAACTTAGATCACATGATATCTTCACCAAAAAGATCAAGTTCACAAGATTATCCTTGCTAGGTCAACCTTCACTCCAACAAGATCAAACCTTCTCTTTGATACCACCTGACGCAGACTAGGGCAGGGAGGATCCAATTAAGGATAGTCCATCCTTGCAGCTTAAGAACAATACAACAAAAATACACAACACAACAATTGTTTAACATATTTTCATTAACATGCCTGGTTGTAAGGCCTTCCGGGTTAGGGCCAATTACAATCAGAAATAATTCTGCAAGATCATCAAGATCCAATACAACTCTAGCTAGTTCAGTTTTGAAAACAATCAACAACTGATGAAAATGCTAAGGTAGATCTACACTTGAGCTCGTAAGCCTCCAATCAATCTCCTTGTTTCCAAGCCTCAACCACTAGCTCTGCTACAAACAAACTTTCAAAAATCAATCTGATCTGCAAGATCTCACAGGATCTTTTCCATAACTTCACCACTCAAATCTGCTATCAAACTCTCCTATTTGATCATCCAGATCTTCTTACATGATCCCTCTAAGTCCCCTTAAACAACTACCCCAAACACCTCTTAAATACTAATCATCAGCCACAAGTTAGCTGGATGAAACCATCAACTCCCCCTAACAAATATTAAATGCAATACAAGTCATCTCTCAAATAGCCTTACAAATATTAAATTCAACATGTCGGCCTGTAACAACATCTACCAACAATAAATGCACCAAGTCAGCCTAACAAATCACATAGAACTCTAGTTGGTAAACTGGAACAACCGAGAACTAGTGAAATAACCTAGCATGCCAAGCATCACCGAGCACCACTATTAACTGAGCACCACAGACATCATTGAGTAACACTTCCACCGAGTGCTAGAGATTATCGAGTTCTCTTTAGTGACCGAGCTTCCTAAAATGACCAAGACCATTAGTCAAGGCTACAATTGAGTAACATCGGCCAAACAACACACCTCCATCTAGATCCATCGAGTACCCTAGAATGCCCCTGCATCAGTTCCCGCATGACATTTCATGCATACACGACATTATAATGGTTCCCGTATGACACTTGAGGGACCTAATGAAATGTTGTATGATAGATGGGTCCCTCTCATATGACTTACAGTACTAATGGGGAGGACACTCTACAAGAAGTTGAAAACTCATACGAGTCTAAGCAGACTATCGTACGAGTTTCCATGGTGCAAAAATAAAAAAAATAAAAAATGTGTAAAACATTCCTAGAAAGCATAAAACATGGAAAATTTGAATGTTGGAGAGGTACAGAGGTCCACTTACCGGGTTCCCATACTAGGGAGGTCATTGGAATCACCGACTGTGCTTAAATTGATGCAAGGAGACTGGAACTTCCATTTTCTCTTTAAGGGCTCCACAAAGTTCACAAAAGACAAAAGGTTGAAATGATTTGAAAATGACCCTTTTGGCCTTTATATAGGTTTTGACCTAATTTTTCAAAGTGCTCTATTTTGTGTGAAAATTACACCCCTGGCTAATTTCGATGTTTTGAACCCATTTTTGGGATCAAAATTAAAATCTGAGATCATTTACATTGTCAAAATTGTAATTTAAAATTTTCAGACCTAGGACGACCGACTGCTTGCATAATCGACCTTCTAATCATCCAAGAAATCCAATTTTCAACTTAACTGATTATCTTACATCAAACTATCAAAATTTCAACTTGGTCAACCATGGTCAACTCATGGTCAAACCTAGTCAAACTTGGTCTTCAAGACCTCCAAATGATGCAGAATGCATCTCTAGACGTGCTCAACCACTTCTCAAATCAATTAACATGCTTCTCAACCATTTAACGCTGGCTTTTCTTGTCAGATTTTGATTTTCATCCCGAAGGGGGCATGGTATTGCACATCAATCAAATTTGTAAATCAAATCTTTCTTTCAGTAATCAAGACAACAACCACATCTAGTTGTTGATTCATCAAAAGACCTCGTCCCTTGGGGCACATCGCTTAGGGCATATTAGATTCATCAAGATCCATATCAATCTGGTATTCTCTTAATCTTGTGAATTGTATCACCTCTTCATAACCATCGGTTTAGTTGTGTTATTTCCTTTGTTCTTCATAATTGAAGGGTTCAGATTTGGCATCCTTTTGATTCCTTTGGACAATTAGGTCTGGAGTCAGGACAATCATTTCTTCGTAATCATAGGTTCAAAATCAGGTGTTTTGACACTTCATAATCACCAGTTCAATGTTGATATAGTTAGCATCATCTCGATTCTTTGGTCAACTAGGACTTTAATCACCAATATCTTCAAATCTATCAATCAGTTTCTATCTCATAATCGGTTAATCTTTCAGGATCAATTTCTCCACCACATAACTGAGTCCACATCATCATAAAAAATAGATTAATCTTTGAACCACTACGCTTCACACATTAATTCAAAAAGGGGAAAAATATAATACCCCAAAAATGGGCTATAGGTTCATTAACCTCCTACATCAACAAATCAATCGAAATCGACATCAAAGTCCTAACCTAAGGCACATCTGCACATCAGTTTATCAAGACCCTAATTGATTTTATCGTAATTCTGCATCGAGGAATATTTCTTGAATATTCCTAATTTATCATAATTACCGTAATTGAATATTATTTGGTGATAAATCATATTTATCCTAGAATTTGATTAATTGAATAATTTGAATATTTAATTAATTAAGTTTAATTCTGCCACTTAATTATTTAATTAGATTTAATTATATTTATTCCTAATTTATATTATTTATTTTTGACAATAAATCAAAGATCCCACAAATAATTAATTAAATTATTATTTATTTAATTAAATTTAGTTGTCAATATTTAATGATATAGTTTTGGAATAAAGTTTGATTTAATAATTGATTAACCCATAAATCAGTTGTTTTAATTTAAAATCAGTTAAAATGAGAATAAATCACTTTATTTTTAAATTAATTCATATTAAATCATGCACAATCAGAAAAGGAGTCAACTTTAAATCAATTATCAATTTCAATTTGTTAACTTTCTAAACTCAACATGTGAATGTGCGTTGATAAATTAATTTGAACTCTATTTCGAGTTAAAAGCTGCTTTTGCATGATTTTATGAATTGATCTATTCTTGATTTCTTGTTAACTCAAAAATCAACTTGAGTTTATCAAGAGTGATTTATGGCTTTTCTCAATGCATCCTCAAGCCATGGATTTCTATATAATTGAGGCTCAGTCCTTCATCTTACCCCCCTCGTAAATTTGCATACTTGAACTCTGGTGAATTTGCATATGAAGAATCAAGCTCTTGCGAACAGGTGATTGTGATATTTTTGTTATTGTTTTGATCATAGCATTCATTCATTTTCATATCATAGCATATCATTTTTAGATTAATTTTCATATCATTTCAATCCATTCTAGACTAGTTTCATTTCAATTTTTCATCTTATTGCATGCAAAATCCAAAAAAATAGATTAATCTGCATTCATATTTCATCCATCATTAGAATTAAATCCTTCATTTGGGTGTTGCATTGTCATTGATCTCAGTCTAAATCTGAGAATACCATACTCACACCTACTAGAAGGTAGTAAATCATTTGGTTAGATTATTTCATTTATATTGCAAATTTCTTGATTTGCTTGTTGGAGATTTGCCAGCAGGCCAGTACTGACTATATGTTTGTCATTGATGACAACATATGGAAAGTAGCATGCATGGAAGTATTATATAGTAAGCTTTCTATATGTGTAGCATGGACATGATATCATCATGATATCATGGGTGCAGAGGTTAATTTTTAGTACAGATAGTTGTATTGTAGTTGGTGTCAGCAGTGTTCCTGACAGAGTAATAGACAATGTTCTTTGTATGGTTGTCCATATAGTTATCATGGAGCCTTGTGCACTTGGATATTTTTTGAAGACATGTTAGTGATGTTTTAGTTATGGATGCATAATTTGATGATGAATGCAAGTGAAGTTATACAGTTGCTATTTGCCAGTAGTAGTTTCCTGCATTTGTTCAGAAGAGTCGACAGAGATTTTATTGGTTTTTGAGTTGCACCTATCTTGAGGGTATGCACCCTTGGAGTTAAGCTTGGAGAAATGTTATTGATGTTTGGTTAAGAGTGCATGAGTTAATTCAACTTATAGAGAAAGATCCAATTGTTTTTTTAGAGCCAATAGTGTGTAGCGTGCGTCTACAATTATTTTATTAGACAGGTCCCAGAATGAGTTGCGTGCATAATAAAGCTGACAAAATGTTTGTTGGATTTTATTATGGTTTCTCTAATATGATTTCAAGATGGTTCTATATACACCTAAAAATGGCTTCATTAATTAATTAAATATTTATTATTTAATTACTATTGACTTGATAAATTAATTAAATATTTATTATTTAATTAATAATTATTCCTCTATTTATTAAATAAATTATTCAATTTATTTAATAAATTCACTATATTCTAATTCTATATCCTAAGTCTTCTAAATAGTCTATTAAAGTGATTTAATTAAATACACAATCACCTAAATACGACTAAGTCTTCTAATTCACTTCATCCACCTAGTCACCTGACACATCACCTTGGCTAAAATAAATAATTATTATTAATTATTTATTCATATTTATCCTCACCCACACATGTCCTATTCTTAAGGGCTATGTGGCCTCATAGGACTTGTTCTCATGACCACATGTCCTCTCAACAACCAAGTCAAGAGACATTCCTTATTCCTAAGGGGCTTCTCAAGCCACCTCTAAGGGTCAAAGGTGACTCATGGGACACTTGTACAAAGAGTCCTCATGAGGAAAATGTCTCTTCCCCTTTCTCTCTTTGGTCTTTGTGAGACACTTGACATGTGTCTTTTCCTTCCACCTTCTTCTCCTCCATGTCAATGTGAGAGGAACATCATCCCTATTCTTCCTCTCACATTCCAACTACATCCCCCTTTCTTTCAACTCCTTCAACCAAGTCAATCCTAGCCCTAGGATCTTCCACCTTTCATTCTCAACCATAGGATTGTGCCACCTAGGCCTAGATCTTCCAAAACTCTATAAAAGGAGCCTCATTTCCCATTTAAGAGCTAATAGGTACTTTTGAAAACAAGCGTCCAAGCATCCAAGCATTCAAGCTATCAAGCATTCCATAGCAATCACCATTTCATTTGCATTTCATTCATTAGTTTGCATAAGCTATTGTGCACTCAATTTCATTCAATCTCCACACTTTGGTAGCATCTTGGGAGAAGGCTTCATTTTGGAAATCTCAGAGCTCAACATCTTCAAGAAATCAAAGCTAGGAGGACAATGGAGACAAGATGCATGGTAGGTGAAGGTAATTAAATTAGTTTCATCATTTCATAGTTACTTTGCATTCTTCATTATGTTTGCATTAGATAGATTCATTGGCTTTAATAGTTAATTTATCATTTCTAGTTGTTAGACATCTAATTTGCATACATTTTTGGTGCTAGAAGGAGGGCAGCCTCCATTTTTAACATTTTATTTTCTTAGTTTTCCGTGTGCAGACATTTCCAGGTTGTTTCTGTGCATTCATTCATGATTACTACACATTCATTCATTTGTGCTGCGCATTGACTTTTGATCACATCAGTCATTTTCTGTCTGTTCCATTCTCATTTTGATCAAATGCGCTTAAAATATAATCTTGTTTGAGCTTAAAATATGACATGTTTTTGCTTTGTGTGTCTTCCTTAGCATAGATTCAAGTGTCTATTGTGTTTTTCTTAATAGCATATATGTAATCCCAAAATTATAACAATGTATCCTCTCCCCTCACCATTCATGGACCTTGGGTGTAAGAGAAACTGTTATAATTTTTAGAGGGCGGTCTTTGGTGGTAAAAGAGGTACTCACCCCAAAGAATGACCCAACCGGTAATAGGCTAAAGCCAAGCCCTTCCAAACCGGTATATAAAAAATGCTAATGTGATTAGTCTCACATAGACAGGTGTAAATTCATTGTGGCAACCAAAATCTCATCCAGTACCCTAGTGGTGCGTTAAAGTCCTACTTAGTAGAGGTGAAAGCCTTGCTTTGAAAGGATTGGGAGAGCCCCCTTAATTGGAAAAATGACTAGATCACAACCACTTGAACGGATGTCCTTACTAAAAACTTTTGTTTAGTGGCCAAAAACCTTCTATCTGTTGGCTCATGGAGTCACCCAAGCTCGTGAAGACACCCCACATTACTCACAATTCATAGTAGAGATAGCAGTTCTTTGGGAAGTAATGACCCATTGAATTTGGAACTTGGTGTGCCTGAGAAGTGAGTGCACTATAAGGAGGAGCCCTTGCCTCCAAGTTCCCAGGCTGTCCATTGTGAATTTGCGTGGCTGAATTTTATTATCCTAGTGGGGATTTAGCAGATATCATCCTTGCCAACCATAGGATTGTAAGCGTGTTTGTGCATTCATATTAGCATAGTTAGATTAACATCATTTCTATCTTGTGTGCGTGTGTTTATGCATTTTTCACTTTGCCAAAAACAAAAACAAAAACAAAAAACAAACAAAACCAGCCAACACTAGGAAAATCCAAAACATTTCAATTCAGATCAAAATTTCAACACCTGCGCATATATCACATCTTTTTGCGCATTTGATCAAGTTTGCTACACATTTATCAAAATTTGTTGCGCATCTGTTTAGACTGTCTGTGCTTTTGATTATTACCAGTCGCATCTATTACATATTGCTACGCATCTATTTCATTTTGTTGCACATTGATCAATCTATCCTTTGCATTTGTTGTTGCGCATTTACAACAGTGAGCATTTCCACAAACTTTGCAATTTTCAAAATCACTTTTTTAGATACCCATTTTTTTCCTCAGTAAGATTCTGGAGAAACAGTCAAGTTACACAAACCTTTGATCTTTAGTTTGACCATTCATCACTTTTCATCATTCCTTCATCAAGATTCATCAAATCATTTTTCTTCCAAATCTTTGCAATTCTTGATTTTGTGTTGAAACATTATCTTATCCATTAGATTTTGATCTTTGTGAGTTTACCATATCAGGATATATCATCCTTAATCATCAGACTTGCTTAGGTTATTATCTCTTGATTTCTCTTTGTCATATCATAGTGAGATCTATCCCTCCTATTGACTTAGAGTTTATCAAGTTGTCTTATCACTTGTCAACACATTTCAATATCTTTCCTATCGATCACTTTCCATATCTTCTCATCAAAAATCTTTCATCCCACAATCAATTCTTTCAATTTTATGGTTCAAACTTGATTTCAAAAATTTAAACAAGCCACCAATCCAGAATCCCTGGACAAGATGGAAGGCAATACCAGCAACAAAGCAAATCCTTGGCCTAAAGCTCCTAAGAAACCTTCACTTTTTACATCCACTGATGAACCCACTGATGAAGAACTTAGGGAAGCTTCACAAGATCCTCAATTTTATCATGTCATGGAAAGACTCTTAGGCTTGAATAAAGAGATGTATTTTCTCATGCTTGCTCAACAAGGAGCTAAGTTACCAAGTGATTTTGATGTTTCTTATCTTAGAGAACCAGCTTACACAAATAATCAACAAATTCCTAAAGGTTCTCAAGATACTCATGGAGCAAAGGAAACTAATCAGCAATCCAATGCTTCTCATATTCATGAAAAACACACTATTTCTCAAAATGATCAACCAAATCACGCTTCACAAAACAATGCTTCTCACAACAATGTTTCCCAAAATTCTCAAGGAAACACACCATCTTTGGATCCCGTCGTACAACAAATCCAAATGCTTCAACAACAAATCTGTGACATCCAAACTGGATCATCGACAAAGAAGTATTCCTTGGATGATATATGTCCTTATCCTTTTGATAAGAATTTAGTAATGATTCCATTCCCTCCTCATTTTGAGGTACCAAAATTTGACAAATACAAAGGGAATTCGGATCCACAAGACCATATTCATGAGTTTTGTGCTGCTTGTATTGAAGTCACTCACAATGATACTTATGCAACTATTTCCATGAAGTTTCGGAGGACAAGCCATGGAATGGTTCTCCAAACTACCCCCAGGCATCAAATCTTTCAATGAGCTTCTTGACAAATTTGTGACTCATTATTCATATAACATCAAACATGAGGTCACTATGCTTGATCTTTGCAATGCACATCAAAAGAATGGAGAAACTTTCCTTACTTTTTTGCAAAGATGGTGTCAATTGTTTTCTAAATATCCATGAACAATTCCTGAACAAGAAAAGAGTCAATCATATAGCATCCATCATATAAAGTCCATAAAACAAAAAAACTATCCGAATGTCCAATGATATAAATCAATAACAATGTGTCCATAGTCAGTGTCCATCAAGTCAAAATATAATGATACAATGAATCATAATGGTACAATAGTGTATACAATGCTCTCTCAACATCTATGAACCACTACCTCAAGACTCTGTCTGCCACTGTCTACAAGATGCAATGTGGCCCTGTGCTGCTGAACTCCCTAATGTTGAGGATCCACGTTGACCTCTTGAACTGGTCGGTGCTCTTAAAGGCCATGATGACACACCCTCTCCACCAGCTGGTGCTCCTCTATCACGCACTACAGTCCTGATCACCACTGAGCTCTCCCTATAACTCCCGATCCATTGATCCCTCGAGATTGCCTATCTGTATGCCTCTCACCAGTAGGATATCTCCTTCCTAGCATGTATCATGGCTCTCATGATATCTCCATGGGGACCTAGGTCCTCTATCCTCTATAACTCATCTAGTATCATCTCAGACTCCCTGAGTATCTCAATCGCTGCATCCCGCTCATGTCTCAAGACATCCATCTGATGCTCTAGCCTCTCAATCTATTTCTCTAGACCTAGCACCCGCTCTACCTGTACTTGTGTAACTACTAGTCTGACTAGCAGTGCATCAATATCTAGCTCCTCCTCTGCTGCATCTCTTTGTAAATAGGGATCCTATCCCTCGATGTCCATGTTTGCCTACTCATCCTATGCCTGTACATCTGGCATCTCAGTGTCAGCCTCATCCTATATATCATCCTGGACCTGACCACCCTGTACCACACCACCCTAGCCCAATAAAACATCTGCCTCATCCTGTTCCTACCTCTGTACCAGTGGCACCTATACCTGTGTAGTTGGTCTTTGTACTGTGGAAATTGGAATCTATGCCAGAGGGACTGGTACCTGTAGTCACACTCCTACAGTTGGTTGTGCTGGCTGTGCTGGAGGCTATCTCTGTCCCTATCTAGCTAGAGGTGGCATCAGTCCTCTCGGCCTCACACCACCTCCTCTCATCTGAGGTCCTCCCCTCTCCCTCCATCTCCACCATCATCTCCTCCTCCATAGCCACCACCTCATCTCCCTCATCCATGTCTATCTCTCCCTCAGAGTATCCCCCATCCTCTCTCTACTGGATCTCTCTCTAGAGGCCTCGTTGCTGGATCTGTAATCCGCAGAACTAGAAAATCCTTCAAAAATTGCTCCAACTCAGCAGGCATCCCTGGGTCTACCATCATTAGTCTCATTGACCATGCTTGAAATGGGGCATCCAAAAACTCCTGCTGAGCAACATCAAATGATGCCATGGGCCCCCAGTCTCATCTCTCCTGATGCGTGTGAGCATGCTCTATCACTTCCTGTGGCATGCCCTGTATCCTGCCAAACTATCTTAGGACCTGACTAACCAACTGTCACTCAAGGATAAATGGTGTCCAACCTATCAACCACCATGACTCAAAATAAAAACCAAGCTACCACTCATCATCCCATGGCTCACACCCTAAGTAGGGTCTCCATGTCACTATGTCCAGTGTATCAAAGGTATATCGCCAAAACTCTAAATGGCCTAGTTTTGCCTGAGACAAAATTGAGGAGTATAAATGAATATAGGGCTACCCTGCACCCCAAAATCTAATAGCCACTAGTCTAGTAACTGCAATATGCTCCCATGCCCAAACATGGAGCAGTGTCACACCTGCTGATAATGATGCACCCCTATGGTACACCACCTGATGCATGTCATGATAAAGATGTGCTAACAAACACACCCCCCAAGCATATCGGGTCCCCTCCATCATCTGCTGTAATGTGCGGCCCCATCCAACTGCAAATCCATGTGATCTACGATCAGGGCATACAAATCCCCCAATAGCTCCTGCTAGCACTACTGGTAATGGATCATACAAATCAACCATATCCTCCCAGCTGATCTCTCCATCCTCTATATCATCATCACTGAAGATGGCTCTGCACTTTGTAACTCCATCATGTTGATCATACTGTACAGCTCACCTATGATGGGAAGATAGAGGATGCGATATACATCCTCTAATGTAACTGTCATCTCCCCTGTCAGAAGATGGAAGGTACTCATCTCCGAGTGCCATCGCTCTAATAATGCTATCATCATACTCAGATTCACCTGAATCTCAAGCGTGTAAATCACATAATATAATCTGGACGCTCCAATCAACAGTCTATCTGTCTTCAACAACACCGGTCTCAAATTTTGAGTCACAGGGTATCTCTCCCGTGACATCAGACTATCTATGATATCCTCCTATTCAAGTCAACAAACAATCAACCTATCAGATTTTGATAAAATGATCTATCAATCTATCCTATCATATCAATTATAAATATGTTCTTATCATGTGTTTCAATAGATGATTCTATCAATTATCTACGTTCAAGACTAGTTAACTAGCGAACATGCTACAATGTTGCCTATCTTGATCAAATCGATCAAAATCAAACACCGACAGATCCAATTGGCTTATCGACATCAAGTTTGACCTATTTGACTATCTATTTTCACCACATTCTAACACCTAAAATAGATGCGCAACATTTTATCATGTATGCGCAACATTATTTAACATTTGCCTAGCTTTGTACATTTGCGCAGTTTTGTTGGATATTTGTGCAACAATTCATAATGAATGTGCAGGTTTTAACATATGCACGCTTTTATTGCATACTTGTGCAACACTTACATTTATATAGTATGAATGCGCAGTTATTACTAACGAATGCGCAGAAACTTAAAATTTTTGCGCAAACGTCGAAAGTTTCTATGCATTGGTGCATCGAAACTGCACATTTGTACTCTACCTAGAAAACTAAAAATTTTCTAATCTAATCTACCATTTCATCTACCCTAAACATGCTACAAATCTAATCTAACATGCATCAAGTCATAAAATCACAAAGCAAGATCGAGTCACCTACTGGTTCACCCGAATCGGGTGGTCGCTGGAAGTGTTTGACTCTCTCAAAGCGGTGATCCGACAAGGGGAATGACATCATGGCGGCTTTGCTCTTCTCTCTCTCACGCTTTGATCTCCCAATGAAAAGTGTGCACAATGAGCCTATTATGGACCCCTAAGCCCTATTTATAGCCTGTGGACTCTATATGCTTGGTGTGTGGACTCTATCTGCCATTTTTCTTCCATTCCACCCCATTTTCCTCCATCTTTTCTACCATTCTTTCATGAGATTGATTGCACAACAACACAAAAAAATAAAATAAATAAATAAATAATAAACATTCAAATAATCTTTTTTGTCAATCAATCTCTCGAGGGGGCATGCATAGGTTGTCTGAGACATTGTCTGGGGCAGGGGCAAAAATGCTTGAAATTTTCTTTGAAACAATGTGATACACACATTATTTCAAAGAGGGGAAAAATGTATACACCTAAAAATGACTTCATTAATTAATTAAATATTTATTATTTAATTACTATTGACTTGATAAATTAATTAAATATTTATTATTTAATTAATAATTATTCCTCTATTTATTAAATAAATTATTCAATTTATTTAATAAATTCACTATAGTCTAATTCTATATCTTAAGTCTTCTAAATAGTCTATTAAAGTGATTTAATTAAATACACAATCACCTAAATATGACTAAGTCTTCTAATTCACTTCATCCACCTAGTCACCTAACACATCACCTTGGCTAAAATAAATAATTATTATTAATTATTTATTCACATTTATCCTCACCCACACATGTCCTATTCTTAAGGGCTATGTGGCCTCATAGGACTTGGTCTCATGACCACATGTCCTCTCAACAACCAAGTCAAGAGACATTCCCTATTCCTAAAGGGCTTCTCAAGTCACCTCTAAGGGTCAAAGGTGACTCATGGGACACTTGTACAAAGAGTCCTCATGAGGGAAATGTCTCTCCCCCTTTCTCTCTTTGGTCTTTGTGAGACACTTGACATGTGTCTTTCCCTTCCACCTTCTTCTCCTCCATGTCAATGTGAGAGGAACATCATCCCTATTCTTCCTCTCACATTCCAACTACATCCCCCTTTCTCTCAACTCTTTCAACCAAGTCAATCCTAGCCCTAGGATCTTCCACCTTTCATTCTCAACCATAGGATTGTGCCACCTAGGCCTAGATCTTCCAAAACTCTATAAAAGGAGCCTCATTTCCCATTTGAGAGCTAATAGGTATTTTTGAAAACAAGCATCCAAGCATTCAAGCAATCAAGCATTCCATAGCAATCACCATTTCATTCGCATTTCATCCATTAGTTTGCATAAGCTATTGTGCACTCAATTTCATTCAATCTCCACACTTTGGTAGCATCTTGGGAGAAGGCTTCATTTTGGAAATCTCAGAGCTCAACATCTTCAAGAAATCAAAGCTAGGAGGACAATGGAGACAAGCTGCATGGTAGGTGAAGGTAATTAAATTAGTTTCATCATTTCATAGTTACTTTGCATTCTTCATTATGTTTGCATTAGATAGATTCATTGGCTTTAATAGTTAATTTATCATTTCTAGTTGTTAGACATCTAATTTGCATACAGGTTCTAACAAGCCAATTTGATTATATCATTTTGAGGAAAGATACTTATAGGCAGTCATTTGTGATTGCTGAGGTGTGGTTCATAGTTGTTTGAGTAGAGTAGAGCAGAGTAGAGTGTGCAAAGTGTTTGAGCCATCAAAAGAAGGTTTATGTGACCAAGTAAAGTACTTGTGCTATTCATTGGAACTGATCCAGATAGTAGGTCAAAGTGGAGTTCACCAAGATCCAGATATAGTGTATATCTATTATTCAGAAGGTTGTAGCCTTTGCCCATTTGAGCAGTGAGCTCTCGGATAGTGCATCCTCTCCCCTAATAGGGAGAATTGTAAAAGACTCCTAACAGGGTCTGACCCTTGACCAGGTCTACTGTACTTAATATATTGTAAAGCTACTCCTAACAAGGTAAAAGATCTTCTAACAAGGATCATTATAAACTAGTACATAATATTAGTGGGTATCAAGTCCCACCAAGGTTTTTACCTATTTGGGTTTCCCCATAACCAAAAGATTGGTGTTGTGTTCTTTTGTTATTTCATTGTGTTTATGCTTTATGTTTAAGTATACTTAATTGGATAAAGAATTAAATCTTGTAGATAACTGATTCACCCCCCCCCTCTCAGTTATCTCTTGGGACTATTCCTAACAATTGGTATCAGAGCCAAGTGCCTCGGAGAGAAATTTTAACAACTTGAGGTTGATCAAATGGTGTACTTCAGGAAAGAAAGTCCTAAGTTTGATGGAGAGAATTATCTTGATTGGAAGAACAAGATGGTAACCCATTTGCAGTGCATTGCTTTTGAAGTTTTTAATGTAACCATCAAAGCAGCTAAGATTCCTACCTTAGAAGACCTTGGAAAAGATGATGCTACTGACATACAAAAGGAATTATTTCATCATAATGCTATTGCTAAAGAAGCCCTTATCATCGCCCTATCTAATGGTGAATTTTTAGAAGTAAAAAAGATAGATACAACCCATAGAATATGTAAGCACCTAGAAGACACATTTGAAGGAGACAAACAAGCAAAGGAAGTGCATAGAAAGACATGGAAGAAAAGGTACAATGCATTAGAGATGTTTCCTAAAGAAAACATCAGAGCTTACAATCAAAGGATTAATGAAGCAGTTGCTGGAATCAGGAACAATGGTGGAGATATATCAGAAGAGGACATCATGGATAAGTTGATGACAACTCTTACTCTTGAATATGAAATCAAGATCAATGTCCTTGATGAGACCATGTAGCTTACATCAAATTTCAAGAGAGAGACCTTGATCAACAAACTCTTTGCTTTTGAGATCTCAAGATTGAAGTCAGAACCAAAGAGTGAAACAACCTTGAAAGCAACATTCCATGGTAAGAAATCTGCAAACACTTCTGGTAATTTTGATGATGATGATGAAGAGAAAAATCTAGAGGATTTCATTGCTATGATTGCTAAAAGAGAAAAGAAAGGAAAAGGAAAATATAAAGGTCAATTACCATTTAAGTGTTTTTCATGTAATAAGATTGGTCACTTTGCATCTAAGTGTCCTACTAGAGCTAGAAAGTTCAAAAAAGATTTCAAGCCTAAGTATTCTAAAGAATGCTACTATGCTGGAGATGGAGTTTCAGATGAAGAATCCGGTGAAGAAGAAATTGGATTCATTGCCATTGTAGATAAAATGAATAACAAGATAGTACATGTAGACAAGAAAGAGAATTAGGATCTAGCATTGATTTCACAAGTTGACATAAGGATAGACTGGATTATAGATAGTGGTTCTTCACATTACATGACAGGTGATAAAGGTAAGTTTTTTCATTTGGAAAAATACAATGGAGGTATGGTCAAATTTGGAGATAACACTCCTAAAACAATAGTTGGTAGAGGAGCCATCACTTTGGATGGAAAGAATAGTACTGATGATGTTCTTTATGTTGATGGTTTGAAACATAACCTTCTCAGTGTTGGTTAGTTACTTGGAAAGGCTATCAATTGGAGTTCAAAGATGAAAAATGCATCATTAACAACAAGGATGGTGTTATGATTGCATCAGGCTCAAAGACAAGAGGCAATGTGTTTCACCTCAATTCAGAAGCAAGTTGTTTTGTTGCTAAAGTTGATGACAATTGGTTGTGGCATAAGAGACTATGTCATATCAATTTTGATAACATAGTAAAAATAAGCAATGTTAAAGCAGTAAGAGATCTACCTAGCATAGAAAAGCCAATTGATACTATATGCAGGGAATGTGTGATGGGGAAGCATGTGAGAAATTCATTTAGGAGAAAGCAGAATTCAATAGAGAATAAGTTGGATCTAATTCATACAGATCTATGTGGTCCAACTCAAACAAGATCATACTATGGTGAAAGGTATTTTATTTTGTTTGTTGATGATTATACAAGGATGATGTGGGTTGCATTCTTAAAAGATAAGTCATAAGCATTTGAGAAGTTCAAAATATTCAAAGCTAAGGTTGAGAATGAATCTAGACTAAAGATAAAGTGTTTAAGATCGGATAGAGGAGGAGAATTCACCTCTGACACATTCTATGAGTACTATGAAGAACATGGCATAAAGAGACAATTAAGTGCACCTAGAACCCCTTAGCAGAATGGAATTGTAGAGAGAAGGAATATGATCATTCTTGATACAACGTGCACCATTATGATAGAAGGAAAAGTTTCACACACCTATTGGAGAGATGTGGTCAATACAAAGTCTATACCATTAATAGAATTCAATTGAGGCTAGGCATTGACAAAACACCTTATGATCTATGGTTTGGTAATGTTCCCATAGTAAAATACTTCAGAATCTTTAGAAGCAAGTGCTACATCAAGAGGGATGAAGTAGTAGGCAAGTTTGATGCAAGAAGTGATGAAGGTGTTTTTCTTGGTTACTCTACCAAAAGTAAAGCTTATAGATGTTTCAATTTAAGATTGAAAAAGATCATTGAAAGTGCTCATGTAAAGATTGATGAAAAGTTTATTTTTCAAGAAAGATATCATGATTACTCACCCATGATTGAAGAAGAACCTAGACCTTCTACTAGTGAGACAGTTATTGAAGAAATTTTTGATAGTATTGATGTGTTATTCAATGACCCTCAGACAAGTGAAGCAAATACTCCTAAGACTGATGAATTAGCACCACCTAAAGTTCCAAAGTTTACATCAAGAAATCATTCCAAGGCATACATCATTGGAGATCAGAGAAGCAAAGTCTTAACAAGATCACAAGAAAAGAACTCAGCTAGCAATGAAGTGGTATGTTTACTATCTCAGATTGAACCTTTAAGTGTTGAAGATGCATGTAATAATTCAGATTGCCATGATGCTATGAAAGAAGAACTTGATCAGATTGTTAGAATGACACTTGGGAACCGGTCCCAAGACCTAGTGATAAAAATGTGATTGGAACAAAGTGGATATTCAGAAACAAGATGAATGAAGATGGTATAGTAGTAAGAAACAAAGAAAGGTTAGTATGTAAAGGATATACGCAAAGAGAAGGCATTGATTATTCAGACACATTTGCACCTGTGAGTAGATTAGAAGCTATTAAGTTGTTTTTAGCTTATGTTACAGTTAAAAACTTCAAAGTTTATTAGATGGATGTAAAGTCAACATTCTTGAATGGAGACTTGAAAGAAGAAGTATACATTGAGCAGCCAGAAGGATTCACTTTATGAGAGAGACCTGATATGGTATGCAAATTGAAGAAAGCCCTGCATGGAGTCAAGAAAGCCCCTAGAGCATGGTATGAGAGACTAGATGGATACTTAACAAAGATTGGATTCAAGAAAGGAGCAATAGATTGTAATTTATTCATTAGAGAGACATCTGAAGGTTTACTACTTGTGGCTATATTTTTTGATGACATTACCTTTGGAGGTAATGACAAACTCATTGCTGAATTTGCCAAAGAAATGTAGAATGAGTTTGAGATGAGTATGATTGGTCCTATCAAGTACTTTTTGGGACTAAATGTACAGTAGACAGAAAAAGGAATTTTCATAAATCAATCAAAGTATGTGAAAGAGATACCGAAGAAATTCAAGATGGATGAATGTAAGCTAGTAGGAACTCCTATGATCACTAGATGCAAGCTTACAAAAGAAGATGACTCATGAGCAGTAGATATAACATTGTATAAGTATATGATTGGTAAACTCATATATCTTACTTAGACTAGACCTGATATTTCAAATGTAGTTGGTATAGTTGGAAGATTTGTAGTAGAACCTAAACAAAGTCACCTCATGGTAGTAAAAAGAATATTTAGATACTTGTAGGGAACTATAGATTATGGTCTATGGTATTCTAATTCAGAAAATGTTGAGCTTCATGTGTACACTGATGCAGATTGGGTAGGATGTGTTGATGATAGAAAGAGTACTTCAGGTGGAGTAGTGTTTCTTGGTGATAGACTTGTCACTTGGACAAGCAAGAAACAAAATTGTATTTCTCAGTCAACAACGGAAGCAGAGTATGTTGTAGCAGCCCTGAATTGTTCTATAATTGTTTGGATCAAGAAGATGATAAAAGATTTTGGAATTCAGATTGATTATCCTATTGTTATTCAATGTGATAACACTAGCACTATCAATATGTCAAAGAATCTTGTAATGCATGCAAAGATAAAGCACATTGAGATCAAGTATCACTTCCTAAGAGAGAAAGTGGTAGAGAAAGAAGTCAAGTTGGACTATGTGAGTATTAAAGAATAATTGGAAGATATATTCACAAATTCCTTGCCTAAGGATACTTTTGAGTATCTCAAGGAGAAGTTGGGAGTCATTCCCTTCCCTATTTCTACTTAGAAAAAAGAAGGAAAGGCATTAGTCCTTAGGGACTGGTGGAAGGTTGACTACTCTACCTTAGGAGTAGTACCGATGCTTAAAATGAATGGCACCCTTTTCCATTGATGTCAAAGGGGGAGTAATATATAGAGTCATGAAAAATAGAAGCAAAAAGAGGAGTAATATATGAAGGGGGAGCAACATTTAGTTATGACAGCAGTTCAGTTGAGAAAATGGAGAATATTAGATAATATTGCAACTGATGGAGGATTCATCTTTAGGGGAGTTTTGAAGAGGAAATGGAGAATTTTATAAAAGAAGTGTTCATTTGGGTTGATGGTGGTTTTTCATTCCACATGTTTCCATCAATGCCAAAGGGGGAGATTGTTGGAGATTTGTCAGTAGGCCAGTACTAACTATATGTTTGTCATTGATGACAACATATGGAAAGTAGCATGCATGGAAGTCTTATATAGTAAGCCTTCTATATGTGTAGCATGGACATGATATCAGCATGATATCATGGGCACAGAGGTTAACTATTAGTACATACAGTTGTATTGCAGTTGGTGTCAGCAATGTTCCTGATAGAGTAACAGACAATGTTCTGTGTATGGTTGTCCATACAGTTATCATGGAGCCTTGTGTGCTTGGATATTTTTTGAAGACATATTAGTGATGTTTTAGTTATGGATGCATAGTTTGATGATGAACACAAGTGAAGCTATGCAGTCGCTATTTGCCAGTAGCAGTTTCCTGTGTTTGTTCAGAAGAGCTAATAGAGATTTTATTGGTTCTTGAGTTGTGCCTATCTTGAGGGTATGAGCCCTTGGAGTTAAGCTTGGATAAGTGTTATTAATGTTCGGTTAAGAGTGCATAAGTTAATTCAGCTTACAAAGAAAGATCCAATTGTTTTTGAAGAGCCAACAGTGTGTAGCATGTGTCTACAATTATTTTATTAGACATGTCCCAGAATGAGTTGCATGCATAATAGAGCTGACAAAATGTTTGTTGGAGTTTATTATGGTTTCTCTAATATGATTTGAAGATGGTTCTAATAGGCTAACTTGATTATATCACTTGGAGGAAAGATACTTATAGGCAGTCATTTGTGATTGCTGAGGTGTGGTTCATAGTTGTTTGAGTAGAGTAGAGTGTGTGAAGTGTTTGATCCATCAGAAGAAGGTTTATGTGACCAAGTAAAGTACTTGTGCTATTCATTGGAACTGATCTAGACAATAGGTCAAAGTGTAGTTCACCAAGATCCAGATATAGTGTATATCTGTTATTCAAAAGGTTGTAGCCTTCCCCCATTTGAGTAGTGAGCTCTCAGACAGTGCATCCTCTCCCCTAACAAGGGCAATTGTAAAAGAATTCTAATAGGGTCTGACCCTTGACCAGGTCTACTATACTTAATATATTGTAAAGCTACTCCTAACAAGGTAAAGGATCTTCTAACAAGGATCATTATACACTAGTACAAAATATTAGTGGGTATGAAGTCCCACCGGGGTTTTAACCTATTTGGGTTTCCCCATAACCAAAATATTGGTGTTGTGTTCTTGTGTTATTTCATTGTGTTTATGCTTTATGTTTAAGTATACTTAATTGGATAAAGAATTGAATCTTGTAGATAACTGATTCACACCCCCCTCTCAGTTATCTCTTGGGACTATTCCTAACATTGCTAACCTCTAATGTTTTACTGAAGTGTTGTGTCTCTAGCTAGGTACAAAATTCACACACACAATTTCATCCTTAATCCTCACTAGAAAATCTCACCTTGTAATCATGTGTAATCATTATGATGTAATCTCCAATGTTTATTATATGATCTCCTTGATATTTGTAAACTATTTTCTGTTTGGTGTCCAAGTTCAATGTACTTAGGAATTCTTCTAGTGTCAGCCTGTATGTTCGATAAGATGTTTTTATGAACTCAGTAACTATCTTAGGTTCTCAGTTTGGTGCTTGGTACAACTTGGTTCTTGGTGCTCGATTTTGCCTTGCTCGGTGCCTGTGCTTGCTTCTTCTTTACTAAAATTCCCTGTCTACTTATTTCCTTTACCAAATGACTTTCTCTGCTTTATTGAATTGTCTTTTCTTCATTACCAAATGATTTTGACATGCAATATGACTTCCTCATAACTAGTGACAAAAAAATCAACTCTTAGGAGTATCAATCTCCCCCTTTGGCATTAGTTTGGTATGTTAGTTAAAAGTTCAAAAACTTCAAAGTCATCAACAAAATTCAAAATTTTGTCCTTATCCATTCTTCTTCCTCGTTAGACATATTACTCCCCCTAAAGTAATATCTCTGGTACATCTCATATACTCATATACATAGTAAATACATAATATTCCTCTTTTCTGCATACTTATTCTTTCCTATATATTCTCCCTTATATATCTATCCCCCCTTGTTGTAAAAAAAAATCTTATATATATTCCCCCTTTAAAAAAAATGCCAAAATATTTACTTGCTGCTTAACTGGTGTGGGGATCTTATAAAAAATGCTTTTGTGCTTATCATATGCATCCTTGAGTGATGCTTTCCAGGTGTCCTTCAATGTTTGCAACACTATTATCTGCTCACTTATATCTACTATAAGACTGACCATATTGTCCATGGCACTTACATTTGGTGTGCTAACCAAATCTTTGGCCTTTTGAATTTACTTTTGTAGTGATTCTATGTTTGGGATCAAAATTATTTGGAGTTCTAGTAGATCCATCCCGATCTGATTCTCCTCCTTTCTCAACTCAAATTTCACTCCCATCAAGTTCTTTAGCCTCTCATAATATTTTTTAATAGACTTAGGCTCAGTGGAAATATTAGATAATTTCTTGGTGAGATCTTTTTCCACATTATTTTCTTTTTCTCTTATCTCCTTTGTAAAATTAGACATCAAACAAATCTTTTGAAATAATGAAAGAATGGATTGTAGTTCATGTTTTGATTCATTGATTAACTTTGAAAGAGTTACCTTGTCTAAAGAAACTGATTGAAGAACTTCTTCAATCACCTTTGTCTGCATGTCTTTCTTGTGAGCTTTCAACATAAATTCAGTAGTGTTAGTTCTTGGCTGATTAATTTGACTGAAAAGTTCTCTCAACTGACTATATATTTTTTTTTCTCATTTATTGATTCCTCAGGTACAATTTCATTCAAAATACTTTTAATCTTCTCCAAAATATCTATTTTCTACTTCTTAGCTATAAGCTTATCTTGAGTAGCTTTCCTTTTTAACAAGTCTCCAAACTCAGAGAGTTCCTTAGGGCTCATTTTTAAGTAATCTACCTTCAGTATAACAATTACTTCACTTATATCAACCTTTTTTTCTAATTTTCTCTCCTTTGACTTTCCCTTTGAAGTAGATGCCTTCTTTGCATTTGATTGAGTACATGTCTCTTCGATTTTATCTTCCTTTTCTTTCTTTTGTTCTTCTTATTTTATCTCTTCCTTCTTCTCTTGTATTTCCTCTTTCTTCTCTTCTACCTTTTCCTTCTCTTTTCCCAGTTCCTGCTATTGTCTAGTAGTCTCGATGGGGGTCACCGATTCTTCATTTTGACCTTGTGTATATTTAGTATATGTAGATTTCTCGGTCTCCTTATTATCAGTATCTTTAGCTGGCTTGATAGTAGTCTCAACTTTGGTAGGTGCATCACTAGTCACCTCTATCTCAGGAGAATTTAATACTTGAACAATTATAGGATCTTCTGCCAACAATCTGGCCTTGGCAGAATCATCTACATCCATAGCTTTTTTCTCTATGGCCTCAGTTGCCATGACATTTTCATCATCTTTCACTGTGTCATCTAGATATTGTCCAGTGATGTCTTCTATAATTAATTATTCCTAATTATTTATTAATCCAACTGGTTTGGATGTATCCTCTTGTATTTTAACTCCTTCAGTTGTTTGTTGATCTATAGAAAATATCTTTCTCCAAAGATCATCGGTGTCTTATTGTACTTCTTCTAGTTGACTGACCATAATTGATGTAGGAGCATCATGGGTGTAAGAGCAATCTTGCATCAACCAAAAATATTTCTGGTTTCTTTTCAATAAGGGCTATCTTGTGTAGAGTTGCTATTTATGGAAACTTGCTATTTTTAGTAAGTTGGTCATACGATCTCAGAATGTTTTGATTTCATAGTTGGAGGTTCATCTTAGTCATATCAGCCTGCCTGTAAATTTTCATTGCTAGATCAAGTCTGGTTTTGAAGATATTGAAACTTTTTGGTTTTGGAAACAGGGTACAGAAACTTTGAACTCAATTTTGAAGGCTTTAGAGGCCCCATATGAGGTCAAATGTTTGGTTGAATGAAGCTTGCTTGATTCAAGTGTTGTAGAGCTCCTCGTACCATTTTCAAAATGGGGTTATATTAGTCAATTGAGTCAACGGGTGATGACTTATGGTCTCCGGAAGTTGGGTCACTTGAAATGGCGAAAAATAATTTTCCTTCAAAATTTTTGTTTGGGTTTCAAAAGTTATTTTGAGCTGACTTTGATGTAATAAAATGAAAAATAAAATAATTCTAAGTTTGGTCAGCCTTGTTGGCTAAAAATTATGGAACCTTCCCAGGCGGTGGAAAATTGCCTATATAAGGAAGGTTGTAGTGTTGTCTTAGGCAGTTCAGGACAATTCTGGGTAGTAGATCTAGGTATTGATTCGAGGCTTTGTCCTACATAATATTGTAAGGGAATGCCCATGTGGCTTTGCATATTGTAATTATGAAAGTTTGTAATTCCACATTTGTGGAGATAATAAGAAGCCAATTTTCTATTCTTGCATATTGTTGTTGTTTCTTTGTTTCTGTTATGTGTTTGTGGTATTAAGAGGAGCACCCTTCATCAAGTGGTATCAGAGCAGGAGTTCCTGAGTGTGTGAATAGATTACCGACTGTGAGGTAGTTTGCACCAGGACCGTGGTTAGGGTTTCAACATGCATCGTGAAAATGCCTCCATGAAGGGAACGTGGTGGAAGAGCTAGTGTTGTAACACTTGAGGTTAGAGTGCTCCAGAGACAAGTGCAAGCATTGCAAGAGGAGATTTGCAGATGAATGAATCTTAATGTTAGAGATGAAAGTGAGGATGAAGCCAAAGAAGAAGATCAAGAAGGAGAAGTTGAAGTTGTGAACTAGGAGGAAGAAAAACTTTTTCAGGCCATTTCCAAGATCGAAAAAAGACCTAAGATTGAGGTTCTTGCATTTTCAAAAAATCTTAACCCAGAGGAGTTGATTGACTAGATTAATGAATGTGAAGAATATTTTGAGTATGAAGATATTGAGGATCTTGATAGGGTCAAATTCGTGAAGGCCAGACTGAAAGGTCATGCAAAGATCTGGTGGCAAGAGATTCAATTGGAGTGAAATAGAAGAGGGAAAGATAAAATCACAAGATGGGATCGAATGGTGGATAAATTGAAGCGGTAGTTCATTCCTGTTGATTATGAGCTTGACCTACTAAAGAAGATGCAAAGTTTGAAGGAGGGAAGATCTGTTCAGGAGTATATAGAGGAGTTCTATCGAATCCTCATTAGAACAGGCCATGCAGAAGCTGACAAGGAGAAAGTTTCCCATTACCTTAATAGGTTAAGGTTGAGCATTCAGGAGGAGGTGAATCTGGTTCGAATGAATAGTATTGAAGAGGCATACCAGTTTGCCCTAAAAGTAGAGGAAAAAATGAACAAGAAGTTCGAGAGCAGACAAAATGGAAGGGGTCACGGTGGATGATCATATGGAGGCTGAAATGAAGATTCGAAAAAGAAGGATGAGGCCAGTAGTAGCCAAAATTAGAGAGGAAACAATTCCAATCATTTTCAAGTTCAGAACAATAGAGATCAAAGAGGAAGAGGAAGAGGACAAGGTTCAGGAATAGGAAGCTTCCGTGGACCATGCTTTCACTGTGGAGAAGAAGGTCATAGGGCATTTGAATGTCCTCAATGCCAAGGAAGGATAGATAGGAGGAGTGAAGGTTAGGTGAGAGTTACACATGTAGATGAAGGTGCCAAATCATCAAATTCTGAAGATGCTGAAAGAGGAGAAACACTGATTAACAAAAGAGTCTTGTTGAGTGGTGAGAATGAACCTGAGCAAAGGAGGAGCCTATTTCACACTAGATGCAAGTGTGAGGGTAAATGTTGTGATGTGATTATTGATAGTGGAAGCACTGACAATTTGGTGTCAGAAGAGATGGTGACAAAGTTGAAGCTCAAAAGATAGAAACACCCACATCCATATCGGTTTGCTTGGGTGCAGGATGACCACAAGGTCATGGTCAGTGAACAGTGCCTAGTAAAGTTCAAGATTGGTGGGTACCATGATGAGGTACTATGTGATATCATACCTATGGATGCATGTCACATGTTGTTGGGTAGGCCATGGTAGTTTGATAGATGTGCTGTACATGATGGTCATGAAAATACCTATTCCCTGACAAAGGATGGAGTGTGACATAAACTAAAGCCATTGAAGGAGACTGAAGAAAAGATATGTGGTAATGCAAGAATAAATTTTGTTGATGGAAGAAAATTCCTAGATGGTATGAGGCATGAGTATGTGTGTTTTGCTTTAATTCCAAAAGCTAGTAAAGAGGAAATGGAGGATGTACCTGTAGAGGTTTTAGATTTGTTGAATGAGTTTTAGGATATTGTATCTGATAATGTACCTGATGGATTACCACTGGTAAGGAAGATCATTCATCAAATGGATTTGATTCCAAGATCCAATTTTCCAAACAAGGTAGCACACAGAATGACACTAACAAAAAGTGAAGAGTTGAACAAACAAGTACATGAGTTATTGCAGAAGGGGTTGATTCGAGAGAGTCTGAGTCCTTGTGTTGTACCAGTGGTATTAGCACCAAAGAAGAATGAAGAATGGAGGATGTGTATAGATTCTAGAGAAATAAACAAGATCACAATCAACTACCAGTTTCCATTGCCACGAATGGATGATATTATGGACTATTTGAGTGGGGTTGTGTATTTCTCAAAGATAGATCTGAAGAGTGGATATCACTAGATTCAAATTAGAGAAGGAGATGAATGGAAGACTACCTTCAACACAAAGGAAGGACTATATGAGTGGTTAGTCATGCCTTTTGGGCTAACCAATGCACCAAACACTTTCATGAGGCTCATGAATGAGGTTCTGAAAGAATTTTTAGGTAAGTTTGTCATTGTTTACCTAGATGATATTTTGATCTTTAGCAAGACATTGGAAGAACATATGATGCATATTCGTATGGTGTTTGAGAAGCTGAGAGATGAGAAATTGTTGATTAATTTGAAGAAGTGCAGTTTTGTGAAGAAGGAGTTAGTATATTTGGGATTTGTCATTTCAGCAGAAGGTCTGAAAATGGACCCAGAGAAAGTACAGGCTATCCTTGAATGGCCTACTCCAAGGAGTGCTACTGAGGTAAGATCTTTTCATGGTTTGGCTAACATTTACAAAAAGTTTATCAGAAATTTTAGCAGTATCTGTGGACCCTTGACTGAAACAATGAGAGGGGATAGAAAAGAGTTCAAGTGGACTAATGGGGTAGATAAGAGTTATAAACTATTGAAACAAAAGGTTACAGAACAACCTATTTTAGCACTTCCAAATTTTAATAAGGTGTTTCAAGTAGATTGTGATGCTAGTGGTACTGCAATAGGAGTTGTTATGAACCAAGAAGGTAAACCTATTTCTTATTCAGTGAGAAGTTGAATGATGCCAAGAGAAAATATTCTGTTTATGATCAGGAATTTTATGCTATAGTTCAGGCACTGAAGAAGTGGAGACACTATCTGCTTCCTAAGGAGTTTGTTTTGTATACTGATCATCAAGCTTTGCAATATTTGAATAGTCAAGGAAAGTTGAATCAGAGGCATTTGAAATGGGTTGAGTTTTTAGAGAGTTATACATTTGTTTTGAAACACAGAAGTGTAAAGTCTAATAGGGTTGCAGATGCACTTAGCAGAAGGCAACTATTGCCGATAGAGATGCAGATTGAGGTGGTTGGGTTCAAGGAGCTCAAGAATTTGTATCCAGAGGATCCTGATTTTGGTGAAGCTTGGAAAGCTTGTAAAGAACCTGTTACTCTAGACAAAATGAAGTGGTTGGATTTTATCATTCAGGATGATATGCTATTTAGGGGGAGTCAGTTGTGCATTCCATGAAGTTCTATGAGGGAGAATCTCATCAAAGAGAAGCATAGCAGAGGATTGGTTGGACATTTTGGTCGTGATAAAACCCTTGCTTTGGTTAGTGAGAATTATTATTGGCCACAGTTGTAGAAATATGTGAAGAAGTTTGTACAGAGTTGCAGAGTATGTCAGATGGTGAAAGGAGTGAAGTAGAATACAGGGTTGTATCAGCCATTACCTATACTAGAGAAGCCTTGGGAGGATATCAGTATGGACTTTGTTCTTGGTTTACCAAAGACACAGGGGGGACATGATTCAATTTTTGTGGTAGTTGACAGATTTTCAAAGATGGCACATTTTATTCCCTGCAAGAAGACTAATGATGTTGTTCATGTAGTAGAATTATTTTTCAGAGAAGTAGTGAGACTACATGGTTTGCCAAAGACCATAGCTTCAGATTGAGACATTAAGTTTGTTGGATATTTCTGGTGTACATTATGGAAGAAGTTGAAGATAGATTTGAAGTTCAATTCATCACATCATCCATAGACTGATGGACAAACAGAGGTGGTGAGTAGGAGTTTGGTAAATTTTCTGAGATGTTTGGTTGGAGATAAGCCAATAGGATGGGATTTGATTTTACCACAGGTAGAATTTGCATGTAATAATTATGTCAACAAGAGCACTGGTAAATCACCATTCCAGATTGTATATGGAAGTAGTCCCAGAAATGCATCTGAGTTGAGGAAGATAGATAAATGAGAAATAAGTAGTGCTGAAGCTGAGGATTTTGTAGAACATTTGAAGAACATCCATGAGGAGGTGAGGAAGCACATTACCAAGATGAATGTGCAGTATAAGGCTAAGGTAGATGAGAAAAGGAGGCATAAGGAATTTTAGGTTGGAGATGAAGTCATGGTTCATTTGCGGAAGGAGTGATTTCCAGTTGGTACATACAACAAGTTGAAAATGAAGAAGTTTGGGCCATGTAAGATACTGAAGAAGCATGATTCAAAAAATGCATATGAGGTAGAATTGCCTATTGAGCTAAATATTTCACCAATGTTTAACATTTTAGATTTGACAGAGTATCATAAAGGAGGTGTTGAAGATGAGATCACAGTAGCACAGTGGAGTATTCCAACAACTAGTTCAGATACTAAGGAGATTGAGGATATATTGGATAGCCGTGTTGGCAGAAGCACCGGGAACAGGACATATGAAGAGTATCTGGTCAAGTGGAAAGGATGACCTGTTGAAGATTCATCATGGCTGACAAAGCAAGAGGTTAACCATCTTGGTTTCCCTCTTCACACCTGAGTCATGACAGGGTCACTTCTCAAATTACCCTAGGTGTCTGATGCAGGAGCATCCTGGGTGTAAGAGCAATCTTGCATCACCCAAAAATATTTCTGGTTTCTTTTCAATAAGGGCTATCTTGTGTAGAGATGCTATTTATGGAAACTTGCTATTTTTAGTAAGTTGGTCATATGATCTCAGAATGTTCTGATTTCATAGTTGGAGGTTCATCTTAGTCATATCAGCCTGTCTGTAAAGTTTCATTGCTAGATCAAGTTTGGTTTTGAAGATATTGAAACTTTTCAGTTTTGGAAATAGGGTACAAAAACTTTGAACTCAAATTTGAAGGCTTTAGAGGCCCCGGATAGAGCTCCTCATGCCCTTTCTGAAATGGGGGTATATTAGTCAATCGGGTCAACGGGTGATGACTTATGGTCTCTAGAAGTTGGGTCACCTGAAATGGCAAAAAATGATTTTCCTTCAAAATTTCTATTTGGGTTTCAAAAGTTATTTTGAGCTAACTTTGATGTAATAAAATGAAAAATAAAATAATTCTAAGTTTGGGCTAAAAATTATGGAACCTTCCCAGGCGGTGGAAAATTGCCTATATAAGGAAGGTTGTAGTGTTGTCTTAGGCAGTTCAGGATAGTTCTGGGTAGTAGATCTGGGTATTGATTTGAGGCTTTGTCCTATAGAATATTGTAAGGGAATGCCCATGTGGCTTTGCATATTATAATTCTGAAAGTTTGTAATTCCACATTTGTGGAGATAGTAAGAAGCCAATTTTATGTTCTTGCATATTGTTGTTGTTTCTCTATTTCTGTTGTGTTTGTGGTATTAAGGGGAGCACCCTTCATCATTTGTGGTATTAAGGGGAGCACGGGTGCTCCCCTTAATACCACAAACACATAATAGAAATAGAGAAACAACAACAATATGCAAGAACAAAAAATTGGCTTCTTATTATCTCCACAAATGTGGAATTACAAACTTTTAGAATTACAATATGCAAAGCCACATGGGCATTCCCTTACAATATTCTTTAGGACAAAGCCTCGAATCAATACCCAAATCTACTACCCAGAACTATCCTGAACTGCCTAAGACAACACTACAACCTTCGTTATATAGGCAATTTTCCTTCACCTGGGAAGGTTCCATAATTTTTAGCCAACAAGGCCGACCAAACTTAGAATTATTTTATTTTTCATTTTATTACATCAAAGTCGGCTCAAAATAACTTTTGAAACCCAAACAAAAATTTTGAAGGAAAATCATTTTTCACCATTTCAGGTGACCCAAGTTCCAGAGACCATAAGTCATCACCTGTTGACTCGATTGACTAATATAACCCCATTTCAGAAAGGGCATGAGGAGCTCTACAATTACTAAATAAGCAAGCTTCATTGAACTGAAAATTTGACCTCATCTAGGGCCTCTAAAGCCTTCAAAATTGAGTTCAAAGTTTCTATACCCTGTTTCCAAAACCAAAAAGTTTCAATATCTTCAAAACCAGACTTGATGTAGCAATAAAACTTTACAGGCAGGCTGATATGACTAAGATGAACCTCCAACTGTGAAATCAGAACATTCCAAGATTGTATGACCAACTTACTAAAAATAACAAGTTTCCATAAATAGCAACTCTACACAAGATAGCCCTTATTGAAAAGAAACCAGAAATATTTTTGGGTGATGCAAGATTGCTCTTACACCCAAGATGCTCCTGCATCAATAATGCTGAATGCCTTGCCCTTTATTAAAAATCTTTCTGAATATTCTTTGAGTGTATCTTTTATTCCTCTCTTTGTCATGTTTGGTACAATGATTGCAAGTGACCTTTCTCTCATTTCTTTGTCAGCAACAAGAGCATATTACCATCTGGCATCTATTTTATGATATAACTCTCCTTCAAGATATTGTGCCACTTCAACTGGTATCACTCTGAGCTTATACAGTGTGGTAATGACTATTTCTTCAATCTTATTCTTCTCCTCATCATTCCTTGAGTCATAATTTAACTGTTGCATGACTTTAAGTCCACCATACCTTTCAAGTGTCTTGAGAAAATCTTCAAGACTTTTCATCTTTTTACTTGTTGCAACCTTAAATTGTGATAAGTCATCCGACTCGGTATCACTCTCTTTTAGAAACTTCAATTTTCTTCTTGGCCCACTAGTAGCCTTGTTTTCTCTAACATAGGTTTTTGTTTTCACGGGTTCTTCTACTACTTTCTACTTTTCTCTCGGTGTAGAGGTAGACCTTTTAGATGGTCTTACACTGGCTTGGCTAGGGGTTTCTTTCTTAAATTTTATTTTCTTCCCCTTGATCTCTAAAGGCTTAGAAAATTCTTCATCTTCAACATCAATAATACCTAAACTCTCAGAGAATGCACTTATAATTTTACTTATTTTTTTGATTGCTTTCGGTATCAATATACCTACTCTTATTTTCTCCTTAACCTCTTCATAAGTTCCATACCAAGTTGGACTTCTATCAACCGGTTTCTCCAATAATCCTTTTATTTGAATAGTGGTTACATCTATGTTCATCTCATAGCCCATAGGTGGTAACCACTTGGTTCTAGGTTCCACAACTCTTATGATACAAACATTAGTATCAACTTCAAAATAAAGTTCATCCTTATATTCCTCCACTAACTAAGGTAGAATTATGTACCTCTCGTGCATTCTAGATTGAAAATTTCTAAAATAATCATCCATAATAACATTAAAATTATCACCCATGCCTTGAATAAATTCACTAATCTAATAAACAATGGGTTTATCTACTTTCCATGTAACTTCACCAACTGTAGGAAATGAATTTTGGAAGTAAAAGAATATACATGCCAACAGTGGTCTAAAATTCAATGTATTTATTTTTTCTTTCCGAATGGTGTTCATGTTGTCATCCAATTGTTTCAATAGTATCTCACACAAATCAATCTTCATGTCCTTTTAACAATTTTGTAGGCAACGTCTATGACTCCACATGGTACACTATCTACCCAAGATGATTGGAAAATCCTGTAGGATATAATATTTGATGTGAACTTCAATTTAGGATCCTTAACTGTAGATAGCTTTAGGCATCTTCCATCCCATTTATCTTTAGTAAGCTCACACAACTTATTCTCATTTGTTTTTTTATAAGCCCTTGGTCTATCATCGACTGAAAATCCTATTACTATATGCAAAATGTCCTTTGTAATTTTCATCAACCCATCAAGCCACATAAATTGATCATGTACTCTTCTTAACACAATTCTCATCAATTCATGTTTAAAAATTGTTGGTACATGCATTGCATGGACCAAACCCTTGGTTCGCAAGTTTGTGTGATCGCTCTTCAAATTTCTATTAACACACAAGTTTCTATAAGATGAGTCAATCTCTCCTTGACATATATCTTTGATCTTGTAGTGAATGAAGGCGTGAACATCTTCAATCAATATGAATCTTGGTGGGATTGAGGATAAAGCTCCAATTTTGTCTACTTCTGCAACACGGAGAGAGGAAGCTTATACTTTGGATTTATGGGGTCTATCTTCTTGACTAAAACTGATTTATGCAACTTGGGTACGATTGTGACCTTGAAATACTTCAACAGATACTAGGATTCAAATAGAATCTATAAATTCAGCTCGGTGAACACTAGAAATACCTCAAATAATCTTGTAAATACTCAGAATGTTCAATTGTATGCTCAGAATCATTATGTGATCTTGTCTTTGTCAATGCTCAAAGGTGCTCACAAAAGTGTAAAGTAAAAATGAAGTATCATGCCCTCTATTTATAGTTTTTCATTTAGGTTAGGGCTTCCAATGGCTATAATATGCATTTAATGCTTCTTACCTAACTTTATTTTACCATTAACCAAACTACACTTTGCTTCATCGAATACAACAAAATAGCTTAAACACTTCACTGATCAACATATGAAATCATAACTTCACAACTTATAGCCAAATGCATCTTGATATGTTGATATGGATATTTGCACTAAATCTAGGAACTGATTTAATATAGACTTTAGGTTATCAAATCCTATACATACCTTTGACTGATTAAGTGAACAAAGGTGCACCTGATCTAGAGGATGTGGTGCCATCAGATGTTCCCAATCCCATTCCATCATCTTGAGACTTCCTTCTCCAAGTCTTATTCATCTTCTCTCTGATTTCATCAATGTTAACTTGAGTCTTTTCACTCAGTTGTTCCTCGATTGAATCCTTATGTTGGTACATGCAACTATTGGCTAGGTGACTGACTCTATGATAGTGGAAACAATCCATTCCAATATTTCTCCATGATTTCCTATTGTTCATTTCATGCATCCTAAAGAAGTTTGAAACAATGTGACCAAATCTTCCACATGTAGTACAAGTGGTCCTTGTATTATAATCCCATGGTATAGTAGGTCCTTGTTTCTTTTTGTCAACATTCTGTCGGTTAGGGACCCATTTCTCATTTTTCCTTTGTGACCTACATTTTCCAAATTTATGACCATATCTCTTGTAGTTGTTACAATAACCTTCAAACCTTGGCTTCCTTGGATTGTTCACAACTCTTGATCTACATTTAAATGTCTTATGTCCAAACTTATTGTAGTTATAACAATGACCTTTAAACTTAGGAGTATTCAATGAATTACCTCTGATGCTTTAGTAGACATGATTTTTTGTGTGTCCTAGTTTCCCACAATGATAACATGTAGGCTTGTTTGACTTTGGTGGGGTAGAAGCTTTGTTTTAGTTGGTTTCTTGTTTGGAGGACTCACCCTTCTCGGTGGTACTATTTGCATTGTAACCGAGTCCAAAAGTGTCATTTGGTTGCCTTTGATTTCTCAGTTGTTCATCCAGAATCTTTAATGCTTCTTCATTTCTTTTCAGGACTTCATTAGCATCTCTCTCAGATTTCAGATAATTTCTCATATGTTCATTCTCAGATATCAGTTCTACAATTTCTCCAACTTTCCTTGCAACATCCTAATTTGCAATAACAAGTTGGTTTGTCAAGTTGTAGTGAGTTTGTGTCAACCTCATTATTTCCCTATCTTTATCTAGTCTTGTATTCATTTATCTTCTCTCTTCTTGAACAGTTCTATTTTCATCCTTAGCTTTTCCTTTTTGTTCCATGATTTCACACATCCTTATCGACTATGCTTCTTGTTCTCTTTTCAATATTTTCACCTGATTAGCTAGGTTCTTGTTCTTTTCATAAAGTTCTAATGTGATAGCATCAAATTCATTAGACATGCTTCCCTCTGATTGTTCTTCAAGTTCCTCCACTTGATCTTGAGTATCTTTCAACTGATGTGCTAGTTCTTTCCTTTTGTTGATTGAATGTTTCAATTTCCTACTCAATTATTCAATTTTCTCATTGGCCACCTTTAGTTCCATTTCCATACTGTCAATTACCATTTTATACTTATAGCTTTCCATCTTTCCAAATCTTTCCTCTCAAGTGACTAAACTCCTTAATAAGAGACTGAGCTCTAATACTAATTTTTGGATTAGGTGTGGAAAGGTAAGTACTGAGAGGGGAGGGGTGAATCAGCACTAGTAAAAAATTTTAAACTTATTTGAACTTTCTTCACAATCAGTTACTGATTCCTTATCATTTGCATCACATAAAATATATAAAATATATAATAAGAAACACAACACAAATATTTGGTATCGCAAAAATCCTTGTTAGAAGATAAAAATTGCGGTGGTGATGACACCCACAAGACTTCACTACTACAAAATAAAGTTTGATTGGTTAGAGCTACAATATTTAGCTATTTCTGATAGCTTACCCTGTTAAGAGAATTAACCCTATTAAGAGTCTAAAGACTGCTAATTCTACTATGATAAGATATTTCACAATTCTAATCTAAGAATTGCACCTGGTTAAAGGATTTACAATTAAGATGTGCTAGGATTTTCTGAGTTAAGAGACTTTACAAAATTTGATTACTCTTTAATCAGCAACAATGAAATGTCCGTCAAACTTGCATCAACATATGCTATTCAGACTCTATGTGTTCATTAACTCATTACCTCATACTATGTATCCTTCACACTAACAATTCAATACTCTGTAGATCTCAATCTTTAACTATTCTTCAATGCTCTATTAATCGGTGGCTTCACTACTCATCACCTTCTCAGTAATCTTCTTCATACACGTAATCTCCAATTTCTTTCATATAAACCACAACCACCATACTGATCTTCATACTCTGATCTTCTTATATACAATTCTTAAAGTGGTGCTAGATGTTCTAGAATCTTCTCATCAAGCGGTGCTAGCATTGGTTAATCTTCCAATGCGTATTCCATCCTTAATCCTCATTGGAGAATCTCACCTTGTAATCATATGTAATCATTATGTTGTAATCTCCAATGTTCGGTTATACGATCTCCTTGAGTTTTGTAAACCATTTTCTGTTTGGTGTCCAAGTTCAATGTACTTAGGAATTCTTTTGTTGTCGGCCTATATGCTCAATAACACGGTTTTCTTAACTCAGTAATTGTCTTCTCTTCTTAGTTTGGTGCTTGGTACAGCTTGGTTCTTGGTGCTCGATGCTTGTGCTTGCTTCTTCTTTACCAAAATTTCTTGTCTACTTATTTCCTTTACCGAATGACTTTCTCTACTTCACTAAATTATCTTTTCTTTATTACCGAATGACTTTGACATACAATATGACTTCCTCATAACTAATGACAAAAAAATCAACTCTTAGGAGTATCAATGTACAATGTATAGATATGCATAAATTTTTTTATAAATTAGATATCATATACAAAGAGAATTTCAATAGAATATAGGAGATGCTACCCCAACGGTATGAGTGCATTAGAGGACCATGACAAAATAAATTTACATAAATCTAAAGATCTATGGGTGACAAAATATTCTTTGAAAAAAGTCATGAAGAAAAATGAGAGGTACACCATAGAATAATTAATCTCAAAAACACCATTAGTTGCCACTATAGTCAAATTTGTCAAATGGATATGATCCAATGGAAGTCTCAACTTCATTCACAAGATTAATATCTTTAAGAAATGGTTAATTTTTTTTTTAAATATAGTCTCCACATTGCTTTTCTTGATTGGTTTTCATAGAAGTAATCATCCAAGATTTTCAATTTGCAACACCAAATAATTCCACAAGACAAGAGAGAAGGAAAAATAAAAGATTTTATCCCACCAAATGAAAATTCCAATATAATAGAAGATGCAAGAGAGGCCTTGCTTAAATAGAAAAGAACATGACCCACATCTTAATCTTATGATATGAGACAACTTTAACTAATCAAATCTTAAGAAATATGGTAGCTAAAAGTAAATATAGATAACATATGATAATATTATTATCTATACAACTAAGACTTATAGAATGACACCTTAGGCAAGTACATAAAATTAAGTCATGTGAATAAGCACTCTAGTAAGAACTAGCTAGGTTAAAAACATTATTCATGTACTAACACCTCCTCTTAAGTGGAATTTAGGGAGAGTAAAAAAAACATGAAAATATGTAGAAAGCGGGTCCTAGCAATAAGGACCAATGAGATACTCATGTACAAATGCAATACAATCTCTCATAAACGAAGAAAAGGAGAAAAACCTTGTGGAAGAAAATTCCTTTCAAAAAGAGAAAAAAATGTCAAGGGGGACTCATAAAGACCTCTTTAGGAAAAATTCCTTTACTTGGGCATCAATCAAAACTAGAGATAATGAGGTGATGCCAAAGGTTAATTGAAGATATATGCAACTTGCTACTCTATAGGCAAATGCTCCAAACCGAGATCATCCTCGTGGACGAGCTTCCTAATGAGGTGCATTTGTGATGGAGGGCTGCTCCACCCAACAACAACACAAAAAAAAGGAAGGGAAAATTCTTTCTTCTTATTACTCCAATAAAATAGATAAATACAATATTCCAAGAGTTACAAAATATTAGCAAACTTGACTTTTCAAATCTACAAGCCTAACTTAAGCTATGCATTCAAGAAATCAACCTCTAGCTGAAGCCTCCCTTTTGTAGCACTTTGTGTGTCTTTGAAATCCCACTCCCCATCTTGGAGATCAACACATGACAACCAAGAATGCAACACCTAGCCCATAGAAGTTCCCAAGCTCTCCCAAAGGGCATATAAGGAGGTGAATTTTTAATTTCTCATTTCAGGTGCTCAGAAAGGTGTCTTTAGCACTCCTTTCCATGTCTCTTCCACTTCCCCAATTCCACACCAAGATGAGGATTTTATTAATTTTCTATTACAAATAATAGAAAAATGTGCCCAATTTAAAAAATTACAATTTCTTATACATATAGGCCACAAATATAGATAATTTATATGGACACAGCTAAGCTCCCTATAAAATGTGCTGTTGATCAAATTTCAAAAAATGAAAAACACAACAGATTTTTGCAAAATTTCTACCATCTATTTTTCATGGTCTGTATATTTTGCAATCGAAAACTACAAAATATTTTTAAAAAATCACTATATTTTTGCGAATCTGAAAAATAAAAAAAATTGACATTTTTTATCTTTAATGCATTTTGTAGGGAGTATAGCCACTGCATTGACACATTCTTAGATAGATAGTGCAGCAACACGAGAGTAGATTGGTGATCAGCACCAACCAAAACTATTTTCGATTTTTTTTCCAGGTTGTCTTATTGATTTTAACATCTCCATGTCATTTCTCTCATATACGATCGAAGATCTAACGACGATGACTGTGAAGGATGAAAGAAAAAGTTTAAAATACATATAAGAATCAGTTGATATCAACTTAATGGCCGGTGGAGTTGGTGGACTGCAATGATTGCAAGATATTTACAAAATGGATTTTTGGAAAGGCTTTACTAGACTCTATCGAGCAAATCCAATTGGCTTATTAGCATCATCACAAGCCTTTAAAGGTCTTAAATCGAGTGCAGATATCCTTGAAGCATAATGGTTTGCCTTGTTGGTAGAAGACACAAATATTCCAACATGATGGAGGCAGATATGTATGTGAAAGCATAGAAAATGTTCATGACAACAATTATTGCAGATTATGGGTCTGTTGAAAATCTTTGGGAACTTTCAAAGGAATGCAAATTAGTCTCAACCTTGGACAGTCATCGACGCCTAGAGTTTCTTCAGGAGTTTTAGTTATAACTGCCTTGGAGTAATATTCTGTAAAACAGAGAGAGTGGAAAACCGTGCAAGGGAAGAAAAAGCAAGTGTGTGGTGAAAAGGAAGACAGTGGGTGAAGGAAGAAATCAGTCTAAAAATAGAGACTTGGATTTCGTTGTAGAGGTGTGATTGGAAAGAATTTGTTGCAGAGGTGAATGATCAGAAGCACCTGAAGGCACAAGGCATTTGGAGTCATCAAAGATTTGAGCAAAGCTTAAGGATAATTGTAATAAGAGAATGTGGAGAGGGAGAGGTGGATGAAAGACTTCAATTGTTTGTTAATTTGGTTGTAGAAAATAGTGGGAATGAAATTTTTATTTTGCTGCGCTTTTTTTCTATCATTTAAAAGTAGAGAGTTTTTGTATTTTTTTGTGTTTTGAGTTTTGTGTTTGCAGTCAGAGGGGAGTACCTCCTTGTATCAGTATATGGAGATCTAAAGGAGAGGATCTAGTAGTTGAGCTCCCTAACTTCGTGCTGCTTAAAATTCTACATGAAAATTTCAAATGACTCTCAATTTTTTTACTATAGCTTACTTGAGAAATCCATTACTTATAACTAAGGTTTTAGGGTCATATTATCAAAACTAATGCCACATCAGCATATTTTTTGTCAAGGTGTCCAAAAAGGCAAAAAAGTGAGACCCATACTTGTGCACTAAGTAATGTTTGTTGGTGCACTAATGTGGTATCACATTATTGACTTCTTTTTAGATCTAAGGAATACATTTCATTCAATCATGCGTAGTTATCACTAACAACTTTAAAATCACAACTATTGGTGCAACATTGTAAAAAATATTGAGCATTAAACCAACAACTATGCCATTTTCCCTATAGACAATTGCATTTATTTATTTTTCACCCAAACTACAAATAACAATTTACTTTTGGTTGATGCAAGATTTCTCTACCTCCATATATGCTCTTGCATCATTGTAGATCTCAATATATGTTTAGTAGATTGATGCCCCATTAGATTGCAAGATATGTGATTAACATTATGATTGTCACACCAAAGTCTAGTAAGATGATCTGAAGGAAATTCGAACTTAGTTATCAACTGTCAAAATCAAAGAACTTGTTATGCTCACATTTTAATGTTCACCTAACACACAACTCCATAATTGTTTTAAATATATGTTTCCCAACCTTTTTATACTCATCCAAGTTGACAAATTAACACATTGCTTAAAACTTTATGGTACACTATTAATAACATAATTTTATTTCAAGGAAATAAAATTAGGAATGATAATGATTGACTTATAACTATTACTTCAATTTAACTAGGCATTATTCTTTAGAGATCAATTGTTAACATTTATTTAATACTCAAATAATTTAAAATTTAGAATTGTTTTATGCGAGTAATACTTTATAGATTTTAATTTTTACTAATTTAATAAATTATAGTACAATTCTTAATCATCATCAACTTAATTAACACAATTGACTCAATTTAAAATTTAATTAAAAAAATATTTAAGTCAATTTTTAAAAATAAATTAAACTTATAAGAATAATCAAATGATTTTTGATAATGCTATTATATTCATGTTTGGATGATTTAAAATTCAAAATTATTTGATCTCAATACTTACTAAATTAATAAAGAAATAAGTAACATTTATGACTATTAAAGCCTCTAATTTACATTCCAAAAACCAAAATGTGCGTAACAAGGAAATTCCAACTAAATATTAACAAACATACTACTTTTCTAAAAAATCAATCAACAGCCGAAACACAATCTTTTAAAATTAAAAAAAAACTAATAAAATTCATTTAGATACCTTTCATTTTAGAAATCAAGATTTATTTGATCACTTAAATGAGTTTCTTTTATCTAAATTTTAAATCATTAATAAATAAAATTAGATTGGATTAAACAATGAGTTATTATGAGAAAAAGTTGAGTATCATATTGGCAATACGTTTATATTGTATTATGTTGTCATTGATGTCAAACTTATTTGGTTGATGTGTTAGATATTGCTAATGCATTGGGGAGATTTTTGGATACATTTAATATGTTTAATCACTATGTTGAGTGATGTTGGAATTATTGTTGTTGTCATTCGTGTTTTGTCACTAATGTCAACATATGTTTCTATGAAGAGAACAAGCTGGTTATTACAGTGTACAAATACTATACGGATGTTTCAAAATGTGCGAAGTCAATTGTGTGTACTGGAAGGTGTTGTTGTCTTATATCTAAGATCGCATGATATAATATTTCATATTGGTTGAGTTACAGAAGATTTGGTGAAGACCGGTTACTAGACAATGATAGTGGAAGCTGACAGAGTAAGTCTCTAAGTTTTGGGTATATCTTACAGGTGATGAGGATTCAATGTATGCAAGATTAAGGGATGATAGATAGGGTATTGAAGAGTGTTCACTGATCTTAGCAAGGTATAGAAAGAAGGATGACGTCAGTTGTGGCGTGTGTTCTGGAGATGACCTATTTGGAAGCTGACTATAGAATTGTAGCGTATATCATGAATGACGAGCATGGATTATGGATGTCAGTCCTTATTTATTAAATTGTAATTATTGTATACGTGTCTTAGATACCATGGGTATCTTAGAAATGAGTTATGTAATCATTTGTATATTAGGAAAGCCTAATTGGCTGACTTGATCATTTATTTTGTAATAGGGTATATATGTAAGATCTTTTCTTTTGAAAAGATATGGCAGAATGGATGTGATGTAAAAGAGGATTGTGAAAGCTGCGAGCTTGTGTCTGCTGGATGTAGAGTAGAGGATAAATTATTGTGTGTGATTGATTTACACCTTCATGAAATAACAAGATTTAAAAGACAATTACACTATTCAAAGAAAACTAATCTAAATAATGCACAATTAATCTAAATATCTCATGGATCTCTAAAATAAAGTGGTAAATGAGGCTCTCAGCTATGATCCTCACTAGTGACACTCTAAAGATGAGAATTAAGCTATATGATATGCAAATTTAGATCTATTCTATCAAATTCTAGCTCTATTTGATGAACAATCTACTATGATCAAAGCAATTTAAGCTAATTAGCAATGACAAATGATAAGTGAGTGATGTGGATGCAAATTGACAGAGCTTTGCTGCAATTCAAAGATATGGAGTGGATCATTTATGCTTCTAAATGCTTTCTACTTATAGGATTTTTCCAAGGGTAGGGGGTAGAGTGAGATAACCATGGTTATGCTTGGGTAAGGTCAATTGGCTTTGCTTTGTCCATAAATGGGGGGACAAGGAGGGGACAATCATTTAAATAGTTTCAAAAGGCTGGACCATTTCAACAAAAGTGAGTGATTTGTGTCCATTTTGTCTCTTTTTTGCTTTGTTGAGGGAAATTATGATTTATTAATTAATTAAAGTAATTAAATTTAGTCATGAAGGGTAAGAGGTTCATTTTGATTTTTGCTTTCAACAACTATGTCATTAATTGAATTTAATCAATTTCATAGTATTTTTCCCCTTTTCAAGCTTTATTTAATCATTTAATCATTTAATTGAATTTTCCTTTGATTTGAATTGCATTTGTTCCATTTATTGATTTTTTGTGCTATTTGATGATTTGATTGCACCTTTTGATTGATTTAAGCCTTTTGCCAATTTTTCGTGTCTACAAATGCCCCTCTTTGAGTCAATGTACGAAGAACACCGATTCAAAGATTCCCTTGGTATGATGATTTGATTCTGTTCTGGTTCTATGATTCCTTGATACCTCTGATGGTTTGTACGATGATATGATACTGATCTGATACTGATTTGCCTCCTGATATGAAACTGATATGATATGATAACTTGATATGATATGCCCCACTGATAAATGTTTTTGATGTGATGCCAATTTGATACTCTGATGCCCCCTCAGAAATAAAACATATTGATTCCTTGATTTGAAAGATTTTTGATTAGTTGGAATATGTTTTGATTTCTGATACCATTTTAAAGAAATAAGCAAGTTTGATTTATGCCCCGGCTAATGAAGATGTCATATAATAGGTCCAAAGTGCATTTTTAAGTCTTTATTAGGGCCAATTTCACCTTAAATAGGGTAAAACCCCTCATTTTACTATTCATTTCACCTTTCCCTTTTGAGATTTTTAGCTCTAATTTTAGCCCTTTTTACACAATGGTGGTCCCACATCGCGAGCATCGGTTTGAGAGAGCGCACCGGTTCAGTCGGAGAGCGAACGATGGTCCTCCGGTATGTCATTCAAATTTTCCTCGTGTTTCTAAAATTGCATTTATGACTTCATTTAATGCATTTTAAAATTTTGATTTTGCATTTTAGAAAAGAAATGTCACCTCCGTGCAATGTAGTTACGCCTGAAAAAATTAAATGTCACCTCTTGAAAATTTAGTATCACCTTCCGTAGCTCTGTTTACGCCTATAGAATATCTTTTATCGCGTGTGGAAAATTTGGTATTGCTTAGGGTTCAAACATTTTTATTGTTTGTCGCGTGAAAAACCCTAGATAATAAAATGTCACCTGAGGTAAATATTATATCGCGTTTTTCAAATGAAGTCATGCGGATGATTAAAATCACGCGTATGACAAATTAGATGTCACCTCTGGTAAAAGAAATTACGCCTGAAAGAAAAGTCGCATAAGTGAAAAATTTTTTACATTGCTTGAGACTTTTCTATGACGTCTGATTGCTCGATTGCGTCAACTTGATTGATATGGATCACTTCAATGAATTTGATCAAATGTTCAGTTAGTGTATTCCCCTTGTTTGATTTCAACAATGAATTAGGACATTGGTAACTATGATATCGAAGGATAAGGTAAATCAATCTTCATCACGAATGATAGGTCATGGGTCTAATCGTCCATTCATTTTATTCTCAAATGCTTAGAGACATAAAATTAGGATCATCCTTCCTCAATGCTTAGAGTTAGGATTGGTAGGTCTGATAGGTATATTTAAATTGATGACTATGATTGATTGTTTGATTTCCTGACATTAGGTTACTCATGTGATTCCCTTGTTTTGATTAAATAGGAGGATGTCCCTATTCTGTACCTCTGGACCGTACCACATTGGGTGATGGAGCTGAGAGAGTAGTTGACTGACGCCGAGAGACAAGTGATTAGGCACTGTGGTTTGTTATGTGTATTAGAGCTTCCTTGGTTCCAGATGAACTGAGGTTTGATTACCGCTGTCGCAGAGCATTGGCACTTTGAGACAAACACTTTTTGGCTGCCACAAGGAGAGATGACTATCACTCCTGAGGATGTGTATAGGTTGCTGTGGATCCCGACACATGGGGAGATAGCATATTATGATGTAGTGTATGATGGGACCTATTGTCGATGAGTATTCAGAGATCCTTCTATTGGTGATGATTGCATCCTATGGCCTTAGTTTGCTTCATTTCCTATTTTACTAGTGATGTTAGGTGCTATTATTGGTGGCGTGTTACTACCTGATCGTCAGGGTCACGAGTTTTCAGTGGGTTGGGGTAGGATTATCGAGGACTTGCTTCATCAGCCTTGATGATTTGATTGGGGATCTTGTGTGCTTGCACAGATATACCATGATCTGCATGAGGTGGTTTATAGGAGATCAGCTGCTTTATCTGCTGGGATTCATATTTTGTAGCTTTGGATATGGGAGCATTTACCAGTTAGTCATCTGATATTAGAGCGAGACCGACCTTTAGGGTATCCTTTTGTGTGGCAGTACACTGGGATGGTGACACAACATCACTTGGGACATTTGGAGTATTGGCGACATCAGATTGATGATATGGATGAGGTCTATTGGAGACCATATGTCGATGTTGAGGATTGGAGAGAGGATGGCTTGGAGTTACCGTACATGTATGCTCCTTGATGGATGATCAACAGGATTGACTCTGTCCTTGAGAGATTTTTGGTAGGTAGAGTGCTATGGCAGTTTGGGCAGATTCAGACTATGCCTCAGGGATCTACAGTTTATGCTCATTCTAGTGCAGAGAGGGCTACTTGGGGACACATGCCTTCATATGATGATGCTATTGAGAAGATATCACAGCTTGGTTTTATGGACTGGGATATGAGATTACATATTAGAGATGCCGGGGTTACTCAGGAGTATCTGGATTGGTTGATGGAGCATCCTATGCCTCAATTTATAGACCCTATAGAGCCAGTGCTTGGGAGAGATGATGATGGTGATGGTTTCGGTGGTGGGAGGAGACGCAGAGGTAGACCACAAGGTAGGGTGGTGATTAGACTCAGAGGACGAGCGAGAGATATACAGATACAGGCACCACCTCCTCCTCCTTCTCATCCTGTAGTAGCATAGAGACAGAGGGTAGATCGTCAAGACCATGTGAGGGCTGCTAGGCAGGATTCAGTGTCAGGACAAGATACGGGAGTGGGATTACCACTGTATACTAGGATTTGTGAGTGCACCTAAACCTGTTTTGAAGGCCAAAGACAAACAAACATCATAGCATATTATCAAATCAAATTTAAAGGTAAACAAACTAAAATCAAAGCCACCTCAGTTTAAGCTTAAAATGGATGCGCCCATGCACCGTTTGATATGCTTAGATATAGAGGGATGTGGGTGTGCAAACTCAAGCACTTGGAGCATGCAAGATGGATGATTTGAGGATCAAGAAGACCCAAAATGACACAAAATAGGTATGAGGAACCTATTTTGCCTCAAAGGCCTCAAGAACACACAAATATGCAAAGCTAAATGAAAGAACTAAGATTAAAACAAGAAATGAATCTATGTTAATCCATTTAAGCTAATTTAGATGTGATTTAAGCTTGGAAATGATCTAAAAATGATGAGTTTATGCTTATGCTAGAATGAAAATGGCATTATAACTTTGCTATTGAGTTTGAGAGTTGAGAGATGATTTGCCTTAGGAAGTGAGGGTATTTATAGGATTTCTAAGGCTTGGGGTAGGAGGAATGAATGGCCAGGATTGAAATCCTTAAGAGAGGCCAAGATTCACTCAAAGGGAAGCACATGGATTGTGCTAGTTCTCAGCCAATCAGGAGGTGACACATGTCACAAGGTGAGTGGATGAAGGGAAGGGCAAAGAGGAGTCAACAAAGGGGGCTCCAAGCTCATAACTCTCCAATAAATGCTTGTAAGAGCAATGAATGGGCTTTAAGAGGCTTTGAAGACTTTGGGGAAGCAATAAATGCTTTGTGGTTGAGATATTTGGAAGGAAAGACTTTGCTTTGGTTTAGGAAAGTCTTAAGCTTGGTTAGGATTGCACAAAGGTTTAAGGGTAGGATTAGGATTAGAAAAAGGATTAGGATGGGTGAAGAGGGTGGATTTGAGAAGATTCTAGAAGAGTCTAGATTTCTCCTTAGTTTCTTGGAATAAAAGTTATTCATTCCAAAAGCTTAAGTTTAGGAATATTTATTAAAATATTTTCAATAAATATGAAAATTAAATATTTAACCTTAATTAAATATTTAACCTTGGGATTAGGTTTAGAAAAGATGGGATTAGCCTTTTAATCAAAATTAAGAAGGGATTAGAAGAATTTGGAAGAGGTTAGTGGTCTTAAGGAAATTGGCCAAGTTTGGGATAAAAAATAAATTAATTTATTTTTGAAGTTTTTGGTCAATTTATTAATTAAATAATTAATAAATTAGGGATAATGTCCAAATGACATTTTTAGGCTAGATTCCTTAATTAAAGATTTTTAATTAAGAGAGAGGGATTTAATGCCATAAAAATAAATAAATTAATTAAATAATTAATTAATTAATAAATGATGATGTCATCAAAGATTTTCAGAAAAACAAAAATAATTTATTTTCTGAAGGATTTTTCGGTGTCTACATTTTGCCCCTCTTTGATGCGATGCCGCAAGTGGCATGGCGTCAAAGACAAGAAAATAAGATGCCAAGGCTAGAATCAGAAGAAGAGGGTACGATGCTCGGGTGGACTGGAAGAAAGAGGATACATGCCCCGGTGTGACAAAATTATGGAAGATGCGCCCAGTGGGACAAGGAGAAAGAGGAATTACGCCCTAGGACAGAGTGTGCCCGGCGGGACAAGGAAGGAAAGGCCTAGGAAGAAAGGGGAGATAAATAACCTCACTTCTAAGAACAAATATGGATGATATGCAAGATGAGATGGAAATGCAAGATGCAAGATGCAACTATATGCAAAGATGCAAGATGCAGCTATATGCAAAGATGTAAGATTAATCTATATGATAAATGCAAGGGACCAGATAGCTCCAAGTGCAAACGGGAGTGCACAACCTAGATTTAGTATAGCTATGTTAGAGACCTACCAAGGATACTGGGATCACGAGGCCTGTCAACAACATCGCAGAGGACTGACGAGGACTGATGCTAAACAAACACACAGGGTTGCCCCAACATCACACATGAAGCGCAGAGGTGACATGGCAGATCCGATGCTGAAGGAACCAAAAACACACAACTGACTCACAGGCAGAAGCGAAAGATCAAAAGACCTTGCCCTAGATTATCCGCACATGCAGCACACCATGATATAATGAATCGTGGTGACCCTGGTGGGATAATGAGAAGCCAAAAAGATTAACAAGACCCAAAGGACAAAAATCCAAGATCAAAATGATAACTCCAAAAAGACATCCTTTGCCAAGGAGAGAGATTAGGTTTGATTGATGGTGGGAAGATTGGTCGGACAGGAGGAATGATACATCCTCAAGGACCAGGATGGAAGATTAGGTCGAACAGGAGGAACGATATATCCTCAAGGACCCCTGGGTTGGTGAGAGAATAAGTGTAGTTGTTCGCTGGCAAAAAGCTGAAGTTCAAGGAATAATCAGGATGAGCAAGGATAAGTCGTCAATTGATGTTGCTGAAGCACAAGGCCTAAGTTGGACTACAAATTTTTTGAGGCTGGGGATGGGACAAGATATTTGATCAAATGCTACTGCAGGACGGACAAAGGACTATGTATAACAAGGAGGAACGATATGCACAAGGGATATGTACAGAAGCTCAGGATTGGGGATAGGAAGATCACACTCAGCGGGACTCTCACTAGGATGGAGACAAGAAGGATAAATACAGGGATGAAAGTGCTGTACAGGAAAGGGAAAGGGATATGGTACAAGATATGGTACAAAGCTTTTGAATAGGATATGGATTGCAGATGGGTTGGAGGAAGATGGAAGCTGAATGCTTGGAGGATAGGGGAGATGGAACTGCTGGGAGATCTGTTATGGATGGAGGAAGAGGACGGTAGGTGAAAAGACAACTGAATAGATAAATAGCTTAGTTTACTATGTTGGCGCCTGTTTGCCAGGTTTTCACCAACATACTTGTCCAAGGCGCTTGAATTGCCAAGTTTTCACCGTTGGACGATTATTTTCTCTTTCTCTTTTCTTTTTTTACTTTTTTTTTTTTTTTTTTCTTTTTTTCTGCTTTTTTGAATATTTTTGGATTTTCTGATATATGCAGGATTAGGTTCAGGCATAGAACCTCTTCAGATGGATGATGTTGATAGGATCATTCAAGGGCTCGCCTTCTGGTGTTGATAGCTGATAGGCTCCGGAGCCAAAGGATGCGGTGACAACATAGGGGCCCAACCAAGTAGGCTCAAACTTGCCTTTCTTTTCTCTATTTGCTAGGACCTTCTGATTTTCTTTAAGGACCATGTCACCGACCTAGAATTGTCTAGGATGGACCTTTTTGTTATAACTCCTTTTGAGTCAATTTTGGTATGCCACCAGGTGATCGTAAGCTTGCTGTCTCTTTTCATCTAGCAGATCTAGCTGTGTGAGCCGGGCCACACGATAGTCTTCATCAGTTGTATAGTTCTTCATGGAGACGCGCAAGGATGGGAGCTCAACCTCGATCGGTAGAATGGCTTCAGCATCATATACAAGGGAGTATGGGGTGGTGCCTGTGGCAGTGCGATAAGAAGTGCGGTAGGCCCAAAGGGAAGGATTGATTTGGAGGTGCCAGTCACGACCAGAATCATTGACAACCTTCTTGAGGATTTTCAAGATAGTTTTGTTAGTTGCCTCAGCTTGGCCATTTCCTTGAGGGAAATATGGACTGGAGAAACGGTGATGGATGTGGAGTCTGGCACATAGATCATCCACATGCTGGTTTTCAAAAGGTGTGCCATGGTCTGTGAAAATGGTAGATGGTATGCCGAAGCGGCAAATGATATGGTAGAGGATGAACTTGGATATTTGGATGCCAGTAGTAAGGGTGAGCGGAATCGCTTCAACCCATTTGGTAAAGTACTCTGTGGCTGTTATGATATACTTGTGTCCATCCGAAGAGAGGGGGGTGATCAAGCCAACGAGGTCGAGGCCCCAACATGAAAAAGGCCACGGTGGTGCAATAGGCTGTAGATCTTGTGCTGGTGCATGTATCAAATTGGCATGCTGTTGACATGGGAGACATTTCTTGACAAATTCACACGCATCATGTTCCATTGTTGGCCAATAATACCCAACTCTAAGTAGCTGCTTTGCTAGAACCATGCCACTCGTGTGGGCACCGCAAATTCCAGCGTGAACTTCTTGTAAGGCCAGGACGGCCTCGTTTGAGTCTAAACATCTAGATAGGACATTATGATACCCGCGACGATATAGGGTGTTGGCTACAAGAGTGTAGCGGGAAGCTCTATGAATAAGGTTTTGGCGTTGGTTGTTGGTGAGATGGGGAGATATGATACCATTTTTTAGATATGCATGGATTTTGTGGTACCATGGGGATTGAGGACCAACCAAGACACACACCATGTCTGTATCGACATTCTCATAAGCTGGTGAATGTAGCTGCTCGACTAGAAATTCATATTGTGTTGCGTCACGTGGGATTTCCAATAAGGATCTGATGGTTGCCATTGCATCTGCTGCTTTGTTCTGAAGCCTTGGGATCTGATTGAATTGTAGATGTAGGAAATGCTCTTTCAGTTTATCCACCAGTTGCTTGTAAGGTAGCAATTTGTCATCCTTTGTCTGATACTCATCAAGGACTTGCTTGATAATCAGCTGTGAATCTCCAAATACTTGTAATTCTGTGATGTTCCATTGGATAGCTATTTTGAGACCTAAGATGAGTGCCTCATATTCTGCAATATTGTTGGTACAGGGGAATCCCAACTTGAATGATTTTGGAATATAGTCACCTTGAGGTGTGACGAATAGGATTCCTGCCCCAGAGCTATGGGATGTGTTGGAACCATCAAAGTATAGTTTCCACATGGGCTGCTCTTCAATCATGCATAAATGTTCATCAGGGAATTCCATGATTAGTGGATAGGCATCCACCAGTGGTGCTTCTGCTAGTTGATCGGCAATGACTTGCCCTTTGATTGCTTTGCGATCTACATACTGAATGTCAAATTCACTGAGTAACATGACCCATTTTGCCATACGGCCCGTGAGGGTTGTCCTTGATAACAGATACTTAAGAGGGTCCACCTTTGATATGAGCTTGATTGTGTGGCTAAGCATGTAATGTCTAAGTTTTTGAGTGGCAAAGACCACTGCTAAGCATGCTTTCTCCATGGGTGAATAGTTAAGCTCATAGCCCACAAGAGTGCGACTGATGTAGTAGATAGCTCGTTCTTTATTTTCATCATCATGTTGTGCTAGGAGTGCCCCTAGTGCTGTAGCTGTTGTTGAGATGTAAAGGATGAGTGGGCATCCTGGAACTGGTGGTACTAGGATTGGAGCGTTAGCTAGATACTCCTTGAGCTTATCAAAGCTTCTTTGACATATGGGATCCCACTTGAAGTTGGTGTCTTTGCATAAGAGATGTGAGAAGGGTTGAAACTTATCTGCTAATTGTGAGATGAACCGCCGAACTAATTGAAGCTTGCCCTATAGGCTTCTGAGCTGTTTGAGATTTCTTGGTGGAGGCATCTCCGTTATTGCTTTTACCTTTTTGGGGTCTATCTCTATGCCTCGTCTAGAGACGATGAAGCCTAGAAGCTTGCCAGATGTAACACCGAAGACACATTTCTTAGGATTAAGTTTTAAGCCATAATGATTCAGACGATCAAACACACGTTCTAGGATGTTGAGGTGTTCATCCCTTGTTTTGGATTTTGCAAGGATATCATCCACATAGTCTTCAAGGATCTTGTGGATCATGTCATGGAAGATTGCTGTCATTGCTCTCTGATATGTGGCCCCTGCATTCTTTAGCCCAAATGGCATCATGTTGTAGCAGAAGGTACCCCATGGGGTTGTGAATGCTATTTTATGTTGATCTGCTTCTGCTATATGAATCTGATTGTAGCCTGAAAATCCATCCATGAGTGATAGCATTTCATGACCCGCTGTAAGGTCTACGATCATGTCTATGTTAGGTAGCGGGAAATCATCTTTAGGACATGCCTTGTTCAAGTCCCTAAAATCAGTACAGATTCTGATGTCGCCAGAAGGCTTTGTGACTGGCACCATGTTAGAGATCCACTCTGAATAATCTATTGCTCTAATGATCTTAGCTTGGAGGAGCTTCTCAAGCTCTACTTTGACGAGCAATGCTACCTTTGGATGCATTTTCCTTAGCTTCTGCTTCACTGGCTTGACGTTTGGATCTACTGATAGATGATGAACAACAAGGTTTGGATCAAGCCTAGGCATGTGGGTGTATGACCATGCAAAGTTGATGATGGATTCCTTGAGCAAGGCACTGAGAGAGATTTCTTCTCCTTCTATTAGGTTGACTGCAATGTAGGTGATCCTTGGACATTCTTCTATTCCCAAGTTGATTGGCTTGGTTTCCTCTATGATGATCGGCGACTGCTCTGGTCTATAATCTTGGATAGGGGGAAGAGGCAAGGCTTCATCTTCTAGCGCCTGAATTGCCAGGTTTTCACTAGAAGATACGCCCTTTATTTTTACTATTTTAAAATCAGAATGTGCCCCAAGGGGGTTTTCACATAAAGACTCATGATGTTCTTTTGCTATTTCATTTTTGCGACTAAAGCTTGCCTCTTTCCCAAAATATCCTTCTGGGTGAAGCTGATAGACAGAGGTTAATGTTGGATCTTGATTGCTTGCTGGACCTGATGCCCCCATGAATTCTAGGAGTGCTTGTGCGCTTTGGAACTCGTCAATGTGTATGATGCTTGGTTGGTCCCAATCTATGAGGTCGAGGTTTGTGAGGGGAAGATCTATGAGCTTAATGGAGAGTTGTTGGAGGACAGAAGTCCCCAGGAGGGTGTCGTTGGCAAAGATATCATCGTAGGATCGAATGTCTTTCTCTTCGGGGATGTCTTCGATTTCCACGAGGTCATCCTGGCTATTCGAAAAGTTCACGTTGGTCATGTTAGTGCCCGCAGTTGTGGTATTGGGCTCTTGTTCAAGCAGGCGAGAGGTATTAAAGCCAAGTCCTTGCTGTTCTGGATTTTGGGATGGTATGATAGGAAACAAATTTCCGTCCTCTTGTGGTCCTAGACCACCACCTTGATAGTTATATTATTCTATGACATTCTTGTAGGGGATTGGATATTTCTCTTTGAAGTACTCAAGAAGTTGTGTGTCACGTGATGGGGGATCTTTGTATAACCATTTGTTAATATCTGGATCCATTTCTTTGCTGTTGATGGTACCATGAGGCTCAAAAGTCATGTTTCCGATTTGCTTGAGCTTATAATGTTCCTCAGCAGGCTTGTTTTGACAACTTGGGCGCCCTTGAGTATGTGGATCACGTGGAAGAGCTCCTACAGCAAATGCATCACTGAGGCTGTATTCACCACAACCCTGGTTGTTGATCTTGATAGATGATAAGGTGGAAGAGAGGATGGTCTCTGGATCGCGATGGGATCATGATGAACTAGCAATAGAAGTACCAATATCGGTTCCAGGACAATGAGTAGAATGAGGGAAAGATGTTTCCATCGCAAGGCAGTATGCGAAGGGGTTAGGGTCAGCGTGGATGGTAACCTCAGTGCCTTGATGTGGAAACTTGATGCACTGATGGTAAGTAGATGGTACGGCCTTAATGGAATGGATCCATGGACGACCGAGGAGGATATTGAACGGTAGGTCAAGATCAACAACGTGGCAGAGAGTATCTTGCGTTGCTGGGCCTAGTTGGATAGGCAAAGTTATAGTACCTTCAGAGGTACGCTCCAAGTTGTCATATGCTTTGATAGTGATTTTCTCATGTTGTATGTCAGCCTCCGTGAACCTGATCTTCTTGATGAATTTTAATGTGGACAAGTTGAGGGCTGAGCCATTATCCACCAGAACTCATTTGATGGCAAAATCTCTGACCATGACGGCAATGCGGAGAGGGAGAGTATGGTCAGGAGCGACATCTGGTATATCAGATTCCTTGAAGGATAAGGCACATGCTGCTGATAGGTGTCCCACAAGAGTTTCAAACTGAGTTGTGTTAATGTCTGTGGGGACATGGCCTTCTTTTAGAGCTTTGTCCAGGATCTCCTGATGGATGGGTGATGTGCGGAGCAAATCTAAGATAGATATTTGGGCTGGCATGTTCCCAAGATGCTCTATGATATTGTATTGTGCTCTTGGTGCATTATGCTATGTTGCACGTGCATTTGATGCTGGCCTGGTGTTAGACTATGCTATAGATGCAGTAGACGTTGGCCTTGGAGGAGCAGCTGACCTCGGAGGAGCACCGGCAACAGTTATCCTACCACTGCGGGTAGTTGCAGCACATTGTCGATCCGGCCCTCTAACGTGGATGGTATTGATGGTGGGCTCATCTTGGATGGGCTCAACCTGAGTTATGCATCCGACATACTTGTCATAGTTGATGTAGGCTGCTGTGTGATCTTCTTGCTTGCCTTTGCCATGATTTTGGGGCTGATTGGCGTTGGCTTGATTCTTCCCGGTATCGTGTTGAGGGAACACATTTTGATATATTTGCAAACCGGCGTTGGGTGAAGCTTGAGTTGGTGCATCGACCTAGATTTCCTTGCGATCGATGAGATCCTGGATGTAGTGCTTAAGCCGCATGCACTTCAATGTTGTGTGCCCCTTCACACGATGGTAATCACAGTATTCATGTTCTTTATACCAATCAGACTTTGGTGCGTTGTCATCCTTCTATGGGATGGGCGGATATGTGATCATATTTGCCTTGGCTAGCCGATAAAAGATCTGATCCAGAGGCTCACCCAAAGGTGTGAAAGTCCTCTTTAGATTGTTCTGATTGTTGGGCTTGTTTTGCCTTGGGGCAACGTTAACTGTGTTAACAGGATTGCCTTGACGTGCTGGCTGCTGCTGTTGGTATTACTGCTGATACTGTTGCACAGGTGGTTGATGAGCTTGAGGAGGCTGCTGATAAATAGGTGCTTGATATGCGGGAGCTGGGGGTTGCTGATAGATGGGCGCTTGTGGCGGTTGGTATGTCTGAGCTGGTGTAGGACTAGCCACAATGAATTGTACATTCTTAGTGTCAGTGGCTCCATCTGTAACAACATTCTTGTTACGATTCCAGTAACGGGACTTATCATTGTTGGGTTTGTTCTTGGAATCATCCTTGAAGTGACGAATAGTGCCTTCGTCTAGGAGAGCTTTCTCGATGCCTATGCCTTTGCTCTTGATGTCTTGGTATGTCTGGAGACAGTTCATTCGCATGTGATGGGATAGCTTTGGATGCAAGTTATCAATGAAGATCTTTGTTAGATGCTTCTCTGGCGGCTGATATGATAACCTGGTTGTAAGATTCTGCCATCTTTGCAAGTATTCTGCAAGGCTTTCTCCATCTTTCTACTTTGAGTTGCATAGGTCTAGCAAGGACAACTCATTCTCCACATTATGGGCATAGTGTGTGATGAACTTCTCAGAGAGTTCAGCAAAGGTTTTTATTGTCCCATGTGGTATTTTGTAAAACCACTCAACAGCAGTTCCTCCCAAGCTTTTGGGAAACAGGCGCAGGAGATAGTTATCACTGTAAGCCACTTCTTGGCACGCCATGTAGAACTCTTTGATATGGTTTACTGGATCTCCTTTCCCCCGATACTTGTCAAACTTGGGCATCTCAAAATGCTTGGGGAAAGGGATAGTTGTTATGGACCGATCGAAGGGATATGAGCACACCTCTTCGAACTTGTATGTTTTATTCTCTGTTCCACTTTGGAGCTCCTTTAGAGCATTTTTCATTACTTCCCACTCAGCATTGAGTGGTGAGGGAACTGGGACTTTTGCTTGTGATGGAAGTTGTGGAACTGGATATGGCGCTTGCTGTGGATAAATGGGTTGGAACTAATTTTGGAGCAATGGTTGCTAGGGATATTGCTGGTGTGGCATAGGGGGATATTGTGGTAAATGATATGGAACCTCTTGATATTGTTGGGCTGCTTACTGTTGTTGAACTGACGGTTGTTGTGGGACTGCTTGCTGATGTTGGGCATTTGGAACTTGCTGTTGTAACTGATGGGTGGGAACTTGTTGTTGCTGGGGGATGATAGGGATTTGTTGCTGAGGCTGATAGCAAGGGACCTGCTATTGTTGAGGAATGATGGGTGTTTGCTAAAAGGGGACATGTGGTTGCTATGGGGGAGGCTATTGGAATGATGCTGCTTGCGGGTATGATGGTGGTAGTTGCTAAGGTTGGCTTTGGGTTTGGCTGATATAAGTTGGGTGCATGCCTGCGTTACTTAGAGGTGGAACAGATGTGGGGAAGCTAGAAACAAAGGGTGATGAGGTAAGATAGCTGGGGAAAGTTGGCTGTTGAGGTGGTGGAACTTGCTGGAAGGTATTTGAGATTTGGGATGAATAGCTTGAAGCTGGCGGTGTTTGGGGTAGTTGCTGTTGTGCTGCTTGGGTGAAGGCGGTTTGTTGACTTGCAACCATAGATGTAGGGGATTGAGATGGGATCCCCCATGCCTTCATTTCTTCTTGTGTAAGGCCCCACTGAGAGCTTGTGTTAGGGTGCACTGCAGCGGATGATGGAATGGTAGGAGCAACGGGAGCTTGGGACACGAATGATGGTTGAGAGAAAGGAACTTGTTGAGGTTGTGGTTGAGCGGATGCTTGTGAGGAAGAAAATGAAGGAAACACCCAAGAGAAGGATGAGGTTGGAATGGGGAGTGATTGTGCTAACCCCAAAGAAGAAGGTACGGGTGCTTGGGGGGTGAAGGGTGACGGTGCTCCTTTGATGGTGAAAGGCGTTGCTTGACTTGTGGATGGTGGCGAAGCTTTTGGTGTAAAAGCTTGCATGAGAGGTGGAAACTGACTTTGGTTTAAGTGTTAGTTTTGGGCTTGGGAAGCCATAGCAGATGATGAAGCAAAAGGGGTATGAAATGGAGCGGATGGTGCTGCAGCTTGTGTTACGGGACTGGCGAGGCTTCCTTGCAAGAAAAGGGGAATGGTGGAAAGCTCTTGGGGTGTTTGCATGATAGGATCGGGAAATGATTGGACAAACGGAGAATACGCTTGGGCTGGAACTTGGATAGTTTTGATGGGGATGCGTGGATAGAGAGATGGTGGGATGGAGGTACTTTCTGGTAGGTAGTAAACAAACATGCTTTGCTGATGTTGTGGTACAAGGGCATTGGTTGCTGGTGGGCTTTCTGGAGGATTTACAAATGCTTGGTTTGCCAAGGGGGATGAAGGGATGTTTGGATCTTCACATGGGTTACTGGCTTGGATCTGGGGATTGTAGGTCATCATGGCGTTGGTGAAAAGTTTGGGATCGGATGAGGTTGTTGGTGGATAAGGATTCATGCTTCTTCTTTTCTGAGATCTGGTCTCAACAGGCATGGAGATGCAAGTGCTAAATGTATGCAAGATGTTTGGCTAAAAGATGTTGATGGATGCAAAGTTGATGAACTTCTAAAGATGATGATTTCTAAGATGCAAATGCAAAGAGAGGGATCAAGATGGCGATGATGGAAGCTGGATGGAACTGATATGGATCAAGATGGTAGAGGAAAGATAGGTTGCTGGTGGAAAGCTAGTGAAAGATTACTGAGTGGTCAACAAATGAGCTGTTGTTTTTCTCAAATGGAGGATCAGAGATATGATGGGGTCAACCTAAGATAGACTGATGATCTTCGGTCAACAAGTTTCTTATCATGCACTCCAATCTCTTGCTCGAGATGATGGCAATACAAAGACAAGGTTTGATTTCTTTATGACAACACGTTGTGTCAAAAAGAGGATGATGGTCTCTGATCTTGGATATGGGATAGGAACAACTCAAAAGGTAGAACACTAAGTGTTGGTGGATCTCTGGGTTTGGAGCAAAAGATGATGGATCTGCCGAAAAGATATGGAAAGCTGATGGGGGGATGCTGGTGGAAAAGGTATTGAAGGGTGAAGGGACAATGCTCTATCTAAAGGGATAATGCAAATGACAAGGATTGATTCTAGAATGCTGGTAGGAAGATGAATGCACTTTATGATGTTTTGAGATGCAACTAAGGTTTTGATGCTGATGCAAAGATGAAAGCTAGAATGAAACTAAGATGCAAGGCTGTTTGAGACAAGATTTTAAGATCTGAAGATGGAACAAGACATGAACAAGGATTTGGCTAATTTTCTGGCTCAAGGTTGATGAAACGATGGTTAACTCGGAAACGGAAGGTGAACTGTTTGATGCGGGCGTTATGGGAAATGTTCTCAAGTCTGGTTTGGGACTTCTCCTCTGCTTGGGTTGCTTGGATAATGGATTGATAGGTCTTGGTGTTCTTCTTGATAACTTTTTGCTCTTGATAGGCTTGGGATTTGGGCAACTTTGCTTTAGGATGTTTGTTCTTGCTGGGCATCACTTGGAAAAGAGGTTTCTGATTTTGAGGCAAAGGTTTCCAATGGAAAAGGTTTAAAGTCAAAGCAATCTCCGCAAGGGACAAAGCAACCCTGCGGAATACAAACAAAGACAACTGACTCTGACAAAGCTTTGAAAGTGTATGTTTCAACAAGTGTTTTCACGGAGTCTTTGACTGTCAAGCACTTCAAACAGATCTACCTAAGGAAGGTGAGTATCAAAATCACTTGCCCACAGCTTGGTATCCCCCAGAAGGGAATACAAATGGTGAGTAATCTTGAGGCGACCCGGTAAACCCCTTGGAATCGGTCCTTGCACAAGGATTTTGATACTTTCGGATGTAGATAGGGTAGCCTCTAGTTTATCAGGTTTTTAATAGTTCTGTGGTGTCTCCATACCCGGTTATGCTGATCATCCGTGACTCACTTAAGAGCCTTGCCAATTATGCTGGGGGAGAGGAATGTTTACCATCCCCAGACACGTGTTTGGCACGAACGCCCGGCGATTAGGAGATGTAAGTGATTCTTTTGGTATTCACTTATTTATATACCGGCCGGGGGGGATACCGGTTTGAGGTCGTTCTCCGAGGAGGAGGCACTTCTCCTTGGACAGGCCTCGCTAAAAGCAGAACAGGTGAACTTGTCCAAGTTCAAATGTTCCACGTTGCTTACTCTAACAAGGATTATGCAAAAATTGAAAAACTCCTACATGCACATCAAGCAGATTTTGTTCATTTTTCCAAATTTGATTAAGTGATGTTTGAACTTTTGAAATGAAGACACTCGTGATTAGATTTTGATTTGTTCTTTTCCTCAAAATGTAAATGATTTGAACGTTTGCAAGTTTTTTCCTTTTGTGCATTCAAGATTTGATTAGCGAGTTGATTTAAGAACTTTGAAAAAGCTTTGTTTTGTCCCTTAGATCACTCAAGATTGAATTTGTTTGCTTGCTTTGGAATTTGAAACGAGATAGGGAATAGAGTTGTTTGTTCCTTTAGTGCATTCGAGATTTGGTTTGCTTTTCAAATTGACAATGACACTCTAGGACCTAAGTTCATTTCCTTAAGTTTCATTCAAGATTGAGTTTGACCTTTGCTGTAATAAAATAAATGAAAAAAACCAGTCCTAAGCAACTCAAGACAAAAACCAAAAGCGACACTGTCCAGCTTATAGGCGACGCTGGAAAGTTCAGAGGCGACATTTAATTCCTACAGGCGACATTCTGTACCTCAAAAGGCGACAGATAAAAAACCAGAGGCGTGATTTCTTTTGTTACAGGTGTGATTTCTTTACATGCAGGCGACAGAAGAAGAATTCTAAGACGGAACAGAAATTGTCAATCACAGGAAAATCTCAGTTATGCAGGCGTGAAAATAGAACTCATAGGCGTCATTTCTTTCCTCAAAGGCATGATTTAATTGCATGAAGGCGTGACTGGATTCTTTGTAGGCGATATTTCTTTTGTTGAAGGCGACATTTCTTTGCTTGAAGGTGACATTTAATTTCTGTAGGCGTCATTTCTTTTCATGAAGGTGACATTTCTTTATTTCCTGCAAAATACAAGCATATAAAGTATAATTTCATCAAAATGATTGTGGTTTGTGTCCCACTGGGCGTGCCAGAATGTAGACTAAGATTTGTGAGTGCACCTAAACCTATTTTGAAGGCCAAAGACAAACAAACGTCATAGCATATTATCAAATCAAATTTAAAGGTAAACAAACTAAAATCAAAGCCACCTCAGTTTAAGCTTAAAACGGATGCGCCCATGCACCGTTTGATATGCTTAGATATAGAGGGATGTGGGTGTGCAAACTCAAGCACTTGAAGCATGCAAGATGGATGATTTGAGGATCAAGAAGACCCAAAATGACACAAAATAGGTATGAGGAACCTATTTTGCCTCAAAGGCCTCAAGAACACACAAATATGCAAAGCTAAATGAAAGAACTAAGATTAAAACAAGAAATGAATCTATGTTAATCCATTTAAGCTAATTTAGATGTGATTTAAGCTTGGAAATGATCTAAAAATGATGAGTTTATGCTTATGCTAGAATGAAAATGGCATTATAACTTTTCTATTGAGTTTGAGAGTTGAGAGATGATTTGCCTTAGGAAGTGAGGGTATTTATAGGATTTCTAAGGCTTGGGGTAGGAGGAATGAATGGCCAGGATTGAAATCCTTAAGAGAGGCCAAGATTCACTCAAAGGGAAGCACATAGATTGTGCTAGTTCTCAGCCAATCAGGAGGTGACACATGTCACAAGGTGAGTGGATGAAGGGAAGGGCAAAGAGGAGTCAACAAAGGGGGCTCCAAGCTCATAACTCTCCAATAAATGCTTGTAAGAGCAATGAATGGGCTTTAAGAGGCTTTGAAGACTTTGGAGAAGCAATAAATACTTTGTGGTTGAGATATTTGGAAGGAAAGACTTTGCTTTGGTTTAGGAAAGTCTTAAGCTTGGTTAGGATTGCACAAAGGTTTAAGGGTAGGATTAGGATTAGAAAAAGGATTAGGATGGGTGAAGAGGGTGGATTTGAGAAGATTCTAGAAGAGTCTAGATTTCTCCTTAGTTTCTTGGAATAAAAGTTATTCATTCCAAAAGCTTAAGTTTAGGAATATTTATTAAAATATTTTCAATAAATATGAAAATTAAATATTTAACCTTAATTAAATATTTAACCTTGGGATTAGGTTTAGAAAAGATGGGATTAGCCTTTTAATCAAAATTAAGAAGGGATTAGAAGAATTTGGAAGAGGTTAGTGGTCTTAAGGAAATTGGCCAAGTTTGGGATAAAAAATAAATTAAAAATAAATTAATTTATTTTTGAAGTTTTTGGTCAATTTATTAATTAAATAATTAATAAATTAGGGATAATGTCCAAATGACATTTTTAGGCTAGATTCCTTAATTAAAGATTTTTAATTAAGAGAGAGGGATTTAATGCCATAAAAATAAATAAATTAATTAAATAATTAATTAATTAATAAATGATGATGTCATTAAGGATTTTCAGAAAAACAAAAATAATTTATTTTCTGAAGGATTTTTCGGTGTCTACAACCACAAGCCATCGTGGATGGTCAGGATACAGGTGCACAGCAGATGCTAGCAGCTTTTTCCCATGATCGGGGGAAAGCTCCTATAGAAACAGGTGATCCTCAGAGTACCTATGAGGTTGGTGAGAGTTCTAGTACTGTCCAGCTGCGAGCAGATGTGGGAGCGTTACGGACAGAGGTATCACAGATGTCTTCTATGATTCATCAGTTAGTATCAAGTTTGGCTCCATTGGTTCCTCTCCTTGTTGCTATGGTTGGTCAGATGCCTCTTTAGCCACCTCAGCAGCCTCCATCACAGCCTCCTCCATAGCCTCCTCCAGGACCTCCTCCCAGTGGTGACGAGAGTTGAGCTATGAGTATTCTTGTTGATCAGTTGTGGATTGTTGTTGAGATACTTGATGTTGTATCATATTCTTGTGACCTTGGTGTTACCCTTCCAATTGTACTTTGATACTTGTTTGACATTGATGCCCCTGTTGATGGGTGATTATAGAGTTGATTTATGATATCATTGTTATACTGGATGTGTTGAGTTTTGAGTAGACGTGTGATATGAGGACATTTATGATCTTTCCTATTTTTCTTGATGATATATGAGATTACCTTTAGATGTTGTTATATGTGTTTATCTAATGCATTTGTTTTGGATGGATGTGTTTATGGATGCATTGTATCTTATGTATGATATAGATAGATGGATGCATTTCTTTCTTCATGTATGGGTGCAATTTTTTTTGTTTTTGTGTTATTTTCTCATGTATGCAATCTGTATCGCTGTCTAGATGTATGCACATGTAAATGGTTATTTCCTTCTTTTCCTTGATAGTATATCTATGTAATGATTAATGGTATGGAATGAATGCAAAAAGTATAATCTCATGTTTTTATTGTAGAAAGATGACATTGAGGTGATGTTGTCCTTGCTGATTTGACCTTGTTGATGATGTTATGTACCCCCTTTTTTGATGCGAAATGAAGCCCTTGGAAAAAAAAATGCATGTGCAATTATTCTAACATGAGAATGCATTTTAACCTTTCTATGAATGCAATGCAATGCAGCTAAGTGTCACTAGCTTTTAGCAAATAAATGCCTTGAGGATATATTTTCATCATTGAGCACTTGGGACCGGAAAGTCGATACAATCACCACTGCCCACTGACATGATGATATGAATATCACTTTTTATTTCTCATATGGTAACCTTCGTTTTTCTTTCCCATCTGTCTCGTCGATACGACTATCACTGATTACAAACAATCATGAGAGTATGAATACCGATTTTGTTAGATTCTATGTTGCAAGTGGATTTTGGCATTTAGATATGAAGAATCTAAATATCCAAGGTATCCGGTTGCGTAAACAAACAAAAGTTAACTCATTATTTTATAAGATAATCCTTGATGGTTCTTTGATGACCATGTCTTTAGATGAATTCTCATAAGGCAATGAATCTTCCTCCAAACATTCACTTCATAGTCAAGAAAAATATCATGTCTCCATCATTGCCAATCTAGTCGAAACATCATTGATTAGTTAAAAAGACTTGATACAAATTGAATTAATGTAAGTAAACAGATTTTTACCCAACTTTTCAAAAGAATCTATCTAGGTGTTTTGCATTGTTTTCTGATCTTCAAATAATATTTCCAAGTGTTTTGATCATGGAATGATGTTTGATTTTTAATCCTAAATAATAAGTCAATTTAGGCTCAAGGATTTGTTGTGGTAGTCAACTTCTTGGTTAGTAAACAATGATATCAATCAAAGGTTTTACAAAAATCTGATCTCTCTTCTGAAAATGTTGATCCCTTTCTGCTTGTGACTGAATGTTGCTTGTTTGAATCCTTTTTGAGGTACCCACTTTCCGATCTATTTTGTGCTGCCCCCAAGTGTTTAATGTATCAGTTTTGACAACTTTTGGGCAATGCAAAGGATGATGCTAAAAATGTTATTATGACTATGTACAAATGATGGATGCAATGAAGGTTTGGACAAATGGGATGATGAGATGCATTATGTACACATGTGACTAGGAAAGAAATGACTTAAGGAAACCAAAAGTGCTTGTTGCCAAGTTTTCACCTTTGGGTGCTTTTTTTTTTCTTTTTCTCTTTTTTTTTTTTTTTTTTGCTACCGAGGTGCCTATTGCTAGGTTTTCACCAAGGCACTTTTTTCTTTTTCATTTTTTTTTTTTTTGTATTTTTCCTTATCACCTTGGCGCCTATTGCTAGGTTTTCACCAAGAGATAGTTTTTCAAATGTTTTTGCTTTCTTCATGCTCAATTTTCCACTATTTTTGATCTTTCTTCCTTTCCAATGTTTTTGGATTTTCCATTTTCAAATATTTTTGTATTTTCAAGATCTCTTTTCAACTATGCACAATAATTATGATACTCTCTCATCTAATACTCTTTATACTCTTTCATCTGCTTTAGGTGTAGAACCTCTTCAAATGAATGCTATTTATGGGTTCTTGTAACTCTTCACCATTACAATCTGATAACTTATATGTTCCAGTTCTAAAGGATGACACTATCACAAATGGGCCTATCCAATTAGCTTCCCACTTTCCTTTCTTTTCCCTTTCAGCTTGATTTTTGGGATTTTCTCTTAATACCAAGTCTGCTACTTGAAAAGTTCTTGGTTTGATGTGTTTGTTGTAATTGCATGAAATCCTATTTTGATAAACTCTTAAATGCTCATAAGCTTGAGTCTGGTGTTCCTCTAACAATTCCAATTGTTGCAGTCTGGCAATCCTATAATCCTCATCAGTGATCAATCCTCTTAATGAAACCCGTAGAGATGGAATTTCAACTTCTAATGGTAGAACTATTTCGGTTCCATAAACTAAAGAGAATGGGGTGGCTCCTATAGGTGTTCTGATACTTGTTCTATAAGCCCATAGTGTGGGATTTATTTGCACGTGCCAATCTCTTCCTGATTTGTTAACTGATCTTTTTAATATTTTGAGGATATTTTTGTTCGTTGCTTCAGCTTGTCCATTGCCTTGTGGATAATAAATGGATGATGAATGATGTGTAATGTGGAATGTCATGCAAAGTTCATCAATATCCTAATTTTTGAATTATTTCCCATTATCCATGATAATGGCATGTGGAATACCATAGTGGCAAATTATGTGGTTCAATATGAACATTGAAATTTGTTTGCTGGTTGCTGTTGTTAATGGAACTGCTTCCACCCATTTGGTGAAGTATTCTGTTGCTGTGATGATATACTTGTGTCCATTTGAAGATGGAGGATGTATGATTCCAATCAAGTCAAAACCCCATTGATAAAAAGGCCATGGTGTAATGAATGGGTGTAATTCTTGAGCCGGTGCATGTATCATGTTACCGTGATATTGACATTTGCTGCATGTCTTCACAAATTGACAAGCATCCTTTTCTAATGTTGTCCAAAAGTACCCTAAATGAAGGATTTTCTTAGCTAGATTAAGAGCGCTTGAGTGTGACCCGCAAATGCCTTTGTGGACCTCGTGTAAAGCTAACTTAGACTCTTCTTCCTCTAAACATCTAAGTAACGTCCCATCAAGACCCTTACGATACAATGTGTCTGAAAGGATTAGGTAACGGGTGGCTTGGTGTATGAAGTTACATTTTTGGGCACGAGTTTGGTCTACGGGGAGTACTTGGTCTTTAAGGTAAGTATAGATGGGTCCATACCAAGGAGAGTCATGTCCATATAAAAGAGAAACAATTTGGGTGTCAGGAAGGTTGAATGCCGGTTTTACCAACTCTTCCACCAAGAACTCATACTTCTCATTTTGATCTGGTTTTTGTTATAATGAAGCCAAGGTAGCCATGGCATCTGCTGCTCTATTCTTTTCTCTTGGAATCTATTCAAATGTGATCAAAGCAAAGTACTTCTTCCATCCATCAATCAAGGTTTTATATTTTATCAATGTTATATCTTTGGTATTGTATTCATTATTAACCTGATTGATTATGAGTTGGGAATCCCCATACACTTGTAATTCTGCAATATTCCATTCCAAAGCCATTTTGATGCCAATGACTAATGCCTCATATTACGCTATGTTATTGGTGCACGGAAATAAGAGTTTATAGGACTTTGGAATGGTGTACCCTTGAGGGGTAACCAATAATATACCTGCTCCAGAACCTCCTTGTGTATAATATCCATCAAAATATAATTTCCATGTCTTTGCTTCTATGTTGACAATTGCTGCATCTGGAAATTCAATTTGAATGGTTTGTGTAGACTCCATTGGGTTATCTGCTAAGTGATCTGCTATCACTTGTCCCTTAATTGCTCTTCTATCAACATATTCAATGTCAAATTCACTTAGGATCATGATCCATTTTGCTATTCTACCTGTTAAGGCAGTTTTACTTAGCAAGTATTTGAGAGGATCAATCTTGGCAATTAATTTGATCTTATGCATCAACATATAATTTAGTTTTTGAGATGCAAAGACCACTGCTAGACATGCTCTTTCCATGAATGAATAATTTAGTTCATATTTTATTAAGGTTCTACTAAGATAGTAGATTCCCTTTCTTTTCCTTGCTCATCTTCTTGTACCAACAATATGCCTAGAGACCTTTCTGTGGCTGATATGTATAACAACAGTTCTTTGCCCTTGATAGGTGACATAAGAATAGGTGGGTTTATCAAATAAGTCTTCAAAATAGCGAAGGCCTTATCACATTCTTCATCCCACATAAATGTAGTGTCCTTGTGTAGCAATCTGGTGAAGGAGTGACACTTTTCTACTAATTGAGATATAAATCTCCTTATTGATTGAATCTTTCCTTGTAGTGATCTCATTTGGCTAATGTTTCTTGGAATCTCCATTTCTAGAATGGCTTGTACTTTTTTAGGATCAAATTCAATTCCTTTTGCTGACACTATATAACCCAATAACTTGCCGGATTGGACACCAAATGCACACTTCTTTGGGTTTAATCTAACTTTGAATTGTTCTAATTGAATGAATATTTTTCTTAGGATTTGTAAATGTTCTTCTCTATTGTGGGACTTTGCTAGAATGTCATCCACATAATCTTCTAAGAAAGTGTGCATCATGTCATGGAAAATAGTTGTCATGGCCTTTTGATATGTAGCTCCAGTGTTTTTAAGACCGAAGGGCATGACATTCCAACAAAAAGTACCCCAAGGGCAAGTAAATGCTATCTTTTCTTGGTCTTCGGGACCAATCTTTATTTGATTGTAGCCACTAAATCCATCCATTAATGAGTACATTGCATGACCTACTATCAGATCTACTATGGTATCAATGCTTGGCAATGGGAAGTCATCTTTGGGACATGCAAGGTTTAAATCTCTGAAATCCGTACACACACGGATAGATTTATCATGCTTAGTAACCGACACAATGTTAGATATCCAATCAACATATGCTATTGTTCTTATGAACCCCACCTTTAACAATATTTCCAGTTCTACCTTGACTAGGAGAGCCACATGTGGGTGCATTTTCCTTAGTTTTTGCTTCACAGGTTTAACTCTGGGTCTAACATTCAGATGGTGCATTATGAAATCAAGATCCAGTCCGGGCATATCAGCATATGACCATGCAAAATTTATTTGTTGTTCTTGGAAGAATTTGATAAAGTCCTCTCTTTCAAGAGATGTAAGTGATGTAGCCAAGTGTATGACCTTTGGATCTAGTTCCGTACCAATGTTAACTTTTTCTGTTGGTTCTATAAGAATAGATGACCTTTCTTCTTTATGTTTAGGCAAAGTATCCAATCTCTCATCTAATGGTGCCACAGTTGGGTTTTCACCAAAAGAAACGTCTTTTATTTTCATTGTTTTTGGTTCTAATGGTGCCACAGTTGGGTTTTCACCAATAGAACTTCTCATTTTTTTATTTTTTTTCATTTTTTGACTAAGAGATTGGACCCTTGCTGTTGTCATTATGTCTGCATTGAGTTCGTTGGTGAAAGAGGGTTCAACCGCATTGAGATATTGGTTTGTTGCTTGGTCATTCAGGAAGTAAAGTAAGTCATGTGGTTCGATTTGATCCCAATCAATGAGGTCCAGGTGCATCAAAATTAAGGAATTATTGGGTAAGGTATCATCAATAGGATTAATGGACATGACTTCATTTGAGGGTTCATACATTGTATCGTTTAGATCTATGATGTGCGCTTCCTCAAGATGATCCATGGAAGCAGGGTCAAAGCCCCCTTCGCTCGAATCCTCATCAACCTCTACGGGAAATAATGTGGGAAAAGCCATAAGCGGGTTAAAACTAACATTTGAATTTCCCTCCTCTGAAGGTGTCCAAAATGTTTCTATCCATGCTCCATTATTAGATGCTTGTTCTATATTAGGCCTTTGAATAGGAGGTTCTTCATTAATTGGAGCATCTTGTTTTGGGATTTTTGCATAAGTATGTATAGTAATGACTTCTTTATCTTAACATGGCTCCTCTGATAAAGTATCCCATTCATAATCCCGAGAGTCATCACTATCTCCTTCAGATTCTAATGCATTTATTTGAGGATGAAAATCATGCATTGGACTTGAACTTTCTCCTTTGTATTGGAAACCTACTCTGGATTTTTCATGACTTTCCCTCCAAATAGGTTCAATAGGTTCTAATAACCCTCTATTTCTTTGGCCTAAGGGTCCTCTTCCTTTTTATCCCATCTTTTGCATAATATCAAATCCTTTCCCATATTGTTTGGTTTGTATATTGACATGCTGAATTCTTTCCATGGGAGTGTCTAAGGTATCATCTTCATCATGATAAAGCCATTGAAGGACTTCATTTTCTTCCTTATCCCATGTTGCTTTGCTATCTTTCCTCACAAAATAAGAATTATACTTATGTGGAAGATGTTCTTTTGAGGGTTTACCATGTGATTTGGGAGATATGGGCATGTCAAATAGAGAAACTGAATATTCTCCTACTCCTTTTGAACTAATCTTGCATTGTTTGTCAAATTTGTTCATCATCTCACTCATGTGTTGGTAATGATCTTCTTTAGCTTGTTCCTTTTCCTCTTTAGTAGGTTTGTAGATCATTGTCTCCAATTTAGGTGCTAAATATGGACTTTCCATTACGTTTGGACCCTCGTAGCTCACTTTTTCCTTGCCCTTAGTTGATGTAGTTGAGCTAGCTTGAAGAGGATTTTGTGTATCTTCATTGGTGATTCTTGGAATAACTCCTTCACGATTATGTGGAATGTATAATTCATGCAAGGGTTTGAGTGCATTACAATATTGGAATGGATTTGAGTCTCCTCCAGCCGTGATTTCTTCACCCATGTATGGGAACTTGATGCATTAGTGGTATGTGGATGGGACGACTTGCATCTCATGAATCCATGGTCTTCCTAATAAGATGTTATAGGTTAATTTCATGTCCAACACTTGACACTTGGTTTCCTTCTTGACTGGTCCCACTTGGATAGGCAATACAATCATGCCTTTAGAAGCTCTTTCAGCTTCATCATAACCTTTTATGGTGATTTTCTTTGTAGGGTCAATGCAAGACTCATATAGACCTGAGGATTTTACAAGACTTAATGTGCAGATGTTAAGACCAGCCCCTCCATCAATAAGGGCTCTTTTGACTCTATGCCTTTCGATCAAAACCTCTATATGTAATGGAAAATTTTGAGGATGAGTTATAGACATGTCATCTTGATCAGAAAATGAAAGACAATGAGGAGCCATGAGATGTCCTACCATATTTTGAAACTTTTCTTCCCCTAAGGTAGTAGAAACATGTGTCTCTTCTAAAGCTTTTTCTAAAATCTCTTTATGATTCGGTGACAACTTCAATAACTCTAAGATTGAGATTTGTGCTGGAGTACGTTGCAATTGGTCCACCAAACTATAAGGCCTTGTTGCTGTAGGAGGTTGTTTGACCATGATGTTGGATTGTGGGATATTGGTGTTTTGAGGGACTATCCCTTGTAAAGTCATTCTAGAATTCTGCCCTCTTGTAATGACATTTGTTGCTTCCTTTTGAGATTGTTCATTAATTATTATAGCATTAACAATATGATCATATGATGGCACAAAGTTGAGATTATTGGCACTTTGTTTCTTGCCATTTGATGACTCACCTTTATCATGTTTGTAAAAAGGTTGTTTGAAGGCCGTATGATCTTCATTATTTTGGGGTCCATCAACGGTGATTATGTTATTATCTATCAAGTCTTGCACCACATTCTTTAATTGTAGACATTCATTTGTAGTGTGTCCCCGAATCCTATGATATTCACAATGATTCTTAGCATCCCACCAGCCCGGCTTGTGGTCTAGTTCATAAGGCTTAATAGCAGGTAATGTAATAACATTGTTAGCCATGAGAGCCTTTAATGCAGTTTCAAGTGATTCTCCCAAGGGTGTAAAGTGTCTTGAAGGAGTGGGCTTCAAATACTTATCATACTTGCTATTTTGATCCTTGTTTCCTTGATTATTCTTGTTGGCATTGTTGTTATTGTTGGAAGGTGCATTATATGCTTGATTAGTATTATTCACTTGATTTGGTGTCTTTGTAAGGGCAAATGGAATCACCTTCAAGTTGCTGGATTCCACTACACCATCATTAAAAATGCCTTTGTTGTTATTTTTTGCAGCATAACGGCTATTTTTATTGCACCAACCTTTATTTTGATTGTTGTTATTGTTGGTATTGTTGTTGTTGGAGTTAGAGTTGTTCTTATTTTCCTTGTACAATTTCAACTCTCCACTCTTAATCAACACTTCTTCCATTGTAATTCCGTTATCAATCAAATCTTGGAAGGTTTTAGGACATTGCATCCTTAGTCTATAATTTAATTCACTTCTTAAACCATTAATAAAGATATCCATTTTTTCTTTTTCCGGTACACTTCTTGGATATCTAGCAAATGCAGTCCTCCATCTTTGCAAGAATTTGAGGAAGGCTTCTCCATCTTGTTGCTTCATGTTACATAATGTTATCATTGTGACCTCATGTTTGATGTTATAGGAGTAATGAGTCATGAATTTAGAAGCTAATTCTTCAAAGGTTTTGATGCCGGATGGTAGTTTTGAAAACCAATCCATGGCCATTCCTCCCAAGCTTCTTGGGAATAGTCTCATTAAATAGGTTGTATCATGCATGAATTCAAGACTCAATGCACAAAACCCCCGAAGATGATCATGTGGGTTAGATGTTCCTTCATACCTATCATATTTAGGAAATGTTACATTAATGGGAAAAGGCACCATGACCAAACTCTTATCGAATGGAAAAGGACATAATGTTTCAATAGAGAAAGGCTTAGGAGCCCTGTTTTGTTTCAAACTGTCGATTTCCATATGTAATGCCTTGAATTGTTGCCTTATTGCTTCCATAGGGTCTTCTATTTCCTTGGGCTTTAGTTGTTCTATGTCAAAATCTTTAGGTAGCTTTACCCCCATTTGTATCAAGTCCATGAAGTGCTTTTCTTTATCCATAAGCATGGTCTTTTTCATTAGTTCTATGAAATAAGGACATTGTCTTGCCTCTAACGCTCTTTCAACTGTGGCTTCTTCCGTAGTTGGGGGTAGGTTTGTATTATGAGGAGGAGGTAAGTTGTTGCCTTGTGAATTTGCTTCTTGGGAATTAGGATCTCTTCCTCCATTATTAGAATTTCCTTGATTGTTGTTAGGATCCATACCCCCATTCATGTTGTTTCCTTGGTTGTTAGGATCGGTATTTCCTAGGGTGTCGCTAAACATCTTGTTAGTGTCCTTTGCCTTAGTGGGTTTTTCAATCACTCGTGAAGTAATGAAAGTATCCTCTGGAAATGGGAGCTCTTCTTGTTTGTAGGTCCCATCTGTTTGTAATGTTTTCTTTATAGAGTGTGATCTTGTAAGAACATGCATGAACAAACTTTAATGGTATGTTGGCTTCTTCTTTTGATAAGCTGGTTTTTGGAATAAGGTAAAGGTTTTTGATCAATTTTAAATGGTTTAGAATCTTAATGATGTTTTGATCAATAACTTTGGAATATCTTGTTTGAAAATATAAAAACAATCTCAACACACACATCAATTTGGTACCATATCCCTAGAATGCTCTAATGTGTGTATTTTTGAATGTTTCCATAGGTTGAAACACAAGAATAGCTTCCACGCAATCTACCTAGCACATAATTGGTTCGTAAACATGGCTCTAATAGGTAGTTTTGCTATTTTACCGTTATGTAGTAAGTTTTCCATTCAAAATAGATCTTAGCCATTCATCCCCCAAGTATGTTAAGGGGCTTCCCACACGCACCAAAGCACGATTTTGCACAATCTGTTAAGACTATTAGAGGAAGTTCAAAAGATCTAAAATCCTTTTATCGTGCACCCCATTAAGGATACACGCGTTTCTTTTTATAGTGGGTTGGATTCTCGCGGCAAAAGCAAGTGTATCCCACTTTGGGCTGTCCCTCTCATTGGCCCTTTTAAGGCAATCTTGAGAGGCAAGCCCACTAAGTTTTAAACATGTTCATTTGAAAGCATGAAAAAGTGGATTTGGTAGAGCAAGTTTGGGAATTTGATTCACTCAAAGAGTGAAGAGCATATCCCTATTGCTTTTCCCTTATCCCAAACACTCACAATCAATTTGGTTCTTTTTCAACCCCATGACAAAGGAGTTCTTAGAATTGAAATATTTTTTCTTTTCCTTTTATGATTAAACTATGTTTTGAACTTTGAAAATGTCACAATTTAAGGGAAGTTTGCAAGCTTGATGAGAGAAATAGCTCAAACGATGCTAGCAAAGGCTAGGGGAATTTTTAAGTAGTAGATTTTCTTTTTTTTCTCTCCAAATCCTTCCCTTACCTTAATGAAACATTCTCTCCACCAGCAAATTAGTCAGCACAAACAAACAAAGTGAGGAGAAACCAAAATCAATGCCTAGAATGCTACAATTTCGATTATGCTTTTTATGCCTTCTTTTTCTTCAAAATTTACAAAATTTTTACAAACTTAGGGACTAAACTCCCAATTTAATGATACGTATTTCTATTTGTAAGCATCTACAATAGCAATGTATTTAGCATATAACTCTACATCCCTTTCTAAGTCATTGTTGAGAACAAAGGTAGTGTGTACCCAGTTTTCCTTTCTTATCCTCTTAGTGATCAATTTCTCCTCTAAGTTATGCCTTCTCTCTAGTTTTTGAACTTTCTTATGATAGACCATACTCCTAAGACAGAAAAAAAATGAACGTGAAGTCAGAATACAGTCATTATTTTAACACTTTTGATAAAATATCAAAAGTACAGCCACGCGACATTGTCCAGACTGTATGCGAGATCTAATTTAACAAAGACATGATTACTTTAACTACGAGCGTCACCTTGAGGGGCTCAAGTGAGATTAAAATAACCAAGTGCGATATCAAATTTTACCTACGCGTGAAATCTTTACCAGAAGCGACAACAGTCATTATTTTGATAAAATATAAAAGTGCAGCCAGGCGACATTGTCTACACTGCACGCGAGATCTAATTTGGCAAAGACGTGATTACTTTAACTGCGAGCGTCACCATAAGGGGCTCAAGCGAGATTAAAATAACCAAGTGCGATATCAAATTTTATCTATGCATGAAATCTTTACCAGACGTGACAAACTGATGCTGTGAAAGCGATATCTAATTTATCAAAGGTGACATTTAAAATGAAGAATGCGAGAAACTAAATTGATAAGGCAGAGTACTCCCTTCACACCAGACGTAAAATGATTCCTCAGTTGTGGCTTTTTAAGTCTGATCAAGCAACATTTAAATGACCAAAGGCATCAATCCTTTATCCAAAATGCGAGAGTTTAATTTCTGACCGCGTGATTTCTTTCACCCAAAAGTGTGATTCTGCAGGCTAAAACACGTAATAGTTCAGACTCTAGGTGATATTTTAATTTCCATCCGCTACATTTCTTTGCTTTAGGCGTGACTTCTTTACTGGCAAGCGTGATTTCTTTTCTGTAACCTACAAATAGCAAGCAAGTTCATGCAATTCTAGCCTAAATTTTGCAAATAATGTGGAAATAAAGATGAATTTGAGGCCTAGGGCCCCACGGTGGGTGCCATTTGTGTGTGAGTGATTTACACCTTCATGAAATAACAAGATTTAAAAGACAATTACACTATTCAAAGAAAACTAATCTAAATAATACACAATTAATCTAAATATCTCATGGATCTCTAAAATAAAGTGGTAAATGAGGCTCTCAACTATGATCCTCACTAGTGACACTCTAAAGATGAGAATTAAGCTATATGATAAGCAAATTTAGATCTATTCTATCAAATTCTAGCTCTATTTGATGAATAATCTACTATGATCAAAGCAATTTAAGCTAATTAGCAATGACAAATGATAAGTGAGTGATGTGGATGCAAATTGACAGAGCTTTGCTGCAATTCAAAGATATGGAGTGGATCATTTATGCTTCTAAATGCTTTCTACTTATAGGATTTTTCCAAGGGTAGGGGGTAGAGTGAGATAACCATGGTTATGCTTGGGTAAGGTCAATTGGCTTTGCTTTGTCCATAAATGGGGGGACAAGGAGGGGACAATCATTTAAATGGTTTCAAAAGGCTGGACCATTTCAACAAAAGTGAGTGATTTGTGTCCATTTTGTCTCTTTTTTGCTTTGTTGAGGGAAATTATGATTTATTAATTAATTAAAGTAATTAAATTTAGCCATGAAGGGTAAGAGGTTCATTTTGATTTTTTCTTTCAACAACTATGTCATTAATTAAATTTAATCAATTTCATAGTGTTTTTCCCCTTTTCAAGCTTTATTTAATCATTTAATCATTTAATTGAATTTTCCTTTGATTTGAATTGCATTTGTTCCATTTATTGATTTTTTGTGCTATTTGATGATTTGATTGCACCTTTTGATTGATTTAAACCTTTTGCCAATTTTTCGTGTCTACAATTATATACTTCATTGGAACTGATCAAGCAAAGATAGTTGTTATCGGACAGTTCAAAGATTGTGTATTTTCTTTATATACACCTGTGTTGCGAACAATGAGTTATAAAGGTGGACATAACCTTCTTTGGGCAGTGAGCCTAGGCAATGAGCCTACCTTATTTTTCTTAACTCCTAATAGGGTCTATCCTCTAACAAGGGCTGTGTACTGTTATATTTTAATCAGCTCCTAACAGGGCTAGATCTTCTAACAAGGATATTATACTCTCAGTACATCATTAGTGGGTGTTAATTCCCACCGGGGTTTTACCTTTAACAAGGTTTCCTCGACAACAAATATTGTGTTATTATGTTGGCATTCATTGCATGTTCATTTGATTTTACATTGGTGCTATTCAAAGTTTAAAGTTTAATAATCTATCATACAACTGATTCACCCCCCCTCTCAGTTGTATTGGTGGACTGTTATTCCTAATGTAATTGGTATCAGAGCTAGTGGTCCTTGTAGAGAAAGCTTAACAGCTTGAGGTGATCTTGGAGATGGTATTCTATAGGAAGGATAGTCCAAAATTTGATCTTGAAAACTTTGATAGTTGGAAGAACAAGATGCGCTATGTTTGGGCATCGACTATTAGATGATTACAAAGAATGACAAAACCATGAAGGCTGAGGATGAATTGGATAAAGCTACTAATGATGAAAAGAAGATATTTTCATATAACATGGTCACAAGGGAAGTACTGATCAACGTACTCTCTAAAGGAGAATATAATGAAGTTAAAGATTGATGTAGGGGCATTCTAGGGTACTTAGTGAATCTGCATGGGAGGTGTATGTTTGGCTGGTGTTACTCGATTGTAGCCTTGATTGATGGTCTCGGTCATTGAAGGAAGCTCGGTCACTGAAGGAACTCAGTAATCTTTGGCGCTTGGTGAAATTGTTACTCGATGATGTCTATGGTGCTCGGTCGACATTGGTGCTCGGTGATGCCTAGCATGCTTGGTTATTTCACTATTGCTTGGTAGTTCTGGTTTACCGACTAGATTTATATGTGATTTGTTGGGCCAACTTGGTGCATTTATTGTTGGTAACTATTGTTACAGGCCGACATGTTGAATTAAATGTTTATAAGGCTATTTTGAAGCTAACTTGTATTACATTTAATAATTGTTGGGGGGGAGTTAATGGTTTCATCTAGCCGACTTGTGGTTGATGATTAGTATTTATAGGATGTTCGGGTAGATGTTTAGGGATCATTAGGAGATTAATGGGATTTCATGACTTGGAAGGCTTAGTGAATCATATCTAAGGTTTTTAAAGCTGGAGTTGGTGAAGTTGTGGAAAAGATCTTGAATGATCTTGTAGATCAGATTGTTATTTGATAGTTTGTAGTTGCAGAGCTAGTGGTTTGCACACTTGGAGACAAGGAGATTTCTTGGAGGCTTGTGAGATCAAGTTTAGACCTGCCTTACGATTTCCATTAGTTGTTGATTGTTTTTTAGAGCTAAACTAGGTAGGATTGTATTGGATTTGTTTGGGATCTTGTAGAATTGTTTCAGATTGTAATTGGCCCTAACTTGGAAGGCATTACAGCCATCCATGTTAATGAAAATCAGAGTTAAACAATTATTTTTTTGTTGTGTTATTGAGTATTCTACTATGTTGATTGTTGGCTGCAAGGTTTGGACTATCCTTAATTGGATCCACCATCCTTGACTGCATCAAATATTTGGATTCGGCACACAAGATTTGGACAAGATTAGAAGCATTGTATGAAGGAGACAAGTTTAACAAGCAAGAAAACTTACAGAACTAGAAAACAAGGATGGAAAAGCTACAAATGAAGGATGATGAAAATATTAGGGCTTATATACAAAGAGTTACAAAGGTTGTGATTGGAATCAAAAATTTTGGAGGCACCTCTGAAGAGGAAGAAGTCATTGTGCAGATCCTTAGATCATTGACACCAGTCTACAAGACTAAAGTTTAGGCTATAGAATAAATTATACCTTTGACTCCAAACTTTAGCAGAGAAATGTTGATTGCAAAGCTAACTACCTTTGAAGATACAAAAATAGGAGATTTTGTACCTAAAGTTGAAATAACATTTAAGGCATCTACACATAGGAAGATAAAATCTACAATTCTGAGCACCAATAGTGAGAACATAAAAGAAGAGCTTGGTGATGTGTGTGTGAAAATTGTACCTGATCTGTAGACACAACACTTTAGTAAAATATTAGAGGTTAGCAAAAATCAAAATCATGCAAAATTGAAATCTAATTTAACCAAGTGATTTACTGCCTTCTAGTAGGTGCGAGATTGATGTTCTCAGATTGTTATTGAGATCAGTGACCTAGATGACACCTAAATGAAGGATTTGAATGCAATTGATCTAGATATGAATTGAATGCAATTAAGCTATTTTTTTGGATTTTCTATGCAATAAGAATGATAAAAAATTGATATGAAATCTAATCTATATGAAATTGATCTGTTAAAATGATCTAACAATGATATGAAAAAAAATCTAAATGAATGTAAAAAAAACAAATTGATCTCACAATAGCCTTGATTCGCAATAAGCTTTGATTCTCCAAATTCTAATTCTCCAACGTGATTGTGCAAAAATATGAGATGCTTTGGATGCCAATTTGAGAGATGAATTATGAAGAGCCAAGCCTTGATTTTATAGAAATCCAAGGCTTTGGAGATGCATGAAAAAAAGCCATAAATCACTCAGATTAACTCAGCTTGATTTTTGAGTTATCTGATAATAAAGATAATTTAATTCACAAAAACATGCAAAAGCTAAGTTTAACTCAAAATAGAGTTTAACTTTAATTGATAATTGATAGTTGTCTGCTTTTATGATTGTGCATGTTTTATTTATGAATTAATTTAATAAATAAAGTGATTTATGCTCAACTTAACTGATTTTTGAAAATAAATAATTGATTTATGGGTTAATCAATTATTTAATCAAACTTTTATTAAAAACTATATTATTAAATAATGACAACTTGCTTTAATTAATTAAATAAAAATTTAATCAATTATTCATAGGATATTGGATTTATTGTCAAAATTAAATAATACAATTAATAATAGATAGAATTAAATTTAATTACACAATTAAGTGGCAAGATATTAAATCTAATTAATTAAATATGAAAATATTCAATTAATCAAACTTAGGATAAATGTGATTTATCGCCAAATAATCATTAAATTAAAGATAATTAAGATAATTAGGAATATTGCTAAGAATATTCCCCGATGCAGAATTTAAGATAATCAATTATGATTCGATGATGTTTAGATGTGCTTTAGATTAGGACTTCGATGTTGATTTCATTTGATTTGTAGATGTAGGAGGTTAATGAACTTATAGCCCATTTTTGGGGTATTATAGGTGAATATGCTGATGAATGAGAACATATACAAGAAGAAGAAAGAAAGCTAGATGAACTTGTTGCACTAATTGCTAGAAGAGAAAAGAGAGGTAAGGGTAAATTTGAAGGAAAGTTACCTTTTAAATGTTTTTCATCTAATAAGATAGGTCACTTTTCATCTAGATGTCCTACAAGAGTTCCTAAGCACAAACCTAAGTTTTTCAAGCCTAAGTATTCAAAAGAAAAGGAATGTTATTATTATAGCGAAGGTATCTCTGATGATGATGATTGTGATTATGAAGAAATTGGATTTGTTGCTATTAAGGATGAAAAACTAGTACATGAGGAAAAAGATCTAGTATCACATGTTGATAAGAAATCTGAATGGGTTATAGACAGTGGTTTCTCACACCATATGACTAGAGACAAAAACAAGTTTGTTAAACTAATGAAATATGATGGTGGTGTTGTAAGATTCAGAGACAATGTTCCTAAACCTATCATAGGAGTAGGATCTATTTCTTTGGATGGAAGGACTAATAATAACAATGTAATGCTTGTTGATGGACTTAAGGATAACTTGTTAAGTGTTGGACAACTGATAGATAAGGGATATCAATTAAATTTCATTGATGGAAAATATTTTATTAGAGGTAAGACAGGAAACTTGATTGCAACTGTTACTAAATCTAGAGGTAATGTATTTGAGTTAAATACATTTGAAGCTTTGTATTTTGTTACAAAGATAGATGACAGTTGGTTATGGCACAAAATATTTCGTCATGTCAATTTTGATAATATTGTGAAGGCAAGCTTGATTAATGCAGTAAGAGACCTACCAAAGATTGTGAAACCATCTAACACCATATGTAGAGAATGTGTTATGGGAAAACATACTAGAAGAAGCTATAAAAGTAAATAATATACAACAAAAGGAAAGTTGGATCTGGTACATACAGACCTATGTGGACCTACAAGGACAAGATCATACTATGGTGAAAGGTATTTTGTACTTTTTATTGATGAATTTTCTAGAATTATGCAGATCACTTACTTGAAAGAGAAATCAGAAGCATTTGACAAATTCAAGATATTGTAAGAAAAAGTAGAGAGTGAATTAGGTCTAAAGATAAAATGTTTGAGATTAGACAGAGGTGGAGAGTTTACTTCAGATCTATTCAATTGATATTGTGAAGAGCATGGAATACAAAGATAGACTTCTGCTCCTAGGACTCCACAATAGAATGGGATAGTAGAGCAAAGAAATTGAAAAATACTGGATGTTGCTAGGATAGAAGCTGTGAGATTATTTTTGGCTTATGTTGCACATAAGGACTTCAAGGTATATCAGATGGATGTAAAATTTATATTTTTCAATGGGGATCTTGAAGAAGAAGTTTATATAGAACAAACTAATGGATTTCCTTTATTCGAAGATGAAGATATGGTATAGAAGTTGAAGAAGGCACTGTATGGATTGAAGCAAGCTCCAAGGGCTTGGTATGAAAGGTTAGACAGATACTTACTTTGCCTTGGGTTCAGAAAAGGTAATGCTGATAGTAACTTGTATTTAAGAGTTAGTGAAGATGGAATTATGATAATAGAAGGTTTTGTTGATGATATTATCTTTGGAGGAAATGATGAAATGTGTAAGAAATTTTCTAAAGAAATGGAAAATGAATTTGAGATGTCCATGATAGGAAAAATGAAATTGTTTCTAAGATTGTAAATAAATCAAAACAAGAATGGGATTTCTATTTCTCAGACTAAGTATCTTAAAGAAATGTTGAAAAAGTTTGGAATGGAAGACTATAAACTAGTTGGTACACTGATGGTGAATGGTCATAAAACAACAACCAATGATGAGATAAAGAGTGTTTTTTAGACCAAGTACAAATCAATGGTTGGTGGATTACAATATTTGACTCACACCAAACTAGATATTGCTAATGTTGTTGGAATTGTGGCTAGATATCAAGAAGAACCTAAAGAAACACACCTAGCTACTGTAAAAAGGATATTTAGATATCTGAAAAGAACAATGGAATATGTGATGCAGGAGCATCTCGGGTCCTTGGCAATCCTGTGTCACCAAAAACATGTTTGAATTTTTCTATGTTTCTTAGTTCCTTCTTTGACCAAGTTGGTTCTGTGTTGCTTAGTTTCTTTTGTTCACTAGTATTGGTCAGTTATCTCTCTGGTGCTCGGTTATTTCCTTGGTGCTTGATGATGCTTGTTTGGCACTTGGTTATCCTTTCTTATCGAGTTGTTTATTTTGGATTTTTGTTAAGGCCAACTCTTGTATTTATATTTGGTCATAGATTTAATGATGGTATCTATCATTGGAAAGTGTGTGGACCTAGATCTGGTCATTCCTTCTGTTGATGGTGGATCTGAGGCTGACTTGTCCGGTAGCATCTTGTATAAATGTAGCTATTTGGTTAGAGTTTATGAGTCATTTTTTGGATAGAAGGTGGAAGATTAGAGATTGTTAACAGATCCTCACATGTTGGAGGACTTCTGTACTTGATTGTAATATCTGGCCTAAACTAGGAAGGCCTTACAACCCAACATATATGAATCAATTGAAGTTAATATATGAAATTTTCTACATTCTCTCTCTCACTTTTGTGTGTTGTTGCTTCCGCATGTGATCTCTACAAGGTGGATCTAGTTAGGGTGTTCCTTTGGCCCCTCTCTCCATCTACCCTTGCAACAGGTGGTATCAGAGAGAGGTGAGATCTAGATCTAGGTTTGAGGGTTCCTTCTTGTCAAACCCTAGTTGATTTGTTGTGGGGTAACATAATGTGATTTGGCCTAAAATTGCAAAGGGTTTCAAGATGGTTCATGGGAGGAAAGATGTGGATCTAGGATTGGTAGACATGTTGAGACAACTTGCTGCTAGATTATAAATTGTTGAAATAGTCCAGAGAAGAGGAAGACATCTTGAAGATGTTAGCGATGAGGAAATTGATGAAGAACAAGGTGATGTAGAGCTTGCACCGACAATGGATCAAGGTGAGGAAATATTTTTGAAGGCTTTGACAAATCTAAAGTCTACACCACACTTTAATCCTCCTGAGTATAGTGGAAAATTGGATTCTAATGAATTGGTGGACTAGATCACCAAGATGGAAAATTATTTTGAGTAGGAAAATGTACCTGAGGAAAAGAAGGTGAAAATTTCAAGCACAAAGTTGAAGAGTCATGCGTCCTTGTGGTGGGAACATTTGCAGTTGGACAAAAAGAGGAAAGACAAAGACAAAATCAAGGTATGGAATAAAATGACAAATAAATTGAAAGGGAAGTTCTTACCTTGTGATTATTAGATTAACCTAGTTAGGTGAATCCAAAGTTTGAGGCAGAAAGATAGCTTAGTAAAAGAATATACTGAGGAATTCTATAGATTAGATATCAGATCTAGACATGATGAAGATGATGTGGAAAGAATTGCTAGATACCTAAATAGTTTGAGAGTTTCCATCCAAGAAGAAATCGGTTTGGTTAAATTGGAGAACATTGAAGAGGCTGATCAATTTGCATTGAAAGCTAAGGAGAAATTAAACAAGAGACATGAGCAAAGACAAAGAGGTATAGGTGGTAGATTCCCTCGAGGAAGAGGTAGATCTCATGGTGAAAATAGTAGATCTGAACCTGAAAAGACAACTCTGGATAAAGGCTAGACTGAGTGGAAAGGTGAAAGTTCATCTAGAGGTAGAGGTAGTAACTACTGAGGTGGTTATAATAGAGGTGGTTTCTAAGGAACTTGTTACAATTGTGGAGAAGAAGGACATAGATCATTTGAGTGTACACATGCAAGTAATAAGGCTGGTCATAGTAGAAATGCTTTGGTGCAAGAAGAGTCACCGAATGAACTTGAGAAGGAAAATAACTTGATGGTAAGTAGAGCACTTTGGAGTGAAAGTAATAAGATTCGGTAAGGAAAATTTTGTTCAAGACCAGATGTAGAGTTTCTGATGAAGTTTGGAAGGTAATCATTGACAGTGGTAGCTTGAAGAATCTAGCATCTGAGGAAATGGTCACAAAGTTACAGTTTGAAAGGTTGGAACATCTGAAGCCCTATCAAATTTCATGGATCAAAGATGAGCATACACTCTTGGTGAGTGAATAATGTTATGTGAATTTGAAAATTGGAAAGTACTATGATAAGGTGTTATGTGATATCATGTCTATGGATTGTTGTCATATTTTTTTGGGTAGACCTTGGCAATATGATAGACATGCTATATATGATGGGAGATTGCATAAATATACCATTTGAGCTAGTGGAAGAAGACAAATCTTGTTACCTTTGATTGAAGAACCTATTAGTAATTTTTGCACATCTGTGAAAGTTTTCTTGATGTAAGGAAGAAAGTTTGTTAAGGATTTGAAGAAGAATGATATATGTTTTACTGTGATTCCTAACAAACTAAGTAAGAAAACAAAGGTTAGTGTTCCTGAGGAGATTGATAAGTTACCGAGTATAGTGAAATTATTTTTGATAATGTACCTAATGGTTTTCTACTAAAGAGAAGCATTGATCATTGCATGGATTTAATCCCTGGAGCTAGTTTACTGAATAAGGCACCACATTGATTAATGCCTACCAAGAATCAGGAATTGAATCGACAAATTCAAGAATTGTTGCAGAAAGGTTTGATCAAAGAAAGTTTGAGTCCTTTTGCAATACCTACTGTATTGGCACCTAAGAAGAATGGAGAATGGTGAATGTGTACTAATTCTAGAGAAATCAACAAGATAATAGTGAAATATAGGTTTCCTATACCGAGAATGGATGATAATGGATAGTTTGACTGGAGCAAAGTATTTTACCAAAATTGATTTGAAAAGTGGGTATCATCGTATCAGAACCAAAGAAGGTGATGAATGGAAGACTATTTTAAGACAAAATAAGGTTTGTATGAGTGGTTGGTTATGCATTTTGGTTTAACTAATACACCGAGTACTTTTATGAGGTTGATGAATGAAGTTTTGAAGAAATTCTTGGGTAAGTTTGTGATTGTATATCTTGATGATAGTTTGATATTAAGTAAGACCAGAGAAGAACATTTGTTGCATGTTAAACAAGTATTGCAGAGGTTGAAATAAGAAAAGTTTCTGATAAATCTAAAAAAGTGTTCTTTCATGAAAGAGGAGATTGTGTATTTGGGATTTGTGATTTCAAGTGATGGTTTGAAGATGGATCTTGAAAAGGTTGAAGCTATTTTGAATTGGCCTACACCTGAGAATGCTAGTGAGGTAAGATCATTTCATGGTTTGACAAGTTTTTACTGAAAGTTCATTAAGAATTTCAGTTCAATTTGTAATGCTATGACTGAGACTATGAGAGGAGATAAAAGAGAATTCAAGTGGACACATGGAGCTGATAAAAGTTTTGAGACTCTGAAACAAAAGGTTGTTGAATTGCCTATTTTGACATTGCCTAATTTCAATAAGGTATTTCAAGTGGAATGTGATGCAAGTGGAAGTGCAATAGGAGTTGTGTTGAGTCAAGAAGGTAAACCTATTGCTTTCTTTAGTGAAAAGCTGAATGATGCAAAAAGGAAATATTTTGTGTATGATCAAGAATTCTATGCTATTGTTCAAGCATTGAAGAAATGGAGACATTATTTGATATTGAGTGAATTTGTGTTGTATATCGATCATGAGGCTTTACAGTATTTGGGTAGTCAGAATAAGTTGAACCAAAGACATATGAAATGGGTTGAGTATTTGCAGAGTTATACATTTGTGATAAAACATAAGAGTGAAGTTACTAACCGAGTTGCTGATGCATTAAGTAGAAGGAGATCTTTAATGAATGAGATGAAAATTGAAGTTCTTGGCTTTGATGACATGAGAGATTCTTATGAATTTGATCTTGATTTTTCTGAGCCATGGAGAAAGTGTAGAGCACCTATTCAAGATCATCCGAGTACTAAATGGGAAGAATATTTTATTCAAGAAGGTATGTTGTTTAAAGGTGTGAGGGATTTTTCTTGTAGGATCAAACTTGGAAAATTATGGGCTTGATTCTCAGTTTAAAAGGACTCCAAGCTTGCAAGAAAAGCCTAATTGATGAGGATTGGATAAGATCCTCCTTCTGCTTCGAGCTCCACAGGACTTAGGCGGGTATTACCTATAAACAGGTTACTATACTTCAAGTAAGCTTTTGATTAGTGGATAAGGTCTTCACTGCTATGCTATTTAGGCTTCAGATCACTTCAACAAAAGATCACTCTGTAGATAGTTGAGAATCTCTTGATACAGAGTATTATAAAAGAAACTACAAATGTAATAGCATAGACAATGGGATAAGGATATGAATCCTTCTTCTTTTTATGAGTACAACTCGAGGAAGGTTAACCTCTGATTCTTTCTTTAAGGAATCACCAAATGTGAACTGGATCACCTGGATGCAGTCCTTTCACAGTGTGCATAAACTTAAAAATTGAAATGAAATGGTAATGATTATTTAGTGTTTGAAGATAGAAACATAACTACTCAACAGACATCTAGCTAGTGCCTATTCCATTGGGCAAATAGTTACTGTATGTAAATCCATAGGAAGAGATCAAAACAAATACAGTGAAATGCCTTGCAAATTACTTGCAGTTTGAATAGAGTGCCTTACAAACCATTCTATCACTTCTATACTGTTATCATCAAAATCCTGATAATCATGTTCACTCTCTGAGACTATTCATGAAAATTTAATTATTTCCTTGAAAGAAACTCATAAATAATCAGACAAGCTACCTTGCAACTGGTATGTTTTACATGCCTGGAAAATAAAAACATACAAGAGTATAACATAAAAATGAGAAGACAACAATAGAATCTAAGAGAAACTACAATGTATTTCTTTGACCATAATCCTATTTCAATACACACAGAATTTTAAAGTTCAGGGACCTAGACATAGGAAAGAAAAATCTGCTCTACAAGAAAGATATTCAATATTCATCCTTTAGAGACATGCTCACAACCGAGCAGTCACAGGAACCTTCCAAGAACAGGAAGAAGGAACCCTTACAACTAAGAAGAGAACAAAATAAAAAGAAGAAGAAGAAACCCTAAAATTTGTACTTGACCAACTCCTGTCCATTTTGCAATCTAATCTCATTTACTCTTTTCTCTTCTCTGAAAATTTGATCTTCTCGGGCATCTTCAAAATCTGATAAATTTGTCCTTTTTTGCATAAAATTTGCTCATCTACTGGAAATCTGATTAATTTGTCCTTTGATCCTCCCTAAAATTTAATCTTCTGTACCCTCCTTTCCTATCACCATTGAAAATCTAAATCATTCCCTCTATTGGATTTGCAAAATCAATCAATTTTGGAAGAAGAAAAATCTCCCCAAAATCTGGTCGCGGGTTAAAAGTCTTTACTGCTCTCAACAACTTGATCTGATCTGGTTCTAACTGCCATCATTGCATCCATCATCTTCTGGCATTTCTGAAAACATATTATATTGCCATATTCTGATAAAAAATGAATCTCCCAGACATTTTCCCATGAGCAGCTCTGTTATTAAAAAATTTCAAAATATCTCCAAAGTCTGAACTTTATAACTTTTTAAATCTTTTATAACTTTAAAATCTACACATGCTACCAGAACTTGCCACTTGTCATCTTTTCATTCCCTACTCAGACTAACCCATCTTTAACCTCAGTCCATCTGGAGATCTAGAAATGACATGAATCTCTAAGTCTCAGAAGTATTTCCTTAACCATAGTTTCTTTTAGAGATTTGGAGAAATCCCTTTAGTCTCTAGATCTCTGAATAGCCATCTAGAGATTTGAAGACTAGTTTCCAAATCTCATAATCATTTCCTTTCTTTATATTTCCTTATGAGATTTGAAGACTTCCTTTAGTCTCTAGATCTCTGAATAGCCATTTGGAGATTTGGAGACTAAGTCTCCAAGTCTCATAATCAGTTTTTCTCATTATGAGATTTGGAGACCTCCTTTAGTCGCCAGGTCTCTGAATAGCCATTTGGAGACTTGGAGACTAACTTTAGTCTCTAAATCTTTGAATGATTTCTTTCTTTATTTTTCATTGTGACATTTGGAGACTAACTTTTCTAGAGATTTGGAGACTAGTCTCTAAGTCTCATAATAAACTTTTTCCTTTTAGAGACTTGGAGACTAACTTTATTTGGAGATTTGGAGACTAGTCTTTAAGTCTCATAATGATCTTTTTTCTTTGTGAGATTTGGAGACTAAGTCTATTTGGAGATTTGGAGACTAGTCTCCAAGTCTCTGAATCGCATCTGGAGATTTGGAGACTTGGAGACTAAGTGACATGTGTCCCTTTCTGCAAAATTTCTTCTAGGCCCACTGGCACAAAAATTGAGGTAGATGCACAAGCCAAGCATAGCTTCTAGCACTTTGATTTATTTCATATGTTTGGAGCATTTCATATAAACACTTCAAATTTTGAAATTGGGAGCAATGTGGGATAAAACATTATGAAGCATTGCTGATTTTTTATTGCTGCCAGTACTCAGAAGACTATAAATTTTGATTTTTAAATTGGGTTTTTCTATAAAAAAATTTTTACAATTCAAACATGGTCATCTCAAATATATGTAAAATTTAGCCTAACCCAGTTTGTATTTTTTGAGTTATGATAAAAAATGTGACTATAAATCTGAACAATGCACACCCAGAGAATATTGACAATCTGCAAATGGAATGACTCTAGAAAAGTGACTAAACAAGCACAATATGATGCCACAACCAGCACATTATGATCAATCTCTAGGAAAAAGATATAATCATCCGAACAGGGCCTGTAACAGTGATTTGACATTTAAACAGAATTGTGCAATTTGACAGTTGCTCAAAATGGGACTTCACCGAATGATTCAAGATGATAAAGTAACATCATAGAATGCATGAATATACTGAATGAAGTGTGTTCAACACCTAGAACACCTCATAAGCTTCAAAATGATAGTCAGGTACATATGCATGAAAAGGATTTAAATGGCTTCAAATTGCAAAATTTTAACATGGTACTCAAAACCCATGTTCTATTTTTGAGTACCAACAAAAGGTATCTAGTTGTGTATACCAAGAGGACCAATGAGAACTTATTTGATAAAAGAAAAACATAGTAGTGGTTTGGTTGGACATTTTGGTGTTGATAAAACATTGAATTTGCTTAAGGAGAAATACTTTTGGCCACAGTTGTATAAAGATGTTCAGAAATTTGTGAAAAGTTGTGGAATTTGTCAAGTTGTAAAAGGAGTAAGTCAAAATACTGGATTATATACCCTGATTTCTGTTCCTGAGAAACCTTGGACTGATATCAGTATGGATTTTGTTCTGGGCTTACCGAAGACAATGAGAGGTAATGATTCCATATTTGTTGTTGTGGATAGATTTTCTAAAAAGGCACATATTATACCTTGTAGAAAGACATCAGATGCAATACATATAGCAGATCTTTTCTTTAAGGAAATTGTCAGATTGCTTGGGTTACTGAGGAGTATTATCTCTGACTGAGACAGTAAATTTTTTGGATACTTTTGGAAGACCCTTTGGAGAAAGTTTGGTACCAAGTTAAAATATAGTTCTACATTTCACCCTATTAGCACTTGCAAAAGTTTTTCATGGCTATATTTTTTTTTCTCTGGTCTCTGCAAAAGTTTTCTATCCCTGGCCCTTAAACCCTAAGTTCAAAATTCATAATTCTAGCCGTTATAGAGAAAAACCCTAAGTTGTCAAAGGCCTCATTCTAATTTGTTATTACTTTATCGGGTAACTTAAGTGATTTATAATGCATGTGCACTTTTATTTCTCCCTTCAGTCACTTAATCTCCCGATAATAACAGTATATTCCTTTTTGTCCCATGACTCTCTGAAATACTTTAGTCACGTAGTCTCTCTAAGCCACAAGAATATTCTTTATCCTTTAGAGACTCTGTGGTTTGTTTTTAGTCGCTAGATCTCTAAATGGTAGTGGCGATATTTCTATACAGTCGCTAGATCTCAAGGTTCTCAGATGGTTATGCTTTTGGTTCAGCGATTCTGTGACTGAGTGTTCACCAAGTCTCTTATTCCTTAGGTGGTTAGTGGTTTCATTTAGCGACTTGGAGTTTTCCTTAGTCGCACAATCTCTTGACCAGGGTGGTGAAATGCTAAACATTCAATGACCTAGCGAGTGGCTTATATCTTCTCTTTAGTCGCTAGGTCATGAGATGGTAAGCCTGCATGATAAAGATAATACAGGTGGATCTGATGTCAGATGGAGCTAAGGTGTCTAATTTGTATTGGTACCAAAATTAGTTGTGTGGTAGAATTTTAGCATGCTTAGAGTGTATAAGGATTTAGTGATTCAATGACTAATGGTTGTCTCCCAGTCTCTTGAATTTAGCGGTTAAGTATTAAATGGTCAACAACTTGGTGGGCAGTCAAAAATCTCTCAGTCACCCAATCTCATGATATAATAGTTAAGTTATCTAACATCTCGAGATTAAATGTGGACCATCGATGGCTACAGGAAAGGTTTGAAGATTAGCGGTCAGTATTTAGTCTCTAAATATAACTCAAAGTTAAGAAATGTTTTTGTGACTTCAAGAATGGTTTCAATTGTGTGATCTCAGGGTTTAACCCTAGTTAATAAAAAGATTGTGAGACCTAACGAATCTCTTTGTTGTTGAGTCTCCAGATGATGCAGGGTTAAAGATAAAGGTAACATCAGGTTTGGCTCGACAGTTAAAGTTCTCAGTTTGGTGACTCAACAACTGTATAATCTCAGAGTCTCATGATCCTAATGGTCAAGAGCTAAACCTTCAGTGATTCAGTGACACGGTTATCTCTTGGTCACAAAATCAAATAGTTAAGTAAGAAAATTTCTTGTGACTTAATGTGAACCGTAGGATGGAAGGGATGTAAAGATTGATGACAGTCACGTAATCTCATGAAGAAATTTGAAAATTCAAAAAGTTTTGGCGATTAAGAGACTCCAGGCTTGTCACAAGATCTCCAAGTTGGGTGATCGTTGAATGCTTTAAAAGGTTGATAAAGTTTCTGTGACTAAAAATAGACTATAGTCGCCAGATCACCAGATAGAAAAATTGAAGGTTTCCGGTGGTCACCTGATCAGGGAATGAAGAGAGTCTATCTCACGACTAAGAATATGGTCTTAGTCGCATGATCTCTAGATAAAGTTAAAGGTTTGTGACTGTCATTTTCACCACAGTTGGGTAATCTCATGATGATGCTGTAGTTAATGAATTTATTTCACGACTTAGAATCTCTTCAGTCGTGTGATCTCTGAAATGCTTAATGGTTAAGGAGATAACCGTGAGATCATGAGACTATAGTCACTGAGTCTCTAAAGGTAACTAAGGTTAAATAAAGTGACTGACGATCTCGTGACTAAGGGCAAAATTTAAATCAGGATTCCTATTAAGAGTTAAGCTATGAGCCCAGGAAAAATGAGGAGATCTAACGGTCGTGATATAAAGTAGATCTTAGTTTGAGTGCTGGCTATTGATTTATTCTCTCACACCATGCAAGTAGTCATTTCTCTCAAATTTAAAAATATCTCAGGTTTTTCTCTGTAGGGTTCGTGACAGTGAACCATAAACAACAAAAGGGTTGTTCAGACTTGATTTCTCTGGGACAATTGCAGTTAAGGAATTGATGAAGAAGATATGGATGGCCTCCATGATCTAATTTTTCCTACCTGGGGTTCCATGCTAAGTAAATACAAAGGACTATTATTTGACTTAGGTGGCTATGGTTCTTAATTGATGTCAAAGATCTCTATGTTATGTACATGCAAGATCTGCAGGTTGGCTCTGGCATTAATATTTTGTTTCCTGCAACAAGAAATAGGTTGAATTTGTAAATGCAGTAAGCTTAGAATATGAAACTAAATATTTGTACATCATATTTCATCTGATTCTTCTGAGTTTCTAGGCTTTTCCTGCATTCTTTATTTCTTGTTCAGGATGGTTGTTGTAGACCTAATTTTTCCCTAAATGATCTGTAGCTTGTTGCAATCCTTGTTCCTTTAAAAAATTTTTCAAGATCATTTAGAAGAGTTCCAGTTCCGGTTCCAATTTTCTTCTGTGAGCTAGTTCCACGAAGGGTCCTTTTCCTATAAATATTGCCTTCTTCTCTGCATATAGGGTGTTCCTTCTTTCCTTTTTGGTTTTGAGAATAAAATACAAGTTGTAACAGTATGTCTTATGTATGAGATTTCAATATATTTATACTACTATCAGATTGTCTCCATTTGAATCCTGAACTTGTTCATTATAGCATCAAGGATGTTTTAGTCTTTCTATTGTATTTCCAATGTGTCTGCAATAGAGTTATTTTCACAGAGATAACTAAGTTCAAGATTAGTTTTTAGATGTGTATGAGTTGGGGTATCAAGGATGTCTCATGCTTGTCTTTCAGTGGATGTTGATTAATGTGTTACTTGTTTATAGGTCTCTTCTAAGGGGAGGGTTAAAATCCTTTGAATAGGTGATAGTATATCTGGGTACATAGGTGGATTGTTGAAGTGAGGTCTGATCAGTGGTGTATGTTTGGTGTAAGGCATCAACATATTAGAATGTATTGTCTTCTTGTTTCATAGCTCTTTGTTGCAGTGGTGTATTTGACTCTGTTTCCCATTGGATAAGGCACTGGTCTATGAGAGACTTAAGGTATTTCAGGGGTCCTTTCAACCCAAGATTAAAATCATTCAAATGAAGTACCTTCCCCTTTCATGTTGGTAGGAGTAGTTTCTAGTTTTCAGATTCATTCTATGCAAGTAGGATATTGCATAAGATTTGTGGTTTCACTGGGGTACAAGATACCTATAGGGGTCTAAAGGCCATTCCACGGTCATTTACCTATAGGCCTATAGTTTGACACATGATTTCTGTGTGTGCAGAAGAGGTATACCTTCCTGAATGATGTGGAGCTCAAAGTGTAGGAGTATCCTTGTTCATTGGCCCTTTTTCTTGTCATGATTTGGAGTGGTTATTGAGAGTTATTGACACTAGCCCCGTCAATCATAGTGTAAATTTGAAAGTGTGGGAAAAAGGGAAATCAACACACCCACAAATTGATGGACAGACATAAGTTGTGAATAGAAGTTTAGGAAATCTTTTGAGATTGTAAATAGGAGTACTGGAAAAAAACCTTTTGAGATTGTAAATGGCATACAATTGAAAGGTATATAAGATTTGAGGGATATTGTTGATGAAAGAAAGAGAAGTGTTGAAGGAGTAAAGTTTTTTGAGTACATAAAGACATTGCATGAAGATGTGAAACATAAGTTGGAGGAAAGTAGTCAAAAATAAAAAGACAGAGCTGATGCATCAAGAAGACATAAGAATTTTGTAGTAGGTGATGAAGTAATGGTTCATTTGAAGAGAGGAAGATTTCCTGTTGGAACATATGGGAATCTTGTTGTCTCCTTCTCTTTCCACTTACAAATTTATAATACGTTTGACAAACTAGTGTCATTGAATCTTGAAAACCACTCCAAATTATGTAAGAAAATGGGACAATTAACAAGGATCAAGAGTATGATCCTCCTACACTTTGAGCCTTAGTGCTCAGGTGGGTTTACCTATTGATTCTCTTCTTGAAAGGAATCAGAATACTTGCTTTGTATCATTCAACACAAAAACTATGCATTAATGCCCATTACATACTAACTGAAGGATATTATCATTTATAAACTTGATTTGATGATGAAGAAACTTCCTATCAAGAACAAACCAATGTCTTATTCATGGGCATAGAGTCACCAATAACATACATCACAAGAAAACTTAAATCAAACACACCTAGAACCCAGAACAATTGCTTTGCATATCATTTCTCTCGCTCTCACTCTCAGACATCAAATTCTTACAAGAACATTGAGTTCTCTAAAATAATTTCTAAAATTTAATCCTACCTTTGGTAAGAACTCAAAAACAATTTCAAGACCTACTTTGTAAATCATATGTTAACCTGCTTTGCAAAACTAACATATAAAAACCCAAGATCAATTGCAAGAAGATATACACTCCTGTGAGATGGGATTCCAACATATTTTCATTAAGATATTCAAGGTCAATACATTATCAATGGTAGAATTCCAGAAAGAAACCTTGGATGAGCTCTCTCTATTCAGCTCTGAATTTCACCATCCTCTTACAAAAATGAAAAAGAAGAGAGATATAGGAGAAGAGAGCCAGTTCCAAAAAAAAACTAACAGTTGTCAATTCTCCAAGAAATATCTCAATCTCCTCATCATTGTTGATTCTCAAATGATCCTTGGCAACCTCCTTCATGCTTGTTGTCATTTTCACCAACTGATTGATCCCAAAATGCCACCCATATTGCTCTTTTCCACTAAGTTGAATCTGAGATCCATCATTGCCATCTGATTCCTCTTGTCATGCCATTTTCAAAAATATATAACATGCCTATATTCTAATAAAAATAAAATCACAAAGCACCATTTACGTGAGCAAGTTCTGTCATTTAAATTTTTGAATTTATTCCTAAGTCTGGACTATGCACTTGTTTCAATTTTTCATTTACTTTTAAATCTGCTCTTTTTGGCCTTTTTCTGCACTTTATGCCTAGACCTCACCAAAACTTGATACTTGTCATCGGCTGGTTGCATGCTCGCTTTGACCTTGGCCTTGACCTCTAGTTTGGAGAACATGCAAATGCCCTCATTGGCTTGATCTCCAAATTCTTCTTCTAACCCAGGTTGCATTTGGAGATTCGGCAACTAGGCTATTCTCCAAGTCTGTGAATCACATCCTTGACCATGGTTACATCTAGAGAATGGGCGACTAAACCATTCTCAAGATCTCTGAATCAACTTTCACTGGCCGCCAAGATCTAGAGAATGCATGACTGAGCCATTCTTGTGATCTCTAGATGCTAACCTCTTAACTGCTTGGATTCAGAGATCACGTGACCAAGTGCTCTCTAGATCTCCAGATATCAAGTGATTAACTATGAGGATCACGAGATCTGGAAACTAAGCCATTTTCTAGATCGCTTAAACTTTCCTTGAATGTCGGTTTGATCTCACAAATAGGCGACCATGCACCATGTATCCACCTTTATCTTGTTTTCGCCACCACCTATCTACAAAATTATCTTGGTCACTGGCCAACTAGAATGCATCCTGAGGCACCTCCATGCATGTGCACTTGCAGAGCCTCCTTATCTTTACTTCATACACTTAGTGAGCACTGGGTGTTTTAAACCTTCCAAGTTTCCTTTCTTGGGTGAATGTGGGATTAAGTTTATGAGTGTCTTAAATACTTTATTAAAACTTTGTACATATCACCTAGCTGGCATGCACAGAGGCATGGGCCCACAAAGGCAAAGGAAGCCACAAGCCTCATCCTTCAATTTACCTTAGATGTGAGTGTTGGTGTATTAAAATAGTTTTAAAAATTGAAATGGTGTGCATGTGGGATAAACCCACATGCACACCCTCTACATTTCCTTTTATTCTCTTGCTTGTGCATGAACTTCAATCCTTTGCTTTGCATTTGCTTAATGTTTGGTATGCCTTTACAAAAATTTACTCTGCCCTTACACCAGACCATTCAATAATGCAACCCTCCCTTCACATGGCATGTTTTCCTTCTGATCATGCTTACGCACCATTAGATGAGTACTTGCTTTACTTAGTTTAATATGAAAGTTTCTTAAGAATTCACGTACCTAGCTCTGCCCATGTCTCACACATCATCTCCTTGTCTTTTGTTTGGCTATGTGTTGGTAGCCTCAATCAAACACTCAACACCCTTTATTTAACCTTACACAACCATTCACTCATGCATCCTCCAAAGTGTTTACAGCCTGCTCACGCAATCCACATTGCAACATTTGTTAACCATCAAATCCCTTTTCATGCTAAAAATGTGCCTTCATCTCATGTGCAAGCCAAATTTTTTCTACGCACCCTTTCAAGACCCAGGCACACCTTGCAGACACCTACACAACCCCAAAATGAAATCAATCTACAAGTATTAGTGTGTGCATGTTGGCACACCACATTCAACACACACCAGAAAAGAGCATACACACATCAATTATAGACTTACGCACATATCATGTGCCATTAAAACCCAATGTACCACCATTATCCTAGCTTAAATAGTGGTTTAAAATGATTCCGTGTTCTTTGTTTTAATTTGTGCTACCTCAGTTCATTTTCCTCTTGTATGCCCACATACCAGTTTAAAAGTGACTGGTGGCCTCTTGAACCTCACACAGCCCCTATCATTTAATGGCATGCTCCCTTTCACCACACTAGTATGTTTTTTATTTCTTGGACAACCTCCTTGACTTTTCAAAATTTTTCTTTTAAGGAAGCCAAATTGTAAGGATGACTTTCCAATTCAGATAAATCTCTGGATAGAGGGGTGACTGGCTCAATAAAAGCTACCATAATAGACATGTATTCAAGACCCATCAAGGTTCTGAGGTCATGTACATCATAGTGAATCAACACCAAGAAATATGAGATTCAATTTGACGAGATGCTTAGCAAACAACAAGCCATCCACATTTCCTACATCCTTATAAATAGTAAAGTCTGCACTAGACTATCATTTCTTGATGTAATGTAGAGGTCTCCAAACTATAATGTTTTAAATTATCAACAATCTTTCTCCTCCATCCAAGTGGGTCTATGAAATAGACTACCAACTTTTGTTCACCTAAAATATAGTTACATGATGAAATATGTCATGGTGCATTGAAAATTTAATCCACTATTCACTTTTTCTACACCTCTGCAAGACTGCCTGAAAACACCAACTAGCCTCTAGAAGTAGCTTTGAAAATTGACCCATAGACCTCACAAGAAGACATTTTTAGAAACTTAAGTTTATTTCCATCATGTGAGCACACATGCCAGAGGAAACTACACGAAAAGACTTAAGCTAAAATTTATTAGTGACCAAACATGGCCCTTTAAAAAATTAAAACTTTCCGCACTATCAAACTACATAAATCACCCTTAGAACTGACTTTGAAAACCTTCCAACTGAGATCTTCAAGAATCAACAACTTTGGAACTGATTCACCTCCACATAGTGAAAATTAATCCATCATTTTCTCCCTCCAAAGATCAAGTGGTGAAAAACAAATAAACACCAAAGTCAACCTATTAGACATATTCATGAATAAAATAGTAAAATACATAGAAATCTGATTTGGAATTGGCCTGGGAAAGTGGCTAAATGGATTGGCAAAGGCTCAAATTTTTTTAGGAAAGTACACTTCAAAATCTACAATATGGAACATCCTCAATTATGCTTGATCTCAAACTGGGTGCAAACTAGGAAGCCTCAAAGTAGGCCATTCAAAAATCTAGACAATGCATTCTCAGTAAAACTTAATAATCTGCAAATGAAATGGCTCTGCCAAACAAGTCAAACGACCACATGGGGAGCTAAAAATATGTATGAAGACTCTCTCTCATACCTAAAGCATGATGCAACAACCTGCATGCTATGAATAATCATTGGGAAAAAGATGCAGACATCCGAAGTGGGCTACTTAGTGAAAATCAGGAAACACCCTTTATGCAAATTTTCAAGAACACCTTCAAATGACCACTTGTAAAACATGTTAGAACTGAAAACTAGGGCCTCAAACCTATTAAATATGCCAAATGAAAGGTAATAAACACCCTACCCAAGTGAATCATCATGAAGAACAATAGGTCCTATATTCTATGCACTCAAACTAGGCATCTTTCAATGATTTTCAAGACACTGATCTGACACTTAGATAAATTTTTTGAGCATAGACTCAAAATAAAAGCCTAAAATTTTGAGCACCAAAAGTGGCTCTGATTGGGGATGCGTGCCCCTTGTGAGCATGTAGAGAATCTAGACTCTCAGGTACAACAGACCACCCAAAGAAGACCAACTTGACCTTTTCTTCTCAAAACTCTGAACAGGGAACCCTCTTATTGAAAACAAAGACACACGACTGAAAGGAAAGAAACTGTACATGGATTTACAATATTTACAAAAAGGCTCCAAGCCCCAAAACTCTAATCATTTTTTACCTCTATCAAACAAATTATTTTCATCTCCATACAATGGAGGCAAACTGAAATTACATCTCTCATCTAGTCAGTCAAAAACATTGTGATCCACTTTTAGCATATCATAGAAAAAATGATCACCATACTCACCATCATCTGGTAAGATTAGGCCATCAGGCTGCCATAAATACTAATCACTTTGTGACATCAAAGCATCACACTCTTCATTATTAATATCATGCTGAAAAATGAAAAACTCCAACTCAACTTCATGGCTGGCAACATCAGCATTATGATCATTAGTTTGCAAAAAAGAATAAACCATTTCTATCTCATCACTTTGTAAACTAACATAGAACCTCTCAAGAAAAATATTTGATTGCACAAAATTGGAAATAACTTGCTAATCACTTCTCATATCAACAACTTGTAAAGAAGAAAAAGTATTGTCAGTTAACAACTCATCAGTCACTTGCAAACCTAAGAAAACAAAGTCAGATTTGTCATAGTTTCCAACATCAAAAAGTAAACAAGAACCATTGACACAAGGCTCTTCAAAATTAGAACACTCACTAGTACATTCATCATTTTATTCATCAAATATAACATTATCAAACTCATTATAATGACTTTTACTATCCACTTGCCTATCTTCTACCTCAAATATAGGAAAAGGAAAATTAGTAAATGTATCATAGACCATGCCATTACTTGCATCATCTTTGTCAAAACTTACATCTACTCAGAATGGTATTTTGGAAATAGACTTAGGAGTATACCTCTGAAATTCTACATCTACGAGTTTTGAAATTTGATCACTACTTAGTAAGCACTGGAATTCACATTTTACCTCTTTGGTCTCACTATTGATGTTGCAAACATCTTCCTCATCTGAAATAAGGATTGAAATACCTTGTCTCACAATATCTTGTGCAAAGTAATCACTGCAAGAACTTACATCTGCATCATAGTCACATCCTTCATGTTCACACAAAACATCATCAAGTTGAAACAAGAAACTATTATCATCATGCTAAGAAAAAGAGAAATCTATAAACTCGAGGGGAGCACTATCAACTAGAAATTCATCTTCTACTCCTTGACATTCATAGATTTCATTATCAACATCATAACCAACACTTTCATCATCACAAGATTCAACATCCTTAGCACAACTAGATTCAACATCTACATAGGAAACCATCCATTCTTTAACATTTTCAAGTGCTTCTTCTCTGAATGATATGAACCAATTGATTGATTCAAGTACACCTAACTCTAGAAACATTTCAGCATATTGGGATTCATGAAGCTCAATACCCACAAGAAATTCATCACAAGCTACAAGAAATTTCTTATAAGATGAACGGGTTGATTCTTCTTTCCTTTCTCCTATTGCACATCTTAAAATTTTTATGCAAGTTTGTTGAATTTTTTGACTCGTCAAATAAATATCTCTTTCTCTATTAACATTTTCAAGATCTGATTGATAAATTTCAAATCTAGAAACATCATCTTGACTTATCAAAGCTGAAAACTCCATTTTAAAATACTAACAAAATAGCACAGCTTGTTCTCATGACAAAACTCCTATCCAACTTCTTGCAATCACTAACTTCATTAAACCAAAACATATTTATGACATTCATTACAACAACTGAAACTTCTATCCAGAAATATGACCAAACTTCAAGATTATTTTTCCCTTTCTTCTAGTGACTTGTTCACCTATTTAGGGACTATTGCTGCTTGATAAAATAGGATTACGTGGAGATGTGGCTGCTACAAAATACTGATATGAAGTCTCCTCCAAATCACCTTTCAAACTTTGGTAGAGTCACCACCTCTTTGTAGAGGACAAATATGAATTAGCTAAGAACCTTCCTCAACCTTGAACCTTCTTCAAAACCAAAAAACACAACACATCCATAATAGAATATTGACTATTTGTTAGGACTGCATATTCATTAACACTTTTATTACAATGCACTGATCAAACAGACATATCAAAGCTACCACTCACACTGGGTGAGAAAATATGATAATTTTTTAAAGAACTGGCTCTATACAATGGCCTCCTAACTAGACTTTGAAATGATTCAGCCAAGCAAGGAAATAGCATCTTAAACTTGTTGTCCTTTATCTTTCCCTAGTAGAGTTGTCATTTTGTTGGCTGACTTGGATAAGCAAATTTGACTAGTTATGTATGAACTTTTATGTCTCTTTCCCTAGTAGAGTCACCATTTTGTTGGCTCCTTTTCTTTCCACTTGTAGATTTATAATATGTTTGACAAACTAGTGTCACCAACTCCTAGTAACCACTTTAAATCATGCAAGAAAAGGGGACAATTAACAAGGATCAAGAGTATGATCCACCTACACTTCGAGCCTTAGTGCTCAGGTGGGTTTACCTATTGATTCTCTTCTTGAAAGGAATCAAAATACTTGCTTTGTATCATTCAACACAAAAACTATGCATTAATGCCCTCTACATACTAACCGTGAGCAAGGCTATCTGTATCTATTTTGAAAGGCTCAAATCAGTCAAATGTTAAGTTCTAATCTAACATGAAATCAATCCAAAATAAGAACATCTAAGCTAAGCCACCTCAGATTGAGCTAAAATAGATGTGTCCATGCACTGTTTGATTTGCTCATTTAAAGGAATGTGGGTATGCTCTCAAAGCACTTGGAGCATATTCCTAATACAGATTTGGAGGATTTAAGCTTCATGAAAACCCCATAAATGGCACAATATTGGGTAGAACAACCAAAATTGCCCCTGAGGCTTCAAGAACTCAAGATTATGCAACTAATAATGATTAAGTAGATTTTTAAGCCCAAAATAGATGTGATATGATGTATGAACAAGAATCAAACTAAGTTAATCCATTAGTTCTATATTAAGATGAGCTAAAAATGCTTGAAAGTAAGCTAAATTAGAATGATTATACTAAATCTAGAGCTAAATTAGCATGATAACAATGCTTGAAATAAAAGGTGAATGGGTATTTTGCCCTTAAAAATGAGGAGTATTTATAGGGTTTTGGAAAGGTTTGGGTTAGGAGGATAGGTTAGAGTTTGGGGTAAGGTTAGAGTTTGAGTCAAGGGGATAAGGATGAAGACTTTCTAGAAGAGTCTAGGCTTTGGATGAGGATAAAGACTTTCTAGAAAAGTCTAGGCTTTCTAGGGATAAAAGAAATTTAGGAAATAAATAAAGTTTTATTTATTTCAAGGGTTTTAGGTTTGAGAAGATATTTATTAAAAAATAAATTTAATAAATATGAGGATTAATATTTAATCTTAATTAAATATCTTGAGTTGGGATTGGGGTTAGGAAATGATGGGATTAGCCTTTAATCGAAATTAAAGAAGGATTAGAAGATTCTAGAAGAGGTTAGTGGTCTTTAGGAATTTGGCAAGGTTTTGGGCAAAAAATAAATAAATTATTTATTTTAGGATTTTTGGGTCAATTTATTAATTAAATAATTAATAAATAGGGAAAATGTGTTTAAATAAGATTTAAACATTTTTGGGAGGGATTTTTTAATTAAATATTTTTAATTAAGATAAAGGGATTTAATGACATAAAAATAAATTAATTAATTAACAAATGATGATGTCATCAGGAATTTTTCAGAAAAGAAAAATATTTTATTTTCTAAAAGAATTTTAGGTGTCTACACTAACTAAAGAATATCATCATTTATAAACTTGATTGTATGATGAAGAAATTGCCTATCAAGAATAGACCGGTGTCTTATTCATGGGCATAGAGTCACCAATAACATACATCACAAGAAAACTTAAATCAAACACACCCAAAACCCAGAACAATCGCTTTGCATATCATTCCTCTCACTCCAAGAACATTGAGTTCTCTGAAATCATTTCTAAAATTTAATCCTACCTTTGGCAAGAACTCAAAAATAATTTCAAGACCTACTTTGTAAATCATATGTTAACCTACTTTGCAAAACTAACATATAAAAACCCAAGATCAATTGCAAGAAGACATACACTCTTGTGAGATGGGATTCCAACATGTTTTCATTAAGATATTCAAGGTCAATGCATTATCAATGGTAGAATGCTAGAAAGAAACCCTGGATGAGCTCTCTCTATTCAACTTTGAATTTCACCATCCTTTAGAAAAATGAAAAAGAAGAGAGATATAGGAGAAGAGAGCTAGTTCCAAAAACAAACTAACAACTGTCAATTATCAAAAAAATATCTCAATCTCCTCATCATTGTTGATTCTCAAATGATCCTTTGCAACCTCATTCACACCTACTATCATTTTCACCAACTGATTGATCCTGAAATGCCAGCCCATATTGCTATTTTCCACTAAGTCAAATCTGAGATCCATCATTACCATTTGATTTATCTTGTCATGCCATTTCTGAAAATATATAACATGCCCATATTTTGATAAAAATAAAAGCACCAGGTACCATTTACACATGCAAGTTCTATCATTTAAATTTTTGAATTTATTCCTAAGTCTGGACTATGCACTTGTTTCAATTTTTCATTGACTTTTAAATCTTCTCTTTTTGGCCTTTTTCTGCACTTTATGCCTAGACCTCACTAGAACATGACACTTGTCACCGGTTGGTTGCATGCTCACTTTGACCCTGGCCTTTACCTATGTTTTGGAGAACATGTGAATGCCCTCATTCTCTTGATCTCCATATTCTTCTTTTAACCCAGGTTGCATCTAGAGATTCGGTGACTAGGCTATTCTCCAAGTCTTTGAATCACATCCTTGACCATGGTTACATCTAGAGAATGGGCGACTAAGCCATTCTCCAGATCTCTGAATCATCTTTCACTTGCCACCAAGATCTAGAGAATGTGCGACTGAGCCATTCTCATGATCTCCATATGCTTATCTCTTAACTACTTGGATTTGGAGATCATGCAACCAAGTGTTCTCCAGATCTCCGGATGTCAAGTACTTAATCATGAGGATCATGAGATTTGGTGACTAAGCCATTCACCAAATCGCTTGAACTTTCCTTGACCCCCAGTTTGATCTCACAAAAATGTGACCACGCACCACGTGTCCACCTTTGTCTAGCTATCACTGCCACTTGTTTGCAAATTATCTTGGTCATTGGCCGGTCGACACGTATCTTGAGGCACCTCCACACACGTGCATGTATAGAACCTCCTACTCTTTACTTCATACACTTAGTGAGCACTCGGTCTTTTAAACATTCCAAGTTTCCTTTCCTGGGAAAATGTGGGATTAAGTTTATGAGTGTCTTAAAGACTTTATTAAAATTTTGTACATAGCGCTCAACTGACATGCACAGAGGCATGGGCCCACAAAGGCAAAGGCAGCCACAAGCCTCTACCTTACTTCAATTTACCTTCGATGTGAGTGTTGGTGTATTAAAACAATTTTAAAAATTGAAATGGTGTGCATGTGGGATAAACCCACATGCGCACCCTCTGCATTTCCTTTTATTCTCCTGGCTGTGCATGAACTTCAATCCTTTTCTTTGCATTTACTTAATATTTTTTATGCCTTTACAGAAATTTATGTTGCCCTTACACTAGACCATTCAAATATGTAAACCTCCCCTCACATGGCATGTTTTCTTTCTAATCATGCTTACGCACCATTAGATGAGTACTAGCTTTACTTAGTTTAATATGAAAGTTTCTTAAGAACTCAGGTTCCCAACTCTACCCATGTCTCACACATCATCTCCTTGTCTTTTGTTTGGCTATGTGTTGGAAGCCTCAATCAAACACTCAACACCCTTTATTTAACCTTATGAAGCCATTCACTCACACATCCTCCAAAGTGTTTACAACCTACTCACACAATCCACATTGCAATGTTTGTTAACCCTAAACTCCCTTTTCATGCTAAAAACATGCCTCCATCTCATGCATAGGCCATTGTTTGCTAGGCACCCTTTCAAGACCCACACACTCCTTACAAAAACCTACACAACCCCAAAAAGAAAATCAATCTGCAAGTATTAGTGTGTGTGATGGCACACCACATCTAGCACACACCAAAAAGGATCATACACACATCAATTATAGACTTACGCACATAGCATGTGCTATTAAAACCCAACACACCACCATTCTCCTAGCTTAAATGGTGGTTTAAAATGGTGCCCTGTTCTTTGTTTTAATTTGTGCTACCTTAGCTTATTTTCCTCTTGTATGCCCATGCACTAGTTAAAAGTGACTAGTGGCCTCTTGAACCTCACGCAGCCCCTACCATTTAATGGCATGCTCCCTTTCACCACACTAGTATGCTTGTTATTTCTTGGGAAACCTCCTTGAATTTTCAAATTTTTTCTTCTAAGGCAGCCAAATTGTGAGGATGACTTTCCAATTTAGACAAATCTCTGGATAGAGGGGTGACTGGCTCAATAAAAGCTACCATAATAGACATATATTCAAGACCCATCAAGGTTCTGAGGTCATGTACATCAGAGTGAATCAACACCAAGACATATGAGATTCAATCTGACCAGATGATTAGTAAACAACAATCCATCCACATTTTCTACATCCTTAGAAATAGTAAAGCCTTCACATGACTCTCATTTCCTGATGTAACTCAGAGGTCTCCAAACTATAATGTTTTAAATTATCAACAATTTTTCCCCTCCATCCAAGTGGGTATAATGTGAAACAGACTACCACCTTTTTTCACCTAAAGTGTAGTTACATGATGAAATATGTCATGGTGCATTGAAAATTTAATCCACTATTTACTTTTTCTACACCTTTGCAAGACTGCTTCAAAACACCAACTTGCCTCCAAAAGTGGCTTTGAAAATTAACCCATAGACCTCACAGTAAGACACTGTCAGAAAATTATTTTCATTTCCATCATGTGAGCACACATGATGGAGGAAAATGCATGAAAAGGATTGAGCTAAAATTTATTAGTGACCAAACATGGCCGTTTAGAAAACTAAAACTTTCCGCACTATCAAATTGCATAAATCACCCTTAGAAATGACTTTGAAAACCTTCCAACTGAGATCTTCAGGAACCAACAACTTAGGCACTGATTCACCTCCACATAGTGAAATTGAATCCATCATTTTCTTGCTATGAAGATCAAGTGGTGAAAAATAAATAAACACCAAAGTCAGCCTGTTAGACATATTCAAGAATAAAATTGTGAAATACGTAGAAATCTGATTTGGAATTGGCCTGGGAAAGTGGCTAAATGGATTGGAAGAGGCTCAAAAATCTTCAAGAAAGTGCACTTCTAGGTCTAAGATATGGAACACCTTCAATTATACTTGAGCTGGAATTGGGTGCAAAATAGGAAGCCTCAAAGTAGGCCATTTAAAAATTTGGACAATGCATTCTCAGTAAAACTTAACAATCTACAAATGAAATGGCTCTGGAAAATAGGTCAAATAGCCACATGGGGAGCTAAAAATAGGTATGAAGACTCTCTCTCATGCCTAAAACATGGTGCAACAACCTACATGCTATGACTAATCACTGGGAAAAAGATGCAGACCTCTGAAGTGGGCTACTTAGTAAAAATCAGGAAACACCCTTTATGCTAATTTTCGGGAACACCTTCAAATGACCACTTTTAAAACATGTCAGAAATGAAAACTAGGACCTCAAACCTATTACATATTCCAAATGAAAGGTTATAAATACCCTACCCAAGTGACTCATCATGAAGAACAAAAGGTCCTATATTCTATGCACTCAAACTAGGCATCTTTCAATGATTTTCAAGACACTGATCTGACACTTAGACAAATTTTTTGAACATGAACTCAAAATCACAACCTAAAAATTTGAGCTCCAACAAAGCTAAAGATGAAGAAGTTTGGCCCTTGCAAGATTTTGAAAAAATTTGAAAGTGGAAATGCATGTGAGATTGAGCTACTAGATGACATGGATATATCACCTATATTCAACATTGTTGATTTGTATGAGTATCATGAGTCGGATGAAGAAATGACAGTACCAAATGTTTATCCTAAGAAGAAGACTGAAGAAGTTGAAAAGATTTTGGAGAAAAGAATTGGTAGAAGTACAAGAGAGAAACAGTATATGGAATATCTGGTAAAGTGGAAGAATAGACCGATTGAAGACAATTCATGGATTTCACAATCTGAGTTGGATTCAGCTTGGATTGTACCTGCTTCATGATTTGGAGAATTATTTTTAAATAACCCCAGGTGTCTGATGCAGGAGCATCTCGGGTCCTTGGAAATCATGTGTCATGAAAAACATGTTTGAAGTTTTCTGTGTTGCTCAGATCCTTCTTTGACTGAGTTGGTTCGGTGTTGCTCAGTTTCCTTTGTTCACTGGTGTTGTTCGGTTATCTCTCTAGTGCTCATTTATTTCCCTAGCGCTTGGTGATGCTTGTCTGGCACTCAGTTATCCTTTCTTACCAAGTTGTTTATTTTGGATTTATGTTGAGGTCGACTCTTGCATTTATATTTGGTCACAAATTTAATGATGGTATCTATCATTGGGAAGTGTGTGGACCTAGATCTGGTCATTCCTTCTGTTGATGGTGGATCTAAAGGCTGACTTGTTCGGTAGCCTCTTGTATAAATGTAGTTGTTTGGTTAGAGTTTAGGAGTCAGTTTTTGGATAGAAGATGGAAGATTAGAGAGTATTGATAGATCCTCACATGTTGGAAGACTTCTGTACTTGATTATAATATCTGGCCTAAATTAGGAAGGCCTTACAACCCAACATGTATGAATCAATTGAAGTTAATATATGAAAGTTTATGCATTCTCTCTCTCACTTTTGTGTGTTATTTCTTCTGCATGTGATCTCTGCAAGGTGGATCTGGTTAGGGTGTTCCTTTGGCCCCTCTCCCCATCTACCCTTGCATTAATATGGATTATGGTATGATAGAAATGATGACTTTAAAATACATGCTTATACTAATGCTGATTGGGTAGGGAATGTTGATGACATGAAGAGTACTAGTGGAGGTGCTTTTTTCCTTGGGAAAAAGTTGGTTTCATGGCTAAGTAAAAAGAAAGATTGTATAGCTCAATCTATTGCTGAATCTAAGTATGTTGCTACTGCTATTAACTACACTCAAATTGTTTGGATGAAACAAATGTTGAAAGATATTGGAATAAATTTTGTTGAACCAATGGTTATCCATTGTGATAACACAAGTACAGTATACATGTCAAAGAATCCTATGATGCATTCTAAAACTAAGCATATTTCTATTAAGTATCACTTCCTAAGAAGGTAGTATCAAAGGAAATAAGATTGGAATACATTAGCATAAAGGAATAGATAGCAGACATCTTTACAAAGCCATTGCCAAAAGATACCTTTGAGTATCTCAGAGGTATGCTTGGGGTGCATGCCCCTCCTACTAAGAATTAAATGATGTAGGGATGGATCAGTCCTGAGGTTTTTAGAGCCTTATCATAGTTTGGATTTGATGTATGGGTCTACTCCTCAAAAGGAGTGATCGTTGAAGATAGTTTTTAAAGATAGTTGATGACTTATGACACCCTTTTCCATTTTTGTCAAAGGGGGAAAGAGAATGTGTGAAAATCCTATGGGAAAGAGACTATGTGGTAAAGGTACTGAGAGAATACTTTTAGGTTGATGGATTTTCCCATATGTTTCCATCAATGTGAAAGGGGGAGATTGTTAGATATTTCTAATGCATTGGGGAGATTATTGGATACATTTAATATGTTTAATCACTACATTGAGTGATGTTGGAATTACTATTGTTGTCATTCATGTTTTGTCACTGATGTCAACATATGTTTCTATGAAGAGAACAGGATAGTTATTACAGTGTACATATACTGTATGGATGTTTCAGAATGTGTGAAGTCAGTTGTGTGTATAGGAAGGTGTTGTGATCTTATATCTAAGATCACATGATATGATATTTCATATTGGTTGAGTTACAAAAGATATGGTGAAGACTGGTTACTGGACAATGACAGTGGAAGCTGATAGAGTAAGCCTCTGAGTTTTGGGTATATCTTACAGGCAATGAGGATTAAATATATGAGAGATTAAGGGATGAGAGATAGGGTAATGAAGAATTTTCTTTGATCTTAGCAAGGTACAGAAATCAAGATGATGTTAATTGTGGTGTGTGTTTTGGAGTTGACCTACTTGGAAGTCGACTTCATAATTATAGCATGTATCATGAATGGCGAGCATGGATTATGGATGTCGGTCCTTAATTATTGAATTGTAATTGTTGTATACTTGTCTTAGATACTGTGGGTATCTTAGAAAGGAGTTATGTAATCATTTGTATATTAGGAAAGCCTAATTGGCTGACCTGATCATTTATTTTGTAATAGGGTATATATGTAAGATCTTTTCTTTTGAAAAGATATGGTAGAATGGATGTGATGTAAAAGAGGATTGTGAAAGCTGTAAGATTGTGTCTATTGGATGTAGAGCAGAGGATAAATTATATACTTCATTGGAACTGATCAAGAAAAGACAGTTGCTATCAGACAATTCAAAGATTGTGTATTTTCTTTATATACACTTGTGTTGCAAACAATGAGTTTTGAAGGTGGACATAACCTTCTTTGGGTAGTGAGCCTACCTTATTTTTCTTGACTCCTAACAAGGTCTATCTTCTAACAAGGATTGTGTACTATAATGTTTTAATCAGCTCCTAACAGGGCAAGATCTTCTAACAATGATACTATACTCTCAGTACATCATTAGTGGGTGTTAATTCCCACCGGGGTTTTACCTTTAATAGGGTTTCCCCGACAACAAATATTATGTTATTGTGTTGGCATTCATTGTGTTCATTTTATTTGGCATTGTTGCTATTCAAAGTTTAAAGTTTAATAATTTGTCATACAACTAATTCACCCCCCCCCCCAGTTGTATTGGTGGACTGTTATTCCTAACATGATGTCAAACTTGATTGGAGATGAAGTATTTGAATGATTGATGTCTTTTATAGAATGATGAAGTGATATCCAAGTGGTTGTATTATATTTTTTCCAGGTATGACTATTTTGGTCAACAAAGTATCAATATTTTAGTTTGTATTATTTCACATTTAGTTCTAGTAATTTTTTTGTGGATGTACAAAGAATGTATATTTTAGATTTCATGTGCTTACACCCTTTGTAAAAGAAATGGTGAAATTCTAAGTGTCAACCTATATAATGACAAAGTACCCATTATTGCAATGCCTTGTATTCCTATGCTTTTGATGATTTTGTGTTGTGGTTCTTAGATATATTTTGTTAAGGTGAAATGATGATATGTTGTGAATCTCAGTGTTGTGGCAGTCCACATGTTGATTTGAGTATACTCTATTGGCTTTTTTTTTAAATTATTTTTATCTTTTGAAGCTAACCTAAGAAGTTTTGGATCAAGAGGTAGCATGTGATGATAAAGGTGAAGTTTTGAGAGTGATTGGATGATGTGTTGACATGGATGATGTTGTACACATTTTATTTTCCTTTTACAAGGCATTAGAGATAGTATTTTGGGCCAACAAATTGTATACTACATGTTTCATCTAATTAGGATGACGTAAATGATGTAACTATTAGTTGCACACACACACACACACACACACACACACACACACACACAGGATCAAATCTTTTTGTGGTTTGTAAAAGTTTTATATGTGAGTGTGTATGGTGTATGGTGCAATTGCAAAGGTCCACAAGTGCAGATGATCAATGATGAAGTTATTTTTTTTTATGTATGGAGGAATGAATTGTAATCAACATTTTAGATGATGTGTTTTGTTTTGTAATTTAACAAACTTATTTCATTGTAATCAAATCATAGTGTATCTTGCCCAAAAAAAGTGATCTTCAGTCTGAAATTTCTCCAGTCTATCTTTCCCAAAAGAAGTGATCTTTCAAGAGAAGCACACTCTTAATTTTCTTTAGATATTTGATAAAATTTTATTAAACAATATAAAGAGGAATCTATTTTATTTGTTGATTGATTTGTTATAAAATTAGTAAGTTTTTTTTTTATCTTAAGTTGGTTCTTGTTATGAGCCTTTTAGTTTTTGGAAAGCAAATTGGAAGCTTTAATAGTAATAGATGTTACTTATTAATTTATTAGATGTTTGAGATCAAATATTTTTACATTTTAAATCATCTCAATGAATATAATAGCATTATTTGAAAATTATTTAATTATTTCATAAGTTTAAAATTTCTTTTAAAAATAAGAGGAACTCTGTGAGGAAAACAAAGAGAACATCGTTAGGAACAATACAGAAACTTTAGGTTTAGGAAAATCTATTAAGGGCAAGTTAGAAGCTGATACGAGGAAACTAGTCAAACCAAGAGGTAGAAAATCTCTTGCTGAACTAAGAGCTAAGGAAGGAATGGCACCAGGTTAGGTTAAAATTATCGATATTCTATACTCTGGGAAGGGGAAGATCCTTCCCGAGTCCTCATGAAGATCATTAGTTGGAATGTTAGGGGTTTAAATGCCCCTAACAAATGAAGCCTTGTAATAAGGCAATTAGCAAAAATTAAACCAAATATGGCTATGATACAAGAAACTAAACTTTCTAATGAAGGATATGAGAATTTAAAAAAGAGTATAGGGATTAGAGAATTAATAGGTTGCGAGGCAGAAGGCGCTTCGGGTGGGATTACTTTTATTTGGGACCCAAGAGAAATAGTTTTCAATATTCATGAAAAACATAAAAATTGGATGGGAGGTCAAATCAAAAGTTTAAAATCAGATTTAAAATTTAATCTAATAAACATGTACGCTCCAAAATTCTTACATGAAAAGAGAATTGTATGGCAGGAGGTTAAGGATTATATTGAAAGCTTCCCGAACGATACATTTATACTAGGAGGAGATTTTAATGCTATCCTATACTTGGGAGATAAACTGGGTGGGATGAAACACATATCAAAAACTACTTTAGAATTTCAGGAATGGATAAATAATATAGGGGCTTCGAAAATTGAATCAGACAGAGGAAAATACACCTGGACTAACAAACGAAAAGACACAGAGTTAATAGTAGAAAAATTGGACAGGTTCTTCTTTATTGGGGAATTGAGAAATTTTGACTTTGATCTTACTAATGAGGTACTACCTATTACCGGTTCCGACCACTTTCCTATAGAACTAGTAATTTCAGAACCAATCAGAAATAAAAAGATCCCATTTAGATTTGAAAAAATGTGGTTACTTAATGAGGAATGTTTGGATCTAATTAAAAAATGGTGGACAGAGACAAGATTTGAAGGCTCCAAGATATATAAAGCCATAAGGAAACTAAAATTAATAAAAAGAAATCTATCTCAATGGAGTAAGAACACTATTGGGGATATATTTGTGAAAATAGATCTTATAGAAAAAGAGCTGGAAAATGTGAATAAGGAGATTACTGAAGAAGGTAAACAGACTTCAGATGATAACAAAGAGCAAGAACTATTATGTAAATACTATGATTCTCTTTCACAAATTAGCGCCTTCTGGGGGCAAAGAGCGAGAGAAACATGGCTCAGGGAAGGGGACCGAAACACCAAATTTTGTCACAATAGCGTCAAAGCTAGAAGGAATATAAATAATATTTCCAAAATCAAAGATAGCAATGGTAATACAATAGAGGATCCCAAAGAAATTGTAGATTTAGCAGTCTCTTTCTTTAAAAAATCTCTGAATAACTTAGGGAGTGTGGATTTGTTGGACCAGACCAAGCTATTAAGAAACATCCCTCATATAATAACTTCGCATCAAAATAACCTCCTAAATGCTGCATTTATAGAAGATGAAATACTCAAGGTTTTAAAGGAAATGAACCCAGATAAATCCTCTGGTCCTGATGGATTCCCAACTTTTTTCTTTCAAAAGTGTTGGTCATTTATGGGAAAGGAAATTACTGATGCTCTAGAGGGAATGAGAAACTCGGGACATATTCTTAAAGAGCTAAATAACACATTCATTTCTCTTATTCCCAAAAAGGTCAATGCAGAGAAATTTAATGAGTTCAGACCTATCTCCCTGTGCAACACTTTGTATAAAATCTTCTCAAAAGCTTTGGCAGGCAGAATGAAACAAATTCTTCCATTGATTATATCCGAAGAACAAACAGGATTTGTCCCTAATAGGTCAATTTTGGATGGAGTGATTATTGCTCACGAGGCTATACATTCAGTAACAAATAATAAGGATCCGAGTATGTTGATTAAGTTAGACATTAGTAAGGTGTATGATAAAGTGGACTGGAGATTTTTGTGTAAATGTATGGAAGCTTTTGGATTCTCAAAACAATGGATCAATATGATTTTTGAATGCATCTCCACCCCTCACTTCTCAATTATGGTGAATGGGTCTCCTGAAGGCTTTTTCAGCTGTTCTCAAGGTTTGAGGTAGGGAGATCCGTTATCTCCTTTTTTGTACATTATTATGGCAGAAGCTTTAGGGAGAGGTATCAAGAAACTTCAGGAAGAGGATAAGGTTAAAGGAATCAAGATTACTTCAGGAGTCAAGGCTACTACTCATCAACAATATGTCGATGATAATCTCCTTTTTGGAAAAGCACTTTTAGAAGAAGCTCAAGCTTTCAAATAAATTTTAAAAACTTATGCTAACGCTTCTGGACAATGTATAAATGAGGAAAAATCAAAAAAAAATTTTATCAATACTGAAGAGAGACAAAAGAATGAGATTAAATGTATTCTAGAATTCAAAGAAGGTTTCTTCCCATGTAAATATTTAGGTTTACCTCTAGATAAGGGGGTCAAATCAAACCACTTATGGGAAAGCACAATTCAAAATATCTCCAAGAAACTAGATCAATGGAAAGGTAAATGGTTATCAAATGTGGGAAGGGCTGTTATGATCAGGTCAGTCCTCTCTGCAGTTCCTATTTATCAGATGATGAGCATGAGAATCCCGACAGGTATTAATAAGGAGATTGCTCGAAAGTTAAGGAGATTTTTCTGGCAAGGGTCAGAGGAGAAATCTAAACTAGCTTTAATTTCTTGGAATAAGATTTGTAAGCCAAAAGAAGAAGGAGGTTTGGGAATAAAAGACCTTACGCTTCAAAACAAGGCCTTGGGGGTGAAATTAGTATGGAGAATGATTAAAAACCCAAAGGCAAAATGGGTTAAAATACTAAGATATAAATACTTACTAGGAGAAGAGGAGGAAAGTGTTTGTCATTCTGATAATTATCCGATGGGCTCACACATATGGAACTTCATAAAAGAATGTAAAGATATAGTATTAGAGTCCCTTTCTTGGGATGTGAAAAGTGGGGATAAGGCTCTTTTCTGGGATGACTCATGGGGTGGAAAACCGGCTCTACCTAAAATTCTTGGGAACAATTAGCTAATTGAACTAATCAAACAAAGTAAGGGAGAGCGGGTTAAAGACTATTTTTCACAAATCAATAATAGTGAGGGTAGCAGCTAGGCATGGAAATCTCTAGAGGAACTCAGACTTCCCCTTGATTTCTAGAATAAACTTACCAAGGCTCTACAAGAATGAAACTTCTATCCACACTCTGGGGAGGACACAATTATATGGGCTGCTTCAAAGAGTGGTGTATACAACTTGAAAGAAGGTTTCAAAGTTATTTATGGGATAGATAATCCACCCATTAGTCTTCCCATGGATCTATGTTGGAATAGAAACTGTCTTCCTAAGGCATGTCTATTCTCATGGGCAGCTTTACAGAAAAGGATTCTCATCGCTAAATGGTTTGAAAAAATAGGGTACCATGGTCCTTCTAGGTGTGCCTTGTGTGAGAAAGAAAGTGAGATGATTAATCATATTTTGTTAAATTGTGAGTATGCCAATAAATGCTGGCTTTGGGTTCTGGAGAAATTAGATCTGAAGACTGCTCTTCAAAATGATATCACAGAAGTTTTTATTTCATGGCAAAGATCATGTAAGGAGGATTTATATAGTAAAATGAGATACATAATCCCATCTCTGTTAATCTGGGAATTATGGAAGGAAAGAAACCATAGGATTTTTCAAGATAAAAGGATGAACATTGAGAGTTTTTTGAACAAATTAGAGGCAAATATAGTAGAAATTACAAACAATAGAAATATGCTGGGACAATCAACGATGGAAATCTCACTAGAAGACAACCAGAGAAAGAAGTGGTATGGCTTGAAAGTTCCTCCCTAGATTGGATCTAGCATTGACAATAAATCCTTATCAAGGGTGAACTATAAATGGAAACCACTGGAGCAAGGATGGATTAAGTTGAACTTTGATGGGGCAGCTAGGGGAAACCCAAGGGTGGCGAGTATAGGGATATGTTTACATAATGCGGAAGGAAAGTTATTAGGAAGGTTAGAAAAACCTATAGGAATTAAGACAAATAACGAAGCTGAAATAGAAGCTATAAGATTAGGTCTGGCTTGGTGCAAAAAATGGAGGCTTAAAAGAATTGCGATTGAAGGAGACTCAGCTATTATTATAAATGCAATAAGACAGGGTAGAACACCGAACTAGAAACTAAATAGTGCTATTGAACAAATATTGGAATCTCTTGAAGTTATAGGAGATTATATAGTGAATCACATTTACAGGGAGGGCAATATAGATGCAGATAAGTTAGCTAACCTAGGAGCTGACGGGCAAGAAATTGAAGAAATTCATGAGAGTTTGATAGAAGAACTCGGAAGGTGAAGAAAAATGATTTCAAAATAGGAAATCAAGATTAGATGTAAATAAATGTAAATGAATTTAGAGGTAAACAAGTATAGATACATTTGCGAGTATAGTATAAAAATGCAAAAATACACACACAAACACGCACAAACACACACACATATATATACTACCCTCTTACATAGCAGACTTCAAGATAGGGAATGTAAGAAGTTAACATCTCATTTAGTCAAAACAATCATCATATATTAAGGGCATGCCAACCTACAATGAAGTCTCATCGATCACAAAAATGATAATCTTTAAAACAAAAAATGTTATGACAAATTAAAAGATTCGTAAAGTGCCCATAAATTTCTTATGTTCATAGCATGACTGTCAATAGATTATGTTCATAGCATGACTGTCAATAGAAATGGACTCAGATTGTAATGTTTTATTTAGTTGACTAACTCATGGATTAAGATTTGAAATTCCTTAATTTCATCAATACCTAACCTGAACTAGCTTTATGAGGATTGAATCATGAAAATGAATAATTAACTGTAAATTAGGAGAATAGAGGTTGCATGGTGTCTTTCTATTTTGCAGGTATACAGGGAAAGCATAACAGACCAAAAAGGCAGAAATAAAAAGAGGCTCAAGAACTTATCAAAGCTAAGGCAAATACTCGAAGAGCGAGGATGAGAGAAAATAACATGATTTTTCAAAAGCACAGTTAAAATTAAAGGAAGGCTCATTAGCTCTAAAGATAAGAGCAAGGTATATGTAATCTCAATCTAAATAAATGTACAACACAGGATGGGAATGCTCATCAGTTCTTCTTAAAAGACCATTATATATAAAAGATTAATATATTTGTGTTCACTCTCATGGAGGTATGCCTCCATTAATCTGTACTAAAGAGGAAATGCCCTCTTCAACTCCAACAAGTGGAGCTTTGTAATCCTACGCTTGTAGGAACTCTAAACTTGATTTGTTTCTGGACAAAAGTCCTGGGCCAGACTGGAGGTTTTCTTCCCCGTTCTTGCCTACCAGTGCCCGCACAAATGGAGGAAAATGTAAAAAGATAAATTTTAAATAGATAAAATCAAGGCTTCGGCCGTTTACTGATAAAAAATAAAAAAATAAAAAAATAAAAAATAAAAAAAAATTTCTTTTAAAAATTTAACTTAAGTCTATTTTTTAGTCAAATTTTAAATTCATTCACTTAAATTAATTAATTTAGTTGGTGGTGATTAAGAAATAGTACAATTTTCTAAATTGATAAAAATTAAAAGCTTAAAGTGTTATTTGTATAAAATGATTTCAAATTTCAAATTACTTGAATATTAAATAAATATTAATAATTGACCTGTAGAGAATAATATCTAATTAAATTTAAGAAAATAATTATAAGTGAACAATTATCATTCCTAATTTTATTTTTTTTAAATAAATTAGTATATATTTATTGTACCATAAATAAGTAAAATTGCATTGGGAAATATATATTAAAAAAGTGAGATGTATTTTAGGTCACATTAAAATGTGGGCATGACATCACTCCTCCATTGAATCTAGATACAAATGAATCTTTGTTTTTATGCATTTGAGTCATCAACTTTCGAAGCTAATGAACCTCTTGACTAGCCAAGATTGCACCTCAATACTCAACTTTGATTGATAATAATGAAAATAGTAGTTTGATTCTTGAGAGACCAAGAATCTAGATAGAAACCAAAGAGAAATACAAAGACAAAAGTGGACTTTGGATCATTAACATCACCAACCCTATCTAAGTCAATGAAGCCCATAATCTAAGAAGATCTTGATATGTAGTGAATGTCAAATTATGTAGTTCTGTGTATGTATCTCAAGATACATTTGGCTACCTTCCAATGAATCTTATCAAGATGTTGAGTTAAATGAGAGACAAGTCCAATTGACAAGGAAACATTAGGATGACTATGTGTCAAGTACAAAAGGATACCAACTAATTTTTGATACTATTAGATAACTGAGGAGGGGGGGGGGGGGGGTGAATTAGTTAAATTGGTTATCCTATAGTCTCAAACCATCAGATGTTCTTTTCCAAACTTCTTTAATAAAACAAACAACTCGGTAATATGTTAACAACAATCTTTCTATTCATTTACCAAATACCAGTAATTTCCAAAACTAATTTTACCAATTAATCAAATATGACATATGTAAAGTATGATAGTAATCCAATCACAAAAAATAACACATAACATAAATATTTAACGTGGAAACCCTGCTAAGGGAAAAACCACCTAGGGCCGATAACCCAAAATATTTCACTCTTCTAAAGTGAGCTTGGTTAGGATCCAACCCTGTTAAAGGTTACAAAACACACTATTAGGTGTGACCTTGTTAGAGGATTTATCACTAATAGTTCTCCTTCCACCAGCATTCACTATGGGGTCAACAAGAAAACAATTAAAATTCCTTGAATGTCATATTGAAATACAAAAGACTGTTAAGTCCACTTGGTTAAGAGATTTAGCTGTAACAATGGTTAAACTGATACAGTAGTGATCTGATTCAAATACAACTTAATTTGTAAGTATTTAGATCTATGCTAAGCTCAATATAACTCTTCTGATCAATAATCAATTCACTCCATTATATCCTCCAACTTACTTCACTCGGTGTATATATCTCTAATGCTCGATAATACCTCTAGTCCAGCTCAATTCTATCTATAACCAATTTGATCAGTAGTGCATGAAAAAAATGTCTTCACATGAATTCTCCTTCAGTCTCTATTCATTTGGATTCCTCAATAATGAATCTCATGTCTCTTAAATAGACATGTAAACCATTTTCATCTCATCCATTACATTTTGCCTCTTAATCTCCATCATTCATTTTGCCTCTTCAAGATTCATCGATAGTTGTATCAATAACACATTTCAATCTCTTCCCTTTGATCAACTCTGAATTTTTTCATCTGTTTGATCTTATAACAAAATCAATCTCTTACCTTGAAATCATAAGCATCTACCAGCTCATCAATTTTACTCAGTTGTTATAAATATCTAATGTTTTCATCCAACTCGATTAATTTAGAATGTGTCAGTGAAAACTAACTTAGTTATTACTGTCACTCAGTATACACAAGACTAAATCAATGTATATAGAAATCTTCAATTACAGACCACATTAACTTGTTCAATTATGATCTCTTCTTCATAATAGAATAATGCAACATGCTCAAGTCAATAACATAATGCCATAGACTCATCAATAAGTTACCCAATGCATACCTTATCCATATCTATCATATCCATCTTGTCCTTATGTAGATATCTCATTTCTTCACCATTTCTTCCTTCTACAAATGTTTAGATGTTTGTAACTATCATGATAAGTATAGTCAAAACTATTTGACATCAATGAAAACATATTGACTCATTTAATCATCTTACATATCACTTTAACAGCTTGGTGACCTCTTGAATCTTCAACAAGATATTCAATCAGTTGTAGGTTATCAATATCTCCCTTTGGCATTGATGGAAACACAAAAAATATAAAATATGCTATAGAATACCAAACATCAGTTCTACAACTATATAGATAAATGGTGTAGCTTGGTAAGCTCTCCCTAGCTTGATATTTAATATGTTTAATCACTACAACAACATTTCATGTAGACTCTCCCTATGAATTTGATGTTTTTCAGTTCTCTGATTCTTTCTCTCTCTGTAGTGGATAGATGTTTCATTTTACATTCTCTCCCTTTTCATGTTCTTTCCAATAGATATTTCATTGAAATCTCTCTCCCGTTGACAACAATGCCAAAATAAAATAAATAGCTCTTCAGTAGAAAAATAGAATTTATGTTGTTCGGTCCAAATCAAGTACCTTCATGTACTGATATATAGTTCTCTATTCTAGCTTCTACAATCTTCACTTCCTTCACAACTTTCACAACCTTAGGAATCCTAAAGCATGAGCTACATGCATCAACATTTTTTATTTTTCTGATAAAGTACAGGTTGATGCAACCTCCTGATCACCTTAGTGACTGATAGATAGGAGATGGACCCCTAGTCTAGTCCTCAAGTACTCAAAAGTGTCCTTCAGTAAGGGCTTAGTAAATATATATGAAAGTTATTCTTTAGAATTTACAAATTCTAGTTTCACTTTCTTTTCTTGTACTTGTTCCCTCAAATAGTGATACTTAATTGATATGTGTTGTCTTTGCATGCATCACTAGATTCTTTGAAACATTTATGGCACTTGTGTTATCAAAATAAATAATCACTGGATCAGTGATCTCCTCATTCATTCCTTGCAACAATTTTTTTATCCATGTAATATTTGAACAATTAACTACAACAACAACATACTCTACTTCAATGGTGGACTAAGAAATACATGCTTGTTTCTTACTTATCCATGTCACAATTATTTCTCCTAAAAAGAATGCTCCACCAGTAGTACTATTTCCTTCATCAATATTTCTAGCCCAATATGCATTAGTGTAAACCTCTAGTTCAAATTTGCCTTCCTTTTTGTACCATAACTCATAATGCTCGATGTTCTTCAGATATCTCAAAATTCTTTTAATAGCAGTCATAGTTGATTCCTTAGGATTAGCAAAAAATCTTGCTACAATCGCAACAACATGTGTTATATCAGATCTACTGTGTACAACATACATCAATTTGACAATTATTGATCTATATAGTGTCTGATTTACCTTGGTTGATTCATCATCTCTTTTTAGTTTGCATCCGGTAACCATAGGTGTTCCAACTAGTTTTGAATCTTCCATTCCAAATGTCTTCAATACTTCCTTGATGTATTTTGATTGTGTTATGTATATGCCTTCATTCTAATGTAGTATTTGAAATCCAAGAAAGAATTTAATCTCTCCAAACATTGACATTTCAAACTTTTTTCTCATTTCAACACCAAAATATTTGCAAAGATTATCATGTCCTCCAAATATTATATCATCAAAAAAATTTCAGCAATAAGTATATTACATCAGTTCTATCTTTCAATTATAAATTGCTATTGTCATTTGTTCTCACAAAGTCAATACTAATAAGATAAGCATGCAATCTTTCATACCATGCTCTTAGTGCTTGTTTCAGTCCATACAATGCTTTGTGCAATTTACATATCATGTTCTTCTTATCCTGATCAACAAAACCTTCAGGTTGTTCTATGTAAACCTCTTCCTCAAGAATTTCATTCATAAATGCTGATTTAACATCCATTTGATAAACCTTAAATCCTTTATAAGCATCCTATGCAAGTAATATTCTGATTCCTTCAAGTCTTTCTATTGGTGCAAAAGTTTCATCATAGTCAATTCCTTCTTCTTGTGCATATCCCTTACAAACAATTCTTTCTTTGTTTCTAGTCACTTCACCATTCTCATTCAACTTGTTTCTAAGTATCCACTTACTACCAATCACATTTTTATCACTCGGTCTCGGTACCAATGTCCATATTTTTTTTTTTCTCTATTTTCTCTATTTCTTCATGCATGGCCTTAATCCATTCTTCATTCTCAAGTGCATCTTTAACATTTTTGGGCTCAAATTTAGAAACTCAATATGTGTTCTATCTTAACTTACTTCATGTCATCATGCCAACTTTCTTGTCTCCAATAATCTAGTTCTGTGGATGGTGTCTTCTTACAAATTTTTCCAATACTTGTTCTCTTCTTTGTTCATCACTCGGTTCAAGTTCCACTTCTTCCTCGGTAACATCTTCCTGATTCTCGGTTTGCATTTTTTGATTCTCGGTATCATTTTCCTTTCACTCGACCAACTCATCTTGTGGCTTGGGTAGATAGTTTGGATGCTCAATATATGTAAATCTACCATAGTCTTTTGGTTCCTTCTTTCTTTCTTCATCATTTTTCTCAGCAAACTCATCAACTTTCACATTAGTACTTTCAACCATTTTTTTAGTAGTCTTGTTCAAACATTTGTATGCTTTTCTTTTAGTATAATATCCTAGAAATATTCCTTCATCACCTTTAGAGTCAAATTTACCATTTTTATCATCTTTGAAAATGTAACATCTGCTTCCAAAATTTTTGAACTAACTTACATCCAATGTGTAGCCAAATCATAGCTCATAGGGTGTCTTATTTGTATCTTTCTTCAGTTGAACTTGGTTCAAGGTGTATACAGAAGTGCTAACAACTTCTCTCAAGTACATTTGTGCAATGTCCTTTTCAATCATTAGTGTTCTGACATAGTCAACTATAGATCTATTCCTTCTTTCTGTAATACCATTCTGCTATGGTGTCTGTTGGTTCCCCTTCTCTTTCGACTTGCAGGTTTACACTATGATTGAAAACTTAATGTCATTGACTCTATCACCACTCTAAAGTCTACAAGGAAAAGGGACAATTAACAAGGATCAACAAGGATCCTCCTACACTTTGAGCCTAGATGCTCAGGCGGGTGTACCCTTGATTCACTTCCTGAAAGGAATCACTAAATATTATATATTTATACCCTTTACTAATTGATTTTAAAGATTTTATCATTTATATTTGTGATTGATGATGATGAACTACTTCCAAAGAATAGATCAGTGTCTTAACCTAGGGCATAGAGTCACTCAATAACATATATCAACTGAAAACCCTAACTCAAACACTCTTGAACTTAGAATAAGTGCTTTTCCTATTATCCCTCTCACTCCCAAACCTAGTCATCAAATTCCTATTTCACCGTGCATTCTCTGAAACTACCTTAAGACTTTAATCTTGATTTTGTCAAGAACTCAAAGATAACTTCACAATATACTTTGTATACCATCTATTAACTCACTTTGTGACATTAACATATAAGAATCCAAGATGAAGACAAGGAGACAAACATAAATCTGAGATTGGAACTTAAGTGTATTCTCATTAAGATTTGCAGAATCAATACATTGCCAAAATAACAAAATACTAGGAAAAAAACCCTAAATCCAACCTCTCCTTGTTCAATTGCTCAAAAGATCATCAAAAACCTTAAAAAAATAAAAATAGTTACAATATATACCACAAGTCATCTTGGAATCCCAAAAATTAGGATGCAACAAGCTACAGATGATTGGGGCATAATTAGGGTTTGTAACCACTCTACCAACTGGATTCAATCAAGAAATCAATGCTTATCAGTTTGATTATTCACCTGCAACATACCTCGAGCAACTGCCTCATCAACTCTTTAGAGTACAGACCCTCTGCAATCAATCATCACACTCTCTAGTCTACACTGTGATAGTGGACAGGATCAAATCTACCAAATTGACTACCTAAGCATTGAATACCAGTCTTTCGTCACTGAGAAACCCTTAAACTATTCAAATATGGAAGAAATGACTACTTGAATGGCATGAGATATCTCATCAATGACCAACATTCAAACTGAGATCTACTTTATATCATGACCATTGGATCTCCTCACTCTTCCCATGCTTCACCAGTTAACTGCATAGGAATCTTGGTTTACATTTTTCCCTAGTCATGAGATCACCAACCATTTCACTTAACCTTAGTTATACTTAGTGATTCAATGACTGTAGTCTCATAATCTCACAGTTATCTCTTTAACCGCCACATTCTCCTAAGATCACATGACTAAAGAAATTCTCAGTTGTGAGATAAAATCACTAACTGCATCATTATCGGGAGACTATGTGACTGCATGGATACTAACCGCAAGCAGGGTCATGAGATGCTAGCCCAAACCATCGTGACCTAGTGACTAACCCCAACTCCTGGTCACCTAAAAAAAGTGAATATTCAGGCTTTGTTGGGAGATCACCCGACTGAAAGGAAAATCACAGTCGCAGAAAAGAAAGGAATATTTGATCTGGGTTACGTGACTTAGAGATTGAGCTCAAAAAAGCTTGGGCCCACCTTGTTCCACTTGTCACCATACCATTTTCCCCTTACTACTCAGTCGCATCTGACATCTGCCAACTGTTTGACACATAGCTTGACTCATCTTTCACCTTTGCCAAATGTGGAGACCTAGCGACTATGTAGATTTGTTATCGCTAAATGGTTCACTTAACTGAGGTAAGACCAGGAGACTACATGATTGAAGGTAGACTAACTATCATTAAACCCTTGACTTTAATCTAGAGATCATGTGACAAAACCTTTTTCTCAGTCGCAAAACACATTTTCTTCTTTCCCTGATCTGGCGATGACAAGAAACCTTTAATATCTCCATCATTTGGTGACCTAGCGACTATAGTTTATTTTAGTTATGGAAACAAAATTTCTCCTTATGCGATCACTCGACTGAGCACTTCACCTTTTAATTTTTCTATCTTGAGATCTGGCAACTAAAGCCTCATCAGTCACTAGATCGCTGAATCAAAAACTTAACCACTGGGGCAAACATGATGTTAATCCTACTTAACCCAACACTATCTGGAGACTTGGTGATAGAGGGCTTTGCTGAATCTCATAAAAATTTTCTTAACAAGGGTTAAATCCTGAGAACATGTGACTGAGACAAATCTCCAAGTTGTAGAAGGATTTCTTAACCTTGAGTTAGATCTAGAGACTAAAAACCTCATCAGTCGCTAGATCGCTAAATCTTTTATAATCTCTGAACGCACTAACAACCTACCACATCACTGCTTGGCAACCAATAGAAATCTGACACCTTAGCATCTTTTGACAACATCTCCACCTATACTACCCTCATGAAGTGGGCCTACCATCTCCTGATTTAGCGACTATAGTATATCTCTGAGTCACAAAATATTTATTCACTTATCAATTTCATCTAGCGAGTAAATCTCCACCACACGATCCTAATCTAATGGTAATCACTAGACCGCCAAACCTTATGCTGACTTTGATTTTTCTCAAGAGATCTGGTGACTGAGGCCATCTTGAAAACATTGACATAGTGGTCACCAAATCTCAGAATAAAATCTGGAGACCCAGCATCAAAGAGAAAATCACCGAGTCACAAAAGTATAGAGAATAATCTAAAAACATTGAGAGACCTCGTGACAAAAGGATTTCAGGAAGTCACTGGATGGAAAGGAATATACTATTATAATCAAGAGACTAAATGCCAGCCATTAATCTTTCTTTCATCTTACGGTCCTCGCTGAGTCGCTATACAATTCTCAACTTAACTACTACATCATGTGATCAAGAGATGACTGTGTCACCAGTTTGCTGAATGTTTGGGACATAACCGCTAGGATCAAGAGCCTCTATGACCAACTACAGTCACCAAATCATTGAACAAAAAGCTTGACCACCTAAGAAATAGGAGATCTGATGAACACATGGTTGCACAATCGCTGAGAGGAACATAACAACCCACCAAGGAAATAGACATGTGCTAAATGGAGATTTAAGTGGCTAGAAAAAGTAACAAAGGACTAGAAAATTGCTAGGGTTTTTGGACTTGAACAAATTTATGAAGCCCTAGACATGAAAAATAACCTATTTCTCAGACCTTAAAGCATGAATATCTCCCTGGTTTTTACAAATGAACACATGCACCCTATAAAGTAGCTTGGAGACACCATGAAGAATCACAAGCTAAGGACCCAAGCAATGAAACCCTACAAAACTTTCTCACACATTAAGACAAGGCTATAGCAGGACATAGCACCTTCACAAAATTTCACATGAATAGACCATTTTCTGAGATTTTTTGGCTATGGTAGGAAAATGGCCTAACAGTGGCTCTATCTAGGGATGATGGGTAACTTGTGCCCATGCAAGAATTCAGAATCTTCTGGGAGAGTAGACCACCTACTGAAAAAGGAATGAACAACAGAGAGCATAGGACAAAACCCTACAAACTAGCCAAAAGAAAACCAAACAGAAAGAAACACACTACAAAAAGAAAAGGAACTATACAAGGAACTGACAATATTTACAAAAGGGCTCTAAGCCCAAAAATTCTGATTAGCTTTTACCTCTATCAAACAAGTAATTTTCATCTCCATAGAGAAAATGCAAACTAAAGATATGTCCCTCATCCAGCCTATCAAAAATATTGTGATCCACCTTCAACACATCATACAAAAAATGATCACCATACTCACCATCATCCAACAAGATAAGGCCATCAAGCTGCCATGAATATTGATCACTTTGTGACACCAAAATGTCACATTCTTCACTTTCACTGTCATGCTGAAAGAGGAAACACTCCAACTTAACATCATGGCTGGAAGAATCAACATTCTGATCATTAGTTTGCAATAAAGAATAAACCTTTTCTATCTCCTTGCTTTGCAAACTAATATAAAAATTCTCAAGACAAAAATCTGATTGCCTGAAATTGGAAGAAACTTGCTAATCAAAAATCACATCAGCATCTTCTAGAAAGGAACAAGCACTATCAATGACTGAATCATTAATCATTTATAAGTCTGAGAAAACACATTCAGACTTACCACATTCTCCAGTGTCAAAATGTAAACAAGAACCACTGACATTAGGCTCTTGAAGAACTGAATCCACACTAGTACACACATCATCGTACTCATCAAACACTACATTGTCAAATTTATTACAATGATGTGTACCATCCATTTGCATATAAAAATGGGAGAAAGGACATCAAAAAATGTTTCAAACATCATGCCATTACTTATTTTATCTTCATGAAAACTCATATATGCTAGGCATGGAATCTTAGAAACAAATTTGGGAGTGTACCTCTGAAATTCAGTCTCCAAGAGTTCTAAAATTTGCTCACTACTTAGTAAGCATTGAGCTTCACATTTTATCTCTTTGGTTTCATTGCTAGTACTACAAATATCCTCCTAATCTGAAGCAGGGGTTGGAAACTCTTGTCTCACAATATCTTGTGTAAAGACATCACTGCAGGAACTATCATCAAGTGTAGATTCATCTCGTACTTCTTGATAACCATAAGTTCCATCATCAACACCAACATCACAAGATTCATCATCCTCAAATGAATGCATACATTCTCTAACCTTTTCTAGTGCTTCTCTCCTAAAGTATGTAGACCAACTGATTGATTTGGGTACACCTAGCTCTAAAAAAATTTCAGCATATTGAGATTCATGAAGTTCAATACCCACAAGAAGTTCATCACAAGCCACAAGAAACTTCTTATAATATGAATTGGATGACTCTTCTTTCCTTTCTCCTATTGCACATCTTAGAATATTTATGCAAGTTTGTTGGATTTTTTGATTTATCAAATAAATATCTCTTTCTATATTAACATTTCTAAGGTCTGACTGAGAACTTTTAAACCTAGAAACATCATCTTGACTCATCAAGGCTGGAAACATCATTTTAAAATACTGACAAAACAATGCAGCTTGCTCTCATGACACTATTATTATCCAAAATCTTGCAATCACTAACTTCATTAAACCTCCACATATTTCTGACACTCTTTTCAACAACCAAAGCTTCTATCCAGAAATATGGCTTTAAACTTCAAAATTAACTTCCCTTTTCACTAGTGACTTTTTCACCTAATTAAGGATTGTTCTTACTTTGATAAAATAGGATTACTTGGTGATGTTATGACTACTAAAAAATACAAATCTGAAATCTCCTTCAAATCACCTTTCAATCTTTGGTAGAGTCGCCACCTCCTTTTAGAGGAAAATTTTGAATCAACTGAAAGCCTTTCTCAACTCTGAACCTTCTTCAAAACCCACAATCACAACATAACCACATAGGATAACTTCTTGTCAGGATCAAAAAATATATCATATTGTATTTAATAGAACACTAATCAAATAGAGACTTAGAGTCACCACTCAACACTTAGTGAGAAGATTTTACAAATGTGTTTTTTCTATCTGACTCTGTAACTATGGCCACCAAAGATTATGATTTCTTTAACAAGATTTTTCTATCTATTCCCCAGTAGAGTTGCCATTTTGTTAGTTCCCCTTCTATTTCTACTTGTAGGTTTACACTATGATTGACAACTTAATGTCACTAACTCTATCACCACTCCAAAGTCTGCAAGGAAAAGGGTGAATGAACAAGGATCAACAAGGATCCTCCTACACTTTGAGCCTAGATGCTCAGGAAGGTGTACCCTTGATTCACTTCCTGAAAGGAATCACTAAATATTATACATTTATACCCTTTACTAATTGATTTTAAAGATTTTATCATTTATATTTGTGATTGATGATGATGAACTACTTCCAGAGAATAGATCAGTGTCTTAACCTAGGGCATAGAGTCACTCAATAACATATATCAACTGAAAACCCTAACTCAAACACTCTTGAACTTAGAATAAGTGCTTTGTCTATTATCCCTCTCACTCCCAAACCTAGTCATCAAATTCCTATTTCATCGTGCATTCTCTGAAACTACCTTAAAGACTTTAATCCTGACTTTGTCAAGAACTCAAAGATAACTTCACAATATACTTTGTATACCATATATTAACTCACTTTGTGACATTAACATATAAGAATCTGAGATGAAGACAAGAAGACAAACATAAATCTGAGATTGGAACTCAAGTGTATTCTCATTAAGATTTACAGAATCAATACATTGCCAAAATAACAAAATACTAGGAAACAAACCCTAAATCTAGGCTCTCCTTGTTCAATTGCTCAAAAGATCATCAACAACCTCAAAAAAATAAAAATAGTTACAGTATATACCATAGGTCATCTTGGAATCCCAAAAATTGGGATGCAACAAGCTACAGATGACTGGGGCATAATTAGGGTTTGTAACCACTCTACCAACTGGATTCAATCAGGAAATCAATGCAAGGATGGAAAAACCAAGCGACCTCGAGAGATCAGATCCAAGAATGATCTTCATTTATAATAGTTCTCAGAGTAGTGTATCGAAGATCATGAATTCACCATGCTTATCAGTCTGATTATTCACCTGCAACATACCTCGAGCAACTGCCTCATCAACTCTTTACAGTACAGACCCTCTGTAATAAATCATCACACACTCTAGTCCACACTGTGATAGTCAACAAGATCAAATCTACCAGATCGGCCACCTAAGCATTGAATACTAGTCCTTAGTCACTAAGAAACCCTTAAAATATTCAAATCTAGAAGAAACAGCTACTTGAATGGTGCGAGATAGCTCATCAATGACCAATATTTAAACTAAGATCTACTTTATATCACATCCATTGGATCTCCTTACTCTTCCCAGGCTTCACCACTTAACTACATAGGAATCTAGGTTTACATTTTTCCCTAGTAGCGAGATTGCTAGCCATTTCACTTAACCTTAGTTATACTTAGCGATTCAATGACTGTAGTCTTGTAATCTCATAGGTATCTCTTTAACCGCCACATTTTCTTGAGATCATGCAACTGAAGAAATTCTCAGTCGTGAGATAAAATCGCTAACTGCATCATTATCCAGAGACTATGTGATTGCATGGATACTAACTACAAGAAGGGTCATGAGATGCCAACCCAAACCATCGTGACCTAGCGAATAACCCCAACTTCCAGTCGCTTGACAAAAGTAAATATTCTAGCTTCGTTGGGAGATCACCCGACTGAAAGGAAAATCACAGTCACAAAAAAGAAAGGAATATTCGATCTAGGTTACGTGACTTAGAGATTGAGCTCAAAAAATCTTGGGCCCACTTGGTTCCACTTGTCACCATACCATTTTCCCCTTACTGCTTAGTCACATTTGATATCCACCAACTGTTTGACACATAGCCTGACTCATCTTTCACCTTTGGCAAATCTGGAGACCTAGTGACTGTGTAGATTCGTTATCGCTGAATGGTTTTCTTAACTGAGGTAAGATTAGGAGACTACCCAACTAAAGGAAGACTAACTATCATTAAACCCTTGACTTTAATCTGGAGCTCATGCGAAAACACCTTTATCTTAGTCGCAAAACACATTTTCTTCTTTCCCTGATCTGGCGATGACAAGAAATGTTTAATATCTCCATCATTTGGTGACCCAGTGACTAGTTTATTTTAGTTGTGGAAGACAAATTTCCCCTTGTGCAATCATGTGACTGAGCACTTCACCTTTTAATTTTCCTATCTTGAGATCTGGCAACTAAAGCCTCATTAGTCGCTAGATCACTGAATCAAAAACTTAACCATTGGGGAAAACATGATGTTAATCCTACTTAACCCAACACTATCTGGAGACTTGGTGATAGAGGGCTTTGTTGAATCTCATAACCTTTTTCTTAACTAGGGTTAAACCTCAAGAACATGTGACTGAGACAAATCTCCAAGTTGTAGAAGGATTTCTTAACCTTGAGTTAGATCTGGAGACTAAAAACCTCATTAGTTGCTAGATTGCTGAATCTTTTATAATCTTTGAGTGCACTGACAACCCACCACATCGTTGCTTGACAACCAATAGAAATCTGACACCTCAGCATCTTCTGACAACATCTCCACCTATACTATCCTCTTGAAGTGGGCCTACCATCTCTTGATTTAGTGACTATAGTATATCTCTGAGTCGCAAAAAATTTATTCACTTATCAATTTCATCCAGTGAATAAATCTCCACCACATGATCCTGATCTGATAGTAATTGTTGGATCGCCAAACCTTATGCTGACTTTGAATTTTCTCAAGAGATCTAGCGACTGAGGCCATCTTGAAAACATTGACATAGTGGTCACCAAATCTTAGAATAAACTTTGGAGACTTGGCGACAAAGAGCAAATTGCTGCATCGTAGAAGTATAGAGAATATTCTGAAAACATTGAGAGACCTCATGAAAAAAGGATTTTAGGAAGTTGCTGGATGGAAAGGAATATACTGTTATAATCAAGAGACTAAACACCAACCATTGATCTTTCTTTCATCTTATGGTCCTCGCTGAGTTGCTATACAATTCTCAACTTAACCGCTACATCACGCAATCAGGAGATGACCGTGTCACCGGTTCACTAATGTTTGGGACATAACTACTAGGATTAAGAGCCTCTATGACCAACTGCAGTCACTAGATCACTAAACAAAAAGCTTGACCACATGGGAAATTGGAGATCTGACGAACACATGATCACACAATTGCAGAGAGGAACATAACAACCCACCAAGGAAATAGACATGTGCTTAATGGAGATTTAAGTGGTGTTGGTTCCCCTTCTCTTTCTACTTGCTGGTTTACACTATGATTGACAAACTAATGTCACTAACTCTATCACCACTCTAAATTCTACAAGGAAAAGGGCCAATTAACAAGGATCAACAAGGATCCTCCTACACTTTGAGCCTAGATGCTCAGGTGGATGTACCTCATCTGCACACACATACATCTTGTTTCAAACCATAGGCCTGTAGGTAACTGACTGTGGAATAGCTTTCAAACTCCTATAGGTATCCTATACCTCAATACTCACCAAATCTTGTGCAATAGTGTAAAACCTCTCCTATGGTGATACTTAGACTTTTCTGATTTGGACATTTTATTATTATTATGGTCAAGGCTATACATTTACATTTATGTTTTGTGGATGATGACACGATGAATATGCTCATTTATGGTTAGTAATTACATGTTTATGAGATTAGAAAATTATCTATTTATATATGGATCTAACCCAATTATTTGAATCTAACCACTATCATGATGTTTATGTTTCATGGATGTGTCTGATGTGTTTTTCATGACTCCAGGATGAAGTCGTAGTTACTCACTTAGTTGAGGTCCACACGATGTATCGATCCTGGTCATCTGCTTGCATATATCTGATTTGTATCTCCATATGTATATATATGTATCTCTTCTTGGTGATGCAGGATTGCAGGTACCGGGTGTCGTCTCCACCTAGCTTCACAGGTCTGAGCGATCCCTCAAAATCCTCGATCGTTGTTGTTGTTACGGAGGTATCACCAGGTCCATAGGAAGAAACTTCACCTTTGATCCTTTTATCCTTAGGTGGGAAGTGTCGAGTCAGTCCCTTGTGTAAATGTCTTATGTGGTTTTGTAGTTGATGGAATTGTGGATCTTGTAGCTAGTTCTTGCCTTCGTGATATGTTCAATTCTGTTAGTAGATCATGGATGTAGATTATTGTTCATTTGAGGGTATGATTTAGTAGCGTATCTCATTAGGAGTGATTTTGAGTGCAATTAAATCATGTGGTTTTAATACCCATGATAAGGATTAATTTTATGGTATTTTAATGTCTAAGGAAATATTAATAATAAAAGGTTTTAAATAATAATAGTGGTAAAATTCTAACCTATGTTAGTGGCTACTTAATATATGCATATATATTTTAGAATGGGGATTAAGGTATGAATAAACAATATAGTTTATAATAATGTTATTCTAATGTTTAACATTAATAATAATGTACCTTATTTATGGTATTATTTTATAATACTAATAACGACAAAGAGTCTATAGCAATAAAAATAATAATATGTTTTATAATAATAATATTGTGCTTGTAATAATATTTATAATAATAATAATATATGTACACATAGGCATATGGGTGCACACATATGCATATGCATACATATATTTATATATAATTATTACCATGTAATCATTTATTATATTAATAAATAATTAGATCAATTAGCGGTATGGTAAATAGGATTATCCTATTACCATAGTTAAATAATTTAATAAATTGTTTTAAGATTATAATATTTATTTTAATATCCTTAAATTTAAGGACTTAGATTATAGTTTATTTATTCCTTTACGAGAATGAGTTTTCAAAACCATCTCATTAACGGATGGATAGTTGAGATGGTTGCACCGGTTGGATTACCTGTGCAACCTCCTCCTCCATCCTATTTACAGGAAAGATTTCCTGTGTAAAATGAGTGGGGAGAAGAGGATCAGTATTATTATTGTTGTAGAAAATTTATCCTGTGAGTTTGGCATTTGGATTGTTACGGGTAGAGGCTGGAAGATTGCAAGCAAAGGGATTCAAAGGAGTGTTGGAAACATTGGAGAGGGTTTGATCTTCCTTCTTCTCCAACTGGTCTTCACAGGACTCCAGGTTGGAATCCATCCTGAGAAGTAGATTTGTTTTGTAGAATGAATGTAAAATCTAGATTTCTGGAAAAGTTTCTGTATATTGTGCTATGGTTGCAAAATATATATATATGCATTATTGTAGTATTATTATCTTGTGTATATGAATGATCTATTACTCGATGAGATTATGATTGTTTACCTTTTTGTTTAGAATCAAAAAAACTATATATATATGTTTTATTTTCTATGTATTTGAAATGTGTTTGTGGAAAGTTATTTTGTGAATGTTTGTATGTTCACTATGGTGAAACCTCCCTGGAAGGGTAGAAGTGGTTTTGATCTGGTAGGGTAGGGTATTTTACCGTCACTGGATGTATTATGAACGCTTCCAGATTTTAGAACTTTTGTTGCAACCTTACTGTTTCATGTCTATCTATGTGCCACCCTTTCTTTTCCCAGATCTAGAATATATTTGTTAGATAGGTAGGGAGGATTGATGGGCCATTTCTGAAGGGAAACTAGGATATCTCAAATGGGTCGTGCTCATATTAGGCAACCTTAGTCCCCATAACACCCAGTTTTACCCGCAAGGCAAAGTTGACAGTCGTTCTCTGCAGTTCCAGTCGGCTCAGTGTGTGAACCGAGTTAGGTCGGTAATGTGTCAACTGAGTTAGGTCGGTAATGTGTGAATCGAGTTAGGTCAGTAATGTGTCAACCGAGTTAGGTCGGTAATGTGTCAACCGAGTTAGGTCGATAATGTGTGAACTGAGTTAGGTCGGTAATGTGTTAACCGAGTTAGGTCGGTAATGTGTTAACCGAGTTAGGTTGGCAATGTGTTAACCGAGTTAGGTTGGTAATGTGTCAACTGAGTGAGGTCGGTAATGTGTCAATCGAGCTAGGTCGGTAGTGTGTTAACCGAGCTAGGTCGGTAGTATGCTAACTGAGGAAAATAGGATTCAGACTTTATACAATTATAAATTATAACATTTAAGTATAAGAAATTGTACTTTAATTTCTTATACTTTAAGTTATACTTGTATAAAGGGATTAGGTACCCTTTGAATCCATTGGAATAGGTTTCAAGTTCCTAGGAGTTAAGTTGTAACTTTTAAATTTTAGATTTTTAATTAAATCAGACTTAGTCAATTTTCAGGATTAGCCAGGTTTTAGGTTTAGAAAGAAATTTTGTATAAACCTAAAGATTGTTCATTCCTTGTTTAGTGGAGATTATTTTCAGTACATTTAGATGCCTTTATTGAGATAGAATGTTTGTAAGGAGTAGTTTAGGGTTTAGAGTCAAGACATTTTAAACATTCTTAAACGTACTCAATTTCTCTAAACATATATAACTATCCTATTATTTCCAATTCCTTGTAGCAGTTTTCAAATGTGTTTACAATGTGCTTCTACTATGTGTATGATGTAATTGTGATGTATGGGTTGAGGGTAGAAAACCTTACGACACCTAGTGAGTGGCTCTCAGTGCGGGGCCGGGGCCCTAAAGTGGCTAGAACCAGGATAACCGACTGAAGAGTTATTTAACAAGTGAAAATTTAATTAAACTGATGGGAATGGGTTAAAACTTTAAAAAGATTAAATGTGCCTCGCCCATGCCATTAGTGCTAGTAAAGGCTATGGATGGGAGTGGGAGAAGGTACCTATGCGTAGGTATGATCGAATGGCACTTGTCTGTACGAAAGGCATTCGATCCCGCATGTGCCTACTTGGGGGCCGGGGCCCAGAGTGGCTAGTACTAGGACAACCCAAGGGGTGAGGGCTATGCAATGACACTCACTTAGATTGTTGCTTAGAGTTTCTACCCAAGCCTTAGAACCTTTTGGGAAAGATCTATACTTTGACTCTCTTTTCATTTTCTATTTTGGGAAAGATTACCCAACCCTAGGTTTGGCCTAGTTATTCCTTCTTTGTGGACCTTGGTGTTTATCTCCTAGCACGGGGGAGTGGGCCTTATAGGTATCCACGTGGTTGGGTGGTAAACATTTTTATCGAGGTATCTTTTGCAGATACATGCTTGAAGATTCATGCTTGCTTATGTACCAGATTTGAAGAATGAAGGCCTTGTGATTATATTTCATGATGCATAATCTTGTTACCTCTTATGAGGAGTTGAATGCAATGTAATCAGTAATGTATTTCAAAATGATGTAATTGGAATGGGTAGACTTAGGAAGAAGGGAAAAGGGAAATGTGAACTTTATGTTTAAGATGTATGTTGGAAAAGAAAAGGATTTTTCTAACATTCCAAATTATGTAACATGCTTTCATTATTGTTGTTTAAGTGAAGCTATTGAAAAACCAAATGTAGTATATTTTTAATGTATCAAAGGAGTTGGATAAATTTTATAAGTTACATTGTTCATAAAGGATATTTAGGAATATAGATGATTTTTAAATGGAAAGTTGAAATGAAAATATTTTGTATTTCTTAAAGATATGGTGCAGTTTGCTTTGAGAAATAAATCTTGTTGTTAGTTTACTTAATGGATTTGAATGAATTATGCATTTAAATAAAAAGGGAACCTTGGGAGGAATCTAAGTTTAAGTTTTGATTACATAATTCTTTTTAAAGTTCAAAATTTTTCATAAATTTTTACTTAGGTTTTCTTTTGTTAAGAGAATCTTTGTTCTCTTCCCTCGTTCCCTTGCGGGGCATGACAAATAGCCTATTTGCATAAAATGAATCTAAAAACTAGAAACTACTCCTACCAACATGAAAGGAAAGATACTTCATTTGAATGATTGATGTTGGGTTGAAAGGAACCCTGAGATACCCTAAGTCTCTCATAGACCAACACCTTATCCAATGGGCAACAAAGTCAAATACTTCATTGTAACAAAGAGCTATGAAACAAGAAGACAATACACTCTAATATGTTGATGCCTTACATCAATCATACACCATTAATCAAACCTCACTTCAACAATCCACCTATGTACCCAGATGCGCTATCACCTATTCAAAGGATTTTAACCCTCCTCTTAGAAGATACCTATAAACAAGCAATACATTAATCAACATCCACTGAAAGAAAAGCATGAGACATCCTTGATACCCCAACTTATACACATCTGAAAACCAATCTTGAACTCAGTTATCTTTGTGAAGACAACTCTATTGCAGACACATAAGAAATACAAATAAAAAGATCAAACATCCTCGATGCTATAATCAACAAGTTTAGGATTCAAATGGAGACAATCTAATAATAGTACAAATATATTGAAACCTTATACATAAAACAAACTATTACAACTTATATTATCTTCTCCAAACCAGAAAGGAAAGAGGTAACACCCTATATGCAGAGAAAAAACAAAATATCTATAGGAAAAGGACCCTTCATGGAACCAAGATCTGGAACTCAAAAATTGGAACCCCTAAAAAATAAAAGTAGCTACAATATATACCATTAGTCATCTTGAAATCCCAAAAATCAAGATGCAACAAGCTATGGATGACTGAGGTACAAGTTAGGATTTTCACCCACTAGACCAACTAAAATCAATCAGAATTTATTATAGGGGAGAAAACCAAGCAACTAGAACCAAGAATGATCTCCATTAATGAGAAATCTCCTAGTAATGTACCAAAGATCATGAATCTACCATGTTTATCAGTCTGATCACTTCACCTGCAACAAGCCTCGAGCAACTCTTACCCACTTTCTATGGTACAAACATCTACAATCAATCATCAAACTTTCTAGACCACTCTGCAGCACTTGACAAAATCAAATCAACCAAATCCAGCCATCCAAGCATTAAAAATCAGTCCTTCTATCATTGAAAAATCTTTAAAATATTCAAATTTGGGAGAAATGGCTATATTATGGTGCTAGAAAACATATCGACAACCAACATTCAAATCTGGGCTTACTTTAAAACATCACCGTCAGATCTCTTCACTTTTCCCGGGTTTCATTTTTCTTTAGTTGCAAGATTGCCAGACATCTCATTTAAATTTAATTATTCTTAGTGATCTAGTGACCATAGTCTCATGATCACACAGTTATCTCTTTAACTATTACATTTTCCTACGATCATGCGATTGAAGAAAATCAAACTACCCACTAGGTCGCGAGATAGAAACACAAACTATGATACGATTTGGAGATTATGCGACTAAGGGAGAGCTAACTATCATGAATCCCTTTGACCATCTATTTGGTGACCTGGTGATAGAGGACCCACCCAGCAATCTCTTAAATCAAACACTAGTCACATGATTGCAAGGCCTAGAAAGATTCCATACGATCAAGCGACAACTGTAGATCTTCTTTTTTTTTTCTTAAAAGATTCAGGCCCACTAACACATCCTCATCACCAAACCCATGGCCAATAAGAAATGAGCATATCAGTAGCCACTAGCAAGGAGGTCCCACTGACATCCCTTATAGTCTGATACCAAATCAATGGCTGTCGCATGATCTCAAGGCTTGGAAAGATTCCATGCGATCATACGCTAGCCGTTAGATTTTCTAATAACTAAAAACTAGGCCCCACTAACAAATTCCAACTCACCATCTAGCTTGACCAATGAAAAGTCACCATTTGTGCATACCTGATAGTGGACCCACTAAGAAATGTCATATCACCTGGAAGATCAGATGGTAGTCTTATGGGCGCATAGCCTGGAAAGATTCTATGCAAACATAAGATAGCTGTTGATCTTGAATCTATTGCTGATGTCATTAAAACTTGGCCCCACCCTACCTTATCAGCCACTCCGTCAAATCAAAATCTACCACGTTGCACATAGCGAGCCCATTCTAAATTCTTCTTTAAGAACAAGTTCTTGTCAGCTGCCACATCGGCTAAATCTCAACCAATCACAAGCACCCATGTCATAATGACATGGAAGTCGAGGACCCACTGCATACTAGCCCAAACAAGCAGCAAGATCAGACGGCTATCACATGATCTCATAAGCCACTAAGATTTCATAAGATCATGTGCCTGTCATAGGATTAAAAGAAGACTGAGATGTCAGGCCTGTCATCATGTGATCTAGCAACCAAAGGAAGATACAAACCGATAACCATGTTCACCAAGTTGTCGGATGTTAGGGGCTTAGCCGCCAAGAACAAGAGAATACGTGAACACTGTAGAATTGAAGTTGTGGAATAGAATTACTAACTGCCTAGAAACTCAGAGAACTGGCGACTAATCAGGAGGGAAAAGTGCACATGTGCTTAAAATCACTTAAGTGACCTAAAAAAGGTAATGAATAATTAGAATAGGGCTTGGATAAACTAGGGTTTTTTCCTCTAACGGCTAGAAATATGAAATTAGACCCAGGGTTTCAAACCAGAGATAAAGAAAAACTTGCAGAGAATAGAGAAAAATTTATGCAGCCATGAAAATTTTTTGCAGGTGCTAACAACGGCTCTATCTAAGGATGCATGCCTCTTGTAGGCATGGCAAGAATCTAGAATCACTGGGAGAAGCAGACCACCCAAGGAAAACAACTAGGCCTTCACCTCACTCTTATTCCAAAACTTTCACAAACTGACTCCTTATTGAAAATGCTAACACTACTTATACAAGATACAAAATAGGAATAAGCTACTTCAAGATGCCAAAGGAATGTTAACTTTTACCTCTATCAAAAACTTGGTTTTTGTTTTCAGAATGAAACAACAATTTGAGACCACCATCATATACATGATGATAGAAAATACTGTCAAGCATAGGCTACAAAATAACTTTAGATTTAACATCGCCTATGCCTTCTCTCATATGTCCCCCCACAAACTCATTGTTTGAAAAACAAGCACCATCAAAATCATCATGAATTAAAACATATGAAAGGGGACCAATAATGGATACCCTTTCCTCTTGGCTGTAAACATCTGGCTCATCTTTAATGCACACTTGCATATCAAAAGAAAAGAAACTATACTCACATTCATTCAGCTCAACCAAGGTAACTGAAACTTCCTCATACATCAAGTCATTTAGGTTTATCAAATCTTATTTCTCTTGATAAATCACACCTTTATCCTCATAAGGATGATTCATAAAATCAACATCATGAATTACATCATCTTCATTATTCTCAATACTTGGTGGTAGAAGAAATAAACTACCATTATGTAATGCATTCTTATCAAAAGAACAACATTCATCTTGCATTACCCTTCCTCCAACTGGCCTCATTGGAGATGGAGATTCAAGATCAACCATATCAAAAATATTAAACTCAGAAAGTGAGCAATCCTCAACAAATTCCATCTCCTGGGTACATTCTTCAAATAGTGGATTAGAAACTATATGGAATTGTTTTTCATAATAATTTAGACAAAGTGCCGACTAGGTCATATTAATGTCTTCATCAAATAACACATTAGCAACTATACCAGAGATGTCATTATATCCATTTTCACATACATCCTCAACAGAGAAAGAAAATTTAGAATCTGAATTAGAACATGACTCACCACTACTGCTATCATCATATGAAAAATCAGTGTTATAATTAATCACATCATCTCCACAAGTACCATACAATGGACTCCCCCATTCATCTTCAGTCTCCAAGACTTTACACTCAACTTCATTACCATTTAAACACATAGAAGACTGCAAAGAAAAATCATTTGCAGTATGAGAGAAATCTTGTGACATATCATTAGAAACCAATTCATTCTCAATCTTATCCATGCTCCCATAATCTACACTTCTCTTAGCATTTATATCAACACTAACTGGTGGGAAGGTACCTTCATAATTATCATCACTGTACCTAGGCAAGTCATGCAAAGGGAAGGATGTATCCCCTATAATCCAAAAATGTTCATTACCTTCATTGGCTGGCAAAGATTCCAGCTCCTTATCAATTACATTTTTAGCAGCAACATTCATTTCACTTTCACATACAACATTATGATTAATACAATTAGTAGAGTAATGAGAGTATTGATGTTGCTCACCCTTTTCCTGATCATTCACATTATTCTAAAAATATAAATCAGCAGAGGCATGTCTTCTTATAACTCCATACTTTATATTGCACACAATATCCATTGCAATTTCAAAAGCCTAATGTAGACTTTGTGGTTGTTTATCCCTTAGTAGGAAACCCATTTTTTGGCCAAATGCACTCAAGTAGATAACTAAACAAATCTGATCATGTAGCCTACAATCCTCAGGGATATCCATTAGTGTCCTAGTAAATCTGCTATTAAACTTTGGAATTAACTCACCTTCCTTAATCTAAATTTCCATCAATTTATCCAACATTAATTTCACATCCACCCAGCCATCAAATTCTTTAATGAAGGAAGAACTTAGCTCATCCCATGAAGAAATTGAAGTTGTAGGCAAAAATGAAAACCAATCTCTTTCATCTCCTTTGAGATTTTTCACAAACAACCTCATCCATAGATCTTCATGGCAGATATCAAAATCATACATTAAATCAACAAAAGCTTGAACATGCTTTCTTGCTGATTGGAACTGGTTCCTACTAAACTTTGGTAAATATTCTCTGACTTTATTAGGGATCTTATTAGGGAAACTAGGTATGCCATCATAACAAAATGGCACATATCCTTTGACAAAAGAACACCTATGAACCTCCATTACTGGCTACAACTTTACATACACCCCTAAAATTTTTGAAAACCAATAACAAGAAGTCTAAACTTTAATCAACCTTCTCTTATCAACCTTACTAATTTGACATACTTCTCACTTATATGACTTGAATCAAATTTTAATCTAGAAGTATGTAATTCCACTTATCTGTCCTTTCTTTAATGACAATACCATTTGATAAGGACCATGCAAATACACCAAATTTTGAATGGAGAATACCTAGATTGTCTCTATTGAATGTTGTTGTTCTCCTCACATCTGACTGAAATCTAAAATAAAGCTTCACACCTTAGGTACATTCAAGAATAGAGTCACCACCTCTCCTTAGAGGACACAAATTCATTCACTGGTCTTTCTTGAAACACCAACAGATTCTGGGCATTCCTCATAATGAAGTCACATATAATTTCAAGTTTTTACAACAACAAATCTAGGTAATACACTTGCAGATCTAAAAACAACTTTCAGATTATGGCATTTATGAGACTCTTCCCCAAACTGAATATAGCATGACTCTGGGATACTCTTAATGGTAACCTTATTTCATTCTCCAGTAGAGTCACCATTCTATTGGTTCCCCTTCTCTTTCTACTTGCAAGTTTACACTATGATTAACAAACTAATGTCACTGACTCTATCACCACTCCAAAGTCTGCAAGGAAAAGGGCCAATTAACAAGGATCAACAAGGATCCTCCTACACTTTGAGCCTAGATGCTCAAGTGGGTGTACCTCATCTACACACACATACATCTTATGTCAAACCATAGGCCTACAAGTAACTGACTGTGGAATAGCTTTCAGACTCCTATAGGTATCCTATACCTCAATACTCACCAAATCTTATGCAATAGCCTATTTGCATAGAATGAATCTAAAAACTAGAAACTACTCCTACCAACATGAAAGGAAAGATACTTCATTTGAATGATTGATGTTGGGTTGAAAGGACCCCTGAGATACCCTAAGTCTCTCATAGACTAGCACCTTATCTAATGGGTAACAAGGTCAAATACTTCATTGCAACAAAGAGCTATGAAACAAGAAGACAATACACTCTAATATGTTGATGCCTTACATTAATCATACACCATTAATCAGACCTCACTTCAACAATCCACCTATGTACCCAAATGTGTTATCACCTATTCAAAATATTTTAACCCTCCTCTTAGAAGAGACCTATAAACAAGCAATACATTAATTAGCATCCACTAAAAGACAAGCATGAGACATCCTTGATACCCCAGCTCATACACATCTAAAAACTAATCTTGAACTTAGTTATCTCTACGAAGACAACTCTATTGCAGACACATAGGAAATACAAATAGAAAGATCAAACATCCTCGATGCTATAATCAAAAAGTTCAGGATTCAAATGGAGACAATCTGATAACAGTACAAATATATTGAAACCTTATACATAAAACAAACTATTACAACTTATATTATCTTCTCCAAACCAGAAAGGAAAGAGGGAACACCCTATATGCAGAGAAAAAGGAAAATATCTATAGGAAAAGGACCCTTCATGGAACCAAGATCTGGAACTCAAAAATTAGAACCCCTCAAAAATAAAAGAAACTATAATATATACCATTAGTCATCTTGAAATCCCAAAAATTAGGATGCAACAAGCTACGGATGACTGAGGTAGAAGTTAGGATTTTCACCCACTAGACCAACTAAAATCAATCAGAATTTATTACAGGGGAGAAAACTAAGCAACCAGAACCAAGAATGATCTCCATTAATGAGAAATCTCTGAGTAATGTACCAAAGATCATGAATCTACAATGTTTATCAGTCTGATCACTTCACCTGCAACAAGCCTCGAGCAACTCTTACCCACTTTCTACGGTACAAACATCTACAATCAATCATCAAACTTTGTGGACCACTCTGCAGCACTTGACAAAATCAAATCAACCAGATCTAGCTACCCAAGCATTAAAAACCAGTCCTTCTGTCGCTAAAAAACATTTAAAATATTCAAATTTGGGAGAAATGGCTATATTTTGGTGCTAGACAACATATCAATGGCCAGCATTCAAATCTGGGCTTACTTTAAATCATCACCGTCAGATCTCTTCACTTTTCTCGGGTTTCATTTTTCTTTAGTCGCAAGATCACTAGACATCTCATTTAACTTTAATTATTCTTAGTAATCTAGTGACCGTAGTCTTGTGATCACACAATTATCTCTTTAACCATTACATTTTCCCATGATCATGTGACTGAAGAAAATCAAACTGTCTGCCAGGTCGTGAGATAGAAACACAAACTATGATACGATCTAGAGATTATGTGACTAAGGGAGAGCTAACTATCATGAATCCCTTTGACCCTCTATCTAGAAACCTAGTGGCAGAGGACCCACCTAGCAATCTCTTAAATTGAATGGTGGTCGCATGATCACATGGCTTGGAAAGATTCTATGCGATCAAGCAACAATCGTAGATCTTTTTTTTTTTCTTAAAAGATTTGGGCCCACTGACACATCCTCATCACCAAACCCACAGCCAATAAGAAATGAGTATGTTAGTGCCCACTAACAAGGAGGTCCCACCAACATCCCTTATAGTCTGATACCAAATCAATGAGTATCACATGATCTCATGGCTTGGAAAGATTCCATGCGATCATACACTAGCTGTTACATCTTCTAACAACTAAAAGTTAGGCCCTGCTGACAAATTCCAACTCACCATCTAGCTCGACCAATGAAAAGCTATCATTTGTGCATACTTGGTAGTGGACCCACTGAGAAATGCCATATCACCTAGAAGATTAGATAGTGGTCTTATGAGCACATAGCCTGGAAAGATTCTATGCGAACATAAGACATTCGTTGATCTTGAATCTATTGTTGATGTCATTAAAACTTGGCCCCACCCTACCTTATCAGCCACTCCGTCGAATCAAAATCTGCCACATTACACATAGCGGGCCCATTCTAAATTCTTCTTTAAGAACAAGGTCATGTCAGCCACAACATCACCTGAATCTCAACCAATCATAAGCACCCATGTCATAATGACATGGCAATCGAGGACCCATTGCATACTAGCCCAAACAAGCAGGAGGATCAGACGGCTGTCGCATGATCTCATAAGCCACTAAGATTTCATAAGATCATGTGCTTGCCATAGGATTAAAAGGAGACTAAGATGTTAGGCCTACCATCACGTGATCTAGTGACCAAAGGAAGATACAAACTGATAACCGTGTTCGCCAAGTCACCAGATGTTAGGGGCTTAGCCACCAAGAATAAGAGAATACGTGAACACTACAAAGTCAAAGTCAGCAAATAGAATTACTAACACTGGTGACTAATCGAGAGGGAAAAGTGCACATGTGCTTAAAATCACTTAAGTGACCTGAAGGTAATGAGGAATTAGAACAGGGCCTGGATAAACTAGGGTTTTTTCCTCCAACAGCTAGAAATATGAAATTAGACTTAGGGTTTCAAACTAGAGACAAGGAAAAACTTGCAAAGAATAGAGAAAAATTTATGCAGCCATGAAATTTTTTTTCAAGTGCTAACAAGTAGCTAGAAAAAGTAATGAAGGAATAGAAAACTGCTAGGGTTTTTGGACTTGAACAAATTTATGAAGCCCTAGACATGAAAAAAACCTATTTCTCAGACCTTAAAGCATGAATATCTCCCTGGTTTTTGCAAATGAACACATGCACCCTAGAAAGTAGCTTGGAGACACCATGAAGAATCATAGGCTAAGGACCCAGGCAATGAAACCTTGCAAAACTTTCTCATACATTAAGACAAGGTTGCAGTAGGACATAGCACCTTCACAAAATTTCACATGAATAGACCATTTTCTGAGGATTTTTTGGCTATGGCAAGAAAATGGCCTAATAGTGTCCTCGGTGCAGAAACATGTCTTTTAATTCCATGCTCATTACAAAAGTTAGTAAATTCATCAGAAATAAACTCACCTCCTCTATCAGATCTTAAGCATTTTAAATCCTTCCTGATTTCCTTTTCCACTTTAGCTTTATACCACTTAAAACTTTTGAAAGCTTCAGATTTCTCTTTCAAAAAGATCATTTTCATCATCCTAGAGTAGTCATCAAAAAATAAAATGAAATATTTGTCACCATAATAACTCTGAGTTCTCATAGAACCACATAAGTTGGTATGCACCAACTCCAAAATACCTTTAGAAGAATAGTCTTTTCTCTTAAAACTAGATTTAGTCATTTTCCCTTTTTGACATTGATTACACATGACATGGTTAGGTTTAGTTAGATTCAGTAAACTTGTAACTCTTCTTTTCTTACTGATCTTAACCATGTGATCAAAATTCACATGACATAGTCTCTTATGCCACAACCACACATCTTCATTTCTAGCCAACAAACAACAAGTTTCAGCATTATCAAGATAAAATAGATTGCCTTTGGATTGTTCACCAATACTGACCAACTTTCCAGTTTCATTATAGATCTTCACCTTTTTACTTTCAAATGCAACTCAGTGACTTGAATTATTCAATTGTGCTCCACTCAACAAATTATAGTTAAGTCCTTTCACCCAATATGCATTCTCACATCTAATCTTATTGTTCAACAAGATAGATCCCTTTCCTTTCACTAAACAAGGTGTATAATTTCCCATTTTAATAGATCCTCCATTATAGTATTCAAGATATTAAAATTTGTCCTCATCACTAGTCATATGATGTGTACAACTACTATCAATAATCCATGTATCATTTGTTATCTCTATTGAGCATTCAAGGTTGTCATTAGTATCAAAGGTTATCAAAGATATCGATCAGTCACTTATATTGAGAAAATCGGTAACTAGAAGCAAGATATACTAGTCAATAAAGCTTACACACCGAGCATCAAATAGTTTACCAAGCACCAATAGACACCAACACCGATAGACAGTAAACACCGAGTGTCACAGTATATACCGAGTAGTTTATACAGTGTTTACCGAGGATCACAAAAAATGGCATAGTAATCTGAAATGGCACATTCTTCTATGCAAATAGTTACAACAAATCAGAAAATGTTTTACCAAGATTGAAGAATATTTAATGTTATTATATTCATTAAATTTAATGTATATCTTATGTAATAGTCTGATCTAGGTCATTTTTGTACAACGTAGATCTTAGGGTTATGACTATGTTGTTTAACCTAATTTTGTTAAAGTGGAAAAAGTAGAACATTGTATAAATGTATGTTTACATCATTTTTGGTGTGAACTAATGTGAAAATAGATAGATGAATCAAGGAGAACTTGAAGCATTTACCTAACTTCAAGTCTATTAGTTAACAGAGAAGATTGTAGAGGATATCAGATTAAGCAAAATCAGAAAAGGCTACCGAGCAGATTCAGAGCAGAGATTCATCACAGTCAAGGTGATATTTTGTTAGAACTTATAGATGTATTTTAGACAATTGAGTTGTCAATTAGTAGATAATTTCCTATCACTTTCTAACAATTGTAATAGAGTTTTGGATAAAATCTCTTAATAGAGTAGACTTAACAGTCTTATGTAAATCTCTTAACTAAGTACACACTTCATTAGTGTTGTTAAAATCCTATAACTAGGTAGATCTAGCTGATCTAATATGTTACTCCTAATAGGGTAAGATCACTAGAAGTGATAAAAAATTGTAGCCCTATTAGGTAAACATTTTCTATCTGTAGTAGTGAATAATTTGTGGGTGTCATCCCCACCGTAGTTTTTACCTTCTAACAAGGGTTTCTACATTACCAAAATACTTGTGTTATGTGATTCTATTTGATTTCATGTTGTTTAATTTCATAAGTTAAATGAATGATTGATTCATGCAATTAGATACAAGCTATTTTGCAAACGTTATCACTATTTACAGTCATAAATCTGAAAGGTTTACAAGTAAATTTTTTGAAGGCACTGATTCACCCCTCCCCTCTCAGTACCTATCTCTCCTAATTCCAACAATTAGTATCAGAGCATAGTTCTCTTGTTGAACAATTTAACTACTGAAGGGTAAAGATCTAAGCCATGGAGAGATATAAGCTTGATAAGACTATTGAGAATCAAAAGATACAAATGCAAATGTTTATTGAATAGTACAAGAAAGCAAAGGAAGGACTAAAGAAATTACTGGTTGAAAGGAAAACCTAGCTATTCTACAAAATGAGATCGGTTACCATGAAGAATCTATTGATGAAATGTTCGAACATATTGGATCTAGTTCTGGAATCATCTCTGATGGATCTGAAAACATAATCATTGATTTATCTAAAAAGAATCAACATTTAACTAATCAAGTGAAAGCACTACAAATCGGTCAAGAATCTCAGATGGTGAGAATGGTAGAAATAATGAACAATGCTAGACAAGTCGAGCAAGAAAGGAATCTAGCTATTGATGACCGGAGATAGATGACTGAACAACTTCAAGCTAAAGAGAATGAAATATAGAGACTCGCTAATCGTCACTTCCAAGTATCTAATCAAATGATGACTATGAATCAAGAAGTAAACCAAGTGAATGGAGAATTGTCAAGAAGACTAGAAGATGTTGCAAGACTCAGAGAGGAGAATGAGAAGCTGAGGAATGAAGTGAAAAATCAATAGCAACACAATGAGATGATGAAATTGGCTGAGGATAGCTCTAAGAAGATTGATGACTTTTTGACTAATCAAAGAAGATTTGGGAGTAGAGCTGGTATAGGCTACACTGGTGAAGGAGAATCATCACAACAAGCTGCACAAGTCAACAACAACCAAAATCAGAAACCTAAAGCATTGGCATGTTATCACTATGGCAAACTGGGACATACATCTAATGTGTGTAGAAGCAAAGCACAATGTAAACCTCCCATCACTCCTAAGTTTAATGGATATTGTTATTACTATGGTAAGTTTGGACATCTAGCTTATGAGTGTAGAGCTAAATAGAATGATATTGCTAACAATACTTCTATGGAGAAAATATGCTATACTTGTAATAAACATGGACGCACTGCATGAGAGTGTAAGGCTAAGATGAAACTAGTATGGACTCCTAAGTAGAAAACACAACGAAAGCCTTATCACCCGAAGAGACAAGGTAATTCTTATGTTTTGGATTATAACACTTGGGCTAACTATACCGCTTGTGGTAGATATGGACACATTGCAGAAAATTGTTATAGAAAGAGTTAGATTGGACAATCAAGAAGCTAGACAAGAACTGGAATGGCATGTATGCACTATCATAGAGTCAGTCATTTAAGCAAGAACTGTAGAGACCGAGCACCAGATGAAAACCATGTATTTGAGAGTGGATATACTATTGTAGATATCATGAAGCTAAGGAACACTATGGGGAAGAAGGCATCTAATGAGAATGTTGAGTCAAGTAATGATGTCAGTGAAACCTCATCCACTAGATTGGGTGACATCGGTACCTCCACTTAGGGTGATATAGGTATGTATGGAACTAACATTTCAAAATGATTACATTTTACATACAGTTCCTTATATATGATGTACAAATACCAAATCTACATGAATAAAGATGCATTATGGTTTATGTGTTATGAGCTAATAATGTTATATAGTTGGTAAAAGAGAGACCGAGAGTTGGTTACTCATCGGTAATCACTATACAAGGTTAACCGGACAACAGTGCAAATTGACGAAGAAATCCTATGTTGACCGAGCGGATAAATTTTTTTAGTTGACACCAAGTTGACAGTTATTTCATACTGAAAGTTAGGTCAAGTAGTTATTGCATGAAAGTTTGAGTAGGAATATCAAAAATTCTATAAATACATGTGAAACAGAGTTCATTTTTACATTGTGATTTCGAAGACCAAAGTTTTCATAGAGAAGAGTTTGAGCTAAAAGTTTTTTAGAAGAATTCAAGGCTACTGTAGATCAAACTAACAACACTCTTCGATGACACCGAGTAAGTCTATTTTCTACCAAACACTTTATTTACTTGCTACTAGCCAAAACCCTAAATCAATTTATGGCATCTACATTGACTACTAGAAAATCACAAAGTGTGGAGGAAGAAGTTAATCTAATTGTAAGGGAAATTTTTGATGACCCTAAGTTCAAGCCACATCCCAAGGTTGTAGCAAAAATAGATTTAATGGGAACTTTCTCAAGCATACCAGATAGGGTTTCATTGAAAGAAGATGTAAGAGCATATATTCATTGCAAAATTAGAGAAGTAGGAGACTTTGAAACTGTTGCAGCACATTCACTACTCTGTAGCACAGATAGAAAACTAAAACCAGAATACAAGAAGATTATGGAATTAGGGTTATCATGTATCACATACTATCCACAATCATTTAAGACTGATTATACCAAAATCATATTGAGTAGGTACCATAATGGAAAATTTTGGTTGGATAAACCGATAGAGGTCACTAAGAAAATGATTAGTAGGGTTATTGGGCTCCCTACAACTAACAAGGAAAAAGCCTTCCATATTTTGTCATGAACAGATGTTGAGAAGAACACTAGATCACAATGGGATGGTCAAGCACTAAAAATTTCAATAATCAGAGACCCAGCAGTTAATTTCATAGCACATGTAGTCGGGTATAAGATATTTCAATCAAGCAGACTCAACAACGTACCCTGCAACACAATAGACATGGTGTACAAAATTATGGAGAAAGGTCACCAAGTTTATCTTGCTGAGGTATTGTTACATCAACTACAGGAAAACATGAAGACAATAAGGTCAAAGAAGTCAAACACATGTAAGTTTGGTTCACTACTTGTGTGTATATTTTTCTTCATACAAAAGTTTTTACTTGGCATCGGTAAAGTGAACTGGACAACAGATAAACCAATAACTGCACATATTACTAAGATGATAAATAAGTTAGGAAATAACCTGAATATAGTATTTGATGCATACTTCAAAGAATTTTAGACCAAAATGCATCAAAGGAGTAGAATTCCAAGGGATTTAGTTGAAAAATTTGAGATGGACATTTGTTTTGTAGTAGACACAAATCATTGTATGATAAAAGTAGTTGAACCTAGATCAAAATGGTTGGCACCGATGGGTTATGAAATAAACCATGATTTCACACTAAAATCTATTAATGAACTACTTGCATTACCAAAAGACCCTATTACCACTAGGTTCATAACATATGAAGAGGCCAAATCTAGAATAACTACAAGCATAGAGATTGGTAAAATGTCTAGAAATGAAAAGAAGATGAGGAAAGATCTTACTGCTAGATATGGAGATGTGTCTAAAATACCTGAGGAGACACCAGTTGAACAAACAACTAAAGGTCAGTTAATGTTAGCTAACAATTCATATGATAGTGAGGAAACTGAGTCTGATGAAGAAAAAGATCCCACACTAGTTCCTCTGAAGTTCCTTTGAAGAAGCAGTTACTAGTAAAAGAAGGTATGAGGACAAGATCATCAACTAGAGCTTCACCACCTAAGAAGAAAGAAGCAAAGAAGGTAATAAAATGAAAGGTAGCTACACCAACTAAGACTTATGCAAAGAAAGGATCCAAGGTTGTAGCTGAAGCACCGAAGAAAAGGAGAAGATTGATAAGAGGAAGAGAAGACCTTGAAGATACTAAAATTGAAGATGACACAAATCAATTCAAGGTGGTCATCAACAAGGTAAGGTCCATAGATGAAGTCATTGAAGAAATAATTGAGAATAGAGACCTTACTGATCTGGAAATAGGCATATTTGACAAGATGTCAAATGAGGATCAAACCAAGATGGAAGAGGTAGTCATCCAAATGATGATAAAATTCAAGCGAGTTCCATTGGAATTTTCATGTTCATTACCAAAGGATTTGGATGATAGGATAAATAAAAAATGGCGCTATGCACTTGAAACTGAGAAAAGAAAGAGAGAAAGATCTCTAGTTCAGGCTGCTCCACATCTAAGCCTAGCAGAACTTGATGAACTCATGGCTAATCATCAACAAAGATTCACTATAAAGAACCAAGCCATGATGATACTGGATGAGAACATGGTAGATGTAGAGGAGACTAGAGATGACCTATGGAGAGAAATCATTAAAGCAAAAGAACAAGCTGAGAAAAGAGCATACTTAAATCTGTCTAAGAAGAGAAAAAATTCCAAAGGAAAAGGTATTTATATTGATGATGGCACAACAAAGAAGTCAAAGGATTCTAGTATATAAATTACTGAGGTAATTGATATCACCAAGAAAAAGGAGGAAATAAGTTTCTCACAGGATGCACTAGATAAAGCAAAAATTCAAATGAAGAAGAAAATTGATGATGATGTACTCATTGAGGACATCACAAATGGTGATCCTGATGACAAGGATGATGAGGATGTAAATATTGAACCCCTAAACACTCAAGATGAAGAACAAGTCACAGAATGTGCATTTACATCACTACTGGGTGAGCTTCCTATACTTGCAAAGGCAGTATAAATTCTTTCACAGGAACAATCTGACGGCTCAGACCCCGAGCAACACAAAGACATCATAGGGGAACCAAACATTGAGAAACCTACAAAGACAGATGAGCCTAAACAAATAGAGGCACCTTCCACCAAGACAAAGGTAATAGATGAAACAAAGGAAACTGAGGTAATCCCATTTGACACCACACCTAAGGCTCCAACTCTATCAACCAAGACAACGGCTATCAAGGAGCAAAAGAAGGAAGAAAGGGTGTCAATTGGGAAGGATACACCAAGGACTGGAGACAAGTCTCTTATCGTTACTGAGTAGAAATCACCATTAATATAGGAGAAGAAGAAGAAAAAGAAAGGAAAAGGGTTGGTCACCCTAAATGAAGTGATAATTATTCCTGAGTGTGACCCAAGGACCCTGAGCCCCGAGGAACTAAGTAAATATGGGGAATTATGTCAAAGAAAAGTAGCACAAAAAAAGTTGAAGCAAGAAACAAAATGAAAAGAGATCTTAATAGATGTTTGGGATATCTTACAATAGGTAGTACTTGAGGTGAATATTGATGAAGATACTCCCATCATAGATCAACTTGCTATATTGATAGAGAAGATCAATGCCCTAGATAAAGATGCAGACAAACAGATTGAAGAAAGGGCTGAGTCAAGGATACAAAATAAACTGGCAGAGAAAATAAGCCAAGAAGTGGCAATAAATAAGGTCAAATTATCTGAGGTAATAACTAAGATAAAATCTATCACCCAGTTAATTTGTCAATTTTTACTCAAGCTTTGTACTATAGACACCTTCACTATTGTAGTCTGTGAAAAGATAAAAGGACTAAAAGCATAAATCAAAGTTAGTACAATTGTTACTATAACCGAGCCAAATGCTTTCTCAAAGCACATTCACCAAGTTTAGGAACTCTGACAATTAATAGTAGATTTAAAGAAACAAGAAGAGCACATAACAGATCAGGTCACTAAGTTAGAGACAAAACTCTTTGCATACCTAAAATTTTTTGAGGCACACATTGTCAAAGTAGAGAAACTTGTTGCAACACCTGAGATTTTGGTGTTGGAGAAAATATTTGACAAGTATGCACAAGTTGGTCTTGAGCATATGCTCTCACCAACTTGAAAGAGGAATGGGAAAACCTCTTAGAGTCAGTAAAGAAAACCCACTAGCATATTTTTTACCAGATGTGAGTATACTAAATTTTTGTATTTGGCATTACTATCAAAAAGGGGGAAAGTAATGTATATGTCATATGCCAAATAAGTACATAGATGCTATGTATACTACATATTACCGGGAGCATGCTCTAAGGGGGAGTACTTTAGAAATTTTGTTAAGTATATGTATATGGTGGAGATATAAGGTATATATAGAAAATTTTGTCTATATACATTCAAGTTTTGATATTAATGCCAAAAGGGGAGATTGTTATCTCTATTGAGCATTCAAGGTTGTCATTAGTGTCAAAGGTTATCAAAGATATTAGTCGGTCACTTATATTGAGAAAATTAGTAACTAGAAGCAAGATAGACTAGTCGGTAAAGCTTACACACTAAGCATCAGATAGTTTACCAAGCACTAGTAGACACCGAGTGTCACAATCTACACCGAGCAATTTATACAATGTTTACCGAGGATCATAGAAAATGACATAGTAATCTAAAATGACACATTCTTCTATGCAAACAATTACAACATATCAAAAAACATTTTACCAAGATCAAGGAATATTTAATGTTAGGATATTCATTAAATGCAATGTATATCTTATGTAATAGTCTGATCTAGGTCATTTTTGTACACCGTAGATCTTAGGGTTATGACTATGTTGCGTAACCTAATTTTGTTAAAGTGGAAAAAGTAGATCACTATATAAATGTATGTTTACATCATTTTGTTAGAATAACTAAGAGGGGGGGTGAATCAGTTATCAGTGTCCCACAATTTCACAAATGTATAATCCAAAACAATTCTACTACTTCTGCTACTCAGTAAACATAAGATACTTTCACTATCTGTGTTTTTACTGATTGTCAGTCTAAACTTTATAATAGTTACTGATTAAATCTAACATGTAATATGAAAAGTATGATAACAAACAAATATCACAATCAACACATAACACAAGAGATTTAACATGGAAACCCTATGAAGGAAGGAAAAAACCACCTGGGACCAGCAACCCAAAATTTTTCACTCTTTTGAAGTGAGGTCGATGAAGACCCAACCCTGTTAAAGGTTACAAACACACTGTTAGGTGTGACCTTGTTATTGGATTTTAGACTAGAATTTATTGTTCAACAAGTAGTCACTCTGGGGTTAACAGGATAACAATGTTCACTCTATGAATGAAACATGAAAAGACTTTCATAGTCCACTTGGTTAAGAGATTTGACTATATACAATAGTTAAATATGTAACAGTAGATGATCTGCCTCAAGACAACTTTAGTTTTTAGATTACAGATCAATGTTTAGCTCATTCAAATATTTTTTATCAATATAACACTTTAGATTCAATACTATATCAACTTACTATCCATCAGTAATAACTCTCTGTAGCTCAGTAAATGTTCTATAGCTTGGTTCTTATTAACCAGTATGATCAGAATGCATGAAAACTTTTTCATGTGATAATTCTGTAGTATCTTCTTCTTCTAGCTCTCTCTATAATAAAACCAATGTCTCTTACATAGATGAGTAAATCATTTTCTTTTCCTCCATCAAATTTTGCTGCTTAATCATATTCATAGATTTTTCCACTTTAGACTTCTTCAGCTGATGTGTTAGTAACATGTTTCAATCTTCTCCATTAGATCCTTTTGATTTATGTTAGCCATCGATCTTCATAAAAAACCTTATCTGTTACCTCAATTTCATACACTTTACAACTCATCACTTTATCAGCTAAACTGATCATTTAATTCCTTTATATTTTTCTTAGTTAACAAAGAAATGCATCAGTGAACACAAGCTTGGTTAACACGTCACTCGGTATACACTACACTTCGTCGGTGTATACTAAAATGCTTTATTTTTCAACAACACTGCTTTGTGTCTTTCAGCACTATTCTTCATCATAGATGAATGCAACATAATAATGTCAATTTCATCAAGTCATAGATTTGTCAATAAGTTACTCAGTGTATTCCTTATCCTCATCTGTCATGTACATCTTCCACATGTAGATATTTCTATTCTTCATCTCTTTCACCTTTCTTTAGATGTGTCAGTATAGTAACTTACAAGATAAGTATTGTCAAGCTAGTTGACATCAATGACAACATAATATTGATTTGATCATCTTGCATATCTAATCAACAACTCCTCAATAATCTTGAATTATAGATTCTTCATTCAGGTTCTAAATTAGTTGTAGTTCATCAATCTCTCCCTTTGGCATTGATAGCAACTCAAGTAATATGAAATGCGCCATACACATACCAAACATGTATTCTACAACTTTGTGATCAAATGCTATGTAGTGTAAGCTCTCCCTAGCTTAATATGTTTAATCACTACGTTACTAAAACAACATTATAAAATATAGCTTTGTCATTCTGTAGGTATAACCTTTTTAGTTCTTTTTAGATTATCTCTTCCCTAGATAGTTCTTATTGGTGTATATCTCCTTTTCTTTTCATATTATTAATCTCTCCCTTTGACAACAATGCCAAAGAAACAAATAAATAATCAGCTCTGTAGTAACTAAGTAACTCTTTATTGTCCATTACTTCCTTTGTATCTTAGTCTACTGATATCCCAATCTATTTTACTTCTTCAACCTTAATCACAACCTTGAACAAAATCCAGTGTGAACTATGCTACATCAACATGAATGATCCTCTAATAAGAGTAAGATGATGCAACATCAAGATCACATTAGTGACCGACAGATAGGGGACGGACCCCAAGTCTATTCCTCAAATATTCAAATGTGTCCTTCGGTAGAGGCTTTGTAAAAATGTCTACAAGTTGTTCTTTAGATGTAACAAATTCTAACTTTACTTGCTTCTCTTGCACTTGTTCTCTTAAATAGTGATACTTAATTGATATATGCTTTGTCTTAGAGTGCATCATAGGATTCTTTGAGATATTAATAGCACTTGTGTTGTCACAATATATGATCACCAAGTCAGTGATTACCTCATTCATTCCTTGCAACACTTGCTTGATATATGCAATGTTTGAGCAATTAGTAGCAACAACAACATACTCTGCTTTAGCTATAAATTGAGAAATACAAGCCTACTTTTTACTTGTCCAGGTTACAAGTCTTTCACCAAAGAAAAGTGCTCCTCCAGTGGTACTTTTTCTATCATCCACATTTCCAGGCCAATCAACATCAGTATAAACCTTCAACTCAAACTTTCCTTCCTTAGGATACCATAATCCATAATCCTCTATCTTTTTCAGATATCTTAAGACCCTTTTAGTAGCAATCATGTGTGATTCTCTAGGATTAGCAGAATATCTAGCAATAATTCCCATAGCATGTGCTATATCTGGTCTACTATGAACTACATACATGAGCTTACCAATCATGGATCGGTAAAGTGTCTGGTTTACTTATGTAGTTTCATCTTCCTTTGTCAATTTACTTCCAATAGCCATCAATGTTCCCACAAGTTTAGCATCTTCTAGGCCAAATGTTTTCAAGACTTCCCTTATGTACTTGGACTGTGTGATGAATATCCCATCACTTTTCTGAATCACTTGTAATCTGAGAAAAAATTTAATCTCTCCAAAAATAGATATTTCAAACTCATTCCTCATGTCATTAGCAAAAGATTTACATACATGATCTTGACCTCCAAAAGTAATATCATCAACAAAAATTTCAGCAATAATAATAGTGTCATCAGTATCACCTTTCATGTACAAATTGATGTTCTCACTAGTTCTTAAAAATCCAATGCTTAACAAGTAAGTATGCAATCTCTCATACCATCCTCTCAGTGCTTGCTTCAAACCATATAAAGCTTTGTGTAATCTACATACCATGTTTCTATTATCTGGATCAACAAATCCTTCAGGTTGTTCTATGTAGACCTCTTCTTCAAGTATACCATTCAGAAATGTTGATTTCACATCTATTTGATAAACCTTAAATTTCTTATGTGTAGCATATGCAAGTAGCATTCTAACTCCTTCCAATCTAGCAATAGGTGAAAATGTCTCACCATAATCAATGCCTTCTTCCTGTGCATATCCCTTGCATACCAATCTCGCTTTATTTCTTGTCACTTCACCATTTTCATTCAATTTTTTTTTCAATATCTATTTAGTACCAATAACATTCTTATCTTTAGGTCAGGGTACTAAAGACCAAGTTTTGTTTTTCTCTATTTGTTCTATTTCCTCCTTCATTGCATTAACCCATTCTTTATTTTCTAATGCAACTTTCATATTCTTTGGTTCAAATTCACAGACTAGACATGTACCTTGTCTTGTTTTGCTTCTTGTCTGCATTCCAGCTTATCTGTTTCCAATAATTTGTTTCTCAGGATGATTTCTCCTGACAAAAATAGCTAGTACTTGGTTTCTTCTTTCTTGTTCATCCTATTCAAGTGCATTTGCTTTCTCGGTAGCACCATCTTGTTCATCGGTTTCCCTTTCTTATTCCTTAGGGTTATTTTCCTACTGACCAGTTATCAAAGGTTGTGACTTCAATAGATAATTAGGAAGTTCAATGTAAGTGAATCTTCCATAGTCTTCTAGTTCCTTTCTTTCTTCTATGTTCTTGTCATCATACTCATCAACATGAACATTAGTACTTTCAATCATCTTATTTGTAACCTAATTCAGACATTTGTATGCTTTACTCTTAGTAGAATATCCTAAGAATATTCCTTCATCACCTTTAGAATCAAATTTCCCATTTCTCTCATCTTTTAGAATAAAACATTTGCTTCCAAAAATCTTGAAATAAATTACAGTAGGTTTGTGTCCAAACCATAGCTCATAATGTGTCCGGTTGGTGTCCTTCTTCAATAGTACTCAGTTAAGGACATATACAGCTATGTTGAAAACTTCCCTCCAATATGTCTAAGTGACATTATTATGTATCATCAGTGTCCTAGCACAGTCAATTATTGACCTGTTCCTTCTTTTAGCAACCCCATTTTGCTGAGGTGTTCTCGGTGCAGAGACCTGTCTCTTAATACCATTCTCATTACAGAAATTAGTAAATTCATCAGAGATAAATTCACCTCCTCTATCAGATCTTAAACATTTGATTTCTTTTCTAGTCTCTTTTTCTACCTTTTCCTTATACCATTTAAACATCTTAAAAGCTTCAAATTTATCTTTTAGGAACATAAGAGTCATCAGTCTAGTATAGTCACCAACAAAAAGAATAAAGTATATGTTGGTGCCTGCAAAGTTTCATGGCCCTCCCATTTTTCTTTCAATCTCTACAATTATTTTTCCTTGTTTTCTGGCTAAAACCCTTGGTAATATTTCAAAAAATCTAGCCATTGAATAAAGAAGCCCTAACTTACCCTGGCCCTATTCTATTTTCTTGTTACTTTTTCGGGTGACTTAAATCCTAATCTGCATGTGCTAATTAAAGTCCTTTAAGTTGTTTGACGGTTAGGTTTTCATGTTTGGCGGGGTCCCTTTTAATTTTTCCTAAGTCTCTAACCCCCGATGGCCTTTAATTTTTCCTAAGTCTCAGCATTTAATATTTCCTATGTTTTCAGCTTTCATTTCTTTCCTGGGCCTGGCTCTAACACCATCTAAATCTGACGGTTGTCATTAAAGCACAAAAGATTTGTCAGAGCTATGCGATGTTGAGACATCCATTGATATTCCTTTATGACATAGCGCTTCAAATGGGTGGTTCCAATGACATGTAAGCATAGTTGGTGACATCTTATTGGTCCATGTATTAACATGTTGGTAGTTGTCAGTGGGACTTGGTTTCCAAATGCGTCAGAGGGACCTGACCTTGTTAGTCAATCGACAAATGGCGTAAGTTCTTATCGAATTTGTTAGAGGCTTGAGATTATGTGCTAGCCATTAATTTCATCTGGTGTTAGAGGATTGTCAGGCCAGGGTAAGATTCTCGATCTAACAGTGAGCATGTAATTTGATGGAATCTTGTCAGCCTATGCAAAAATGAGACAACGGTCGATTTTCTTGTGTGGGCCCATTAAAACTTCTCGATCTTTTTGGTAGTTCTGATAAATGTATGCTTTGTTCACTGGTTCACATGATGTTTTGGTGGAAGGTCTAGTGACCTAGCGATTTGGTGAATAGTGTTTGTGTAATAGCCAAATGATTTAGTGGTGCCCTCAAATTTCTCACAAATGGGTGAAAATCTTCAGTCGTCGATTCACCAAATGGATTGAAGGTTAGGGGTTTGCTAAAAAGTGGGACCACATGATGTGTCATCATTGAGGTGTCAGTCTCTGATTGATCAAGCTGGAGGATGATGAGGAATACTGCAAAGTGGGGCCATTGCCAGAAAGGTCAGTGATGAGGACAAAATCCATGGTTGACATAAGTTCTCATGGAAGGTGTTAGAGCCATGAGATCTTATGCCCACCATCCATTTTCAAAGACTTTGGCATGTGGATCCTGTGTCAAAGATGATTGAGCATGAGCAGCAAATAACATGGTGATAGGTGGCGTAAAGCGGGCATGGGCGGGGCCAAAGGCTTAGAGGTTTTGACAAAATTCTTAGTGGCCCGACAAAAGTTCAAAGTGGTTCGCTCATTCACGAGGACAAGTAGCAGAGTTTTGAAAGGTTTGGAAATTCAGTGAAGGAAGGTCATGTGATCGCTAAGTATTTTAGCAATGACTTAAAGTGTTTTGCAAATTGATGAAATCCTTTTGTCACCAGTTCACCAAATAAGGACCAAAGTTAAATGTTTCCCTTTGTTTGCTAAATCGCAGGGTTGAGGCCAGGTTAAGTATTTCATTGTGCAAATAAAGATTTGCCTTGTTGCATGGTCGTAGGAGGTAAACCTGAGGTATCTAGTTGAATTAAGGACATAAATCCTGTGAAAAGGAAAGATCTAATGGTCACGATATAAAGTTGACTCAAGTTTGAATATTGATCGCCAATTTTCTGCTAGAGCCATAAAATAGCTATTGTTGTTCAAATTCAAATTTGCAGAGGGTTTCTCAGTGACAGAAAGGACCAAAATTTATGATTTTTGTGGTAGGATTTGATGAAGTTGTTGTGTCGACTGCTGCAGGGTGGTCCAGAGGGTTTGATGATTGATTGCAAATGCCTGTACCATCATTAAATGGACATAAGTAAAGCTCAAGGTGTGTTGCAGGTATACAAAAAAATTGAAAAGGCATGGTGTTTGCGTGATCTTTGGTACAAATCAGAGGATTTTCATTGATGAAGATCAATTTTGGGTCTATTTGTTTAGGGTTGCTTGGTTTTCCCTCCAGCGTATTGATTTTTGATCTGTTTGAATTGTTTGGTGCGTGGCAACCCTAACCCTTACCCTAGTTATCTGTAGCTTGTTGCATCCTAACTTGTGTAGGATTTCAAGGTAACCAGGGGTATATAGTGTTGAATTTTTTATTTTGTAAACGTTCCAAAACTTTTTGGGTCTTCTAGCTTTCTGGTTTTCCAATCCTTTTCATTCCTGGTTCCAATTTTTGGCAATCCAAGGGATTCTATTCTCTGGTTCCATATTCGTGATGGTTGAATGCTGATAATACAAACTTTGCAGAGTAGATTGTTGATCCTATGATTTTGAGTAAAGAGTTTACTTGTATGTATTAATACACTTCCATGAAATACAATACAATTTCTACCTTTGTTCTGTTATTGTCTCTTTTCTTTGTGTTTATTCTTGCATGTCTCTATTTGTAAGGCATTTGGAACATACTAGTTGTAAGGAAACTATTTAATTGTTGCATGAGTTTCTTTCAAGGGGAGAATTAAATCCTTATGTGAAATTTCAAAGAATAAATACATCTGTGGAAGATCTTGATGGTAGCAAACCTAGATTGAGAAGATAGTTTGTAAGGCATTCTATCCAAATTGTATGTAGTTTGTAAGGTATATCACTATATTTCCTAGAACTTCCTCTATTAATCTATGTTAGACTCTTTTCCCAAAGGATTAGGCACTGATCTGATCTCTGTCACTCAAACACCTTTCAGTCATCAAACATAAAATTCATCTCTATCAATACCATTTCATTTCATATTCATGTACCTAAAAAATAGGACTGTCCCTGATGTTTTAGAGTCCATAGTTGTTGATTCCTTGAAGAGTGAATCAAAGGTTAGCCTTCCTTGAGTTTCAGTCATAAAAAGGACTCATCACCCTTATGCCATTGTTCATGTTATCATACCAGGAGTTTCATTAGTCATATCATGCAATAGGTTGTTCTCAGCTATCTTCAGGATTATCTTCTATAAAGCATCTCTATAAAACTCAGTGGCATGACAATGAAGACATGATCCGCCATTCCATAGTTTACTTGAAAGATAGTAACCTATTTGTAGGCAATACCCACTTGAGTCCTGTGGAGCTCAAAGCAGAAGGAGGATCTTATCCAATCCTCATCAATTAGGCTTTTCTTGCAAACTTGGAAACCTATTTACTAAGAATCAAGCCAATGTCCTTGCCAAGTTTGACCCACAAGAAAAATCGCTAACAGACTGGCGACTCTACTAGGGAGTTGTAAGATATTTTGTTAAGTTGTAGGGTTTAGTTGAGCCAGGGCTCCTACCCTGTACAAACCAACTGTTTACTATTTGTGCCTATAATTTAAAGAAGAATTCCCAAATTTTGGGTGGTGACTCTAACTATCTCTACAGTAGTACTGGTCAGGAATCATTCACAAGATGAGTTATAGAGGTACTAGGTCTCAGAGAAATAAGCTTCTTGAGGATAGATTGGGAGAAGGTATTCCAAGTTCTTCTAGGCCTGGTCAGACAAAGAGAGGAAGAAGAAATAGAAATATGTTTCATGCTTAGGAACATATAGAAAATGCTAGACAAAAGGAACAAATCTAGTCTATTCAAGTGAATCAAGAAGGAAATACCTCTGAATATGAGGAGGCTGTTGATTTGGGTCTGAACCAATATGAGGATGAGGTTCAAGTAGGAGATGTTGAGTCTGAGACTACTCTCCCTGAGTTAGAAGAAATTTTTGAAGAGGTCTATGAGTTGGAGAGGAGAGTCCAAGAACAGATTCATTTAAGATAGAAAAGAGACAAGGAGAAAGAGGAAAAGATCAGACATGCTATGATTAGAGCTGAGCAATTGAAGAGACAATTGTTGGATCTTGAGGCCATGAATCAGGATCATGTGATAGAACAAGCATAAGATCAGCCTGTTGTCCATAAGATCTATGAGACAAGAAACCCTAGGGACAAAGGTAAACAAAAGGCTGTAGGAGTTTCAATAAATGAAAAAAATCATGCAAAGAAGTCCATGGATCAAGCAGCAAGATTAGAGGCTGACTTGGAAGAAGCAAAAAGAAAATAGGAATTATTGGCCAAGGAGTTGGAAAAGGTAGAAATTGAAGCCACTATTGTGGAAATGAAGAGAAAGATTGACTTCCTTAGGCAATCTTCTGGATATGCTAATACCCTTTCCACTTCTCAAGCACAAGGAGCAAATGTGTTGAATACTGCTACAACTTTAGGTATGCTTAAGACTCCTAATGTTTCTAATACTCAAACATCTACATCTTTAGGTGGTGGTCCATCTCAAGTAGGTCCCATTCATGAGAGGCATAAGCAATTGGTTTTTATTGGAATTCTTGGTTATCCAAATCCCATCCCTGATGAAATTAGGAAGAAGCTCCCAAAATTCACTGGAAGCAATACAGTTACTTGTGAAGAGCATTTGAAAAGTTTCATTGATGTGATAGATGACTACAATATTGAGCCTGATGATGTGATCATGAAGCTTTTCATTCAGTCTCTGACTGAAGATGCCAGAGATTGGTTTAGAAATTTGCCTCATGCTAGCATATGTTCATGGAATCAGTTTAGGCAGTCTTTCAAGGAATAGTATGGTGATAAAACCAATGAATGCTTCATGCTTAATGAGTTTAACAACATCAAGAAAAATTCAAATGAGGGTGTTGTTGAATTCAATGTTAGATTTCAGAAGGCCATGCATAAATTGTTGCAAGTTATCAGATTGGATGACAGGGTATGTCTTGTCACATACCTAAATGCTTTTGATTCAAAGATGGGATATCTTTTGAGGGATAAGAATCCTAGGAATCTTTCAGAGGCTTATAAATTGGCTATTAATATAGAGAGCAATAGATGGATATTAGGGAAGTTGGGAAGGAGAGAAGATTGTCAGCCATCAGTCTCAAATAGAAGAGAGCAAGGGAAACCTAATGCAAAGCCAAAAGATGATGATAGTTTGAAACAAATATTGAAAGCAATAAATGATTTAAAGCCTGGTGAAGCAAGAAATAGTAGAGTGCAAGGAAATGACAGGCCATCTTTTAATAACTTTAATAAGTTTCCAAGAATGCAGAACTATCCCTATAATACTTAGTGGAAGGATGCGAAGCCAGTGCTTCCTGAAAGAAAGGATAAACCAAATGACAAGACCCCTGACCCTTTGCATAGAAATACAGTGAATATGAATGATGATGTTCCATGGTGTATTGTTTTCCAATCACCTCATGATCCCTATTACTGTGCTATTGCTCAAAACGTTTCTATAGATGGAGATCAAGGCAACAACAATTATGATACTTATGATGATCAGGGGTGTGGTATGACTTCTTCATACATATATGATGAGTTAGACTCTGTAGATGAAGATGAAAACCAAGATGCTAGTAGTTCCCAAATTAGAAATGAGGTTTACCATCAGCAAGTGTTTTTTGTTGAAGAAGATAATCACCTTGATGTAGTTCAGTGCAATACTCTAAGAGGTGATGTGTCAGTAATGTTGAGAAGACCTTCTGATAAAGAAATTGCACAAATCACAGCACACATGGTGTCTCAAGTTAAAAGCAACTATAATTTGAGAAATAGGGTGGTGGGTTGTCCAAGTGGTAGGCCTGCCAAAATTTTCATCAAGAAAATAGAAAGGGATGAAAAGCAAGCCCAAAATAAGAAAAAGGTTACTAACACTGCTAACAAAACCAAGTTGAAGAAAAATGTCAACTTCACAAAGCCAATTGTGGCCTACAAGTAAAAGTTAAACCTCTTGTGGGTACTATTTCTCCTTTACAAGAGAAAGAAAAGGGTCAGAGAAAATATAGTCCCAATGTGGTTACACATGAAGAAGATAAAGGGGTCACTGCCATTGGGCAAGATGTAGTTGACCCCAAGTATGTTCCCATTGATGTGAGAAAATTGTTGTAACAAATCATTTTCAAGGTCCCCTTATTAGAAATGATGAGGATAGAGGAGCATAAAGTTAAGGCTTTGAGTTGGGTAAAAGGAGCCTTTTCTTCTGATACCCAAAGTTCCACCAAGGTTGATGGAAAGGCTATTGCAACAAGTGATTTGATTGAGAACCAGTGTGGGGAGATCATCTTTGAGATCCCTCAAATTTATTTGGATGCTAATGCTGCAAATGTTGTGTTAGGAATAGCTGATCCTTTCTTTTTGTCCTTAATAGTGAATGGAAAGTTGTTAAGAAATTGTATGATTGATTCAGGAGCCTCTAATACTGTTATGCCTGCAGAAATAATGAGATCCTTGGGTCTAAAAGTAGATACACCTCATGGTAGATGTTAGGTTATGGATTCAAGAGAGGTCCCTATTATTGGTACTATAAAAGAACTTCCTTATAGGTTGATAGCTTTCCCTGACAAGTTGCTAACAATGAGTGTTCTAGTGGTAGATATTCCCCCTCATTATGGGATGTTGTTGTCAAGGAAGTGGAGTGCCTAGATGGGAGGTAGTATCCAGTGTGATTTATCCTTTGCAACTTTTAATATTGATGGTGACAATGTGAAAGTATCCAGAACTCCACATATGATTGAAATAAATGATGATCATTTAAATTGTTGTGTGGATGTTGACATGGAGTTTTTCAAATTAGAGGAAATTATCCCACCAGTGGAGGTAGATCCACTAGTTGCAGAATTAAAGGAACAACAAGATGGACTATGGTAGATGTATTTTGATGGAGCATGCTCAAAAGAAGGCTCAGGAGCTGGGGTCTTATTCATATCTCCATTAGGTACTACTTTTAAGTATTCATTCTCATTGACTTTTTAATGCACAAATAATACTGCTAAATATGAAGCATTGTCTTTGGGATTAAATATTGCTATCAAACATGGGATAAAATGTCTAAAGGTTTTTGGTGATTTTGAGCTTGTGGTGGCACAAGTTTGATCTAAATATGTTGTTAAGAATGATAGATTGAAATTGTATAAATATGTGATATGGGATCAGATTGAAATGTTTGATGCTTTCAATATATGTTGGGTAGAAAGATCAAATAACATAATGGCTGATTTTTTTGCCAATGTTTCCCTAAAAAGAGATGATTCAACTTTGTTTAGAGTATCAATTCATGAAGTAAAAAGTAAACCAGTTGTTGCAGACAACATTTACAATTGGTAGGTCTTTGAAGATTATCATGACATCCTAAGATTTATTCAATGTCTTGACATATATGAGGATCAACCTATAGACTGCAACACTTTGGTCGAGGAAATTGAAGGCAAGGGTATGATCATGGGAAGTGAAGTGATCCAGTAGAATTCAAATAGTATCCCTAAGGGCTTTGTTGGAAATTTGGCTAATGTGGATGCATAGATGTTGTCATTATGGCAACATATGATCTTTATTAAGAGCATAGAATCTGGAATGCAAGTATGGCAAGTTGAAGGAAGAAATTGTCTAAGTATGGATATAGTGATCCTGACAGAGCACCCGATGAAGATTTAGTTGGCGACGTCCACTGGAGCAATACTTTTTTTTGCATAGTTAACTAAAGTTTCTATAGAGTATGAGGATACCCCATCTTAGTGCGCATAAAGTTTGGAGTAGTACGGACAAATTTATTCAAATTTTACCGAAGACAATTTTTGCAGACAGAACAGTTTTGGAGACAGTATTAGCAAAAGAGTTAAGGGATTATTTTTGCTTGTCAAAATAATGACTTAACATTATGAAGGGATGACATCCTAGATGTTTACTCTTGGATAAAGATTTTGGAAGCTGACCATGTAAAGTTATTAGCTCTAATAACTCATATATTAGGCATACTTGAAATGTAATGAAATATGTATGAGATATGTAAAAAGAAAGAAAAGATAAGTTGTGATAGTTGTATATTGTGATAGCAGTAAAGGCTATTGATGTGAAGTTGTAAGCAGTACCATATTACAGTCAGAAACATTTTATATTACTTGTTTGGGCAGTGAGCTCAGCTGGTGATCAGGTTTTGTAATCTAACTCCTAACAAGGTTAAGGCTTCTAACAAGGCCTAAAGTCCTTTAACCAGGATAGATCTACTATTTATTGTAAATTGACTCCTAACTGGGTCCAATATCCCTAACAGGATACTTTTGATTAGTGATCTTTGTGGGTACCATCCCCACCGGGGTTTTCCCTTGGCCAGGGTTTCCTCAAGAACATATCATGTGTTATGAGTTCTTTCTATTTACTGCTATGTTTGTTAATCAGCTTGATAATCTTTGTATGCAGTAAAGTAATTTGCTATATCCATAAGTGGGCAAAAGAAAAAGTTTTTGAAATACTGATTCACCCCCCCTCTTAGTATTTCCTATTTCTAACAATTGGTATCAGAGCACAGTTACTCGAAGAAGGAACATTCAAGGAAAGCTTAGCAGCTTTAGTAAGATCTCTATGGATATGGATCAACTTTAGAAGAATCTTGAAGAAGCTCTTGAATAGATTGATATGCTTACTGTTGAAAGAAACTCCTTAAGAAGAAAATATGAAGATGCAAAGAATGCTATTGACAAATTAAAAGGTAAGATTGAAGATCTGAAATCTGAAAAGAAATCTAATATGCTTTTTGAAGATTGTGATGAATTAGAAAAAGAAAATGAGATCCTTAAGCATGAGTTGAAGATAGTAAATCTGAAGCTTAGTATGAAAGATGGAAATTTGAGATCTGATAATGAAAAATTGAAAATTGAGAATGAAGATCTAAGGTCAAGACTTGAAAAGGAAACATCTGAATCTGAAAAAGTAAAAGTGCAGTATGTGGAACTTGAGAAGTATAATAAAATTGTGAAAGGTGAATTAACTCAATCTAAACAACAACTTGAAAAGCTATATTCAAATAGTGATAAGACTGGAAAACAAATTTCTTTTGAAGAACCATTCTTTGATAGGACTAGATTTGGATTTAGTATGTTTAGAACAATTCATGAAAGTAAGAAGCCAGATCTGAAGACATCTGAAAGTGTGGAGGAAATAAAGCTAGATGAGAACACATTAGAAGAACCACCTAGAGAGAAAGAAGAATCAAAGCAAGAAGAATCAAAATAGGAAAAATCATCTAAAGGAATGCAAAGGGAATTCAAAGGTAGATGTTTTGCTTGTAATACTATTGGGCACATGAAGAGAGATTGCACAGGTAAGCAATTTAAACCTCTTAATGGACATTGTTATAATTGTCATAGTTTTGGACACAGAGCTAACGAATGTAGAAGACCTAAAGTAATTATGAATAATTATGATAGAATGATTGGGAATACTAACAATGCAGATAAGAAATCTATTGAAGAAATGAATCAAAGAAAAGTGGTAGTATGTTTTAGATGCAACAAAGTAGGACATATTGCTAGAAATTATAGGTCACAGATTAACCAGCAAGGATAGAGATTTGGAAAAAATGGAATCATTTGTCAGATATGCAACAAGTTTGGACACTCAGCAAGATTTTGTAGAATGAACAATGGAGGTTATCATCATAACCCTAACCCTAGGAACAATGCAAGAAGGAATGAAAATGCAGGAAATAAAGAGAAAGGTTGCTATAGCAATAAAGATGAAGTAAAATTTGATAAAGGCATAGATCAAGGAGGTATAGTTAGCACTAAAAGTAGTCAGGAAGGTAATGTAACTAATGGTAAGGATGAGTCTTTACCTAACCCTTCTTTAAGTACTTAAATTATGTAAGTTTATGTAGTTTAGGACTTAGGATTAGTGTAGATTAGGAATTTGAATGAGTTAAGTTTTGCGCAGTTAGATATAGGTTTATTATGTTGTACTAATGATATGGTTAAGTGCACAAAAAAAAATATTGTGTTTTGCGAGGTCGCAGAAAGTTTTATGGTTGCAGGTTTGCAGAATCAACTTTTTGAGGTTTTAGTAGCAAAATGAATGAATGTGATGTCAGATCGAGTTAATGTGAAGTGTTATAAGGTTGAAATCGAAGTTATCACAATTAAAAACCTATTAAAAGAGATTTGAAAGAAGAAAAAGTGAGTTGAGGATGATTTGAAGAAGTTTGGAAGCAGTTTGCAGCGACGATCATACTGAAACCCTAGATTTGCAAAGTTGAGGTATTTTTTGATCTTTAATCAGTTGATAAGATGGATATTTCTATGGTTCATAATGTTAAGGATAAGAATAGACCTAAGATTAAGAAAGAACCAGTAGAACCAACTGAAATTGATAACAGTCTAGCACTATCATCTGTACCAGAAGGAGTATTGCACATTGAGAATGTTAAAGGATATTTAGGTTGCAAGTTTGAAACTTTGGAAGATGCAGATTTTAGTGATGATTACAGGAAATTGTACAATCAAGACATGTCAGTTAAACCAGCTTATGGGCACCTAGAGAACAATGAAATTATCAAATATTCCATGAAGTATGAATTTATTGATGAGGAGTGTACCAAGATCATTTTGAGTAGAATCCACAATGGGAAATTTTGGATGGAGGACAGAGTTATTGATATAACTACTGACCTAATTCATGATGTTACTAGATTATCTAAAGTTGGAGAGATTCCACTTAATGAAAAGAACATGAGAAAGATTGTTTTAGACAACATTGGATCTAGTTATAATGGTAGAGGAATTGTGATAAGTAAAATTAAGCAAGATGATGTTAGGTACCTTTGCAAGATCCTAACAACTAAATTCTATGGTAGTTCAAGGGAAGATGACATGGCTGCAGGAATGGGTCATGCAGCTTATCTTATGTGTATTGAGAAGAAACAACTAGACCTATGTGAAATTTTGAAAATTCAGTTATTTGAGAACTTAGAAAAGATTAAGAAGGCTAAGTACACACAGTTTAGGTTTTCATCTCTGATAACCTATATGTTTTTCCATATTTTGAGAAGATTTCCTTACATAGTTGATTGGAGTGACAATGTGAACACAATGGAAAGAATAAACTCAATCTACATGAAGCACCTTTTTGATAAAGTTAATGACAGTGTGAAGCTTGTATTGAAGACTTTTCAGAATATTGTTAAGAACAAATCAAGGATTCCTCAATCCTTAGTTGAAAAGCATAAAGATGACATTTGTTTTATGGTAGACACTGATTTCACCTACATTGAAGTAGTTGAGCCTAGAATGGAATTCATAGACCCTCTTGGCTATGAAATATCTAAAGCAGAAACAGTAGGATATGTGAATAGATTGTTAAAATGTGAGTTGGATGGTCATGAAAATAGGTTTGGAACCTATGAAGAGAATTTCAACTCTACAATAAGTTTGAGAGAAAAGAAGCAATCTAGTAAGAGAGTTGAATCTACTATGAAGAAAATACTGAAAGAATCAGGTATGTCAAGTCATGAGTTTGACATAGCTAAGAAGACTGTAGAAGCCTTGAAGCAAAGTGAAAATCTTGTAATTTCACCTGAGACACCTAGTGCAGATCCTATTGATCCTATTGCAGTAAAGGTAAAAGTTGAAGTACCTGAAAAAGATGAAGGAGATAAATATTTTTCTCCTATTCCTAGCAAAAGAGTAAAAGTGAGTGCAACAGGACCTGGCAAGAGATAGAAAGTAATTGTACCACCTGTACCTAGAAATGTAGTAGTAATTAAAGATGATGATGTAGTTTCAATCAAGAAGAAAACTTGGAAACCAAGAATGGAAAGAGTTAATGAAGATATATTGAAGCATGGAGACTTCACTAAGTTGAATAAATTCTATGATCTATATGGATCATTTGACATATTGAATTTTGAAAATGTAATGATTACACATATGATTGTGACAGATAAGAAACTTAGCACTATTCATGGTAAGATCCTAGAAGATTTGTATAATAGACTTGTGAATAGAAAATAGAGAGCACAAGAAGAGGACATAAAGATGAGAGAACATGTAATCAAATAGTTATGTGAAGTTGAGGATGAAGATCATTTGAAGAGATTATTGAAGTCTCTTGGAACTTTATTGAGAACTAAGAGAAGAACAATCCTTATAATGGGAGTCAAAAAGGAGGAAGTACAAAAAGAGATAGAGCAAGCAATAATGCAAGTTCTTGCAGATATAGTTGTAGTAAAGCAAGTTGAATCAGACCCTCAACAGAAGCAATCAGAGGAACTGCATGCAAAGGAAGTTGGTATTAAAGAAGTTCCATCTTCTTCACATATCAATATTGGAAAAGAATCAATGGACATTGAAGGAACCAAAGTGACACTAGAGTCAGATGATGCTGTATTTCATGATCTAGGAAACATTGTTGACAATTTGGCTTTAGAAGAGCAAGAGAAGATTACAAAATCAGAAAAGGATATAGAGGCAGTGGAAGCACTAGCAGTATAAGAATCAGTTCCAGTAGTACAGACAGTTAAAGGTAAACAAATTTTGATAAAGGTCACTACCCCTAGTGCACCTAATAGTAAGAAGAGAAAAATTGGTTCAATTTTTGAAGACCTTGGAAAAGAAGTTGAAGATGATGATCAACTTGAGTTCATCACATCTCTTAACAAAATTATTGGAAAGAATAAGAAGGTGAAGGACCTTGAAGGCAAAGTTAGAGTTTTGACAGAGAAACTTGAGAGTGTGATCAGCACTAAGGTATCTAAATCAGATCCACTTGAGAAAGCTCAAACAGTAATAAAATCTTTTGACTCTGAATTTTCTAACTTAAAGGATATTGCTAGAATAAAAGTTCAGGAAGACTTTGAAGCAGAAATGCAACAAAATTTAAGTGTAAATATTCGAAATGATATTGGTAGTTTGGATGTATGCATAAAGAATTTGAGGAAACATTTTGAGACTGGAAAGAGATTGTATATACAATGCACAAAATCAGGAATCCTAACAACTGAAGAAGATAAGAAGATCAGAGAGAAGATAGATGCAATTATAGCTAAAACAAACACCTTGTCAAGCCCAAATGTAAAGATAAGTTCTGTAGAGAAGAACATAAGGAAGTTAAATGATGAAATCAGAATGTTAGTAGAGGAGAAGAATAGAAAGATGCTTAGGATTAACATCTTGAGAGAGCACATCTCAATCAAGACCTCAATTGTTGAAGACCAAATTGAGCAATGTCTTTCAGCAAAGACATCTTTTCAGAAGTTTAGCTTCAATTCCCTGCAAGCTTGTCAGATAGCAGCATACAGATTGAGTACTCTACTCAATGTTGTTGAATCCACCAGGAAGGTATGGGAGAAAGATTTTGAATCATGGAAGTCAGAGTTTGGTGACTGTGTTGCAAGTCTACCAGCTTTGCAATAGTTGATAACAAGGTATAAAGTTTTTTTTTTAATTTTTTGTACACCCTATCTTTGTCATTGTTGTCAAAGGGGGAGAGATAGTAGAAAATTGAATATATTATGAGGAAGGATACTCATAGCAGGAGCTATTCTATGGAGTACAATATTGTATATGTGTTGTATAACTTTTGGCCACAATTTTGTGTAAATACTTTGAAGTTTTCTTTGCACACTTAGCCAATTTTCCCATATGTTGCCACCAATGACAAAGGGGGAGATTGTTGGTAGTTTGGCTAATGTGGATGCATAGATGTTGTCATTATGGAAACATATGATCTGTATTAAGAGTGCAGAATCTAGAATGCAAGTATGGCAAGTTGAAGGAAGAAATTGTCTAAGTATGGATACAGTGATCCTGACAGAGCACCCGATGAAGATTTAGTTGGTGATGTCCACTGGAGCAATATTTTTGTTTGCATAGTTAACTGAAGCTTCTAAAAAGTATGAGGATACCCCATCTTAGTGCACATAAAGTTTGGAGTAGTACGGAAAAATTTATTCAAAGTTTATCGAAGATAGTTTTTGCAGATAGAACAATTTTGGAGACAGTATTAGCAAAAGAGTTAAGGGATTATTTTTGCTTGTCAAAATAATGACTTAACATTATGAAGGGATGACATCCTAGATGTTTACTCTTGGATAAATATTTTGGAAGCTGACCATGTAAAGTTATTAGCTCTAATAACTCATATATTAGGCATACTTGAAATGTAATGAAATATAGATGAGATATGTAAAAAGAAAAAAAAGATAACTTGCAATAGTTGTATATTGTGATAGCAGCAAAGGCTATTGATGTGAAGTTGTAAGCAGTACCATATTATAGTCAGAAACATTTTGTATTACCTGTTTGGGTAGTGAGCTCAGCTAGTGATCAGGTTTTGTAATCTAACTCCTAACAGGGTTAAGGCTTCTAACAAGGCCTAAAGTCCTTTAACCAGGATGGATCTACTATATATTGTAAATTGACTCCTAATAGGATCCAATATCCCTAACAAGATACTTTTTATTAGTGATCTTTGTGGGTACCATCCCCACCGGGGTTTTCCCTTGGCCAAGGTTTCCTCGAGAACATATCGTGTGTTATGAGTTCTTTCTATTTACTGCTATGTTTGTTAATTAGCTTGATAATCTTTGTATGCACTAACGTAATATTTTATATCCATAAGTGGGCAAAAGAGAAAGTTTGTGAAATATTGATTCACCCCCCCCTCTCAGTATTTCCTATTTCTAACAGGCTTAGCTGAGTTAAAAGCATTGTATAGCAGCCAAAATGATCATATGTCAAAAATAAGTAATGCTAATGTAGATGATCTGGAGGAAGTGAATTTGGGATCACATAATGCTCCTCAAATGGTCTATATCAGAAAAGGATTAACCCCTCAATTGAAAGATAATTTGATAAAGTTGTTGAGGAGGTACAAGCATGTGTTTGCATGGTCTTATGATGACCTAAAAGCTTATAAAGAGGACCTTTTCCAACATGAAATCCCATTAAAGCAAGATGTCAAACCATTCAGACAAAAGCAAAGGCCCATTAACCCATTGTTGGCTCCTATATTTAGTAGGAGCTAGTCAAGTTGAGTGATGCAAGAATAATTCAACCTATAAGGTATTCAACTTGGGTGTCTAATTTAGTCCCAATTAGAAAGAAGAATGGTGACATTATGTTGTGTGTAGATTTCAGGAATTTGAATGTTGCATCATTGAAAGATAATTATTCACTGCCTAACATGGAGGAAATGTTGCACAAGGTCACTGGTTGTGAGTTATTGTCTATGATGGATGGCTTTTCTGGATATAACCAGGTGCTGGTGAAGGAATCTAAACAATTTAAAATTGTATTCACAACACCTTGGGGAACATATGTGTATGTCAGAATGCCATTTGGTCTCAGAAATGCTAGAGCAACTTTCCAAAGAGCCATGGATGTTGCTTTCAAAGAGTACATAGACCTGTTTATGGTTGTATATCAGGATGACTTAACTGCTTATTCCAAGAAGGCTCATGATCATTGTTCACACCTAGAGAAGATTTTTTTCAAAGCTTTGGAGTATGGTGTGTCCCTGAATCCTAAAAAATGTAACTTTGCAGTCAAAGAGGGAAAGCTTCTAGGACACATTGTATCAAAAGATGGAATAAGAATTGATCCAGAGAGAGTTGAAGCAATTTGGAAAGTGTCTGCACCAAAAAATCTCAAGGGGGTGTAGTCCTTTCTAGGGAAGATCAATTTTGTTAGGAGATTCATTGCAAATTTTGCTGAAGTTATCAAGCCTATAGTAAAGTTGTTAAAAAAGGATGTGAAGTTTCAATGGACTGTAGAGGCTTAGGCTACATTTGAGAAAATTAAAGATGTGGTCCAACAGGCACCTGTGCTTAGATCTCCTGACTATACCAAACCTTTCTCATTGTTCTCTTTTGCATCATTTCACACCATTGTTGTTGTTCTATTGTAAAAGGACAATGAGGGTTTTGAACATCCAATTGCATTTTTTAGCAAATCCTTGTAGGTTGCTGAGTTGAATTATGAGATGATGGAGAAGTAGGCATATGCATTGGTAAAAGTAGTCAAATCTTTCAGGACTTATCTGGTGTGTGAAAAGGTTGTTGCATATGTCCCACATTTAGTAGTAAAGGATGTTCTTACTCAATCTGAAGTCACTGGTAAGAGATGCAAGTGGATTACCAGAATCCAAGAATTTAATTTAGAGATCCATATCACTAGGTTGGTAAGAGGACAAGGTCTGGCAAAATTGATGACTAAAGAAAATATGGACTTAGTCCAAGTAAATAATGAAGGAACTCCAAATATGACAATCACAAGTATTGAATGGCAACCAGAATATGCTAATATTGTCTATTTCATAAAGAATGCTAGATGCCCAGACTATATGATAGATAATAAAAAGAGGTCCTTGAAATTACAAGCTCATAAGTATACATTGATACAAGGGGACTTGTATTGGAAGAATAGAGATGGAGTCTTGTTGTTTTGTCTTGACAGATATTAGGCAGAGAAGGTTTTAAATGAAATGCATGTTGGTGTTTGTGGAGGTCATCTTTCAGCAAGGACTACTGCTCACAAGGTTTTAAGGGTAGGTTATTATTGGCCTACATTGTTTAAGGATTCATTTCAGTATGTCAAGAAATGTGAATCTTGTCAAAAGTTTTCTTTGAAATTAAAGTACTCAGGAGCATTGTCATTAAACCCAATACTTGTTGAAGCACCATTTTCCATGTGGGGCTTGGATTTCATAGGTGAGTTCGCTGAGAAATCTAGTGGACAACATAGTTATATACTTGTTGCAACTGACTATTTCACAAAATGGATAGAGGCTATTCCTACAAAGAGGGCAACAAGTAAAGTGGTGATTGATTTCTTTCTTGACAATATTTTGACTAGATTTGGTGTTCCTGTGAAGTTGATTACAGATAATGAAATGTGTTTCAGATCAGATGAGTTTAAGGAGTTTTGCAAAGTTAATGGAATCATAACTTCCTATTCATCTCCTTATCATCCTCAAGCAAATGGATAGGCCGAGTCTAGCAATAAAAGTATCTTGACAATCTTAAAGAAGACACTTGAAAAGAATAAGAGAGCTTGGCACTCCAAGTTGAGATTGGCTTTATGGGAAAATAGGATTATAGTGAAAAGAGCCACTGGGAAGTCTCCCTTTGGGATTGTGTATGGTTTGCAATCAAGGCTACCTATAAATAATCTAATTCTAATTTATCAGTTTATTTAGAATGAGGAGTTGGATGTCACAGAGCCAATGCAGAATAGAATTATGCAATTGACTGAGTTAGATGAATAGAGAAAAGAGAGTCAAAAGAATAATATCAAGTTGCAATAGAAGGTGAAGTACTTATTTGACAAAAGAACAACTACCAAAAAATTCAAGGTTGATGATTTGGTGCTTCAATGGAATGTGAGGGTAGAAGATAAAGGGAAGCATAAGAAATTTGAATCACTATGGCTTGGTCCTTTTGTGATTCATGATAGTTTTGGGAAGGATTCCTACTTGCTGAAGAACATGGATGGTGAAGTTTTTGAGTTGCCAGTGCATGGACAATTTTTGAAACCCTTCTTTAGTTAAGTTTTTGATTATCATGCATGTGTAAATACTTTGTAAATTTTTGTACAAGTTGGTTTCCTTTCAAGTTGTGTGTTTCTTTCCATGTCTTAGGTTAGTGATTTTTGGTCTGCGTCCTAGAGTCCTATGGTTCTTGTTAAAACTTGCATTTCAACATCCTTAGATAGAGCCACTGTTGGTGCTTGCAAAGTTTCTTGGCCCTCCCATTTTTCTTCTGGTCTCTACAATTGTTTTTCCCTATTTTCTGGCTAAAACCCTTGGTAATATTTCAAAAAATCTAGCTGTTGAATAAAGAAGCCCTAACTTACCCTAGCCCTGTTCTATTTTCTTTTTGCTTTTTTGGGTGACTTAAATCCTAATCTGCATGTGCTAATTAAAGTCCTTTAAGTTGTTTGATGGTTAGGTTTTTGTGTCTAGCGAGGTCCCTTTTAATTTTTCCTAAGTCTCTAACCCCCTGTGACCTTTAATTTTTCCTAAGTCTTGGCGTTTAATATTTCCTATGTTTTCGGCTTTCATTTCTTTCCTAGGCCCAGCTCTTACACCATCTAAATCTGATGGTTGTTGTTAAAGCACAAAGGATTTGTTAGAGCTATGAAATGTTGAGACATCCATTGATCTTCCTTTATGACATAACACTTCAAACGGGTGGGTCCAATGACATGTAAGCACAGTTGGTAGCATCTTATTGGTCCATGTATTAACACATTGGTAGTTTTCAGTGGGACCTAGTTTTTGGATGTGTCAGAGGGACCTAACCTTGTTAGTCAATCGACAAATGGCATAAGTTCTTATCGAATTTGTCAGAGGCTTGAGATTATGCGCTAGCCATTGATTTCATCCGGTGTTAGAGGGTTGTTAGGCCAGGGTAAGATTCTTGATGTAATGGTGAGCATGTAATTTGATGGAATCTTGTCAAGCTATGTGAAAATGAGACAACCATCAATTTTATTGTGCGGGCCCATTAAAATTTCTTGATCTTTTTGGTAGTTCTGATAAATGTATGCTTTGTTCGTTGGTTCGTGTGATGTTTTGGTGGAAGGTCTAGAGACCTAGTGATTTGGTGAACAGTGTTCACGTAATAGCCAAATGATTTAATGGTGCCCTCAAATTTCTCGTGAATGGGCAAAAGTCTTCAGTCTCCGGTTCAGCAAATGGATTGAAGGTTAGGGGTTTGCTAAAAAGTGGGACCGCATGATGTGTCATCACTGAGGTGTCAGTCTTTGATTGATCAAGCTGGAGGATGACAAGGAATACTGTAGAGTGGGGCCATTGTCAGAAAGGTCAGTGACGAGGACAAAATCCATGGTCAGCGTAAGTTCTCATGGAAGGTGTTAGAGCCATGAGATCTTATGCCCATCATCCATTTTCAAAGGCTTTGGCATGTGGGTCCTATGTCAGAGATGATCGAGCATGAGCAGCAAATAACATGGTGACAGGTGGCATAAAGTGGGCTTGGGTGGAGGCCAAAGGCTTAGAGGTTCTGACAAAATTCTTAGTGGCCCGACAAAAGTTCAAAGTGGTTCACTCATTCGTGAGGAAAAGTAGCAGAGTTTTGAAAGGTTTGGCAATTCAATGATGAAAGATCATGTGATCCTAAGTATTTTAGTGATGACTTAAAGTGTTTTGCGAACTAGTAAAATCCTTTTGTCACCAGTTCACCAAATAAGGACCAAACTTAAATGTTTCCCTTTGTTTGCTAAATCGCAGGGTTGACACTGGGTTAAGTATTTCATTGTGTGAATAAAGATTTGCCTTGTCACGTGGTCGAAGGAGGTAAACCTAGGGTATCTGGTTGAGTTAAGGACATAAAGCCCATGAAAAGGAAAGATCTAACGGTCATGATATAAAGTTGACTCAAGTTTGAATATTGGTCGCTAATTTTCTACTAGAGCCATAAAATAGCCATTGTTCTTCAAATTCAAATTTGCAGAGGGTTTCTCAGTGATAGAAAGGACCAGAATTTATGGTTTTTACGGTAGGATTTGATGAAGTTATTGTGCCGACTACTGGAAGGTGGTCCAGAGGGTTTGATGATTGATTGCAGACACTTGTACCATCATAAAATGGACATAAGTAAAGCTCAAGGTGTGTTGCAGGTGTACAAATAGACTGAAAAGGCATGGTGTTTACGTGATCTTCGGTACAAATCAAAGGATTTTCATTGATGAAGATCAATTTTGGGTCTATTTGTTTAGGGTTGCTCAGTTTTCCCTCCAACGTATTGATTTTTGATCTATTTGAATTGTTTGGTGGGTGGCAACCCTAACCCTTACCCTGGTTATCCATAGCTTGTAGCATCCTAACTTGTGTAGGATTTCAAGGTAACTAGGGGTATATAGTGTTGAATTTTTTATTTTGTAAGTGTTTTGAAACTTTTTGGGTCTCCTAGCTTTCTGGTTTTCCAATCCTTTTGGTTCCTGGTTCCAATTTTTGGCAATCCAAGGGATTCTATTCTCTGGTTCCATATTCTTGATGGTTGAATGCTGATAATACAAACTTTGCAGAGCAGATTGTTGATCCTATGATTTTGAGTAAAGAGTTTACTTGTATGTATTGATACACTTCCATGAAATACAATACAATTTCTACCTTGGTTCTATTATTGTCTCTTTGCTTTGTGTTTATTCTTGTATGTCTTTATTTGTAAGGCATTTGGAACATACTAGTTGTAAGGCAACTATTTAATTGTTGCATGAGTTTCTTTCAAGGGGAGAATTAAATCCTTATGTGCAATTTCAAAGAATAAATACATCTGTGGAAGATCTTGATGGTAGCAAACCTAGATTGAGAAGATAGTTTGTAAGGCATTCTATCCAAATTGTATGTGGTTTGTAAGTCATATCACTGTATTTCCTATAACTTCCTCTATTGATCTATGTTAGACTCTTTGGCCAAAGGATTAGGCACTGATCTGATCTCTGTCACTCAAACACCTTTCAGTCATCAAACACAAAATTCATCACTATCAATACCATTTCATTTCATATTCATGTACCTAAAAAATAAGACTATCCCTAATGTTTTACAGTCCATAGTTACTGACTCCTTGAAGAGTGAATCAAAAGTTAGCCTTCCTTGAGTTTCACTCATAAAAAGAAGAAGGACTCATCACCCTTATGCCATTGTTCATGTTATCATAGCAGGAGTTTCATTAGTCATATCTTGCAACAAGTTTTTCTCAGTTGTCTTCAGGATTATCTTCTATAAAGCATCTCTATGAAACTCAATGGCATGAAAATGAAGACATGGTCCACCATTCCATAGTTTACTTGAAAGATAGTAACCTATTTGTAGGCAATACCTACCTGAGTCCTGTGGAGCTCAAAGCAGAAGGAGGATCTTATCCAATCCTCATCAATTAGGATTTTCTTGCAAACTTGGAAACCTATTTACTGAGAATCAAGCCAATGTCCTCACCAAGTTTGACCCACAAGAAAAATCCCTAACAGTATCTATCACCATAATAGCTCTGAGTTCTCATAGGACCACATAGGTTGGTATGAACCAACTCAAGTATCTTCTTTGTTGAGTAGTCTTTTCTTTTAAAACTAGATTTAGTCATCTTACCTTTTTGACATTCATGGCACATAGCATGGTCCAGTTTTGACAAGCTAGGCAATCCTCTAACTCTTTTCTTCTTACTAATCTTGATCATGCTATCAAAATTTACATGACATAACTTCTTATGCCACAACCATGCATCTTCATCTTTCATTAATAAACAAGAGGACTGATCAATATCAAGATAAAATAGATTACCTCTAGATTGTGAACCGGTTCCAACAAGTCTTCCTCCATCATCACAGATTCTTACCTTTTTTCTCTCAAAAGCAAGTCGGTGACTTGAGTTGTTCAACTATGCCACACTTAACAAATTGTAGTTCAATCCATCTACCCAGTATGCATTCTCACATTTTATTATACCATTAATCATCAATGAACCTTTACCTCTCACCATACAAGGTGCATCATTTCCCATTCTAACAGATCCACCATCACATTCATCAATTAGATCAAATTTCTCTATATCACCAGTCATATGATGTGTACAGCCACTATTTGTGATCCATGTATCATTTCTGCTTACTTTAGAGATCAGTGTTGTCTCTTCATGTTTCTCTTCTTCCTCTGAATCATCCTTCATAGCAAAAAATACTACTTCTAAACCATCATCATCATCAATGTTAGATTCAGATTCAAATTATTTAGCTATGTAACATACCATTTTCCCTTTTTCATAGCTATCTCAATTGTCTCTGTTGGTATGTCGGTAGCCTCTGTTGACTCTTCTCCCATATCTTCCTTTGGATCGGTCTTTGGATCTATCATCATCTTTCTTATTCAGACATCTAGCAGTGATGTGGCCAACTTCTTTACAATTAAAACAAGCTAGAGGTAACTTGCCTCTATACCTTCCCTTACCTTTGGGAAATCTTCTAGCCATAAGAGCTTTAAGCTCATCAAGTTCATCATTGGTATTACTGTCACTATCATTATTATTATTAGTCTTGCTACTAGACTTACCAATCTTCAAAGAGGCATGAAAGTGGATTCAATAGAAGGTACAACACTATTGTCAAAGTTATTCAATTCAAAGGTTGTAAGTTTACTGATCAAAGTTTCAAGGGTGAGGTTGGATGTAGCCCTTGTTTCATGAATTGCAGAGATCTTGATCACATAAACTCGCAACAAAGTTCTGAGAATATTTCTTATAACTATTTCATCATCAATAACTCCCCTAGATGCTCTAATAGCATGTACTACTTCTTTTAGTCTATTTGTGTATTGCACAATGTTCTCACCTTCTTTCATCTTCATATCATCAAATTGACCTCTTAGGCTTTCTACTCTAGCTCTCTTAACATTGGCATCTCCACTATATATTAGATTCATCTTGTCCCACATCTTCTTAGCTATATCATAGTCCTTGATATCTTCAATTTCAGCATCAGTACAGGTAGCAGCAAGTTCCATCATAGTAATATTGTGTTCATTCCTAACCTTCAATTGATCAAGAGTTAGGGGACTAGTGGGTGGTTCAATATAGCTATTCTCTATCAATTCTAGTGGAGAATTCCCAATTCCAGATATGGGCAACTTCATCCGGCTTTGCTATATTGTGAAGTTATCTTTGTTCAGCTTTGGCACTTCCCTCTTATGCATCTTGAGACCTTTTTGTTGGAGTCCTTAAAACTTTGTTCTAAGAAACCACAGCTCTAATACCAATTGTTAGAATAACTAAGAGGGGGGGTGAATCAGTTATCAGTGTCCCACAATTTCACAAATGTATAATCCAAAACAATTCTACTACTTCTGCTACTCGGTAAACATAAGATACTTTCACTATCTATGTTTTTATTGATTGTCAGTCTAAACTTTATAATAGTTACTGATTAAATCTAACATGTAATATGCAAAGTATGATAACAAACAAATATCACAATGAACACATAACACAAGAGATTTAATGTGGAAACCCTGTTAAGGGAAAAAACACCTAGGACCGACAACCCAAAATTGTTCACTCTTCTAAAGTGAGGTCGGTGAAGACCCAACCCTATTAAAGGTTACAAACACACTATTAGGTGTGACATTCTTAGAGGATTTTAGACCAGAAGTTATTGTCCAACCAGCAGTCACTCTGGGGTTGACAAGATAACAATGTTCACTCTATGAATGAAACATCAAAAGACTTTCATAGTCCACTCGGTTAAGAGATTTGACTATATAAAATGGTTAAATATGTAACAATAGATGATCTACCTTAAGACAACTTTAGTTTGCAGTTTACAGATCAATGTTCAGCTCATTCAAATATTTCTGATCAATATAACACTTCAGATTCAATACTATATCAGCTTACTATCCATCGGTAATAACTCTCTCTAGCTCGGTAAATGTTCTGTAGCTTGGTTCTTATTAACCAGTATGATCAAAATGCATGAAAACTTCTTCACATGATAATTCTACAATATCTTCTTCTTCCGGCTCTCTCTATAATAAAACCAATGTCTCTTATATAGATGAGTAAATCATTTTCTTTTCCTCCATCAGATTTTTCCGCTTAATCTTATTCATAGATTTTGCCACTTTAGGCTTCCTCACCTGATGTGTCTGTAACATGTTTCAATCTACTCCATTAGATCCTTTTGATTTACGTTAGCCATCGATCTTCATAACAAACCTTATCTGTTACCTCGATTTCATACACTTTATAGCTCATCACTTTATCAGCTAAACTGATCATTTAATTCCTTTTTGTTTTGCTCGGTTAAAAAAGAAAAGCGTCGGTGAACACAAGCTGGGTTAACACTTCACTCGGTATACACTACACTTCGTCGATGTATACTAAAATGCTTTATTTTCTAACAATGCTACTTTATGTCTTTCAGCACTATTCTTCATCATAGATGAATGCAACATAATAAAGTTAATTTCATCAAGTCATAGACTCATCAACAAGTTACTTAGTGTATTCCTTATCCTCATCTATCATGTACATCTTCCTCATGTAGATATTTATTTTCTTCATCTCTTTCACCTTTCTTCAGATGTGTCAATATAGTAACTTACAAGATAAGTATTGTCAAGCTAGTTGACATCAATGACAACATAATACTTATTTGATCATCTTGCATATCTAATCATCAACTCCTCATTAATCTTGAATTACAGATTCTTCATTCAAGTTCTAAATCAATTGTAGTTCATCACATTTTTGGTGTGAACTAATGTGAGAATAGATAGATGAATCAAGGAGAACTTGAAGCATTTGCCTAACTTCAAGTCTATCAGTTAACAGAGCAGATTGTAGAGGATATCAGATTAAGCAAAATCAGAAAAGGCTACCAAGTAGATTCAGAGTAGAGATTCATCACAGTCAAGATGATATTTTATTAGAACTTATAGATCTGTATCAAACAATTGAGTTTTCAATTAGCAGATTATTGCCTATTTCTTTCTAAGAATTGTAATAGAGTTTTAGATAAAATCTCTTAACAAAGTAGACTTAAAAGTCTTATGTAAATCTCTTAACTAAGTGCACACTTAATTAGTGTGGTTAAAATCCTATAACTAGGTACATCTAGTTGATCTAATATGTTACCCCTAATAAGGTAAGATCACCAAAAGTGATCAAAACTTGTAGCCCTAACAGGCAAACCTTTTCTATCCACAGTAGTGAAAAATTTGTGGGTGTCATCCCCATTGCAATTTTTACCTTCTAACAAGGGTTTTTGTGTTACCAAAATACTTGTGTTATGTGATTGCTATTTGATTTCATGTTGTTTACTTTCATAAGTTAAATGAATGATTGATTCATGCAATTAGATATAAGCTATTTTGCAAAGGTTATCACTGTTTACAGTCATAGATCTGAAAGGTTTACAAGTAAATTTTTTGAAGGCACTAATTCACCCCTCCCCTTTTAGTCCCTATATCTCCTAATTCCAACATCATTCTTGCTAACTTTAGATATAAGTGTTCTTTCAACATACCTTTCTGATTCTTTTGAATCCTCTTTCATAGCTACGAATACCACCTCAATGACTTCATTAGTGTTGGTGTCAGTATCAACATTATCATCTCCAACTAGGTAACAAGACTTCTTTCCTTTATCTTCGTAGTCTTAGTTGTTTCTTCTATCATACTATCGATTTCATCTATATTCTTGGTTATCTCTTTTGTTAGACTTTCTTTCACCAGATCGATCATTATCTTTATCATCATCTTTCCTGTTAGGACATCTAGCTACAATATGGCCAATTTATTTATAGTTAAAACATGCTAAAGTGATGCAGTCAAGGTTGGAGGATCCAATAAAGGACTATCCAAACTTGCATCCAAACACCAACAATGCGTAATAACACAACAAAAAACAAATATATAGAATCAAAATATTCTCTATTCATCAGTAACCAATATTACAAGAAACATGTCAAGCTATAAGGATTTCTTGGTTATGACCAAATACATCAAAGATTACAATAGTTCAACAAGATCACCCAGGATCCAACACACCTCTTAGCTAGTGCAAGTCTATAACACAACAAGACACTGGTAGGAACTCCAAGAAAGATCTAAACTTGTGCTCGCAAGACACCTGTTAGAAAGTAAAGTCCACCAAGATAACTGAGAGGGGGGGGAGGTTGAATCCATTATCAGATAATTATAAATTTTATCATCTTCAACAACATTAATCCATATAAGCAATATAATTACCAGCCATAGAAAGATATTCATACACAATAACACAATGACACAAGATATGTTGACTAGGGAACCTCTTGATCAAAGAGTAAACCCTGGTGGGAATGATGCCCAAAAAAGATGCACTAATATGAATATTCCTTGTGAGAGGATGGAATCTATTAGGATTCTTATGAAATAAATTCAATACATATGAATCCCTGTTAGGAGATTTTGAATCCCTGTTAAAAGATTCTAACCTGGTTAAGAGTTATAGAAGACAGAAGGATCCACTGCCCAAACAACTTCAGGGTAAGATCATTGAACACACTATCCAAATAATCTTTGCATTACTTAGTAGAATAATATGTTACCTCTTCTTTGACTATGCCAGACCGCACTTACTGTTACAGCAGATCTCAATTACAGATCTATGTACTTTGCATGTCTTCCTTCATAAATTCTCTTTCATACTTAGCTCTTTTCTTCACTTCATGCATACCTCATCACACATCATCACTACTATACATTACAAAAATTAAATACATTCCTTCCTTTATACCACACTCAAATAATTACAAATGAGTTGGCATACAATTAGAAAATAAAAGTTTCCACATGCTACACCAAAATTACATAAAACTATCAGCTTCCAAATACAATAAATCTCCACTCGTGCAACCTTGAAGTCCGCACTATCATCCACATCACTATCAATGTGTCTTCAACTTCCCTTTAACTGTGCAAAACTAGATTCCATCTTGATTAGGAGATATCATCCGATTTCCATAAACCACTACTCAGGAACACAACCTGAACACTACTTCCACCAAAATGATCATAACTTCCATGAATCAATGAATTACTGTCTGTGCTCTTAACCATAAACATATGACATATCAAAGATTATATCCTCAACATTCAATAGCTCCAACTATAATAACCCACGTGCGCTAATCCAAATTCTATTTGCTTCTCTGCAAGTCTTCAGTAAATCACTGTGTTGACATCAATGACAATCATAGTCATGAATGCAACAACAACTGCTACAGAATGGCTACCAAAAACTTTAGCATTTATTCTTAACAATCTCCCCCATTGGCATTGATGGAAACATAGATGAAAAATATCCAATGTTCCAAAAATCCAATACTGCAACACTGCTTCTTCAAATCCTTTTCATCAATCAAATCTTGCTTCATTATCCTATTTCGTTCTCTCCAACAAATGTCTCATATTGTTTTTCATGCATACTTCTCCCCCATTGACATCAATGACAAAAATTCCATCACTAAGTCAACAACAACTCAATGTCAAAAGACACTTTTCAAAAAAATACATTTACTAGAGTCCTCATGACTCATCTCAGATACACATACTCCCCCATAGAGGAAGTACCAACATCCAGTCCAAAAGAAAGATAAGGCTCATATACCACTAGACAGATGCAACCAATTGCATCACTTCTCAAAAGTAGGCTGGGGCATAACCCCAAGCATACCTCTTAGATACTCAAATGTATCCTTAGGCAAAGGTTTTGTGAATATATCTGCTATCTACTCCTTTGTACTTATGTACTCAAGTCTAACTTCTTTTTCAGCAACTTTCTCTCTTACAACATGATACTTAATCTCTATATGCTTTGTCTTAGAATGTAATATAGGATTCTTAGACATATTTACTGTACTGGTGTTATCACAATGTATAACAATAGGTTCAACAAATTTTATACCAATATCCTTCAGCATCTGCTTCATCCAAATTATCTGATTACAACTTTTTGTTGCTGCTACATATTCTACTTCTGTTGTGCTTTGTGAGTTACAATTCTTCTTCTTTCTTAGCCAAGAAACTAATCTTCCTCCAAGGAAAAATGCTCCTCCACTGGTGCTTTTCTTATCATCAACACTGCCTCCCCAATCAGCATTTGTATATGCACATAGATCTGTATTTCTTCTGTTCTACTGTAGGAGTCTCATTTGTGCTAGATAACTTATGTCTGATCACCATAGGTGTTCCAACTAGTTTATAATCCTCTATTCCAAATCTTTTCAACAAGTCATTCAGGTACTTTGTCTAACTTACAAAGATACCATCATTGTTTTGTGTTATCTGTAATCCCAAAAAGTATTTCATTTCACCAATAATACTCATTTCAAATTCAGTCTTCATTTCATTAGAAAATTTGTCACTAGCTTCATCTTCTCCTCCAAAGATAATGTCATCAACAAAAATAACTATAACTAACAAACCATTTTCAATTTCTTTTGTGTACAGATTGCTATTAGCTATACCTTTTATAAATCCCAACTTTAACAAATACTTATCTAGTCTTGCATACCAAGTTCTAGGTGCTTGTTTAGGTCCATATAAAGATTTCTTTAATTTACATACCATGTCTCCTTCTTGAATTAAAGGAAAACCTTTAGGCTGCTCAATGTAGACTTCTTCCAATTCTCCATTTAGAAATGCTGACTTCACATCCATTTGATACACTTTGAATTTTTTGTAAGCTGCATATGCCAAAAACATTCTTACCGCTTCAATTCTTGCAACAAGTGCAAAGGTTTCTTCATAGTCAATTCCTTCTTGTTGTGAATAACCCTTAAATACCAATCTTTCTTTGTTTCTTACTACTTCTCCTTGTTCATTCATCTTGTTTCTGAATACCCATTTAGTTCCAATAACATTCTTGTCTTTACGTCTAGGGACCAATTCCCATGTCTTGTTCTTTTCAATCTGATCTAGTTCTTCTTTCATAGCATTAGTCCAACTTTCATCTTCACAAGCTTCATTAGTAGTCTTAGGTTGAATTTGAGAAATCAAACATAACTATTCTTGTGCCTTATTTCGAGTAAGAACTCCTCTTTTGATGCTCCCAATAATCTGTTCAAAAGGATGATTCTTTAACAAACTCTTGCTAAGTGTCACTATCTCAGATCTCTCTTCAGATGTAGGTTCTTCAATAACTTCACTGTGGTTTTCATTCAACAAATCACTATCAGTTTCATTAGACAATTCAGTACTTCCAGTATTAGGCTTAGGATGAGTTTCTTCATCAAATTCATAATCAAGCATTCTTTCCTGAATTTTAAACTTTTCATCAACTTTAACATTTGCGTTCTCAACAATAGTCTTAGTTCTTTTATTGGAACATCTATATGCTTTTATTTTCAAAGAATATCCAAGAAATATACCTTCATCACTTCTAGGATCAAACTTTCCTATATCATCATCTCTCTTTATATAACATTTGCTTCCAAAAATTCTAAAATACTTAACTGAGGGTGCATGTCCAAACCATAATTAATAAGGTTTCTTGTTTATGTCTGCTCTAATTTGTACTTTGTTCATTGTATATACTGATGTGTTCACTACTTCTCTCTAGAATATCTTTGCCAAATTATTTTCAAACAACATAGCTCTTGCTACTTCAGTCACTGATCTGTTCCTTCTTTCTGCAATGCCATTTTGTTTAGGTGTTCTAGGAGCTGAATACTGTCTTTTAATGCCATTTTCTTCACAAAAGTTGTTAAACTCTCTAGAAGTAAATTCTCCACCTCTATCAAATCTTAAACATTTAATCTTCATTCCAGATTCATTCTCAACTTTATTCTTAACAATCTTAAACTTATCAAATGCTTCAAATTTTTCTTTAAAAAATGCAATCCACATCATTCTTGTAAAGTCATCAACAAGAATCATAAAATACCTTTCTCCATAGAATCCTCTAGTTCTGGTAGGACTGCTCAAATCTGTATGAACAATCTCTAGCTTCTATATAGATGTAAACTTCTTACTAGGAAAATAACTTCTCTTCTGTTTAGCCATTACACATTCTCTGCAAATCATGTTAGTAAGTTTCATAATTCTAGGTAAATCTCTTACTGTAAGTGTAGTACTTACTTTCACAATGTTATCAAAGTTTATATGACAAAACCTTCTATTCCATAACCAACTATCATCAATTTTAGTAATCAAACATGTCATCTTAGTAGGATTCAACTAAAATACATTACCTCTGGTTCTAGATCCAGTTCCAATCAGATTTCCATCTTTATCCTTTATCACACAAGTTTTCTCAGTAAACCAAACTTGATATCCCTTATCAACTAACTGTCCAACACTCAAAAGATTATGTTTCAATCCATCCATAAAATAAACATCATCAGCATCAGTCTTTCCATCAAGAGTAATAGATCCTATACCTTTGATCAAACAAGGTGCATTGTTTCCAACTCTAACTACTCCACCATCATATTCATTCAACTTTATGAACTTTTTCATGTCTCCAGTCATATGATGTGAACAACCACTATCTATAATCCAATCAACTTTCTTTTCAACTTGAGAAACTAAGGCTTTTTCTTCCTTAACATCAGATTCAAGATTTTCTTCTTTAATTGTTACAAATCCTATGTCATCATTATTCTCAGTATCACTTTCACTTAAAGTTATTTCTATACTAGCTTCAACATCTTCATCATTAGCATAATAACATTCCTTAGATCTTCTAGGTTTGAAATTGCTTCTGAACTTTTTAACTCTCTTAGGACATTTAGATGCAAAATGATCATATTCTTGACAAGTCCAACATTTAAAAATTTTCTTACCGTCTGGTTCTCTTTTCACAAGCAAGGCAATACCTTCTTCAATCTTCTTGTCTTCTTCATTTCTAGATCTACTACTACCAGCATAATCTCCGCTCACACTGATGCTTTTTGACAAAGTAGGGTGAAAAGTAAGAGCACTGAATGTTGTCTCCATTCTAGGTAAGTCTCCTAATAATCTCAGGTTCATTTCTACTTCTTCCAATCTTCCAAGAAGGGTCTCTCTTGTAAAGTTTGTTGTACAAGGTATCACTTGTTCAATCATTAGTGTTGTCTGCTTAAATATAGGAGTCAATGTCCTTAGAATTTTCCATATCACTTCATTCTCTATCTTTGTTCCTCCACAAGATTTTATACTTGAAATGATCTCCGACATTCTACCAATATAACTTCTAACAAATTCATCTTCCAATATTCTTATATCTTCAAATGCACATATCCAATTATGTAATCTAACTCTTTTTGCATGTTCATCACCTTCAAAAGTAGAGTGTAAAGCATTCCAAATTTCATGAGATTTTTTCAAATATTTTACCTGACTGTACTCATTCTCTGGTAGTGCTATCAAAAGTGCTTCTCTTGCAAGTATGTTACACATCAATAGATCTCTCTCTTCTGCAATACATGTTTCAAGATTGTCCTCTTCAATGATAGTCTTATTATTCTTTGTAATCAACCAATAACCTAGTCCTAAACATAATAGGTGTGTCTTCATCTTTTCTTTCCAGCTGTCAAAATTTACTCCATCAAACTTAGGGCTTTCTTTCCTAAAATTCACCATGGATCTCCTTAAGTTGTTAAACTTTTCTTTCAAGGACCTGCTGCTTTGATACCAATTGTTAGAAAGTAAAGTCCACCAAGATAACTTAGAGGAGGGGGTGAATTAGTTATTAGATAATTATAACTTTTATCATCTTCAACAACATTAAACCATATAAGCAATATAATTACCAACTATAGAAAGATATTCATACACAATAACACAATGACACAAGATATGTTGACCAGGGAACCTCTTGATCAAAGAGTAAACCCCGGTGGGAATGATGCCCACAAAAGATACACTAATATGAATATTCCCTATGAGAGGATAGACTCTCTTAGGAGTCTTATAAAATATATTTAGTACATATGAATCCCTGTTAGGAGATTTTGAATCCTTGTTAAAAGATTCTAACCCGGTTAAGAGTTATAGAAGACAGAAGGACCCATTGTCTAAACAACTTCAGGGTAAGATTACTGAACACACTATCCAAATAATCTTTACATTACTCAATAGAATAATATGTTACCTCTTCTCTGACTATGCCAAACCACACTCACTATTACATCAGATCTCAATTACAGATCTTTGTACTTTGCATGTCTTCCTTCATAAATTCACTTTCATACTTAGCTCTTTTCTTCACTTCATGCATACCTCATCACACATCATTGTTGGACTACAACTGATTTGGAATCTAGTTGAAGAATCCATGATTAAAGATCACTGAGGAGTTGTTGATTAGATATGTAATATGATTAAATCAGTATTATGTTGTCATTGATGTCAACTAGTTTGATAGCACTTATCTTGCAAGTTACTATACTGAGACATCTAAAGAAAGGTGAAAGAGATGAAGAATAGAGAAATCTACATGGGGAAAGATGTACAAGATAGATGAGAATAAGGAACATATTGAGTAACTTTTGATGAGTCTATGACTTGATGATATTGACTTTATTATGTTTCATTCATCTATGATGAAGTATAGAGCTGAAAGACACAAAGAAGTGTTGTCGGTAAATGAAGCATTTCTAGTATACACTGACGGAGTGTAGTGTATACCGATCATAGTATTAACTGAAAAGTGTTCACCAATGCATTTCTTTGTTAATTGAGTGGAATAGAATGAACTAAATGATTAGTTTAGCTGATAAGATTGATGAGTTGTAAAGTACCTCGATTTTAGTGATAACAGATAATATTTGTTATGAAGATCGATGACTAACAAAATTAAAGGAAAATCTAATGGAGCAGATTGAAATATGTTATTGACACACAGCCAAGAAAGTTTGAAGTGGCAAAATTTGATGGAGGAGAAGAAAATGATTTACTCATCTATATAAGAGACATTGATTTCATTATGGAATGATGCCAGAAGAAGTAGAAATTGCAAGAATATCACATGAACAAGGTTTTCATGCATTCTGATCATACTAGTTAGTGAGAACCAAGCTGCAGAATAATTACCGAGCTATAGAGAGCAATTACCGACGGACAGTAAGTTGATACAATATTGAATCTGAAGTGAAATATTGATCAAAAAGATTTGTATGGATTGAATATTGATCTATAATCTATAATTGAAGTTGTATTAAGGCAGGTCACATACTGTTACATATTTAACCATTGTATATAGTCAAAATCTCTTAACTAAGTGGACTCTTAAAGTCTTATGATGTATCATTCATAGAATGAACATTGTTATCCTGTCAACCCCATAGTGAATTCTGGTTGGATGATAACATCTAGTCTAAAATTCTCTAACAAGGTCACACCTGACAGTGTGTTTGTAAACCTTTAATAGGGTTGGGTCTTAATTGACCTCACTTTAGAAGAGTGAATAATTCTGGGTTGCCGGTCCCAAGTGGTTTTTCCCTTTACAGGGTTTCTACGTTAAATCTCTTGTGTTATGTGTTGATTGTGATATTTTTTTTTATCATACTTTGCATGTTACATGTTAGATTTGATTGATAACTATTATAGTATTAGACTAGTAATCAGTAAAAGCACCGATAGTGAAAGTAATTATTATTTACCGAGGAGCAAAAATTGAAGAAGTTGTTTTGAATTATACATTTTGTTTAGGGATACTGGATAACTGATTCACACCCCTCTTAGTTATTCTAATAATTGGTATTAGAGCTATGGTTGCTTAGAATAGAGTTTTAAAGACTTAAGCACAAAGGTCTCAAGATGTATAAGAGGGAAGTACTGAAGTTGAACAAAGAGAACTTCACAGAATGGCAAAGCAAGATGAAGTTGCACATATCTAGAATTGGGAATTCTACACTAGATCTAATGGAGAATGACTATATACAACCACCCACTGGTCCCTTAACTCTTGATCAATTGAAGGATAGGCATGAACACAATATCACTATGATGGAACTTGTTGCTACCTGTACCAATGCTGAATTTGAAGAGATCAAGGGTTGTGATACTACTAAGAAGATATGGGACAAGTTAAATCTAATATATAGTGGAGATCTGAATGTCAAAAGAGCACGAGCTGAAAGCCTAAGAGGTAGATTTGATGATATGAGAATGAAAGAAGGTGAGAACATTGTTTAATACTCAAATAGACTAAAAGAGATGGTACATGCTATTAGAGCATTTGATGGAGTGATTAATGATGAAATAGTGATAAGCAAGATTCTTAGAACTTTGCTGCCAGTTTATGTAATCAGGATCTCTACAATTCATGAAACAAGAGCTACATCCAACCTTACTCTTGACACTCTGATTGGTAAACTTAAAACCTTTGAATTAAACAATGTTGATAATAGTGTTGTTCCTTCTATTGAATCCACTTTCATGTCTTCTTTGAAGATTGGAAAGTCTAGGAGGAATAGTAAGAATTATGATAGTGATGGTAATAATGATGATGAACTTGATGAGCTTGAAGCTCTTATGGCCAAAAGATTTCCCAAAGGAAAAGGAAGATATAGAGGTAAGCAACCTTTGGCATGTTTTAACTATAAAGAAGTCAGTCACATCATTGCTAGATGTCCTCAGAAGAAAGATGATGATAGATCTATAGACCGATCTGAAGGAAGCTATGGGAGAAGAGTCAACAAAGGCTACCGACACAACAATAGAGACAACTAAGATGATAAAGGCAAAAAGGTAAGTTACATAGCCAAAGATATTGAAACTAAATCTGATTCTGATGATGACATAGAAGTTGTATTTGTTGCAATGAAAGATGACTCAGAGGAAGAAGAGAAACATGAAGAGATAGCACTGATCTCTAAAGTAAGCAGAAATGATACATGGATCATAGATAGTGGTTGTACACATCATATGATCGGTGATGTAGAGAATTTTGATCATCTTGTTGAATACAATGGAGGATCTATGAGAATGGGAAATGATGCAGCTTGTATGGTAAGAGGTAAAGGTTCACTGATGATCAATGACAAAATACAATGTGAAAATGCATACTAGGTAGATGGATTGAACTATAATCTATTAAGTGTGGCTCAGCTGAACAATTTAGGCCACTAACTGGCTTTTGAGAGAAAAAAGGTGAAGAACAATGATGATGAAAGAAGACTTGTCAGAACTGGTACACAATCCAGAGGTAATTTATTCTATCTTAATATGGATTAGTCTTCTTGTTTGTTAATAAAGGATGAAGATGCTTGGTTGTGGCACAAAAGGTTATGCCATGTGAACTTTGACAATATGATCAAGATTAGTAAAAAGAAAAGAGTTAGAGGATTTCCTAACTTGACAAAACCTAATCATGTCATGTGCCATGAATGTCAGAAAGGTAAGATGACTAAGTCTAGTTTTAAAAATAAAGACTACTCAACAAAGAAGATACTTGAGTTGGTTCATACTAACCTAGGTGGTCCTATGAGAACTCAGAGCTATCCTAGTGATAGATATTTTATTCTTTTTGTTGATGACTATACTAGACTGATGACTGTTATGTTCCTGAAAGAGAAATCTGAAGCCTTTAAAATGTTTAAGTGGTATAAAGCTAAGGCAGAGAAAGAGACTGGAAAAGAAATAAAACGCCTAAAATCTGATAGAGGAGGTGAATTTATCTTTGATGAATTTACTAATTTCTGTAATGAGCATGGAATTAAAAGATAGGTCTCTACACTGAGGTCACCTTAGCAAATGGCATTTCTAAAAGAAGGAACAAGTCTATAATTGACTATGCTAGAACATTGATGATACAGAAGAATGTTGCTTAGACATATTGGAGGGAAGCTGTCAGTATAGCTGTGTATGTTCTTGACTGAGTACAACTGAAGAAGAACACCAATCGAACACCTTATGAGCTATGGTTTGGACACAAACCTACTGTAAGTTATTTCAAGATTTTTGGAAGTAAATGTTTTATTTTGAAAGATGAAAGAAATGGAAAATTCAATTCTAAAGGAGATGAAGGGATATTTCTAGGATATTCCTCTACAAGTAAAGCATATAAGTGTTTGAATAAGGTTAAAAATAAGATAGTTGAAAGTACTAATGTTCGTATTGATGAGTTTGATGACAAAAACATAGAGGAAAGTACAAAGGAATCAGAAGACTATGGTAGATTCACTTACATTGAACATCTAGAGTATCTACCGACACCACAAGCTATGACAACTAATCAGCAAGGAAACAATACAAGACAATAGACAACACAAATTGATAAACAAGATGGAGCTACTGAGAAAGGAAATAACCTTGAACAGGATGAGCAAGAAAGGAGAAATCAAGTTCTAGCTAGTTTTGTCAAAAGACATCATCCTGAGACACAAATCATTGGAGATAGACATGCTGGAATGCAAACTAGAAGCAAAACAAGACAAGGTATATGTCTAGTTTGTGAATTTAAACCTAAAAATGTGAAAGTTGCCTTAGAGAATGAAAAATGGGTTAATGCAATGAAGGAGGAAATAGAGCAAATAGAGAAGAACACAACCTAGTCCTTAGTACCCTGACCTAAAGATAAGAATGTTACTAGTACTAAGTGGATATTCAGGAATAAATTGAATGAAAATGGTGAAGTCATAAGAAATAAAGCTAGATTGGTATGCAAGGGATATGCATAGGAAGAAGGCATTAACTATGGTGAAACATTTGCACCTGTTGCTAGATTGGAAGGAGTTAGAATGCTACTTGCATATGCTGCACACAAGAAATTCAAAGTCTATCAAATGGATGTAAAGTCAGTATTTTTGAATGGTATACTTGAAGAAGAGGTCTACATCGAACAACCTAAAGGATTTGTTGATCCCAACAATAAAGAAATGGTATGTAGATTACATAAAGCTTTATATGGCTTGAAGCAAGCACCTAGAGCATGGTATGAAAGACTGCATACTTACTTGTTAGGTATTGGATTTGTCAGAACAAGTGAAAACAACAATCTATATATGAAAGGTGAGACTGATGATACTATTATCATTGCTAAAATATTTTTTGATGATATTATTTTTGGAGGCCTAGATCTTGTATACAAGACATTTTTTGATGAAATGCAAAAGGAATTTTAAATGTCTATGTTCGGAGAGATTAAGTTCTTTCTTGGACTACACGTGATTCAACAGAGTGATGGAATATTCATCACACAATATAAATACATAAAGGAAGTACTAAAGACATTTGGCATGGAAGATGCTAAACTTGTGAGAACACTGATGGATACTGGATGCAAATTGACAAAGGAGGATGAAACTACAGAGGTAAACTAGACACTTTACTGATCCATGATTGGTAAGTTAATATACGTAGTTCATAGTAGACCAGATATAGCACATGTTGTGGGTATTGTTGCAAGATTTTCTACTAATCATAGAGAATCACACATGATAGCTACAAAAAGGATCTTAAGATACGTGAAGAAAATAGAGAATTATGGATTATGGTATCCTAAGGAAGGGAAGTTTGAACTTAAAGTTTACACCGATGCTGATTGGGCTAGAAATGTGGATGATAGAAAAAGCACCACAGGAGGAGCATTTTTCTTTGGTGAAAGACTTGTAACCTAGACAAGTAAAAAGAAGGCTTGTATTTCTCAGTCTACAACTAAAGCAGAGTATTTTGTTGTTGCTACTAACTGTTCAAACATTTCATATATCAAACAAGTGTTGGAAGGGATGAATGAGGTAATCACTGACCCGGTGATTATATATTGTGACAACACTAGTGCAATTAATATTTCAAAGAATCTAGTGATGCACTCTAAGAAAAAGCATATATCTATTAAGTATCATTACTTAAGAAAACAAGTGCAAGAGAAGCAAGTGAAGTTAGAATTTTTCACATCTAAAGAACAACTTGCAGATATTTTTACAAAACCTCTACCGAAGGACACATTTGAATACTTGAGGACTAGACTTGGGGTCCGTCCCCTGTCTATCGGTCACTAAGGTAATCTAGTTGTTGCATCAGACTACTTTTATCAGAATATCATTCATGTTGATGCAGCATAGTTCACACTTTGAATCATGTTCAAGGTTGTGATTAAGTTTGAAGAACTTGAACCGATTGGAATATTAGTATACAATGATACAGAGGAGGACATAATTGTTTGTTTATTTGTTTCTTTGGCATTGCTGTCAAAGGGAGAGATAAATAATTTGAAAAGGGACAAGCACTGATGAGAATTATCTAAGGGAGAGACAATCTGAATGAGACAGAGTATTGAAGATCAGTTACAGAGAACAGAAGCAGGAATAGGAGAACTAAAAGATCACAACTATAGAATGGTAAAGTTGTATTATCTAATGCTATTTAGTAACGTAGTGATTAAACATATTAATTCTATTTGACTTACATAATTTTTCTCACAAATTTGTAGAATACATGTTTGGTATGTGTATGGTACATTTCATATTACTTGAGTTGCCATCAATGCCAAAGGGAGAGATTTTTGGACTACAACTAATTTGGAATCTGGTTGAAGAATCTATGATTAAAGATCACTGAGGAGTTGGTGATTAGATATGTAATATGATTAAATCAGTATTATGTTTTCATTGATCTCAACTAGTTTGACAACACTTATCTTGTAAGTTACTATAACAAGACATCTGAAGAAAGGTGAAAGAGATGAATAGAGAAATCTACATGGGGAAAGATGTACATGATAGATGAGAATAAGGAACATATTGAGTAACTTGTTGATGAGTCTATGACTTGATGATATTGAATTTATTATGTTGCATTCATCTATGATGAAGTATAGAGCTGAAAGACACAAAATAGTGTTGTCGATAAATGAAGCATTTCTAGTATACATTGACGAAGTGTAGTGTATACCAATCACAGTATTAACCAAGCAGTGTTTACCAATGCATTTCTTTATTAACCGAGTGGAACAAAATGAACTAAATAATTAGTTTAGCCGATAAGATTGATGAGCTATAAAGTACCTCAATTTCAGTGATAACAGATAATGTTTTTTATAAAGATCGACGACTAACAAAATTAAAGGAAGATCTAATGGAGCAGATTGAAATGTGTTATTGACACATCAACCAAGAAAGTTTGAAGCAACAAAATCTATGAATGTGGTTAAGGGGCAAAATCTAATGGAGGAGAAGAAAATGATTTACTCGTCTATATAAGAGACATTGATTTCATTATGGAATGATGTCAGAAGAAGTAGAAACTATAGGAATATCACATGAACAAGGTTTTCATGCATTCTAATCATACTGGTTAGTGAGAATCAAGCTACAGAATAATTACTGAGCTACAAAGAGCAATTACCGACGGATAGTAAGTTGATACAATATTGAATTTGAAGTGAAATATTGATCAGAAGGATTTGTATGGACTAAATATTGATCTGTAATCTAAAATTGAAGTTGTATTAAGGTAGGTCACATACTGTTACATATTTAACCATTGTATATAGTCAAAATCTCTTAACCAAGTGGACTCTAAAAGTCTTATGATGTATCATTCATAGAATGAATATTATTATCCTGTCAACCCCATAGTGAATGCTGGTTGGATGATAACTTCTAGTCTAAAATCCTCTAACAAGGTCACACCTGATAGTGTGTTTGTAAACCTTTAATAGGGTTGGGTCTTAACCGACCTCACTTCAAAAGAGTGAACAATTTTGGGTTTCCGGTCCTAGGTGGTTTTTCCATTTACAGGGTTTCCATGTTAAATCTCTTGTGTTATGTGTTGATTGTGATATTTGTTTGTTATCATAATTTGCATGTTACATGTTAAATTTGATTGGTAACTGTTATAGTATTAGACTAGTAATCGGTAAAAGCATCGATAGTGAAAGTAATTATTGTTTACCGAGGAGCAAAAATTGAAGAAGTTGTTTTGAATTATACATTTTGTTTAAGGAAACTGGATAACTAATTCACCCCCCTCTTAGTTGTTCTAACAATCATCACTACTACTACATTACAACAAGGAAATACATTCCTTCCTTTATACCACATGCAAATAATTACAAATGAGTTGGCATATAATTACAAAATAAAAGTTTCCACATGCTACACCAAAATTACATAAAATTGTCAACTTCCAAATACAATAAATCTTCACTCATGCAACCTAAAAGTCTGTTCTATCATCCACATCACTATCAATGTGTCCTCAACTTCCCTTTAACTACACAAAACTAGATTCCATCCCGATTAGGAGATATCATCTGATTTCCACAAACCTCTACTCAGGAACACTTCCTAAACACTGCTTCCACCAAAATGATCATAACTTCCATGAATCAATGAATTACTATCTGTGCTCTTAACTATAGACATATGACATATCAAAGAGTATATCCTCAATGTCACATAGCTCCAACTATAATAACCCACGTGCGCTAATCCAAACTCTATCTACTTCTCTACAAGTCTTCGGTAAATCACTGTGTTGACATCAATGACAATCATAGTCATGAATGCAAAAACTACTACTATAGAATGGCTGAAATACACTCTAGCATTCATTCCTAACAACACCAAGCAATATTCTTTTTCCTAAGCTTGCAAGATACTAACTCTGCTACACTTCTTCTTATTATAAAGTCCACCAAGATAACTAAAAGGGGGGGGTGAATCAGTTATCAGATAAATAAAATTTTGATCACCTTTAACAAATCTCAACCATGTAAGAAATGTAATTAACAACCATAGAAAGATATACATACACAATAACACAATGACACAAGATATGTTGACTAGGGAACCTCTTGATCAAAGAGTAAACCCCGGTGGGAATGATGCCCACAAAGGATGCACTAATATGAAAGTTCCTTGTGAGAGGATGGACTTTGTTAGGAGTCTTATGAAATACATTCAATACATATCAATCCCTTATAGGAGACTTTAAATCCTTGCTAAAAGATTATAACCCTGTTAGGAGTTATGGAAGACAGAAGGACCCACTACCCAAATAGCTTCAGGGGCAAGATCACTGAACACACTGTCCAACTAATCTTTTTATTACTCAATAGAATAATACCAAAAGATTACTAATCTCAAAAACTTATCACTTCTCCTTTGACTATTCCAAACCACACCAACTACTTCATCAAATCTCAATACTAGATCTCTATACTTCGCATATCCTCTTACAACAAGTATTGCACAATTCCGCAATTCACTTTCACACAATCTTAAATTTCAATTACACATTACAATAAGGAAATTAATCCTTCCTTTATACCACTCAAATAATTACAAATGAGTTGGCATACAAATTACAAAATAAAATATTCCCCATGTTACACAAAATTCCATAATTACATAAAACTGTTGACTTCCAACTAAGATAACTCTTCACTCGTGCAACCTCTGACCTTTTTGTCACATCCACATCACAATCATCATGTCTTCATCATCTGTACAACTTCTCATACTTAGATTCTATCCTTATTAGGAGATATCATCTGATTTCCACAAACTGCTACATAGGAACACTGCCTAAATACTGCTTCCACTGAATTACACATAACTTTCATGAATAAATGAATTTCCATATGTGCTCTTAACCATGATCATATGAAACATCATAAATTAAGTCCTCAAATCCACATATTTTGATCTTCAATATCCCACGTGTGCTAATACAAACACTATCTACTTCTTTGCTAATCTTCAGTAGATCACTGTGTTGACATCAATGACAATCACAGTCATGAATACAACAACAACTACTATAGAATGACTATGAATACTCCTCCATAGGATATATTTAGCATTAATTCCTAACAATCTCCCCCATTTTTATTGATGGCAACATAGATGAAAAACATCCAAGTTCCAAGAATACCAACACTACAACACTATTGCTCTGAAATGATTTCCAAGTCCTCTTCATCAATCAAATCTTGCTTCATTTTCTTGTCCATGCTTCAAATCTTTATAGTTTTCCATTTTATATTTCTTGTAACCTTGTTCCTCAAGTTCTCTTTAACTAGATGGTTTTTCATTTATCATTCTCCCCCATTGACATCAATGACAAATGCTACATCACTATGTCAACAACAACTTCAATGTCAAAAGACACTTTTCAGAAAATACATTCACTAGAGTCCTCATGACTCAGCTTAGAAATACATACTCCCTAATAGAGGAATTACCACATCTAGTCCAGAAGAAAGATAGGGCTCATATACCACTGGCCTGATGCAACAATCTACATCACTTCTCAAAAGTAGGCTAGAGCATAACCCCAAGCATACCTCTCAGATACTCAAATGTATCCTTAGGTAAAGGCTTTGTAAATATATATAAAATCTTCTCTTTTATTCTTATATACTCCATTTTGACTTCTTTCTATGCAACTTTCTCTCTCACTACATGATACTTTATTTCTATATGCTTTGTCTTAGAATGTAGTACAAGGTTCTTAGACATACTAACTATACTAGTGTTATCACAGTGTATAACAACAGGCTCATCAAATTTTATTCCAATATCCTTCAACATTTGTTTCATTCAAATTATTTGATTACAATTGTTTGCTGCTACTAGATACTCTGCTTCTATTGTGCTCTATGAAATACAGTTCTACTTCTTGCTTAGCCAAGAAACCAATCTTCCTCCAATAAAAAATGTTCCACCACTTGTACTCTTTTTTTCATCAACACTACCTCCCCAATCTGCATCTGTATATGCACATAGGGTAAATTCATCATATTTCTCATACCAAAATCCATATTCAATTGTGCCTCTTAAGTACCTTAGTATCCTTTTTACTGCTACATAATGTGATTCTCTAGGATTAGCTTGAAATCTTGCAACAATTCCAACCGTATGTGATATATATGGTCTTGTATGAGTTAAATATTGCAATCCTCCAATCATGGATCTATACTTCTTCTGTTCAACTGTAGGAGTCTCATCTGTGCTAGATAACTTGTGTCCTGTTACCATAGGTGTTCCAACTAGCTTACAATTCTCCATTCCAAATCTCTTCAATAAGTCATTCAAGTACTTGGTTTGACATAAGAAGATACCATCACTATTCTGTGTTATCTGTAATCCTAAAAAATATTTCATCTCACCAATCATACTCATTTCAAATTCAGTCTTCATTTCATCTACAAATTTATCACTAGCTTCATCTTCACCTCCAAAGATAATATCATCAACAAAAATAACTACAAACAACAAGCTATTTTCAATTTCTTTTGTGTACAAGTTGTTGTCTGTTGTGCCTTTAGTAAATCCTAATTTAATCAAATACTTATCTAGTCTTGCATACCAAGTTCTAGGTGCTTGTTTAAGTCCATATAAAGCTTTCTTTAGTTTACATACCATATCTCCTTCATGAGTCAAGGGAAAACCTTCATGTTGCTTAATCTAAACTTCTTCTTCTAACTCTCCATTAAAAAATGCCAACTTCACATCCATCTGATACACTTTAAATTTTTTATAGGCTGCATAAGCCAAAAACATTCTTACTACAATTCTTGCTTCAAGTGCAAAATATTATTCATAGTCAATTACTTCTTGTTGTGAGTATCCTTTACATAAAAATATTTCTTTATTCCTTACAACTTCTCCTTGTTCATTCATCTTGTTCCTGAATACCCATTTAGTTCATATAACATTCTTATCTTTAGGTCTAGGGACCAATTCCCAAGTTTTGTTCTTTTCAATTTGATCTAGTTCTTCCTTCATAGCTTTAATCCAATGTTCATCTTCATAGGCTTCACTAGTAGATTTAGGTTCAATTTGAGAAATAAAACATAATTTTTCTTGTACCTTATTTCATGTTAGAACTCCTCTATCTATGCTTCCAATAATCTACTCAACAAGATGATTTCTTGATAGGTTCCTGTTGGGTGTCACTATCTCAATTCTTGCTTCAACTATAGGTTCTTCTATGATTTCCTCAATGTAGCCTTCATTCTACAAATCATTGTCAGTTTCATAGAATAATTTAACATTCTTTGGATTAGTTCTGGGATGAGTTCCTTCATCTGATTCATAATCAAGCATTCTTTTCCAAATTTTGAACTTTTCATCAACTTTAACATTTGCGCTCTCAACAATAGTTTTAGTTCTCTTATTATAAAATCTATAAGCTTTTCTCTTCAATGAATAACCAAGAAATATACCTTCATCACTTTTAGGATCAAACTTTCTAATGTCATCATCTCTCTTAACATAACTTTTACTTCCAAAAATTTTGAAATACTTAACTGATGGTGCATATCCAAACCATAGTTCATAAGGTGTCTTGTCTATGTTTTCTCTAATCTGTGCTATGTTCATTGTATATACTGATGTGTTCAATGCTTCTCTCTAGAATATCTTTGCCAAATCATTTTCAAATAACATGAATCTTGTTGCTTCAGTCACTGACCTGTTTCTTCTTTTTGCAATACCATTTTGTTTAGGTGTTCTAGGGGTTGAAAACTATCTCTTAATACCATTCATGTCACAAAAGGTGTTAAATTATTTTGAAGTAAATTCTCCACCTATATCTGATCTCAAACATTTAATCTTCATTCTAGATTCATTCTTAACTTTGTTCTTAATTACTCTAAACTTATCAAATGCTTCAAATTTTTCTTTAAGAAATGCAATCCACATCATTCTTGTAAAATCATCAACAAGAATCATAAAATACCTTTCTCCATAGAATCCTCTAGTCCTTGTGGGACCACTCAAATCTGTATAAACAATTTCCAACTTCTCTGCTTTTGCAAACTTCTTGTTGGGAAATGAGCTTCTCTTCTTCTTAGCCATCACACATTCCTTGCAAATCATGTTAGTAGGTTTCATAATCTTAGGAAAATATCTTACTACAAGTCTAGTACTTACTTTCACAATATTATCAAAGTTTATATGAAAAAAATTTTTGTGCCATAACCAACTGTCATCAATCTTAGTAATCAAGCATGTCATCTCAGTAGGATTCAACTTAAATACATTACCTTTGGTTCTTGATCCAGTACCAATCAAATTACCACCCTTGTCTTTGATTACACAAGTTTTCTTAGTAAACCAAACTTGATATCCCTTATCAACTAGTTGTCCAACACTCAAAAGATTATGTTTCAATCCATCCACAAAGTAAACATCATCTGTATTAGTCTTTCCATCAAGAGTAATATATCCTATACCTTTTATCAAACAAGGTACGTTGTTTCCAACTCTACAATTCCTCTATCATAATTGTTAAACTTTATGAATTTATTCATGTCTCTATTCATATGATGTGAAAAACCACTATCTATAATACAATCAGATTTCTTTTCTACTTGAAAAACTAAAGTTTTTTCTTCATTAACTTTTGATTCAAGATTTTCCTCTTTTATTGCTATAAATCCTATATCATCATTCTCATTATCACTTTCACTTAGAGATTTCTCCATACTAGCTTCAAATTCTTCATCATTAGCATAATAAAATTCTTTAGATCTTCTAGGTTTAAAGTTCTTTCTATACTTCTTTACTCTCTTAGGACATTTAGATGCAAAATGACCATATTCTTGACAAGTCCAACATTTAAAAAATTTCTTACCGTTTGGTTCTCTTTTCACAAGCAAGGCAATTCCTTCTTCAATCTTCATGTCTTCTTCATTCCTGGATCTGCTACTACTAGCATAATCTCCCCTCACACTCATTCTTTTTGACAAATTAGGGTGAATACTCAGTGTGTTGAATGTTGTCTCTATTCTAGGTAGATCTCCTGATTGTCTCAAGCTCATCTTTGCTGCTTCTAATCTTCCAAGAAGAGTTTCTCTGGTGAAATTCTTAGTAAAAGGAACAACTTGCTCAATCATTTGTGTTGTCTGCTTAAATTGATGAAGGGAGTTCCCCTTAATACCACAAACACATAACAGAAACAGAGAAACAACAACAATATGCAAGAATAGAAAATTGGCTTCTTATTATCTCCACAAATGTGGAATTACAAACTTTCAGAATTACAATATGCAAAGCCACATGGGCATTCCCTTACAATATTTTGTAGGACAAAGCCTCCAATTATTATCCAAATCTACCACCCAGAACTGCCTAAACAATACTACAGGTCTTCTTTATATAGGCAATTTCCACCGCCTGAGAAGGTTCCAGAAATTTAGCCCTTAAGGCCGACTATACATAGAATTAATTTATTTTCACAATTTTTACAATAGGGTCGGCTCAAAAGAAATACAAAATATGATTTTAGGTAACCCAACTTTCGGAGGCCATAACTTTCTAACCGTAGCTCCATTTTTTTATTGTAACCACTTTTTGAAAATGCCATGATGAGATCTACAACACCTAACAAGTGCTAGTGCCAGTTAGCTTGGGGTCGATTGCAATCCGGAGCCTCTAAGGCCTTCAAATTTGACTTGAAAGATTTCGTACCTAAAAACCTCAATAACTTCACCAATACTGATGATGTGGCAATGAAACTCAATTGGTAGGCTGAAATGACTAGGATGAACCTCCAACTGTGAAATCAAAACATTCTAAGATCATATGACCAGCTTACTAAAGATAGTAAGTTCCCATAAATAGCAGCTCTGCACAAGATAGCCCTTATTGAAAAGAAAACATAAATATTTTTAGGTGATGCAAGATTGCTCTTACACCCAGGATGCTCCTGCATCAGACACCCGGGGTAATTTGAGAAGTGACCCTGTCACGACTCAGGTGTGCAGAGGAAAACTAAGATGGTTAACCTCCTCCTTTGCTAGCCATGATGAATCTTCAATGGGTCATCTTTTCTATTTGACCAAATACTCTTCATATGTCCTCTTCCTTGTGCTTCTGCCAACACAACTATCCAGTATGTCTTCAATCTCCTTGATATCTAAACTAGTTGCTGGAATACTCCATTGTGCTGTTGTACCCTCATCTTCAACACCTCCTTCATGATACTCTATCAGATCTGAAATATTAAATACTGGTGAAATATTCAGCCCAGTAGGCAACTCAACCTCATATGCATTTCCTAAATCATGCTTCTTCAGTATCTTACATGGCCCAAACTTCTTCATTTTCAACTTGTTATATGTACCAACTGGAAATATTTCCTTCTGCAAATGAACCATGACTTCATCTCCAACCTAAAATTTTTTATGCCTCCTTTTCTCATCTGCCTTAGCCTTATACTATGTGTTCATATTGGTAATGTACTTCCTCACCTCCTCATGGATGTTCTTCAAATGTTCTGCAAAATCCTCAGCTTCAGCACTACTTATTTCTCCTTTATCTATCTTCCTCAACTCAGATGCATTTCTTGGACTACTCCCATATACAATCTGGAATGGTGATTTACCAGTACTCCTGTTGACAGAATTATTGTATGCAAATTCTTCCTATGGTAAAATCAAATCTCATCCTATTGGCTTGTCTCCAACCAAACATCTGAACAAATTTCTCAAACTCCTATTCACCACCTCTGTCTGTCCATCAGTCTATGGATGATCTGATGAACTAAACTTCAAATCTATCTTCAACTTCTTCCAAAATGTACACCAGAAATATCCAACAAACTTAGTGTCCCTATTTGAAACTATACTCTTTGGCAAACCATGTAGTCTCACCACTTCTCTGAAAAAATAATTCTGCTACATGAACAACATCATTAGTCTTCTTGCAGGGACTAAAATGTGTCATCTTTGAAAATTTGTCAACTACCACAAAAATTGAATCATGTCCCTGCTCTGTCCTTGGTAAACCAAGAACAAAATCCATACTGATATCCTCCCAAGGCTTCTCTGGTACAGGTAATGGCTAATACAACCCTATATTCTTCTTCACTCCCTTCACCATCTGACATACTCTGCAACTCTGTACAAACTCTATACAAACTTCTTGACATCTTGCTACAACTATGGCCAATAATAATTCTCACTAACCAAATCAAGGGTTTTATCATGACCAAAATATCAAGCCAATCCTCCTCTATGCTTCTCCTTGATGAGATTCTCCCTCATAGAACTTCTTGGAATGTACAACTGACTCCCTCTGAATAGCATATCATCTTGAATGATGAAATCCAACCACTTCATTCTGTCTAGAGTAATAGGTTCTTTATAAGCTTTCCAAGCTTCACCAAAATCAGGATCCTTTGGATACAAATTCTTGAGTTCCTTGAACCCAACCACTTCAATCTGCATCTCTGTCAGCAATAGTTGCCTTCTGCTAAGCGCATCTACAACCATGTTAGACTTTCCACTTCTGTGTTTCAAAACAAATGTATAACTCTACAAAAACTCAACCCATTTCAAATGCCTTTGATTCAAATTTCCTTGACTATTCAAATATTGAAAAGCTTGATGATCAGTATACAAAACAAACTCCTTAGGAAGTAGATAATGTCTCCACTTTTTCAATGCCTGAACTATAGCATAAAATTTCTGATCATAAATAGAATATTTCCTCTTGGCATCATTTAACTTCTCACTGAAATAAGCAATAGGTTTACCTTCTTGGCTCATAACAGCTCCTATTGCAGTACCACTAGCATCATAGTCTACTTGAAACACCTTATTAAAATCTGGAAGTGCTAAAATAGGTTGTTCTATAACTTTTTATTTCAACAGTTTAAAACTCTTATCTGCCCCATTAGTCCACTTGAACTCTTTTCTATCCCCTCTCATTATTTCAATCAAGGGTCCACAAATACTGCTAAAATTTTTGATAAACTTTCTATAAAATCTAGCCAAACCATGAAAAGATCTTACCTCAGTAGCACTCCTTGGAGTAGGCCATTCAAGGATAGCCTGTACTTTCTCTGGGTCCATTTTTAGACCTTCTGCTAAAACTACAAATCCCAAATACACTAACTCTGTCTTCACAAAAAATGCACTTCTTCAAATTTGTCAATAATTTATCTTCTCTCAGCTTCTCAAACACCATACGAATATGCATCATATGCTCTTCCAATGTCTTATTAAAGATCAAAATATCATCTAGGTAAACAATGACAAACTTACCCAAAAATACTTTCAGAACCTCGTTCATGAGCCGCATGAAAGTGCTCAGTGCATTGGTTAGCTCAAAAGACATGACTAACCACTCATATAGTCCTTCCTTTATCTTGAAAGTAGTCTTCCATTCATCTCCTTCTCTAATCTGAATCTAGTGATATCCACTCTTCAAATCTATCTTTGAGAAATACACAACCCCACTCAAACAGTCCATAATATCATCCATTCATGGCAATGGAAACCGGTACTTGATTGTGATCTTGTTTATTGCTCTAGAATCTATACACATCCTCCATTCTCCATTCTTCTTTGGTGCTAATACCACTGGTATAGCACATGGACTCAGGCTCTCCTAAATCAATCCCTTCTATAACAACTCATGTACTTGTCTGTTCAACTCTTCACTTTCTGCTGGTGTCATTCTATGTGCTGCCTTGTTTGGCAAAATGGCTTCTGGAATCAAATCTATTTGATGATTGATCTTCTTTACTAATGGTAATCCATCAAGTACATTATTAGATACAATATCCTGAAACTCATTCAAAAAATTTGCAACCTCTACAGGCACATCTTCTACTTCCTCTTTACTAGCTTTTGGAATTAAAAAAAAATACACATGCTCATGCCTCATACCATCTAAGAATTTTCTTCCATCAACAAATGTTATTCTTGCATTACCACATACCTTTTCTTCGGTCTCCTTCAATGGCTTTAGCTTATGTCGCACTCCATCCTTTGTCAGGGAATAGGTATTCACATGACCATCATGTATAGCACATTTTTCAAACTACAACGGTCTACCCAACAACATATGACATGCATCCATAGATATGATATCATATAGTACCTCATCTTGGTACTTGTCGATCTTGAGCTTTACTAGGCATTGTTCACTAACCATGACCTTGTGGTCATCCTGCACCTAGACAATTTGATATGGATGTGGGTGTTTCTATCTCTTGAGCTTCAACTTTGTCACTATCTCCTCTGACACCAAATTTTTAGTGCTTTCACTATCAACAATCACATCACTACATTTACCCTCACACTTGCATCTAGTGCAGAACAGGCTCCTCCTTTGTTTAGGTTCATTCTCACCACTCAGTAGGACTCTTCTATTAATCAACGTTTCTCCTCTTTCAGCATCTTCAAAATTTGATGATCTAGTATCTTCATCTATATGTGCAACTCTGGCTTGGCCTTCATTCCTCCTATCCATCCTTCCTTGGTGTTGAGGACATTTAAATGCCCTATGACCTTCTTCTCCACAGTGAAAATATGTCCCACGGAAGCCTCCTCTTCCTGAACCTTGTCCTCTTCCTCTTCCTCTCTGATCTCTATTGTTCTGATCTTGGAAACAATTGGAATTGTTTCCTCTCTAATTTTTACTGCTACTGGCCTCATCCTTCTTTCTTAGATCTTCATTTCAGCCTCCATATGACCATCCACCAGATCATCCATCGAGACCTCTTCCATTTTGTATGCTCTCAAACTTCTTGTTCAACTTTTCCTCTACTTTTAGGGCAAACTAGTATGCCTCTTCAATACTATTCATTCAAATTAGATTCAGCTCCTCCTGAATGCTTAGCATCAACCCATTAAGGTAAAGAGAAACTTTCTCCTTATTAGCTTCCGCATGGCCTATTCTGATGAGGATTCGATAAAACTCCTCTGTATGCTCCTGAACAAATTGTCCCGCTTGCTTCAAACTTTGCATTTTCTTCAGTAGGTCAAGCTCATAATCAACAGGGATGAACTATCACTTCAATTTATCCACCATCCAATCTCATCTTGTGATTTTATCTTTCCCTCTTCTATTTCACTCCAATTGAATCTCTTGCCACCAGATCTTCACATGACCTTTCAATCTAGCCTTCACGAATTTGACCCTATCATGATCCTCAATATCTTCATACTCAAAATATTCCTCACATTCATTGATCTAGCCGATCAATTCTTCTAGGTTAAGATTACCTAAAAATGTAGGAACCTTGATCTTAGATCTTTTCCCGATCTTGAAAATGGCCAGGAAAAGCCTTTCTTCCTCTTGATTCAAAACTTCAACTTCTTCTTCTTGATCATCATTTCCTTCTTCGGCTTCATCCTCGCTTTCATCTCTAACATTAAGATTCATTCCTCTGTGAATCTCTTCTTGCAATGCTTGTACTTGTCTCTGGAGTGCTCTAACCTCAGGTGTTACAACACCAGCTCTTCCACCATGTTCCCTTCATGGAGGCATTTTCACGCTTCTCGCTGAAACCCTAACCATGGCCTAATGTAAACTACCTCATAGTCAATGATTTGTTTACACAGAAACCCTAACCCATAGTCCTGGTGCAAACTACCTCACAATCGATGATCTATTTACACACTCAGGAACTCCTACTCTAATACCACTTAATGAAGGGAGTTCCCCTTAATACCACAAACACATAACAGAAACAAAGAAACAACAACAATATGCAAGAACAAAAAATTGGCTTCTTATTATCTCCACAAATGTGGAATTACAAACTTTCAGAATTACAATATGTCAAGCCACATGGGCATTCCCTTACAATATTCTGTAGGAAAAAACCTCCAATTATTATCTAGATCTACCACCCAAAACTTCCTAGACAACACTACGGGCCTTCTTTATATATGCAATTTCCACTGCCCGAGAAGGTTCTAGAAATTTAGCCCTTAAGGCCAACTATACATAGAATTAATTTATTTTCAACATTTTTACAATAGGGTCGGCTCAAAAGAAATACAAAATATGATTTTAGGTAACCCAACTTTCAGAGGCCATAAATTTCTAACCATAGCTTTGTTTTTCTATTGTAACCACTTTTTGAAAACACCATGATGAGATCTATAGCGCCTAACAGGCGCTAGTGCCAATTAGCCGGGGGTCGATCATGATCCGGAGCCTCTAAGGCCTTCAAATTTGACCTAAAATATTTTGTACCCAAAAACCTCAATAACTTCACCAATACTGATGATGTGGCAATGAAACTCAACTGGTAGGCTGAAATGACTAGGATGAACCTCCAACTATGAAATCAAAACATTCTGAGATCATATGACCAACTTATTAAAGATAGTAAGTTCCCATAAATAGCAGCTCTGCACAAGATAACCCTTATTGAAAAGCAAATAGAAATATTTTTGGGTGACGCAAGATTGCTCTTACACCCAGGATGCTCCTACATCATAAATGCAGGAGTCAATGTCCTTAGAATTTTCCATATCACTTCATTCTCTATCTTGATTCCTTCATAGGACTTTATACCTGCAACAATTTCTAACATTCTACTAATAAAGCTTCTAACATATTCATTTCCATCATTCTTATATCTTCAAATGCACATATCCAATTATGTAATATGACTTTCTTTGCACGATCATCACCTTCAAAAGTAGATTGTAAAGCTAACCAAATTTCATGAGATGTTTTTAGATATTTTACCCGACTGTACTCATTTTCAAGAAGGGCTGAAAAAAGTGCTTCTCTGGCAAGTATGTTGCATATGAATAGATCTCTCTCCTCATTAGTACATATTTAATTTTGTCTTCATCAAAGATAGTCTTCTTTTTTCTTTGTGATTAACCAATATCCTAGTCCTAAACAAAGTAAATGTGTCTTCATCTTTTCTTTCCAACTGTCAAACTTCACTCCATCAAACTTAGGGCTTTCTTTCCTAAAATGACTCGACATGGATCTCCTCAAGTTGTTAAACTTTTCTTTCAAGGACCTTCTACTCTGATACCAATTGTTAGAAAGTAAATTCCACCAAGATAACTGAGAAGGGGGGTGAATTAGTTATCAAATAAATATAAATTTTATCACCTTTAACAGATTTCAACCATGTAAGAAATGTAATTAACAACCATAGAAAGATATACATGCACAATAACAAAATGACACAAGATATGTTGACTAGGGAACCTCTTGATCAAAGAGTAAACTCCGGTGGGAACAATGCCAACAAAAGATGCACTACTATGAAAGTTCCTTGTGAGAGGATGGACTTTATTAGGAGTCTTATGAAATATATTTAGTACATATCAATCCCTATTAGGAGACTTTGAATCCCTGCTAAAAGATTCTAACTCGGTTAGGAGTTACGAAAGACAGAAGGACCCACTGCCCAAACAACTTCAGGGGCAAGATCACTAAAAACACTATCCAACTGATCTCTATATTACTTAATAGAATAATACCAAACTATTACTGATCTCAACAACTTATCACTTCTCCTCTGATTGTGACAAATTGCACCAATTGCTTCATCATATCTCAATACCAGATCTCTATACTTCGCATATCCTCTTACAACAAGTATTGCATTATTCCACAATTCACTTTCACACAATCTTACATTTCAATTAAATATTACAATAAGGAAATTAATCCTTCCTTTATACCACACTCAAATAATTACAAATGAGTTGGCATACAAATTATAAAATAAAATCTTCCACACATTACACAAAATTCCATAATTACATAAAATTGTCATCTTCCAATTAAGATAACTCTTCACTCATGTGAACTCTAACCTTGCTGTCATGTCCACATCACAATCATCATTTATTCATCATCTATATAAATTTTCATGCTTAGATTCTATCTCGATTAGGAGATATCATCCGATTTCCACAAACCGCTACACAGGAACACTGCCTGAATACTGCTTCCACTGAATTACACATAACTATCATGAATAAATGAATTTCCATATGCGCTCTTAACCACAATCATATGAAACATCATAAATTAAGTCCTAAACTCTACATAGCTTGATATTCAATATCCCACATGTGCTAATACAAACACTATCTGCTTCTTTGCTAGTCTTCAGTAGATCACTATGTTGACATCAATGACAATCATAGTCATGAATGCAACAACAACTACTACAGAATGACTATGAATACTCTCCCATAAGATATATTTAGAATTCATTCCTAATACTTCTACTTCATTCTACCTAATTCCTACTACTCTAACCATACCCTCCTTAAACACTACACAACCATAAGTCAGCTTTACAAATAAATAAATCCCAAAACCTAGACAAACAAATATTAAATGCAATGGCAGTCAACTCTCACATAGCCTTCCAATAATTAATTCTCCATGTTGACATCTAGATCCACATATGATAATGGAATGCGCTAGATTTAGGTCCCAACATGTCCAACGGTCAATCCATAACTCAAGGAGTGTGACCCAAATTAAATGCACCATTCGGCCAAGCCAATTCATCCAAATAAACAAGTTAGTCATCAAGAATAGCAAGCACTACTAATAAACACTGAGACCCAATCGGTAACCAAGCACCAAGTAAAAAAATCACCGAGCCACTGAGTGACCACCGTCCACTGAGCTCCATCGGTACTTCAACCAATATTGACTACCACGACCATCGAGCTCCATCGGTGAAGCCAAATAGACTCTGACCGAGAACTATCACCAAATAACTGAGTAAAAATTTTGTCTTTAGCAAGCTCATCCACCTCCTTCACCGAGTTCCAAAAAATCACAAGGAATTGAACAAGAAGCTAGGATGCCACTACATCAGACTCCTAGGGTACAAAGAAAAGTGTGCCCCACACTAACTCACCAAAGGGAACATCTGAACAACACCAACTCTACTTCATCTTCACCAAAATTTTCCACTCCATCATAGGAAAGAGAACTAATCTGCAACTCAACCATCTCATATTCAACCACAAAATCATCACAATCCACTTCATCTCAACAACCCAATTAGAATGCTCACCCTTAGGAATTAATTGGAAAAAACTATCATCACGATCCTCAAACAATGTTAGCAAACCATCATCCCCATCAGCACATAGGGAATCCATCTTCACATCCATCTCAGTCAACCGAGTAGGAGACTAAGGTCACCAAGAAAGTTTGTCATCCACTGACCTCACAACCTATTTGGTTCTATCTTCACCACTCAAACTGACAACTCCAAATTCATCAACAACACAAGTCAAAATCTCACTAATAGAAATCTCATTGTGCACAACAAGATGCTCTACAAGTTCCATGCTAGATCCATCCATCTACTCATGTGAACCAATATATACCTCATCAACTCTAGCCAAGTCATCAAGGACTTCTACAAGCTGTCATCATCTCTGCACAATCTTCTTCAAAGGCCATACATTCCTCTTCTTTCCTGAGATATACCAACTCGGTACAATACAATACTCAAGGAACTCCTCCCACATTCTAACCACAATAGGGTCTTTCAAATACCAACTCACAGGCTTCCTTTTTCTTTCACCATTTGTCTTTACATCATCAATTTGTGCATGAAATCCCAACAATCTACTACCCACACAATCCATCTACAAGTCCTCTGCAATTGTAAGTGAGAACCATGATCTACCACCTCACAACAAAATAACTAGGGCTCCAAAATGAATCATCATCCACAAAAACTACCATACAATATCACAAAGATCTTCCATCGCACCAGGGTCCAATCTTCTCAGAGGAATCCTTCAAGATATTTGAAAACCTTATGCAAAAAACTATATACCAACCACCTTGTGACAACCTCCAAGTTGTATGCAAGTCAGATCACAACCTACCACCTTGCATGAACAACTAGGCCATGATTTCACAAGTTCACTAACACAGATCAGCAACTCAGATCGCACATGATCTCTTTGCCAACCTTTCTCCCAACAAGATCAACTCGCTTTGATACCACTTGATGCAGTCAAGGTTAGATGATCCAATAAAGGACTATCCAAACTTGCATCCAAACACCAACAACGTGGAATAACATAACAAAAAACAAATATATAGAATCAAAATCTTATTTATTCATCAGTAACCAAGCTTACAAGCAACATAATGAGGTGTAAGGCCTTCTTAGTTATGGCCAAATACATCAAAGATTACAATAGTTCAAAAATATTGCATAGGATCCAACACACCTCTCAGCTAGTCCATGTCTATAACACAATAGGACATTGGTAGGCACTCCAAGAAAGATCTAAACTTGTACTTGCAAGCCACCAAGAAATCTTCTTGTTCCTAAGCTCGCAAGCTACTACCTCTGCTACACTTCTTCTACTTCCTTCTACCTTTCGCCTACTACTCTACTCATACCCTCCTTAAATACTACACAGCCATAAGTCAGCTTTACAAATAAATAAATCCCAAAACCCAGTTAGCTTCCAAAGACAAACAAATATTAAATGCAATAGCATTCGGCTCTCACATAGCCTTCCAAAAATTAATTCTCCATGTCGGCATCTAGATGCACATACGAGAATGCAAAGCACTAGATTTAGGTCCCAACACGTCTAATGGTCAATCCATAACTCAAGGAGCATGACCCAAATTAAATGCACCAGTCCACCAAGCTGATTCATCCAAACAAATAAGTCAGTCAACAAGAATACCAAGTGCCAGTAATAAACACCAAGACCCAATCGGTAACCGGGCACTAAGCAACAAAAACACTGAGCCATCGAGTGACCACCATCCACTGATCTCCATTAGTACTTCCAACTAAGATCCACTAACACGACCATAGAGCTCCATCGGTGAAGCCAAACAGACTCCAACTGAGAACTATCACTAAATAACTGAGTAAAAATCTTATCTTTACCGAGATCATCCACCTCCTTCACCGAGTGCTAGAAAATCACAAGGAATTGAACAAGAAGCTAGGATGCCACTGCATCATAAAGGTAACTTTCCCTTATACCTTCCTTTACCTTTTTGAAGTCTTCTAGCCATAAGTGCATCAAGCTCATTAAGTCCATCTTCGCTATCACTGTCACTTTCATTTCTTATGTTATGCTTACTGCTATTCTTACCAATCTTCAAGGATGACATAAATGCAGATTGAACACTTGGTACAATACTATTATCATAGTTATTCAGCTCAAAAGTAGTCAATTTATCGATTAGACTATCAAGTGTAAGAACATTACCCGGTGCAGATCTCATTTCATGAATAGCAGATATTCTAATAGCATAGACATGCAACAAGGTTCTAAGAATTTTACTCACAACAATGTCTTCATCAATAAAACCTCTTTCTCCTTGGATAGCATTGACCACCTCCTTGATTTGGTTAGAGTATTGTGTGATGTTTTCACTTTATTTCATCTTCATATCATCAAATCTACCTCTAAGGCTTTCAGCTCTAGCCCTCAGTACATTTGCATCTCCTCCATGAACTAGTGCAAGTGTGTCCCATATTTCTTTAGTTCTAGTACATATTTTGATATCTTCAAATTCTACATCAGATAGAGCATCAACAATCTCTATCATTTCCATATTATGTTCATGTATATCTCTTAGCTGATCAATTGTCAAAGGTCCAATAGTCAGTTGTATGTAACCATTCTCTAGGAGTTGTAGAGCAGATTCTCTAATTCTAGATATGTGAAACCTCACTCTACTTTTCCTTGTTGAGAAGTTATCTTTGTTCAGCTTAGGCACCTCCCTTTTATACATCTTGTGATCTTTAGCTCAAGTCCTTCAAACTTCCATTTTCAAGAACACAAGCTCTGATACCAATTGTTAGATAACTAAGAGGGGGGGGGAGAATCAGTTATCTAACAAATAGTTATCCTAAAGTCCCAAACCCTCAGATGTACTTTTCTAAACTTCTTCAATAAAACAAACAACTCAGTAAGATGTTAACAACAATATTTCTATTCATTTACCGAATACCAATAATTTCCAAAACTATGTTTACCGATTAATAAAATATGAAATATATAAAGTATGATAGTAATCCAATCACAACAAATAACACATAACACAAATATTTAACGTGGAAACCCTACTAAGGGAAAAACCACTTGGGACCAAAAATCCAAAATATTTCACTTTTTTAAAGTGAGCTTGGTTAGGAGCCAACCCTGTTTAAGGTTACAAAACACACTATTAGGTGTGATCTCATTAGAGGATTTATCACTAATAGTTCTCCTTCCACCAACATTAACTATGGGGTCAACGAGAAAATAATTAACATTCCTTGAATGTCATATTGAAATACAAAAGATTGTTAAGTCCACTTTGTTAAGAGATTTACCTGTAACAATGGTTAAACTGATACAGTAGTGATTTGATTCAAATACAACTCAATTTTCAAGTATTCAGATCTATGTTACACTCAATATAACTCTTCTGATCAATAATCAATTCACTTCATTATATCCTCCAACTTACTTCACTCAGTGTATATATCTCTGATGCTTGGTAATACCTGTAGTCCATCTTGGTTCTGTCTATAGCCAATTTGATCAAGAATGCATGAAAAAAATGTCTTCACACAAATTCTCCTGTAGTCTCTATTCATCTAGCTTCCTCAACAATGAATCTCATGTCTCTTAAATAGACGTGTAAACTATTTTCATCTCATCCATTAGATTTTGCATCTTAATCTCCATCGTTCATTTTTCCTCTTCAAGCTCCATCGATAGTTGTATCAATAACACATTTAAATCTCTTCCCTTTGATCATCTCTTAATTTTGTCATCTTTTTGATCTTATAAAAAATTTAATCTCTTACCTCAAAATCATAAGCATCTGCCAACTCATCAAGTTCACTCAACTATTATAAACATTTAATGTTTTCATCCAACTCGGTTAATACATAATGCATTGATGATAACTAACTCAGTTATTAATGTCATTCAGTATACACAAGACTGACTCGATGTATACAAAATTATTCTATTATCGACCACATTACTTTTTTAATTATGATCTCTTCTTCATAATAGAATAATGCAACATGCTCAAGTCAACAACATAATGCCATAGACTCATCAATAAGTTACCCAATGTATACCTTATCCATATCTATCATATCCATCTTTTCCTTAGGTAGATATCTCATTTCTTCACCATTTCTTCCTCCTACAAATGTTCAGATGTTTGTAACTATCATGATAAGTATAGTGAAAACTAGTTGACATCAATGACAACATATTAACTGATTTAATCATCTTACATATAACTTTAACAGCTCGGTGACCTCCTGAATCTTCAACAAGATATTCAATCAGTTGTAGGTTATTAGATACAAAGATGCTTAAACTAAAGGATTAGTGCAATAGGTAGATAACACAAAACCTAACTAGGAGTAGGGATAGGTTTGCAATCAACCTTGCTAAATATCTGAAGAAATGTAAGAGTGTACTTCTCTTTAAAGATAGAAATACCCTCAAAAGATTGATGAATCTAAAGACCAAGGTAGCAATGCAAAGGACCAAGGTCGGTCATATCAAAATGCCCCAAAAAATATTGTTGAATAATCTAATTCATAGAATAAAAATTCCTTTTGATTTAAGAAAGTCATCCATAGAGAACACAAGAATGAGCAGATCATCCCCATGTCTTTGACTATAAACTATTGGATTGGCATGATATCATGTGAAAATAGAAGCAAGAAAGAAACTATCCATCTTCTCATACCAAGCCCAAAGGCTCTTTTTTAGACCATAAAATGAATGTTGAAGCCTAAAAAGAGTTGAAGGGTCATGCACAAAGCTAGGTGGATGCTCCATAAAGATCACCATGTAGTAATGTGTTGGATAAATATTTTGTAAGCAATCATAGACACACTAGCTACAAAATGGGGTATTTAGACACAATATGTGAGAACTAATCTCTCCTCCCAACTTAGGGGAGGTGGCCTTCTTATTGCTGATGAAACAAATAGAACTTAACAAGAAATTCAAACTTGATCTAAGAGTTGATGTTGTACACATCATTTCCTCTTTCTTTAGGAATGATTTTCACTTCATAAATTTTCACTTACAAACTTGAGACTTTTACAACTTCATTTCTAAGCACTAATTGGAGAAATAATGATGATAATATCAAAATTAACTAAAAGATTAATTTTTAAGTGTATCAGTAAACTATAAACTAAGGAATGCATATAAGCTCACAAAATAATACACTATCCTAAAATGATTTAAATGATGAGGCAACAACATGCTAAGAAAAAAGAATTTAACACATAAGATTTATTCTACTTTAGTATCACTAATGAATCATAGCTTAAAGACTATGCATTTACTTCTAAGTAACTCAAATTAAAAGATAAAACACAACGTCTATATGAAATTAGATTTAAAGTTTTCCTTATAATCACTACAAATAACTCACACAACTTTTTCAATAAATCCAAGACAATACGAATTTTGTGATGTAATAACAAAACAATGATATAACAAGTCCCTCCAACTCAAAGATTGAAAACACTTTCTCTTTTATTTACTTTGAAATCAGTTTGCACAAATTAAAGAAAATTTTGCATTTGCACAATTCCAATATATATAGGAGAAGTCCAACTAACTTCGACTCTTTCCACAACTACCAATGACTTATTCCAAATTGTGGTCCTAATCTCTTTCGACTTGCAATTTGTTTACATGTAATTACAAGTTGCAATTTACATTTAATTTGTCAAAATGAAGTTACATTCTAGAGTAAAAAGTGGGAAAAAAAGTGTCCTAAGACACTTCTTAACCTTCTTCACTCCTATTCATGAATGCTTAATATTTCTGAATTGATTTGCACACCTCTTTGGGATTATGCACACCTCTATTATTTTCCACTACAGTTATCTTGATAACTGCATCTGAACAATTAGTGATTATTGCCTTGTTAGCCTCAACAATAGTTTGAAGTTGATCTAATGAGGATTGGTACCTTGTGAGCTTGTGAAGACAATTTAGCGTGAAATGATCTACCTCATTCTCTAGGTGGATCATCAATAGGAGTTATGTGACCATCATGTCCTCATAAATAAACTCTTGATTTTAAATTACCAGTTTTCAAGATATCTCCTCAAACCTAGTAATGATCTCTTGCTCTTTTTTAATGCAAGTCTCAATGACTACCTCTAATTCTATGATCAAGTGTTCAATGAACTAACCTATGTAAAATAAGAACTCCTTGTATGTAACATATTTTTCATGAGAAGGTATTAATCCATTCTCACCCAACATTCCCAGTTTAAAGTCTGAAAATTTATTCCAGACTTCAAGATCTTTCTCAAGGGACTCCAAGTTATGATTGAAATTAACAAGAACTTCTTTTAACTTGAGAGTCATCATCCCTGCATATGCCAGCACCTGAAGTGTGTTCTTCACCAATTATATTCCATGTATCATCATTTGGTCCATCCAATTGTCAAACCCATTAGCTTTCTCCCCATCTTTTTTACCTATTTGATGAATTCTTTGGAGATAAAGGATCCACAATTTTAGAAGATTTTGTGATCTTTTGAATTAATGCAATAAGTTATGCTTTCTCATCCTTAATTTTTTCTTTCTTTTCACTATAGGAAAAGAAAATGAGGAAAAAATTCACACAACAGGAACCATCAAACTCTAAAAGTATGCATAATCAACCTATCTAAACACAAAAGAAATTGAGACAAAGAAATGTAAACTATAAACAAAAGTCCCTCAATTTGACAATTGTGTCCTTTCTTGTTTTTCCAAAAGAGTTGATGTAGCTCTCACATTGACATAATGCACTTAAAATTTGAAATAAAATTGACTATAATTATGGTGAGAAGATTTGAAATATAATGGTTAGTTTGGATTGAAAAACATTGATCTCAATTTACAAGAATTGGAGACCAAAATGCAGATTTGGAAACTTGAATGTGCAAATGGAAGATTTTCATAATTATGACATGATTGAATGCACAAATAGAAGTGAGAAATCAAATGCAAAAATTGAGGACATTTGGAAGAAGAAAGTGGAGGCAAATTAAAAGGAAATTTGGAGGCCAAATTAGTGGAAAAAGGTGAAGGGAAAGATGTAAGAAGCATGTTTTTAGTGATGGAAGCACAATTAGGGGAGAGAGTGTTTAAATTTAAAAACTCATTAATTCCCACCAAAATGGAAATTAGGAATAGGAATTTAGGAAATTCCATAAATGATGCAATTTATCCAATTAATTAATATAAATTAATTAATTGTGAAGACATGACAAAGAGGGAATAAATAAAGTCTATTTATTCAGACATGACAAAGAGGGAATAAATAAAGTCTATTTATTTATTCAAAACTAGAGATAAAGTATCGGTTATTTACCCCTAAGAGATAAATTAGTTGATTGTTGATTGAAATGATGATGTGGACATGAAATTGAATCAAATTTGATAATCTCAACGATGATTTAGATTGATTTTGATAGTTCTAAAATAGTTTAAGAACATCATTGATGAACTTGGGCAATGCGTTAGGTTGATCTGAAAGTAGTTGATGAGGCATCAATGAACTTTGACAATGCCTTGGATTAATGATGATGATGAGGTTGAACTGATAATGAGGCACTGATGAAATTTGACAATTCCTTGGATTGATGATGATGAGGCATCAATGAACTTTGACAATGTCATGGACTGATTTGAAAAAGATTAAGATGAAAGAGATTCGATTGATTTGATAAGATTTGAAATGATGTTGATAAGGTTAAAATGATGATGAGGCATCAATGAACTTTGACAATGCCTTGGATGAATAATTATAAGGGATTAATTAACTTTGACAATTCCTTGGTTTGATAATAATGAGGCATCAATGAACTTTGGCAATGCCTTAGATTGATTTGAAAATGATGAGATTGATAAGATTCAACAAGATTGGATTGATTTGAAAGTGATTGGATAAAGCATCAATGAACATTGACAATGCCCTATAATTGACTTGAGAATGATTGAATGCATTTGAAATGGTCTTGGACTGATTAGGAAGGGATTAGGACTGATTTAGAATGATTTAGGAAGGTTTTATATGGTTTGATACTTCTAAAGAGTTATTTTGTTGTCATTAGTTTTGTCAAAGTTATATTGGAGATTTAAAGTTAGTCAGTAAAAGAGGAAGGAGTCATAGGACTCATTCGATAAAGTAAACTGAGAATTTGGTAAAGGAAGAGATAATTTTGGTAAAGGAAAATGAATGACAGGCACCGAGAAGTGCATGATAGTTACTGAGCCAAGAAGCACATGTTACCAAGAAAGAACAAAATGTGTTACTGAGTAACTTAGGCCGACATAAAAATTATGATAGACACATTGAATCTGGACACTAAGCATAAAACATTTTACTGATTTCAAGAAGATCATTTGGTAAAACATTAGGAATATAAATAATATGATTGCACATGATTACAAAGTAAGATCCACCAATGGAAAATAAAAGGAATATATACATTGGAAATTTAATCATAGCTACCACCATTAAAGTAGAAGAATCTAGAAAATTTCCACTGCTTCTAGATCAAGTATATAAAGAACAAAGTATGAAGATCATAGAGAGTGAGAGAGGATGATGAAAAGGATGAAAAGTTGAGGTAATCATGATGAAGTGTAAATAAGCTACCGAATAGTATAAAAGTTACAGAAGAATTGTGAAGGTGATTCAGATTTGAGGCTACTAAGTACAGAAACTAGATTGTGATTGAAATGTACTGAAGCATAGAATGAGGTAAAACATTATTGAGAATATTGAGTTTGAACAACATTTATTGATGCATTACGACAAACAAATTTTTTATTGATTTATATTGTAATCAAAGTTGTAAAATTTCTTTACCTGGTAGGCTCTAATAGGTCTTATTTTGTAAATCCTTTAACAGGGTACATCTCTTAGATTAGAGATTGTAAAATCCTTTAGCAAGGGAGACTATATAAGTCTTTTGCACTCCTAATAGGATATGTACTCTTAACAGGGTAAGCTATTAGAAGTAGCTAAATTTTGTAGCTCTAACTGAGAAACCTTTTTACTACAGTAATGAAGGATTGTGGGTACCATCCCCACAATAGTTTTTCCCTCTAACCAAGGGTTTCTACGAGACCAAAAATCATTGTGTTATGAGTTATGTTTTCATGTTTTAATTTCTATGTTTCATGATGTGACATGCAAAGTTTTCAATTTGATAAATGGTCAAAATAGTTGATAAAAGTTTTTAGAGTACTAATTCACCCCTCCCCTCTCAGTACTTAACTTTCTATTACAAATCCAAAAATTGGTATTAAAGCTTGGACTCTTTAGATAAAGGTTTAACCACCTGAGAGTGAAAATATCATAGCCATGGAAAGTCAAAAGTAAGCTAAGAAGATTGATAATCTTGAGTTTGAATTGGAAAATGCACATGAGATGATTGATGATCTAAAAAGGAAATTGGAAAATTCATTAAGGATAAGAAAGCATTTATCTAATGAGTCAAAATCTACACAAAAATATGTTGAGATACTTGAGACATCATCTAAAGGGAGTTTGAATCATGAATATGAAACAACCATTGCAGAACTGATGGAAAAGAATAAAGCACTCACCAAGAAGATGAATCTTATAAAGAAAGATAAAGAGGCACAAGGTATTAGAATGGGTGAAATACTTGAATCAAAGAGATCAAATGAAGATGCAAAAATAATGGAAAAAGAAGACAAGAGGAAAGTTGAGGCAAGACTATCTAAAAAGGATAATGAGATCATGAGAATGACACAAACACATTATGCTATGACAGTCTGAAAGGAATCTGAGAATCAAGCATTAAGGTCTTAGGTTGATTAATTGACAAGAGAACTGAAATAAGAAAAGGAAGCAAATGAAGTATTGAAAAGGAATGAAGAAACATTAAGGATGTTAGATGAACAAATTAGAGTTCAGAGACAATTGAGAGATACAACAGGACTTGGGTTCACTGAAAACAACACTACCAAGTAGCCAACCAAGATACTGCTACCCCACTGAAGATAAAGAAGCCAATTTGTTATCATTATGGAAAACCTGGTCATGTAGATAATGTCTGCAAGAGCAAAAGAGGTAAACCACCCAACATTCCTAAATTTGATGGTTATTGTTATAATTGCAATAAGTATGGACATCAAGCATTTGCGTGTAGATCAAAGATTGTTAACAATACTAGGAAACCAAAATTCAATGGTTACTACAATACTTGCAATAGATATGGTCATAAATCTAAAGAATGTAGGTAACAAAGAAAGAATGTTAAATGGGTACCCAACCGACATAATACTACAAACAACTGATAAGGCTCAACAATACCATGGGACTACAACACAAGAATTTCATGTAAAACATGTGGTAGATATTGACACATTGCAGAAAATTGCATATTGATGCATGTTAGAAATAATAGAAGATCATGGAGAAATCCTAGAATGATATATTTTCACTGTGATAAGGTAGGTCACCTAACCAAAGATTGCAGGTACTGAGACATAACTCCAACTAAGGAAAAGACAAATGAAACAACACAAATGAATGTTGAAGAAGTAAGAAACCAAATGAAAAAAATATGGACAAGGAAGTCTCTACATGATGGAACATCATTTGAAACAATAAATGGCACCTCATCATTTGGATTGGGTGTACCTATCTTACCCTAATCTGTTAAAGGTATTTGTAGGAACTATGAAATAAATTTCAATCTTAAATCAATTCCTAATATTTGTGTCAAGATCCATATAAGCATATTTGATGAACTACAACTGATTTAGAACCTGAATGAAGAATCTATAATTTAACATTACTGAGGAGTTGATGATTAGATATGCAAGATGATTAAATCAGTATTATGTTGTCATTGATGTCAACTAGCTTGATAATACTTATTTTGCAAGTTACTATAACAACACATCTAAAGAAAGGAGAAAGAGATGAAGAATAGAAATATCTACATGAGGAAGATGTACATGACAGATGAGGATAAGGAATACACTGAGTAACTTGTTGATGATTCTATGACTTGATAAAATTGAATTTATTATGTTGCATTCATCTATGATGGAGAATAGAGCTGAAAGACACAAAGCAGTGTTGTCGGTAAATAAAGCATTTTAGTATACACCGATGAAGTGTAGTGTATATCGAGCACAGTGTTAACTGAGCTTGTGTTCACCAACGCATTTCTTTGTTAACCAAGAAAAATAGAAAGGAATTAAATGATTAGTTTAGCTGATAAAGTGATGAGCTGTAAAGTGTATGAAATCAAGGTAACAGATAAGGTTTGTTATGAAGATCGATGGCTAACATAAATAAAAAAGGATCTAATGGAGCAGATTGAAATGTGTTACTGACACATCAATCGAGGAAGCTTAAAGTGAAAAAATCTATGAATATGATTAAGCAACAAAATTTGATGGAGGAAAAGAAAATGATTTACTCGTCTATATAAGAGACATTGGTTTCATTATTGAAGTAGAGCCGAAAGAAGAAGACACTACAAAATTATGACGTGAAGAAGTTTTCATGCATTCTGATCATACTGGTTAGTAAGAACCAAGTTGCAAAACAATTACTGAGCTACAAAGAGTAATTATCGATGGATAGTAAGTTGATATAGTATTGAATCTAAAGTGTTATATTGATCAGAAATATTTGAATGAGTTGAACATTGATTTGTAAAATGCAAATTGAAGTTTTTTCAAGGTAGATCATCTACTGTTACATATTTAACCATTGTACATAGTCAAATCTCTTAACCAAGTGGACTATGAAAGTCTTTTGATGCTTCATTCATAGAGTGAACATTGTTATCCTATCAACCCCAGAGTGACTACTAGTTGGACGATAGCTTCTGGTCTAAAATCCTCTAAAAAGGTCACACCTAATAGTGTACTTGTAACCTTTAACAGGGTTGGATCTTCACCAACCTCACTTCAGAAGAGTGAACAATTTTGGGTTGCCAGTCCCAAGTGGTTTTTCCCTTCACAGGGTTTCCACATTAAATCTCTTATGTTATGTGTTGATTGTGATATTTTTTTTTTATCATACTTTGTATATTACATGTTAGATTTAATCGGTAACTATTATAAAGTTTAGACTGACAATCGGTAAAAACACAGACAGTGAAAGTATTTTATGTTTAACAAGTAGCAGAAGTAGTAGAATTGTTTTGGATTATACATTTTGAATTGTGGGACACTAGATAACTAATTCACCCCCCTCTCAGTTATTCTAACAATTGGTATCAGAGCAGTGGTTGCTTAGAATAGAGTTTTAAGGACTCCAGCAAAAAGGTTGCAAGATGTATAAGAGGGAAGTGCCAAAGCTAAACAAAGATAACTTCACAGTATGGAAAATCCAGATGAAGTTGCACATATCTAGAATTGGGAATTATGCACTATAACTGATGGAGAATGGCTACATTGAACTACCCACTAGTCCCTTAACCCTTGATCAACTAAAGGATAGGCATGAACACAATATTACTATAATGGAACTTTTTGTTGCCTGTACTGATGTTGAATTTGAAGATATCAAGGATTGTGATACAAATAAGAAGATGTGGGACAAGCAAACTCTAATATACATTGGTGATGCGAATGTTAAGAGAGCTAGAGTAGAAAGCCTAAGAGGTTGATTTGATGATATGAAGATGAAAGAAGGTGAGAACATTGTGAAATATAAAAATAGACTAAAAGAAGTAGTACATGCTATTAGAGCATCCAATGGAGTTATTGATGATGAAAAAGTAATAAGAAAGATTATCAAAACTTTTCTACCAGTTTATGCGATCAGGATCTTTGCAATTCATGAAACAAGGGCTACATCCAACCTCATCCTTGACACTCTGATCAGTAAGCTTACAACCTTTGAATTGAATAACTTTGACAATAGTGTTGTACCTTCTGTTGAATCTACTTTCATGTCTTCTTTGAAGATTGGTAAGTCTAGTAGCAGGAATGATAAGAATAATGATAGTGAAAGTAATATCGATGATGAACTTGATGAGCTTGAAGCTCTTATGTCTAGAAGATTTCCCAAAGGTAAGGGAAGGTATAGAGGCAAGTTACCTTTATCATGTTTTAATTTTAAAGAAGATGGCCACAGTGCTGCTAGATGTCTGAATAAGAAAGATGATGATAGATCCAAAGACCGATCTGAAGGAAGCTATGGGAGAAGAGTCAATAGAGGTTATTGACACAACAATAGAGACAACCAAGATAGCTATGACAAAGGGAAAAAGGTATGTTACCTAGCCAAAGAATTTGAATCTGAATCTGACATTGATGATGATGTAGAAGTAGTATTTGTTGCTATGAAAGATGATTCAGAGGAAGAAGAGAAACATGAAGAAACAACATTGATCTCTAAAGTAAGCATAAATGATACATGGATCATAGATAGTGGTTGTACACATCATATGACTGGTGATATAGAGAAATTTGATCTGGTTGATGAATATGATGGTGGATCTATTAGAATGGGAAATGATGCACCTTGTATGGTGAGAGGTAAAGGCTCATTGATGATTAATGATAGAATAAAATGTGAAATTGCATACTAGGTAGATGGACTGAACTACAATTTTTTAAGTGTGGCATAGCTAAATAACTCAGGCCACCGACTTTCTTTTGAGAGTAGAAAGGTAAGAATCTATGATGATGGAGGAAGACTTGTTGGAACCAGTACACAATCCAGAGGTAATCTATTTTATCTTGATATTGATTAGTCTTCTCATTTATTAATGAAAGATGAAGATGCATGGTTGTGGTATAAGGGGTTATGTCATGTGAATTTTGATAACATGATCAAGATTAGTAGGAAGAAAAGAGTTAGAGGGTTGCCTAACTTGTCAAAACTAGATCATGCTATGTGCCATGAATGTTAGAAAGGTAAGATGACTAAGTCCAATTTTAAGAGAAAAGACTACTCAAAAAAGAAGATACTTGAGTTGGTTCATACCAACCTATGTGGTCCTATGAGAACTCAGAGCTAATATGGTGATAGATACTTTATTCTTTTTGTTGATGACTATACTAGACTGCTGATTGTTATGTTCCTGGAAGAGAAATCTGAAGCTTTTAAGATGTTTAGGCAAAGGTAGAAAAAGAGACTAGAAAAGAAATTAAATGCTTAAGATCTGATAGAGGAGGTGAATTTATCTCTAATGAATGTACTAATTTCTATAATGAGAATGGTATTAAGAGACAGGTCTCTACACCAAGAACACCTCAGCAGAATGGGATTGCTGAAAGAAGGAACAGTTCAATCATTGACTATGCTAGAACACTAATGATACAAAAGAATGTTACTTAGACATATTGGAGGGAAGCTATCAGCAAATCTATATATGTGCTTAACTAAGTACAACTGAAGAAGGACACCAACCAGACACCTTATGAGCTATGGTTTGGACACAAACCTATTGTAAGTTATTTCAAGATTTTGGGAAGAAAATATTTTATTGAAAAAGATGAGAGAAATGGGAAATTTGATTCTAAAGGTGATGAAGGAATATTCTTAGGATATTCTACTAAGAGTAAAGCATAAAAATGTCTAAATAAGGTTACAAATAAGATGATTGAAAGTAATAATGTTCGTGTTGATGAGTTTGATGACAAGAACACAAAAGAAAGAAAGGAACTAGAAGACTATGGTAGATTCACTTACATTGAACTTCCTAACTATCTACCAAAGTTGCAACCTGTGATAACTGGTCAGCAGGAAAATAACCCCAAGGAACAGGAAAGGGAAACTGATGAACAAGATGGTGCTACTGAGAAAGCACATGAACCTGAATAGGATGAACAAGAAAGAAGAAACTGAGTACTAACTAGTTTTGTTAGAAGACATCATCTTGAAACACAAACTATTGGAAATAGACAAGCTGGAATGCAGACAAGAAACAAAAGAAGACAAGGTACATGTCTAGTCTGTGAATTTGAACCAAATAATGTGAAATTTGCATTAGAAAATGAAGAATGGGTTAATGCAATGAAGGAGGAAATAGAACAAATAGATAAAAACAAAACTTGGTCCTTAGTACCCCAACCTAAAGATAAGAATGTTATCGGTACTAAATGGATATTCAGAAATAAACTGAATGAAAATGGTGAAGTGACAAGAAATAAAGTGAGATTGGTATGCAAGGGATATGCATATGAAGAATGCATTAATTATGGTGAGACATTTGCACCTATTGCTAGATTGGAAGGAGTTAGAATTCTACTTGCATATGCTAAACACAAAAAAATTAAGGTTTATCAAATGGATGTGAAATCAGCATTTCTGAATGGTATACTTGAAGAAGAGGTCTACATAGAACAACCTGAAGGATTTGTTGATCCAGACAATAGAAACATGGTATGTAGATTACACAAAGCTTTATATGGTTTGAAGCAAGCACCAAGAGCATGGTCTAAGAGATTGCATACTTACTTGTTAAGTATTGGATTTGTAAGAACTGGTGAAAACAACAATTTGTACATGAAAGGTGATACTGATGACACTATTATTATTGCTGAAATTTTTGTTGATGATATTATTTTTGGAGGTCAAGATCATGTATGTAAATATTTTTCTGATGACATAAGGAATGAGTTTGAAATGTTTATGTTTGGAGAGATTAAATTCTTTCTTGAATTACAAGTGATTCAGTAGAGTGATGGGATATTCATCACACAACCCAAGTACATAAATGAAGCCTTGAAGACATTTGGCATGGAAGATGCTAAACCTATGGGAACATTGATGGCTACTAGAAGTAAATTGACAAAGGAAGATGAAACTAAAGAGGTAAACCAGACACTTTACCGATCCATGATCGGTAAACTCATGTATGTAGTTCATAGTAGACCAGATATAGCACATGCTATGGGAATTATTGCTAGATATTCTGCTAATCCTAGAGAATCACACATGATTGCTACTAAAAGGATCTTAAGATATCTAAAAAATATAGAGGATTGTGGATTATGGTATCCTAAGGAAGGTAAGTTTTAGTTGAAGGTTTATACCGATGTTGATTGGGCTGGAAATGGGGATGACAGAAAAAGTACCACCGAAGGAGCATTTTTCTTTGGTGAAAGACTTGTAATCTAGAAAAGTAAAAAGAAAGCTTGTATTTCTCAGTCTACAGCTGATACAGAGTATGTTGCTTCTACTACTAATTGTTCAAACATTGCATATATCAAGCAAGTGTTGGAAGGAATGAATGAGGTAATCACTAACCTAGTGATCATATACTGTGACAACACAAGTGCTATTAATATTTCAAAGAATCCAGTGATGCACTCTAAGACAAAGCATATATCAATTAAGTATCACTACTTAAGAGAACAAGTGCAAGAGAAGCAAGTAAAGTTAGAATTTGTTACATCTAAAGAACAACTTGAAGACATTTTTACAAAGCCTCTACCAAAGGACACATTTGAATATTTGAGGACTAGACTTGGGGTTCGTCCCCTATCTATTAGTCACTAATGTGATCTAGATGTTGCATCAGCCTAATCTTATCAGAAGATCATTCATGTTGATGTTATCTCTATTGAGCTTCTAAGGTTGTCATTAGTACCAAAGGTGTGTAAAGATATCAGTCGGTTACTTACATTGAGCTAATTGGTAACATAAAGCAAAATAGACTAGTCGGTAAAGTAGTATACTGAGCAATAGATAGTTTACCGAGCACCAGCAGACACCGACACCAACAGATAGTAAACACTGAGCATCATAGTATACACTGATCAGTTTACACAATGTTTACCGAGGATCATAGGAAATGACATAGTAATCTAGAAGAGCACATTCTTCTATGCAAATGGTTACAACAATTTGTAAAATGTTTTACCAAGATCGAGGAATATTTAATGTAATGTATTCATTAAATACAATTTATATCTTTTGTAATAGATGATCTAGGTTATTATTGTACATTGTAGATCTTAGGGTTATTATTGTGTGTAACCTAATTTTGTTAAAGCTGCAAAAATAGAACACTATATATTTGTGTGTTCACATCATTTTTGGTGTGAGCTGATATATGAATCATGGAGCACTTGAAGCATTTGCCTATCTTCAAGTCTATCAGTTAACAGAGTAGAACCGAGTATAGAAGAATTCAAATTGAGAAGAATCAGTAGAGGCTACCAAGTAGTTCAGAGCAGAGATTCATCACAAGTAAGGTGATATTTTATCAAAGCTTATAGATTTGTATTAGACAATTGAGTGTCAAATAGTAGATAAATACCTATTACTTTCTGACAATTGTAATAGAGTTTTTAGATAAAATCTCTTAACAAAGTAGACTTAACAATCTTATGTAAATCTCTTAACTGAGTGCACACTTCATTAGTGTTGTTAAAATCCTATAACTAGGTAGATCTAGCTGATCTAACATGTCACTCCTAACAGGGTGAGATCATCAGAAGTGATCAAAACTTGTAGCCCTAATAGGCAAACCTTTTCTATCTGTAGTAGTGAAGAATTTGTGGGTGTCATCCCCACCACAGTTTTTACCTTCTAACAAGGGTTTTTGCATTGCCAAAATACTTGTGTCATGTGATTGTGATATTGATTTCATGTTATTTACTTACTTATTCTAAGTGGATGAATGATTCATGCAATTAGATTCAAGTTATTTTGATTGGTTATCACTGTTTATAGTTATAAATCATAAAGGTTTACAAGTTGAGTTTTTGAAGGCACTAATTCACCCCTCCCCTCTTAGTACCTATCTCTCCTAATTCCAATAATTGGTATCAGAGTGTAGTTCTCTTATTTGAATAGTTTAACCACTGAAGGGTAAAGATCTTAGTCATGGAGAGATACAAGCTTGACAAGACTATTGAGAATCAGAAGATACAAATGCAAATGTTTGTGGAATAGTATAAGTAAGCCAAGGAAGGACTGAAGAAATTATTGGATGAAAGGAAGAATGTAGCTATACTATAAAATGAGATCGGTTACCATGAAGAATCTATTGATGACATATTCAAGCATATTGGATCTAGTTCTGGAAGCATCTCTGATGGATTTGAAAGCATAATCACTGATCTATCTAAAAAGAATCAATATTTAACTGATCAAGTGAAAGCACTACAAATCGGTCAAGAATCTCAGATGGTGAGAATGGTAGAAACAATGAACAAAGAAAAACAAGCCGAGCAAGAAAGAAATTTGGAAATTGATGATCAAAGACATATGAGTGAACAACTTCAAACTAAAGAGAGTGAGATACAAAGACTCACTAAATGACATTTCCAACTAACTAATCAAGTGATGACTGTGAATCTAGAGGTAAACTGAGTGAATGTGAAATTGTCAAGAAAACTAGAAAATGTTGCAAGACTCAGAGAAGAAAATGAGAAGCTGAGAAATGAAGTGAAAAATCAACAACAACAAAATGAAATGAAGAAACTTGCTGAGGACAGCTCCAAGAAGATTGATGACTTCTTAACTAATCAGAGAAGATTTGGAACTAAAGTCGGTATAGGCTACACTGGTGAAGGAGAATCATCACAACAAGATGAACAAATCAACATCAATCAAAATTAGAAACCTAAAGTGTTGGCATGTTATCATTGTGGAAAACTGGGACATACATCTAATGTGTGTAGAAGCAAAGCACAAGGTAAACCTCCTGTCACTCCTAAGTTTAATGGATATTGTTATTACTGTGGTAAGTTTGGACATCTTGCTTATGAGTGTAGAGCTAAGCAAAATGATCTTGCTAATGATGCTACTATGGAGAAAATATTCTATACTTGTAACAAGCATGGACGCATTGCATGAGACTGTAAGGAAAAAATGAAGCAAGTCTAGACACCTAAGGAGAAACCACAACACAGGCCATATCAACCGAAGAGACAAGGGAACTCTTATGTTTGGGATTATTATACATGGACTAACTATGTTGTATGTGGTAGATATGGACACATTGCAGCAAACTATTATAGAAAGAGTCGGATTGGACAATCAAGAAGTTGGACAAACACTAGGATGGCTTGTATGCAGTGCCATAAGGTTGGTCATTTAAGCAAGAACTACAGAGACTAAGCACCAGATGAAAACCATATATTTGAAAGTGGATATAATATTGCTGATATCATGAAGTTAAGGAACACTATGTGGAAGAAGGCATCTAATGAGAATGCTGAGTCAAGTAATGTTGTTGATGAAACCTCATCCACTGGATTGGGTGACATCGGTACCTCAACTTAAGATGAAATAGATATGCATGGCACTGATATTTCAAAAGATCACACTTTACATATAGTTCCTTATACATAATGTTCTTATACCAAATCAACATGAATAAAGATGCACTATGGTTTATTTGTCATGAGCTAACAATGTTATACAATCAGTAAAAGAGAGATCGAGAGTTGGTTACCCATCGGTAATCACTATCTAAGGTTAACCGAGCATATGTATCAACTGATGAAGAAACTCTATGTTAACCGAGTGGATAAAAGTTTTAGTTGTCACTGAGCTGACGGTTGTTTCATACCAAAAGTTAGATGGAGCATTTATTGCATAAAATTTTGAGCAGGAACATCGAAAGTCTATAAATACACAGGAACAAAGTTCATTTCTACAATGCAATTTTGAAGAGTGGAGAATTCAAAGAGAAGAGTTCAAGCTAAAAGATTTTCAGAAGGATTCAAGGCTATCTAGATTGAACCGACATCACTCTTCATGATACTGAGTAAGTTCATTTGTGATCAAACACTTCCTATCCTATTGCTTTCTAAAACCCTAGAATTAATTTATGGCATCTACATCATCTGCAAGAAAAACTCAAAGTGTTGAAGAGGAAGTTAATCTAATCATTAGGGAAAATTTTGACGAACCAAAGTTTAAGCCACATCCTAAGGTCACAGCACAAACAGACACAATGGGCACATTTTTGAGCATACCAGAAAGGGTTTTACTGACATAAGACATAAGGTCTTATATTCACTACAAAATCAGAGAAGTTGGAGACTTTGAAACTATTGCAGCATATCAACTACTCTGTGGCCCTGATGGAAAAATAAAATTAGACTACAAGAAGATTGAGGAATCAGGGTTATCATGTTTTACACACTTTTTTTAATCATTCAAATTGGATTGGATTAGAATCATTCTAAGAAGATATCATGATGACAAATTCTGGCTAGATAAACCAATTGAGGTTAACAAGAAAATAATTAGTAGGGTTATTGGGTTCCCTACAACCAACAAAGCTAAGGCTTTCTGAAGTTCTTCACGATTGGATGTTGAGAAATACACTAGATCACAATGGGACAGTTGGGCATTGAAGATTTTGACAATCAAGGACGCAATAGTAAAATTTGTAGCACATGTGATCGGGTACAAGCTATTTCAATCAAGTAGAATCAACAACATACCTTGCAGCACAGTAGACATCGTGCACAAAATTGTAGTGAAAGGTAACCAATTTGATCTTGCCAAGGTATTGTTTCATCAACTTCAGGAGAATATGAAGACCATAAGGAAAAAGAAATCTAACAAATGTAAGTTTGGATCTCTACTTGCATGCATATTCCTCTATTTACAAAAGTATGTGCCTGGCACCAGTAAAGTAAATTGGATACCAAATGTACCGATAAAAAAATAGATTGGTGAAATGATGAAAAAGTTAGGAGATAAGTTGAATCTAGAGTTTAATGCATACTTCACTGAATTTCAATCTAAAATGCATAAGAGAAGCAGAATTCCAAGGGAATTAGTTCAGAAATTTGAGAATGACATATGTTTTGTGGTCAATGCCGATTATACTTTGAAAAAAGTAGTTGAGCCTAGGATAAAATGGTTGGCACCGATGTGATATGAAATAAACCATGATTTCACACAAAAATCTATTAATGCACTGCTTGCATTACCGAAGGATCCCATTGCCACTAGGTGTGGAATATATGAAGAAGCCAAATCTAGAATATCTACAAATATTGAGATCGGTAAAATAACTAGGAAGGTAAAGAATATGAAGAAAAATCTCATTGCTAAATATGGAGATGGGTCTGACACATTTGAAGGGACACTAGTTGAATAGGAAACCAAAGGTCAACTACAGTTAGCCAACAAACCATATGATAGTGAGGAAACCGAGTCTGACAAAGAAGTAGATCCTACACAGGTTCCTCCACCTGAAATTCCTACAAAGAAGTAGTCACCTATACATGAAGGTATGAAGACACGTTCATCAACTATAGTACCACTTAGTAAGAAGGAAGAAGTAGTGAAAGTAACAAAAAGAAGAGTAGCTACACCAACAAAGAAATACATTAAGAGAAAGAACAAAGTTGTAGCTGAGGCACCAAAGAAAAGGAGAAAATTCATAAGAAATAAGGAAGATCTTGAGGATACAGAGATAGAAGGTGATGTAAATCAATTCAAAGTGGTTAGTAATAAGGCCAAAATAATAGATAAAATCATTGAGGATATAATTGAACATGGAGACCTCACTAATCCATTACTAGATAGATTTGACAAAATGTCAAAAGAAGATCAAACCAAGATTGAAGAGGTTGTCATCCAAATGATGATAAAATTCAAGAAAGTTCCAATGGAGTTTGCCTGTGCATTACTAAAGAAATTGGATGATAAAATTACTAAGAAATGGGTTGTTGCATTAGACATCGAGAAGAGAAAGAGAGATCGCTCTCTAGTTCGGGCAGCCACACACTTAAGCTTTGGAGAAGCTAGTGAATACTTGACCAAATACCAAGAAAACTTTATGATCAAGAATAGAGCCTTAATGATCATGGATGACAATGTAGTAGATATGGATGTCACAATTGATTCTATATGGACATCAATTTTGAAGGTCGAAGAAAAAGCTGAGCAACAAGCATTTTTGAACCTGTCTAAGAAGAGACAAAATTCTAAAGGTAAAGGTATTTGTATTGATGAGGGAACAACAAAGAAATCAAAGAATACTAATATATCAATTACCGAGGCAATTGATATAACCGAGGACAAGGAAGAAATAAAAGTTTCACAAGATGCACCGGATAAAGTTGAAATCCACTTGGAGAAGAAAACCGATGATGATGTACTCATTGTAGACATCACACATGGTGATCCTGATGACCAAGATGATGAAGATGTAAATATAGCACCAAATAAAGATGAAGCACTAGACACTAAAAGTCTATTTACATCACTATCAGGTGAACTTCCTGTACTTGCTGAAGAAGCTAAAATTCTTTCCCAAGTACAACCCAATAGCTTAGATCTTGATAAAAACAAATATACCACAGGGGATCAAAACACAAAGAAACCTATAGAGACAAATGATCCTACACATACAAAGGCACCTTCCATCGAACCAAAGGAAATAGATGAAGCAAAGGAAACACAAGAACCAAAGGCAGCAAAGGTGATCCCACTGAACACCACAATCGAGACTCCTACTATATCAACTGAGACAACCACTACTGAGGAGAAGAAGAAGGAAGAATAAGTGTTAATAGGGAAAGATACTCCAAAGACTGGAGATAGATCTATTGCTATCATTGAGAAGAAATCACCTCTAGCATAGAAGAAGAAGAAGAAAGGAAAAGGGTCAGTCACCCTAGATGAAGTGATTATTATCCCTAAGTGTGACCCGAGGACCCTAAGTCCCGAGGACTTGAGTAAATATGAGGAGTTATGTTCAAGGAAGGTAGTGCAAGAGAAGTTGAAGCAAGAGCACAAAAGAAAAGAAGTATTAATCGATGTGTGGGATATCCTTCAACAGGTAGTACCTAAGATACATATTGATGAGAATACACCTATTATAGATCAACTTGCTACACTTGCCAAGAAGATCAATGCCCCAGACACTAATGCAGACAAACGAATTGAAGAAAGGTTAGAATCCAAAATACAACACAAATTAGGAAAGAAAATCAGCCAAGAGGTGGAATTACTTAAGGTCAAATTATCTGAGGTAATTACTAAAACAAAATCCATCACCTAGACAATTTGTCAATATTTATTGAAGCTTTGTAATATAGACACCTTCACTATTGAAGTCAGTGAAAAGATCAAAGGTTTGGAAGAAGAAAAATAGTTGAGTACCAATGCAGCTATCACTGAGTTTAGGAACTTCGACGGTTGATAACAGATTTGAAGACACAAGAAGTGCACCTAACAGATCAGGTTGCTGAGTTGCAAACCAAACTCATTCCTTACCTGAAAATTTTTTAAGCACATATTGTCAAAGCTAAGCTATTAGTTGCAACACAAAAAATTTTAGTGTTAGAAAACATCTTTAACATGCATGCACAAGTCGGTCTTGAGCACATTGCTCTCACCAACTTGAAAGAGGAATGGGAAAACCTCTTCGAGTCAGTGAAGAAAACCCATCAGTCAATTTTTGACAAGCTGTGAGTATACTACCTCAATTTTGTATTTGGCATTACTATCAAAAAGGGGGAAAACAATGTATCAAATGCTATTATGCCAAATATTATGTACATGGATGCTATGTATACTATATATTACCAAGAGCATGCACGGAGTGGGAGTACTTAGTACTTAGAAATTTTTTTGATGTGTATATGTATATGGCGGAGATATAAGGAGATATAAGTTACATAGAAAATTTTCTCTTTATACATTCAAAGTTTTGATACTAATGCCAAAGGGGGAGATTTTTATCTCTATTGAGATTCTAAGGTTGTCATTAGTACCAAAGGTTTGTAAAGATATCGTTCGATTACTTACATTGAGCTAATTGGTAACATAAAGCAAAATAGACTAGTCGGTAAAGTAGTATACCGAGTAGCAAACAGTTTACCAAGCACCAGCATACACCGACACCAATAGATAGTAAACACCGAGCATCATAGTATACACAAATCATTTTACATAGTGTTTATCGAGGATCACAAGAAACAACATAGTAATCAGGAATGACACATTCTTCTATGCAAGTGGTTACAACAGTTTGTAAAACATTTTACCAAGATTGAGGAACATTTAATGTAATGATATTCATTAAATACAATGTATATCTTTTGTAATAGATGATCTAGGTTATTATTGTACATCGTAGATCTTAGGGTTATGACTATTGTGTGTAACCTAATTTTGTTAAAGCTGCAAAAATAGAACACTATATATTTGTGTGTTCACATCATTTTTGGTGTGAGCTGATATATGAATCACAGAGCACTTGAAGCATTTGCCTATCTTCAAGTCTATCAGTTAATAGAGCATAACCGAGTACAAAAGAATTCAAATTGAGCAAAATCAGCAGAGGCTACCGAGAAGTTCAAAGTAGAGATTCATCACAAGTAAGGTGATATTTTATCAGAGCTTATAGATCTATATCAGACAATTGAGTGTCAAATAGTAGATAAATACCTATTACTTTCTGACAATTGTAATAGAGTTTTTAGATAAAATATCTTAATAGAATAGACTTAACAGTCTTATGTAAATCTCTTAATTGAGTGCACACTTCATTAGTGTTGTTAAAATCCTATAACTAGGTAGATCTAGCTGATCTAACATGTCACTCCTAACAAGGTGAGATCATCATAAGTGATCAAAACTTGTAGCCCTAATAAGGAAAAAAATTTCTATCTGCAGTAGTGAAGAATCTGTGGGTGTCATCCCAACCGTAGTTTTTACCTTCTAACAAGGGTTTTTGCATTACCAAAATACTTGTCATGTGATTTTGATATTGATTTCATGTTATTTACTTATTCTAAGTGGATGAATGATTCATGCAATTAGATTCAAGTTATTTTGATCGGTTATCACTGTTTATAGTTATAAATCAGAAAGGTTTACAAGTTGAGTTTTTGAAGGCACTAATTCACCCCTCCCCTCTTAGTACCTATCTCTCCTAATTCCAACAATTGATGTAGCATAGTTCACACTTTAGATATTGTTCAAGGTTGTGATTAAGTTTGAAGAACTGAAATAAATTGGGATATCAGTATATTAAGATACAGAGGAAGTAATGGACAACAGAGAGTTACTTAGCTACTATAGAGCTGATTGTTTATTTGTTTCTTTGGCATTGTTGTCAAATGGAGAGATAACCAATATGAAAAGGAAAAGGAGATATTATGAAAAGGAAAAGGAGATATGGACTGATGAGAACTATCTAAGGAAGAGATAATCTGAAAGGAACCTGAGAACTAAAAAGGTTATATCTACAGAATGACAAAGCTGTATTTTATAATGTTCTTTTAGTAATGTAGTCATTAAACATATTACGCAAGGGAGAGCTTACACTACACAACATTTGATCACAAAGTTGTAGAATACATATTTGGTATGTGTATGGTACATTTCATATTAATTGAGTTGCCATCAATGCCAAAGGGAGAGATTGATGAACTATAACTGATTTAGAACCTGAATGAAGAATCTGTAATTTAAGATTACTGAGGAGTTGATTATTAGATTTGCAAGATGATTAAATCAGTATTATGTTGTCATTGATGTCAACTAGCTTGACAATACTTATTTTGCAAGTTACTATATTGACACATCTGAAGAAAGGAGAAAGAGATGAAGAACATAAATATCTACATGAGGAAGATGTACATGACAGATGAGGATAAGGAATACACTGAGTAACTTGTTGATGAGTGTATGACTTGATGAAATTGAATTTATTATGTTGCATTCATCTATGATGGAGAATAGAGCTAAAAGACACAAAGTAGTGATGTCGGTAAATAAAGCATTTTAGTATACACTGACGAAGTGTAGTGTATACCGAGCATAGTGTTAACTGAGCTTGTGTTCACCAATGCATTTTTTTGTTAACCAAGAAAAATAGAAAGGAATTAAATGATCAGTTTAGCCGATAAAGTGATGAGCTATAAAGTGTATGAAATCGAGGTAACAGATAAGGTTTATTATGAAGATCGATGACTAACATAAATCAAAAAGGATCTAATGGAGAAAATTGAAACATGTTACTATATCGACACATCTGAAGAAAGGAGAAAGAGATGAAGAATAGAAATATACATGAGGAAGATGTACATGATAGATGAGGATAAGGAATACACTGAGTAACTTGTTGATGAGTCTATGACTTGATGAAATTGAATTTATTATGTTGCATTCATCTATGATGGAGAATAGAGCTGAAAGACACAAAGCAATGTTGTCGGTAAATAAAGCATTTTAGTATACACCGATGAAGTGTAGTGTATATCGAGCACAGTGTTAACTGAGCTTGTGTTCACCAACGCATTTCTTTGTTAACCAAGAAAAATAGAAAGGAATTAAATGATTAGTTTAGCCGATAAAGTGATGAGCTGTAAAGTGTATGAAATCAAGGTAACAAATAAGGTTTGTTATGAAGATCGATGGCTAACATAAATAAAAAAGGATATAATGGAGTAGATTGAAATGTGTTACTGACACATCAGCTGAGGAAGCTTAAAGCGGAAAAATCTATGAATATGATTAAGCAACAAAATCTGATGGAGGAAAAGAAAATAATTTACTCATCTATATAAGAGACATTGGTTTCATTATTAAAGTAGATCCAGAAGAAGAAGATACTATAGAATTATCACATGAAGAATTTGTCATGCATTCTGATCATACTGGTTAGTAAGAACCAAGCTGCAGAACAATTACCAAGCTACACAAAGTAATTACCAATGGATAGTAAGTTGATATAGTATTGAATTTGAAGTGTTATATTGATCAGAAATATTTGAATGAGCTAAACATTGATCTGTAAACTACAAATTGAAGTTGTTTCAAGGCAGATCATCTACTATTACATATTTAACCATTGTACACAATCAAATCTCTTAACCAAGTGGACTATGAAAGTCTTTTGATGCTTCATTCATAGAGTGAACATTGTTATCCTATCAACCCCAAAATGACTGCTGGTTGGATGATAATTTTTGGTCTAAAATCCTCTAACAAGGTCACACCTAACAGTGTTCTTGTAACCTTTAACAGGGTTGGATCTTCACCAACCTCACTTCAGAAGAGTGAACAATTTTGGGTTGCCGGTCCCAGGTGGTTTTTACCTTCACAGGGTTTCCATGTTAAATCTCTTGTGTTATGTGTTGATTGTGATTTTTTTTGTTATCATACTTTTCATATTACATGTTAGATTTAATCGGTAACTATTATAAAGTTTAGACTAACAATCGGTAAAAGCACAGATAGTGAAAGATTTTATGTTTGCCAAGTAGCAGAAGTAGTAGAATTGTTTTGGATTATACATTTTGAATTGTGGGACACTGGATAACTGATTCACCCCCCTCTCAGTTATTCTAACAATATTTAGATGCATAAGGACATATTTTGTGAAGTTACTATTTCATGTTTGATCAGGAAAAGACTATGTTATTTTGTTTCATTTGGTGAAAAGGGAGTCAGTGACAATATTAAATGCTAAAATTCTAGATATTGGAAACCCTAATTAAGGAAAAGGTATAAATAGTCCACTTTCCTATTCATTGTTACCTAAAATTTTCAAAGATCATTTGAGCGCATTGCATAATTGATTCATCCTAGAGAATTTGAGTGATTGTTGAAGATAATTCTAAGAAGATCCAAGCACATTTGAAAGCATTTGAGTGATTTCTAGTGTATTCCCGAGTTGTGAAAGCATGACTGAGTTGTTTCACATGAAACCCTACTTCAATCAAGTGTTTATATATTTAAATCAATGACCCCTAAAGTATAGAATCTTATTTTTGTTGAGAAGGTTGATCATGTCAACTGTAAATACAAGCTTCCTCATGTGAAAGCTATTGAAAATGACAAGATGGGAGCTTTGTCATTTATTCCACCAATAGTTATCTTGACTGAAGACATTATGCTTTCATCCATTGCATAATTCAAGAAATTTTTCAAGCTGATATTGATACATCTTTCTAGATTTTGTGGAAAAATGGGAATTTGAAGGATGAATACATCCACCTAGAGATCAAGGGTTTAATGCACACGTTGAAAATTTTGAGTGTATTCAAGACCAAGTGGATAAGAATTGTGCTAAGCAGAGTCCACAATCAGTTTATGTGGTTAGATCAACTAGTCAAGATCACTAAGGATGTTTTACACATTGTGACTAGATACCTAATTGGTGACAGACTACATGAAAATAAGAAGATCGACAAGAATAAGTTATGTGAGCTGACACAAGCTAAATGGGATGAAAGAGGCCTTAAATTATCAACTGTGGAAGATCATGAGCTAAGATTCCCATGTAATTTCATATCTTATTGAATCTTCCAATCTTCCCAAGAGCACAATGTACCATGTGAAGTTGTGGAATTACCATACAAAATTTTCAAAAAGGACATAAAGATTGATCTATGTGAAATTTTTTTGAAGCAATTCGATGACAACATGAACACTATTCAGAAAGCAAAGATATACACACTGAAGTTTGATTCTCTTTTGGTATGTATATTCTTCCACTTCAAAAACTTATTGATGAGCTACAACATATTTAGAACCTAATTGAAGATCTGTGATTAGAGATCACAGAGTTGTTGATTAGATATGTAATATGATTAAATCAGTAATATGTTGTCATTGATGTCAACTAGTTTGACAACACTTATTTTGTAAGTTACAATACCTAAACATCTGTAGAAAAGGAGTAAAAGAGATGAAGAACAAAAATATCTACATGAGGAAGATGTATATGATAGATGAGGATAAGGAATACACTAGGTAACTTGCTAATGAGTCTATGACCCTATGTTATTGGCTTGATTATGTTTCATTCATCTATGATGAGGAAAAGAACTAAAAGACACAAGGTAGTGTGGTCAATTGATGAAGTGTCATAGTATACACCGAGTAGTGTAGTGTATATCAAGCATGGTATAAACTAAGCTTGTGTTCACCGACACATTTCTTTTTTAATCGAGTAGGAGAAAAGGAACTAAATGATTAGTTTAGCTAATAAGGATTGATGAGATGGAAAGTACATAGAAATTAGAGATGGAGATAATGTTTGTTATGAAGATCGATGGCTATCATAATTCAAGGAAGATCTAAAGGATGAAATCAAAATGTGTTATTGACACATCAGCCGAGGAAGGTTTTGTTAGGAATGGTCCCAAGAGATAACTGAGAGGGGAGGGGGGTGAATTAATTATCTACAATATTCAATTCTTTATCCAATTAAGTATACTTAAACATAAAGCATAAACATAATGAAAGAGCACATGAACACAACACCAATATTTTGGTTAAGGGGAAACCCAAATAGGTAAAAACCCTGATGGGACTTGATACCCACTAATATTCTGTACTAGTGTATAATGATCCTTGTTAGAAGATCCTCAACCCTATTAGGAGTTTCTTTATAACATATTAAGTATATTAGACCTGGTCAAGGTTCAGACCCTATTAGGATTCTTTTACAATTGTCCCTTTTAGGGGAGAGGATGCACTATCTGAGAGCTCACTGCTCAAATGGGTGAAGGCTACAACCTTCTGAATAATAGATACACACTATATCTAGATCTTGGTGAACTACACTTTGACCCACTATCTAGATCAGTTCCAATGAATAGCACAAGTACTTTACTTGGTCACATAGACCTTTTTCTGATGGCTCAACACTTCACACACTCTTCTCTACTCTTCTTAATCAACTATGAACCACACTCAAGCAATCACAAATGATTGCCTATAAATATCTTTCCTCTAAATGATATAATAAAGTTGGCCTATTAGAACCACCTTGAAATCATATTAGAGAAACCATAACAAACTCCAATAAACATTCTATTGGCTCTACTATGCATGCAACACATTCTGGGACCCATCCAATAAGATAATTATAGATGCACGCTACACATTGTCGGCTCTACCAAAACAATTGGATCTTTCTCTATAAGCTGAATTAACTCATGCACTCTTAACCAAACATCAATAAATATTCTCTAAGCTTAAATCTAGGGGTGCATACCCTAAAGATAGGTGTAACTCAAGAACCAATAAAATTTCTATCGGCTCTTCTGAATAAACATAGGAAACTGTTGTTGGCGAATAGAGACTGCATAACTTCACTTCTACTCATCAACAGACTATGCATCCATAATTGAAACATCACTAACATGTTTTCAACATATATCCAAGTGCACAAGGCTCCATGATAACTGTACGAACAACCATACACAGAATACTACCTATTACTCTTTCAAGAACACTATTGACACAAGCTGCTATATAATTGTTTGTACTAATAGTTAACCTCTGTACCCATGATATCATGCTGATATCATTTCCATGCTACATATACTAAAAGCTTACTACATAATACTTTCATGCATGCTACTTTCCATATGTTGTCATCAATGACAAACATACAATCAATACTGGCCTGCTGGCAAATCTCCAACAATCTCCCCCTTTGGCATTGATGGCAACATGTGGAATGAAAATCCACCACCAACCCAAATGAACATTTTTTTAATAACATTCTCCATTTCCTCTTAAAAAATCCCCCAAAGATGAATCCTCCATCTGTTGCAATATTTTCTAATATTCTCCATTTCCTCAACTGAACTACTGTCATATCTGAATACTACTCCCCCTTAGTATATTACTCCTCTTTTTACTTTTATTTATCATGACTTTGTATATTACTCCCCCTTTGACATCAATGGAAAAGGGTTCCATTCATTTTAAGCACCAACACTACTCCTAAGGTAGAGTAGTCAACCTTCCATCAGTCCCTCAGAACTGATGCCTTTCCTTCTTTCTTCTAAGCAGAATCAGGGAAGGGAATGACTCCCAACTTCTCCCTGAGATACTCAAAGTATCCTTAGGTAAGGGCTTTGTAAATGTATCTACCAACTGGTCTTTTGTACTCACATAGTCCAACTTGACTTCTTTCTCTACAACTTTCTCTTTTAGGAAGTGATACTTGATCTCAATGTGCTTTGTCTTTGCATGCATCACTGGGTTCTTTGACATATTGATAGTGCTAGTGTTATCACAGTGAATAACAATAGGATAATCAATCTGAATTCCAAAATCCTTTATCATCTATTTGATCCAAATAATTGTAGAATAATTCAAGGCTGCTGCAACATACTCCACTTCTATTGTTGATTGAGAAATACAATTTTGCTTCTTTCTTGTCCAAGTGACAATTCTATCACCAAGAAACATTGCTCCACCTGATGTACTTTTTCTATCATCAACACATATTGCCCAATCTACATCAGTGTAAACATGAAGCTCAATATTTTATGAATTAGGATACCATAGACCATAATCTATAGTGCCCTATAAGTATCTAAATATTATTTTTACTACCATGAGGTGACTTTGTTTAGGCTCTGGTATAAATCTTCCAACTATACCAACTACATTGGAAATATCAGGTCTAGTTTGAGTAAGATATATGAGTTTACCAATCATAAACTTATACAATGTTATATCTACTACTGGTGATTCATCTTCTTTTGTAAGCTTGCATCCAGTGATCATAGGGGTTCCTACTAGCTTGCAATCATCCATCTTGAATTTCTTTAGTATCTCTTTCACATATTTTGATTGATTAATAAAGATTCATTTTTCTATCTGGTGAACATTTAGTCCCAAAAAGTATTTGATAGGACCAATCATACTCATCTCAAACTCATTCTACATTTCTTTGGCAAATTCAACACTGAGTTTTTCATTACCTCCAAAGATAATGTCATCAACAAATATAGCTACAAGTAGTAAACCTTTAGGTGTCTCTCTAATGAATAAATTACAATCTGCTACTCCTTTCTTGAATCCAATCTTTGTTAAGTATCCATCTAGTATCTCATACCATGCTCTAGGGGCTTGCTTAAGTCCATAGAGGGCCTTCTTTAATCTGCATACCATATCAGTTCTATCTGATAAGGTGAATCATTCCGGCTACTCAATGTATACTTCTTTCAAATCTCCATTTAGGAATGCTGACTTGACATCCATCTGATAAACTTTGAAGTATTTGACTATAGTATAGGCTAGAAACAACTTAATAGCTTCTAATCTTCTCACAGGTGAAAATGTGTCTGAATAATCAATGCCTTCTCTTTGTGCATACCCTTTACATACTAATCTTGCTTTATTTCTTATTACTGTACCATCTTCATTCATCTTGTTTCTAAATATCCACTTTGTTCCAATCACATTCTTGTCACTAGGTCTTGGGACCAATTCCCAAGTGTCATTCTTAATAATCTAATCAAGTTCTTCTTTCATAGCATCATGCCAATCTGAATCATTACAAGCATCTTCAACACTTAAAGGTTCAATCTGAGATAGTAAACATACCACTTCACTGCTAGCTGAGTTCTTTGCTTGTGATCTTGTTAAGAATTTGCCACTCTGATCTCCAATGATGTCTGCCTTAGAATGATTTCTTGATGTAAACTTTAGAACTTTAGGTGATGTTGACTCATCAGCCTTAGGAGTATTTTCTTCACTTATCTTAGGGTCATTGAAAAACACATCAATACTATCAAACATTTCCTCAATAATTGTCTCACTAGTGGAGGGTCTAGGTTCTTCTTCAATCATGCGTGAGTAATCATGATATCTTTCTTGAATCATAAACTTTTCATCAATCTTAACATGAGCACTTTCTATGATCTTTTTCAATCTTAAATTGAAACATCTATAAGCTTTACTTTTAGTAGAGTAACCAAGAAAAATACCTTCATCACTTCTTGCATCAAACTTGCCTACTGCTTCATCCCTCTTGATGTAGCACTTGCTTCCAAAGATTCTGAAGTATTTTACTATGGGAACATTACCAAACCATAGCTCATATGGTGTTTTTTTGGTGTCGGGCCTTAATTGAATTCTATTGATGGTATAGACTATAGTATTGACCACATCTCTCCAATAGGTGTGTGCAACTTTACCTTCTATCATAATGGTGTGCACTATATCAAGAATGATCCTATTCATTCTCTCTGCAATTCCATTCTGGTGAGGGGTTCTAGGTGCACTCAACTATCTCTTTATACCATGTTCTTTATAGTACTAATAGAATCTGTCAAAGGTGAATTCTCCTCTATCTGATCTCAAATATTTTATCTTTAGTCTAGATTCATTCTCAACCTTAGCTTTGAATATTTTGAACTTCTCAAAAGATTTTGACTTATCTTTCAAGAATGCAACCCACATCATCCTAGTATAATCATCAACAAACAAAATGAAATACCTTTCACCATAGTATGATCTTGTTTGAGTTGGACCACATAGGTCTATATGAATCAAATCCAACTTGTTCTCTATTGAATTATTCTTGCTCCTGAATGAATTTCTCACGTGCTTTCCCATCACACATTCCCTACATATAGTATCAACTAGATTTTCTATGCTAGGTAGATCTCTTACTGCCTTTACATTTCTTATCTTTACTATGTTATCAAAGTTGATATGATATAGTATTTTATGCCACAACCAACTGTCATCAAATTTAGCAACAAAACAACTTACTTCTGAATTGAGTTGAAAAACATTACCTCTTGTCTTTGAGCATGATGCAATCATAACACCATTCTTGTTGTTAATGATGCATTTGTCATCTTTGAATTCTAACTGATATCCTTTTCCAAGTAACTAACTAACACTAAGAAGGTTATGTTTCAAACCATCAACATAAAGAACATCATCAATACTATTCTTTCCATCCAAAGTGATGGCTCCTCTACCAACTATTGGTTTAGGAGTGTTGTCTCCAAATTTGACCATACTGCCATTGTATTTGTCCAAATGAACAAACCTACCTTCACCACCTATCATGTGATGTGAACAACCACTATCTATAATCCAGTCTATCCTTATGTTAGCTTGTGAAATAAATGCTAGCTCTTTATTCTCTTTCTTATCTTCATGAACTATCTTGTTATTCATTTTGTCTATAATAGCAATGAATCCAATTTTTTCTTCACCAGATTCTTCATCTGAAACTCCATCTCCAGCATAGTAGCATTCCTTAGAATACTTAGGCTTGTAATCCTTTTTGAACTTTATAGCTCTAGTAGGACACTTAGATGCAAAGTGACCGATCTTATTACATGAAAAGAACTTAAATGGTAATTGACCTTCATATTTTCCATTTCCTTTCTTTTCTCTTTTAGTAATCATAGAAATGAAATCATCTAAAGTTTTCTCTTCATCATCATCATCAAAATTACCAGAAGTGTTTGCAGATTTCTTACCATGAACAGTTTCTTTGAAAGTTGTCTCACTCTTTGGTTCTGTCTTCAATCTTGAAATCTCAAAAGCTGAGATTTTGTTGATCAAGGTCTTTCTCTCGAAATTAGATGTAAGCTACATGGTCTCATCAAGGATGTTGATCTTGCTTTCATATTCAGGAGTAAGAGTAGTCATTACCTTGTCCATGATGTCCTCCTCTGAAATCTCTCCACCATTGTTTTTGATTCCAGCAACTGCTTCATTTATCCTTTGATTATAAGCTCTAATGTTTTCCTTAGGCAGCATCTCTAATGCATTGTATCTTTTTTTCCATGTCTTCCTGCGTGCATCCTTTGCTTGCTTATCTCCTTCAAATATGTCTTCTAGGTGCTTCCATATTTTGTGGGTTGTATCTACCTTTTTTATTTCTAAAAACTCACCATCAGATAGGGTGGTGATAAGGGCTTCTTTAGCAATAGCATTCTGATGAAACAATTCCTTCTACCTATCAGTAGCATCATCCTATGCAAGGTCTTCTAGGGTAGGTATCTTTTTGCTTTGATAGTTACATCAAAAACTTCAAAACCAATGCACTGCAAATGGGTCACCATTTTGTTCTTCCAATCAAGATAATTCTCTCCATTTAACTTAGGAATTTCTTTCCTAAAGTACACCATCTGATCAACCTCAAGCTATTAAAATTTCTCTCTGAGGCACTTGGCTCTGATACCAATTGTTAGGAATAGTCCTAAGAGATAACTGAGAGGGGCGGGGGGGTGAATCATTTATCTTCAAGATTCAATTCTTTAATCCAATTAAGTATACTAAACATAAAGCATAAACACAATGAAAGAACACATGAACACAACACCATTATTTTGGTTATGAGGAAACACAAATAGGTAAAAACCCCGGTGGGACTTGATACCCACTAATATTTTGTACTAGTGTATAATGATCCTTGTTAGAAGATCCTCAACCCTGTTAGGAGTTGCTTTACAATATATTAAGTACAGTAGACTTGGTCAAGGGTCAGACCCTGTTAGGAGTCTTTTACAATTGTCCCTATTAGGGGAGAGGACGCACTATCTGAGAGCTCACTACTCAAATGGGCGAAGGCTACAACCTTTTGTATAATAGATACACACTATATCTAGGTCTTGGTGAAATACACTTTGACCTAATGTATGGATTAGTTCCAATGAATAGCACAAGTACTTTACTTGGTCACATAGACCTTCTTTCAATGGCTCAAAACTTTGCACACTCTGCTCTAATCTTCTTAATTAACTATGAACCACACTCAAGCAATCAGAAATGACTACCTATAAATATCTTTCCTCTAAATGATATAATCAAGTCAGCCTATTAGAACTACCTTGAAATAATATTAGAGAAACCATAAAAAACTCCAATAAACATTATGTCAGCTCTACTATGCATGCAACACATTCTGGGACCTGTCCAATAAGATAATTGTAGACGCACACTACACACTGTCAGCTCTACCAAAACAACTAGATATTTCTCTATAAGCTTAATTAACTCATGCACTCTTAACCAAACATCAATAACTCTTCTCTAAGCTTAACTCCAAGGGCACATACCCTAAAGATAGGTGCAACTCAAGAACCAATAAAATCTTTGTTGGCTCTTTTGAATAAACACATGAAACTACTGCTGTGAATAGTGACTACATAACTTCACTTCTACTCATAAACAAACTATGCATCCATAGCTAAAATTTCACTAACATGTCTTCAACATATATCCAAGCACACAAGGCTCCATGATAACTATGCAGACAGCCATACACAAAACACTACCTATTACTCTATCAAGAACATTGCTGACACAAGCTACTATATAACTGTCTATACTAATAGTTAACCTATGCGCCCATGATATCATGCTGATATCATGTCCATGCTACATATACTAAAAGATTACTACATAAGACTTCCATGCATGCTACTTTCCATATACTATCATCAATGACAAACATACAGTCAGTATTGGCCTGCTAGCAAATCTCCAACATGTTTAAGTGGAAAAATGGATGAAGGAGAATAAGCGGGAAAATCTAATGAAGGAGAAGAAAATGGTTTACTTGTCTATTTAAAAGACTAGGGTTTCATTATGAAACTCATGCCAAAGGAAGGAGACTATAAAATTATCACATGAACAAGCTTTATGTATGCCTGATCAAACTGGTTAAGGAGAACTAAACTGTAGAGTTTACCAAGTGTCAGAAAGCTATTACCGAGCGATAGTAAGTCATTGATTATTGTTGATACAGAATTGATATATTGATCAAAGGATTTGAATGAGCTTAATATAGATCTAAACATCTATAATTTAAGTTGTATTGTAATCAGATCAACTATTGTTACATTTTAACCATTGTAAATAGAGAAATCTCTTAACATAGTGGACTAGGAAAGTCTTATATGTATCATTCATAGAATGAAGATTGTTATCCTATCAACCCCATAGTGAATTCTAGTTGGATGATAATGGTTGGTCTAAAATCCTCTAACAAGGTCACACCTCATAGTGTGTTTGTAACCTTTAACAGGGTTGGGTCTTCACCAACCTCACTTCATAAGAGTGAAGATTTTTGGGTTGCCAGACCCAGGTGGTTTTTCCCTTCAAAGGGTTTCCACGTTAAATCTTTTGTGTTATGTGTTCATTGTGGTGATTTTTTATTATCATACTTTACATATTTGTTGCCTCACTTTTCACCCCATAACCATGCAATTAAAAGTGGAAAGATTTTGAAGCCATAGTCATGTCTGGTCTGATTTATGTCTAGGTCTAAGTCTTTCATAGGTAGGCTATCCTTGTCGGGTTTCCCTTTCTCTTTCCCTCTCATCTCTAAGTCGGGTGGGTTGGTTCAAGTGTTGTCATGATGGGTAGGTGGTAGCTCCTAACCTAGCAAGGATATCATGTTCTCATTGATGATCTTCTTAGATAAAGGATGATTGTGAAGCTGTGATCTTCAGGCATATATAGGGGATCAGATGGAGATTTTCTCATATGATTGATACAATAACAAAGTCTAGCATTTGAAATTTTAGAGATTCATTTCATGGGGTAGTATGTGTAATTTGGAAGATCTCAAGGTATGATTTTAGATGGTCGCTAACTAAAGGTGATCAAAGCATCTTTTTCAATGAACTATCACTTGCAACTATGAAGTCTTGATTTCATGCAAGTTCAGAAAATTGGTTGCATGATCGCATGAATAAAATAATAGCCTTACGATCATGTGACAAAGCAAAAAGGAAACACGGCAGGTGAAAGAAGCCAATGAAATGACACGAAAGACTAATAAAGAGTGTTTTTCTAGGACCCACATATGCCAATAGTGCAGTCCACGTGCACCAATGATAGAGTGATCATGTGACAACATAGGCTAGGCAAGGGAAGATTCTTCATCCGATGCTGGGCACATGTTCTAAAGGGATCTTGGAGGTCTATGCGAAGAAGTGATGACCGTTGATCTTTCAATGGTGGGCCCGGTAAGTTTCTCATAGTCGCTACGTCAGAGAAGGAATAAAGTACATTCAGCGGTTAGGGAAGATGACCACGCGGTTTCATGACTAATAAATAGTTAAGAGACAATGTAAGCTGGGTAAGTTCATTTTGAGTGGTCGCATGATCGCAAGAGTTTAAAACATGCTATGTGATCATGCGAGATGAAGACACATGGTGGTGGGTCTGGAAAGAGTTCGCTTGCGATACCAAATCAATGGTTACCACTTTTTCACTAAGTCATGGAAGATTCTTTGAGGCAAAGTGGGATCCTTCCACATGTCCAGGTGGGACCGAAGATGCTTGTAGAGTTGACCAATCATAGAGTGGTTGCATGATCGCATGGATTAAAATATTGCTATGCGATCATGTGATAAGGTGAAATGAGTAACACCCGAGCTTGGCATAAAAAGAAATGTTATTATTTAAGTGTTTCAAATAGCATGTGCTTTAAGTTAGAAAGATACTCGTGCACTTAAAAGTGACGTGCGGAAAATGGGAAACTTGCTACACCACTGTCACGAGTTTCACACCTTCTATATACAATTTTCGCAAAGAAAATTTAACAGTGATACAGTCTGTTATTTGTGATATCGATAATGGATTTTTTTTTTAGAGATTGATGGGGCTTCTCAGTGAAATAGATTGAATATGATTCTAGTATCGAGGGTAATCTGTGAGAAAGTAAAAGGATTATTTCTAGTGCTTAAAGGAAATGATAAATATTGTTATATCAGTCACTACAAAAGAAGAATAACAGTATGGGATATGCTAAGCTCAATATTTTGTCAAGCATTTTCATGATGAGAAGCCACATTTCAATACAGATTCAAATCTTAGCCAGAGTTATTTATCTTTTATGAGTCTGATTTCTAATGAAATGAAGACAAAGAAGAGGTTTGGTACAGTGCAATGGTTGAACATTTATAAATAGGGAATATGTCACTCTAATCAGGGGAGTTGAGTTATATCAGATTCATTTCAATAGCACAAAGAGAAAATGTTGGTAGTGATAATTCCTTCATGAGTACTAGCATGCAGCTGTCTAGTGTCATTTCCATTTTATGATTCATTAATTTTGATGTTTTATTGTAAATCATATTGGATTGATGAAGTCTTTTCATTTCACCTTCTTGAAGGCAAATCAGATGAAGAGTCAAAGTCATTTTGGTTCCTTCTTGTTGTAATTTTGAGAGCATCTGTCCTAAGTCCTTTCAAATTCTAGAAGTTGAAACACTTGGCATTCTCATGAAGGCAATATGATGTAATCTCTATATATATTTTTGCAAAAGTAAATAGAAAGGCCGGAAAATTGTTGATGTAAGAAGACTTGATGTTGCAGAGTCAATTGAAGAGTGTTTTATGTCAATGATTTTTTGTTCCATTTAGTTAGAAGTTGTTGCTTCTATGTTTCTTTCTTTAAATCTAAATTACAGAAGAAAAGGAAAGATGTTTCTTTCTTTTGTCATGAGGATATGAATAAACCATAGTAGGATGTGCTTTGGGGTGTTCAAAGAAGGATTCATTAGAAGTCTTTAATCATTTCATTTATATTTCTGCTAGAAATTGTTGTAGATTGGTTAAACACTGAGTGTATGGATTCATAGTATGTGTGAGTTCTACAACTTGGTTCATAGATAGAAAGCTTTTCTTGCCTGAATTAAGTTCTGGTTAGACTTAATTTGGTTTGCCTCTTCTGCTCTCAGGTTAAGAGCATACCCCGCATTAGTTTTAGGAACAAAACATAATTCCTTGAATACCATTCACATAGGGAGCTGTACCTACCAATTCAAAGAAAAGCTGGTAATCAGAAAATGGCTTTTCAACTATTGTAACCAGATATTGTTCATCATTTGGGCATTAAGAGTTATTTCCTCAAGAAACAAGAAAGGACAAATCTATTTACTAACAAATTTTTGGTGACTCTGCTGGGGACACAAATAGTCATTTGATCAGTAAGCTACATCATCTCGGAGTGAATAAGATTCCTCAGGAGTACTAGAGAATAGGGTGGATGAGATTCTACATTTGATACATTAGCAGAGCTTGGTTTTCCCATCCTAGAAGTTCCTAGAAAGAAAGGAGAAAGGAAAAGTTAGAGTAGGCCTTCATCTCCTGTCAGAAATCAAAGTTCTTCACAAAATACTTGTCAAGTGTTAACACTTCACAGTACCAATACTCCTTCAATTGTTAATTTCCCACCATTTTGTGCTAAAGTCGTCATAGTTGCTCCATGGGCTGCTATAGTAGGACCATTAGCACTAGCAGCTTATCATCCACTCCCTGCTAGAACAAGAAAAAATTTCCCTAAGTTTTTAGGAGATGGGAAAGTCACCACTGATGAACATATTAAAGCCTTCTTTGCTGCTACTCATATTTTAGGGGTGGCACATGAGGATGTTGCTATGAGATTATTTGTTGAGACTTTAACAGACAATGCAGCGGATTGGTTTTATCATCTGGATGATGGTTCTATCACCAATTGGAATGCGATGAGAACAACATTTGAGGATCATTTTAAGATAGTAGAAGATGAGCATCTTTTATTGACACAATTAACATCCATCAAAAAGCAACCTCAAATGAGCATGAGGGATTTTGTAGCTGCCTTTAATAAGATTGTTAGTAGAATCCCTATTACAGATAGACCTACTGCTAACAATCTCAAAACATTTTTCATAAGTGCAATGCTTCCAGATATCAATTATGATTTGAGAAAGGCATGTCCCATAGATTTAGTGGATGCACAAAAGAAGGCCATTGAATGTGAAGATGACTTAATCTCAGAAGGAAAATGGAAAAGAGAATTACAAAATAAAGGAAGTTCTAGTAGTACTACGTCATCTGATGAGATGATTCAAAAATTGTCCAATGAATTGATCGCTATGAAGAGGCAATTACCAAGATTCAATAATTCTAATCAGCGTAATTTTTAGAATATGCCTAGAAGAAGCATGGATAATAGATTTCTGCAACTCATAGGCCCTCAACCTAGGTTACAGATTGAAGTAGCACCAAATGAGGGAAACATGTGCACGTGCTCCATCATACTGATGATCACAATAATTAGAATTCTCTAGACATTGTGAATCTGATGCATTTATTGGCTACCAATCAGTTAGATATAGCAGCTCCTGTCACAGAAGCAAACACATACTCAACTGGTGACTCTAGAAATTTATTTATGGAGTATGAATCTGATTCTGAATCTAAAGGTGAATGCTATGCTACTATTGATGGAAACTCTTATACGGTGCTCACCCAGAATCAGAAATTAAAAAACCAGGCTTCCAGCCAGCCTCACAAAAATGATCCTATTCTTGTAATAACCAATGCTGATGCTGATCAGAAGACATCAAGTTCTCAGCCAGGTAAAGATAAACCATCTTTTGATGCTGTTCAATTTTGTGAAGATTCAAAAATTCAGATTTCTTTTTTGGACTATTTAAAATCACATCCTTCAGAATTTAAAAGATTAGTAGAATGGTGTAAAGGAAGTATTTTAGAATTAAACAATAATGCTACTATGGTTGAAAAGGATGAAACATTCACTGCTGATTTGTTTAAAGAAGAAGAATTTACTATGTTAGTAATGTCGCCTGGACAAAAACCTCCTCCCTTCTATGTTTCACTCTATGTTAATGGATGCAAATTAAGTAATTGTATAATAGATTCAGGCGCATCAGATAATGTCATGCCTTATTCTCTAGCCAAAGCTTTGAATCTTAATCTCACTAAGGTGTATGGGAAATGTTATTCGATGGATGCCAAACAAGTTCCTTTAATTGGCCAAATCAAGGATGCACAGGTGGCTTTGGCATCTCATCTTGAAAAGAAACTGTTGATGAATATCCTGGTAGCTGACATTCTAGCAAGTTATGGGCTTCTCTTAAGTAGAGGTTTTTGTAGAGAGCTAGGAGGGGAAATAAAGTTGGATTGGTCTCATGCTGTCATACCAATTGGGAATAAGAAAATCAAATTGGAGTCTGAGGAAAAGGTGAAGTATACAGTCATGAAATCAGATGATCCTAAGGCTCAAATACTTTATCAAGAACTAGAATTTGGTAATTATATGATGTTTACTAAAGAATCTCTAAATGAGGACAAGGATGAAGATGGTAATGAGAAGAAATCAGGTGAAGAAAAAGAGTTATCAGACTTGTGGGTTCTTGAATTTGATGGAAGTTGTTCTTCATCAAGATCTGTTGCAGGTGTTGTATTGATTCCTCCTCAAGGAGAACCTGAACCCATGGCATTTAAATTAGAATTTGGAAATACTAATAATACCATTGAATACGAAGCCTTACTATTGAGAATAGCAGCAGCAAAAGAAAAAGGTGTTAAAGTGCTAAAAGCTCAAGGTGATGTAGAGCTCATAGTAAGGTAGGTTAGAGGATAGTATTCAGTAAAGAATCATAGGCTAAAAAATTATAGAAATAAATTTTAGGATCAGATAGAAGGTCTAGACACCTTTTCTATTGAAGCAATACCAAGAGAGCTGAATACCAAAGCTGATTCATTGGCAGCCTCTGCATCTCTATTGTTGCCTCATCTAGATTTCAAAGATAAGAAATATCAGATTGAAGTTGTTTATCGAGCTGTTGTCCCAGAAAATATAGATTCATGGTAGGTGTTTGAGGATGACAAAAGCTTGCAGTTGTTTCTAGAAAATGGAAAATTTAGTTCTAAACATCAACATGAAAAAGATGAAGAACGTTCCAGCCAAGGATTAAATGAAAAGCAAGCTAATGAATTTCAAGTACCAAGTGATATTATTCCTCCTTATTTTTTATTTTGGAGAAGTTTTTTAATAGGCATGATGCTTATATAAAAAAAAGAAGAGCAAGAAAAGAGTCTAACATTGGTGAATATGAAGGCGCGAACATTGGTGATGATGATAATCCTAAACTGATTAATATTGGCAAATGTTGTTCGCCTAAGGAGAAGGAAGCTGCCAAGCTACTCTTTCTAGAATACAGAGATGTTTTTGCTTGGAGCTATGAAGATTTGAAAAGCTATGGAGATGGAAAAATAAAACATCAGATTCCTTTGAAGCCTGATGCAGTGCCTTTCTAACAGAAGCAAAGAAATTATAATCCTAAAGTTGCAAATGCCATATTTCGAGAGGTGGATAAAATGTTGAAGGCTTGGATTATCTATCCTATCCATCACTCCACATGGATAGCTAATATAGTGTCAGTGTGGAAGAAGAATGGAGAAATCAAAATCTATGTTGATTTTCACAACTTGAATCAGGCATCTCTAAAGGATAACTTTGCACTTCATAATATGGATTATTTCTTGCAGATAGTAGCTGGATCTGAAATGATGTCTGTGCTTGATGGATTCTCTAGTTATAATTAGGTTGAAGTGGAAGAAAAAGATCAGCACAAGATGGCATTTACTACTCCATGGGGTACGTTTGCATACCACCGGATGCCTTTTGGACTCATCAATGTCGGTGCCACCTTTCAGAGAAAATGTTTGCTGATTTGAAAGATCGAATCATAGTGATATACTTAGATGATCTTACTGTGTTTTCGAAGAGAAGAAAGGATCACATAGAAGATTTGAGAAAAGTATTGCAAAGATGTTGAGATGATGGGATTTCCCTCAATCCAAAAAAGTTTGTATTCTGTGTAATAGAAGGAAAACTCCTTGGCCACATAGTCTCTCAAGAAGGAATCAGAATTGATCTAGAGCATGTTGAAGCCATTAGAAGATTAAGTCTGCCAGTGAACAAAATGGGAGTTAAATCATTCTTTGGACAAGTTAATTTCCTTAGGCATTTTGTACCAAACTTTGCTGAAATGACCAAATGCATCATAGATATGATGAAAGGTGATTCAAATTTTAAGTGGAGTGAAGTAGGTAAGCAGTCTTTTTAGAATATTAAAAATGCCATTGCTAATGCTCTAGTATTATGTCATCCAGATTATAGCAGAGATTTCATTATTTATTGCTATGCATTCGAACATACTCTATCAGCCATACTTATGCAGAAAAATGATGAAGGAATACAAGATCCAATAGCTTTTATGAGCGTTCCTCTGAAAAATCATGAGTTAAGGTATTCACAGATCAAAAAACATGCATTTGCAGTAGTCAAGACACTAAAGAACTTTCAATTTTACATCTTACATTCGCATTCTATAGTTTATGTCTCAGATGTAGTAGTTAAAAGTGTGCTGACGCAGCAAGATGTGGGATGCAATACTAGAGGTTCATGGATAGCAAAAATGTAGGAGTATGATATAGAGATTCATCCTACCAAATTGATAAAGGGTAATGCTTTGTGTAGAGAAATTGCAGAAGATAAAGCTGAAAAAGAACCGGAAGAATCTGAAGAAAAACAACTAGTCCTAGCTGTGGGTCTTCGGGACACATGGTTTGAAGACATTGCTTATTTTCTAACATATGGAGAGTGTCCAGAAGGCATGACATCAAGAAAGAGGAGAGATCTCAGATTGAAGGCAGCTAAGTTTGTGATTTGGGATGGTAAGCTTTTTAAGAAGGCAATTGATGGCACTTTTCTTAGATGTGTAGATAAGCAGTAGTAAGAGAAATTATTGAAGACTTTTCATGATGAGGCCTATGGTGGGCACTTTTCATCTTCAGTAATAGCATTCAAAATATTGAGATAGTGTTATTATTGGCCTGGTATGTTTAGAGATGCATATGCCTGGGTAGCCAAGTGTGAGAAATGCAAAATGTTTACAGGGCGTCCTCAACTAGCTGCTCTTCCATTGAAGCCTGTCATTATTGAAGAGCCTTTCCAGTAATGGGGCCTCAATTTCATCAGGCCAATCAATCTAGTATCTAGTGCTGGTCATCAATATATAATCACCACCACTGACTACTTCACCAAGTGGGTGGAAGCCAAGGCAATGAAGGAAACAACTTCTGAAGTGGTATGTGATTTTCTTAAGAAAACATAATGGTCTGGTTTGGTGTTCCACTTAAATTAGTGATGGATAATGGCACTTATTTTTCTTCACTTGAAATCACTAGTTTTTGCTTTGAATATGGAATTACTATTGGCCATTCATCATATTATTTCCCTCAAGGAAATGGCCAGGCCGAATCCAGTAACAAAAATATGATCAATATTGTTAAGAAGTTAGTATCAGATAATCAAAAAAATTGGCATAAAAAGATTCATGAGACATTGTGGGCAGATAGGGTAACACCGAAAAGAGAAATTGGTATATCACCTTTTGAGCTTGTTTATGGGACCGAAGAAAATCTTCCTTTACCTCTGGAGCTGGCCACAAATAAACTAAAAATAGTAATTGAAGATGACATTTACAAAGATGGTTTGGAAAAGAGGATCCTCTATCTGAGCAAGCTAGAAGAGGAAAGAGTAGAGATAGTTGATCATATCACTCAACATCAGATGCGAGTGAAGGAGATCTTTGATAGAAAGGCAAGGCCATGGAAATTCATGATTGGTGACAATGTGTTGCTATGGGATAAACGCAGTGCTCCTAGAGGAATGCATAAGAAGTTTGATAGCTTATGTAAGGGGCCATTTGTGATTCATCAAGCATTGGAAAACAATTCTTTCAAGCTGGCTTATCATGATGGTGAGGTACTACCACTGACCTTCAATGGTCAGGATTTGAAGCTTTATCAAATGGAAAATTGAAAATAGGTAACCCCTGTATTGTAAATAGTTGTCTTTGTTCTTTTATGTTTCCTAGGTTAGTTGCTTTCCCTTGTTTCCTTTCCTTTGTTCTTATTCCAGTTTTGTTGTGTTGCTATCCTTTTTATTTACCCTTTGTGAAACTAGAGATTCAGGATTCCTTTCTCAAACATGGGAATGTTTAAGTCCCCAGTCAGAGCTAGTTGTTGCCTCACTTTTCACCCCATAACCATGCAGTTAAAAGTGGAAAGATTTTGAAGCCATAGTCATGTCTGGTCTGATTTATGTCTAGGTCTAAGTCTTTCATAGGTAGGCTATCCTTGTCGGGTTTCCCTTTCTCTTTCCCTCTCATCTCTAAGTCAGGTGGGTTGGTTCAAGTGTTTTCATGATGGGTAGGTGGTAGCTCCTAACCTAGCAAGGATATCATGTTCTCATTGATGATCTTCTCAGATAAAGGATGATTGTGAAGCTGTGATCTTCAGGCATATATAGGGGATCAGATGGAGATTTTCTCATATGATTGATACAATAACAAAGTTTGGCATTTGAAATTTTAGAGATTCATTTCATGGGGTAGTATGTGTAATTTGGAAGATCTCAAGGTATGATTTTAGATGGTTGCTAACTGAAGGTGATCAAAGCATCTTTTTCAATGAACTATCACTTGCAACTATGAAGTCCTGATTTCATGCGAGTTAAAAAAATTGGTTGCATGATCAAAGCAAAAAGGAAACATGGCAGGTGAAAGAATCCAATGAAATGACATGAAAGACTAATAAAGAGTGTTTTTCTAGGACCCACATACGCTAATAGTGCAGTCCACGTGCACCAATGATAGAGTGATCATGTGACAACATAGGCTAGGCAAGGGAAGATTCTTCATCTGATGGTGGGCACATGTTCTAAAGGGATCTTGGAGGTCTATGCGAAGAAGTGATGACCGTTGATCTTTCAATGGTGGGCCCAGTAAGTTTCTTAGAGTTCCTATGTCAGAGAAGGAATAAAGTACATTTAGCGGTTAGGGAAGATGACCGTGCGGTTTCATGACTAATAAATAGTTAAGAGACAATGTAAGCTGGGCAAGTTCATTTTGAGTGGTCGCATGATCGCAAGAGTTTAAAACATGCTATGGGATCATGCGAGATGAAGACATGTGGTGGTGGGTCTGGAAAGAGTTCGCTTGCGATACCAAATCAATGGTTACCACTTTTTCACTAAGTCATGGAAGATTCTTTGAGGCAAAGTGGGATCCTTCCACATGTCCAGGTGGGACCGAAGATGCTTGTAGAGTTGACCAATCATAGAGTGGTCGCATGATCGCATGGATTAAAATATTGCTATGCGATCATGTGATAAGGTGAAATGAGTAACACCTGAGCTTGGCATAAAAAGAAATGTTATTATTTAAGTGTTTCAAATAGTACATGCTTTAAGTTAGAAAGATACTCATGCACTTAAAAGTGACGTGCAGAAAATGGGAAACTTGCTACACCACTATCACAGGTTTCACACCTTCTATATACAATTTGCGCAAAGAAAATTTAACAGTGATACAGTCCGTTATTTGTGATATCGATAATGGATTTTTTTTTTAGAGATTGATGGGGCTTCTCAGTGAAATAGATTGAATATGATTCTAGTATCAAGGGTAATCTGTGAGAAAGTAAAAGGATTGTTTCTAGTGCTTAAGGGAAATGATAAATACCATTATATCAGTCACTACAAAAGAAGAATAACAGTATGGGATATGCTAAGCTCAATATTTTGTCAAGCATTTTCATGATGAGAAGCCACATTTCAATATAGATTCAAATCTTAGCCAGAGTTATTTATCTTTTATGAGTCTGATTTCTAATGAAATGAAGACAAAGAAGAGGTTTGGTACAGTGCAATGGTTGAACATTTATAAATAGGGAATATGTTGCTCTGATCAGGGGAGTTGAGTTATGTCAGATTCATTTCAATAGCACAAAGAGTGAATGTTGGCAGTGATAATTCCTTCATGAGTACTAGCATGCAGCTGTCTAGTGTCATTTCCATTTTATGATTCATTAATTTTGATGTTCTATTGTAAATCATATTGGATTGATGAATTATTTTCATTTCACCTGCTTGAAGGCAAATCAGATGAAGACTCAAATTCATTTTGGTTCCTTGTTGTAATTTTGAGAGCATCTGTCCTAAGTCCTTTCAAATTCTAGAAGTTGAAACACTTGGCATTCTCATGAAGGCCGTATGATGTAATCTCTATACTGTTGCAAAAGTAAATAGAAAGGTCAGAAAATTGTTGATGTAACAAGACTTGATGTTGTAGATTCAATTGAAGAGTTTTTTATGTCAATGATTTTCTATTCCATTTAGTTAGAAGTTGTTGCTTCTATGTTTCTTTCTTTAAATCCGAATTACAGAAGAAAAGGAAAGATGTTTCTTTCTTTTGTCATGAGGATATGAATAAACCATAGTAGGATGTGCTTTGGGGTGTTTGAAGAAGGATTCATTAGAAGTCTTTAATCATTTCATTTATATTTCTACTAGAAATTGTTGTAGATTGGTTAAACACTGAGTGTATGGATTCATAGTATGTGTGAGTTCTGCAACTTGGTTCATAGATAGAAAGTTTTTCTTGCCTGAATTAAGTTCTAGTTAGACTTAATTTGGTTTGCCTCTTCTACTCTCGGGTTAAGAGCATACCCCGCATTAGTTTTAGGAACAAAACATAATTCCTTGAATACCATTCACATAGGGAGCTGTACCTACCAATTCAGAGAAAAGCCGATAATCAGAAAATGCCTTTTCAACTGTTGTAACCAGATATTGTTCATCATTTGTGCATTAAGAGTTATTTCCTCAAGAAACAAGAAATGAAAAATCTATTTACTAACAATATTACATGTTGGATTTGATTGGTAATCATTATTTTTTATTGATTGGTAATTGGTAAAAGCACAGACAGTATAGTATTTTATGTTACCGAGCTACAGAAGTTTAAGTAAATTGTTTTGGATTATACATTTTGAATTGGGACTATGGATAACTGATTCATCCCCCTCTCATTTATTCTAACAATTAGTATCAGAGCATTGGTTGCTTGGAAATTTTTTTTAAGGACTTCAGCACAAAGGTCTCAAAATGTTTAAGAGGGAAGTGCCAAATCTAAACAAAGATAACTTCACAATATGGTAAAGTCGAATGAAGTTGCATATATCTGGGATTGGGAATTCTGCCCTAGATCTGATGGAGAATGGATACCTTGCACCACCCACTGGTCCCTTGACCCTTGATCAACTAAGAGATAGGCATGAACATAATGTTACTATGATGGAGATTGGTGCTACTTGTTCAGATGCTGAATTTGAAGACATCAGGGACTATACTACTGCTAAGAAGATGTGGGATAAACTTGCTCAAATTTATAGTGGTGATGCAAATGTCAAGAGAGCAAGAGCCGAAAGCTTAAGAGGAAGATTCAATGACATGAAGATGAAAGAAGGTGAAAACATTGTGCAGTACACAAATAGAATAAAGGAGGTAGTTCACACTATTAGAGCATCGAATGGAGTTATTGATGAAGAAAATGTGGTAAGCAAAATTCTAAGGACCTTATTTCCTATCTATGCCATCAGTATATCAACAATTCATGAAAATAGGTCAGCACCTAACAACACACTCACTCTTGATAATCTGATTGGAAAGCTTACAACATTTGAACTAAATAATTATGATAATAGTGTTGTACCAAATGTTGAATCCGCTTTTATGTCTTCTTTGAAGATTGGTAAGTTTAGTAGCAGAAATAGGAATGATGATAGTAATAGAAATATTGATGATGAGCTTGATGAACTTGAAGCTCTTATGGCCATAAGGTTAACTAAAGGAAAGGAAGGTATAGAGGTAAATTACCTTTAGCATGCTTTAACTATAAAGAGGTTGGTCACATTGTTGCTAGATGTCCACACAACAAAGATGATGAAAGAACCAAATAATGATATGAAGGAAGCTATGGGAGAAGAAACAACATAGGCTACCGACATTATAATAGAGACAACCGAGACAATAATGATAAAGAAAAGAAGGTATGCTACATTGCTGAGGAAGAAGATATGACTGATATTGACACTGATGATGATGTGGAGGTAGTATTTGTGGCAATGAAGGATGATTCTGAAGAAGATGAAAGGTATGTAGAGACAACACTTATCTCGAAGGTTAATAAAAATGATATATAGATTATAGATAGTGGTTGTACACATCACATGACTGGTGATGACAAAAAATTTGATTATCTTGAAGAATACAATGGAGGATCTATAAGAATGGGAAATGATACACCTGTTAGAATAACTGAGATGTGGGGTGAATCAATTACCTAGTGTCCCAATCAAAATGTATAATCCAAAACAAATCTACAACTTCTGCAACTTGGTAAACATAAAATACTTTCATTGTCTGTGTCTTTACCGATTGTTAGTCTAAACTTTATAATAGTTACCGATTAAATCTAACATGTAATATGCAAAGTATGATAACAAACAAATATCACAATAAACACATAACACAAGAGATTTAATGGGGAAACCCTATGAAGGGAAAAACCACCTGGGACTGGCAACCCAAAATTGTTCACTCTTCTGAAGTGAGGTCGGTGAAGACCCAACCTTGTTAAAGGTTACAAACACACTATTAGGTGTGACCATGTTAGAGGATTTTAGACCAAAAGTTATTGTCCAACCAGAAGTCACTATGGGGTTTCCAGGATAATAATGTTCACTCTATGAATGAAACATCAAAAGACTTTCATAGTCCACTCAATTAAGAGATTTGACTATGTAAAATGGTTAAATATTTAACAGTAGATGATCTACCTTAAAACAACTTCAATTTGTAGTTTACAGATCAATGTTCTGCACATTCAAACATTTATGATCAACATACCACTTCAGATTCAATACTATATCAACTTATTGTCTATCAGTAATTACTCTATGTATCTTGGTAATTATTCCGTAGCTCAGTTCTTATTAACCAATATGATCAGAATGCATGAAAAATCCTTCACACAATAATTCTATAGTATCTTCTTCTTCTGGTGATGTTTCAACAATGAAACCAATGTCTCTTATATAGACAAGTAAATCATTTTCTTTTCCTCCATCAAATTTTGCCGCTTAATCATATTCATAGATTTTTCCACTTTATGCTTCTTTAACTGATGTGTTAGTAACATGTTTCAATCTTCTCCATTAGATCCTTTTGATTTATGTTAGCCATCGATCTTCATAACAAACCTTATCTGTTACCTCAATTTCATACACTTTACAACTCATCACTTTATCGGCTAAACTGATCATTTAATTCCTTTATATTTTTCTCGATTAACAAAGAAATGTGTCGATGAACACAAGCTTAGTTAACACTATGCTCAATATACATTACATTCCATCGGTGTATACTAGAATGCTTTATTTACCAACAACATTGCTTTGTGTCTTTCAGCTCTATTCTTCATCATAGATGAATGCAACATAATAAAGTCAATTTCATCAAGTCATAGACTCATCAACAAGTTACTCAATGTATTCCTTATACTCATCTGACATATACATCTTCCTCATTTAGATATTTTTATTCTTCATCTCTTTCACCTTTCTTTAGATGTGTTGGTATAGTAACTTACAAGATAAGTATTGTCAAGCTAGTTGACATCAATGGCAACATAATACTAATTTAATCATCTTGCATATCTAATCAATAACTCTTTTAATAATCTTGAATTACAGATTCTCCATTCAGGTTCTAAATCAGTTGTAGTTCATCAATGTCTCCCTTTGGCATTGATGGCAACTCAAGTAATATGAAATGTACCAAACATGTATTCTACAACTCTATAATCAAATGTTGTGTAAGCTCTCCCTGGCTTAATATGTTTAATCACTACGTTACTAACCAACATTATAAAATACAACTTTTTCATTCTGTAGATATAATCTTTTCAGCTCTCAGGTTCCTATTCCTATTTCTTTCTTTTAGATTATCTCTCCATTAGATAGTTTTCATGAGTGCATATCTCTCCTTTTCCTTTTCATATTATTTATCTCTCCCTTTGACAACAATGCCAAAGAAACAAATAAACAATAAGCTCTATAGTAGCTAAGTAACTCTCTATTGTCCATTACTTCCTCTGTATCTTAGTATATTGATATCCCAATCTATTTCAGTTCTTCAAACTTAATCACAACCTTGAACAATATCCAAATTGTGAACTATGATACATCAACATGTGTGATCATCTGATAATATTAGGCTGATGCAACATCCAGATCACATTAGTGACCGATAGACAAGGGACGGACCCCAAGTCTAGTCCTCAAATATTCAAATGTGTCCTTCAGTAGAGGCTTTGTAAAAATGTCTGCAAGTTGTTCTTTAGATGTAACAAATTCTAACTTCACTTGCTTCTCTTGCACTTGTTCTCTTAAGTAGTGATACTTAATTGATATATTCTTTGTCTTAGAGTGCATCACTAGATTCTTTGAAATATTAATAGCACTTTTATTATCATAGTATATGATCACCAGGTTAGTGATTACCTCATTCATTCCTTCCAACACTTGCTTGATATATGCAATGTTTGAGAAATTAGTAGCAGTAGCAACATACTCTACTTCAGCTATAGACTAAGAAATACAAGCCTGCTTTTTAGTTGTCTAGGTTACAAGTCTTTCACCAAAGACAAATGCTCCTTTGGTGGTACTTTTTCTATCATCCACATTTCCAGCCCAATCAGCATTGGTATAAACCTTCAACTCGAGCTTACCTTCCTTAGGATAACATAATCCATAATCCTCTATTTTTTTCAGATATCTTAAGATCCTTTTAGTAGCAATCATGTGTGATTCCCTAGGATAAGCAAAATATCTAGCAACAATTCCCACAGCATGTGCTATATCTGGTCTACTATGAACTACATACCTTAGTTTACCAATCATGGATCGGTAAAGTGTCTGGTTTACCTTTGTAGTTTCATCTTCCTTTGTCAATTTACTTCTAGTAGCCATCGGTGTTCCCATAGGTTTAGCATCTTTAATTCCAAATGTCTTCAAGACTTCCTTTATGTACTTGGACTGTGTGATGAATATCCCATCACTCTACTGAATCACTTGTAATCTAAGAAAGAATTTAATCTCTCCAAAAATAGACATTTCAAACTCATTCCTCATGTCATCAGAAAAAGATTTACATACATGATCTTGACCTCCAAAAATAATATCATCAACAAAAATTTCAGCAATAATAATAGTGTCATCAGTATCACCTTTCATGTACAAATTGTTGTTCTCACTAGTTCTTACAAATCCAATACTTAACAAGTAAGTATGCAGTCTTTCATACCATGCTCTTGATGCTTGCTTCAAACCATATAAAGCTTTGTGTAATCTACATAGCATATTTCTATTGTCTGGATCAATGAATCCTTTAGGTTGTTCTATGTAGACCTCTTCTTCAAGTATACCATTCAAAAATGTTGACTTCACATCCATTTGATAAACCTTAAATTTCTTGTGTGTAGCATATGCAAGTATCATTCTAACTCCTTCCAATCTAGCAATAGGTGCAAATGTCTCACCATAGTCAATGCCTTCTTCCTATGCATATCCCTTGCATACCAATCTCACTTTATTTCTTGTCACTTCACCATTTTCATTTAGTTTGTTTCTGAATATCCATGTAGTACCAATAACATTCTTATCTTTAGGTTGGGGTACTAAGGACCAAGCTTTGTTTTTCTCTTTTTGTTCTATTTCCTCCTTCATTAAATTAACCCATTCTTCATTTTCTAATGCAACTTTCACATTCTTTGTTTCAAATTCATAGACTAGACATGTACCTTGTCTTGTTTTGCTTCTTGTCTGCAATCTAGCTTGTCTATTTCCAATAATTTGTGTCTCAGGATGATGTCTTCTGACAAAACTAGCCAGTACTCGGTTTCTTCTTTCTTGTTCATCCTGTTCAGGTTCATGTGCTTTCTCGGTAGCACCATCTTGTTCTTTAGTTTCCCTTTCCTATTCCTTGGGGTTATTTTCCTATTGACCAATTATCACAGATTGTGACTTTGGTAGATAATCAGGAAGTTCAATGTAAGTGAATCTACCATAGTCTTCCCATTCCTTTCTTTCTTCTATGTTCATGTCATCAAACTCATCAACATAGAAATTAGTACTTTCAATCATCTTATTTGTAACCTTATTCAGACATTTGTATGCTTTACTCGTAGTAGAATATCCTAAGAATATTCCTTCATCACCTTTAGAATCAAATTTCCTATTTCTCTCATCTTTCAAAATAAAACATTTGCTTCCAAAAATCCTGAAATAACTTACAGTAGGTTTGTGTCCAAACCATAGCTCATAAGGTGTCTGGTTGGTGTCCTTCTTCAGTTGTACTCAATTAAGCACATATACAATAGTGCTAACAGCTTCCCTCCAATATGTCTGAGTAACATTCTTTTGTATCATCAGTGTCCTAGCACAGTTAATGATTGACGTATTCCTTCTTTCAATAATCCCATTCTACTGAGGTGTTCTCATTGTAGAGACCTATATCTTAATACCATTCTCATTACAGAAATTAGTAAATTCATCAGAGATAAGTTCACCTCCTCTATCAGATCTTAAGCATTTTAACTCTTTTCCAGTCTATTTTTCTACTTTTTCCTTATACCACTTAAACATCTTAAATGCTTTGGATTTATCTTTTAAGAACATAATAGTCATCAATCTAGTATAGTCATCAACAAAAAGAATAAAGTATCTATCACCATAATAGCTCTAAGTTCTCATAGGACCACATAGGTCGGTATAAACCAACTCAAGCATCTTCTTCATTGAGTAGTCTTTTCTCTTAAAACTAGACTCAGTCATCTTACCTTTGTGACATTCATGGCACATAGCATGATCTAATTTTGACAAGTTAGGAAACCCTCTAACTCTTTTCTTCTTACTAATCTTGATCATGTTATCAAAATTCACATGACATAACCTCTTATGCCACAACCATGCATCTTCATCCTTCATTAATAAACAAGAAGACTGATCAATATCAAGATACAATAGAGTACCTCTGGATTGTGTGCCAGTTCTAACAAGTCTTCATTCATTATCATAGATTCTTACCTTTCTACTCTCAAAAGCAAGTCGGTGGCATGAGTTATTCAGTTGTGCCACACTTAACAAATTATAAGTCAGTCCATCTACCCAATATGCATTTTCACATTTTATTCTATCATTAATCATTAGTGAACCTTTACCTCTCACCATACAAGGTGCATCATTTCCCATTCTAACAGATCCTCCATCATATTCATGAAGTAGATCAAATTTCTCTATATCACCGATCATATGATGTGTATAGCCACTATCTATGATCCATGTATCATTTCTACTTACTTTAGAGATCATTGTTGTTTCTTCATGTTTCTCTTCTTCCTCTAAATCATCTTTCATAGCAACAAATACTACTACATCATCATCAGTGTCAGATTCAGATTCAAATTCTTCAGCTATGTAACATACCTTTTTCCCTTTGTCATAGCTATCTCAGTTATCTTTGTTGTTGTGTTGGTAACCTCTATTGACTCTTCTCCCATAGCTTCCTTCAGATCAGTCTTTGGATCTATCATCATCTTTCTTATTCAGACATCTAGCAGTGATGTGGCCAACTTTTTTACAATTAAAATATGCCAAGGATAACTTGCCTTTATACCTTCCCTTAGCTTTGGGAAATCTTCTGGCCATAAGAGCTTCAAGCTCATCAAGCTCATCATCGGTATTACTATCACTATCATTGTTCTTATCATTCCTGCTACTAGACTTACCAATCCTCAAAGAATACATGAAAGTAGATTCAACAGAAGGTACAACACTATTGTCAAAGTTATTCAATTCAAAGTTTGTAAGCTTACCGATCAGCGTGTTAAGACTGAGGTTGGATGTAGCCCTTGTTTCATGAATTGCAGATATCCTGATCGCATAAACTGGCAACAAAGTTCTAAGAATCTTGCCTATTACTATTTCATCGTCAATAACTCCACTGGATGCTCTAATAGCATGTACTACCTCTTTTAGTCTATTTGTGTATTGCACAATTTTCTCACCTTCTTTCATCTTTATATCATCAAATCGACCTCTTAGGCTTTCTGATCTGGCTTTCTTAACATTCGCATCTCCACTATATATTAGAGTCAACTTGTCCCACATCTTCTTAGTTGTATCACAATCCTTGATGTCTTCAAATTTGGCATCAGTACAGGTAGTAGCAAGTTCCATCATAGTGATATTGTGTTCATCCCTATCCTTCAGTTGATCAAGTGTCAGGGTACCAGGTGTCTGTTCAATGTAGCCATTCTCCATCAGTTCTAGTGTAGAATTCCCAATTCCAGATATGTGAAACTTCATCCGGCTTTTCCATACTATGAAGTTATCTTTGTTCAGCTTTGGTACTTCCCTCTTATACATCTTGAGACCTTTTTGCTAGAGTCTTTAAAACTCTATTCTAAGCAACCGAAGCTCTGATACCAATTGTTAGAATAACTGAGAGGGAGGGTGAATTAGTTAACCAGTGTCCCAATCAAAATGTATAATTTAAAACAAATCTATAACTTTTGCTACTCGGTAAACATAAAATATTTTCACTATCTATGTCTTTACCGATTGTTAGTCTAAACTTTATAATAGTTACCGATTAAATCTAACATGTAATATGCAAAGTATGATAACAAACAACTATCACAATAAACACATAACATAAGAGATTTAATGTGGAAACCCTGTGAAGGGAAAACCACCTGGGACCGGCAACCCAAAATTGTTCACTCTTTTGAAGTGATGTTGGTGAAGACCCAACCCTGTTAAAGGTTACAAACACACTGTTAGGTGTGACCTTGTTAGAGGATTTTAGACCAGAAGTTATCGTCCAACCAACAGTCACTCTGGAGTTGACAAGATAACAATGTTCACTCTATGAATGAAACATCAAAAGACTTTCATAGTCCACTTGGTTAAGAGATTTGACTATGTACAATGGTTAAATATGTAATAGTAGATGATCTGCCTTAAAACAACTTCAATTTGCAATTTACAAATCAATGTTCTACTCATTCAAATATTTATGATCAATATACCACTTCAGATTCAATACTATATCAACTTACTGTCTGTCAGTAATTACTCTCTATATCTTAGTAATTATTCTGTAGCTAGGTTCTTATTAACCAGTATGATCAGAATGCATGAAAACTCCTTCACGTGATAATTCTACAATATCTTCTTCTTCCAGTGATGTTTCAACAATGAAACCAATGTCTCTTATATAGATGAGTAAATCATTTTCTTTTCCTCCATCAAATTTTGCCTCTTAATCATATTCATAGATTTTGTCACTTTACACTTCTTTGGCTGATGTGTCAGTAACACATTTCAATCTTCTCCATTAGATCCTTTTGATTTATGTTAGCCATCGATCTTCATAACAAACCTTATATGTTACCTCAATTTCATACACTTTACAACTCATTACTTTATCAGCTAAACTGATCATTTAATTCCTTTCTATTTTTCTCAGTTAACAAAGAAATGCATTGGTGAACACAAGCTCGGTTAACACTATGCTTGGTATACACTACATTCCATCGGTGTATACTAGAATGCTTTATTTACCGACAACACTACTTTGTGTATTTCATCTCTATTCTTCATCATAGATGAATGCAACATAATAAAGTCAATTTCATCAAGTCATAGACTCATCAACAAGTTACTCAATGTATTCCTTATACTCATTTGACATATACATCTTCCTCATGTAGATATTTTTGTTCTTCATCTCTTTCACCTTTCTTCAAATGTGTCGGTATAGTAACTTACAAGATAAGTATTGTCAAGCTAGTTGAAATCAATGACAACATAATACTAATTCAATCATCTTGCATATCTAATCAGAAACTCCTTTAGTAATCTTGAATTACAGATTCTCCATTCAGGTTCTAAATCAGTTGTAGTTCATCAACACCTTGTATGGTAAGAGGTAAAGGATCCCTGATGATAAATGATAGATTAAAATGTAAAAATTCTTATTGGGTAAAAGGATTAAACTATAATTTGCTAAGTGTGGCACAACTGAACAATTCAGGCCACTGAGTTTCTTTTGAGAGCAAAGAGGTAAAAATATTTGATAGTGGAGGAAGACTTGTTGGAACTGGTACACAATCCAGAGGTAATTTGTTTTATCTTGACAATGATCAGTCTTCTTGTTTAATGATGAAAGATGAAGATGCATGGTTGTGGAATAAAAGGTTATGTCATATGAATTTTGATAACATGGTTAAGATCAGTAAAAAAAAAAGAGTTAGAGGTCTGCCTAACTTATCTAAGCCTGATCATGTTATGTGCCATGAATGTCAGAAAGGTAAGATGACTAAATCTAGTTTCAAAAGAAAAGATTATTCAACAAAGAAAATACTTGAGTTAGTGCATACTGACCTATGTGGTCCTATGAGAACTCAGAGTTACTATGGAGATAGATATTTTATTCTTTTTGTTGATGATTATACTAGGCTGATGAGTATCATGTTCTTGAAAGAAAAATTTGAGGCATTCAAGAGGATCAAATAGTATAAAGAAAAAGTAGAAAAAGAGACTGGTAAAGAATTGAAATGCTTAAGATTTGATAGAGGAGGTGAATTTAACTGTGATGAATTTACTAATATTTGTAATGAGCATGGTATTAAAAGAGAGGTCTCTGCACCGAGGACACCCAAACAGAATGGCATTGCTGAAAGGAGGAGTAGGTCAATTATTGACTACGCAAGGACATTAATGATAGAAAAGAATGTTGCTTAGACATACTGGAGGAAAGTTGTTAGCACTATTTTTTATGTGCTAAACTGAGTACAACTAAAGAAGGACACTAATAAGACACCCTATGAGTTATGGTTTGGACACAAACCCACTGTAAGTTATTTTAGAATTTTTGGAAGAAAATGTTTTATTCTAAAAAATGAAAGAAATGGAAAGTTTGACTCAAAAGGTGATGAAGGGATATTTCTAGGATATTCCAATAAAGGTAAAGCATACAAGTGTCTAAATAGAGTAACTAATAAAATGATTCAAAGTACTAATGTTTGATTTAATGAGTTTGATGATAAGAATACATAGGAAAGTAGAAAGGAACTGGAAGACTATGGTAGATTCACTTATATTGAACAACCTTAGTATCTACCTAAGCTAGGGACTGTGACAACCGGTCCGTAGGAAAACAATACCAAGGAATAGGAAAGAGAAACCGACAAGCAGGAAGGACCTACCAAGAAAGAAAATGAATCTGCACAGGATGAACAAGAAAGAAGAAATTAGATACTGGCAAGTTTTTTCAGAAGACATCATCCTGAGACACAAATCATTGGAGACAGACAAGCTGGCATGCAAACAAGGAGTAAGACAAGACAAGGTACATGTCTAGTTTGTGATTATGAACTGAAGAATGTAAAAGTTGCATTGGAAAATTGAAGAATGGTTTAATGCAATGAAAGAGGAAATAGAACAAATAGAGAAGAACAAAACCTAGACCTTAGTACCCAGACCTAAAGATAAGAATGTTATCGGTACTAAGTGGATATTAAGAAACAAGCAAAATGAGAATGGAGAGGTAGCAAGGAACAAAGCTAGATTAGTATGCAAGGGATATGCATAGGAGGAAGGAATAGATTATGGTGAAACATTTTCACTTGTTGCTAGATTAGGAGTTAGAATGTTACTTGCATATGCTACACACAAAAAGTTCAAAGTTTACCAAATGGATGTCAAGTCAGCATTTCTGAATGGAATACTTGAAGAAGAAGTCTACATAGAACAACCTAAAGGGTTCATTGATCTAGACAAGAAAGGTAGGGTATGTAGATTACATAAAGTTTTATATGGCTTGAAGAAGGCACCGAGAGCCTGGTATGAGAGGCTACATACTTATTTGCTAAGTATTGGATTTGTTAGAACAAATGAGAACATCAATTTGTATATGAAAGGAGATACTGATGATACTATTCTTATTGCTGAAATATTTGTGGATGACATGATATTTGGAGGAAAAGATCAAATTTGTAAGTCATTTGCTGATGAAATGAGAAGTGAATTTGAAATGTCTATGTTCAAAGAGATTAATTTCTTTCTAGGACTAAAAGTGATTCAGTAGAATGATGGTATATTCATCACACAATCTAAATATATCAAGGAAGTATTGAAGACATTTGGAATGGAAGATGCTAAACCTATGGGAACACTGATGGCTACTAGATGTAAACTAACTAAGGAAGATGAAACTATAGAGGTGAACTAGACACTGTACCAATCTATGATTGGTAAGTTAATGTATGTAGTGCATAGTAGACCAGACATATCACATGATGTGGGAATTGTTGCAAGATTTTCTACAAATCCTAGAGAGTCACACATGGTTTCTACAAAGAAAATATTAAGATACTTGAAGAAAATAGAAGATTATGGATTATGGTATCCTAAGGAAGGAAAATTTGACGTCAAATTCTACACCAATGTTGTTTGGGCTGGAAATGTGGGTGATAGGAAAAGTACAACTAGAGGAGCATTTTTCTTTGGTGAAAGACTTGTTACATGGACAAGTAAGAAGCAGGCTTGCATTTCTTAGTCTACAGTCAAAGTAGAGTATGTTGCTATTGCTACAAATTGTTCAAATGTTGCATATATTAAGCAAGTATTGGAAGGTATGAATGAGATAATCACTGATCCGGTGATTATATATTATGATAACACAAGTGCAATAAACATTTCAAAGAATCTAGTGATGCACTCTAAAACAAAGCATATATCTATTAAGTATCACTACTTAAGAGAACAAGTATAGGAGAAGCAAGTTAAGCTATAGTTTGTTACATCAAAAGAATAACTTGCAAACATATTTACAAAGCCTTTACCGAAGGATACATTTGAATACTTGAGGACTAGACTTAGGGTCCGTCCCCTATCTACTGGTCACTAATGTGATCTGGATGTTGCATTAGCCCAATCCTATCAGAAGATCATACATGTTGATGTAGCATAGTTCACAATTTGGATCATGTCTAAGGTTGTGAAAATTTTGGAGAACTGGAACACATTGGCATATCAATATACAGAGATATAGAGAATGCACCACACAATAGAGAGTTACATGGCTACTACAGAGCTGAATGTTTATTTGTTTCTTTGGCAATGTTGTCAAAGGGAGAGATAAATAATATGAAACAATATGCATTGATGAGAACGCTGAAACATCTATCTAAGGGAGAGACAAATTGAAAGAAAGGGAGAGCACTGAAGATCAGTTAATGAGAACAAAAGAAGGAATCTGAGAGCTCAAAAGATCATATTTGCAGAATGTCAAAGCTGCATTGGTAATGTTGTTGAGTAACATAGTGATTAAACATATTAAGCTAGGGAGAGCTTGTACATCATTTGTTCATAGAGTTGTAGAATACATGTTTGGTATGTGTATGGTATATTTCATATTACTTGAGTTGCCATCAATGCCAAAGGGAGAGATTGATGAACTACAACTGATTTAGAACCTAATTAAAGATCTATGATTAGAGATCATTGAGTTGCTGATTAGATATGTAATATGATTAAATTAGTAATATGTTGTCATTGATGTCAACTAGTTTGACAACACTTATTTTGTAAGTTACAATACCTAAACATCTATAGAAAAGGAGTAAAAGAGATGAAGAATAGAAATATCTACATGAGGAAGATGTATATGACATATGAGCATAAGGAATGCATTAGGTAACTTGTTGATGAGTCTATGACCCTATGTTATTGACTTGATTATGTTTCATTCATCTATGATGAGGAAAAGAACTGAAAGACACAAGGCAGTGTGGTCAGTTGATGAAGCATCACAGTAAACATCGAGCAGTGTAGTGTATACCAAGCACATTATAAATTGAGCTTGTGTTCACTGACATATTTCTTTGTTAATCGAGCAGGAGAAAAGGAAATAAATGATTAGTTTAGCTGATAAGGATTGATGAGCTGGAAAGTACATCGAAATCAGATATGGAGATAATGTTTGTTATGAAGATCAATGGCTAGCATAATTCAAGGAAGATCTAAAGAATGAAATCAAAACATGTTACTGACACATCAACCGAGGAAGGTTTAAGAAAAAAAATGGATGAAGGAGAATAAGTGGCAAAATCTAATGAAGGAGAAGAAAATGGTTTACTTGTCTATTTAATAAACTAGGGCTTTGTTATGAAACTTATGGCAGAGTAAGGAGACTGCAACATTATCACATGAAAAAGCTTCATGTATGCCTAATCAAACTGGTTAAGGAGAACTGAACTACATAGTTTACTAAGCTTCAGAAAGCTATTACCGAGTGACAGTAAGTCATTGATTATTGTTGATACAGAATTGATATACTGATTAGAGGACTTGAATAAGCTTAATATAGATCTAAACATCTATAATTTAAGTTTTATTGTAATCAGATCAATTGTTGTTACATTTTAACCATTGTAAATAGAGAAATCTCTTAACAGAGTGGACTAGGAAAGTCTTATATGTATCATTCATAGAATGAACATTGTTATCCTATCAACCCCATAGTGAATGCTAGTTGGACGATAATGGTTGGTCTAAAATCCTCTAACAAGGTCACACCTCATAGTGTGTTTGTAACCTTTAACAGGGTTGGGTCTTCACCGACCTCACTTCAGAAGAGTGAACATTTTTGGGTTTCTCATCCCAAGTGGTTTTTCCCTTCAAAGGGTTTCCACGTTAAATATTTTGTGTTATGTGTTCATTGTGATGATTGTTTTTTATCATACTTTACATATTACATGTTGGATTTGATCAGTAATCATTATTTGTTATTGACTGGTAATCGGTAAAAGCACAAATGGTATAGTATTTTATGTTACTGAGCTGCAGAAGTTTAAGTAAATTGTTTTGGATTATACATTTTGAATTGGGACTATGGATAATGGATTCACCCCCCTCTCAATTATTCTAACACTTATTTCCATCTTTCAATAATGTAATCTAGAATGTGAAGAAACTGATCATCTATCAAATTAATGAATACATCCAGAGTTTAGGAGATAACTTTGATATTGTGATGAATGATTATTTCACTAAGTTTCAAACAAGAATGCATAAGAAGTTCATAATTACACCTCAGTTAGTGGAAGATCACCAAGACACCATAGGTTTTGAAGTTGATACCGACATATGTATTGTGAAAGTTATTGAGCCAAGGACTATTTGGTTATAACCGATGGGCTATAAAATTGATATTGATACTACATCATATAAAATTAAAGCCCTATTAGCTAAACATGTGGATAAGAGAGCTAATTGGTATGGAATATATGAGAAAGTGAAGGAAAAGATAAAACTAGGTATATTGACCCCTAAAGCTCAAAGGAAAACAAGCAGAATGATCAATGATTTATTAGAAAACCTTGGAGTTAGTGTTGAAGAAGATGAGGTAGGTCCATCTAAAGTCAAGGGAAAGAAAAAAAAGTGAAAAAGGAATCACCAAGCCCCAAAGGAAAAATACCATTAACAAGGTCTACATCTACACCAAGGGACAAGAGGAAATGTGAGATAGATCAACCGAAACCTAAAACTTATGTGAGGGAAAATAAAACATCAAATAGACCAAGAAGAAAGCTGAAATTTCAAGAGAATAGTGAAACAAAGTTTGGAGACTTAAGTAAATTCAAATTCGTGGAGAACCAGCCCCCAAGACCAAAAACCATAGATGCATTTCTTGAGAATCTTTATAATTATGGAGGTTTTGTGGGAATTAACTATGCTGAGTATGATACAATGAGTGATGAAGACAAGGAAAAAATAGAGGAGATAGTTCCTTTTGTATTACACAAATTTAGGACAATACAGATTGAAATTGGTAACCTACTACTTGATGAACTATACAAGAAGATTGATACAAGATGGAAATATGCAATGACATCTAAAAATAAAATTTGGGAAAGATCCCTAGCAATAACTATGCCCAATTTTTTGGTACCTGAGATGAAGGAAGCATTGAAAAAGTACTCTAACATATTTCTTTTCAAAGGAAGATCATTAAGGATCATGGTTAGAGAACTAGAAGTAGTACAAAAAGAAACTAATGATATACAGAGAAAAATATACTTCCCAGACCATTCCACTGAGATTGTAGTACAAGAAGGTAATTCAAATCCTATTAACTTGACACAAGAAAAAGATGAGGTCATAAATGAATATATCACTGACATAGATCTAGTTGAAGAAATCAAACATGATGAAGATGTCATGGATATCGAGGACAAGGATGCTGAACATATGGAAACTAATTATGTTGCTACTACTAATTTGATGGATGAAGATCTAGTTTTACAACAAGTATCTGATTTTCTTGAAATTCATGAAGTTATTTTAGAAGATGTTAAAGATATCCCTACTAATGTAGAAGAGAAGTCCACTGAAAAAGGAAATGAGATAGAAGAAAAGGAAATCGAGGAACCTAAAGCAACTGAGACAAACAAAGAACTAAATATCAAGAAGGCTACCTCTACCAAGACCATAGGAAAACAAAAACATGAAGACAAACAAGAGAAGGAGAAGAAAAAGGAGAAAGAAGAAGAGAAGAAAGAGGAAATTCATCAAGAAAAGGAAGAGGAGAAACAAGAAGAAAAGAAAGTGTTAGGAATAGTGCCAAGAGATAACTGAGAGGGGGGGTGAATCAATTATCTACAAGACTCAATTCTTTATCCAATTAAGTATAGAAGAACATTAGGCATATAGACAATAAGATAACACCTAACACAACACCACAATTTTGGTTATGAGGAAACCCAAAGAGGTAAAAACCCAGGTGGGAATTAGCATCCACTATAAACTACACTATAGTATAATGATCCTTGTTAAAAGATCTTACTGTTAGAAATATGGTATACTAAGAGGGGGCGGGGGGGTGAATCAGTATTCTAAAAATTTTATCTTTTTCCCAATTATGGATATAATAGATTATATTTACACATGCATTACATAAGAAGCTAAACAACATGCATAGCAATAAAACTAAAGAACTCATAACACATTATTTGTTCTCGAGGAAACCCTGGCTAAGGAAAAACCCTGGTGGGGATGGTACCCACAAAGATCCACTAATCAAAAGTATCATGTTAAGGATGTTGACCCTATTAGGAGTCTATTACAAACATATAGTGTATCAGTCCTGATTAAGGAACTATAGGCCTTGTTAGAAGCCTCAACCCTGTTAGGAGTTGGTAGTACAAAATGTGATTACCAGATGAGCCCACTGCCCAAACAAGTAATGTACAATACACACTAATTACAAAATAAGGTTAAGGTACATAACCTTATACTACTTGCATCAATATCTCTTCACTTCTCTTTCACCATCGCTATTACATATGCATCATATATTTCTCATCATGTCACTACTTCATTACATCTCATTACATCAACATATCATCATACCTTCTTACAATTAAAATTACATTTATACAAATAACTTTATCCAAGAGTTAACATCTAGGATTTCATCCCTTTATATTGTTAAGTCATTATTTTGATAAACAAAATAATCCCTTAACTCTTTACCAATTCTATCTTCATATTATGTCTTGTCGGCTTGACACTGTCTTTGATAAAACTATCATAACTTCTTTTGTACATGTTGTATTGACTTGCACTCTAAGATGGGTCTTCAATAGTTAGCATAGATTCTATGTTCAAGTGTACAAGCACTGAACTTACTCCAATCAACATCACAAACAAAAATTGTGTCTAGGTTCACTGGTAAAAATATTGTCTCATGCTGAGACAATTTTGCAATGCACTCTATCATACTAGCTCTCTAACCTATGTGATCTTCATGTGGATCATATTTTGCCATAATGAGAACATCTATGTAATCAACCCAGCCAAATTTCCAACAATCTCCCCCTTTGTCATTGGTGGCAACATATGAGAAAATTGGCTAAGTGTACAACTTCAGAATCTCAAAATTGTGGCCATAGTATAAAATATATATACTATCCTTATAACTCCTCAAAAATCTTATCTCTAATATAGTACTCCCCCTAAGAGTATCAATCCTTATCATATACTGTCAATTTTTTGCTATATATCTCTCTCCCTTTGACAACAATGACAAAATAAAGGTAGGAGGGTTACAAAACTGTATCACAAAAAGATTATACCTTAATTCATTATTGCAAAGCTGGTAGGCTTGCAACACAATTTGCAAAATCAATCTTTATAGCTTCTAACTCCTTCTCCCATGATTTCTTAATGGAATCTACCACATTGAGTAGTGTGCTTAGTACATAAGATGCTATTTCACATGCTTGGAGGTTCTCAAAGTTAAACTTTGAAAAGATGTCTTAGCCGAAAGACATTCTTCCAACTACTCTTCAATAATGCTTAACTTCATAGAGGTGTGCTCTCTTAAAAGAGTGAATCTTTTCATTTTTTTGTCTCTCTCATCTTGCAAAACTTTGATTTCATCATATAACTTATGAATTTTCTTCTCAACATCAAATACCTTCACATTGGGGCTTAAAAGAAGTTTAGTTTCATTTAGAATTTCTACTTCCTTCAACTTCATCTTCTTATCTTCTTTTGCTATCAAGGTCTTTGTTTTTGTACACTAGATGTACAAAGATTTTCCTATTTCTAAATTCTTCCTCAAGTCCTTTATACAGATATCAAGATTGTTGATATCATTCTTGATATTCTACCTGATGTTCAAAAGCATTTTAGCCTCATAGGCTGCTTGAGCTTTCACTTTTGCAATATTAGATAGAGTTGTGAATTCATTGTCAAAAGTGCTCATTACCTTCTTCACTTTCTCCAAAGGGTCAGCTTCTACAATTTATGTAGTTACAATGCTTTGTAACTTCTCAGTAAGTTCCTTCAAGCATCCTTCAAGAATTTTCACTTTCTTGTTCTTGTCAATGATTTTGTTCAAGGATGTGATCAATTCCAACTAATCATCATCATCTACTTCCTTTCCCAAGTTCTCAATCATAGATCCAATCTAATTCTTCTTTCCAGTCTCAGGAGTAAGATTGATATCTTCTTTAGTGGGAATGGGTACTTGTTTTTCTATCACTGAGGGTTCTACAATAGTGGTTTCTGGTTTGTCTTCTCCTTTTTTAGTTTCCTACTCTTTAAAGGTCAAATTGTCAACAATGTTCTCTAGATTCTTGAATACATTATCATCAGTATCCAAGGTAATCTTTGGTCCTTCTACATTCATGGTTTCATCTTCAATGTTAATGGTTGGAGGAGAGGGAATGTCCTCTTATTCTATTACACCTGCTTGCTCTTCTACAACTGATGGTTCTCCAACATTTTTTGTCATAACCTTGATTATTGCTTGCTCTATCTCTGAGTTAACTTCTTCATATCTACCTCCCATAATCTAAATGGTTCTCTTTTTGGTTCCCAGATGGGTGCTTAAGGCTTTCATGATCTGACTAAAATGAGTTTCATCTTTTACTACACAAAGCTTCCTTACAAGATTTTCTCTAATAGTTATGTCTTCCTCTAATGCTCTCTTCTTCCTATTCATAAGTTTATTATACAAATCATCAGATATCTGACCCTGAATTATATCAAACTTCTTATTAGACAAAATTATATGCTTTACTACTGCATTCTCCAGATCAATTCTCTCTACATAGTCATAAAGATCATAGTACTTATTCATTCTTGTAAAGTCTCCATCCTTAATGATTTTCTCATTAAGCTTCTCAACTTTAAGTTTCCAAGCTTTCTTCTTAATATAAGTTCCATCATCTTTGATTTCTGCAATTTTTCTTGGAACTGGTGGCACTAATGTTTTCTGTCTCTTTCCTGGTCCAGTAGCAGTTCCTTTACTCTTTTGCTAGGTGTGGACAAAGTGGATCTAGTGGATATCTTTGCTTCTTGATCCTTCTCAATTTCTTCCACTTTCACCTTAACTTGTGATTCTTCCTATTGTGTTGCAATTGATGATAAAGGTGGAATAGATAAAACTTCTTTTTGTCCACTCTCTTTGATTGCTGCTACTATTTTCTTTGCTACTAAAAATTCATGCTTTGTCATCCCTATATCTTTTAGGATTTTCTTTATAGTACTCTCAACTCTTTTCTTATACTGCTTCTCTTCAAGTAAGGTCTTTGTGGAGTTGAAGTTCTACTCAAAGGTTCCAAACCTATTACAGTGAGTGTCCAACTTACACTTAAGTAACCTACTAACATACTCTTCTATCTCTACCTCAGATATCTCATAGCCAAGAGGGTCTATGAACTCTATTCTAGGTTCTACTACTTCAATGTAGATAAAGTCAGTATCAACCAAAAAATATATGTCATCTTTATACTTCTCCACAAGAGACTTTAGGATCCTTGATCTACTAGATACTATATCTTGAAATGTCTTGATTACCAGTACTACACTCTCATTCACCTTGTTAATAACATGCCTTCTGTACACTAGGTTAATCCTTTCCATTGTAGTTTGGCCATCATTCCAGTCATTTTCAATGGTGTAAAGAAATCTTCTCAATAGATGAAAAAACATATAGGTGATTAAGGATGAGAACCTAAACTGTGTATACTTAGTTTTCTTAATCTTTTCCAAGTTCTCAAATAGTTGAATTCTAAGAATTTCACACATATCAACTTGTACATTGTCAACACACATCAGATAAGCTACATGTATCATTCCAGTTGTCATGTCATCCTCTCTTGAATTTGCACAAAACTTAGTAGTTAGGATCTTGCATAGTTATCTAACATCATCTTGTTTGATCTTACTAATCACAATTTCTCTACCATTATAGGATGAATTTGTGTTATCAATGAATATTTTCCTCATGTTTTTCTCATTTAAAGGAATGGCTCTAGTTTTAGATAATCTAGTGACTTCATGAATCAAATCAGTTGTGATATCTATCACTCTATCTTCTAACCAAAACTTCCCATTATGAATTCTACTTAAGATAATCTTAGTACACTCTTCATTATCAAATTCATACTGTAATGCATACTTAATTATTTCATTATCTTTCAAATGTTCAAATCCTTCTTTCAATTTCATGTCTTGATTGTAGATTTTTTGATATTCATTGGTGAACTCACTATCATTGACAGTCTCTAGTTTGCATCCAAGATAACTTCTAACATTTTCTAGGTGTAAAACTCCATCTGGTATGGATGATAAAGCTAACCTAGGATCATCTTCCAAGGGTTCTATTGGTTCCCTTTTCAACTTAGGTCTATTCTTATCTCTGACATTGTGTATTAAAGAAACATCCATGATTTCTTCTAATTCCTTCACTGATTTAAAGATCTGTCAAGTAAAATACCTTGATTTCACAATTTTAGGGATTGCGTAGATTCGGCACAAAATTCTTCTCCAAATCCTTGCAAAATGCTTCCAATCACTACTCTTTGATCTCCTTAACACTTGAATTCACTTTGATGATCAAATAATACCAATCATGACCTTTTATTAATTCAATCTCACTTAGATCTGACATCGCATTCAATTCTTTTGCCGCTTCTTTCCAAAAAGTTGTTTTTGCTAACCTACAAAACTTAAAACTTCTTGCGATCTCGCAAAACATAATATTTTTCTTTGTGCTCTTAACCATAGCATTAGAACACCATAAAATACCTTGCATTAACTGCAAAAGACTCAATTCATCATATATCTACTTCTCCACTAATCTAAGTTCCTATTCTACTACAATTTTCATAAATTAAGTACTTTGAGATGGGTCAGGTAAAGATTCATTCTTACCTTTCAATACTTCACCTTCCCAATTACCTTCAATGTTGAATATATCTCCTTGGTCTATGCTTTTGATAGACTTCACTTCATCTGAATTACTACAGCATCCTTTATGATTGTTACTTGCGTCTTCATTTCTTCTTGCATGATTTTTGGGATTAGGATTAGGATGAAAAACTCTATTGTTCATTCTAAAAAACCTTGTTATATGTCCAATCTTGTTGCATATCTGACAAACAATTCCATTGTTTCCATATCTTGGTCTAGGCTGATTTATTTGTGATCTACAGTTTCTATCAATGTGTCCAACCTTATTGCATCTATAACATATTACTCCATTTCTTCAATAAGTTTCTTATCTGCATTGTTAGTATTCCTAAACATTCTACTACCATCATTATTATCAATAATTTTAGGTTTCCTACATTCAATAGCTCTATGTCCAAAACCATGACAATTATAATAATAACCATTAAGAGGTTTAAATTGCTTACCTATGAAATCTCTCTTCATATGACCAATAGTATTACAAGCAAAAAATCTACCTTTGAATTCTCTTTGCATACCTTTGGGTGATTCTTCTTTAGGTGTATCTTCAAACTTTTTAATCTCATCAAACTTCTTCTCATCTATGCTTTCAAATATTTTTAGATCTGGTTCCTTTCTTTCATCATTTTCTTTAAAAGTGTTGAATCCAAGACCAGTCTTATCATAGAATGGTTTTTGATAAGATATTTGTTCATCAATCTTCTCACTAGTTGAATATAGCCTTTCAAGTTGTTTGGATTGAGTCAGTTCACCTTTCACAATCTTATTGTATTTCTCAAGTTCAGCATACTGCAAATTGACTTTCTCAAGTTCACATGTTACTTTACTAAGTTTAGATTTTAGTCCTTCATTTTTAGTCTTTAGACTTTCATTCTCAGATTTTAGATTTTCTTCATTCTTTCCATTTCCATCTTTCAAGCTAAGCTTCAGATTTTCTATCTTTAGTTCATGCTTAAGGATCTCATTTTATTTTTATAAATTGTCATCACAATCTTCAATGAAAACTTTAGATTCCTTTTTAGATCTCAGATCTTCCAACTTATTTTTTAGTTTCTCAATGAGGTTCTTTGCATCATCATATTTTCTTTCCAAAGCATCTTTTTCAATAGTAAGCAAGTCAATCTATTCAAGAGCTTCTTTAAGATTCTTTTGTAGTTGATCCATATCCATAGAGATCTTACTCAAGCTACTAGGCTTTCCTTGAATGATTCTTTTCTGAGTAACTAAGCTCTGATACCAATTGTTAGAAATAGGGAATACTGAGAGGGGGGGTGAATCGGCATTCTACAAAATTTATCTTTTTCCCAATTATGGATATAATAGATTATCTTTACACATCCATAACATAAGCATCTAAACAACATGCATAGCAATAAAACTAAAGAACTCATAACACATTATTTGTTCTCGAGGAAACCCTAGCCAAGGGAAAACCCTGGTGGGGATGGTACCCACAAAGATCCACTAATCAAAAGTATCATGTTAAGGATGTTGACCCTATTAGGAGTCTATTACAAACGTATAGTGTATCAGTCCTAATTAAGGGACTATAGGCCTTGTTAGAAGCCTCAACCCTATTAGGAGTTGACAGTGCAAAATGTGATTACCAAATGAGCACACTACCCAAATAAGTAATGTACAATATACATTGATTACAAAAGAAGGTTAAGATACATAACCTTATACTACTTTCATCAATATCTCTTCATTCCTCTTTCACTATCGCTATTACATATGCATCATATATTTTGCATCATGTCACTACTTCATTACATCTCATTACATCAACATATCATCATACCTTCTTACAATTACAATTACATTTATAAAATAAATTTATCCAAGAGTTAATATCTAGGATGTCATCCCTTTATATTTCTAAGTCATTATTTTGATAAATAAAATAATCCCTTAACTCTTTACCAATTTTGTCTTCATATTTTGTCCTGTCGGCTTGACATTGTCTTCGGTAAAACTGTCATAACTTCTTCTATACATGTCGTACTAACTTGTGCTTTGAGATGGGTCTTCAATAGTCATCATAGATTCTATGTTCAAGTGTGAAAGCATTGAACTTACTCCAATCAACATTGCAAACAAAAACTATGTCCAGGTTCACTGGTAAAAATATTGTCTCATACTTAGACAATTTTGCAATACGCTCTGTCATACTAGCTCTCTGACCTATGTGATCTTCATGTGGATCATGTGTTGCCATAATGACAACATCTATGTAATCAACTCAACCAAATTTCTAACACTTACAACCTTGTTAGGAGTAGATCTTTACAATGTATGAAGTACAATGACCTGGTCAAAGGTCAGACCCTGTTAAGAGTCTTTTATAATTAACCTTGTTAAAAGTGAGGACACACTGTCTAGGAGCACACTGCTCAAATGGTGAAGGCTGCAACCTTCTACATCATAGATATACAATATATCTGGATCTTGGTGAACTAGAATGTAGACGTGCTTTCTTGATTAATTCCAATGAATAGCATATACTCTCTTCTTCTTCACATAGATCTTCAACTGATGACTATCTCAATATATTCACATCTTCTACTCTGCACTTACAATCATAATCATACTTAGCAATCTCAACTAACTGGCTATAAGTATCTTTCTCCAAATGATATAATCAAGTCATCCTATTATAATTTCATTGAAATCATAATAGAGAAACAATATAACTCTTTAATAACATCTTGAATAGCTATACTAAGCACGCAACACAAAATAGGATAGCGCAACTCAATATGAGTAGATGCATTGCTTCACACAGTTGGATCCACCAAACTAACTGAAACTTTATTCTCATACTAAAATACATTATGCACTTTTAACTGAACATTCTTAACTCATCACCAAACATGAAACTAAACACGCATATCAAAATGATAGGTGCGACTACTAAAACAATATAAACATTGTCGGCTCCATCAGATAAACTCAAGAAACTGTAACTGACAAATAGAAACAACATAACTCAACTTCTATTGCACCACTAACTCTTTATCCATGAACATAGCATCATAAACATGAAAGGCTCTATCATAACCGTACTAAAAATCTCATACCGAACTTTGTCTATCACTCTGTTAGGAACACTGTTGATATAAACTGCTACACAATTGACTACACTTAGAATCAACCTCTATGTTTATGATATCATGATGATAACATATCCATACAACATATGATAAAGTCTCTTTGCATAAGGCTTCCATGCATGCTTCTTACTAGATGTTGTCATCAATGACAAACATACAGTCAATACTGGCTTGCTGGCAAATCTCCAACAATCTCCCCCTTTGGCATTGATGGCAACATATGGAATGAAAAACACCACCAATCCAAATGTATAAATATTTTATGACATTCTCCATTTCCTCAACAAAACTCCCCAAGGATGAATCCTCCATCTACTACTGAATGCTCTAAATATCAACTATTCTATCTTCTTACTAATACATACTCCCCCTAAATATTTTGTTTTTCATGACTATATACTCACTCCCCCTTTGACATCAATGGAAAAGGGCACCAAAAAAAATAAGCACAGGTACTACTCCTAAAGTAGATTAGTCAACCATTCATCAGTCACTGAGGATTGATGCACTACTACAAACTCTAATCAGATCTAGGGAAGGGAATTACTCCCAACTTCTCCCTAAGATACTCAAATGTATCCTTTGGTAAAGGCTTTGTGAATATGTCTTCTAGTTGTTCTTTTGTGCTCACATAATCCAATTTTACTTCTTTCTCTACAACTTTCTCTCTTAGGAAGTGATATTTTATCTCAATGTGTTTTGTCTTTGCATGCATCATAGGGTTCTTTGACATATTGATAGTGGTAGTGTTGTCACAATGAATAACAATAGGGTAATCAATCTGAATTCCAAAATCCTTTATCATTTGCTTGATCCACACAATTGTAGAACAATTTAATGTTGTTGCTACATACTCTTCTTCTGCTATGGACTGAGAAATACAATTCTGCTTCTTTCTTATCCAAGTAACTAGTCTATCTCAAAGAAATACTACTCCTCTTGAGGTACTCTTTCTATCATCCATGCAACCTACACAATCTACATCTGTATACACATGAAGTTCTAAATTCTCAGAATTAGGATACCATAAACCATAGTCTATAGTTCCTTTCAAATATTTGAATATCCTCTTTACTGCCATGAGATGACTTTGTTTAGGTTCTATTGCAAATCTTCCAACAATACCAACTCCATTAGATATATCTGGTCTAGATTGAGTAAGATATATGAGTTTACCAATCATAGACTTATATAGGATTATGTCCACTTATGTAGAATCATCTTCTTTTGAAAGATTTCTTCCTATTATTATAGGGGTACTTACTGGCTTGCAATCATCCATCTTGAACTTCTTCAATATTTCTTTCACATACTTAGATTGATTAATGAAAATACCTTTGTCTATCTGTTGCACATTCAGTCCCAAAAAGTACTTGATAGGTCCAATCATGCTCATTTCAAATCCGCCCTGCATCTCTTTAGCAAATTTTGCACTAAGCTTTCCATTACCACCAAAAATAATGTCACCAACAAAAATAGCAACTAGTAATAATCCTTCAGGTGTCTCTCTTATGAATAAGTTACAATCTGTTACTCCTTTCTTGAATCCAATCTTAGTCAAGTAACCATCTAGTCTTTCATACCATGCTCTAGGGGCTTTCTTAAGTCCATAAAGAGATTTCTTCAATCTACATACCATATTTGGTTTATCTGATAAAGTAAATCCTTCAGGCTACTCTATGTATACTTCTTCCTTCAACTCTCCATTCAAGAATGTTGACTTGACATCCATTTGATATACCTTAAAGTCTTTGAATGTTGCATAGGCTATAAATAACTTTATGGCTTCCAATATTCTTATAGGGGCAAATGTATCTGAATAATCAATTCCTTCTCTCTATGCATATCCTTTACATACTATTCTTGCTTTGTTCCTTACTACTATACCATCTTCATTCATCTTGTTTCTGAATATCCACTTGGTTCCAATCACATTCTTTTCACTAGGTCTAGGGACCAATTCCCATGTATCATTCTTAATTATCTGATCTAGTTCTTCTTTCATTTCTTCATGCTAATCTGAATCATTACATGCATCTTCAACACTTAAAGGTTCATTTTTTTAAAATAAACATACTGCTTCATCAACTGTTGAAATTTTTTCCTTTGACCTTGTCATGACTTAGTTGTTTTGATCTCCAATGATATATTCTTTGGAATGGTATCTAGATGTGAATTTTGGAACATTAGGTGTGACTCTCTCATCTGTCTTATGTGATTCTTCTTCACTTGTTTCAGGATCATTGAATAATACATCAATGCTGTCAAATATTTCTTCAACAATTGTTTCTCTACTAATAGGACTAGGTTCTTCTTCAATCATAGGTGCATAATCATGATATCTCTCTTGAATCATAAACTTTTCATCAATCTTTACATGAGCACTTTCAATGATCTTCTTCAATCTTAAGTTAAAATATCTATAATCTTTACTTTTAGTAGAGTAACCAAGAAAAATACCTTCATCGCTTCTTACATCAAACTTTCCAATAGCTTCATCTCTCTTGATGTAGCACTTTCTTCCAAAGATTCTAAAGTATTTTACTATAGGTACATTCCCAAACCATAGCTCATAAGGTGTCTTGTTTGTGCCTGGCCTTAATTGAATTCTATTGATAGTATAGACTGCAATAGTGACCGCATCTCTCCAATAGGTGTGTGCAACTTTTTCTTCAATCATGATAGTGTGCGTTGTGTCAAGTATGATCCTATTTCTTCTTTCTGCAATTCCATTCTATTGAGGGTTTCTAGGTGCACTTAGTTGTCTATTTATCCCATGTTCTTCGCAATACTCATAAAATATGTCTGAGGTGAATTCTCCTCCTCTATCTAATCTCAAACATTTAATCTTTAATCCAAACTCATTTTCAACTTTAGCTTTGATTATCTTGAACTTCTCAAATGCTTCAGATTTATCTTTTAAAAACACAACCCACATCATTCTAGAATAATCATCAACAAACAAAATAAAGAACATTTCACCATAGTATGATCTTGTTTGAGTTGGTCCACATAAATCTTTATGCTATCCAATTTGTTCTCTACCCAATTATGCTTGCTTCTAAATGAATTCCTCACATGTTTTCCCATCACACATTCCCTGCATATTGTATCAACTAGTTTTGCAATGCTAGTAAGGTCTCTAATTGCCTTTACATTGTTTATCTTTACTATATTGTCAAAATTGATGTGACATAGTCTTTTGTGCCATAACCAACTGTCATCTAATTTAGCAACAAAACAACTTTCTTTTGAATTAAGTTGAAAAACATTACATTTTGTCTTTGAACATGATGCAATCATTACTGCTTCTTTGCTATTAATGATGCACTTATTGTCTTTGAATTCCAACTGATATCCTTTGTCAAGAAATTTTCCAACACTTATTAGGTTATGTTGCAAACCATCAACATATAGAACATCATCAGTATTATTCTTTCCACCCAAGGTGATAGCTCCTCTACCTATGATAGGTTTAGGAGTGTTTTCTCCAAATATAACCATGTCACCTTTGTACTTATCCAGATGTACAAATCTATCTTTATCTCATGTCATGTGATGTGAACAACTGATGTCAATGATCCAGTTTGTTCTGATGTCTACTTGTGAAATTAATGCTAACTCTTGTGCTTTCTTTTCATCTTCAATATCCATCTCATCAAACATTTTCTTCATATCTTCAATAGCAATGAATCCAATTTCATCTTCTACTAAATCTTCATCCGATACTCCATCTCCAACATAGTAACATTCTTTTGTATACTTAGGCTTGTAATTAGTTTTTAACTTCTTGACTCTTGTAGGACACTTAGATGCAAAGTGACCAATCTTGTTACATGAAAAGCATTTGAATGGTAAATGACCTTCATATTTTCCTTATTTTTTTCTTTATTTCTTAGCAATCATAGCAATGAAATCATCTAGTTATTTATCCTCATCATCATCATTATCAAAGTTACCAGAAGTGTTCAAGGATTTCTTGCCATGGACTAAAGCTTTGAAGGTTGTCTCACTTTTAGGCTCTATCTTCAAACTTGATATCTTGAATGCTGGAATCTTGCTGATTAAGGTCTCTCTTTTGAAGTCTTTTGAAAATTGCATAGTCTCATCTAGGATGTTTATCTTGCTCTCATATTCTTTTTTCAGAGTAGTCATCAACTTATCCATTATGTCTTCTTCTGAAATTTCTCCACCATTGTTTCTAATTCCTACAAGTGCTTCATTAATTCTTTGATTATAGGCTCTATGTTCTCTTCAGGTAGCATCTCCAATGTATTTTACTTTTTCTTCCATGTCTTTCTACATGCATTCTTGGCTCGGATGTCTCCTTCAAACATGTCTTCTAGATGCTTCCATATCTTGTAGGCTTTATCTACTTTCTTGATCTTTGAAAACTCACTGTCAGACAAGGCACTAATAAGGGCTTCTTTGGCAATAGAATTTTGAGTGAACATCTCCTTTTTCCTAAGAGTTGCATCTTCCTTTGTAATATTTGATAAAGAGGGAATCTAAACTTCTTTAGTAGCTACTTCAAAAATCTCAAAAGCAATGCACTGCAAATGTGTTGTCATTTTGTTCTTCTAGTCTAGATAATTCTCTCCATCAAACTTAGGACTTTCTTTTCTAAAGAATGCCATTTGATCAACCTCAAGTTGTTAAAATTTCTCTCCAAGGCACTTGGATTTGATACCAATTGTTAGGAATAGCCCCAAGAGATAATTAAGAGGGGGGGGGGGGTGAATCAGTTATTTACAAGATTCAATTCTTTATCCAATTAAGTATAAAAGAACATTAAGAATATATACAATAAGATAACACTTAACACAACACCACAATTTTGGTTACGAGGAAACCCAAATAGGTAAAAACCCTGGTGGAAATTAGCACCCACTATAAACTACACTAGAGTATCCCTGACCTAGTTCAAATAGACTTACTATGGAAAGAAGAAAGGGGGATCGAGTTCTCGTAGCTATCAAGAAGTACTTGGTAGGAGATGCGCTAGAAATTTGATCCCTATTAGAAGATATTAAAACCTTTTTAGGAGTTGATATTTACAATGTATGAAGTACAGTGACCTGGTCAAAGGTTGGACCCTATTAGGAGTCTTTTATAATTAACCTTGTTAAAAGTGAGGACACACTGTCCAGAAGCACACTACTCAAATGGTGAAGGTTGCAACCTTCTGCATAACAGATATACACTATATCTGGATCTTGGTGAGATGGAATGTAGACCTTTTGTCTTGATCAGTTCCAATGAATAGCATATACTCTCTCTTCTTCACATAGATATTCAACTGATGACTGTCTCAGTATATTTGCATCTTCTTCTCTACACTTACAATCACAATCATACTTAGCAATCTCAACTGACTGGCTATAAGTATCTTTCTCCAAATGATATAATCAAGTCAGCTTGTTAGAACTTCCTTGAAATCATAATAGAGAAATAATATAACTCTTCAATAACATCTCCAATGGCTATACTAAGCACACAACACAAAATAGGACCACACAACTCAATACAAGTAGATGCGTCACTCCACACAGTCGGATCCACCAAATTAACTGAAACTTTATTCTCATACTAAAATAAATTATGCACTCTTAAAAAACATTCTTAACTCATCACCAAACATGAAACCAAACACACATACCAAAATGATAGGTGCAACTACTAAAACAATATAAACATTGTCAACCCCATCAGATAAACTCAGGAAACTGTAACTAATAAATAGAAACAACATAAATCAACTTCTACTACATCAATGACTCTATTTCCATGAACATAGCATCATAAACATGTCTACAACATAAATATAAACACACAAGGCTCCATCATAACTCTACTATAAATCTCATACCGAACTCTGTCTGTCACTCTATCAACACTGCTAATATAAACTGCTACACAATTGACTGCACTAAGCATCAACCTCGGTGTCTATGATATCATGCCAATAAAATATCCATACAACATATGCTCAAGGCTCTTTTCATAAGTCTTCCACACACATTGCTTACCATATGTTGTCATCAATGACAAACATACAATCAACACTGGCTTGCTAGCAAATCTCCAACAGAAAGAAGAGGAAAGAGAAGAAAGAACTAAAGACACTACAATTGCTACTACATCTAATGCAATGAAGGCATCACATTCCCAAAAAATTTCTATTAGTGAAAGTATTTAAGTTGATAAGAAGAAGACAAAGAAAAGGAAGCATGAGAAAACCAAAGTTTACTTGAGCCAACTAATAATTATAACTAAGGTAGACATTTCTTCACTAAGCCCTAAATAATTATCTGAATTTGGAGATTTACTGAAGATGAAAGAAGTCCAGGAAAAAATGCTAGCAAAGAAGAAAAATATAGATGTGCTAGAAAGTGTCAAGGATATACTGCATAAGATTGTTCTTGATGCTAATGTAAATGAGAAGGGGAGTCTACTGAGTCAACTAGAGGAATTGGTGAAACAAGTTAAAGAACCTAGTATAGAGACCACCGAGTACCTCATGAAAGTACACAAGAAGAAAATGGAGCATAAAATAATTGAGGATATTTTATAGAATGTTGCATTGGATAAGGTATCACTTTTAGAGTTAATTATAGATTTGGAAAATAAATTGCAAGCTATTCTTTCATAATATTTGTTTGATATCAAATTTCATTGAGGAGATCAGAAAGAAAGATGATTCTATTGAGAAAGAGTTGACCAAGAAGCTGAGGAATGTTACAACTGAGCTTGGAACACTTCAATTTTATTACCAAAGCTTGAAACATCATATGGGAATACAACATGAACTAAGAAGAGAAGAAAATAAGATAATAATAGAACTTATGGAGTTGCAAGCCATTTTGATTCCTTAGGTTGAATCACTACAGAAAAATATACAGAAGGCCAAGGAATTGGTTATTACACCCAACATCAGTGCTATGGATAGCATGATTGGACTAACACGAGATATTGGTGAGCCAATTTTTGTGTTGAAAACATTGAAGGGATCATGGGAGACATCCCTAAAGATGCAAAGTAGAGGTATAAACATATTTTTTACAAGATTTAACCACCTAAGCAAAGTAAGTAATTTTTTTTGGCATATTTGTCAAAAAAGGGGGATAGATATATATATTGAAGTATTGTCACAAGGGTCCAATTATAAGAGTTATGGAGTTATTGTTCACAATTTTGAAGAAATTTTGATTAAGGACAAAATTTTGAATGACTTTGAAGTTTTAAAAAAAGAAGCCAAACTAATTCCATAGGGGGAGATTGATACTGCTAAAGAGTTATTTTGTTTTCATTAGTTTTTTCAAAGTCATATTGGAGAGTTAAAGTTAGTTGATAAAAGAGGAAGGATTCATAGAACTTAGTCGGTAAAGAAAATAGAGAAGTTGGTAAAGGAAGAGACAATTTTAGTAAATTCAAATGAATGACAGGCACCAAACAGAGCAACACAAGCACCAAGTAGTGCATGATAGTTACTGAGCCAAGAAGCACATGTTTTGATTAAAAGAAAATTAGGTTTTAAAGGACCCAAAACTATTACATCAAAGCTTACATCATAACCAAATAATCATAAGATTCCACATAGTTACAATATAGAATAGAAAGGAAACCTAAGTAGAATAACAAACTGCAAACCAAGACAAAATCTAGCAAATCAAAAAAACTAGCAACTTGACAGTAACTAGAAAAAATAGGACAGAGAACCGAAAGACCAAAGAGCAATAACCTAGAATTTTTTAAGAAGCTCATATGCTTCTATCACCATTAGATCCATATTGACAATAGTATTCTTCAGCTCCTCTAGGTCTTTGTCTTTCATGCTATCTATTTTCTTTGTCCTAGATCTGGTCCTCTTTCTTGGTCCAGTGGTACCATAAGTAGCTTCCTTATCCACCTCGACAACCTAAGACTTCTTCTCCTACTCCAACTTACCAACCAAGATTTTGACATGCTCATTTGACACTTTTAGAATCTTGTAGCTCTGGTCCCCCATTTTTTCATATTTTCCTCCACCTTGTCAATTTTGGTCTCCATCTCCACTATTCTTTGTTCCATATTATCAATGTCAGACATCCTTTTCTCTATGTTATCAAATCTGGAGTAAAGGAATCCTTTAGGTTTTCAACATGCTCAATAGCTTTAGTCATCTCCTCCAAACTCTTTGAAAAAGATTTATCTTTTCCAAACCCCATAACCTCAAGAATTTGGATGCATTTGTGGTATTCCTTCATCTCATACTTGATATGCACATTGCCATCAATGATCCTCTTAATGGTGTTGGTGAAACTTCTCATGCCAAGTTTATTCACCAAGACGGAAGTATTATCCTAAATCCTCAAATCCTTCAATTGAACCTCTTTATCTTTACCATTATCCTCATCCTGCCCTGATGTAGGAGCATCTTAGGTCCTTGGAAATCTTGTGTCATCAAAAATATGTTTAAATTTTTTCTCCATTGCTCGGTTCCTTCTTTGACGAAGTCAGTTCGATGTTGCTCTGTTTCCTTTGTTTACCAGTGTTGGTCAGTTATCTCTTTGGTGCTCAGTGAATTTCCCTAGTGCTTGGTGTGTGTGTGAAAATTGTACCTAGCTATGGACACAACACTTTAGTAAAACATTAGAGGTTAGAAAATCAAAGAAATTTATAAATAAATGAAACTAAGCTAACCAGGCAATTTATTGCCTTCTAGTAGGTGTGAGTATGGTACAAATTTCACACACACATTTCTACACCCACTGTGAGGCATGGTATTGCATATCAATTTTGTTTGATTTGTTGATTAATGAACCTATAGCCCATTTTTGGGGTATTACACTCGATGATGCTTGTCTGGCACTCAGTTTCCTTGCTTATCGAGTTGTTTATTTTGGATTTCTATTGAGGTTGACTTGTGCATTTAATTTGGGTCATAGATTTAATGCTGGTATATACCATTGGGAAGTGTGTGGACCTAGATTTGGTCATTCCTTCCATTGATTGTGGATCTAAAGACTGACTTGATTTGGTAGCCTCTTGTATAAATATAACTATTTGGTTAGATTTTAGGGAGATAGTTTTTGGATAGAAGATAGAAGATAGAAAAATAGAGATTGTTGGAAAATCCTCATATGTTGGAGGACTTTTGTACTTGATTGTAATATCTGGCCTAAACCAAGAAGGCCTTATAGCCTGGCATGTATGAATAAAATTGAAGTAAATATATGAAAGTATCTGCATTCTCCTTCTCACTGTTATGTGTTGCTTCTTTTGCATGTTGTTCTACAATGTGGATATAGTTAGGGTGTGCCTTTTTCCCCTCTCCCCATCCTCCCTTGTGTCAGGTGGTATCAAAGTGAGGTGAGATCTGGATCTAGGTTTTCAAATATAGGTTTGAGGGTTCCTTCTTATCAAACCCTAGTTGATTTATTATGGGGTAGCAGATTGTGATCCGACCTGCAATTGTAGAGGGTTTCAAGATAGTTTGTTGGAGTTGAGATGTGGATCCAGGATTGGTAGGCATGTTGAGACAACTTGCTACTAGATTGGAAGCTGTTGAAATAGCCCAAAGAAGAGGAAGACATCTTGAAGATGTTAGTGATGATGAAATTGAGGAAGAACAAGGTGATGTAGAACCTACACCAGTGATGGATCAAGGTGAGGAAAGATTGTTGAAAGCTTTAAAAAATATGAAGTCTACACGACACTTTAATCCTCTTGAGTATAGTGGAAAATTGGATTTTGATGAATTGGTGGATTGGATCACTGAGATGGAAAAGTACTTTGAATATGAAAATGTACCTAAGGAAAAGAAGGTGAAAATTGCAAGCACAAAATTGAAAATCCATGCATCCTTGTGATGGGAACATCTGCAGTTGGACAGAAAGAGGAAAGTGATGTAGGAGCATCCTAGGATTCTTGGAGATCCTGTATCAACCAAAAATATGTTTGTCTTTGAAGGTGGATTGTTAGTTTTGATCTTGGTTTGGTGGAGTACTTGCTCAGTTTGGGAGACTAGTTGCTTGGTTTCTATGGTTACTGGGGTGCTCACTCTATGAAGAACACTCAGCGACTAAAGGCATCGGTTCTCTGGAACTCAGTGATAACTACATTACTCGATCATGATTGGCTTGGTCGATGTCTAGTGCTTGGTTATTACCTCTATTGCTTGGTGTTCTTGCTCACTGACTAGATTGTTTGGATGGATCATCTTGGCTGACTAGTTACATTGATTTGGGTTGCACTCCTCAAGTTATGGATTGATTGTTGGACATGTGGGGACCTAGATCTAGGGTGTTGCATTATTCTATGTAGATTTGGTGACTGTTGGGGCCATCTTTGAGAGTTTATTTATTTTGTTAGGATATGTGAGAGCCGACTGATGTTTTAGCATTTAATATTTGTTTGTAGGGGTTTATTGTTTCATTAGCTAACTTGTGGCTGGGAATCAATATTTATAGGGTGCTTGGGTAGATGTTTGGGGAGGATATTATTGGAAGGAAAGTTAGTAACCTACAAGCTTAGGAGCAAGAAGATTTGTTAAAATAACTAAGAGGTGGGTGAATCAATTATCCAGTCCCAAATCAAAATGTATAATCCAAAACAATTTACTCAAACTTTTGCAGCTCAGTAACATAAAATACTATACTGTATGTGCTTTTACCGATTACCAGTCAATAACATATAATGATTACTGATCAAATCCAACATGCAATATGTAAAGTATGATAACAAATAATCACCACAATGAACACATAAAAAAATGGATTTAACGTGGAAACCTTGTGAAGGGAAAAACCACTTGGGACTAGCAACCCAAAAATTGTTCACTCTTCTGAAGTGAGGTTGGTGAAGACCCAACCCTATTAAAGGTTACAAACACACTATGAGGTGTGACCTTGTTAGAGGATCTTAGACCAACCATTATCATCCAACCAGCATTCACTATGGGGTTGACAGGATAACAATGTTCATTTTATGAATGATACATATAAGACTTTCCTAGTCCACTCTATTAAGAGATTTGTCTATATACAATGGTTAAAATGTAATAGTAGGTGATCTGATTACAATACAACTTCAATTTCAGATTATCAAATCTATGTTAAGCTCATTCAAATCCTCTGATTAATATATCAATTCTATATCAACAATAATCAATGACTTACTGTCTCTCGGTAATAGCTTTCTAACACTCGGTAAGCTCTATAGTTCAGTTCTCCTTACCCATTTTGATCAGGCATACATGAAGCTTGTTCATGCAATAATTCTACAGTCTCCTTCTTCCGGCATAAGTTTCATAATGAAACCCTAGTCTCTTAAATAGACAAGTAAACCATTTTATTCTCCTCCACAAGATTTTGCCACTTATTCTCCTTCATCCATTTTTCTACTTAAACCTTCCTCAGCTGATGTGCCAGTAACACATTTTGATTCCATCTTTTAGATCTTCCTTGAATTATACTAGTCGTTGATCTTCATAACAAACATTATCTCCATCTTTGATTTTGAGGTACTTTACAACTCATCAATCCTTATTGGCCAAACTAATCATTTAGTTCCTTTCTCATGCTTGGTTAACAAATAAATGTGTCGGTGAACACAAGCTTGGTTTATACTATGCTTAGTATACACTACACTACTTGGTGTATATTGTGATGCTTCATCAACTGACCACACTGCCTTGCATCTTTCATCTCATTTCCTCATCATAGATGAATGAAACATAATCAAGTCAATAACATAGGGTCATAGACTCATTAGCAAGTTACCCAATGTATTCCTTATCCTCATCTATCATATACATCTTCCGCATGTAGATATTTTTGTTCTTCATCTCATTTACTCATTTTTCTACAGAAGTTTAGGTATTGTAACTTACAAGATAAGTGTTGTCAAACTAGTTGACATCAATAACAACATATTACTGATTTAATCATATTACATATCTAATCAGCAACTTAGTGATCTCTAATCATAGATGTTCAATTAGGTTCTAAATCAGTTGTAGTTCATCAATCTCTCCCTTTGGCATTGATGGCAACTCAAGTAATATGAAATATACCATACACATACCAAACATGTATTCTACAACTCTGTGAACAAATGTTGTATAAGCTCTCCCTAGCTTAATATGTTTAATCACTATGTTACTCAATAGGATTACCAAAGCAGCTTTGACATTCTGTAGATATGATCTTTTCAGCTCCCGGATTCCTTCTTCTGTTCTCAATATCTAATCTTTAGTGCTCTCCCTTTCTTTAAGTTTGTCTCTCCCTTAGATAGATGTTTCAATGTTCTCATCAGTGCATAATGTTTCATATTGTTTATCTCTCCCTTTGAAAACAATGCCAAAGAAACAAATAAATGTACAACTTTGTAGTAGCCATGTAACTCTTTGTTGTTCAAGACATTCTCTGTAGCTCGGTATACTATTATGCCAATTGGTTCCAGTACTTCAACTTTTCACAACCTTAGACATGATCCAAAGTGTGAACTATGTTGCATCAACATGAATGATCTTCTGATAAGATTAGGTTGATGCAACATCTAGATCACATTAGTGACCGGTAGAAAGGGGATGAACCCCAAGTCTAGTCCTCAAGTATTCAAATGTATCCTTCAATAGAGGCTTTGTAAATATGTCTGCAAGTTGTTCTTTAGATGTAACAAATTCTAGCTTAACTTTCTTCTCATGTACTTGTTCTCTTATGTAGTGATACTTAATATATATTCTTTGTTTTAGAGTGCATCACTCGATTCTTTGAAATTTTTATTGCACTTGTTTTGTTACAATATATAATCATTGGCTCGATGATTATCTCATTCATACCTTCTAACACTTTCTTGATATATGCAATATTTGAATAGTTAGTAGCAGCAGCAACATACTCTATTTTGGTTGTAGACTAAGAAATGCAATCCTACTTCTTACTTGTCCATGTAACAAGTCTTTCACCAAATAAAAATGCTCCTCCAGTTGTACTCTTTCTATCATCCACATTTCTAGCCCAATCAGCGTCAGTATAGACTTTGAGTTCAAATTTGCCTTCCTTAGGATACCATAATTCATAATCTTCTATTTTCTTCAGGTATCTTAAGATTCTCTTTGTAGCAACCATGTGTGACTCTCTAGGATTTTCTAAAAATCTTGCAACAATTCCCACAACATGTGCTATGTTTGGTCTACTATGTACTACATACATTAATTTACCAATCATAGATCGGTATAGTGGCTGGTTCACCTCTGTAGTTTCATCTTTCTTAGTCAGTTTACATCTAGTAGCCATCGGTGTTCCCATAGTTTTAGCATCTTCCATGTCAAATGTCTTCAATACTTCCTTGATATATTTGGATTGTGTAATGAATATACCATCATTCTATTGAATCACTTGTAGTCCTAGAAAGAACTTAATCTCTCCAAACATAGACATTTCAAATTCACTTCCCACTTCATCAGCAAATGACTTATAGATTTGATCTTGTCCTCCAAATATTATGTCATCCACAAATATTTCAGCAATAAGAATAGTATCATCAGTATCTCCTTTCATATACAAATTGTTGTTCTCACTTGTTCTAACAAATCCAATACTTAACAAATAAGTATGCAACCTCTCATACTAGGCTCTAGGTACTTGCTTCAAACCATATAAAGCTTTATATAATCTACATACTATATCTTTGTTTTCTAGATCCATGAACCCTTTAGGTTGTTCTATGTAGACTTCTTCTTCAATTATTCCATTCAGAAATGTTGTTTTGACATCCAGTTGGTAAACTTTGAACTTTTTGTGTGTAGCATATGCAAGTAACATTCTAACTCCTAATCTAGCAATAGGTGCAAATATTTCACCATAATCAATTCCTTCCTCCTATACATATCCCTTGCATACTAATCTATCTTTGTTCCTTGTTATCTCTCCATTCTCATTTTGCTTGTTTTTGAGTATCCACTTAGTATCGATAACATTCTTGTCCTTAGGTCTAGGTACTAAACTCTAAGTTTTGTTCTTCTCTATTTCTTCTTTCATTGCATTAACCCATACATCATTTTCCAATGCAACTTTTACATCCTTTGGTTCATATTCACAAACTAGATGTGTACCTTGTCTTGTTTTACTCCTTGTTTGCATGCCATCTTGTCTATCTCCAATGATTTGTGTCTCAAGATGATGTCTTCTAACAAATCTTTCCAGTATCTGATCTCTTCTTTCTGGTTCATCCTATGTAGGTTCATTTTCTTGCTTGGTAGGTCCTTCCTACTCATTGGTTTCTCTTTCCTATTCCTCGGTATTGTTTTCCTGATGACTGGTTGTCATAGTTTGGGGCTTTGGTAGATACTCAAGTTTTTCAATGTAAGTGAATCTACCATAGTCTTCTAAATCCTTTCTTCTTTCCTTTGTATTCTTATCATCAAACTCATCAACTCGAACATTAGTACTTTCAATCATTTTGTTAGTTACTCTATTTAGACACTTGTATGCTTTACTTTTACTGGAATATCCTAGAAATATCCCATCATCACCTTTTGAGTCAAACTTTCCATTTCTTTCATCTTTCAAAATAAAACATTTGCTTCCAAAAATCCTAAAATAACTTACAGTGGGTTTGTGTTTAAACCATAACTCATAGGGTGTCTTGTTAGCATCCTTGTTCAGTTGTACTCGGTTTAGCACATAAATAGCAGTGCTAACAGCTTCTCTCCAGTATGTTTGAGCAACATTCTTTTCTATCATTAATGTCCTTGTGTTGTCAATAATTGACCTATTCCTCCTTTCAGCAATGCCATTCTGTTGAGGTGTCATCGGTGCAGAGACATGTCTTTTAATACCATGCTCATTACAAAAATTAGTAAATTCATCAAAGATAAATTCACCTCCTCTATCAGATCTTAAGCATTTCAATTCTTTACCAGTCTCTTTTTCTACTTTTTCTTTATACCACTTGAACATCTTGAATGCCTTAGATTTTTCTTTCAAGAACATGATAGTCATCAACCTAGTATAATCATCAAAAAAAAGAATAAAATATCTATCTCCATAGTAACTTTGAGTTCTCATAGGACCACATAGGTCAATATGCACTAACTCAAGTATTTTCTTTGTTGAATAATCTTTACTTTTGAAACTAGCTTTAGTTATTTTACCTTTCTGACATTCATGACACATAACATGATTAGGCTTAGATAAGTTAGGAAGATGTCTAACCTTTTTCTTTTTACTAATCTTAATCATGTTATCAAAATTGAAATGACATAACCTTTTATGCCACAACCATGCATCTTCATCTTTCATCATTAAACAAGAAGACTGATCATTATCAACATAAAATAGATTAACTCTAGATTGTGTACCAGTTCCAACAAGTCTTCCTCCATCATCAAATATCTTCACCTTTTTGCTCTCAAAAGAAACTCGGTGGCCTGAATTGTTCAGCTATGCCACACTTAGAAAATTATAGTTTAGTCCTTTTACCCAATAAGCATTTTCACATTTTAATCTACCATTTATCATCAGGGATCCTTTACCTCTTACCATATAGGGTGCATCATTACCCATTCTTACAGATCCTCCATTGTATTCTTCAAGATAATCAAATTTTTATTATCACCAGTCATGTGATGTGTAGAGCCACTATCTCTAATCCATGTATCACTCTTAATAACCTTAGAGATAAGTTTTGTCTCTACATACCTTTCATCTTCTTCTAAATCATCCTTGATTGCCACAAATACTACCTCCACATCATCATCAGTGTTGGTATTGGTGATATCTTTTTCCTCAGTAATGTTGATGTAGGAGCATCATATGCTATTCATAGGCACCATGAAGATCCAGGGAAACACAAGGGACATGAAGCATTCCATAAAGTCAATTGGTCCATTTTAAAACCAATCATGGCATTTGAAGAGGCAAAAAGTTACCATGTTGCATAATGTCTTGTTGAAATTTCATATTGCAAGAATTGTAACTAGGCATATGATAGGGTTTATACTTTGTTTAGAGTAAAGGGGACCTTGGATAGGATCTAATAAGGTGTCACAGTGATACCAAGTCATTTAATAGATCAGACCATTCAATAAGTCCATTAAAACTTAGTTATTTCTTTGAAAAATTCAAATATTCCATACAATGGCTATAAAGGGCTTTTTTGGAGGGAAAGTTAATAATTTAAATTTTGTTAAGAGTTTGGGGTTGTAACCGATAGGAATTAGTTACTAGACATCCTAACTACCTTCTCATATGATAATATGTTGATTGTACGGCAAGGAGGATATCATTGTACGGACTGTGCCTTAACATTGGAATAAAAGTGTTTGTTTTGACAGCAAATTCAAAGGAATCTCAAGCTTTCTACATATCTTTTACATTGGAAAGTGGTATGATGCAATTTTAGATGTGTCTTGATGCTTATACTCTAGTTTTGAAACCAGAATAGCAAGTTACTTGTTTACATTTCGCTGAACTTGACTGTAGCAGGCAGTTTCAAGGATTGTTTTGAAGTTTTCTTCTAATTTCCATGGCCATTCTATGAAATTATTACTGATTCTTCATGGAATGGTTATTGTTTAACATGTACAAGTACTTCTAATCCATAAATGATCTTCTGACATTAATAAAGGTGGCCACCAAAGCATTTTTCAATACACTAACATAGTGTTCCAAGAAAGAATAACAGGGACAGTCATAGTAGAATGTGGTTTACTTGAAGGAGGACAACATTTGTGAGTTTATTTGTGTTATTGATGATAAAATAAGGGTGTGTACAGGTTCAATTGATCAAGGTAACCATTGCACGTGTGAGATCTCTTAATACCCTAGGAACAAGGGTTTGAACATGCTTGATTTGGGGCTTTTGATGCAAATGAGCCCATAACCTGAAATTTGTTGTTGGAATGTTTAATTGGACATGAGAATAGGTGATCCTACAATTTTGGTGAGTTTTGGACAGGTTTTTGGTGAAGTTGCTTTGTTAAATGTCTTGATTTGACCCTCTAAAATAGAGATAGTCACTTTTCTAGACACATTTCCCAAAGCACTTGATATTGGTTTTTTCGTATGTTATAGTTTGCCCAAAAGGGTATCTAAAACACCAATTTATTTTTCAAGTCCTTTGGAACAAGTTGGAGAAAAATCCACAAAACCGCTACTGGAGGGCTAGTTGAAGGCTATTAGGCCTAATAGACTGTTTTGAACAAATTGTCCATTTTAGGGTGCATAGATGGTTGAAACTCCTTGAAACCACTTGAATCACCCTTGTTAGCATATTCCAAAGCATCTCTAAAAGTTTTGAGTCATAATCTAAGGTTTTAGCCACATTTTTGCCTTTGTGTGCCTTATATGCCTATTAGGAAGCTTGTGGGTTAAACAAGCATTTGGTTAGATTCCATCACCTTTCACTACCACTCTACATCAAGTGGTATCAGAGCATCAGCAAGATCTCCTTGGGTATTGGAAGGTTAAGTTTTCATCATCATTGAAGTCTTTTGGTGTCTTTTGTATACCGGTTCCATTGTTGAAACCTTGGAGTGTTTGATTCCTCCTCGTGTGTTCCAAAGTTGAAAGGTGTGCTTGAGATATCAGAGGGGTTCTTGGTGAGGAAAAAGTATTGGATAGCAGAGATATCTTGTATTTGATTTGATTTGTTTGATATAATGGCTCCTAGGAATGCAGGATGGGCAAGAAAAGTTCAAGAGTTAGAGGAAAAGAATGCTAAGCTACAAGACTCATACAATGTATTATTAGCACGGCTAGAGACAATTGAATCCAATCAGAGAAGAGCAGTAAATGATGATGAAGATACTGAAGAAGAAGAAGAAGAGAATAATGAAGAAGAGGAACAACAGGTTGATCCTGAAGAGAAAAGGACACTTAGGATCCTGAAAGCTATGAAAGGAGATAGCTACAAGGTAAGGAAAGACATTCCAATGTATGATGGAAGTCTGAAAGAAGAGGACCTACTGGACTAGATTGCATCTATGGATGCTTATTTTGAAAGTGATGATATACCTGAGGGACAAAGGGTCAAGTTGGCAAAGACCAAATTGAAGGGACATGCACTCCTATGGTGGGATCATGAGGAGGCTGAAAGAAGAAAAAGAGGTAAGACTAAAATCACTTCTTGGGATAGAATGGTTTCAAAAATGAAAAGTAATTTCCTTCCTAAAGATTTTGAAGTTCAAATGCATAAGAAGATGCAGGGCTTAAAGCAAAAAGACTTGGATGTAAAGGCATACATGGATGAGTTCTACAAACTGAGCATGAGATCAGGTTTGGATGAAGAAGTTGTCAAGGTTGCAAGGTATTTAGGAGGTTTGAAGTTTGCCATTCAAGATGAGTTTACTGCTACAAATCCCAAGAGTGTGAAAGAGTGTTATTAGATTGCTTTAAGGATAGAGGAGAAACTAAAAAGGAGAAGTGAAAGACACAATGCAAGGGGAGGATCTTCCATGAGAGGAAGAGGATGAACAACCCAAGTATGGGAAGAAAAAGATAAAGGTACAAATTCTGATTCAAGAGGAGGACAAAATCAGAGAGGTGGTAGGAGTGGACAAGGAAGAGGAAGTGGTTTGTTTACCAGCACATGCTTCACATGTGGAAAGGTGGGGCATCAATCCTATAAATGTCCTGACAAAGAGAAGAGGGTACAACTAATTCAGGGAGAAAATGAAGAAGAAGAGGAGGTAAGGAAGATTGGTAATGCAGGCCTTGAGACAGGAGACTTCTTAATGTTTAGGAGAGGCAAGGAATGGACACCACAAGTAAGTATTTTTAGGACAAATTGTTTGATACAAGGTGAAGTTTATAATTTGGTCATAGATTCAGGTACTTGTAGCAATTTAATTTCATGGGATGTTATTAATGCATTGAAGTTACCTATTCAACACCATCCTAAGCCATACTATGCTACATGGGTGGAAGACAATTAGAATTTCTTAGTGCATTATCAGACCATAGTCAACTTTTCAATAGGTGAATATACTGATCAAATATTATATGATGTTGTCAATATGAACTGTGCACATGTCATCTTAGGTGGAACTTGGCAAGTATCTAGGCGAGTTGCACATGACTGTTTCACAAATACACTATGGAGTCATGGGAAAAGGGTTGAATTAATGCCATTACCTTGTGAGGGACATGAATCCCTTCTTATTGGAAGCATTAAAGCACTTGATACTAGTCAAAGGGGAGATAGAACAGAGATGAGATAGCAAGAAGTGTTAAAGGGTAAAGGACAGGAAATACTGAACTTTGTGACAGAAATGGGGACAGCATTTCAAGATGGTGAAGGGGTCCTCATTGGTAGTTGTTATTGTCCTATCAAAGGACCTAATAAATGCAAGGATAGAAAGGTACAAGGACAGCAAGAGTACTATCCTGAGGTGACAGAAAAGAAACAAATGCAGACAAGGACTGTCCAAACAGTCATGGCAGTGAACAACCAAAACAGGGTGACTGCCCCAAGGGCAGAAGTTATTGCTTCTAACAAATATTTTGATGTTTCTTATGCAGGTGTTCAAAAGAAAAGGTGTTTTACATTAGGGGATTTCATCCTTACACAACCGAGGCAGAGGTACACAGGAAAAGAAACAATTTGGCCAAGAACTTGTTCTTGGGACAAGAACATTTTTCAAGATGGTGAATTTGATGCAGGAGCATCATATGCTATTCATAGGCACCATGAAGATCCAGGGAAACACAAGGGACATGAAGCATTCCATAAATTCAATTGGTCCATTTTAAAACCAATCATGGCATTTGAAGAGGCAAAAAGTTACCATGTTGCAGAATGTCTTGTTGAAATTTCATATTGCAAGAATTGTAACTAGGCATATGATAGGATTTATACTTTTTTTAGAGTAAAGGGGACCTTGGATAGGATCTAATAAGGTGTCATAGTGATACCAAGTCATTTAATAGATCAGACCATTCAATAAGTCCATTAAAACTTAGTTATTTCTTTGAAAAATTCAAATATTCCATACAATGGCTATAAAGGGCTTTTTTGGAGGGAAAGTTAATAATTTAAATTTTGTTAAGAGTTTGGGGTTGTAACTGGTAGGAATTAGTTACTAGACATCCTAACTACCTTCTCATATGATAATATGTTGATTGTACGACAAGGAGGATATCATTGTACGGACTGTGCCTTAACATTGGAATAAAAGTGTTTGTTTTGACAGCAAATTCAAAGGAATCTCAAGCTTTCTACATATCTTTTACATTGGAAAGTGGTATGATGCAATTTTAGATGTGTCTTGATGCTTATACTCTAGTTTTGAAACCAGAATAGCAAGTTACTTGTTTACATTTCGCTGAACTTGACTGTAGCAGGCAGTTTCAAGGATTGTTTTGAAGTTTTCTTCTAATTTCCATGGCCATTCTATGAAATGATTACTAATTCTTCATGGAATAGTTATTGTTTAACATGTACAAGTACTTCTAATCCATAAATGATCTTCTGACATTAATAAAGGTGGCCACCAAAGCATTTTTCAATACACTAACATAGTGTTCCAAGAAAGAATAACAGGGACAGTCATAGTAGAATGTGGTTTGCTTGAAGGAGGACAAAATTTGTGAGTTGATTTGTGTTATTGATGATAAAATAAGGGTGTGTGCAGGTTCAATTGATCAAGGTAACCATTGCACGTGTGAGATCTCTTAATACCCTAGGAACAAGGGTTTGAACATGCTTGATTTGGGGCTTTTGATGCAAATGAGCCCATAACCTGAAATTTGTTGTTGGAATGTTTAATTGGACATGAGAATAGGTGATCCTACAATTTTGGTGAGTTTTGGATAGGTTTTTGGTGAAGTTGCTTTGTTAAACGTCTTAATTTGACCTTCTAAAATAGAGATAGTCACTTTTTTGGACACATTTCCCAAAGCACTTGATATTGGTTTTTTGGTATGTTATAGTTCACCCAAAAGGGTATCTGAAACACCAATTTATTTTTCAAGTCCTTTGGAACAAGTTGGAGAAAAATCCACAAAACCGCTGCTGGAGGGCTAGTTGAAGGCTATTAGGCCTAATAGACTGTTTTGAACAAATTGTCCATTTTAGGGTGCATAGATGGTTGAAACTCCTTGAAACCACTTGAATCACCCTTGTTAGCATATTCCAAAGCATCTCTAAAAGTTTGGAGTCATAATCTGAGGTTTTAGCCACATTTTTGCCTTTGTGTGCCTTATATGCCTATTAGGAAGCTTGTGGGTTAAACAAGCATTTGGTTAGATTCCATCACCTTTCACTACCACTCTGCATCAAATGTAGCATACCTTGTTTCCTTTATCATTATTTTCTCAGTTATCTCTGTTGTAGTGTTGGTAGCCTCTATTGTTTCTTCTCCCATAGCTTCCTTCTTATCGGTCTTTGGTTCTTTCATCATCTTTCTTGTGTGGACATCTAGCAGCAATATGACCAACCTCTTTACAGTTAAAGCATGCTAAAGGTAATTTGCCTCTATATCTTCCTTTTCCTTTAGGCAACCTCCTGGCCATAAGACCATCAAGTTCATCAAGCTCATCATCAGTATTTATATCACTATCATCATTCTTATTTGTGCTACTAGACTTACCAATCATTAGAGAAGTCATAAAAGCAGATTCAACATTTGGTACAACACTATTATCATAATTATTGAGTTCAAATGTTGTAAGCTTTCCAATCAAATTATCAAGAGTGAGTGTGTTGTTAGGTGCTGACCTATTTTCATGAATTGTAGATATTCTGATGGCATAGATAGGCAATATGGTCCTTAGAATTTTGTTTACCATAGTGTCTTCATCAATAACTCCATCTAATGCTCTAATAGCGTGAACTACCTCCTTTATTCTATTTGTGTACTGCACAATGTTTTCACCTTCTTTCATTTGTATGTCATCGAATCTTCCTCTTAAGCTTTCAGCTCTTTCTCTCTTGACATTCCCATCACCACTATAAATTTGAGCAAGTTTATCCCACATCTACTTAGCAGTAGTACAATCCTTGATGTCTTCAAATTCAGCATCTGAATAGGCAGCAACAATCTCCATCATAGTAACATTATGTTCATGCCTGTCTCTTAGTTGATCAAGGGTCAAGGGACCAGTGGGCGGTGTAAGGTATCCATTCTCCATCAGATCTAGGGAAAAATTCCCAATTCCAGATATATGCAGCTTCATTCGACTTTTCCATACTGTGAAGTTATCTTTGTTTAGCTTTGGCACTCCCCTCTTAAACATTTTGAGACCTTTGTGCTGAAGTCCTTAAAACTCTATTCCAAGCAACCAAAGATCTAGTACCAATTGTTAGAATAACTAAGAGGGGGTTGAATTAGTTATCCACAATCCCAATTCAAAATGTATAATCCAAAACAATTTACTCAACTTTCTGCAGCTTGGTAACATTAAATACTATATTGTCTATGCTTTTACTGATTACCAGCCAATAATATATAATGATTACCGATCAAATCCAACATGAAATATGTAAAGTATGATAACAAATAATCACCACAATGAACACATAACACAAAAGATTTAACATGGAAACCCTGTGAAGGGAAAAACCACCTGGGACCAGCAACCCAAAAAAATTTCACTCTTCTGAGGTGAGGTCAGTGAAGACCCAACCCTGTTAAAGGTTACAAACACACTATGAGGTGTGACCTTGTTAGAGGATTTTAGACTAACCGTTATTGTCCAACCAACATTCACTATGGGGTTGACAGGATAACAATGTTCATTCTATGAATGATACATATAAGACTTTCCTAGTCCACTCTATTAAGAGATTTGTCTGTATACAATGGTTAAAATGTAATAGTAGGTGATCTAATTACAATATAACTTCAATTGTAGATTATCAAATCTATGTTAAGCTCATTCAAATCCTTTGATCAATATATCAATTCTATATCAACAATAATCAATGACTTACTGTCGCTCAGTAATAGCTTTCTGACACTTGGTAAACTTTGCAGTTCGGTTCTCCTTAACCGGTTTGATCAGGCATACATGAAGCTTGTTCATGCAATAATTCTACAGTCTCCTTCCAGCATGAGTTTCATAATGAAACGCTAGTCTCTTAAATAGACAAGTAAACCATTTTCTTCTCCTCCACAATATTTTTCCGCTTATTCTCCTTCATCCATTTTGCCACTTAAACCTTCCTCAGTTGATGTGCCAGTAAAAAATTTTGATTCCATCCTTTAGATCTTCCTTGAATTATGTTAACCGTTGATCTTCATAACAAACATTATCTCTATCTCTAATTTCAAGGCACTTTATAGCTCATCAATCCTTATCGGCTAAACTAATCATTTAGTTCCTTTCTCCTACTTGGTTAACAAAGAAATTTTTCGGTGAGAAAAATCTTGGTTTATATTATGCTCAGTATACATTACACTGCTCAATGTATACTATGATGCTTCATCAACCGACCACATTGCCTTGTGTCTTTTAGCTCTTTTCCTCATCATAGATGAATGAAACATAATCAAGTCAATAACATAGGGTCATAGACTCATTTAAAAATTTACCCAATGTATTCCTTATCCTCATCTGTCATATACATCTTCCTCATGTAGATATTTTTGTTCTTCATCTCTTTTACTCCTTTTCTACAAATGTTTAGGTATTGTAACTTACAAGATAAGTGTTGTCAAACTAATTGACATCAATGACAACATATTACTGATTTAATCATATTACATATCTAATCAGCAACTCGGTGATCTCTAATCATAGATGTTCAATTAGGTTCTAAATCAATTGTAGTTCATCAAGATTACTTGGAAGTTTGAGTACAAGTTTAGATCTTTCCTGGATGCCTACCATTATGTTGTGTGTTGCAGACATGGACTAGCTGAAGGCTGATGTTGTGGAAAATATTTTGATCCTATGCGATCTTGTAGACTGTTACTTTCTTTGTATCTGGTTGTAACCAGGAAGGCCTTATAGGCCAACACATTGCATTTAATTGGTGATTTGATGAATAAAGACTTCTGTTTTGTTTTAGATCTGTTATTGTTACTCTATATTTCCATTGCATATTAGTTGGATGCAAGGTTAGGCAGTCCTTAATTGGAACCACCAGCCTTGATTGCATTAGGTGGTATCAGAGTGAAGTTTGTTCCTATTTGAGAAAATTTTGTTCCTATTGGAGCTGAGTGGATCTTGAGTGTTTGTGTCTAGATCTTATTTGAAGATGCCTTTGAGGAGAAATCATGAGATCTCATGATGCAGGAGCATCCTGGGTGTAAGAGCAATCTTGCATCACCCAAAAATATTTATGTTTTTATATTCAATAAGGGTTATTTTGTGCAGAGCTGCTATTTATGGAAAGTTACTATTTTTGGTAATTTTCGTATGTGCTCAGAATGATCTGATTTCTTTCTTGGAGGTTCATTTTGGTCATATAAGTCTGCCAGCAAAGTTTCATGGCTAGATCAGGTGTAGTTTTGAAGATATTGAAGATTTTCGGTATTGGCAGCAGGGTACAAAAACTTCGAACTCAGTTTTGAAGGCTTTAGAGGCCCCGGATGAGGTTGAAAATTTGGGTGACGAGCGCTTGCGCCAGTCAAGCCTGTAGAGCGCTTCGTGGCGTTTCCGAAATGGGGTTATAATAGTCAATCGGGTCAACTGGTGATGACTTATGATCTTCAGAAGTCAGGTCACCTGAAATGGCAGAAAATAATTTTCCTTCAAAATTTCTGTTCGGGTTTCAAAAGTTATCTTGAGCCGACTTTGATGTAATAAATTGAAAAATAAAATAATTCTAAGTTTGGTCGGCCCTTAGGGCTAAATTTTTGGAACCTTCTCGGGCGGTGGAAATTGCCTATATAAGGAAGGCTGTATTATTGTCTTAGGCAGTTCAGAATAATTCTGGGTAGTAGATCTGGGTAATAGCTCGAGGCTTTGTCCTATAGAATATTGTAAGGGAATGCCCATGTGGCTTTGCATATTGTAATTCTGAAAGTTTGTAATTCCACATTTGTGGAGATAATAAGAAGCCAATTTTCTGTTCTTGCATATTGTTGTTGTTTCTCTATTTCTGTTATGTGTTTGTGGTATTAAGGGGAGCACCCTTCATCAAGTGGTATCAGAGCAGGAGTTCTTGAGTGTGTAAATAGATCGCCGACTGTGAGGCAGTTTGCACCAGGACCGTGGCTAGGGTTTCAGCGCGCATCGCGAAAATGCCTCCACGAAGGGAACGTGGCGGAAGAGCTGGTGTTGTAACACCTGAGGTTAGAGAGCTGCAGAGACAAGTGCGAGCACTGCAAGAAGAGATTCACAGAGGAATGAATCTTAATGTCGGAGACGAAAGCGAGGATGAAGCTGAAGAAGAATATCAAGAAGGAGAAGTTGAAATTGTGAACCAGGAGGAAGAAAGACTTTTTCGGGCGATTTTCAAGATTGGGAAAAGACCTAAGATTGAGGTTCCTACATTTTCTGGAAATTTTAACCCAGAGGAATTGATCGACTGGATCAATGAATGTGAAGAATATTTTGAGTATGAAGATGTTGAGGATCTTGATAGGGTCAAATTTGCGAAGGCCAGACTGAAAGGTCATGCGAAGATATGGTGGCAAGAGATTCAGTTGGAGCGAAATAGAAGGGGAAAGGAGAAAATCACGAGATGGGATCGGATGGTGGATAAATTGAAGCGACAGTTCATTCCTGTTGATTATGAGCTTGACCTACTGAAGAAAATGCAGAGTTTGAAGCAAGCAGGAAGATCTGTTCAGGAGTATACAGAGGAGTTCTATCGACTTCTCATCAGAACAGGCCATGCAGAAGCTGATAAGGAGAAACTTGCCCGATACCTTAATGGGTTAAGGCCAAGTATTCAGGAGGAGCTGAATCTGGTTCGAATGAACAGTATTGAAGAGGCATACTAGTTTGCCCTAAAAGTAGAGGAAAAGCTGAACAAGAAGTTTGAGAGCAGACAAAACGGAAGAGGTCGCGGTGGACGATCTGGTGGACGGTCATATGGTGTCCGAAATGAAGATCCGAAAAAGAAGGATGAGGCCAGTAGCAGTCAGAATCAGCGAGGAAATAATTCCAATCGCTTCCAGGATCAGAATAATAGAGATCAAAGAGGAAGAGGAAGAGGACAAGGATCTGGAAGAGGTAGCTTCCGTGGAACATGTTTTCACTGTGGAGAAGAAGGTCATAGGGCATTTTAATGTCCTCAGTGCCAAGGCAGAACAGACAGGAGAAATGAAGGCCAGGCTAGAATTGCACCTGTAGATGAAGATGCCAGATCATCAAATTCTGAAGATGCTGAAAGAGGAGAAACGTTGATTAACAGAAGAGTCCTGTTGAGTGGTGAGAATGAACCCGAGCAAAGGAGGAGCTTGTTTCGCACCAGGTGCAAGTGTGAAGGTAAATGTTGTGATGTGATTATCGATAGTGGAAGCACTGACAATTTGGTGTCAGAAGAGATGGTGACAAAGTTGAAGCTCAAGAGACAGAAACACCCACATCCATATCGGATTGCCTGGGTACAGGATGACCACAAGGTCATGGTCAATGAACAATGCCTGGTGAAGTTCAAGATTGGCGGATACCAAGATGAGGTATTGTGTGATATCATATCTATGGATGCATGTCATATGTTGTTGGGTAGACCATGGCAGTTTGACAGATGTGCTGTACATGATGGTCGTGCGAATACCTATTCCCTGACAAAGGATGGAGTGCGACATAAGCTAAAACCATTGAAGGAGACCGAAGAAAAGGTATGTGGTAATGCAAGAATAACATTTGTTGATGGAAGAAATTTCTTAGATGGTATGAGGCATGAGCATGTATGTTTTTCTTTAATTCCAAAAGCTGGTAAAGAGGAAGTAGAAGATGTTCCTGTAGAAGTTGCAGATTTGTTGAATGAGTTTCAGGATATTGTATCCGATAACGTGCCTGATGGATTACCACCAGTCAGGAAGATCGGTCATCAGATGGACTTGATCCCAGGAGTGAGTTTGCCGAATAAGGAAGCACACAGAATGACACCTGCAGAAAGTGAGGAGTTGAACAGACAAGTACATGAACTGTTACAGAAAGGATTGATCCGTGAGAGTCTAAGTCCCTGTGCTGTACCAGCAATATTAGCACCAAAGAAGAATGAAGAATGGAGGATGTGTACAGATTCCAGAGCAATAAACAAGATCACAATCAAGTATAGGTTTCCATTGCCACGAATGGATGATATTATGGACTGTTTGAGTGGAGCTGTGTATTTCTCAAAGATAGATCTGAAAAGTGGATATCATCAGATTCGGATCAGAGAAGGAGATGAATGGAAGACTGCCTTCAAGACAAAGGAAGGACTATATGAGTGGTTAGTCATGCCTTTTGGGCTAACCAATGCATCGAGCACTTTCATGCGGCTCATGAACGAGGTTATGAAAGAATTTCTAGGTAAGTTTGTCATTGTTTACCTAGATGATATTTTGATCTTTAGTAAGACATTGGAGGAGCATATGATGCATATTTGTATGGTATTTGAGAAGCTGAGAGAAGAGAAATTGTTGATTAATTTGAAGAAGTGCAGTTTTGTGAAGAAAGAGTTAGTGTATTTGGGATTTGTAGTTTCAGCAGAAGGTCTAAAAATGGACCCAGAGAAGGTACAGGCTATCCTTGAATGGCCTACTCCAAGGAGTGCTACTGAGGTAAGATCTTTTCATGGTCTAGCTAGCTTTTACAGAAAGTTTATCAAAAATTTTAGCAGTATTTGTGGACCCTTGACTGAAACAATGAGAGGGGATAGAAAAGAGTTTAAGTGGACTAATGGGGCAGAAAAGAGTTTTCAATTGTTGAAACAAAAAGTTACAGAACAACCTGTTTTAGCACTTCTAGATTTCAATAAGGTGTTTCAAGTAGATTGTGATGCTAGTGGTACTGCAATAGGAGCTGTTATGAGCCAAGAAGGTAAACCTGTTGCGTATTTCAGTGAGAAGTTAAATGATGCCAAGAGGAAGTATTCTGTTTATGATCAGGAATTTTATGCTATAGTTCAGACATTAAAGAAGTGGAGACATTATCTGCTTCCTAAGGAGTTTGTTTTGTATACTGATCATCAAGCTTTGCAATATTTGAATAGTCAAGGAAAATTGAATCAAAGGCATTTGAAATGGGTTGAGTTTTTGCAGAGTTATACATTTGTTTTGAAACATAGGAGTGGAAAGTCTAATAGGGTTGCAGATGCTCTTAGCAGAAGGCAACTATTGCTGACAGAAATGCAGATTGAAGTGGTTGGGTTCAAGGAACTCAAGAATTTGTATCCAGAGGATCCTGATTTTGGTGAAGCTTGGAAAGCTTGTACAGAACCTGTTACTCTAGACAGGATGAAATGGTTGGATTTCATCATCCAGGATGATATGCTATTCAGAGGGAGTCAGTTGTGCATTCCACGAAGTTCTATGAGGGAGAATCTCATCAAGGAGAAGCATAGTGGAGGATTGGCTGGACATTTTGGTCATGACAAAACTCTTTCTTTGGTTAGTGAAAATTATTATTGGCCACAATTACAGCAAGATGTGAAGAAGTTTGTACAGAGTTGCAGAGTATGTCAGATGGCAAAAGGAGTGAAGCAAAATACAAGATTGTATCGGCCATTATCTGTACCAGAGAAGCCTTGGGAGGATATCAGCATGGACTTTGTTCTTGGTTTACCGAGGACACAGCGGGGACACGATTCAATTTTTGTGGTAGTTGACAGATTTTCAAAGATGGCACATTTCATTCCCTGCAAGAAGACTAATGATGTTGTTCATGTAGCAGAATTGTTTTTCAGAGAAGTAGTGAGACTTCATGGTTTGCCAAAGACCATAGTTTCAGATCGGGACACTAAGTTTGTTGGATATTTCTGGCGTACATTATGGAAGAAGTTGAAGACAGATTTGAAGTTCAGTTCATCACATCATCCACAGACTGATGGACAGACAGAGGTGGTGAATAGAAGTTTGGGAAATTTGCTGAGATGTTTGGTTGGAGATAAGCCAGCAGGATGGGATTTGATTTTACCACAAGCGGAATTTGCATACAATAATTCTATCAACAGGAGCACTGGTAAATCACCGTTCCAGATTGTATATGGAAGTAGTCCAAGAAATGCATCTGAATTGAGGAAGATAGATAAAGGAGAAATAAGTAGTGCTGAAGCTGAGGATTTTGTAGAACACTTGAAGAACATCCATGGGGAGGTGAGGAAGCATATTACCAAGATGAACGCACAGTATAAGGCTAAGGCAGATGAGAAAAGGAGGTATAAGGAATTTCAGGTTGGTGATGAAGTCATGGTTCATTTGCAGAAGGAGCAGTTTCCAGTTGGTACATATAACAAGCTGAAAATGAAGAAGTTTGGACCATGCAGGATATTGAAGAAACATGATTTAGGAAACGCATATGAGGTAGAATTGCCTACTGAGCTAAATATTTCACCAGTGTTTAACATTTCAGATCTGACAGAGTATCATGAAGGAGGTGTTGAAGATGAGATCACAGCAGCACAGTGGAGTATTCCAGCAACTAGTTCAGACACTAAGGAGATTGAAGATATACTGGATAGTCGTGTTGGCAGAAGCACAAGGAACAGGACATATGAAGAATATCTGGTCAAGTGGAAAGGACGACCTGTTGAAGATTCATCATGGCTAGCAAAGGAGGAGGTTAACCGTCTTGGTTTTCCTCTGCACACCTGAGTCGTGACAGGGTCACTTCTCAAATTACCCCGGGTGTCTGATGCAAGAGCATCCTGGGTGTAAGAGCAATCTTGCATCACCCAAAAATATTTATGTTTTTATATTCAATAAGGGTTATTTTGTGCAGAGCTGCTATTTATGGAAAGTTACTATTTTTGGTAATTTTCGTATGTGCTCAGAATGATCTGATTTCTTTCTTGGAGGTTCATTTTGGTCATATAAGTCTGCCAGCAAAGTTTCATGGCTAGATCAGGTGTAGTTTTGAAGATATTGAAGATTTTCGGTATTGGCAGCAGGGTACAAAAACTTCGAACTCAGTTTTGAAGGCTTTAGAGGCCCCGGATGAGGTCGAAAATTTGGGTGACAGGCGCTTGCGCCAGTCAAGCCTGTAGAGCGCTTCGTGGCGTTTCCGAAATGGGGTTATAATAGTCAATCGGGTCAACTGGTGATGACTTATGATCTTCGGAAGTCGGGTCACCTGAAATGGCATAAAATAATTTTCCTTCAAAATTTTTGTTCGGGTTTCAAAAGTTATCTTGAGTCGACTTTGATGTAATAAATTGAAAAATAAAATAATTCTAAGTTTGGTCGGCCCTTAGGGCTAAATTTTTGGAACCTTCTCGGGCGGTGGAAATTGCCTATATAAGGAAGGCTGTATTATTGTCTTAGGCAGTTCAGAATAATTCTGGGTAGTAGATCTGGGTAATAGCTCGAGGCTTTGTCCTACAGAATATTGTAAGGGAATGCCCATGTGGCTTTGCATATTATAATTCTGAAAGTTTGTAATTCCACATTTGTGGAGATAATAAGAAGCCAATTTTCTGTTCTTGCATATAACAGAAATAGAGAAACAACAACAATATGCAAGAACAGAAAATTGGCTTCTTATTATCTCCACAAATGTGGAATTACAAACTTTCAGAATTACAATATGCAAAGCCACATGGGCATTCCCTTACAATATTCTGTAGGACAAAGCCTCGAGCTATTACCCAGATCTACTACCCAGAATTATTCTGAACTGCCTAAGACAATAATACAGCCTTCCTTATATAGGCAATTTCCACCGCCCGAGAAGGTTCCAGAAATTTAGCCCTAAGGGCCGACCAAACTTAGAATTATTTTATTTTTCAATTTATTACATCAAAGTCGGCTCAAGATAACTTTTGAAACCCGAACAGAAATTTTGAAGGAAAATTATTTTCTGCCATTTCAGGTGACCCGACTTCCGAAGATCATAAGTCATCACCAGTTGACCCGATTGACTATTATAACCCCATTTCGAAAACGCCACGAAGCGCTCTACAGGCTTGACTAGCGCAAGCGCTTGTCACCCAAATTTTTGACCTCATCCGGGGCCTCTAAAGCCTTCAAAACTGAGTTCAAAGTTTTTGTACCCTGCTGCCAATACCGAAAATCTTCAATATCTTCAAAACTACACCTAATCTAGCCATGAAACTTTGCTGGCAGACTTATATGACCAAAATGAACCTCCAAGAAAGAAATCAGATCATTCTGAGCACATACGAAAATTACCAAAAATAGTAACTTTCCATAAATAGCAGCTCTGCACAAAATAACCCTTATTGAATATAAAAACATAAATATTTTTGGGTGATGCAAGATTGCTCTTACACCCAGGATGCTCCTGCATCATCTCAGAGGAAGAGGAAAGTACTAGAGAATTTAGTCTTGATGATTTTAGGGCTTTGCAGAAATAATTGCAAAACCTACAAGAGGAATTGAGAAAGAAGAAGCCTACCTTGAAAGAGGATAGTGATGATGAATATAAGGAAGATCATTTTGAAGAAGTTGTCGAAGAAGCTAGAGATTCTTAGGAGAATCAAATTCTGAAAGCTATGTCTAAGATTGGGAAGAGACCTAAGATTGAAGTTTCTGCATTTTTTGGAAGCCTTAGGCTAAAAGAATTGATTGATTGGATCAATGAGATTGATCAGTACTTTGAGTATGAAGAAATAGAAGATCCTGATAGGGTTATATTTGCAAAGACTAAGTTGAAGGTTCATGCAAATATTTGGTGGAGAGAAGTTCAATTGGAAAGAGGTCGAAGAGGAAAAGAAAAGATCACTAAGTGGAACCAAATGGTGGATAAGTTGAAGAAGAAATTCATTCTAGTGGATTATGAATTGGACATGTTTAAGAAGATGCAAGCTTTGAATAAGACTAACAAATTGGTACAAGAGTATACTATGGATTTTAATAGAATCTTGATTAGGACTGGTCATTGTGAAGCTGATAAAGAGAAGGTTGCTAGGTATGTCTATGGTTTGAGACCTAGTATTCAAGAAGAGTTACTTACTATGTGGATGACAACAATTGGTGATGCTTATTAAATGGAATTGAAGATTGAAGAGAAGCTAAATAAGAAGTATGAAGGAAAACAAAAAAATAGGAACTGAGGTAGTAAAATTGGTGAGACAGTTGATGAGAGTAATGTGACAGAGAATGCTAAGACTGATGTGGGATCTAGCAGTGGTCAAGTTACTAAAAATGTTGAACAGAGGGGAAGGTGGAAGACTAAGTTCACCAGTACTTGTTATAACTATGGTGAAGCTAGTCATAGAAGTTTTTATTGTCCTAAGAAAAGGGTGGCACTGACTACTAAAGAAGATATTGTGAATGTTGTAGAAAAAGGTGAGACACTTATCTCTAGAAGATTAGCTACATGTGTCCATGAACCAGTACAAAGGAGAAATTTGTTTAGAACCAAATGTAAGTGCAAGGATAACATATGTAATGTCATAGTTGATGGTGGCAGCTTTGAGAACTTTATTTCAAATGAAATGGTTAGTAAGTTGAATTTGGAAAGAAGGAAGCATCCTAATCCTTATCAGATTAGTTGGATACAAGATGTTTCTAAGGTTAGAGTTGAAGAACAATGCTTGGTTAAGTTTCAAAGTGGATCTTACCATGATGAGATATTGTGTGATATATTGCCTATGGATGCTTGTCATCTGTTACTCGGAAGACCTTGGCAATTTGACATAAATATTTTTTTTGATGGTCGTGCTAATACCTATGTGGTTAGGCATGAAGGAGCTTGGAATAAGCTGATACCTTTACAAAAAATAGGGGTTAAGAAATGTGGAGTTATTAGGTGTTGTCCTTATGAGAAACCTTAGGAGAAAAGGATTGATGAACCTATTCCTAAAAAGCCTAGCTTGAAGGAGAAGGAGAATGATATTTCTAAAGAGTTTGTTGAGATTAAGAAATAGATGGTCTTGCTAGTAGAGATGGTACAATAGATGGTGACAGTTTTGACACAAAGAGATGCAAATGATATTGAGTTGATTGAGGAGTCTGGAGAGGATGAACCTTACTGAGGTACTAAGGTGATCGATAGTGGTCAGAGTTGATTGCTATCAATTGTTGACCAGAGGGGTAAACAAAGTGGAAGGCAGAAGGACTTTCTACATGGGATAGTGAATGAAGTGAAGACTACTTGGGATGAAGGACAAGAAGAGATATGGGTGAAGAATAGATTTGGCATACCTATTCTAATTCCCTTGAAATGTTCTTGATTTCCTTATGAGAAAATATTTCTTACCTAGGGTGTCTGATGTAGGAGCATCCTAGGATTCTTGGTAATCCTATATCAACCAAAAATATGTTTTTCTTTGAAGGTAGATTGTTAGTTTTGATCTTGGTTTCATGGAGTACTTTCTTAGTTTGGGAGACTGGTTGCTCAGTTTCTATAGTTACCAGGGTGCTTGATCTCTAAAGAACACTCGATGACTGAAGGCATCAATTCTCTGGTGCTAGGTGATAACTATGTTGCTCAGTCATTCTTGGCTTGGTCAGTGTTTGGTGCTCATTTATTTCCTTTGTTGCTCAGTTTTCTTGCTCACCGACTAGATTGTTTGGATGGATCAGCTTGGCCAACTTGTTCCATTGATTTGGGTTGTGCTCCTTGAGTTTTGGATTGATTGTTGGACATGTGGGGACCTAGATCTGGCATGTTGCATTCTTCTATGTGGATTTGGTGACCGTTGGGGCCATCTTTGAGAGTTTATTTATTTTTTTAGGCTATGTGAGAGTTGACTGATGTTTTAGCATTTAATATTTGTTTGTAGGGGTTTATTGTTTCATCAGCCAACTTGTGACTGGGAATCAATATTTATAGGGTTCTTGGGTAGATGTTTGGGGAGGAGATTTTTGGAAGAAAATTTAGTAACTTGTAAGCTTAGGAGAAGGAAGATTGCTTAAAAGTTTGAGTACAAGTTTAGATCTTTCCTGGATTCCTACCAGTGTGGTGTGTGTTGCAAACTTGGACTAGTTGAAGGATGATGTTGTGGAAAATATTTGGATCTTGCAAGATCTTGTAGACTGTTACTTGCTTTATATCTAGCCATAACCAAGAAGGCGTTATAGCCTAGTACATTACATGTAATCAGTGATTTGATGAATAAAGACTTATGTTTTATTTCAGATCTGTTATTGTTATTGTGTATTTCCAATGCATATTGGTTGGCTACAAGGTCGGTCAGTCCTTAATTGGAACCACTAGCCTTGACTACATTAGAAATTCAAAGACAAAATAAAGGTATGGAATCAAATGGTGAATAAATTGAAAGGAAAGTTCTTACCTTGTGATTATTAGATTAACCTAGTTAGGCGAATGAAAAGTTTGAGGTAGAAAGATAGCTCGGTAAAGGAATATACTAAGGAATTCTATAGAATAGATATCAAATCTGGACATGATGAAGATGTTGTGGAAAGAATTGCTAGATACCTAAATGGTTTGAGAGTTTCCATCCAAGAAGAAATCAGTTTGGCCAAATTGGATAACATTGAAGAGGCTTATCAATTTTTATTGAAAGCTAAGGAGAAATTGAATAAGATACATGAGAAAAGACAAAGAGGTAGAGGTGGTAGATTCCCTAGAGGAAGAGGTAGATCTTATAGTGAAAACAATAGATCTGAACTTGAAAAGACAACTCTGGATAAAGACAAGACCGAGTGGAAAGGTGAAAGTTCATCTAGAGGTAGAGGCAATAACTATCAAGGTGTTTATAATAGAGGTGGCTTCTGAGGAACTTGTTACAATTATGGATAAGAAGGACATAGATCATTTGAGTGTACACATACAAGTAAGAAGGTCAGTAATAATAGAAATGCTTTGGTGCAAGAAGAGTCACCGAATGAACCTAAGAAGGAAAATAACTTGATGATAAGGAGAGCACATTGGAGTGAAAGTAATAAGGAAGATTTGGTAAGGAAAATTTTGTTCAAGACCAGATGTAGAGTTTCTGATGAAGTTTGGAAGGTAATCATTGACAGTGGTAGCTTGAAGAATCTGGCATCTAAGGAAATGGTCACAAAGTTGTAGCTAAAAAAATTGGAACATTTGAAACCCTATCAGATTTCATGGATCAAAGATGAGCATAAACTTTTGGTAAGTGAACAATGTTATGTGAATTTGAAAATTGGAAAATACTATGATAAGGTTTTATGTGATATCATGCCTATGGATTGTTGTCATATTTTGTTGGGTAGACCTTGGCAATATGATAGACATGCTATATATGATGGAAATTGCATAAATATACTATTTGGACTGATAGGAGAAGACAAATCTTTTTACCTTTGATTGAAGAACCTGTTACTAATGTTTTCACATATGTGAAAGTTTTCCTAATGGAAGGAAGAAAATTTGTTAAGGATTTGAAGAAGAATGATGTATGTTTTATTGTGATTCCTAACAAACCAAGTATGAAAATAGAGGATAGTGTCCCTAAGGAGATTGATAAGCTACTCACTGAGTATAGTGTAATCATTTCTGATAATGTACCTGATGGTTTTCCACTAAAGAGAAGTATTGATCATTGCATGGATCTAATCCCTAGAGCTAGTTTACCAAATAAAGCACCACAATGGTTCACACCTACCAAGAATCAAGAACTGAATTGATAGATTCAAGAATTATTGCAGAAAGGTTTGATTAGAGAAAGTTTGAGTCCTTGTGTAGTACCTATTGTATTGGCACCTAAGAAGAATGGAAAATGGTGAATGTGTACTGATTCCAGAGCAATTAACAAGATAATAGTGAAATATAGGTTTCCTATACCAAGAATGAATGACATAATAGACAATTTGACTGGAGAAAAGTATTTTACTAAAATTGATTTGAAAATTGGGTATAATCATATTAGAATCAGAGAAGGTGATGAGTGGAAGACTTCTTTCAAGACAAAAGAAGGTTTGTATGAGTGGTTGGTTATGCCTTTTGGTTTAACTAATGCATCGAGTACTTTTATGAGGTTGATAAATGAAGTTTTGAAGAAATTCTTGGGTAAGTTTGTGATTGTATATCTTGATGATATTCTAATATTTAGTAAGACTAGAGAAGAACATTTGTTGCATGTTAAAAAAGTATTGAAAAGGTTGAAAGAATAAAAGTTGCTGATAAATTTAAAAAAGTGTTCATTCATGAAAGAGGAGATTGTGTATTTGGGATTTGTGATTTCAGCTAATGGTTTGAAAATAGATCCTAAAAAGGTTGAAGCTATTTTGAATTGGCCTACACCTAAGAATGCTAGTGAGGTAAGATCATTTCATGGTTTGGTAAGTTTTTACCTCAAGTTCATTAGGAATTTTAGTTTAATATGTAATTCTATGACTGAGACTATGAGGGGAGATAAAAGAGATCAAGTGGACACATGGAGCTAATAAAATTTTTGAGACTCTAAAGAAGAAGGTTGTTGAATTTCTTGTTTTGGCATTGCCTGATTTAAATAAGGTATTTCAAGTGGAATGTGAAGCAAATGGTAGTGTAATTGGATCTGTGTTGAGTCAAGAAGGTAAACCTATTTCTTTCTTTAGTGAAAATTTGAATGATGCAAAAAGGAAATACTCTGTGTATGATCAAGAATTATATGCTATTGTTCAAGCACTGAAGAAATGGAGACATTATTTGATACCGAGTGAATTTTTGTTGTATACCAATTATAAGGCTTTACAGTATTTAGGTAGTCAAAATAAGTTGAATTAGAGACATATGAAATGGGTTGAGTATTTGCAAAGTTATACATTTGTGATAAAGCATAAGAGTGGAGTCACTAACCGATTTGTTGATGCATTGAGTAGAGTAAGATCTTTGATGATGGAGATGAAAATTGAAGTTCTTGGCTTTGATGACATGAGAGATTCTTATGAATTTGATCTTGATTTTTTTTATTCATGGAGAAAGTGTAGAGCACCTATTCAAGATCAACCAAGTACTAAACAAAATGAATATTTTATTCAAGAAGGTATCTTGTTTAAAGGTATTCAGTTATGTATACCAAGAGGAGAAATAAGAACTAATTTTATAAAGGAGCAACATAGTAGTGGTTTGGCTGGACATTTTGGTGTTGATAAGACATTGAATTTTCTTAAGGAGAAATACTTTTGGCCATAGTTGTATAAAGATGTTTAGAAATTTGTGAAAATTTGTGAAATTTGTCAAGTTGCAAAAGGAGTAAGTCAAAATACTCGATTGCATACATTGATTTCTATTCCTAAGAAACCTTGGATTGACATCAATATGGATTTTGTTCTTGGCTTACCGAACATAGTAAGAGGTAATGATTCTATATTTGTTGTTGTGGATAGATTTTCTAAAATGGCACATTTTATACCTTGTAGAAAGACATTAGATGCAGTACATATAGCAGATCTTTTCTTTAAGGAAATTGTCAGATTGCATGGATTACCAAGGAGTATTATCTCTAACTGAGACAGCAAATTTGTTGGATACTTTTGGAAGACCCTTTGGAGAAAATTTGGCACTGAGTTGAAATATATTTCTACATTTCACCCACAAACCGATGGATAGACAGAAGTTGTGAATAGAAGTTTGGGAAATATTTTGAGATGTTTAGTTGGAGACACACCAAGTAATTTGGATTTTGTGTTGGCAAAAGTAGAGTTTGCATACAATAAATCAGTGAATAGGAGTACTAGAAAAACACCTTTTGAGATTGTAAATGGCATATAACCGAGAGGTATATCTGATTTGAGGGATATTGCTAATGAAAGAAAGAGAAGTGCTGAAGGAGTAAATTTTTTTGAATACATGAAGACATTGCATGAAGATGTGAAACATAAGTTGGAAGAGAAGACAAGAATTTTGTAGTCAGTGATGAAGTTATGGTTCATTTGAAGAAAGGTTGATTTCCTGTTGGAACATATGGGAAGTTGAAAATGAAGAAGTTTGGTACTTGTAAGATACTGAAGAAATTTGACAGTGGAAATATATATGAGATTGAGTTACCTAATGACATGGACATATCACCTATATTCAACATTGCTGATTTGTATGAGTATCATGAACCTAATGAAGACATGATAGTACCGATGGATTATCCTAAGAAACAAATGGAAAAAGTTGAGCAAATTTTGGAGCAAAGAATTGGCAAAAGTACAAGAGGAAAATAGTACATGGAATATCTGGTAAAGTGGAAGAATAGACCAATTGAAGATAGTTCTTGGATTTCACAGTCTGAGTTGTATGTAGCTCAGATCATACCTATTTCATGATTCGGAGAATCATTTCAAACAAGCCTAGGTGTTTGATGCAGGAGCATCTTGGGTCCTTGGCAATCCTATGTCACCAAAAAGATGTTTGAAGTTTTCTGCATTACTCGGTTCCTTCTTTGACCAAGTTGGTTCGGTGTTGCTTAGTTTCCTTTATTTACTAGTGTTGTTCAGTTATCTCTTTGGTGCTTGGTGAATTTCCCTGGCACTCGGTGATGCTTTTTTGGCGCTCTCTTTCCTTGCTTACCGAGTTGTTTATTTTGGATTTACGTTGAGGCTGACTTATGTATTTGATTTGGGTCATAGATTTAATGCTAGTATCCATCATTGGGAAGCATGTAGACCTACATCTAGTCATTCCTTCCATTGATGGTGGAATTGAAGGCTGACTTGATTCGGTAGCCTCTTGTATAAATTTAGCTATTTGGTTAGAGTTTAGGGAGATATTTTTTGGATAAAAGATAGAAGATAGAAAATTAGAGATTGTTGGTAGATCCTCACATGTTGGAGAACTTATGTACTTGATTTTAATATCTAGCCTAAATTAGGAAGGCCTAATAGCCTGGCATTTATGAATCAAATTAAAGTAAATATATGAAAGTATATGCATTCTCTCTCACTGTTGTGTGTTGCTACTTCTGCGTGTTGTTCTGCAAGGTGGATCTGGTTAGGGTGTGCCTTTGGCCCCTCTCCCCATCCTCCATTGCATCATGCCCACTAATAATTTTGAAAACCATATCAACCTCCTCCATTTTAATGGCATTTTCCTCAAGAACAGTAGTATTATCAGAATTAGTTTTCTTTTGAGGAGTGCAAGATTTATTTTTGACCTTACTCTACTCACCCTCATCTAAATTGGAAACAACCACTTCTTCCTCCTAAGAAGGGGAATCCTCAACAGTAAAGGTCATTTTCCTCCTAGGATTAGCATTCTTTTTTGAGGTGGAAGCCTTGGTCTTTTTATTAGCAGATGTTTTTCATTTCCCTTTTCTATCTTCAGAGGAGGAATATGTCTTAGACATGGAATAAATCTTTGAATTCAAGCCCTCAGAAAATTCCTCAAAAGATTCCTCATCAATTTCATAATCCTCTAACTCATAATGAAAAGATAGAGAGTGAACAATTTTCTTATCTTTGAGATGGTCATAAATAAGCACCATCAAACCTTGGTGCAAAGCATGATCCCCTTGGGGATTTTTTCTTTTATCTTTCATGATAGCATTCATAAAAAAAAGTAAATAATGAGGTGAAGAGAATTTTACCCCATGGAGGAAATGATTAAGAATGAAAAAATGGTAACCATAAGCCCTAGTGTATCTACCATCCAGTGTAATATAGCTCATAATAGAAAACAAAAAATTTCTCCACAGATTATAGATATTCTTAGGAGAGAAATAAGTATTAGTAGACTTTACTAGTTTCTTCCTCTCCTTGTTCATCTTGGGGAAATGTTTTACAACACCTTTCATCATCTTTTGGTCTCTGTAAAATATATTGCACTCCCTCAACATACTAATAATCTTCAACATTAGGGCATCAACAATCTTAATAGTTTGGTCCCCCATTGTTAAGCTTCCCTTCTTCCACTGATTAAGGAAAAACTTGGTAATGGCATAATCCCTACCATGCAACCTTTCCATAAACATAGAAAGACCTCCCTCCTTGAGAATGTCCTAGACCTTATCCTTGTTCCTCCAATATTTGTAGGAAATAGGCTTCATACTCTTTCTATTTCCTCCCATTTTTCTCTTCCAATTACTTTGTTGAGGTTGTTTCCTCTCTCTAGATATCTTGAGAAATATGCAAGAACTAGTAATACAAAAAAAATCCCACCAAAAGAAATAAAACCCAATTCACCTAGAAAATGTGTGAGATAATAATGACGCAGCACTTCATATTACAATCATTGCTTAAAAAATAATGATAGTTTACGACCTTTTTCATGTCATAATTCATTATTTTGATTTGATTCTTACACATTGCGTACTTTGGATTTTATCCCTAAAGAGTAATGATTAATGATTTGACATCATATGCCAAGTTATCTTCTCCACTCCAAGTCCTAACATCATCAACCATCACAACCACATTGGTAGACCAATAATCCACACCATTTATTTCCTTGTAACCATGGGTAATAGTGCACTTATCAAATTTGGAAATAATATCCCACAAGGCTTTAATAATATTGTTCATAGTCCATGAGGGGTCATAATTTTTTGTGAGACAATTTATAATATTTTTAGAATCCCCCTCCACCCATAAATTTTTACAATTCTATTTCTTGTCTAGGAGAAGACCATGGAAGGCCGCCATAGCTTTCGCCATGTGATTAGTTTGTGTTCCAAGAGGGAAAATAGTAATCTCTTTACATTTACCTTCCTCATCCCTAAGAATAGCATCACAACCATCAAGTCCAGGGTTACCTTTAGAGGCCCTGTCAAAGTTGATTTTCATCCATCCCTTAGGGGGATCTTTCCATATAGCTTCTTCCCTATTGGTGATGTTATTAGTCTCTTTATTTCTACCATGTATTTTCCTAATTTCTATAATATCCACATCCACTCTCTTAATAGGCACACTATAATTACTTAGGATTTGAATATTTTCATGGATAGCTCTTTGAATCCTTTGGAAAAAAACTAAAACTAGAGAATTCATGCCTCTCAATTTTTTTTCATTCTGCTCCTTCCATAATCCCCACATCAAATGTGGCATAGAAAATCTCCAGAGATTAAAAAAAATAGAATTTTTTGAGGGGGGTGCCAACAGGAATAAAAGCTCTTCATATCCTTAGGGAAAACCTAGGCAATTTGAAACAACTCTAACAATTTAGACCACAAAGAGATAGAAAAAGGACAGTGAATGAACAAATGTTCCACTTTCTCTTCCTCTTAGAAACAAAGAGAACATCGATTAGGGATGCTAAAGCCTCTGCACTTTAGGTTGTGAATAGTAAGAACTTTATTTTTCATTAAGATCTAGAAGAACATATTGATATTAGGAGTAAGATCCTTAATCCAAACATTAGACCACCTGGGAGGCTATTCCCAAGTACTAGATATCATGTTGATCATGGAAGAAGTTGTGAAGATACCTTTAGAATTCATCTTCCATATCAAAGTGTCATCTTCCTCATTAAGAATCATAGAAAACAAAATATTTTTAAGATGTCTCAAATTAGGGCTGATATCTTCAGTGTCCCTCCATTTGTCCTTATCCCAATAATTAGTAACATAATTACCAAACTTTGTTTTGCATTTTAAAGAAAAAGAACCCCATTCATGATAATTAATAAGAGGATCATCATTGATCCAGTGATATTCCTAAAACATAATTTTCTTACCATTCCCAACCTTCCATTGAAGACCCTTGATCATCAAATTTCTATTGTTAGTTATATTCTTCCAAATGTGAGATCCACTGGGGATAGCATCAGAAAAAATAAAACTTTCCAAAGTAGGGAAATTTATCGAGTATTTGTTTTGCCAAATTTGATTCCATTCACCATTAGAGTGGTAAATTCTCCATATCTATTTTGAAAGTAAATATATGTTCATCAATATGATCCTCCTGAGACCTAAACCACCCCTATTTTTTGGCCTGCGCGCTTTATCCCAAGAAATAAGAGACATTCTCTTTTTTTCTTTAGCACCCATCCATAGGAATTTTTTTTGAATCTTTTCAAATAGCATCAGCATATTTACCTGGAATGTTAAACAATCTAAGAGCATAAATAGGAATACTGTGCAAAGAAGCCTTGAGGAGTTGGAACTTTCTAGCTTGACTTAGGAGAGTGTCTTTCAATCCTACTAACTTACTATTGAACTTGTCCACTATACAGCTCCAGAAGGATTCTGGGAGGTTGATGCACAAGGGGAGACCCAAATAAGTAGTAGGAAAAGAGGCCATCTGGCATCTCAGAATCTTACTAATTCTCAATTGTCTTTTATCAAGAGTATTTATAAAATGAACACTACTTTTGGCCCAAATAATAAACTAACAAGTGGCAAGGCCATACTTCTTTAAAATGTCCTTTAGAATCTTAGCTTCTTTAATGGAAGCCCACTTCCCCCCCATGATAATTGAGTCATCAAAAAACTACTGGTGAGAACTAAGAGGATGAAGGGTGAAGCCCTTTGAATGACCCATTGTTCACCATGTGAGAGATATATCTACCCATGCATTCTTCCATAATCATAAACAATATAGGAGACAAAAGATCTTATATTAGACCCCTAGATATTTGGGAATTAGAGCTAGGAAAGTACCATAATCTCTTTTAATATATTCTTAGCCTTGAATAATTCCTTCAGAACATAGGTGACATCTTTTCCTAGAATGGTCTAATACATCTGGAAGAAAAACATAGGGAAACCATCTGGACTAGGGGCCTTATTTCCCTAAAAGAAGAAAACAACTTTCTTAACTTCATCCTGAGAGGGGATCTTCCGAATAGCGAAATTATGATCTTAATTAATAACATTTGGGATACATTGGATAAAATCCTCTTGAAACTCCTAGTTTAGATTGGGGTCTTGAGAAAGAAGATCAAAAAAGTAATTTCTAGCTTCCTGTCTAATTTTATCTGCATCATTAATAAATCCATTGTTCACCTTAAGATTAGCTATTTTTTTAGCAACCTTGTGTTTCTTTGTAGTCATATGAAAAAATCTAGTGTTCCCATCCCCCTTAGTCAGCTAGTTAGAACAAGCAATTTGTTTCCATAATGTTTCTTACTTGGAGATAATATCATGGTATCTCTTGAGAATAGCATTCACCTCATCTATGGTTATGTTTTTATACCCTTGAACCTAGATTTGATCTTGAATATTTATAAGGTCATCAAGGATGGAAGTTTTCAAAGAGAATATATCTCCAAATCAATCCTTATTCCAATTTCTTATACAATCCTTGACATGTTTAAGTTTCTTAACCACTTTAAACATAGCAGTCCCCTCCACATGGATCTTCCACCTTTATTTTACTTTGTTTTCGAGATCAAGATGCATAGTCCACATCTTCTCAAATTTGAAAGGGAATATCCTTTTACTTTTAATAGAGTTGGCCTGAAAGAAAATAGGATAGTGTTCAGAACCAATTCTAGAATGACAAGACTTCTAGGAATGAATGCTGAATATATCCTATGAGGGAGTATTTGCAGCCATTCTATAGTAGTTGTTGTTGCATTTATGACTATGATTGTCATTGATGTCAACACAGTGATCTATTGGAGATTAGCAAGGAAGCAGATAGTCTTTGAGTTAGCGCACTTGGGATATTAAAGATGAAGCTATGTGGAGTTGAGGACTTACTCTATGATGTTCTATGAGATCATGGTTAAGAGTGTAGATGGAAATTCATTTATTCGTGATAGTTATGAGGAAATCAATGGAAGCAATATTCAGGCAGTGTTCCTAAGTAGTAGTTTGTGGAAATCAGATGATATCTCCTAATCAGGATGGAATCTATTCATGCACAGTTATGAGGCAATTGAAAAAATTATGTTAGTGGTGTGGATGTGAGTGAAAGATCTGAGGTTGCACGAGTGAAGAATTATCTTAATTGGAAGCTCGCAGTTTTGTGTAATTTTTATGTAACATGTGGAAACTTTTATTTTGTAATTTGTATGCTAACTCATTTGTAATTACTTGAGTGTGGTATAAATGAAGGAATTTTTTCCTTATTGTAATGTAAGTGTGAAAGTGAATGAAGAAATTGTGAAAGTGAATTTGTTGAAAGAGGATATACGAAGTATAGAGATTTGATATTGAGATCTGAAGAAGAATTTGGTGTGGTTTGGCACAATCAGAGAAGGATTATTGAATTGTTGAGACTAGTAATCTTTTGGTATTATTCTATTGAGTAATACAAAGATCAGTTGGATAGTGAGTTCAGTGATCTTACCCTGAAGCTATTTGGGTAGTGGGTCCTTCTATCTTCCATGACTCCTAACAGAGTTAGAATCTTTTAGCAGGGATTCAAAGTCTCCTAATAGGGACTCATATGTACTAAATGTATTTTATAAGACTCCTAACATATTCCATCCTTGCATAAGGAACTTTCATATTAGTGCATCTTTTGAGGGCATCATTCCCACCAAGGTTTACTCTTTGATCAAGAGGTTCCCTAGTCAACATATCTTGTGTCATTGTGTTATTGTGCATGTATATCTTTCTATGGTTGTTGATTACATTTCTTACATGGTTAAAATATATTAAGGTTGATAAAAGTTGTATTTATCTAATAACTAATTCACCCCCCCCCCCTCTTAGTTATCTTGGTGGACTTTACTTTCTAACAATTGGTATCAGAGTAGCAGGTCCTTGAAGGAAAAGTTTAACAGCTTAAGGAGATCCATGGAGAATCATTTCAAGAAAGAAAGCCATAAGTTTGATGGAGTAAATTTTGACAGCTGGAAAAAAAAGATGAAGACACACCTACTTTGTTTAGGACTAGGTTATTAGTTAACTACAAATAATTAGAAGACTATCATTGATGAGGATAAAAATTGAAGATTGTACTAATGAGGAAAGAGATCTATTTATGTGTAACATACTTGCCAAAGAATCACTATTGTTAGCCCTTCCATAAAATGAGTACAGTCAGGTAAAATATCTAAAAAAATCTCATGAAATTTGGTTAGCTTTACAGTCTACTTTTGAAGGTGATGAACATGCAAAGAAAGTCAGATTACATAATTGGATATGTGCATTTGAAGATATAAGAATAATGGAAGATGAATTTGTTAGAAGCTATATTGATAGAATGTCAGAGATTTTTGCAAGTATAAAAGCTTGTGGAGGAACCAAGACAGAGAATGAAGTGATATGGAAAATTCTAAGGACATTGACTCCTACATTTAAGAAGACAACACAGATGATTGAACAAGTTATACCTTGTACTATGAACTTTACCAGAGAGACTCTTCTTGGAAGATTGGAAGTAGTAGAGATGAACCTGAGGCTATCAGGAGACTTACCTAGAATGGAGGTGGCATTCAGTGCACTTAGTGTTCACCTTACTTTGTCAAGAAGCATCAGTACGAGTGGAGATTATGCTAGCAACAGTAGATCTAGAAATGAAGAAGATAGGAAGATTGAAGAAGGTATTGCCTTGCTTTTAAAAAGAGAACCAGATGGTAAGAAAAATTTTAAATGTTGGGCTTGTCAAGAATTTGGTCATTTTGCATCTAAATATCCTTAAGAGAGTCAAGAAGTATAGGAATAACTTTAATCCTAGGAGATCTAAAGAATGTTACTATGTAAATGATGAAGAACTTGAAGCTAGTTTGGAGAAATCTTTGAGTGAAAGTGATACTAAGAATAATGATGATATAGGATTTGTAGCAATTAAAAAAGAAAATTGTGAAATAGAAATTAAGGAAGAAAAAGATTTAGTTTCTCAAGTAGAAAATAAAGTTGATTGGATTATAGATAGTGGTTGTTCACATCATATGAATGGAGACATGAAAAAGTTCATAAAGTTTAACAAGTATGATGGAGGATTTGTTAGAGTTGGAAACAATGCACCTTGTTTGATTAAAGGTATAGGATCTATTACTCTTGATGGAAAGACTAATACTGATGATGTTTACTTTGTGGATGGTTTGAAACATAATCTTTTGAGTATTGGACAACTAGTTGATAAGGGATATCAAGTTTGGTTTTCTGAGAAAACTTGTGTAATCAAAGACAAGGATGGTAATTTGATTGGTACTGGATCTAGAACCAGAGGTAATGTGTTTCAATTGAATCCTACTGAGATGACATGCTTGATTACTCAGATTGATGATAGTTGGTTATGGCATAGAATATTTTGTCATATAAACTTTGATAACATTTTGAAAGTGAGTACTACACTTGCAGTGAGAGATTTACCTAAAATTATGAAGCCTACTAACATGATTTACAAGGAATGTGTGATGGCCAAATAGAAGAGAAGTTCATTTCCTAGCAAAAAGTTTACAACAGTAGAGAAGTTGGAGCTTGTTCATACATATTTGAGTAGTCCTACAAGGACTAGAGGATGATGAACTACAACTGATTTAGAACCTAATTGAAGAATCTATGATTAGAGATCACTGAGTTTATTGATTAGATATGTAAGATGATTAAATCAGTATTATGTTGTCATTGATTTCAACTAGTTTGACAGCACTTATCTTGTAAGTTACTATACCAAAACATCTATAGAAAAGGAGTGAAAGAGATGAAGAACAGAAATATCTACATGAGGAAGATGGATATGACAGATGAGGATAAGGAATACATTGAGTAACTTTTTGATGATTCTATGACCTTATGATATTGACTTGATTATGTTGCATTCATCTATGATGAGGAAAAGAGTTGAAATAAACAGAGCAGTGTTGTCAGCTAATGAAGCATTTCAGTATACACCAATGGAGTGTAGTGTATACTGAGCACAGTGTAAATCTTGGAAATTTGGCTAAGTTGGTTACATATATGTTTTCATTATGGCAATATATGATCCACGTGAAGATCGCATAGGTCAAAGAGCTAGTATGTCAGAGTGGAATGCAAATTGTCTAAGCATGAGACAGTTTGTTTTTACCAGTGAACCTGAAGATAATTTTGATTTGTGATGTTGATTGGAGTAAGTTCAATGCTTTCACACTTGAACATAGACTCTATTGTGACTATTGAAGACTCACCTTAGAGTGCAAGTTAGTACGACATGTACAAAAGAAGTTATGATAGTTTTACTTAAGATAGTGTTAAGCCGACAGGACATAATATGAAGACAGAATAGATAAAGAGTTAAGGGATTATTTTGTTTATCAAAATAATGACTTAATAATATAAAGGGATGACATCCTAGATGTTAACCCTTGGATAAAGATATTTTGTAATATGATAGCCAACTCGAAAGTTATTAATCTTAATAACTTGTATAAAGATATATAAAAATGTAATGTGAAAAAGGAGTAATGAATATGCGAATGTAATAGTGAAAGTGAAGAGTAGTGAAGATATATTGATGCAAGTAGTACAAGGTTATGTGCCTTGACCTATTTTTGTAATCAGTGAATATTGTATATTACTTTTTTGGGCAGTGGGCTCATCTGGTAATCACATTTTGTACTACCAACTCCTAATAGGGTTGAGGCTTCTAACAAGGCCTATAGTCCCTTAATCAGGACTGAGACACTATATAGATGTAATAGACTCCTAATAGGGTCAACATCCTTAATAGGATACTTTTGATTAGTGGATCTTTGTGGGTACCATCCCCACTGGGGTTTTCCCTAGGCCAGGGTTTCCTCGAGAACAAATAATGTGTTATGAGTTCTTTAGTTTTATTGCTATGCATGTTGTCTAGCTTTCTATGTTATGCATGTGTTAAGATAATTTGTTATATAAAAATTGGGCAAAAGTAAAAGTTTTTAGAATACTGATTCACCACCCCTCTCAGTATTCCCTATTTCTAAAAATTGGTATCAGAGCTTAGTTACTTGAAAAAGAATCATTCAAGGAAAGCCTAGTAGCTTGAGTAAGATCTCTATGGATATGGATCAGCAACAGAAGAATCTTGAAGAAGCTCTTGAATAGATTGATATGCTTACTAAAGAAAGAGATACTATGAAAGGAAAATATGATGATGCAAAGAACCTCATTGAGAAATTGAAAAACAAGTTGGAAGATCTGAAATCTGAAAAAGAATTCAAAATTCATATTGAAGATTGTGATGACAACTTAGAGAAAGAAAAAGAGATCCTTAAACATGAACTGAAGATAGAAAATCTGAAGCTAAGTCTGAAAGATGGAAATGGCAAGAATGAATCAAATTTGAAATCTGAGAATGAAAATCTTAAGCTCGAAAATGAAGAGCTAAAATCTAAACTTGGTAAAATAACATCTAAACTTGAGAAAGTCAATTTGTAATATGTTGAACTTGAGAAATACAATACAATTGTGAAGGGAGAACTAACTCAATCTAAGCAGCAACTTGAAAGACTATATTCAAAAAATGAAGAGATTGATGAACAAATATCTTATCAAAAACCATTCTATGATAAAACTAGTCTTGGATTTAACACCTTTAAAGCAAATGAAGAAAGCAAGGAACCAAATATAAAAATATCTGAAAACATAGATGAGAAGAAGTCTGATGAGATTAACAAATTTGAAGATACACCTAAGGAAGAAGAACCACCTAAGAAAGAGGAATCATCTAAAGGTATGCAAAGAGAATTCAAAGGTAGATGTTTTCCTTGTAATATTGTTGGTCATATGAAGATAGATTGCACAGGTAAGCAATTTAAACCTCTTAAAGGTTATTGTTATGATTGTCATGGTTTTGGACATAGAGCTATTCAATGCAGAAAACCTAAATTTGTTGAGAATAACAATAATAGTAGAATGTTTAGAAATACTAACCATGCAGATAAGAAACCTACTGAAGATATGAACAGAAGAAATGGAGTAGTATGTTACAGATGCAACAAGGTTGGACACATTGCTAGAAATTGCAGATCATAGATCAATCATCCTGGACCAAGATATGGACACAATGGAATAGTTTGTTAGATATGTAACAAGATTGGACACACAGCAAGGTTTTGCAGAATGAACAATAGAGTTTTTCATAACAATCCTAACCCTAGAAGTCATGTAAGAAGAAATGAAGATGGAAGCAATAGTTAGAAAGGATGTTGTAGTAATTCAGATGAAGTGAAGTTTGTTAAAATCACAGATTAAGGAGACATATTTAGCACTTAAGGCAATTAGAAAGGTAAAGTATTAAATGGTAAGAATGAATCTTTACCTAACCCATCTCAAAGTACTTAATTCATGAAAATTACAATAGAATAGGAACTTAGATTAGTGTAGGAATTGATATATGATGAATTGAGTATTGTATAGTTAATGCAAGGTATTATATGATGTTCTAATGCTATGGTTAAGAGTGCAAAGAAAGATATTATGTTTTGTGAGATTGCAAGAAGTTTTAAGTTTTGCAGGTTAACAGAATCAACTTTTTGAAAGAAGTGGCAAAAGAATTGAATGCGATGTCATATCTAAGTGAGATTGAAATGATAAAAGGTCATGGACAGTATCATTTGATCATCAAAGTGAATACACATGTTAAGGAGATCAAAGAGCAGTGATTGGAAGTGTTTTGCAAGGATTTGGTGAAGAATTTTTGTGCCGAATCTACACAAGCCCTAAATTGTAGAATCAAAGTATTTTACTTGGCAGATCTTTAAATTAGTTAAAGAATTAGAGGAAATCATGGATATTTCTTTGATTCACAATGTTAGAGATAAGAATAGACCTAAAATGAAAAGGGAACCAGTAGAACCCTTGGAAGATGATCCTAGGTAAGCTCTATCATCCGTACCAAATAGAGTTTTACATCTAAAGAATGTTAGAAGTTATCTGGGATGTAAACTAGAGACTATCAGTGATAGTGACTTCACAGAGGAATATTAGAAGATCTATAATCATGACATGTTACTAAAATTAGGGTTTGAGCATTTGAAAGATAATGAGATCATTAAGTATGCTTTGCAATATGAATTTGATAATGAAGAATGTACCAAGATAATCTTAAGCAGAATTCACAATGGAAACTTTTGGTTAGATGACAGAGTGCTAGACATTACAGCTGACTTAATTCATGAGGTAACTGGACTATCTAAAACTAGAGCCATTCCTTTGAATGAGAAAAGCATGAGGAAACTAGTCATAGACAACACAAATTATGTCCTACAATGGCAGAGGAATTGTAATTAGCAAGACATGGCAACATGATGTATGATACTTGTGTAAGATCCTAACAACTAAGTTTTGTGCTAACTCAAGAGAGGATGACATGGCAATTGGAATGGTACATAGAACTTATTTGATGTGTGTTGATAAAATACAAGTTGACATGTTTGAGATTTTGAGAATTCAATTGTTTGAAAATTTGGAAAAGATAAAGAAGACTAAGTATTCACAGTTTAGATTCTCATCTTTAATCACTTATATGTTCTTTCATTTATTGAGAAGATTTTCATTCACCATTGGAAATAACTAGAATGATGGCCAAACTACAATGGAAAGGATTAACCAGGTGTATAGGAGGCATGTTCTTGATAAAGTGAATGAAACTGTAGTATTGGTAATTAAATCATTTCAAAATTTGATGTCTAGCAGATCAAGGATCCCACAGTCTCTTTTGAAGAAGTATAAAAATGAGATATGTTTCATAGTTGATACTAACTTTACTTACATTAAAGTAGTAGAACCTAGAACAGAGTTCATAGACCCTCTTGGCTATGAGTTATCTGAGATTGAGATAGAAGAATATGTGAGTAGACTTCTTAAGTGCAAGTTGGATATTCACTGTAATAGGTTTGGAACCTTTAAGGAGAACTTCAACTCCACAAAGACCATCCTTGAAGAGAAACAGTCAAAGAAAAGATTTGAGAGTACAATCAAGAAAATTCTAAAAGTTATAGGGATGACTGAACATGAGTTCTTGGTAGCCAAGAAAATAGTAGCAGTAGTTACAGATATTGGGCAAAAAGAAGTTTTTTTGTTCCACCTCTATCATCAATTGTAGCATAGCAAGGGAAGACACAAATTAAGGTAAAAGTGGAAGAAACAGAGAAGGATCAAGAAACAAGAATATCCACTAGATCAACCTCCTCCACACCTAGCAAAAGAATAAAAGAGATTGCTACTAGACCTAGTAAGAGGCAGAAGACATTGGTGCCACTAGTTCAAAGGAAAGTGGTAGAAATCAAAGATGATGAAAGCACTCCTGTTAAGAAGAAAACTTGGAAACCTAGAGTTGAAAAGGTTAATGAACAGACTATTTAAGATGGAGACTTTACAAAGATGAACAAATATTATGATCTCTATGATTATGCAAAAAGACAAAATCTAGAAAATGTAGTGGTGAAGCATATGATTTTATTTGATAAGAAATTTGATACAATTCAAGGTAAGATACCTAATGACTTGTACAAGAAACTTGTAAGTAGGAAGAAGAGAGCATCAGAAGAAGACAGCTATTAAAGAAAAGCTTGTAAGAAAAATTTGTGTTGTGAGAGATGAAGAACACTTAAATCAAATTATGAAGGATTTAAGAACCCACCTGAGAACCAAGAAGAGAACTATTCAGATTATGGGAGGTAGATATGAAAAAATTAACACAGAAATAGAGCAAGCAATCATTAAGGTTGTGTCAGAAAATGTTCGAGAATCATCAGTTGCAATAGAATCTAAAGATCAATAAGAAGAATCATAACAAGAGGACATTCCCTCTCCACCAACCATAAATATTGAGGATGAAGTAATGAATGTTGAAGGAACTAAGATCACCTTTGATAGTGATGATAACTTATTCAAGAATCTTGAAAACATTGTTGACAATTCAGCTTTTGAAGAGCAGGATAGTACCAAAGGAGAAGAGAAGATAGAAACCAAAGTTGTAGAACCTAAAGTGATAGAGAAACAAGTACCTATTCCTAATCAATAAGAAATCAATCTTACCCCTAAGACTAGTAAGAAAACTCAGATTGGTTCTATGACTGAGAATTTGGGAAAGGAAGTAGATGATGATGATCAGATGGAATTGATCACATCTTTGAACAAGATCATCAGAAAGAATAAGAAAGTAAAGATTCTTAAAGGATGCCTAAAGGAGCTTACTGAGAAGTTACAAGGCATTATTACTACACAAATTGTAGAAGATGACCCTCTGGAAATGGAAAAGAAAGTAATGAATACTTTTGATGATGAGTTTACAAATCTATCTAATACAGCAAAGGTGAAAGCTCAAGCAACTTATGAGGCCAAAACACTTTTGGACATTAGTCAGAATATCAAAAATGATATGAATAAATTTGATACCTATATAAAGGATTTAAGAAAAAATTTAGAAATAGGAAAATCTTTGTACACCTAGTGTACAAAATCAGAGAACTTGGTAGCAGAGGAAGTTTAGAAGATGAAGATGAAGGAAGCAGAAATTCAGAATGAGACAAACCTTCTTTCGAGCCCCAATGTGAAGATATTTGATATTGAGAAGAAAATCCACAAGATTTATGATGAAATGAGAATTTTTCAATATGACAAGGATAGGAAGCTAAAGAGATTCACTCTTTTAAGAGAGCGCATTTCTATAAACTTGAGCACTATTGAAGGGCAACTGGAAGAATGTCTTTCAGCCAAGACAATTTTTCAGAAGTTTAGTTATGAAAATCTCCAAGCATGTGAGATTGCATCTTATGGATTGTGTGCACTACTCAGTGTGGCAGATTCAATTAAGAAATCATGGGAGAAAGAGTTAGAGGCTATGAAGATCAATTTTGCAGATTGTGTTGTAACCCTACCGGCTTTGCAATATTGAATCAACGTATAACTTTTTGTGAAAACATTTTTCTAACCATCCTTACCTTTTGTTGTCATTATTGTCAAAGGGGGAGAGATATATAGAAAAAAATTGATAAGGATACATACTCTTAGGTGGAGTACAGTATATAGAGAGGATCCATGAAGTCATAAACACAGTATATACATATTTTTTATTATGGCCACAATTTTGAAATATTTGGAGTTTAAGACTTAGCCAATTTTCTCATATGTTGCCACCAATGGAAAAGGGGGATATTGTTGTCAATTTGGCTGAGTTGGTTACATAGATATTGTCATTATGGAAACATATGATCCACATGAAGATCACACAGGTCAAAGAGCTAGTATGTCAGAGTGGAATGCAAATTGTCTAAGTATGAGACATTTTGTTTTTACCAGTGAACCTGAAGATAGTTTTGATTTGTGATGTTGATTGGAGTAAGTTTAGTGCTTGAACACTTTAACATAGAATCTATGGTGACTATTGAAGAATCACCTCAAATCACAAGTCAGTATGGCATGTACGGAAGAAGTTATGATAGTTTTACTTAAGACAGTGTTAAGCCAACAGGACAGAATATGAAGACAGAATAGATAAAGAGTTAAGGGATTATTTTGTTTATCAAAATAATGACTTAAGAATATAAAGGGATGACATCCTAGATGTTAACCCTTGGATAAATCTATTTTTTAATATAATAGCTGACTGAAAAGTTATTAATCTTAATAACTTGTATAAAGATAGGTAAAAATGTAATGTAAAAAAGGAGTAATGAATATGCAAATGTAATAGAGAAAGTGAAGAACAACAAAGAGATATTGATGCAAGCAATATAGGGTTATGTACCTTGACCTATTTTTATAATCAATGAATATTGTATATTACTTATTTGGGCAGTGGGCTCATCTAGTAATCACATTTTGTAATACCAACTCCTAATAGGGTTGAGGCTTCTAACAAGGCCTATAGTCCCTTAATCAGGACTGAGACACTATATGCATGTAATAGACTCCTAACAGGGTCAACATCCTTAACAAGATACTTTTGATTAGTGGATCTTTGTGGGTACCATCCCCACTAGGGTTTTCCCTTGGCTAGGGTTTCCTTGAGAACAAATAATGTGTTATGAGTTCTTTAGTTTTATTGCTATGCATGTTGTTTACCTTTCTATGTTATGCATGTGTTAAGATAATCTGTTATATCCATAATTGGGAAAAGTTAAAAGTTTTTAGAATACTGATTCACCCCCCCCCCCCACCTCTTAGTATTCGCTATTTCTAATGATTGGTATCAGAGCTTAGTTACTCAAAAAAGAATCATTTAATGAAAGCCTAGTAGCTTGAGTAAGATCTCTATGGATATGGATCAACTACAAAAGAATCTTGAAGAAGCTATTGAACAGATTGATATGCTTACTGAAGAAAGAGATACTGTGAAAGGAAAATATGATGATGTAAAGAACCTCATTGAGAAATTGAAAAATGAGTTGGAAGATCTGAAATCTGAAAAGGAATCCAAAATTCTTATTGAAGATTGTGATGACAACTTAGAGAAAGAAAATGAGTTCCTTAAACATGAACTGAAGATAGCAAATCTGAAGCTAAGTTTGAAAGATGGAAATGGAGAGAATGAAGAAAATCTACAATCTGAGAATGAAAATCTTAAGCTGTAAAATGAAGAGCTAATATCTAAACTTGGTAAAGTAACATCTGAACTTCAGAAAGTCAATTTGTAGTATGTTGAACTTGAGAAATACAATACAATTGTGAAGGGAGAACTAACTCAATCTAAGCAGAAACTTGAAAGACTATATTCAACAAATGAAAAGATTGATGAACAAATATCTTATCAAAAACCATTCTATGATAAAACTGGTCTTGGATTTAACACCTTTAAAGAAAATGAAGAAAGTAAGGAACTAGATCTAAAAATATCTGAAAACATAGATGAGAAGAAGTCTGATTAGATTAACAAATTTGAAGATACACCTAAGGAAGAAGAACCACCTAAGCAAGAGGAATCATCTAAAGGTATTCAAAGAGAATTCAAAGGTAGATGTTTTTCTTATAATAATGTTGGTCATATGAAGAGAGATTGCACAAGTAAGCAATTTAAACCTCTTAATGGTTATTGTTATAATTGTCATGGTTTTGGACATAGAGCTATTGAATAAAGAAAATGTAAATTTGTTGAGAATAATAATAATAGTACAATGTTTAGAAATACTAACCATGCAGATAAGAAACCTATTGAAGATATGAACAAAAGAAATGGAGTAGTATGTTATAGATGCAACAAGGTTGGACACATTGCTAGAAATTGTAGATCACAGATCAATCATCCTAGACCAAAATATGGAAACAATGGAATAGTTTGTCATATATGTAACAAGATTGGACACACGGCAAGGTTTTCTAGAATGAATAATAGAGTTTTTCATAACAATCCTAACTCTAGAAGTCATGTAAGAAGAAATGAAGATGGAAGCAACAGTCAGAAAGGATGTTGTAGTAATTCAGATGAAGTGAAGTTTGTTAAAAGCACAGATCAAGGAGACATATTCAACACTGAAGGTAGTCAGAAAGGTGAAGTATTAAATGGTAATAATGAATCTTTACCTGACCCATCTCAAAGTACTTAGTTCATGAAAATTACACTAGAATAGGAACTTAGATTAGTGTAGGAATTGATATAAGATGAATTGAGTCTTGCACAATTAATGCAAGGTATTATATGATTTTCTAATGCTATGGTTAAGAGCGCAAAGAAAAATATTTTGTTTTGTGAGATCACAAGAAGTTTTAAGTTTTGCAGGTTAACAGAATCATCTTTTTAAAGAAGCTGAAAAAGAATTGAATGTGATGTCAGATCTAAGTAGATTGAAATGATTAAAGGTCATGGATGGTATCATTTGATCATCAAAGTGAATACAAGTGTTAAGGAGATCAAAGAGCAGTGATTGGAGATGTTTTGCAAGGATTTGGTGAAGAATTTTTGTGTCAAACCTATGCAAGCCCTAATTCATAGAATCGAGGTATTTTACTTGGCAGATCTTTAAATCAATTAAAGAATTAGAGGAAATAATGGATATTTCTTTGACTCACAATGTCAGAGATAAGAATAGACCTAAAATGAAAATGGAACCAGTAGAACCCTTGGAAGATGATCCTAGGTTAGCTTTATCATCCATACCAAATAGAGTTTTACATCTAGAGAATGTTAGAAGTTATCTAGGATGTAAAATAGAGACTATCAGTGATAGTGACTTCACAGAGGAATATCAGAAGATCTATAATTAGGACATGTTATTGAAAGTAAGGTTTGAGAATTTGAAATATAATGAGATCATTAAGTATGCTTTGCAATATGAATTTGATTATGAAGAGTGTACCAAGACAATCCTAAGCATAATTCACAATGGAAAGTTTTGGTTAGAGGATAGAGTTATAGACATTACAGTTGACTTAATTCATGAGGTAATTGGACTATCTAAAACTGGAGCCATTCCTTTGAATGAGAAAAACATGAGGAAAATAGTCATAGACAACACAAATTCTATCCTACAATGGCAGAGGAATTATAATTAGCAAAATACAACAAGATGATGTCTGATACTCGTGTAAGATCCTAACAACTAAGTTTTGTGCTAACTCAATAGAGGATGACATGGCAGGTGGAATGGTACATGCAGCTTATTTGATGTGTGTTGATAAAGTAGAAGTTGACATGTGTGAGATTTTGAGAATTTAGTTGTTTGAAAATTTGGAAAAGATAAAGAAGACTAAGTATTCATAATTTAGATTCTCATCTTTAATCACTTATATGTTCTTTCATTTATTGAGAAGATTTCCATTCACCATTGGAAATGATTGAAATGATGGCCAAACTACAATGCAAAGGATTAACCAAGTGTATAGGTGGCATGTTATTGATAAAGTGAATGAAACTATAGTATTGGTAATTAAATCATTTCAGAATTTGATGTCTAGCAAATCAAGGATCCCATAGTCTCTATTGGAGAAGTATAAAAATGAGATATGTTTCATTGTTCATATTGACTTTACTTACATTGAAGCAGTATAACCTAGAACAGAGTTCATAGACCCTATTGGCTATGAGTTATCTAAGATTGAGATAGAATAATATATGAGTGGAATTCTTAAGTGCAAGTTGGATATTCACTGTAATAGGTTTGGCATCTTTGAGGAGAACTTCAACTTCATAAAGACCATCCTTGAAGAGAAACAGTCAAAGAAAAGAGTTGAGAGTACAATCAAGAAAATTCTAAAAGATACAGGGATGATTGAACATAAGTGCTTGGTAGCCAAGCAAACAGTAGCACTAGTTAGAGATATTGGACAAAAAGAAGTTTTGTCTATTCCACCTCTATCATCAATTGTAGCACAGCAAGAGGAGACACAAATTAAGGTAAAAGTGGAAGAAACAAAGAAGGATCAAGAAACAAGAATATCCACTAGATCAACCTCCTCCGCACCTAGAAAAAGAATAAAAGAGATTGCTACTAGACCTGGTAAGAGGCAGAAGACATTGGTGCCACCAGTTCAAAGGAAAGTTATAGAAATCAGAGATGATGAAAGCACTCCTATTAAGAAGAAAACTTGGAAACCTAGAGTTGAGAAGGTTAATGAACAGATTATTCAAGATGGAGACTTTACAAAGATGAACAAATATAATGATCTCTATGATAATGCAAAAAGACTGAATCTAGAAAATTCAATGGTGAAGCATATGATTTTATCTGATAAGAAATTTGATACAATTTAGGGTAAGATACATGATGACTTGTACAAGAAACTTGTAAATAGGAAGAAAAGAGCATCAGAAGAAGACATAGCTATTAGAGAAAAGCTTGTAAGAAAAAATTGTGTTGTGAGAGATGAAGAACACTTCAATCAGATTATGAAGGATCTAAGCACCCACCTAAAAACCAAGAAGAGAAATATTCAAATTATGGGAGGTAGATATGAAGAAATTAATAGAGAAATAGAGCAAGCAATCATTAAGGTTATGTTAGAAAATGTTGGAGAAGCATCAGTTGCAGCATAATCTAAAGATCAAGCAAAAGAAGCAGAACAAGAGGACATTCCCTCTCCACCAACCATAAATATTGAGGATGAAGTAATGAATTTTGAAGGAACTAAGATCACCTTCGATGGTGATGATAACTTATTCAAGAATCTTGAAAGCATTGTTGACAATTCGGCTTTTGAAGAGCAGGGCAGTACCAAAGGAGAAGAGAAGACATAAACCAAAGTTGTAGAACCTAAAGTGACAGAGAAACAAGTACCTATTCCCACTCAAGAAGAAATCAGTCTTACACGTGAGACTAGCAAGAAAAATTAGATTGGTTCTATGATTGAGAATTTGGGAAAGGAAGTAGATGATGATGATCAAATGGGATTGATCACATATTTGAAAAAGATCATCGGAAAGAACAAGAAAGTAAAGACTCTTGAAGGATGCCTAAAGCAGCTTATTGAGAAGTTACAAGGTATTATTATGACACAAATTGTAGAAGATGACCCTCTAGAAAGAGAAAAGAAAGTAATGAATACTTTTGATGATGAGTTTACAAATCTATCTGATGCAGCAAAGGTGAAAGCTCAAGTAGCTTATGAGGCCAAAACTCTTTTGGACATTAGTCACAATATCAAAAATGATATCAATAACCTTGATATCTGTATAAAGGACTTAAGAAAGAATTTAGAAAGAGGAAAATCTTTGTACATCCAATGTACAAAATTAGAGAACTTGGTAGTAGAGGAAGTTCAAAAGATGAAGATGAAGGAAGCAGAAATTCAGAATGAGACAAACCTTCTTTCGAGCCCCAATGTGAAGATATTTGATATTGAGCAGAAAATCCACAACATTTATGATGAAATGAGAATTTTGCAAGATGACAAGGATAAGAAGCTGAAGAGATTCACTCTTTTAAGAGAGCACATTTCTATAAACTTGAGCACTATTGAAGGGAAACTAGAAGAATGTCTTTCAGCCAAGACATCTTTTCAGAAGTTTAGTTATGAAAATCTCCAACCATGTGAGATTGCATCTTATGGATTGTGCACACTACTCAGTCTGGGAGATTCAATTAAGAAATCATGGGAGAAAGAGTTAGAGGCTATGAAGATCAATTTTGCAGATTGTGTTGCAAGCCTACCGACTTTGCAATATTGAATCAAGGTATAGCTTTTTGTGAACACATTTTTGTAACCCTCCTTACCTTTTTTTGTCATTGTTGTCAAAGGGGGAGAGATATATAACAAAAAATTGATAAGGATACATACTCTTAGGGGGAGTATAGTATATAGAGAGGATTCATGAAGTCATAAGGACAATATATACATATTTTGTATTATGGCCACATTTTTTAAATTTTTGGAGTCTAAGACTTAGCCAATTTTCTCATATGTTGCCACCAATGACAAAGGGGGAGATTGTTGGCAATTTGGCTAAGTTGGTTACATAGATTTTGTCATTCTGGAAACATATGAGCCACATGAAGATTGCACAGGTTAGAGAGCTAGTATGTCAGAGTGCAATGCAAATTGTCTAAGTATGAGACAGTGTGTTTTTACTAGTGAACTTGAAGATAGTTTTGATTTGTGATGTTGATTGGAGTAAGTTCAATGCTTGCGCACTTTAACATAGACTCTATGATGACTATCAAAGACTCACCTCAGAGCACAAGTTAGTATGGAATGTACAAAAGAAGTTATGATAGTTTTACTTAAGACAGTGTTAAGCCGATAGGACAGAATATGAAGACAGAATAGATAAAGAGTTAAGGGATTATTTTGTTTATCAAAATAATGAATTAATAATATAAAGGGATGAGATCCTAGATGTTAACCCTTGGATAAAGATATTTTGTAATATGATAGCTGACTGAAAAGTTATTAATCTTAATAACTTGTATAAAGATATGTAAAAATGTAATGTAAAAAAGGAGTAATGAATATGCGAATGTAATAGCGAAAGTGAAGAGCAGTGAAGATATATTGATGCATGCAGTATAAGGTTATGTACCTTGACCTATTTTTGTAATCAATGAATATTGTATATTACTTGTTTGGGTAGTGGGCTCATTTGGTAATCACATTTTGTACTACCAACTCCTAACAGGGTTGAGGCTTCTAACAAGGCCTATAGTCCCTTAATCAGGACTGAGACACTATATGCATGTAATAGACTCCTAATAGGGTCAACATCCTTAATATGATACTTTTGATTAGTGGATATTAATGGGTACCATCCCCACTGGGATTTTCCTTTGGCCAGGGTTTCCTCGAGAACAAATAATGTGTTATGAGTTCTTTAGTTTTATTGTTATGCATGTTGTTTAGCTTTCTATGTTATGCATGTGTTAAGATAATCTTTTATATCCATAATTGGGAAAAAGTAAAAGTTTTTAGAATACTAATTCACCCCCCCCCCCCCCCACTCTCAGTATTCCCTATTTCTAACAATAAACTGAGCTTGTGTTCACTGATGCATTTCTTTGTTAACCAAGTAGAACAAAATGAACTAAATGACAAGCTTAGCCGATAAGAATTGATGAGTTGGAAAGTGTATGATTTTGAGGTAACAGATAAAGTTTGTTATGATGATCGATGGCTAACAAAATTTAGGAAAGATCTAATGGATTGGAATGAAAAGTGTTATTGACACATCAGCCGAGGAAGGTTAAAATGGCAAAATCAATGGATGAGATTAAGCAGTAAAATCTGATGGAGCAGAAGAAAATGGTTTACATGTCTATATAAGAGACTAGAGATTTCACAAGTGAGTGTGATGCTGGAAGAAAAGGAAACTATAGAATCATCATGTGAACAAGTTTTCATGCATTCTGATCATACTGGTTAAGGAGAACCCTATTGCAGAGTATTACTGAGTGACAGAGAGTAATTACTGATGGACAGTAAGTTGATATATTGTTGAATCAGAAGTGTTACATTGATCAGAAAGATTTGTATGGGCTGAATATTGATCTGTATATCTGCAATTGAATTTGTAAAAGATCAAATCACCTACTGTTACATATTTAACCATTGTACACAGTCAAATCTCTTAACCGAGTGGACTAAGAATGTCTTATTATGTATCATTAATAGAATGAACATTTTTATCCTGTCAACCCCAGAGTGACTATTGGTTGGATGATAATGGTTAGTCTTAAATCCTCTAACAAGGTCACACCTAACATTGTGTTTGTAACCTTTAACATGGTTGGGTCTTTACCGACCTCACTGCAAAAGAGTGAATATTTTTTGGGTTGTCGATCCCAAGTGGTTTTTCCCTTCATAGGGTTTCCATGTTAAATCTCTTGTGTTATGTGTTGATTGTGATATTTGTTTGATGTCATATTTTCATGTTGCATATTTGATTTGATCGGTAGCTAGTATATGTTTTAGACTGGTAATCGGTAAATACACAGAGAGTAAAAGTATTTTTTAAGTTACCGAGTAGCAGAAGTTGAAGTATTTGTTTTTTGGATTATACATTTTGTATTGGGACAATGATTAACTGATTCACCCCCCTCTTAGTTATTCTAACAAAGGATTCTATGGAGAAAGGTATTTTATGATTCTTGTTGATGATTTTACAAGAATGATGTGGATTGCATTTCTTAAAGAAACATCTGAAGCATTTGATAAGTGTAAGATCATTAAGAATAAATTTGAGAATGAATTTGGAGTGAAGATTAAATGTTTGAGATCAGATAGAGGTGGAGAATTTACTTCAAAAGAATTTAACATTTTTTGTGAAGTGAATGGTATTAAGAGACAGTTTTTAGCCCCTAGGAAACCTGAACAAAATGGTATTGTAGAAAGAAGAAACAGGTCAGTAACTGAAGTAGTAAGAGCTATGTTATTTGAGAATGACTTAGCAAAGATATTCTAGAGAGAAGCAGTGAACACAGTAGTGTACACAATGAGTAGAGTACAAATCAGAGCAGATGCAGACAAGACACCCTATGAACTATGGTTTGGACATGCACCATCAGTTAAGTATTCTAGAATTTTTGGAAGCAAATGTTATGTTAAGAGAGATGATGACATTGGAAATTTTGATCCTAGAAGTGATGAAGGTATATTTCTTGGATATTAATTGAAGAGCAAATCTTATAGATGTTACAATAAGAGAACTAAGATTATTGTTGAGAGTGCAAATGTTAAAGTTGATGAAAAGTTCAAAATTCAAGAAAGAATGCTTGATTATGAATCAGATGAAGGAACTCATCCTAGACCCAATCTAGAGACTACTAAATTATTCTATGAAACTAACAGTGATTTTTTGAATGAGAGCCACAGTGAAGGAGCCATTGAAGAACCTACAACAGAAACAAGTACTAAGATAGTGACACCTAACAGAAATTTATCAAGAAATCACCCTGTTGAGTAGATTATTGGAAGCATAGACAAAGGAGTTCTGACATGAAATAAGGTACAAGAATAGTTGTGTTTAATATCTCAAATTGAACCTAAATCTACTAGTGAAGCTTGTGAAGATGAACATTGGATTAAAGCCATGAAATAAGAGCTAGATTAGATTGAAAAGAACAAGACATGGGAATTGGTCCCTAGACCTAAAGATAAGAATGTTATAGGAACAAAATGGGTATTCAGAAGCAAGATGAATGAACAAGGAGAAGTAGTAAGGAACAAAGCAAGATTGGTATGTAAAGGATACTCACAGCAAGAAGCAATTGACTATGAAGAAACTTTTGCACCAATAGCAAGAATTGAAGTAGTAAGAATGTTTTTGGCCTATGCAACTTACAAGAAATTCAAAGTGTATCAGATGGATGTGGAGTCAGCATTTCTGAATGGAGAATTGGAAGAAGTCTACATTGAGCAGCTTGAAGGTTTTCCTTTAACTCGAGAAGGAGATATGGTATGTAAATTGAAGAAAGCTTTATATGGACTAAAGCAAGTGCCTAGAACTTGGTATGCAAGATAAGATAAGTATTTGTTAAAGTTAAGATTTACAAAGGCATAGCTAATAGCAACCTATACACAAAGGAAATTGAAAATGGTTTGTTGGTTGTTATTTTTGTTGATGATATTATCTTTGGAGGAGAAGATGAAGCCAGTGATAAATTTGTAGATGAAATGAAGATTGAATTTGAAATGAGTATGATTGGTGAAATGAAATACTTTTTAGGATTGTAGATAACATAGAATAGTGATGGTATCTTTGTAAGTCAGACAAAGCAGTTGAATGATTTATATAAGAGATTTGGAATGGAAAACTATAAACTAGTTGGAACACCTATGGTAACTAAACACAAGTTATCTAGCACAAATGAGACTCCTACAGTGGAACAGAAGAAGTACAGATCTATGATTGGAGGATTGCAATATTTGACTCATACAATACTTGATATATCACATGCAATTGGAATTGTAGCAAGATTTCAAGCTGAACCTAGAGAATCACATTATGTAGCATTAAAGAGGATACTGAGGTACTTAAGAGACACAATTGAGTATGGATTATGGTATGAAAAATTTGATGATTTTACCCTATGTGCATATATAGATGTTGATTGGGGAGGTAGTGTTGATGACAAAAAGAGCACCAGTGGTAGAGCATTTTTCCTTGGAGGAAGATTAGTTTCTTGGCTAAGAAAGAAGTAGAATTGTATTTCTTCGTTAAGAAAGAAGCAGCAGCAAACAATTTGTAATCAGATAATTTGGATGAAGCAAATGTTGAAGGATATTGGGATAAAATTTGTTGAGCCTATTGTTATACATTGTGATAACACCAGCATAGTTAGTATGTCTAAAAATCATGTGTTACATTCTAAGACAAAGCATATAGAGATAAAGTATCATGCAGTGAGAGAAAAAATGGTAGAGAAAGAAATCAGACTTGAGTATATAAGAACAAAGGAGTAGATTACAGATATATTACAAAACCTTTGCCTAAGGATACATTTGAGTATCTGAGAGGTATGCTTGGGGTTATGCTCCAGCCTACTTTTGAGTAGTGATGTAGATTTTTCCATCCGTCCAGTGGTATATGAGCCTTATCTTTCTTATGGACTAGATGGTGGTACTTCCTCTATGGGGGAGTATGTGTATCTGAGTTGAGTCATGAGGACTCTAGTGAATGTATTTTCTGAATAGTGTCTTTTGACATTTAAGTTGCTATTGACATAATGATGAAACATCTATCATTGATGTCAATGGGGGAGAAGTATACATAAAAAACCATTTTTTGGAGAGAACTGAATAGGAAAATGAAGCAAGATTTGATTGATGAAGAGGATTTGAAAGTATTTTCAGAGTAGCAATGTTGCAGTGTTGGTATACATGGAACTTGGATGTTTTTTCATCTATGTTTCCATCAATGCCAATGGGGAGATTGTTAGGAATGAATTTTGAATATATCCTATGAGGGAGTATTCATAGCCATTCTATAGTAGTAATTGTTGCATTCATGACTATGATTGTCATTCATGTTAACACAGTGATCTACTAGAGATTAGCAGAGAAGCAGATAGTGTTTGAGTTAGCACACTTGGGATATTGAAGATGAAGCTATGTGGAGTTGAGGCCTTACTCTATGATGTTCTATGAGATCATGGTTAAGAGTGTAGATGGAAATTCATTTATTCATGAAAATTATGAGGAAATCAGTGGAAGCAGTATTCAGGCAGTGTTCCTGAGTAGCGGTCTGTGGAAATCGGATGATATCTCCTAATCAGGATAGAATCTGATCATGCACAGTTATGAGGTATTTGAATACATGATTTTAGTGACATGGATGTGAGTGCAAGATCTGAGGTTGCATGAGTGAAGAATTATCTTAATTGGAAGCTGACAATTTTGTATAATTTTTATGTAACGTGTGGGAACTTTTATTTTGTAATTTGTATGCTGACTCATTTGTAATTACTTGAGTGTGGTATAAAGGAAGGAATTTTTTCCTTTTTGTAATGTAAGTGTAAAAGTGAATGAAGAAATTGTGAAAGTGAATTTGTTGAAATAGGATATGTGAAGTATAGAGATCCAAAGAAGAAGTTGGTGCAGTTTGGCACAATCAGAGAAGGAGTATTGAATTGTTGAGATCAGTGATCTTTTGGTATTATTCTATTGATTAATACAAAGATCAGTTGGATAGTGAGTTTAGTGATCTTACCCTGAAGTTGTTTTGGCAGTGGGTCCTTCTGTCTTCCATAACTCCTAACAGAGTTAGAATCTTTTAGCAGGGATTCAAAGTCTCCTAATAGGGACTCATATGTAATGAATGTATTTCATAAGACTCCTAATAGATTCCATCCTCTCACAAGAAACTTTCATATTAGTGCATCTTTTGTGGGCATCATTCCCACTGGGGTTTACTCTTTGATCAAGAGGTTCCCTAGTCAACATATATTGTGTCATTGTGTTATTGTGCATGTATATCTTTCTATGGTTGTTGATTACATTTCTTACATGGTTAAAATCTATTAAGGTTGATATAAGTTGTATTTATTTGATAACTGATTCACCCCCCCCCCCCCCCCCCCCCTCTTAGTTATCTTGGTGGACTTTACTTTCTAACAAAGACAAAGAAAAATAATAATGATCATACTAGTCATAGGAAATAAGAGCTCTATCCAACCAAACTTGAACCAAATCTTTCCCAAATCTTCTATTTGTCCAAGTGTATTCAACACCCTGAATATATAGATTATGGAGAGAATGAGAGATGATAAAATCCATAAGGTCCAATCTTCTCTCTAGTTGAGAAGGGTACTCACCATACTTTTCATATTCCCTACGTGGATTATTAAATCTTCCACAATAAGCTAGCTATCATCTTTAAAACTAGATCTGAGCATTGACAACTTTTTCCAAAATTTGTTTCTCCCTTTCAAAGTATTTGTAGCATAGATATATATTAGTGATCATCCAAGATGTACCATCTTTAATATGCTGAAATCTAATATAGGAAATATTATTATCCTTGATAATAACATCACCTCTAATGTTATTGAGGTTCCAGAAGGTAGCAATGCCACTTGATGCACCCTCTAAGATGCTTCCACTAACCCCACCATTCTTAAACATCTTAATTCATTCCACCTTATTTTTACTCATCTTGGTTTCTTGGATCAAAAAAATTATTGGTTTATGATCTCTTATCATATTCCTAATAATATCTTTCTTATGAGGATGATTCAATCCTCTTATATTCCATAATATAACTTTCATTTATTCTTTAGAGAGAACACCTCTATGAGGGTTTTTTGAGTTCCATCTTCTATGTTTTTATTAGCCTACATACTTCTCTTCTTAGAATTCAATGGTCTCCTAGGTGATCCTGAGACCTGACCTACATCTACAACCAATCTAACAAAAGATCTAGTATTCTTGGGGGTTTTAAGGCCTATCTTATTCTTTTCACCTTTAGGTTTACTATGTTTTGGTTTTGGGGAGGCCACACAAGTATCCTCATTCTCCTTACCCAAAGCCCTATTTATATCCATAGCATCTCCCCATTTTCCAACTTTAGGAAAGGATCTCTTCACCAAATCCATAGTATTTTGTGATAGATCAGACAAGCTAGGATTCAAGATAATACAGTGTTGGACTTCCTAAAATGAATCTTCAAATCCCTTAGAGCTAGATGTAGAGTCCCCTTCCTCTTCACTTGATTTTGGTATCTCCCCTTCCTCAGGAAGATTGGAATTCTCTAAAGGGTATGGTTTTTCCCCTTCACTACCCATCTCAAAAGAATCTTCCACATTTTGAAGTATAGGATCAGCATCTTTAGTAATATAAATTTCTTCTTGTATAATTTTTCCTTATTTATCACATTCTAAGGTTTGATGTGCATGTAGAGTTTCATTTCCTTCTTTGGTGATCTCCTTAACAAATTCTACTAGTTTGACTACCACATTTTGCTCTTTGTCTTTCCAAACTTTCTTATTTTTTTGTTGTTCAATTTTGTTTTCTTTTATTGATTTAGAAGGACAAATTTTGGCCTAGTCTCTTGCTTTCTTATAATGAAAATAAGCAAAAGGGATCAATTCATATTCCACCCATTGGTTCAATTTTTCCAACTTGGAGATGATTTCAACAGAACTAAGCATATTTGAATCATGAACAACACCCACACAAATTCTAACATGAGTTAACCTTCTCCTTGAGGCTGTCACTAGATCTATGGATAGGAGCTCTCCAAACAAGCTGACTATCCCTAGAAAAACATCTTCTACCCAATATTCCATAGGTAATCTTGGAAGTTTGATCCAAACGGGAACTTGGGAAAGAAGTGATTCATCATTAAGATCCATATTAGGGAACCATTTTTGAAGGACTAAAGAAATTTTTCCTACCATCCAAGAGCCACCACAAAGGATCATATCTTTATCTTCTTCTCAGGAAAATGAGAAGGATAAAAAAACCCTTAGTCATGGCAGTAACTTCAACTTTGCCTTTTAGAGCCCACTTCTTAAAGGCATAAGCTCTGACGACCTCAATATTGGGTCTAGCCCCTAAAAAATTCCCAACTAGAGAATTCTTCATCAAAGCTATATTATGTTCTATAACCAGATCTGGGACAGAGATAGAAAATTTACCTTTCAATAGATCATAAATGTTATGGACTTTAGGTAGTGTGGACTTACTAGAAGGTTTGAACCCAAATAAAGAAGACCATTTTTTGGGCAAAACCCCCAAAGAAACTCCCAAGATGGGTCCCCCTCTTGGGTCCCTAGGTCACATCAAGGTTCCTAACACAACATCAGGGGCTTCATCTGATTTACTAGATGTTTCCTTACTTTCCTTCCCCCCCACTAGGTTGATCCACTGCAAGGGGCTCTTTCCTACCCACAATTGAATTCAAATTTTGATTTCACCCACCTGCTCTCCTACTTTCTCTCCTACCCAAGAGTGATATTAAAGGTACTGAGTCAAAAAATAAAGAGTTGAGGAAAACTTGATTGAATAAAATACATGCATAGAAAAAGTAAGAGATCAAATTAAGAAATTCAAAGCAAGGCATAAGGAACCCAACAAATTTGATTTGCATTTTAGGTACATTATCAAATATAATATCTTAAAACTCATCCACCTATAAGGATCAAGAAATAATGAGAGGGGTGGATGAATCAGTATTATAGTACTTTTATTCCTTTTAATAAAATTCAAACTTAACCATGCAATAACTGAAATAAGAAGAATACACACATAAATTAAACAACTCATAACATCATGATTTGTTCTTGAGGAAACCCTAGCTAAGGGAAAATTGTAGTGGGGATGATACCCACAAATGATGCAATAAAATTATTGTCTCCCTATTAGGAGACCTTTCCCTTTTAGGAGTAGAGTATTACATTAGTACAAGTCCTTGTTAGAGGAAAAACCCTGTTAGGAGCCTATAACCGTGTTAGGGATGAATACAAAATGGAGCTTATTGCTCTTACAATGGACTCATTGTCTAGTATTACCAAAGTATCTTATAGCAAAAAAAATGAACTAAAACAATATCTTCTATGCCAAAGTAGTTCCAATAATATCTCGCAAAACCCTCTACCTTATTCTGACATCACAATGCATTCAAACCCACACTCACAACTTTGCATCTCAAATCATATATACTCGATCTCATAATCTTTCCATTCAGCTCACAAATACATCACAAAATGTGTCCAACACATATTCAAATAGAAAGTACATAGTCAGCAACAATACATCCACAAGGATAGGGTAGGACCCAAACAAAATCCAAGGTATCACCTTTGTATTCCATATGTTACTCCCTTAAGCATCATGACCACTCATATGCCCTTTTTCACTATTGTATAGTCTTTGTGTACCCATACCATGTTGTAAATCTCTCCATTAAACTCCAAAATACATTTGACCTTAACTGAAGGTCTATTAGATCCCATCATACATTCCTCTAAGCTCACATGACTTAATTCCTCATATATTGTGCTCTCAAGGAAAAATTGTATGACTGTACCCTGTCAACTTCTTTTTGGACTTAGTTATTTTTCCAATACAAACATCCAAAACTAAATTTTACTCCAAGTGATCATGCCAATAAGTAGTGTTTCCATAAATGAAAACATCTATTCTATACTCATCTTCCCACTTGCCAATAATCTCCCCCTTTGGCATTGATGAAAACACTTTAGTGAAAAATGACTAAGTGTCTAATGCTAAACTATTGACTACACATTAGTATACATTTTTCACCCTTATTACTCCCCCTTTGACATAAATGGAAAATGTATACACAAAAATCTAGTTGTATACAATTTTAAAAGGTAGATCTTCTCACCAAAAATTCACACCATATGAAGTATAGCTTGGAAAGAAGTTTCCAAGATCTTTACATCTACTACCCATGTCTTCTCCAATGTCTGACCAACATGAATGAGACCATTCAACACAAAGGATGAGATATTGACATCCTTTAATATTGTAGGTAAAGACCCATCAATAGAATTCTTCATGGTCTCCATATCCTCGAGACGCTTCTCTAAAATTGACAGTTTAGGAGTAAGCATACTCCTCAACATAGAAAATATTCCCAGCACTCTTGTTTTCTCTATTCCAACATATTGATTTTATCCAATGACTTGGATACTTCCTTGTCCATCTCTATAACAAATTGTGAGGAGGACGCACAATTCTTTTCCAAATTATTTGATGTCTTTTCATCATTATGGATTATATCCATCACATTCTTTACATTCTTGGAAGGGTTTATGTAGTAGCTGTATATCTTCTTTACATTCATAATGCAAGACCTAATACCAGACATAGTGGTGTCTAGTATGCTGATATCCAACTTTAATGACTGATGTAGCTCATCTAATTTCTTCTCCATGTATTCTCTCTTGGCTTTCATGGCTGTGGTCTTCTCCAATGAAGTAAAATTAACATCAAAGTCATCAAGGACTTTGTTCAGATTATCCAATGTGTCATTTCCTTGAAAAGTGAAAGGTGTGGGTAGAATATTGTTAATTTTATCTATTTCTCTATCCAATACCTTTGACTTCTTCTTTTTCCTTTGTTCTGACCTATTCTTTACCTTAGCAAAGGCTATTAATGATAACTTCATCATTTCATCTTCATCCATGCCATCAACATTAGTGTTTAGAGATTTACTATAACTTTCCAACAATAGAGTTGAAGAGAGAGGAATAGACATATTCATTTATTGATCATCTTTAGTTTCCTTCTTTACCTCTTCCTTACTTCCCTTTGTGCCTTGATCCATTTCCTCAATAGGTTCTTTTGTTTCTATGCTAGTCACTATGCCAAGATCTGTATTGATTGTACTATGTTTTTTACTATAATCTACTTCAGTATTAGTGTCCATATTCTCTTGAAAGGGTCAACAATATCCTATGAGGTGTCTAAAGACATAGACATGCCAATAACAAAGAATCACGGTTGCTTAACAATACTATAGAACTGATTATTATCATCTTCATCCTTAGATGATTCAATGTGTACTTTTGCAATTTTGGAAGATTCTCCTGTTAGAATAGTTTTGAGCTTATTAGCCTTGGGTTTCAGAGGTGAAGGCTTCTCTAGCTAAGCTTCCATTGATACCTTATCAATGGCCTTGTGAGTTTCTTCTATCACTTCGTCATACTTTCTCCCTATAATCATTATTAATCTTATTTTTACTCTTAGCAGGGGCTTGATGGCTTTCATTATTCTATCATGCTCATCGAATGATACAATAGGTAGCATATCTTCTATAGTTTTTATTCTTATTTGTTCATCTTCTTCAAGTGCTAATTATTTCCTTACTTCTAGTTTCTCATACAATTCCTTGGGAATGCTACCTTCAATTTCAAGTAGATTCCTTTTAAAAATTAACATGTGATTATGTTTCTATCATGTCTATTCTCTGTGATGATCTCTTAGGTGGTGTAGGGGTGGTATCAGGTACTACGACCATTGTAGAGGGTGAATCAACAATTCTTGCAGCTTCAAGAGGTGGAAGGGAAGTTGGAGTCATGTTTTCCAACCCATAAGATCCTTCTACTATCTTCATTCTTACCTCTTTTATCTCTTCTTATCTTATGCCTTCCTTTTCTGCAAGGTTTTCAACTATTTTCTCAACCTTTCTCTTTCTTACTTCCCTTGATTGTTCATCTATGATCTTAGCAATGTTTTCTTCATAAGTGCCCCATATTTCTTCACTAGGGTCAATCTTAGATTAAATAACATTTTCTACTTGCATAGTAAGAATATTTGCATTGACCTCATAATTCATGGGGTAAGTCTAATTCTTCCTAGGTTTCACTTCCTCAAAACATACACAATCAGTTTCAACCATGAAATAGATTGTATCTTTATATGTTTCTACCATTTCCTTAGGAATCATATTTCTTTACTTCATTTCTCTTTGGAAAACCTTAAACGTCCCAAAGAGTTCTCCATCTACCCATTTCTTATCTTGCGCTATGTAATACTTGCTAATTTGTGCAATTGTGGAATCACTATCTTTCCATGCCCTAGGGTGCATTCTAGGAAACTTATGAACTATGTGAATGTAGATATATATTAGAAAACATCCAAACCTAAATTCCTTTGACTTGTCTCTCTTAATCTTCTTAACATTCTCCAAGAATTGCAATCTTAATACTTCACACAAGTTGTATTTAACATTTTCCTTCGCCATCTTGTATGCCATCATTATAATGCCCATGGAAATAGAATTAGGTCAGCTACTAAAATTAAGTTTGTATCCTAGAATCATCAAAGTCAACCTTACATCTTTGTGAAAGATGTTAGCAATATTCATTTCCCTCTTGTCCCATTTAGAATGTGTTAGGGTTTTGACTTATTTCTTTGTGTTCTTCTCTGCAACAGGGATAATTCTAGTATTTTCTAATCTGATCACATCATGAATCAACTCATTTGAAATCTTAATAAGATTATCTCTTATCCATAGAAATTGATCATGAACTCTGCTAAGAACAATCTTAATCCATTCTTCCTTATTGAACTTGTAGAGTTCCTCCATTCTCATGATGTTAAGATTTTGTAAATGAGAAAACTCATCTTTCCAAGTTCCATCATCCTTAACCATATCTTTCTTTTCCTTAATGATTTCTAAGTCTTTTATTATTTCATACTTGTAGTGAATGTATGCCCTAATGTCTTCCGCATAAAGCACATTGTATGGCATTTGCAAAAATTCACCCTCAGGATCATCCTTCGTGGACTTGTAAGGGTGTTTCTTGAATTTTTACCTTGGCCTCTCACTAACATCAAAAATAATTGGTGTATCCAAACTAAACAAAGCTTCAAAGAATATAAAAATACCTTTTACTTGATGAAATGGGATATGCACACTCAGCGATCACAAAAATAGTTTAGCTGATGCAAGAGCATCTCAGGTTCTTAGCAATCATGTGTCACCAAAAATAAGTTTGAGTTTTCTGTGTTACTTGCTTCCTTCTTTGATCGATTTGGCTTAGTAGTTGCTCATTTTATTCTTTGACCAAGTTGGTTAGTTATTTCCTAGTGCTTGGTTAACCTTTCTTATGGAGTAGTTTATTTTGATTTTCCTTTGAGGCTGACTTGTGCATTGAATTGTGGTCATAGAATTAATGTTGGTATCAATCATTGGGAAGCATGTGGACCTAGATTTAGTCATTCCTTCTGCTAATGATGGATCTAAAGGCCAACTTGTTTTGGTAGCCTCTTGTATATATTAGATAGTTGGTTGTATTTTAGTAAGGGGGGAGGAGGAGACTAGTAACAGATAAGTTTGAGGTATCAGTTTAGAAGTTAGAATATAGTTTCTAAAGATTGGATCCTCGCATGTTGGAGGACTATTTTAATTGAATTTGGATGTATTTGGCCATAATTGGAAGGCCTTACAACTCAGCAGGTATGATGTATTTTATGAATAATAAATGATTTGTTCTGCATTCTCTCTCTCACTTGTGTATTTTCTTCCATGTGTGATCTTTGCAAGGAGGGTTGTGATTTAGGTGTTACTTTAGCCCTTCATCTTTCCCTACCTTGCATCAGGTGGTATCAGAGAGAAGGTTGAGATCTAGATCTAGATTTGTGAATCTAGGTTGAGGGTTCCTTCTTGTTAAACCCTAGTTGATATTTTTATAGGGTAGAAGATTGTGATCTGGCCTACAATTGCAGAGGTTTTCAAGATGGTTCATGGGAGGTGAGATGGAGATCTAGGATTGAAAAACATGTCGAGACAACTTGCTACTAGGTTAGAAGTTGTTGAGACAACCCGGCATAGAGGAATACATCTTGAAGATGTTAGTGATGAAGAAATTAAAGAAGAATAAGGTGAAGCAGAACCTACACCTATGATGGATCAAGGTGAGGAAATATTGTCAAAGGCTTTGACAAATCTAAAGGCTACACCACATTTCAATCCTCCTAAGTATAGTGGAAAGCTAGATTTAGATGAATTGTTGGATTGGATCACTAAGATGGAGAAGTATTTTGAGTATGAGAATGTTCCTGAAGAAAAGAAGGTGAAGATTGCAAGAAAAAATTTGAAGAGTCATGCATCCTAATGGTGGGAGCATCTGCAATTGGATAGAAAAAGAAAAGGAAAAGACAAAATGAAGGTATGGAATAAGATGGTAAATAAGTTGAAAAGTAGGTTCTTACCATGTGATTATCAGATTAACCTAATTAGGCGAATGTGAATTTTGAGGCAGAAAGATATCTTGGTAAAAGATTATACTAAGTAATTATATACATTAGATATCAGATCTGGACATGATGAGGATTAAGTGGAAAGAATTACTAGGTACTTGAATGGATTGAGAGTTTCCATCCAAGAAGAAATCAGTTTGGTTAAGTTGGAAAATATTGAGGAAGATTATCAATTTTCCTTGAAAGCTGAGGAGAAATTGAACAAGATACATGAGCAAAGACAAAGAGGAAGAGGTAGATCTTATGGTGAAAATAATAGATATGATCAAGATAAATAAAATATGGATAGAGGCAAGACCGAGTGGAAAGGTGAAAGTTTGGCTAGAGCAAGAGGCAATAACTATTGAGGTGGTTATAGAAGAGGTGGTTTCCAAGGAACTTATTACAATTATGGAGAAGAAGAACATAGGTCATTTGAGTGTAGACATACAATTAAGAAGGTTGGTAGCAATAGAAATGCTTTGGTGGAAGAAGACTCACCTAATGAACCTGAGAAAGAAAAGAACTTGATGGTTAGGAGAGAACTTTGGAGTGAAAGTAATAAGGAAGATCTGATAAGGAAAATTTTGTTCAAGACTAGATGTAGAGTTTCTAATGAAGTGTGGAAGGCAATCATTAATAGTGGAAGCTCAAAAAATTTGGCATCTGAGGAAATGGTTACAAAGTTGCAATTGGAAAGGTTGAAACACCCGAAGCCCTATTAGATTTCATGAATCAAGGATGAGAATACACTATTGGTAAGTGAACAATGTTATGTGAATTTGAAATTTAGAATCTACTAAGATAAGGTGTTGTGTGATATCATGCCTATGGATTGTTGCCATATTTTGTTGGTTAGACCTTGGCAATATGATAGACATGCTATATATGATGCAAGATTGCATAAATACACTATTTGGTATGATGGGAGAAAACAAATCTTGTTACCTTTGATTGAAGATCCTGTTAGTTGTGTTTTTACATCTATGAAAGTTTATTTGATGGAAGGAAGAAATTTTGTTAAGGATTTGAAAAAGAATGATGTATGTTTTGTTATGATTCCTAACAAATTGAGTGGGAAAATAGTGGATAGCATCCCTAAAGAGATTGATAAGATACTCACTGAGTATAAGGAGATCATTTCTAATAATGTACCTGATGATTTACCATAGAAGAGAAGCATTAATCATTGCATGGATCTTATCCCTGGAGCTAGTTTACCAAATAAGGCACCACATTGGTTGACACCTACCGAGAATCGAGAATTAAACCAACAAATCCAAGAATTATTGTAGAAAGGTTTGATCCGAGAAAGTTTGAGTCCTTGTGCAATACCAGTTGTATTGGCACCTAAGAAGAATGGATAATGGTGAATGTGTATTGATTCTTGAGAAATCAACAAGATAATAGTGAAATATAGGTTTCCTATACCAAGAATGGATGACATAATGGATAGTTTGACTGGAGAAAAGCATTTTACTAAAATTGATTTGAAAAGTGGATATCATCATATCAGAATCATAGAAGATGATGAGTGGAAGACTTCTTTTAAAACAAGAGAAGGTCTGTATGAGTGGTTGGTTATGCCTTTTGGTTTAACTAATGCATCGAGTACTTTTATGAGATTGATGAATGAGGTTTTGAAGAAATTTTTGGGTAAATTTGTGATTGTATACCAAGATGATATTCTGATATTTAATAAGACCAAAGAAGAGCATCTATTGCATGCTGAAAAAGTATTGTAGAGATTGAAAGATGAAAATTTGTTGATTAACCTAAAAAAGTGTTCCTTCATGAAATAGGAGATTATGTATTTGGGATTTGTGATTTCGGCTGATGGTTTGAAAATTGATCCTGAAAAGGTCGAAGCTACTTTGAATTGGCCTAGACCTGAGAATGCTAATGAGGTAAGATCATTTCATGGTTTAGCAATTTTTTACTAAAAGTTTATTAGAAATTTTAGTTCAATTTGTAATGCTATGACTGAGACTATGAGAGGAGATAAAAGAGAATTTAAGTGGACACATGGAGCTGATAAAAATTTTGAGACTTTGAAGCATAGGTTGTTGAATTTCTTATGTTAGCATTTCCTGATTTCAATAAGGTATTTCAAGTTGAATGTGATGCAAGTGGTAGTGCAATAGGAGTTGTGTTGATTCAAGAAGGTAAACATGTTTCTTTCTTTAGTGAGAAGTTGAATGATGCAAAAAGGAAATATTTTTTTTGTATGATCAAGTGTTCTATGCTATTATTCAAGCCCTAAAGAAATGGAGACATTATTTGATACCGAGTGATATTTGTGTTGTATACTAATCATAAGGCTTTATAGTTAGAATAAGTTGAATCAGAGACATATGAAATGGGTTGAATATTTGTAGAGTTATACATTTGTGATAAAACATAAGAGTAGAGTCACTAACCAAGTTGTTGATGCATTGAGTAGAATAAGATCTTTGATGACTAAGATGAAAATTAAAGTTCTTGGTTTTGATGACATGAAAGATTTGTATGAAACTGATCCTTATTTTTCTGAGTTGTGGTGGAAGTGCAGAGCACCTATTCAAGATCAACTGAGTACTAAATGAGAAGACTATTTCATTCAAGAAGGTATGTTGTTTAAATATATTCATTTGTGTATACTAAGAGGATCAATGAGAACAAATCTGATAAAGGAAAAACATAGTAGTGGTTTGGCTAGACATTTTGGCATTGATAAGACATTAAATTTTCTTAAGGAGAAATACTTTTGGCCATAGTTGTTTAAGGATGTTCAGAAATTTTTTAAAAGTCATGGAATTTGTCAAGTTGCAAAGGGAGTAAGTCAGAATACTGGATTGTATATACCGATTTATGTTCCTAGGAAACCTTGGATTGATATTAATATGGATTTTGTTCTTGGCTTATTGAAGACAGTGAGAGGTAATAATTCTATATTTGTTGTTGTGGATAGATTTTCTAAGATGGCACATTTTATACCTGTAGAAAGACATCAGATGCGGTGCATATAGTAGATCTTTTCTTTAAGGAAATTGTCAGATTACATGGATTACCGAGGAGTATCATCTCTAACCGAGACAATAATTTTGTTGGATAGTTTTGGAAGACTCTTTGGAAAAAATTGGGCACCGATTTGAGGTATAGTTCTACATTACACCCAAAAACTGATGGACAAACAGAGGTTGTGAATAGAAGTTTGGGTAATCTTTTGAGATTCTTAGTTGGAGATAAACTGAGTAATTTGGATTCTATGTTGGCACAAGTAGAGTTTTCATACAATAATTCAGTGAAGAGGAGTACTGGAAAAACACCTTTTGAGATTGTTAATGGCATAAAACTAAGAGGTATATCATATTTGAAGGATATTGCTGGTGAAGAAAAGAGAAGTGTTGAAGGAGTAAAGTTTGTTGAGTTCATGAAGACATTGCATGAGGAAGTGAAACATAAGTTGGAGAATAGTAATCAAAAATATAAAGATAGAGCATATAGATCAAGAAGACATAAGACTATTACAGTTGGGGATGAAATAATGGTACACTTGAAGAAAGGAATATTTTCCATTGGAACATATGGAAAGTTGAAAATGAATAAATTTGGTCCTTGCAAGATATTGAGGAGATTTGATAGTGGAAATTCTTATGAGATTGAGTTACCTTATGACATGGATATATCACCTATATTAAACATTGCATATTTGTTTGAGTATAGTCAATCAGATAAAGACATGATAGTACCAAATTATTATCCTAAGAGACAGACATAAGAAGTTGAGCAAATTTTGGAACAAAGAGTTGGCAAAAACACAAGAGGCAAACAGTATATGGAATATCTAGTAAAGTGAAAGAATAGACCAATTGAAGATAGTTCATGGATTTCACAATCTGAGTTGGATTCAGCTTAGGTTGTACCTACTGCATAATTAAAGGAATCATTTCAAACAACCCCAGGTGTCTGATGCAAGAGCATCTTGGGTTCTTAGCAATCCTATGTCACCAAAAATAAGTTTGAGTTTTCTGTGTTGCTTGGTTCCTTCTTTAACTGAGTTGGCTCGGTAATTGCTTGGTTTCTTCTTTGACCAAGTTGGTCAGTTATTTCATGGCACTCGATTAACCCTGCTTACCAAGTAGTTTATTTTGATTTTTTGTTGAGGCTGACTTGAGCATTAAATTATGGTCACGGAGCTAATGTTGGTATTGATAATTGGGAAGCATGTGGACCTATATCTAGTCATTCCTTTTGCTAATGATGGATCTAAAGGCTTACTTGTTTTGGTAGCCTCTTGTATAAATTAGATAGTTGGTTGTAGTTTTAGGAAGCAGGGAGGAGGAGACTGGTAACAGGTAAGTTGGAGGCATGAGTTTAGAAGTTAGAAGATAGTTTCTGAAGATTGGATCCTCGCATGTTGGAGGACTATTGTAATTGACTTTGGATGTATTTGGCCATAACCAGGAAGGCCTTACAGCCTAGCATGTATGAGGTATTTTATGAATAATAAAGGATTTGTTCTGCATTCTCTCTCTCACTTGTTGTGTATTTTCTTTTGTGTGTGATCTCTGCAAGGAGGGTTATGATTTAGGTGGGCCTTTGGCCCTTCATCCTACCATGCCCTATGTCACTAGATCCTTTTCTTTCTCTTCTGATCTCCCATAGTTCTATTTGAATGGTGATCAAAATATTTGAGAATAATGAACTTATACTTCACAATGTTTCAAATTCATACATTTCCCAATGAGTTTGTAACTCAGCTATGATCTAGTCATCCATATATCTGGTGATCATCCAATATAATGCATATAGCCATGTGATCTTGAGTAGAGACTTTGACCTTATTATATTATCTTCCCATAAGCTTTCATCAGCTTATTCGGTTATTAAGAGGCTGGATAGATTACTGTTATTTTTCTCAAAAGCTCCCCTAAGGCCATGCTTGGCCATTTAGGTTGAAATAGAATCATTAGCATTAGGAGAAGATCCAATAGCATCTACTGCTTCACCTTGATCCTTTGTTTCATTCTGATTCTTCTCCTTCCACACTTTTTCACTAACCTTGTTTCCATCTTTTAAAAACTGGTGATTAAACTCATTCACATACTTTGTAAAGATTTCTTCAGTGTCACCAATATTTTTCTTTAATTTTGTAGGTGGTATTCTATTTACAACTAGTCCATTATATTTGTAGTACTTGTCTATATTCCCTCATTGTTGCACTTGAAAAAAGTAACAAGCGGTCTTCTAAGCTGAGACTTATCTTGTCTAACTTGTAATTTACACTTCTTTGTAATGTGCCCAAGATTATTGCATTTGTGACAAATGATCTTATTAAATGTAGTAGGTTTTCTAACATAATCTTGTTTCTTCCATCTTTCATCTATTTTTTTGCATTCATTTCTTCTATGTCCATATGCCCAACAATTAAAGCAATAACCAAAAATGTTTTGGAAACATTCTTACATTTTCAATCCTTCTTCATGTGACCAAATTTGTTGCATCCAAAGCATATCCCTTTGAAAGGTTTGATTTTCTCCCTATTTTTCTTCTTTTGATTAGGTTCTTCTTGTTGATTAGGCATCTCATATGTCCTACCTTTAGAATTATTCTCTAAGATTTGGAACATTCAACTTCATTGAAGCCAACTCCTATCTTGTCACATTTAGGTTTTTGTCTCTCTAGTTGTTCATCAATTTTATTACTTCTTGCATGAAGTTTTTCAATATGATTCCTTGCCTCTACAAGCTCTTCTTTAATGATGATACTTTACTTCTCTAGTTCTTCATAATTGGTTTTGACATCATTGATTTCTAGTTTCATTCTTTCCATCTATACATTTGCACTCTCCAAGGCTTCTTTAAGTTTTCTCTTTTCTTCTTTCTCTCGTTAAATCTTTTTAGTCATTTGTACAGTGATGATCTCATATTCATGCTTTATTACATCATTTTCTTGTTCAATTTTTTTTATTAGATCAAATGAATCATTCTTAGATTCCCTCATAGGTTCTTCCCTTTTGTTTCTTGAAAATTCAATCTTCTCTTTGAGCCTCTTGATATAGTTTTCGGATTTCTTTATGTATATTTTAATTCAGCATTTTCAGCATTAGCCTTATCCAAGTCTTCTAGTGTTTCCTCAATTTTTTCTTCCAAACTTCTTGAATCCATCTAGATCTCCCTTAAGCTATTAGGCTTTATCTTCAAGGGCCTTGTACTCTAATACCAATTGTTAGGATTAAGAAATACTGAAAGGGGGGGTCAATCAGTCTTGTAGTACGTTTATTCCTTTTAAGTCAATTCAAACTTAACCATGTAAAAAATGAAATAAGAACACACACATAAAGTAAACAACTAATAAAACCATGATTTTTTCTTGAGGAAACCATTGCTAAGGGAAAACCCCGGTGGGGATGATACCCACAAATGATGCACTAAAATTTTTGTGTCCCTATTAGGAGACGTTGCCCTATTAGGAGTAGAATATTATGTTAGTACAAGCCATTGTTAGATGATAGACCATGTTAGGATTCTATAACCCTGTTAGGGGTGAATACAAAATGGAGCTTACTACTCTTACAATGGACTCATTATCCAATATTACCAAGGTATCTTGTAGAAACAAAAATGAACTAAAATGACATTCTATATACCAAAGTAGTTCCAATAATAGCTTGCAACATCCTCTTCATTATTCTAACATCACAATGCATTTAAACCCATAGCATCCAAACCCACACTCACAACTTCACATCTCAAAGCATATATACTCGATCTCATAATATTTCTAGTCAACTCACAAATACATCACAAAATGTATCCAACACATATTTGAATAGAAAGTACATAGTCAGAGACCATACATCCACAAGGATAGGGTAGGACCCAAAACAAAATCCAAGGTATTAGATTTGTATTCCACACATTACTCCCTTAAGCATCGCGACCACTCATCTTCCCTTTTTCACTGATGTACAATCTTCGCATACCTAGACCATGATGTAACTCTCTCTATTCAACTCCAAAATACATATGACCTTAACTAAAAGTCTATTACATCCCATAATACATTCCTCTAATCTCGTATGAATTAATTCCTCATATACTGTGCTTGCAAGGAAAAATTGTACAACTGTACCATGTCAAATTCTTTATGGACTTAGTCATTTTTCCAATGCGAACATCCAAAACTATATTATACTCTAAGAGATCATACCAATAAGTAGTGTTTCCATAAATGAAAACATCTATGACATACTCATTTTCCCACTTGCCAACACCACTAAATCTGCAACTTCCACAATGATTTAGGATCTGTCTTATTTTCTTTAACACGTTTCCTTATTCTTGGAGAATGTTCTTTGTTCATGGGTTGACCCGTGTATTGCAATTCCTATTTATGTAATGTAATACTTCTCTAGAAATGGGCTCTTATTAAGGAATTGAGGATAATATCTAGAATTGAAGTTTAAGGTCTCTGACCAAAGACTATAATGAAGCAGGTCGCTTGTTGATCTAAATTATGAATCAAATTACAATACCTAGTGTGAAACCTGTAGTATTGTGAAATTTGACATAAAAGCTCAAAAAGACTAACAACAAGATTGCAAGCCAAAAAAGTGTCTCCATTCTATTAAAAATTAGAGTTTATACAAGTCAGATGGATCCCAAGGTTCACACGAATCCCTTGGAATTGAAATGAAGAGTCATCATAATGTTTATTACAAATAAACTATTAAAACTATCAAAATTTACCAAAAAACTATATATAAAATTTAGGTCCACTTGGAGAAGGCATAACTTTCTCATCCAAGCCCATAAATGCACCGAAGACCCTCAAAATTGTAGTTTACTAAAACATAGGAAATTTTGAAAAATTAGATTTTAGTATTTTCCCAATTTAATCTTGATCAGTTGTAGCTTGACATGTATGAAGGCATGTATGTTTCCAATTGAATGTAAATGATTTCCAGTTAATAAATAAAGATCTTTCTTGTTCTCTCTATAATTTCTTGTGTTATTTCATTGTGTTTACTTTTTCTTCCCAATTGGGCTGATCTCTCCGAGGTCCCTCCATCAGTGGCTATGACAAGTGGTATCAGAGCTAAGTTGTGTTCCTTGTGAAGTTGATTGTTGAACCTGATTTTTGTGAAGCCTTAAGTTAATTTGGTTGTAGGATGGCAGAGTTGAGACCTCACCTACAATTGCAGAGGGTGGACAAAATGGTTCTAGGAAGGAGAGAAATAGATCCATGCATGATGGATATGTTGAGGCAAATTGTAGCTAGATTAGAAGCAATGGAGATTGTCCAAAGAAGAGGTAGACCTATTGAGGATGTAAGTGATGATGAAGCTGAGGTAGTGGTTGAAAATAATGAACTTTAAATGGAACAAGGTGATCAAATATTCATCAAGGGTCTAACTAATGTGAATACCAAACCACATCTCAATTTACCAGATTATGATGGTAAACTTGATGTTGATGAATTTTTGGATTGGATCATGGAGATGGAAAATTATTTTGAATATGAGAACACTTATGCAGACAAGAAGGTGAAGATTTCTAGCACTAAGTTTAAAGGACATGAATCTTTATGGTGGGAACATTTGCAGATAGATAGACAAAGGAGAAAAAAGGAAAAGATCAAATCTTGAGATAAAATGGTAAACAAGTTGAAGGGTAAACTCTTACCTGGTGATTATCAAATTAGTTTGTTGAGGAAATTACAGAACCTAAAGCAAAAGAAATCTACTCTAAAGGAATATAATGAAGAATTCTATAGGTTGAATATTAGATTTGGACATATGGATCATGAAGTTGAAATAATTGTGAGATACATGAATGTTTTGAGGAAATCTATTCAAGATGAAATTAGTTTGGTAAAAATAGATAGCATTGAGGAGGCCTATCAGTTTGACTAAAAGTAGAGGAAAAGTTGAACAAGAGCCATGAACATAAATAGAGAGGAAGAGATGGAATATGTTAGAGGGGTAGAGGTAGTTCATTTGTAGAAGGAGGTAGATCTCACTCTGGGCAAGATAAGGAAAGTATGAATGGAAAGAAAAGAGTTCATACCAAGGAAGAGGAGGGGGTTACTCTATAGGTAATGGTTACAAAAGAGAGGACAAGAACTAGTTTAAAGGAACTTGTTTCAAATGTGGAGAAGAAGGTCACAGAGCCTTTGAATGTACTCATGAGAATTCAAGAAAGAAGACTGTTAGCATTAGCAGAAATGGACTCATGCAAGAAGAGTCACCTGAATCTATGAATAAACCAGAAGATGGAGAAAATATGATGATCTAAAGGGTCTTATGTAATAAGGAACATGATCAAGAATTAGTGTTAAGGAAGCATTTGTTCAAGACAAGATGTAAAGTTACTAAAAAATGTTGTAAGGTCATCGTTGACAGTGGATTACAACACTTTTCAGTGGGAGTTCAAATAACCTAGCATCAGAGGAGTTGGTTACCAAGTTGCAGTTTCCAAGGTAGAAGCACCCTAAGCCATATTAGATCACATGGGTTAATGATGAGAATAAAGTTATGGTAAGTGAACAGTGCCTTGCGAAATTTAAAATTGGATCTTATCATGACGAATTTCTTTGTAATATCAAGTTGATGGATTGTTGTCATATCTTGTTGGGTAGACATTGGCAGTATGATAGACAAGAAATACATGATGGTAGACTGAATAGGTATACTATAGTAGAAAATAGGATGAAGCAAGTTTTGTTGTCTTTGGTAGAAGATCCTAATTAAGAGTGATAATTTTACTATAGTAATGGTTTTTTTGGTTGAAGGAAGGAAATCCTTGGATGGATTGAAGAAAGAAAGTATGTGTGTTCTTTAATTCCTAGGAAACCTAATTTGGGAATAGTGGATGAATAACCACTAGAGGTAAGGGATTTACTATTAGGATTTGAGGGAATCATTTCAAATAAGGTACCTTATGGATTACCACTTGTTAGGAGTATCATTCATTGTATGAGCTAGTTTTATGTTCATGGCTCTTGTTCATGGCTCCTAGAATGACATAGAAAGAACCACATAGAATGACACCAACATAAAATGAGGAGTTGAATAGACAAGTGAAAGAATTATTACAGAATGGTTTGATCAGAGAAATTTTGACTCCTTGTGCAATACCTGTAGTATTGGAACCTAAGAAAAATGGAGAATGGTGAATGCGTACTAATTATAGAGCTATTAATAAGATCACGGTGAAGTAAAGATTTCCTTTCCCTATAATGGATGACATAAGGGATTATTTGAGTGGAGTAAGGTATTTTAATAAGATTGACTTGAAGAGTGTGTATCATTAGATCAAAATCAAAGAAGGCGATGAATGAAAGACTAATTAAGGTTTGTATGAGTGGTTAGTTATGTCATTTGAATTAACTAATACACCTAGTAGTTTCACAAGGTTTATAAATGAAGTGTTGAATAAATTCTTAGGTAATTTTGTAATTGTGTACTTAGATGATATTCTGATTCTCAATAAGAACAAAGGAGAATATTGTTACACTTGAGACAAGTATTGTCGAGATTGAAGGAAGAACAATTGGTGATTAACTTCAATAAATGTACTTTCATGAAGGAGGAAATAGTGTATCTTGGATTTGTGATTTTAGTCAAAGGATTGAAGATGGATCCGGAGAAGGTTAAATCAATTTTAGAATGCCCTACACTAGAGAGTGTTGGGGAAGTTAGATCTTTTCATGGATTAGCTAGTTTTTATCAGAAGTTTATCAGGAATTTCAATTCACTACATATGTTGCCATCAATGCCAAATGGGGAGATTGTTGGAAGATTTTTGAGCATATAAGAGTTTTGGATTTGGGTGTGCTAACATTAACATTTTTTCATTGATGTCAACATACTTGTTTTTGTCTCAAACAATGTGTTCAGTACATTTGGTAAGGTGGATTTCAGTTGTTTAGATGCTATAATAAAGACCTTGAGATGTGATGGTGACATATTATTCTGGGATGTTTGTAGATCATCTACAAAGGTTCGTAAAGATTGGTTTGATAATTTGAGTAAGATGTGATCAAGTTTCTGGTCACTAGTGTCAAAGTGTTCTTGTGAATAGTGGTTGTGTATTTGGTTCGGTACGACTCAGATGTGATGTTTTGTAAGTTGTGAAGCTGGTTATTGTATGATCCCTTATCATTGTGATCATATCTAGTGTTGTTCATGATTCAAAGTACAATAAGTAATATTTTTTTATGTTTGAGTTTGGTATTTTAGTGTTCATGTTGATTAGAGTCAAAGATGAGTTTGGATTTCATATTGGATATGATGTGAAGGTTATGGATGGTATTCATGCTTCTTGTTGGTGTTCTTGGATCATGTGATGATCATGTTGTTGGTTCGTATTTTTTGTGATGATCAGATTTGTTGCTTTAGTAGTGTGTTAGCATTTCTTCATTTATGTCCCAACCAACTTGATGGAGTAATGTGTTACAATTCTTGGTGATGCAGTGGTGATGATATAGCATGTACAAGGATGAAGATTTGGGTCCTATCTAAGTCTTAGCTTACTTGATTTGGATTGCATAGAGGATTGAGCATGGTGTTTATATCTTTCATTGTATTAGGTCTTATCTGACCATTGGTTGATTATTCTTTGTAATCACTATAAATGAGAGATCATTTTCTAATTGATGTGTGTGAGAGAAAGGATTGTATATATGTGTTATGCACTTAAGGAAGAGTTTGTAATTCATTGGAACTATATTGGCATAGGAGATTATATTTGTCAGTTTAGTTATAAGGACTATGTGTCCACCCCTTTGTAATTAAAGTTAGATCAGTGAACCTGAATAAGGGCCAAATCTAAGATTGTATTGTGAGCAATGAGCTCTAGGTAGTGAACCTACAGATTGGGTTGTAATCCTTTGGTTACAAGTGTATCATTTTTTCTCTATTTTTCTCTTAATCGGGAAGTACTTTTAATAGAGTACACTCATCTAGTGGGTTTGACTCCCACTGGGGTTTTCCCTTAACCAAATTTCTCTGAGAACAAATCAATGTATTCTATATTTTGTGGTGAGGATCTTGCATTATTGTTTATCTTTTATATATAAGTGGCTAAAGTGAGATTAATATAATTAGGTACACACAATTGATTCACCCCCCCTCCTAGTTGTGCTTGCCTCCTTTTGGGCTTAATGATTACCTATGATAGAAACTATGAGAGGGGATCAGAAGGATTTCAAATGGACACATGGAGCATATAAAAGTTTTGACTTATTGAAGAAAAAATTTATTGAATGACTAGTATTGGATTTACCTAATTTCACTAAGATATTCCAAGTTGATTATGATGCAAGTGGGAATGCAATTGGAGTTGTATTGAGTCAAGAAGGTAGACCTGTTGCTTTTTACAATGAGAAGTTGAATAATGGTAAGAAGAGATATTCACTTTATGATAAGGATTTCTATGCCATATTTCAAGATTTGAAGAAGTGGATACATTTATTGATAATGAAGGAATTTGTGTTGTATACTAATCATAAAGCATTGCAATATCTGGGTAGTGAAGGAAAGTTAAATCATAGATATATGAGATGGGTTGAGTTCTTGCAAAGTTACACTTTTGTGTTAAAGAATAGAAGTGGACAGTCAAATAAGGTCGTTGATGCATTGATTAGAAGAAGGAATTTTGGGACAGAGATGAGAGTGGAAGTGTTGGGATTTGATGAATTGAAGAGTTCATATGAGATAGGTCCTGATTTTGCAAAACCATGGAAGGCTTATAAGGACCTATTACAATTGACCGAAGAAAGTGGTTGGATTATTTCATTTCAGATGATATGTTGTTTAGAGGGGTTCAATTGTGCATACCTAGAGGCTCAATGAGGGATAATCTAATTAAGTAAAACCATAGTGGAGGACTTACAAGAAATCTTGGAATCGATAAGACAATGATTTTGTTGAGTGAAATATATTTTTGGCTAGGGATTCATAAGGATGTTTGGAGATTTGTTCAGAGTTGTATAATTTGTGAAGTTTATAATGGAGTTAGTCAAAATGGTGGATTGTATACACCTTTACCAATACCTAATAGAACTTGGGAAGATATTAGTATGGATTTTGTTTTGGAATTTCCTACGACACAAAGAGGTAATGATTCTATATTTGTGGTAGTTGAAAAATTTTCTAAGATGTCAATTTTATTCCTTGTAAGAAAGCATCAAATTGTGTGCATGTTGTTGACTTGTTCTTTAGGGAGATTGCGAGATTGCATGGATTACCGAAGAGTATAGTTTCAAATAGGGATATTAAGTTTGTTGGTTATTTTTGGAGGACACTTTGGAAGAAGTTGAACACTGATTTGAAGTTTAGTTATAATTTTCACCAACATACCAATGGACAGACAAAGGTTGTAAATAGTATTTTTGGTAATTTACTAAGATGTTTGGTTGGAGACAAATCAGGTAATTTGGATTTAGTTTTACCACAAGATGAGTTTGCATATAAAAATTTGGTGAATAGGATCATAAGAAGGAAACCATTTAAAATAGTTACTCGCATGAATCCTAAAGGAGTTCAAAAATTAAGGAATCTTAGTCATGAAGGGAAAAGGAGTGTTGAAGCAAAAGATTATGCAAATTTTATGAAGTCATTACATGAAGAGGTTAAGTGTCATTTGGAGTGTAGTAATTTGAAGTATAAGGAGAAGGAAGATAAAACAAGGAAACATAAGGATTTTGCAATAGGAGATGAACTTATGGTTCATTTGAAGAAAGGAAGGTTTTCGGTTGGAACTTATAGCAAGTTGAAGATGAGGAAATTTGAACCTTGTAGAATATTTAAAAAATTTGACTCCATAAATGCTTTTGAAGTTAAATTCCTGAAGATATGGATATATAGCCTATATTCAATATTGTTGATTTGTAAGAATATCATGAGCTTGTAGATGTTTCATAAGTGAAATGGGAGTATCTGGAGAAACAAATGGATGAGATTGAGATGACTTTGGAGAAAAAAGAAGGAAGGAGTACCAAGAGAAAGGAATATTTGGGATATTTTGTAAAGTGGAGGGACAAACCAGTTGAATATTTTTCTTGGATTTATCAAGTTGAGTTGGATCATTTTAATTATTCTCAGGTTGCAAAGTGGGAGACTCACTTTCTTAATAACCCCAGGTGTCTGATGGAGGAGCATCTTTGATTTAGAGAAATCTTGCATCAACCAAAAATATTTATATTCAATACTGTTCTCATTTTCCAATCTGAGAGATCAAGTTGGTGATCCATCATATGTTTGAGTTAGCTTACACGATGATTGGATTGTATCCAAGACTTATCTTGGACCATGTTCCTAGGTTCACAACTCATTTGGTTTAATGTTTCTTGAGTTATGATTTTCTCAGGTGGTGTGTTCTTGCCAATTTATGACCGATCGGTAATTTCCAATCTTACAATGGACATCTATGTCTTTCAAAGATCAATGGTGCATACATGTTCATTCTTAGATCATGTGTGGACCTAAATCTTGGTTCAGTGTGCCTTGCACATTTTATGGGTCGAGTTCCTTATGATTTAGGACTTGTCCTATTTTCTTTAACATGTTTCCTTGTTCTTGGGGAATTTTCTTTGTTCTTGGGTTGACCTACATGTTGCGATGCCTATTTATGTAATGTAATACTTCTCTAGAAAGGGGATCTTAGTAAGGAATCAAGGATAATCTCTAAAATCAAAGTTTAAGGTCTTTGATCAAAGAATGTAATGAAGCAAGCTTCTTGTAGCTTGGCATGTATGAAGGCATGTATGTTTCCAAATCAATGTAACTCATTTCCAGTCAATAGATGCATATCTTGTTTGTTCTCTCCATACTTTCTTGTGTTATTTCGATGTGTTTATTCTTGTTGCCCAATTGGATTGATCTCTGTGAGGTCCCTCCATCAATGGACGCCCCACATAGGTACATCTACTACTTCCTCTTTATCAACTTTTGGAATTAAAGAGAAACACATTTGTTCATGCTTCATGCCTTCTAGAAACTTCTATTAACTAAACATACTCTTTCATTACTATATACCTTTTCCTTTATTTCCTTTGATGTCTTCAACTTGTGTCGGACTCCATCCTTTTATCAAAGAATAGGTATTTGCATACCCATCATGTACTACATGATGATCAAATTATTATGGTCTCCCTAACAAAAGATGACAAACACCATAGGCAATCACATAATACTCATCATGATAGTTTTCAATTTTGAACTTTGTCGGATATTGTTCATTAATCAAAGCCTTGTGATCCTTTTGAAACCAAGAAATCCAATAGGGATTCATATGCTTCCTTCTCTCTAACTTTAATTTACTAACCATTTCCTCTAAAACAAGGTTATCAATACTACCACCATCAATAATGGCATTGCACACTTTACCATTACACTTGCATCTTGTGTGAAACAAATTCTTCCATTACTCAAGTTCATTCTCATCATTTAGCAAGGCTCTTCTAGTAACAAGGACCTATCCTCTTTTAGTATATTTAGAATGTGATGACTTAGCATCTTCATCTACATGTGCAACTCATACATTATTGTTTTTTTATTCTAATTTCCTCCCTTGATGTTGGGGACACTCATAAGCTCTATGTCCTTCTTTGCACTGGAAACATGTTCTACATAAACCTTCTCTTCCCTGTCCTCTTCCTCTTTTCTCTTTGTTATTTTTATCCTGAGGACAATAGGAATTTTTTCCCTTTGATTCTAACTTCTACTAGACTCATCATTCTTCTTTTGGTCTTCATTTTGGCCTCCATAAGACCATATATCCACTAGGCTTTCCACCACAACCTCTTCCATTTTTCTTTCTCTCAAACTTCTTGTTAATTTTTTCTTCTACCTTTAAAGAAAATTGATATGCATATTCAATGATAGATATTCTTACCATTATCAACTCTTCTTTAATACTCAACCACAACATATTTGTGTAGTGGAAAACCTTCTCTTTGTTGGATTTATAATGACCCATTTTGATAAGGACTCGATAGAACCGTTCTGTATACTCGTAGAAAGATTTTCATGCTTTCTTCAACCCTTGTATTTTCTTCAACAAATCAAGCTCATAGTTAATAGGAATAAATTTCCTCTTCAATTTTTCCACCATCTGATCCCATCTTGTTATCTTCTCCTTCCATCTTCTATTTCTCTCCAACTAAACTTCTTTCAACCAGATTTTAGTATGACATTTTAGCTTGACCTTTTTGAATCTATCCTTCTTAGGATCTTCTACTTCTTCATACTTAAAGTAATCTTTCATATAATTGATCCAACTGATCAACTCTTCTGGATTAAGATTTCTAGAAAATATGGAAACCTCAATTTTTAGTCTTTTTCCAATCTTGGAAATGACCCTAAAAAACCTAGCTTCATCAGGATCTCTAGCCACTTCTTTCTCTTCTTCAAATTGTCTTTCTTCTCCAAATTATCCTCACTTTCATCTCTTTCCCTAATATCAAGTCATATATGTAGCTCATCTTGCAATGTTTGTACTTGTCTCTAGAGGGCTCTAAAACCCTCTTTTTTCACACCAACCATTCTTCCACCATGATTCATTTGTGGAGGCATTTTCCTTACTTATTTCTTAGATTCATAACCATAGTTTTGGTACAAACTATGTCACATTCGATGATTTGTTTACACACTTAGGAAATTATGCTCTGATACCACTTGATGAACGGTATTCCCCTTACTAACTCAAACACACAACATAACAAGAAAATAAATAAAAAATTGTGAGAACCAAACAATTGCAATAATAGAAACACTTTCTTTCTATTATCTTTAATAAAATGACATTACGATATTCAAAAAAATAGCATGCTATAGTTGCATGAGCATTTTCATTATAATAATTTGCAAGACAAAGCACAAAACTACTCTTCTAGAACTAAGTCTAAAACCCAACTTCATCTCTATATGTGTAGCACCAATAACTACCTTGGAATATTCTACAAAGTGAAACTTTACCATTTTCACACCTAGCGGTTCAATTTTCAACCTAAGTAATGTTCCTCTCTTTCTTTTGTATCAAAACTTGAGTCTTGATGACACAAATTCAAAAGGCCATAACTTTTGAGCCGTGTACCTGATTTTCTATTATAACCATTTTTTAGAAACCCCTCAAAGCGTTCTCTACCTAGGACAATGTAATGTTGTCTTGGACAAGTTTTGACCCCTTCTAGAGCCTTTAAGACCTTCAAAATTGAGTTCAAAGATCTTGTACCACCCCATAAAAACAAAAATTTATTATATTCAAAATCAGACTTGATCTAGCCATAAAACTTTACTCCCATTCTTTTATGTCCAAAATGAACCTTCAAGTAAGTAATTGGAACAACCTGTGTTCAAATGAGAAACTTAGTAAAAATAGAAACCTTTCCCAAATATCCCTTATTAAAAATCTAGACAATAGCATTGGGTGATGGAAGATTGCTCTTACACCCTGGATGCTCTTGCATCATGTTGATATGGCCTAGTACCTTTCCACCTACAGATGTTGATATTGTATGGATAGCCTTGTTGTTTGTAAATGTTGATGTGGATTACTAGCGTCCTTGATGAGAGAAGGACCACTCAAAGGTGCATGGGCCACCATGTGCCATGTGATGACACTCCCACTCTTGAGTTTCCACACCAAACTATTGTTAGTACATAGTAGTGACCCTGTGTACTTGTATTCTCGTATCTATATCTGAGTGATTGTATTGGGATTCTTGTTTTGTACCATCCCTTAATTATTGCATTTGATTGGCATGTGTGTTATCCATTCTTTGTGTGTGTACTTTATGTGTTTCAGCCATGTGACTATCTCTTCGAGCATTGTGGGGTGGTCTTGAGGGTACCATGCGGCTGGGTGGAATTGTATGTCACTACTAGGGACCAATGTACAAGTGGAAGACTACTTCCAATGACACAGTTCAAGCATGATGTGATCATTATATCCCTTGCATTCCTTTTTAGTGATTTTGTGTATATGATGATATTCTTAGTAGATTAGCTTTCAAAATGTTGATTATGATTATATTGAGTGTGTATGACCTTGATTTATGGTATTGGGTACTCCCCGACATGGAGTTGTTCATATTTAGGTCATACATTGTAGTCGACATTAGTTTATTTTCTAATTTATGCTTCCTATAGGATTTGACACATATGTGCATTATTTATGCACATATGTCCATTATTCTTGCACATTCATTACTTAATCCTATGCATTTGTTTCAACAAACTAATGCATTCATCTTTGCACTAATTTTTGGTTCTATGCATTTTCTTTGAGACTACTCTTGTGAATTTACAATAGTTTAATGTTCCCTTAAGTCTGCATAAAATGAACTTGATATTTAGATTCCTTGTGTTTGCGGGATCATTTTCTTATATTTACTTTTTATTTTTAGATTTGGTATGTTATGGTGCAGATCACTTTTTGATTTGGATTTAAAATGAACCTAGTATTGGATTATGTTGAGGATGGACTTGTTTCTTCATTTGGTAACTGTGGATGATGGTCTGGTCCTATCCCGTGAGGTTTGTAGATGTGGTATGGGCTCTCACATGGTGACTTGAGCATGGATTGTACATTCTTGGTTATTTAGGGGTTGGCATAGAACCCTTGGAAGTGCTTCTGAGTCTTCCACTTGTGCATGATTTTGTGATAATCGTGGAATTTTTTCACCCTTGCTTATGTATTTTCATTATGGATGCACCCTTGCTTATGTATTTTGGTTATGGATTGCAAGAAAAAAATTATTTAATGCATATTTAACCCTATGTTCTGAGGGTTCCTTGTCGGGACATTACATGAACACAAAGATTCATAAAATCTCCTTTATTTCCAAAACAACATCAGAGAGTTCAAAGACTCCACATCCCTGTATAAAAGATCATGTCTAAAAAGAAATTATATTGTTATCTTTCCCTTCAAAATTGAAATAAAATTTCCTTCTTCTGATTGAGCTTCACTCATATGTCGAAGTATAATAGGGATTAGAAATCCAGGCCCATCAAATGTCATTTGATTACATATTTAAATAATTTTCCTCAATGATCCCCTTTAGTTTCCATAACTGCTTCTTGAAATTAGGGAGTTTCACAAAATTTTATAAGATAAATATCTAGCAATTTTTGAGTTGGGTCCACCATTGATTCCACATTAGAAAAGGAAATAATTTTTTTTTGTGAAACTTAGTGTTGATGTATTCACCTACAACTCTTCATATCTTATATCCTCACATTAACATCCAAAAAATTTCACAAATATGGTTTCTCTATGCTGCTAGGAAAACTCCACTAGAGATTAGGCTTAAATTTGATGGTTTCATAGCCATAACAATTATTGTGGGCATTGGACAGTTAGGGAACAACATGGGATTTGAGAAACTATGAAGCATAGACCATGGGAAATTAGATAGGAGGTTTGAAGAGACCACAAGTGGTTGGGGGCTTGGTGCAGGGCCCAATGCATAGCACTTAGGCATAACAAAGCACTAATGTAATGGCACTTCAAATATGTGCCAACACACTTCAAATATGTGCCAACTTAAACAAACTAGACACCATAAAAAAAACCCATGCAAACCTTAAAAGGTGAAGTTCCTTTCACTATGTATGCAAATTAAATTAATTTGCTCCAAACTACAAAAAATGATGTTGACCATGGTGTACATTTAGGTTGAAACAACCTAGAAAGAAAGGATGTGTGGACCTACAAATGAAACACCAACTAAAAAAACCCATGACAAAAAAAAAATGATCTATTTAAAATGTTGGCATCTGTTTTAATATGACAAAAAATAGAATTTTTGGTTCACAAAAAATAAAAATTGCAAAAAAATAATAATGTATATTTTTATTTTTTGTGCAAATAAATTTGTACAATTGTGCTTTGGGGGATCCTACAACTTTCCCAAGAAACAAAATATTTCCCCAAAAATAACCATAGAAAAAATGGTCTAATTTATAGTCACAAATTCATTTTACAGACCTATTAAATGTTATGCAAGGTTTATTTGAGTTGACAATTCCCCCAAAAAAATTGTTCACCAAACTTAAGCTTCAACCCCTTGTTGCCAAAGTTGCAAATGGTGGCCAAGTTGTGGGAAACAAAATCCAAATTTGACTTTCTCTATCCTTCTAGACAATATGGAACAACCAAAAATATTAAAACTATATCCAAAAGAATTGCAATCTATAGGTAAGATAAGAACATACAATTTTAACAAGATCAAAATAGAAACTCAAATCATAATGAAAAAACTTGATGACAAAAACTCTCTACAAGGAAGGGGCTTGCTAGATTCAAAGCTCTGATACCATGTTGAAGTAATCATCCAAGATCTTTGATGCAGGAGCATCCTAGGTGTAAGAGCAATCTTGCATCACCAAAAAAAATATTTCTATTTTTATATTCAATAAGGGCTATTTTGCGCAGAGCTGCTATTTATGGAAAGTTACTATTTTTTTGGTAATTTTTTGTATGTGCTTAGAATGATCTGATTTCTTTCTTGGAGGTTCATTTTGGTCATATAAGTCTGCCAGTAAAGTTTCATTGTCAGATCTAGTGTATATTGGAAGATATTGAAGATTTTCGGTATTGGCAGCAGGGTACAGAAACTTTGAACTCAGTTTTGAAGGCTTTAGAGGCCCTGGATGAGGTCAAAAATTTGGGTGACAAGCACTTGCATTGATCAAGCCTATAGAGCACTTCGTGGCATTTCTGAAATGGGGTTATAATAGCCGATCGGGTCAACTCGTGATGACTTATGGTCTTCGGAAGTTGGGCCACCTGAAATGGCAGAAAATAATTTTTTTCAAAATTTATGTTCGGGTTTCAAAGGTTATCTTGAGCTGACTATGATGTAATAAAATGTAAAATAAAATAATTCTAAGTTTGGTCGGCCTTATTGGCTAAAATTCTGGAACCTTCCCAGACGGTGAAAAATTATCTATATAAGGAAGGTTGTATTGTTGTCTTAGGCAGTTCAGAATAGTTCTGGGTAGTAGATCTGGGTAATAGTTCGAGGCTTTGTCCTACAGAATATTGTAAGGGAATGCCCATGTGGCTTTGCATGTTATAATTTTGAAAATTTGTAATTCCACATTTGTGGAGATAATAAGAAGCCAATTTTCTTTTCTTGCATATTATTGTTGTTGTTTCTCTATGTCTATTATGTGTTTGTGGTATTAAGGGGACCACCCTTCATCAAGTGGTATCAGAGCCAAGTTTTTTTGAGTGTGTAAATAGATCACTGACTGTGAGGTAGTTTGCACCAGGACCGTGGCTAGGGTTTCAGCACGCATCGTGAAAATACCTCCACAAAGGGAACGTGGCGGAAGAGCTGGTGTTGTAACACCTGAGGTTAGAGAGCTGCAGAGACAAGTGCGAGCATTGCAAGAAGAGATTCATAGAGGAATGAATCTTAATGTCAGAGATGAAAGCGAGCATGAAGCCGAAGAAGAATATCAAGAAGGAGAAGCTAAAATTCTGAACCAGGAGGAAGAAAGACTTTTTCGGGCGATTTCCAAGATTGGGAAAAGACCTAAGATTGAGGTTCCTACATTTTCTGGAAATTTTAACCCAGAGGAAATGATTGACTGGATCAATGAATGTGAGGAGTATTTTGAGTATGAAGATGTTGAGGATCTTGATAGGATCAAATTTGCGAAGGCCAGACTGAAAGGTCATGTGAAGATTTGGTGGCAAGAAATTCAATTGGAGTGAAATAGAAGAGGGAAAGATAAAATCACAAGATGGGATCGGATGTTGGATAAATTGAAGTGACAGTTCATTCCTGTTGATTATGAGCTTGACCTACTAAAGAAAATGCAGAGTTTGAAGCAAGTAGGAAGATTTGTTCAGGAGTATACAGAGGAGTTCTATCAACTTCTCATCAGAACAGGCCATGCAGAAGCTGATAAGGAGAAAGTTGCCCGATACCTTAATAGGTTAAGGCCAAGCATTCAGGAGGAGCTGAATCTGGTTCGAATGAACAGTATTGAAGAGGCATACCAATTTGCCCTAAAAGTAGATGAAAAGTTGAACAAGAAGTTTGAGAGTAGACAAAATGGAAGAGGTCGCGGTGGACGATCTGGTAGACGGTCATATGGTGGCCGAAATGAAGATCTGAAAAAGAAGGATGAGGCCAGTAGTAGTCAAAATTAGTGAAAAAATTATTCCAATCACTTCCAAGATCAGAATAATAGAGATCAGAGAGGACGAGGAAGAGGACAAGGATCTGGAAGAGGTGGCTTCCGTGGAACATGTTTTCACTATGGAGAAGAAGGTCATAGGGCATTTGAATGTCCTCAGCACCAAGGTAGAATAGATAGGAGAAATGAAGGCCAAGCCAGAGTTGCACATGTAGATGAAGATGCCAGATCATCAAATTCTGAAGATGCTGAAAGAGGAGAAACGTTGATTAATAGAAGAGTCCTGTTGAGTGGTGAGAATGAACCTGAGCAAAGGAGGAGCCTATTTCACACCAGGTGCAAATGTGAAGGTAAATGTTGTGATGTGATTATTGATAGTGGAAGCACTAACAATTTGGTGTCAGAAGAGATGGTGACAAAGTTGAAGTTCAAGAGACAGAAACCCCCCCATCCATATCGGATTGCCTGGGTACAGGATGACCACAACGTCATGGTCAATGAACAATGCGTGGTGAAGTTCAAGATTGGTGGATACCAAGATGAGGTATTGTGTGATATTATATCTATGGATGCATGTCATATGTTGTTGGGTAGACCATGGTAGTTTGACAGATGTGATGTACATGATGGTCGTGCGAATGCCTATTCCCTGACAAAGGATGGAGTGCGACATAAGCTAAAACCATTGAAGGAGACTGAAGAAAAGGTATGTGTTAATGCAAGGATAACTTTTGTTGATGGAAGAAATTTTTTAGATGGTATGAGGCATGAGCATGTATGTTTTGCTTTAATTCCAAAAGCTCGTAAAGAGGAAGTAGAAGATGTTGCTGTAGAAGTTGTAGATTTGTTGAATGAGTTTTAAGACATTATATCCGATAACGTGCCTGATGGATTACCACCAGTCAGGAAGATCAGTCATCAGATGGACTTGATCCCAAGAGCGAGTTTTTTGAATAAGGCAGCACACAGAATGACACTTTTAGAAAGTGAGGAGTTGAACAGACAAGTACATGAACTGTTACAGAAAGGATTGATCCGTGAGAGTCTGAGTCCCTGTGCTATACCAGCGGTATTAGCACCAAAGAAGAATGGAGAATGGAGGATGTGTATAGATTATAAGGCAATAAACAAGATCACAATCAAGTACAGGTTTCCATTGCCATGAATGGATGATATTATGGACTGTTTGAGTGGAGCTATGTATTTTTCAAAGATAGATCTGAAGAGTGGATATCATCAGATTCGGATCAGAGAAGGAGATGAATGGAAGACTCCCTTCAAGACAAAGGAATGACTATATGAGTGGTTAGTCATGCCTTTTGGGCTAACCAATGCACCGAGAACTTTCATGCGGCTCATGAACGAGGTTCTGAAAGAATTTTTGGGTAAGTTTGTCATTGTTTACCTAGATGATATTTTGATCTTTAGTAAGACATTGGATGAGCATATGATGCATATTCGTATGGTATTTGAAAAGTTGAGAGAAGAGAAATTGTTGATTAATTTGAAGAAGTGCAGTTTTGTGAAGAAAGAGTTGGTGTATTTGGGGTTTGTAGTTTCAGGACAAGGTTTAAAAATGGACCCAGAGAAGGTACAGGCTATTCTTGAATGGCCTACTCCAAGGAGTGCTACTGAGGTAAGATCTTTTCATGGTCTAGCTAGCTTTTACAGAAAATTTATCAGAAATTTTAGCAGTATTTGTGGACCCTTGACTGAAACAATGAGAGGGGATAGAAAAGAGTTTAAGTGGACTAATGGGCAGAAAAGAGTTTTCAATTGTTGAAATAAAAAGTTATAGAACAACCAGTTTTAGCACTTCCAAATTTTAATAAGGTGTTTCAAGTAGATTGTGATGCTAGTGGTACTGCAATAGGAGCTGTTATGAGCCAAGAAGGTAAACCCGTTACTTATTTCAGTAAGAAATTAAATGATGCCAAGAGAAAATATTATGTTTATGATCAGAAATTTTATGCTATAGTTCAGGCATTGAAAAAGTGGAGGCACTATCTGCTTCCTAAGGAGTTTGTTTTGTATACTAATCATCAAGCTTTGCAATATTTGAATAGTCAAGGAAAATTGAATCAAAGGCATTTGAAATGGGTTGATTTTTTGCAAAGTTATACATTTGTTTTGAAACACAGGAGTGGAAAGTCTAATAGGGTTGCAGATGCTCTTAGCAGAAGGAAACTATTGCTGACAAAAATGCAGATTGAAGTGGTTGGGTTCAAGGAACTCAAGAATTTGTATCCAGAGGATCCTAATTTTGGTGAAGCTTGGAAAGCTTGTACAGAACCTGTTACTCTAGACAGGATGAAATGGTTGGATTTCATCATCCAGGATGATATGTTATTCAGAGGGAGTCAGTTGTGCATTCCACAAAGTTCTATGAGGGAGAATCTCATCAAGGAGAAACATAGCGGAGGATTGGCTGGATATTTTGGTCGTGATAAAACTCTTAGTTTGGTTAGTGAGAATTATGATTGGCCACAATTGCAGCAAGATGTGAAGAAGTTTGTACAGAGTTGTAGAGTATGTCAGATGGCGAAAGGAGTGAAGTAGAATACAGGGTTGTATCAGCCATTACCTATACTAGAGAAGCCTTGGGAGGATATCAGTATGGACTTTGTTCTTGGTTTACCAAGGACACAACGGGGACATGATTCAATTTTTGTAGTAGTTGATAGATTTTTTAAGATGGCACATTTCATTCCCTGCAAGAAGACTAATGATGCTGTTCATGTAGCAGAATTATTTTTCAGAGAAGTAGTGAGACTTCATAGTTTGCCAAAGACCATAGTTTCAGATCGGGACACTAAGTTTGTTGGATATTTCTAGCGTACATTGTGGAAGAAGTTGAAGACAGATTTGAATTTTAGTTCATCACATCATCCACAGACTGATGGACAAACAGAGGTGGTGAATAGGAGTTTGGAAAATTTGCTAAGATATTTGGTTGGAGATAAGCCAACAGGATGGGATTTGATTTTACCACAGGTAGAATTTGTATAGAATAATTCTATCAACAGGAGCACTGGTAAATCACCATTCCAGATTATATATGGAAGTAGTCCAAGAAATGCATCTGAATTGAGGAAGATAGATAAAGGAGAAATAAGTAGTGCTGAAGTTGAAGATTTTGCAAAACACTTGAAGAACATCCATGGGGAGGTGAGGAAGCATATTACCAAGATGAACGCACAGTATAAGGCTAATACAGATGAGAAAAGGAGGTATAAATAATTTGAGGTTGGTGATGAAGTCATGGTTCATTTGTGGAAGGAGCGGTTTCCAGTCGGTACATATAACAAGCTAAAAATGAAGAAGTTTGGACCATGTAGGATACTGAAGAAACATGATTCAAGAAACGCATACGAGGTAGAATTTCCTACTGAGCTAAATATTTCACCAGTGTTTAACATTTTAGATCTGATAGAGTATCATGAAGGAGGTGTTGAAGATGAGATCACAGCAGCACAGTGGAGTATTCTAGCAACTAGTTCAAACACTAAGGAAATTGAAGATATACTGGACAGTCGTGTTGGCAGAAGCACAAGGAACAGGACATATGAAGAATATCTGGTCAAGTGGAAAGGATGACCTGTTGAAGATTTACCATGGCTGACAAAGGAGGAGGTTAATCATCTTAGTTTTCCTCTACACACCTGAGTCGTGATAGGGTCACTTCTCAAATTACCCTGGGTGTCTGATGCAGGAGCATCCTAGGTGTAAGAGCAATCTTGCATCACCAAAAGAAATATTTCTATTTTTATATTCAATAAGGGCTATTTTGCGCAGAGCTGCTATTTATGGAAAGTTACTATTTTTTTGGTAATTTTTCTTATGTGCTCAGAATGATCTGATTTCTTTCTTGGAGGTTCATTTTGGTCATATAAGTCTGCCAGTAAAGTTTCATTGCCAGATCCAGTGTATATTGGAAGATATTGAAGATTTTCGGTATTGGCAGCAGGGTACAGAAACTTTGAACTCAATTTTGAAGGCTTTAGAGGCCCCAGATGAGGTCAAAAATTTGGGTGACGGGTGCTTGCGCCCGTCAAGCCTGTAGAGCGCTTCGTGGTATTTTTGAAATGGGGTTATAATGGCTGATCAGGTCAACTCGTGATGACTTATGGTCTTCGGAAGTTGGCCCACCTGAAATGGCGAAAAATAATTTTCTTCAAAATTTATGTTCCAGTTTCAAAGGTTATCTTGAGCTGACTATAATGTAATAAAATGTAAAATAAAATAATTTTAAGTTTTGTCGGCCTTATTGGCTAAAATTTTTGAACCTTCCCAGGCGGTGGAAAATTGCCTATATAAGGAAGGCTGTATTGTTGTCTTAGGTAGTTCAGAATAGTTTTGGGTAGTAGATCTGGGTAATAGTTCGAGGCTTTGTCCTACAGAATATTGTAATGCCCATGTGGCTTTGCATGTTGTAATTCTAAAAAATTTTAATTCCACATTTGTATAGATAATAAGAAGCCAATTTTCTATTCTTGCATATTATTATTGTTGTTTCTCTATGTCTGTTATGTGTTTGTGGTATAAAGGAGACCACCCTTCATCAAGTGGTATTAGAGCCAGGTTTTCTTGAGTGTGTAAATAGATCGCCGACTGTGAGGCAGTTTGCACTAGGACCGTGGCTAGGGTTTCAGTGCGCATCGCGAAAATGCCTCCACGAAGGGAACGTGGCGGAAGAGCTGGTGTTGTAACACCTGAGGTTAGAGAACTGTAGAGACAAGTGTGAGCATTGCAAGAAGAGATTTGTAGAGGAATGAATCTTAATGTCAGAGATGAAAGCGAGGAAGCCGAAGAAGAATATCAAGAAGGAGAAGCTGAAATTCTGAACCATGAAGAAAAAAGACTTTTTCGGGCGATTTTCAAGATTGGGAAAAGACCTAAGATTTAGGTTCCTACATTTTTTGGAAATCTTAACACAGAGGAATTGATTGACTGGATCAATGAATGTGAGTAGTATTTTGAGTATGAAGATGTTGAGGATCCTGATAGGGTCAAATTTACGAAGGCCAGACTGAAAGGTCATGCGAAGATCTGGTGACAAGAAATTCAATTGGAGCGAAATAGAAGAGGGAAAGATAAAATCACAAGATGGGATCGGATGGTGGATAAATTGAAGTGACAGTTCATTCCTGTTGATTATGAGCTTGACCTACTAAAGAAAATGCAGAGTTTGAAGCAAGCAGGAAGATCTGTTCAGGAGTATACAGAGGAGTTCTATCGACTTCTCATCAGAACAGGCCATGTAGAAGCTGATAAGGAGAAAGTTGCTCGATACCTTAATGGGTTAAGGCCAAGCATTTAGGAGGAGCTAAATCTGGTTCGAATGAACAGTATTGAAGAGGCATACCAATTTTCCATAAAAGTAGAGGAAAAACTGAACAAGAAGTTTGAGAGTAGACAAAATGGAAGAGGTCGCGATGGATGATCTGGTGGATGGTCATATGGTGGCCGAAATGAAGATCCGAAAAAGAACGATGAGGGCAGTAGCAGTCAGAATCAGTGAAGAAATAATTCCAATTACTTCCAGAATTAAAATAATAGAGATCAGAGAGGACGAGGAAGAGGACAAGGATCTGGAAGAGGTGGCTTCCGTGGAACATGTTTTCACTATGGAGAAGAAGGTCATAGGGCATTTGAATGTCCTCAGTGCCAAGGCAGAACAGATAGGAGAAATGAAGGCCAAGCCAAAGTTGCACATGTAGATGAAGATGCCAGATCATCAAATTTTGAAGATGCTGAAAGATGAGAAATATTGATTAACAGAAGAGTCCTATTGAGTGGTGAGAATGAACCTGAGCAAAGGAGGAGCCTATTTCGCACCAGGTGCAAATGTGAAGGTAAATGTTGTGATGTGATTATTGATAGTGGAAGCACTAACAATTTGGTGTCAGAAGAGATGGTGACAAAGTTGAAGCTCAAGAGATAGAAACACCCACATCCATATCGGATTGCCTGGGTACAGGATGACCACAAGGTCATGGTCAATGAACAATGCGTGGTGAAGTTCAAGATTGGTGGATACCAAGATGAGGTATTGTGTGATATCATATCTATGGATGCATGTCATATGTTGTTGGGTAGACCATGACAGTTTGATAGATGTGCTGTACATGATGGTCGTGTGAATACTTATTCCCTGACAAAGGATGGAGTGCGACATAAGCTAAAACTATTGAAGGAGACTGAAGAAAAGGTATGTGGTAATGCAAGGATAAATTTTGTTGATGGAAGAAATTTTCTAGATGGTATGAGGCATGAGCATGTATGTTTTTTTTTAATTCCAAAAGCTGGTAAAGAGGAAGTAGAAGATGTTCTTGTAGAAGTTGCAGATTTGTTGAATGAGTTTCAGGATATTGTATCCGATAACGTGCCTGATGGATTACCATCAGTCAAGAAGATCAGTCATCGGATGGAATTGATCCCAGGAGTGAGTTTGACAAATAAAGTAGCACACAGAATGACACCTGCAGAAAGTGAGGAGTTGAACAGACAAGTACATGAACTGTTACTGAAATCATTGATCTGTGAGAGTCTGAGTCCTTGTGCTGTACCAGCGGTATTAGCACCAAAGAAGAATGGAGAATGGAGGACGTGTACAAATTCTAGGGCAATAAACAAGATCACAATCAAGTACAGGTTTCCATTGCCACGAATGGATGATATTATGGACTGTTTGAGTGGAGCTATGTATTTTTCAAAGATAGATCTGAAGAGTGGACATCATCAGATTCGGATAAGAGAAGGAGATGAATGGAAGACTGCCTTCAAGAAAAAGGAAGGAATATATGGGTGGTTAGTCATGCCTTTTGGGCTAACCAATGCACCGAGCACTTTCATACGGCTCATAAACAAGGTTCTGAAAGAATTTCTAGGTAAGTTTGTCATTGTTTACCTAGATGATATTTTGATCTTTAGTAAGACATAGGATGAGCATATGATGCATATTCGTATGGTATTTGAAAAGTTGAGAGAAGAGAAATTGTTGATTAATTTGAAGAAGTGCAGTTTTGTGAAGAAAGAGTTGGTGTATTTAGGGTTTGTAGTTTCAAAGGAAGGTCTAAAAATGGACCCAGAGAAGGTACAGGCTATTCTTGAATGGCCTACTCCAAGGAGTGCTACTGAGGTAAGATATTTTCATGGTCTAGCTAGCTTTTACAAAAAAATTAGCAGTATTTGTGGACTCTTGATTGAAATAATGAGAGGGGATAGAAAAGAGTTTAAGTGGACTAATGGGGCAGAAAAGAGTTTTTAATTGTTGAAATAAAAAGTTACAGAACAACCAATTTTAGCACTTCCAAATTTTAATAAGGTGTTTCAAGTAGATTGTGATGCTAGTGGTACTGCAATAGGATCTGTTATGAGCTAAGAAGGTAAACTCGTTGCTTATTTCAGTGAGAAATTAAATGATGCCAAGAGAAAATATTTTGTTTATGATCAGGAATTTTATGCTATAGTTCAGGCATTAAAAAAGTGGAGGCACTATCTGCTTCCTAAGGAGTTTGTTTTGTATACTGATCATCAAGTTTTGCAATATTTGAATAGTCAAAGAAAATTGAATCAAAGGAATTTGAAATGGGTTGAGTTTTTGCAAAGTTATACATTTGTTTTGAAGCATAGGAGTGGAAAGTTTAATAGGGTTGCAGATGCTCTTAGCAGAAGGCAACTATTGCTGACAAAAATACAGATTGAAGTGGTTGGGTTCAAGGAACTCAAGAATTTGTATCCAGAGGATCCTGATTTTGGTGAAGCTTGGAAACCTTGTACAGAACCTGTTACTCTAGACAGGACAAAATGGTTGGATTTCATCATCCAGAATGATATGCTACTCAGAGGGAGTCAGTTGTGCATTCCACGAAGTTCTATGAGGGAGAATCTCATCAAGGAGAAACACAGCGGAGGATTGGCAGGATATTTTGGTTGTGATAAAACCCTTGGTTTGGTTAGTGAGAATTATTATTGGCCACAGTTGCAGCAAGATGTAAAAAAATTTGTACAGAGTTGCAAAGTATGTCAGATGGTGAAAGGAGTGAAGCAGAATACAGGGTTGTATCAGCCATTACCTATACCAGAGAAGCCTTGGGAGGATATCAGTATGGACTTTGTTCTTGATTTACCGACGACACAGTGGGGACATGATTCAATTTTTATAGTAGTTGATAGATTTTTGAAGATGGCACATTTCATTCCCTGCAAGAAGACTAATGATGTTGTTCATTTGGCAGAATTATTTTTCAGAGAAGTAGTGAAACTTCATGGTTTTCCAAAGACCATAGTTTCAGATCGGGACACTAAGTTTGTTGGATATTTCTAGCGTACATTGTAGAAAAAGTTGAAAATAGATTTGAAGTTCAGTTCATCACATCATCCACAGACTGATGGACAGACAGAGGTGGTGAATAAGAGTTTGGAAAATTTGCTGAGATGTTTGGTTCGAGATAAGCCAACAGGATGGGATTTGATTTTACCACATGTGGAATTTGCATACAATAATTTTGTCAACAGGAGCACTGGTAAATCACCATTCCAGATTATATATGGAAGTAGTCCAAGAAATGCATCTGAATTGAGGAAGATAGATAAAGGAGAAATAAGTAGTGCTGAAGCTGAGGATTTTGCAGAACACTTGAAGAACATCCATGGGGAGGTGAGGAAGCATATTACTAAGATGAACGCACAGTATAAGGCTAAGGCAGATGAGAAAAGGAGGTATAAGGAATTTCAGGTTGGTGATGAAGTCATGGTTCATTTGCGGAATGAGTGGTTTCCAGTTGGTACATATAACAAGCTAAAAATGAAGAAGTTTGGACCATGTAGGATACTGAAGAAACATGATTCAGGAAACACATATGAGGTAGAATTGCCTACTGAGCTAAATATTTCACCAGTGTTTAACATTTCAGATCTGACAGAGTATCATGAAGGAGGTGTTGAAAATGAGATCACAGCAGCATAGTGGAGTATTCCAGCAACTAGTTCAGACACTAAGGAGATCAAAGATATACTGGACAGTCATGTTGGCAGAAGCACAAGGAACAGGACATATGAAGAATATCTGGTCAAGTGGAAAGGATGACCTGTTGAAGATTCATCATGGCTTACAAAGGAGGAGGTTAACCGTCTTGATTTTCCTCTACACACCTGAGTCGTGACAGGGTCACTTCTCAAATTACCCTGGGTGTCTGATGCAGGAGCATCCTGGGTGTAAGAGCAATCTTGCATCACCAAAAAAAATATTTCTATTTTTATATTCAATAAGGGCTATTTTGTGCAGAGCTGCTATTTATGGAAAGTTACTATTTTTTTGGTAATTTTTCGTATGTGCTCAGAATGATCTGATTTCTTTCTTGGAGGTTCATTTTGGTCATATAAGCCTCCCAGTAAAGTTTCATTGCTAGATCCAGTGTATATTGGAAGATATTGAAGATTTTCGGTATTGGCAACAGGGTACAAAAACTTTGAACTCAGTTTTGAAGGCTTTAGAGGCCCCGGATGAGGTCAAAAATTTAGGTGACGGGCGTTTGCACCGATCATGCCTATAGAGCGCTTCGTGGCATTTTCGAAATGGGGTTATAAAAGCCGATCGGGTCAACTCGTGATGACTTATGTTCTTCGGAAGTTGGGCCACCTTGAATGGCAGAAAATAATTTTCTTCAAAATTTCTATTCGAGTTTCAAAGGTTATCTTGAGCCGACTATGATGTAATAAAATGTAAAATAAAATAATTCTAAGTTTGGTCGGCCTTATTGGCTAAAATTCTGGAACCTTCCCAGGCGGTGGAAAATCGCCTATATAAGGAAGGCTGTATTGTTGTCTTAGGCAGTTCAGAATAGTTTTGAGTAGTAGATCTGGGTAATAGTTCGAGGCTTTGTCCTACAGTATATTGTAAGGGAATGCCCATGTGACTTTGCATGTTGTAATTCTAAAAATTTATAATTCCACATTTGTGGAGATAATAAGAAGCCAATTTTCTGTTCTTGCATATTATTGTTGTTGTTTCTCTATGTCTGTTATGTGTTTGTGGTATTAAGGGGACCACCCTTCATCAAGTGGTATCAGAGCCAGGTTTTCTTGAGTGTGTAAAAAGATCACTAACTATGAGGAAGTTTGCACAGGACCGTGGCTAGGGTTTCAGTGCGCATCACGAAAATACCTCCATGAAGGGAACGTGGTGGAAGAGCTGGTGTTGTAACGACTGAGGTTAGAGAGCTGCAGAGACAAGTGCGAGCATTGCAAGAAGAGATTCGCAGAGGAATGAATCTTAATGTCAAAGATGAAAGCGAGGATGAAGCCGAAGAAGAATATCAAGAAAGAGAAGCTGAAATTGTGAATCAGGGGGAAGAAAGACTTTTTCGGGCGATTTACAAGATTGGAAAAAGACCTAAGATTAAAGTTCCTACATTTTCTAAAAATCTTAACCCAGAGGAATTGATTAACTGGATCAATGAATGTGAGGAGTATTTTGAGTATGAAGATGTTGAGGATCCTGATAGGGTCAAATTTGCGAAGGACAGACTGAAAGGTCATGAGAAGATTTGGTGGCAAGAAATTCAATTGGAGCGAAATAAAAGAGGGAAAGATAAAATCACAAGATGGGATCGGATCGTGGATAAATTGAAGCGATAGTTCATTCTTGTTGATTATGAGCTTGACCTACTAAAGAAAATGCAGAGTTTGAAGCAAGTAGGAATATCTGTTCAGGAGTATACAGAGGAGTTCTATCGACTTCTCATCAGAACAGGCCATGCAGAAGCTGATAAGGAGAAAGTTGTCGGATACCTTAATGGGTTAAGGCCAAGCATTCAGGAGGAGATGAATCTAGTTCGAATGAACAGTATTGAAGAGGCATACCAATTTGCCCTAAAAGTAGAAGAAAAGCTGAACAAGAAATTTGAGAGTAGACAAAATGGAAGAGGTCGCGGTGGATGATCTGGTGGCCGGTCATATGGTGGCCGAAATAAAGATACGAAAAAAGAAGGATGAGGCTAGTAGTAGTCAGAATCAGCGAGGAAATAATTCCAATCGCTTCCAGGATCAGAATAATAGAGATCAGAGAGGACGAGGAAGAGGACAAGGATCTGGAAGAGGTGGCTTCCATGGAACATGTTTTCACTGTGGAGAAGAAGGTCATAGGACATTTGAATGTCCTCAGCACCAAGGTAGAACAGATAGGAGAAATGAAGGCCAAGCCAAAGTTGCACGTGAAGATGAAGATGCCAGATCATCAAATTCTGAAGATGCTGAAAGAGGAGATACGTTGATTAATAGAAGAGTCCTATTGAGTGGTGAGAATGAACCTGAGCAAAGGAGGAGCCTGTTTCGCACCAGGTGCAAATGTGAAGGTAAATGTTGTGATGTGATTATTGATAGTGAAAGCACTGACAATTTGGTGTCAGAAGAGATGGTGACAAAGTTGAAGCTCAAGAAATAGAAACACCCACATCCATATCGGATTGCCTAGGGACAGGATGACCACAAGGTCATGGTCAATGAACAATGCCTGCTGAAATTCAAGATTGGTGGATGCCAAGATGACGTATTGTGTGATATCATTATCTATGGATGCATGTCATATGTTGTTGGATAGACCATGGTAGTTTGACAGATGTGCTGTACATGAAGGTCGCGTGAATACCTATTCCCTGACAAAGGATGGAGTTCGACATAAGCTAAAACCATTGAATGAGACTGAAGAAAAGGTATGTGGTAATGCAAGGATAACTTTTGTAGATGGAAGAAATTTCCTAGATGGTATGAGGCATGAGCATGTATGTTTTTCTTTAATTCCAAAAGCTGTTAAAGAGGAAGTAGAAGATGTTCTTGTAGAAGTTGTAGATTTGTTGAATGAGTTTCAGGATATTGTATCCCATAACATGCCTGATGGATTACCACTTGTCAAGAAGATCAGTCATCAGATGGACTTGATCCTAGAAGGGAGTTTGCTGAATAAGGCAGCACACAGAATGACACCTACAGAAAGTGAGGATTTGAATAGACAAGTACATGAACTGTTACAGAAAGGATTGATCTGTCAGAGTCTGAGTCCCTGTGCTGTACCAGCGGTATTAGCGCCAAAGAAGAATGGAGAATGGAGGATGTGTACAGATTCTAGGACAATAAATAAGATCACAATCAAGTACAGATTTCTATTGCCATGAATGGATGATATTATGGACTGTTTGAGTGGAGCTATGTATTCTTCAAAGATAGATCTAAAGAATAGATATCATCAGATTCAGATCAGAGAAGGAGATGAATGGAAGACTCCCTTCAAGACAAAGGAAGGACTATATGAGTGGTTAGTCATGCCTTTTGGGCTAACCAATGCACCGAGCACTTTCATGCGGCTCATGAACAAGGTTCTGAAAGAATTTCTGGGTAAGTTTGTCATTGTTTACCTAGATGATATTTTGATCTTTAGTAAGACATTGGATAAGCATATGATGCATATTCGTATGGTATTTGAAAAGTTGAGAGAAGAGAAATTGTTGATTAATTTGAAGAAGTGCAGTTTTGTTAAGAAAGAGTTGGTGTATTTGGGGTTTGTAGTTTCATGAGAAGGTTTAAAAATGGACCCAGAGAAGGTACAGGCTATTCTTGAATGGTCTACTCCAAGGAGTGCTACTGAGGTAAGATCTTTTCATGGTCTAGCTAGCTTTTACAGAAAATTTATCAGAAATTTTAGCAGTATTTGTGGACCCTTGACTGAAACAATGAGAGGGGATAGAAAAGAGTTTAAGTGGACTAATGGGGCAGAAAAGAGTTTTTAATTGTTAAAACAAAAAGTTACAGAACAACCAGTTTTAGCACGTCCAAATTTTAATAAGGTGTTTCAAGTAGATTGTGATGCTAGTGGTACTGCAATAAGAGTTGTTATGAGCCAAGAAGGTAAACCCATTGCTTATTTCAGTGAGAAATTAAATGATGCCAAGAGAAAATATTATGTTTATGATCAGGAATTTTATGCTATAGTTCAAGCATTGAAAAAGTGGAGGCACTATCTGCTTCCTAAGGAGTTTGTTTTGTATACTGATCATCAAGCTTTGCAATATTTGAATAGTCAAGGAAAATTGAATCAAAGGCATTTGAAATGAGTTGAGTTTTTGCAAAGTTATACATTTATTTTGAAACACAGGAGTGGAAAGTCTAATAGGGTTGCAGATGCTCTTAGCAGAAGGCAACTATTGCTGACAAAAATGCAGATTGAAGTGGTTGGGTTCAAGGAACTCAAGAATTTGTATCCAGAGGATCCTGATTTTGGTGAAGCTTGGAAAGCTTGTACAGAACATGTTACTCTAGACAGGACGAAATGGTTGGATTTCATCATCCAGGATGATATGCTATTTAGAGGAAGTCAGTTGTGCATTTCACGAAGTTCTATGAGGGAGAATCTCATCAAGGAGAAACATAGCAGAGGATTGGCTGGACATTTTTATCGTGATAAAACCCTTAGTCTGGTTAGTGAGAATTATTATTGGCCACAGTTGCAGCAAGATGTGAAAAAATTTGTATAGAGTTACAGAGTATGTCAGATGGCGAAAAGAGTGAAGCAAAATATAGGGTTGTATCAGCCATTACCTATACCAGAGAAGCCTTGGGAGGATATCAGTATGGACTTTGTTCTTGGTTTACCGAGGACACAACGGGGACATGATTTAATTTTTGTAGTAGTTGATAGATTTTCGAAGATGGCACATTTCATTCCGTGCAAGAAGACTAATGATGTTGTTCATGTAGCAGAATTGTTTTTCAGAGAAGTAGTGAGACTTCATGGTTTGCCAAAGACAATAGTTTTAGATCGGGACACTAAGTTTGTTGGATATTTCTGGCGTACATTGTGGAAGAAGTTGAAGATAGATTTGAAGTCCAGTTCATCACATCATCCACAGACTGATGGACAGACAGAGGTGGTGAATAGGAGTTTGAAAAATTTGCTGAGATGTTTGGTTGGAGAGAAGCCAACAGGATGGGATTTGATTTTACCACAGGTGGAATTTGCATACAATAATTCTGTCAACAGGAGCACTGGTAAATCACCATTCCAGATTATATATGGAAGTAGTCCAAGAAATGCATCTGAATTGAGGAAGATAAATAAAGGAGAAATAAGTAGTGCTGAAGCTGAGGATTTTGCAGAATACTTGAAGAACATCCATGGGGAGGTGAGGAAGCATATTACCAAGATGAACGCATAGTATAAGGCTAAGGCAGATGAGAAAATGAGATATAAGGAATTTCAGGTTGGTGATGAAGTCATGGTTCATTTGCGGAAGGAGCGGTTTGCAGTTGGTACATATAACATGCTAAAAATGAAGAAGTTTGGACCATGTAGGATATTGAAGAAACATGATTCAGGAAATGCATACGAGGTAGAATTGCCTACTGAGCTAAATATTTCACCAGTGTTTAACATTTCAGATCTGATAGAGTATCATGAAGGAGGTGTTGAAGATGAGATCACAGCAGCACAATGGAGTATTTTAGCAGCTAGTTCAGACACTAATGAGATCGAAGATATATTAGACAGTCGTGTTGGCAGAAGCACAAGGAACAGGACATATGAAGAATATCTGGTCAAGTGGAAAGGATGACCTGTTGAAGCTTCATCATGGCTTACAAAGGAGGAGGTTAACCGTCTTAGTTTTCCTCTACACACCTGAGTCGTGACAGGGTCACTTCTCAAATTACCCTGGGTGTCTGATGTAGGAGCATCCTGGGTGTAAGAGCAATCTTGCATCACCAAAAAAAATATTTCTATTTTTATATTCAATAAGGGCTATTTTGAGCAGAGCTGCTATTTATGGAAAGTTACTATTTTTTTGGTAATTTTTCGTATGTGCTCAGAATGATCTGATTTCTTTCTTGGAAGTTCATTTTGGTCATATAAGTCTGCCAGTAAAGTTTCATTGCCAGATCCAATGTATATTGGAAGATATTGAAGATTTTCGGTATTAGCAGCACGGTATAAAAACTTTGAACTCAGTTTTGAAGGCTTTAGAGGCCCCAGATGAGGTCAACTATTTGGGTGATAAGTGTTTGCTCAGGTCATGCCTGTAGTCCGCTTCGTGGCATTTCCAAAATGGGGTTATAATAGCCGATCAGGTCAACTGGTGATGACTTATGGTCTTCGAAAGTTGGGCCACCTGAAATGGCAGAAAATAATTTTTTTGAAAATTTTTATTCGGGTTTCAAATGTTATCTTGAGCCGACTATGATGTAATAAAATGTAAAATAAAATAATTCTAAGTTTGATTGGCTTTATTGGCTAAAATTCTAGAACCTTCCCAGGCGGTGGAAAATTGTCTATATAAGGAAGGTTGTATTGTTGTCTTAGGCAGTTCAAAATAGTTCTGGGTAGTAGATCTGGGTAATAGTTCGAGGCTTTGTCCTACAAAATATTGTAAGGGAATGCCCATGTGGCTTTACATGTTGTAATTCTAAAAATTTATAATTCCACATTTGTGGAGATAATAAGAAGCCAATTTTCTGTTCTTGCATATTATTGTTGTTGTTTCTCTATGTCTGTTATGTGTTTGTGGTATTAAGGGGACCACCCTTCATCAAGTGGTATCAGAGCCAAGTTTTCTTGAGTGTGTAAATAGATCACCGACTATGAGGTAGTTTGCACCAGGGCCGTGGCTAGGGTTTCAGCGCGCATCACGAAAATACCTCCATGAAGGAAACATGGCGGAAGAGCTGGTGTTGTAACACCTGAGGTTAGAGAGCTGCAGAGACAAATGCGAGCATTGCAAGAAGAGATTTGTAGAGGAATGAATCTTAATGTCAGAGATGAAAGCGAGGATGAAGCCGAAGAAGAATATCAAGAAAGAGAAGCTGAAATTGTGAACCAGGAGGAAGAAAGACTTTTTCGGATGATTTCTAAGATTGAGAAAAGACCTAAGATTGAGGTTCCTACATTTTCTAGAAATCTTAACCTAGAGGAATTGATTGACTGGATCAATGAATGTGAGTAGTATTTTGAGTATGAAGATGTTGAGGATCTTGATAGGGTCAAATTTGGGAAGGCCAGACTGAAAGGTCATGCGAAGATCTGGTGACAAGAAATTTAATTGGAGCAAAATAGAAGAGGGAAAGATAAAATCACAAGATGGGATTGGATGGTGGATAAATTGAAGCGACAGCTCATTCCTGTTGATTATGAGCTTGACCTACTAAAGAAAATGCAGAGTTTGAAGCAAGCAGGAAGATTTGTTCAGGAGTATACAGAGGAGTTCTATCGACTTCTCATCAGAACAGGCCATGTAGAAGCTGATAAGGAGAAAGTTGCTCGATACCTTAATGGGTTAAGGCCAAGCATTCAGGAGGAGCTGAATCTATTTCGAATGAACAGTATTGAAGAGGCATACCAATTTGCCCTAAAAGTAGAGGAAAAGCTGAACAAGAAGTTTGAGAGTAGACAAAATGGAAGAGGTCACGGTGGATGATCTGGTGGACGGTCATATGGTGGCCGAAATGAAGATCCAAAAAAGAAGGATGAGGCTAGTAGCAGTTAGAATCAGCGAGGAAATAATTTCAATCGCTTCCAGGATCAGAATAATAGAGATCAGAAGGGACGAGGAAGAGGTCAAAGATCTAGAAGAGGTGGCTTCCGTGGAACATATTTTCACTGTGCAGAAGAAGGTCATAGGGCATTTGAATGTCCTCAGCGCCAAGGCAGAACAGATAGGAGAAATGAAGGTCAAGCGAGAGTTGCACATGTAGATGAAGATGCCAGATCATCAAATTCTGAAGATGCTGAAAGAGGAGAAACGTTGATTAACAGAAGAGTCCTGTTGAGTGGTGAGAATCAACTTGAGCAAAGGAGGAGCCTGTTTCGCACCAGGTGCAAATGTGAAGGTAAATGTTGTGATGTGATTATTGATAGTGGAAGCACTGACAATTTGGTGTCAGAAGAGATGGTGACAAATTTGAAGCTCAAGAGACAGAAACACCCACATCCATATCGGATTGCCTGGGTACAGGATGACCACAAGGTCATGGTCAATGAACAATACCTAGTGAAGTTCAAGATTGGTGGATACCAAGATGAGGTATTGTGTGATATCATATCTATGGATGCATGTCATATGTTGTTGGGTAGACCATGATAGTTTGACAGATGTACTGTACATGATGGTCGTGTGAATACCTATTCCCTAACAAAGGATGGAGTCCAACATAAGCTAAAACCATTGAAGGAGAATGGAGAAAAGGTATGTGGTAATGCAAAGATAACTTTTGTTGATGGAAGAAATTTCCTAGATGGTATGAGGCATGAGTATGTATGTTTTGTTTTAATTCCAAAAGCTGGTAAAGAGGAAGTAGAAGATGTTCTTGTAGAAGTTGCAGATTAGTTGAATGAGTTTCAGGATATTGTATTTGATAACGTGGCTGATGGATTACCACCTGTCAGGAAGATCAGTCATCAGATGGACTTGATCCCAGGAGCGAGTTTGCCGAATAAGGCAGCACACAGAATGACACCTACAGAAAGTGAGGAGTTGAACAGACAAGTACATGAACTATTACAGAAAGGATTGATCCATGAGAGTCTGAGTCCCTGTGCTGTACCAGTGGTATTACCACCAAAGAAGAATGGAGAATGGAGGATGTGTACAGATTCTAGGGCAATAAACAAGATCATAATCAAGTACAAGTTTCCATTGCCACGAATGGATGATATTATGGACTGTTTGAGTGGAGCTATGTATTTTTCAAAGATAGATCTGAAGAGTGGATATCATCAGATTCAGATCAGAGAAGGAGATGAATGGAAGACTGCCTTCAAGACAAAGGATGGACTATATGAGTGGTTAGTCATATCTTTTGGGCTAACCAATGCACCGAGCACTTTCATGCGGCTCATGAACGAGGTTCTGAAAGAATTTCTGGGTAAGTTTGTCATTGTTTACCTAGATGATATTTTGATCTTTAGTAAGACATTGGATGAGCATATGATGCATATTCGTATGGTATTTGAAAAGTTGAGAGAAGAGACATTGTTGATTAATTTGAAGAAGTGCAGTTTTGTGAAGAAAGAGTTGGTGTATTTGGGGTTTGTAGTTTCAGGACAAGGTCTAAAAATGGACCCAGAGAAGGTACAGGCTATTCTTGAATGGCCTACTCCAAGGAGTGCTACTGAGGTAAGATATTTTCATGGTCTAGCTAGCTTTTACATAAAATTTATTAAAAATTTTAGCAGTATTTGTGGACCCTTGACTGAAACAATGAGAGGGGATAGAAAAGAGTTTAAGTGGACTAATGGGGCAGAAAAGAGTTTTCAATTGTTGAAACAAAAAGTTACAGAACAACCAGTTTTAGCACTTCCAAATTTTAATAAGGTGTTTCAAGTAGATTGTGATGCTAGTGGTACTGCAATAGGAGCTGTTATGAGCCAAGAAGGTAAACCCGTTGCTTATTTCAGTGAGAAATTAAATGATGCCAAGAGAAAATATTATGTTTATGATCAGGAATTTTATGCTATAGTTCAGGCATTGAAAAAGTGGAGGCACTATCTACTTCCTAAGGAGTTTGTTTTATATATTGATCATCAAGCTTTGCAATATTTGAATAGTCAAGGAAAATTGAATCAAAGGCATTTGAAATGGGTTGAGTTTTTCCAAAGTTATACATTTGTTTTGAAACACAGGAGTGGAAAGTCTAATAGGGTTGCAGATGCTCTTAGCAGAAGGAAACTATTGCTGACAAAAATGCAGATTGAAGTGGTTGGGTTCAAGATACTCAAGAATTTGTATCCAAAGGATCCTGATTTTGGTGAAGCTTGGAAAGCTTGTACAAAACCTGTTACTCTAGACAGGACGAAATGGTTGGATTTCATCATCCAAGATGATATGCTATTCAGATGGAGTCAGTTGTGCATTCCACGAAGTTCTATGAGGGAAAATCTCATCAAGGAGAAACATAGCGGAGGATTGGCTGGACATTTTGGTTGTGATAAAACCCTTGGTTTGGTTAGTGAGAATTATTATTGGCCACAGTTGCAGCAAGATGTGAAGAAGTTTGTACAGAGTTGCAGAGTATGTCAGATGGTGAAAGGAGTTAAGCAGAATACAGGGTTGTATCAGCCATTACCTATACCAAAGAAGCCTTGGGAGGATATCAGTATGGACTTTGTTCTTGGTTTACCGAGGACACAGCGGGGACATGATTCAATTTTTGTAGTAGTTGATAGATTTTCGAAGATGGCACATTTCATTCCCTACAAGAAGACTAATGATGTTGTTCATGTAGCAGAATTGTTTTTCAGAGAAGTAGTGAGACTTCATGGTTTGCCAAATACCATAGTTTGAGATCGGGACACTAAGTTTGTTGGATGTTTCTAGCGTACATTGTGGAAGAAGTTGAAAATAGATTTGAAGTTTAGTTCATCACATCATCCACAGGCTGATGGACAGACAGAGGTGGTGAATAGGAGTTTGGGAAATTTGTTGAGATGTTTGGTTGGAGATAAGCCAACAGGATGGGATTTGATTTTACCACAGGCGGAATTTGCATACAATAATTCTGTCAACAGGAGCACTGGTAAATCACCATTCTAGATTATATATGGAAGTAGTCCAAGAAATGCATCTGAATTGAGGAAGATAGATAAAGGAGAAATAAGTAGTGCTGAAGCTGAGGATTTTGCAGAACACTTGAAGAACATCCATGGGGAGGTGAGGAAGCATATTACTAAGATGAACGCACATTATAAGGCTAAGGCAGATGAGAAAAGGAGGTATAAGGAATTTCAGGTTGGTGATGAAGTCATGGTTCATTTGCGAAAGGAGCGGTTTCCAGTTGGTACATATAACAAGTTGAAAATGAAGAAGTTTGGACCATGTAGGATACTGAAGAAACATGATTTCGGAAATGCATACGAGGTAGAATTGCCTACTGAGCTAAATATTTCTCCAGTATTTAACATTTCAGATCTGACAGAATATCATGAAGGAGGTGTTGAAGATGAGATCACAGCAGCACAGTGGAGTATTCCAGCAACTAGTTCAGACACTAAGGAGATCGAAGATATACTGGATAGTCGTGTTGGCAGAAGCACAAGGAATAGGACATATGAAGAATATCTGGTCAAGTGGAAAGGATGACCTGTTGAAGATTCATCATGGTTGACAAAGGAGGAGGTTAACCATCTTGGTTTTCCTCTACACACTTGAGTCGTGATAGGGTCACTTCTCAAATTACCCTGGGTGTCTGATGTAGGAGCATCCTGGGTGTAAGAGCAATCTTGCATCACCAAAAAAAATATTTCTATTTTTATATTCAATAAGGGCTATTTTGCGCAGAGCTGCTATTTATGGAAAGTTACTATTTTTTTGGTAATTTTTCGTATGTACTCAGAATGATTTGATTTCTTTCTTGGAGGTTCATTTTGGTCATATAAGTCTACCAGTAAAGTTTCATTGCCAGATCCAGTGTATATTGGAAGATATTTAAGATTTTCTGTATTGGCAGCAGGGTACAGAAACTTTGAACTCAGTTTTGAAGGCTTTAGAGGCCTCGGATGAGGTCAAAAATTTGGGTGACGAGCACTTGCGCCGATCAAGCCTCTAGAGCGCTTCGTGGCGTTTCCAAAATGGGTTTATAATAGCCAATCGGGTCAACTCGTGATGACTTATGGTCTTCGGAAGTTGGGCCACCTGAAATGGCAGAAAATAATTTTCTTCAAAATTTTTGTTCGGGTTTCAAAGGTTATTTTGAGCTGACTATGATGTAATAAAATGTAAAATAAAATAATTCTAAGTTTGGTCGGCCTTATTGGCTAAAATTCTGGAACCTTCCCAGGCGGTGGAAAATTGTCTATATAAGGAAGGTTGTATTGTTGTCTTAGGCAGTTCAGAATAGTTCTGGGTAGTAGATCTGGGTAATATTTTGAGGCTTTGTCCTACAGAATATTGTAAGGGAATGCCCATGTGGCTTTGCATGTTGTAATTCTGAAAATTTGTAATTCCACATTTGTGGAGATAATAAGAAGCCAATTTTATGTTCTTGCATATTATTGTTGTTGTTTCTCTATGTCTGTTATGTGTTTGTGGTATTAAGGGGACCACCCTTCATCAATCTTCAATCCACAACAACAAAAAACCTCTACATGAAAAGGGAGAGGCAATAATATAAGATGTTATTCCACTAATCAAGAATACAATTATATACAATATGTGAGAGGTTCCTTGTGTATATTGGCAAGGAAAGAGCATGAGATTAGACAAGAACATGACATGTATCTTAATCTTATGCCATGTGACAACTAGCTAAAAAATATTAAATTCATAGGTAACTAGAAGTAAATTAAGGTAAGATAAGATCTTATCTACACAATTAAGGCTTCTTGAATGACACCTAAGACCTACATAATTTTAAGTCATGTGAATAGTCTCCTTCTAAAAACTAGCTAGGTACAAGATCTTTACTAAATACAAAACCTTATGCATACCAACAATTTATTGATATTTTATTCTTTCATATAATCCCATATCTTATATAGTTTGTGAACATTAATTTTGTTCCTTACCTAAAACTAGAAATGAGAATACTTTATCTCCTTTTTTATAAACAATGGAAATACCTTCTGCGATAAAGATGAAGAATCACAGTTTTGGATTCCACCAACATGGAGACCTACAAAACAATATAATTCATAATGAATTCATATTAAAAATTAGTGACCTCGAACCTTGGAAAACCTCCTCTTTCCTTTTTTCCCAAATTTTCCATAAAATCTCATTTGTTAAAACAATTCAAAAACCATTAAGAGAATTAGATATAGATTTAACAAAATCAAACAAACACTCAAAGAATCATGGTTTTGGATTCCAACAGCATGGAGACCTACAAAGCTATATAATTCATAATGAATTCATATTGAAAATTAGTGACCTTATAGAACCTTGTAAAACCTCCTCATTCCTTTTTTCCCGCGTTTTCCATAAAATCTCATTTGTTAAAACAATTCAAAAACCTTTAAGAGAATTAGATATAGATTTAACAAAATCAAACAAACACTCAAGCCCATTAAAGACCTCTCTATTATCTCATCCCAACTTCTTACCAAATAAGAAAAAACAAACCTTCGTAACATATTTATAGTTGAAAAAAGGTTCTCAATAGTTTTGACTTGGCCATACAAAAGACAAACTCTAGTAGGAATTCCCACAAACAACTAACTTTTAAGCAAAGCAAGAAATCTAAAACAATCCTTTTTTGGATAATCTTGGGAGACCAATTTTTTTTAAGAACATAGGCCTAATTGGATCCTAATGTAGATTCCAATCCTTATTAAGATGTCAATAATATCCCTTATATCAACATGCTTGGTCTAAATATTTTTTGTTGTCATTGTTAAAAACATTGTAACATCCCTCCATGTATACTTCATCAAACTTTTGTTGTTTAGAGTAAGATATAGAAGTCAATATTGTGCAATGTTTTTTAAAATAGAGCAATTCCTTCTTTTGTTTCCAACGGCTCAAAACTCATATTTACTTGAGTCTCAAACCTTGATAAAGACATTAATAAAAATGTCCTTAAAATAATAGATGCCCTTAAAATCCCAAGATTTTGCAAAATTCCTTTGATTAAGAGCTAAAGTTTTATTAGTCCAAACCAAATATCACCATATAGATCTAAAAGTGATGAAATTAACATTAGATCTATAAATTATTAATGATTGTTTTTTTCATTTTCTTAAGCCCTCTAAATATTGCAAAAAAAATCACAATTAAAAGAAATAACAAGTAAATGCAACTAAGCCTATCATTTTGAATTCTTCATTTTACCTTCAAAAAAGCTAATCCTACATGTCTTTCAAAGAATTATTAATAGAGTAAAGGACACTCAAATGTTTACAATCTTATTTGTACCATCTCATTGCTATTTTTCTCCCAACAACCAATTCAGGGTAGTGCTATCAACTTAAAGTTGTTGACCAATAAAAAAGTTAGCACCCAAGTCAAACAAAAAATCTTCAATCTCCTTATTACATTGTAGAATTTTTCCTTTTTTAACGTAAAGTTCTGATGTAGCCAAGGGATGGTGGATCCAATTAAGGATAGTCCAAACCTTGCAGCTTCAGAACAACACAACGGAATAAAACAACACAACACAACAAGATATGTTTCAAAACATATTTTCCATTAATATGCTCGGCTGTAAGGCCTTCCGGGTTAGGGCCAATTACAATCAAGAAGTAATTCTGCAAGATCATCAAGATCCAACACAACTCCAGCTAGTTCAGTTCTCAAAACTATCAGCAACTGATAGAAACCCTAAGGCATATCTAAACTTGAGATCACAAGCCTCCAAGCAATCTCCTTGTCTACAAGTATGCAAACCACTAGCTCTGTTATTACAAACTATTAGATAACAATCTGGTCTGCAAGATTTTGCAAGATCTTTTCCACGACTTCACTTATCTGCTATCTCCAAATTTTCTTTCATGATCTCTTTAAGTCATCCTAAACAACTACCCAAAACACCCCTTAAATACTAATCATCAGCCACAAGTCAGCTGGATGAAACCATTAACTCCCCCTAACAAATATTAAATGCAATACAAGTCAGCTCTCAAATAGCCTTACAATTAATAAATTCAACATGTCGGCCTCCAAATCTACATAGGAGAATCCAACAAAAGATACCAACAATAAATGCACCAAGTCGGCCAACCAAATCACCAAGAACTCCAGTCGGTAAACCAGAACTACCGAGCGCCAGAGAAACAACCGAGCACTAGTGAAACAACCAACCAAGCCATCAATACCAAGCAACATAGGCATTACTGAGCACCAGTTCCATCGAGCATCAGAAGCTTCACCGAGTCCCTTCAGTGACCGAGCTTCCTTCAATAACCGATACCATCGGTTAAGGCTGCAACCGAGTAACACCGGCCAACTAACACACCACCATGCAGATTCACCAAGGACCCAAGAATGCCCCTGCATCAAGTTCTATATCATCCATAAATTGATAATTTATAAAGTTATCATTATAAGTCGATCTAATATTATTACTAGGTGGATTAATCAAGTTTATTCTTAAAATTTAATGATGACCATCACCAACTATTATAAATTAGGCATGAGAAATAGTAAGGGGATTAGATTAGAGAGATCCCCATGAATATCTAGTTGGGTAGAAGAACCTTGAAACAAAATATTGATCCACTTACAAAAATTCAAAAAGAATCCAAAAACCTCCTAAACAAATAAAACAAAGGGTCATTCAATTATGTGACATGCCTTTTCAAATCAAGAAAAATCATACAAACAACTTGCCCTAAAAAAAATTTCCAATTCATCTCCTCTTGGTAATGAAAAAATTTCCCAATTCATCTCATTTTAGTTGGTAATCAAATTCTCCAAGATATATCTTCCCTCAATAAATCCAATTTGGGTGACTAAGACAACTCTTCTCAAGATTTTAGTCAAGCTCAATGCAAAGTCTTGACTCAAACTATATATGACACTTCTAATAATGTTATTAGCCTCCAATTCGCAATCAAAGCCTTATTTTCATCCATAGGGACAAGTTTTATAATCTCTTTTTTAAATTTTTGTTAATTGTACCTCCCTAATAAGCCTTTGAATCCAATTCAATCAACTTATTAATGATCTCGTCGATATTTATTTTGTACAATTCAATGGGCATCCATTGGCCACTAATAATTTACCATCACTAAAATATTTGATAGTTTTTCTTAATTAATTTACTGAGACTTCCTTTCTTGCATCATTGGCTTCTTCCTTATTTATTAGTCTTGAGATTTTTTAAAAATGTCTAGCCTCTTTTCCACACACGTTATCCTTAGACGAGAAGAAATCTCATCATTTATTACCTCATTATCACCTTCTAAAATATCACTGACCTTAATGGCGCATATACTTTCTATAGCATTATTTTCTTTAAGGAAATTAAAGAAGCAATTAGATCCTTTGTCTCCCACTTTAATCTAGTTAGTTTTTCTCTAAATTTAGCACCTTCATCTAGTGCAAGAGCACCCTTAGGAGACCAGTTGGTTGTCCTATTTTGGTTTGAGAAGACCCTCTTGAAGGGCATTGTAATTAGATAAGGTCATGTGGACCAAGAGTGGTGTGTTGTGAGTCTAGATTAGTGATTCTTGTAATACCCCAAAAATGGGCTATAAGTTCATTAATATCTTATATCAACAATTCGAACAAAATTGACATCAAAGTCCTAATCTAAGGCACATCTAAACATCATCGAATCATAATTGATTATCTTAAATTCTGCATCGGGGAATATTCCTAGCAATATTCTTAATTATCTTAATTACCTTTAATTTAATGATTATTTGGCGATAAATCACATTTATCCTAAAGTTTGATTAATTGAATATTTTCATATTTAATTAATTAAATTTAATATTTGCCACTTAATTATTTAATTAAATTTAATTCTATCTATTATTAATTGTATTATTTAATTTTGACAATAAATCCAATATCCTATGAATAATTGATTAAATTCTTATTTAATTAATTAAAGCATGTTGTCATTATTTAATAATATAGTTTTTAATAAAAGTTTGATTAAATGATTGATTAATCCATAAATCAATTATTTATTTTCAAAAATCAGTTAAGTTGAGAATAAATCACTTTATTTATTTATTAATTCATAATTATCCATGTGCACAATCAAAGAGCAATTAAACTCCAAATCAGAAAATCAATGCAAGTTATTGACTTTTTGGAACTCAACATCATTTTTGAGTTTTAAAATTGATCTAAACTTCTAATTTGAGTTAAAAAGCTATTTTTGCATGATTTGCATGTTTTTGTGAATTAAATTATTTTTATTTAAAAATAGCTCAAAAATCAAGTTGAGTTTATTTGAGTGATTTATGGCTTTTTCTATGCACCTCCAAAGCCTTGGATTTCTATAAAATCAAGGCTCAGCTCTTCATAATTCATCTCTCAAATTCACAAGAATTGCATAATCACGCTGGAGAATTGAAATTGGAAGAATCAAAGCTTCTTGCAAATCAATATTATTGTGAGATCAATCTTGTTTTTACATTCATTTAGCTTAATTTTCATATCATTGTTAGATAGATTTCATATCAGTTTTTCATATAGATCAATTTCATATCAATTTTTCATCAATATTGCATAGAAAATAAAAAAAATATAGATTAATTGCATTCATATTTCATATCAATTTTGCATTCAAATCCTTCATTTAGATGTCATCTAGGTCACTGATCTTGATAACAATCTGAGAACATCAATCTCGCACCTATTAGAAGGCAGTAGATCGCTTGGTTAGATTAGATTTCAATTTTGCACGATTTTAATTTTTGCTAACCTCTAATTTTTTACTGAAGTGTTGTGTCTACAGATCAGGTACAATTTTCACACACATTTCTTTCTAGGCTAAAAGCTCAAATTGTCTTTATGAATGCACTGTACTAGATGGTACTAGATGTTGTCATTAAATGGAAAAGTGATGGTGTTAATGTTCTTAGGGTCCTTTGATGCCCTAGAAGGTCTAACTGAGGTTACATAGGTTAGGTTGGGGTTAAAACACCTAGAAGGTGAAAAGTTTTCAAAAGATGTAAAAAAATGTTGTAAGCAACATTTGCAACTTCTAAAAGTTGTTGTCAACAAATGTAAGTCTTAAGGTTTTTGGCCTTTGAAGAGATTAGGGTGGCCTAAAAGGCCTAAACACGTGGGATAAGAGTACTTAAGGCAAGAAAAACCTAACAGTGGGGGTTGGGTATCATTTTGTACGGACTGACATACAGAGGTTTTTCTGAGAATAGCGTGAGGATTTGATTACCAATGGTGTCTTGATCATTGCATGGATTAACTTAGGCACTATGATGCTTATTTTTCATTGTTTGGCATGTAATTAAGTGTTTCCATCTTTTGATTTATTCCTTAGTCTAGGTTTTCAAGCATTTGTAAATTCTTTTAGTTCATACAGTTCTCTATCCAGTTTTGACAGTGTTGCAGAGATGTGAGCCTAGCTCCATTTCCCACTGTAGTTCTTATACGGCCTTTTGGGAATGGAGACTAGGGTTAATGAGCTTCAAGATGCCTCAAGTTTGGGCTCTGAAGATGCATGCATTGATTTTTAAGGTCTTGCCCTAAGCGAGCTGAGTGTGAATCCCGACTAGGAAGACCAAGAGTTTGTTTAGAAATATTGCAAGAGGGATAGTGTCTTGAGCCAAGAAGGCCATGAATGTATTGTTTGGTGACTTGCAGGTACTCAAGAAATAGGAGAAGTGTCCAAGAAGTCACCTTGCCAAGTTTTGAAGCCAAAGACCAAAGACTAGTCTAAAACCTAGTAGAAGCCCCTAATTCTGAAACAAGGTGTACGGACAGAGTTGGAACCTCAGACCAAGAAAATCTTGGAGGTCTTAGGACATATATGTGAATTGCCAACATACATTCGGGGGTTCTTTGAGAATATTTAGCAGTGAAGGTGAATCCTAGATTTTAGGAGGCCTAATTGGGGCAAAAAGGCTACAAGGCCTAAATCATAGGAATCTAGAGAGCGATGGAGAAATGGATGGACTTGGCAAGTAGAGACTCAATTTAGGAGTTAAGATTGGAGTTGAAGGAAGTCCTTAGCCTCTTGCAATTCAAACAATTGGTTGGGGCTTGTGAGTCATGGATTAGGAGTTTTCTCCTTGAAGAAAAATGAGTAGGACCTTGATAAGATAGGAACTTCTTGAAGCAGGAAAGAATTGGTTATTTCCAAGAGTGTGAGGGTGGATTGAGGAAGCCCCAAGAGGTCCTTGGAGTGACCTAAGGAGAGTTGAAGGCAACTCAAGGTGAAACAAGGAGTCTCCCTATCATCATCCTTACAACTTTCTACTCTCCTTAATAGATTATTTTATTTTATTGTGGAGCTGACTCTCACCCTTGAGAAATTCATCTTTAAAAAGTATTATTAATCTTTATCTATTAAGGGATTTATTTTTCCCTGTAGTATTATAATTTTTGCAACAAATCAAGGCCAACATCCTCCATCTTTTGATAGAAGTGGAATTTTGGTAATAATTTTTAATAATAGTTGTGACAATCCTTATTATATCATTCTAATCTTGGAGACTAATTGAGGAACAATGAATCTTTAAAAGTTGGGATTTGCTAATTTTCCTCTTTGAAGTACTAAGTCCTGTGACTATTTTCACTTGAATAGCCAAATGATTTGACATAAACTCAGACTAAGTTATTATCCACCTCATCATCAAACTTGAACATATATTTATTAGCATAAAATATGTATGATATAGATTCTTCTCCTTTGAATATTATTATTATGCAATGTAACCAATCTTGTTTATTTTTTTCCTTTCCTTTTTCCATTGAATGAAAAAGATTTAGAAATATTTTATTTTTTACAATAAGTATAACTCATTTCCCATCCAAACCTTCTCTTTACCATCAAATTATGCTCCTCATATTCTATTATATTAAAGTACCCTATCTAGAACCCAAGGGATTTTAGGAAAGAATAGGTCATCCAAGACCAAAGAGAACACTTGTCCTTATAACAATTAGGAACATACACCAAGAAAATACCAAGATTAGTCTCATTTATTCTCAATACAAACCAAGACCACACAATTATAAGGTTAAAAATAGTTCTATGCTACGAATCTTGGCCCATTTGTTTTGGAATTAAATGACTACCCCTTTACCATAATGTGTCCAAAAAGATATTGCAATTTTCCACACAAGTTTCAAAATACACTCCATATGGAATCCATCACCTTATTTTCTTTTACACATGGAAATTTTAACAAAACAATCTTACAATATATTTTTTTGTTCAAGGACTTTAATCCCTTGACATTCCAACTAGATCATTTGATTATCATTAGCAATAACAAAATAATTTCCTAGTTTTTTAATTTTTATACAATCTATCAAAACATATAGGTATTTTTCCCTCCTTTCCTTTTTTTAAAGGATTTTTCTAGTTAGATCCTTTATATTTCTTCCTTTTGACTCCTATGTTGGACAAGTATTCAAGACCACCTCAACCTCCATTTCCTTACTAAAATAAAGTAACTTCTCTAGCTCGTTACTAAAACTCCTTACCTATTGGTAAGGATATTGATCATCATGTTGGAGGAGCATCTAGGGTGTAAGAGCAATCATGCATCACCTAAAAATATTGTTTAATTTTCAATAAAGGCTAAAATAGTAGGGTTACTATTTTTAGTGAGTTTACATTTGTGTATGCATGAACCTAAAAACTAACCCCAAGGAGATGAAAGGAAAATTATAATAAGTGAAAGAGTCATCTCAATATCCTTTACCATATGGGAGATATTAATGTTTCAAGGTTTCAAAATAATATAAAAAAATATTCAACTTAAATTTTGGACCTTTAAATGATAGAATAAAACCTCAATGAAGGCCTAATAAAATGATGATATGGGAAAAGCATGCTATAGATCACTCGAATATCTTTAGTTTAAAACAAAAATTGGGCTCAATCAAGTTCCTTGATTAGAATATGCCAAAAATGGGTTTTGGTGCTCATCGGAGTACTATTTTCACTTGAATAGCCATAACTCTGATGAGCACCAAAACCCATTTTCGCCATATTCCAAGGCAAGAAAAAGGAGATAAAAGTGGTCAGTCACAAAAAGGGGAAGTGACACTTTTAAAATATTTGAAGGTGGTTATACTTCCCAAGATAAAGAAGGCAACATGGGCTACAAATGACATTTTTTCAATGCAGATTGTGGTTTCGACTTGAAAATTTTTGTAATGGGAAAGCTTATATGGTTGTAGTATGCAAATTTATAAGTTTTATATTTCCTTTATTGAAGCAATAGGAAGCAATTAATATTCTTTTTTGTAAATTTTAGTGTTATTATCTAATGTTGTTTGTTTACGCATGTTGGGTGGTGTAGCCCTTCATCAAGTGCTATCAGAGAAAGAACACCTAAGTGTGTAAATAAATTGCCAATGTGAAGTAATTTATGTCAGGATTGTAGTTGTGGGTTTGTGAGAAAAGTGAGAAAAATGCCTCCACAACGAAAACATGGTGGAAGAAATGATGATCAAAGGATGCTATTGTAGAAGAAGATTTTAGAGCCATTCGGAGACAAGTTCAATCATTGCAAGAGTCACATAGAGGAATTGATGTTAGAGGACGAGATGAAAGCAAGGATGAATAAGAAGAGGAAGAACAATCTGGAGGGTAAAAAGAAGTATTTACAAATAATGTAGATCAAAGAGGAAGAGAAAGATCAGGACAAGATCTGGAAGAGGAGGCTTCTATGAGAAGATTGATATAAAGCATATGAATGTCCTAAACATCAAGGGAGAAAAAATAGAAGACCTGACAGTAATGCAATAATTACACATGTAGATGAAACCGTTGAACAAGCTTAAAGGAGCAATTTTTTAATGAAGAGAAAGAACGAGCTTAAAGGAAGAATTTTTTTTTCGCACAAGATGTAATTGTGAAGGTAAAGCCTACAATGTGATTATTGATGGTGGTAGTATTGACAATCTTGTTTCTAAAGAAATGGTGAAAACGTAATGCAAATGTGAAATTACAATACTTTAGCTTTATTGGCTTCACATACAAATATGTGATCTGATTTAAAAATCAATGCCACCTACAAGAGAGAACTACAACGACGACACTAACTCAAATCTATTTTTTTTCTCTTCAACTTGCTCCTCCCAACACCTATAAAAAATCTTCAATTGCTAACTTTGGCTCCCAATTTATAGAGATGTAATGGAGGGAAAACAACTATTGTTCTCCAAAACCATGAGCTAGAAACCACCTCCAAAATCCCACACCAAGATAAGGAGGCTACCCATAAACTTTTAAAATTGCATTAATTGGTCCACTTAAATTGCACAATCACTTCCATCTCAACCAATCAAACTAGAAACTTTCATAACTTTCCTACAACCCAAACAAGGTAAGTGCACTTGGGCGTCTAGATTTGAAATGCATAAAATGGCAAGTTTCAACATGAAGGACTATGGAAGGAAAGTTTCTTTCCACTCCCATACTAGATACCCAAATACTATATTCTGAGCATATGCTTTATAGATGTCACCAATATAGGTTCATTTCCATAATAAAGTTTAAATCTAGGACTCGGCCAAATACTTAATTCAATATTTAGTCCTTATTAAATCAATTTATTCATCTAAAACATCACCAGTTAAGCATTTACATAATATATATATATTAGAATTTGGTGATGCAAGTTTGCTCTTACATTCGTGGATGCTCCTACATTAGACATTTGAAGTAGGAAAATTTTCTATGCTTGGGCTCACAAAATAGAGTTGAATGGTAGAGCCATCCTTTCAGGTTGTAAACGACCTTTAGTAAACTTCATCACTGCAAAAGGTTCTTCACAAAATTCTTCAACACTTGGCTCGAAATACTCCTCTCTTCCTTTGCCAAATTTTCTCTTATCTTCTCCATCCTCTCATGTATCAAATTTTAAATTTTCAGGGATAATATTAATTGAGCTAGGCCTTGCTCTTGTGCAAGTTCAGAATCTACACTCAACAAGACTTAGTTTGGTTTACTTTGACTTGCCACATGCTTTTGTTGCTCTATTGGAAAACTACATGTACATGAGCCCTACGATTGATTTGTAGTTAGTGATAAAGATATTGAAGAGCCCCAGGGTTGGATTCTAGCTCGTGTGAAAGTTGTTGAAGAGCCCACGGGTTAAAGTCCACTTGATAAGAAAGACATCTTTAAAAGAGTCCAATTATCCTACTGTGCATACGTTTAGGCCGAGTTCAATGCCTTGGTAACTTTGACAAAGTGGGTTCTCCCTATCACAACCTCAAAACTGAACATGAAAAGAAAATGTTCTAGGGAAATAACTAGACATATGCAACATGAGAATTTGCTCTTCGTCAAAGCTTTGTGACTCTTGGAGAGAGATTTTTTAATTATGGAGACAATTCTAGTGAACTTATGTTGTTCAAACTTATCCAGAAATGTTTTCCAATGAGTTGTACATATTGATAGCCTTGATCTGTAGACATGTAAAATGGCCAAAACAAAGCATAATATGTAACATGATTTTTCTTGTCTGTTGCTCTTAAATAGCTCTAGTGACATGCTGTACTGCACATGCTACCCACATAGTTCTATACTCATATTTCCACAACCAAGCAAGTACAACATTGTGCTTTTTATACACTACTGTGACAATACCATAGGATTAGACCTTGAAAACATAAACTATATGGTTCTTGTTTGTATTGTGATACATCATACGTCGACGTTCAAAGTAAGGCTGTGGATTTCGCATTTATTAGAAACCTACATGCAGCAAACCTAGACACCAGTTAATTATTCATATCTATAACCACAAATTTAATGTTTTGAGATATCCGAATTGGCCCTTAGTATAAACCAATTCTATTATATTTCAAATTTATCAATTTCACAACAAAAAGAAATAAAATATACACAAATGAAAGTGCACAAAATAAATCAGTACACGTAAATGTTATTTGTCTCAAATATTTTATTTCCTTATACATCTCTTCGGCCTAATTTTATCAGTTGCAAAGTTCAATCAACCCTGCCTAAAAGGCCAAGTAGGGTAATTCGTGAACCCGGAGATATATATAATCCAACACCCATGGACATCTTATCGATAAACGCTAGACAGAGTCAACAAGACCGTGATATCTTACTTTAACACTTGCCTTATCTACGAATGCAGCAACTACCATTATCTGAATGCACATAGAGATTGATATTAGCCTTTTTAAACTGTGAGTAATACCTTTTTTCCTCTAGCTATAAGAACTTTGTTAGATAATAGCGTTTCATCTGCTCTTGTTCTATGCGTGTAACTTTAATCCAAATAATGGCTAATTCAACATTTTCATATTTACTTCAGCAAGATACCTAAAATTAGCGCAGACAACAGCACATTTGTTTGTTGTCCCTGACTCCCTTCCATGTGCCTTAACCAGCTAATAGCTAATGCGTCATTATCTTGATTTACTTCCACATGCCTAATAGCAACACAAGATTACCTAAAACTATCTTGTACTCGATGCACAACCTTTGTTGAAGAAGAATGTAACACGTTTAAAAGAGCACAATATGGCCATTGCCTGCCAAGAAATCTAGCTGCGACCGAATGGCCACCAGTCCAAGTTTTTTGACATCATCCTTAGATACTTTAAAGCTTCCTAGTGTAGCTATGGTTTGAATAAGTCAGCATCTTGGCAAATACTTTCCATTGGCTTTCGATAAGGCTTTGAAAATGGTATAAATCAAATGTCAAGCTGTGATTTCGAACATATCTTCACACAAGATGAGTCACTTCATAAACCAAAATTTTCCGTAATATTAAAATTCCTTTGTAACTATTATCGAAGTATTCATCTTATAAACTGGTATTAATCACACATTTACAAAATTATGTTTAAGCGTTCACAATATGAAAACATCTGTAAGCATCGTAACAACATATTGATAATTAAGTTGGCTGGCAATATCTGTTACGAGCTTTAGCAACTAGAAGACTGCTGATTAGCCTATTCTCAATTATATATGACAAAGCAAGTACTAGGCTATTTTATATAAAACTGGACAAATTCGCCATTGAATTCAGATCTGAGTACGATAGGTTTGGAGATACAGATTTTGATCTTTCAAATCAACTAATATTGATAAAGATTTACTTGAGTGTAGAAAGTGTAGGCACTGTGTCAATCCATCAATTTCTTTTATTTCAACCTATAGCATCCCTATTTTAGTAGAACATTCAATACAGGGCGCTTTCTCACCTCTAAAGTTAGGCTGAATGAAGCAATGACACTTCAGGTATTGTTTAGACTTTAGAGTTTCTCAAGTCAACATTCTATTTCACATTTGATTGAAAGTCATAAAATACTATTTGTGACAGTACTTGCACATTCAAAAAAAATCTGAGATAACATCCCACAAGGATCCACATTGCTACTCAAATGGAAAACTGTTGCACTCAACTAAAACATCTAATTTATTTTAGTTTAAAGGACAATTATGTTCCCAAGAAAATGGAGCAGTATTAAATACTAATTCTTATTTCACGAGTCTTTTAAGACTCAAATTGGCAATCTTTTAAAAGCTAGCCGCCCTTCAAAAGTTTCAGGTACAGCTGGGAAAGCACGTGACACAACTGTACAATGGCAATGACAATAATCAACGTATTCATACAAATCAAATTACACTAAATCTGCAATAGACTGCACAGTGCACGTTTTACATATGACTGACTATGGATTCATCCCAGCAAAATTTCTATTGAATTACCATTGCAGGCATGCTGATATGCTGCTAAAAATCTCAACAATTCATAAGTTGTAATGCTCTATCCCCAGAAGAATAATATAACCAATGATGTAAGTGTACATATTACAGTTGAGATGAAACTGCATGGGCATTAGATATATGCCTTGTGATAAATACAGGTATAAACGGAAGAATTACAGTCCACCTGGAAATCCTGTGGTTAATAATATACAAATGCCTGCTGTTTGATGTCTATGCTGATACAAATGCAAAAGTGAGCTCTTGTTGGCTGTTTGTTGCCTTCTGGTCCAACTTTCCAAATGAATTAAATATAATAAAGAGGAAAACACCACTTAAAGTCAAAACAATATGATATGCATTGAACATGAACGATCGTTGAAATTCTCGAAGCACTCAGCTTGAAGACCACTATATTCCACATGTTCAGCACAGCCTACCACTGTAGCTTCCTTAGAACATTACAACCATCTGCAGCTAACAAAAAGAGCATCAATTACCTTCCTTTTCTTTTCGCCCTTTTTGGCTCCTCTCTTCTTCCTCTCGACTGTAAACAGCATCCAGTTGTCGCTGTAACTGTTATACACAAGTTAAGAAACAAATCAAAAGGAAAGCAACAAAAATAGAGTAACATGTACATGGGTATATCTGTGTGCATTTATGCTTGAGAGCATGAGTGTGTGTGTGCCACTGTGTGTGTTATGCATGTGCATAATATGACAACGTGTTTGTGTGTACATGCATGTTTGTGTGTGGACACACATGTGCTTGTGCATGTGTAAGAAGGATTTAGCCTATTTTAGACTCCAGGGTCTGTGACATCTCAAGGAAGCTTCTTTTATCTCTACTGAAAAAAGAATCAGAAAAACTTCAAAACAAGCAGGGCCCATGTGAAGGCATGGGTACACATATGGGCGCGCTATGGGTGTTATCATTTTATCACTTATGAAAATATCAACCTGCTGCATACAAGTGAATTTGTGCAGACTGCCTAAAAATAAAAGACCTCTCTCTAATACTACAACTTTTCTTCACCATAGTAAAAACCATTCAATGCTGTGCACCATGGTCTCCTCTTGGAGACATCGACATCACACCACTCCTAACTCAGGGCATAAGCAGCCATATGGAGGGTCATGTTTAGGTTGTTTCATTCACCATTTTAGCCTAAGGATATAAAGTAAGTTTCCTCGTGATCATAATCGTTTTGATTTTCTCACACAATGATTCCATGTTTTGATCAATTCTCACTGAAATTGGCTAATTTGTATCTGCAAAAATGATCATGTCAAAATAGGCTCACTAATATCAACCACATATTTCCCATCTTCCTACAATTTGTCATCAAGGATCAGCTGAAACAACATCAATTATGATCTCAAAGAAAAAATTCTTTCCAAGTTGCCAGGCATAAAAAACTATCATAACATAATGCCTCATTGACCTTATAAATATTCTCATTAAGTACAAAAATAAGGAATGCATTTCCTGCAAAGTTTGTGCGATTCCACCTCAACAATCTTTGGCAAATTACTTTTGACCAATGATGCTTCCATATGAAAAATTCCATTTTTTATCAGGCTCATAATCTAGTCAATTTTACCAAAGTCTATCAGTGCACAAAATAAAATATGACATCCAAAATATATGCTTCCATTTTTCTAAATGAACAGACCAGCTGTTCTGCAAACTGGGATTATATTTGTAATGATTTATTTGAAACACCTACATCTGCAATGGCATCACACAGCTTATACTTAAGGACCTATGGTTTCTATTGCGCACAATAATCAATTTCTCGTAGAAATATGCATATGTTGTAGAACTTATCGTTACATTCACAAGTGAACGGTTTTGTGTATCGATACAATCATCCATCACAATACTACACCAATCAGGTAACATGTCAGCCCAATTTGTGTCATTTCTTGCTTAAAGCATACTTTTTGCTTAACAATTCTGATAATGCAAACTTTCTCAAACAAAAGTGGACTATTACGGTATTACCTGCTGGTCCATTGTTGAAGGAACAAACCCTCTCCTTTAATTAAGCATACAAAACCACACTAAATTGAAACTATTTGCATGTCATGTCCCTTCTTGAATAGAACCTAGTAATAATAAATAATGATTATAAGATTAAAACATTAATAATATTATAATAAATAAACTAACCTATATAATTATATAAATAAATAAATAAATTATATATATCATATATCATATATTTGAAATATAATATAAAAATATATTATTAATGATAGATTAACAATATATTATAATTAACATATTATTAACAAGGAATATTAATAATATATTATTAACATATTATTTATTAATATAATAATAATGGATAATAATAACAAAATAAAATATTATCATTAATATTACATATATGAAATAATAAATATATAATATAATATTATATATTAACATTTATCTATTATAATAATAATATATAAAATATTTGTTAATATAAAAATCATTAAATAATATAAATAAATTAACAGCGACTAAGGGAAAGTCGCAGCCAAGGAAAGGTCGCGACCTTTCCCTCAGCCTTTCCCCCACATACATATAAAATGGAAACAACATCGAACCTCAGGAGGGAACAATCCATGTAAAGAGCCCTGCTGGCTCTATGCTGAAGACTTTATTTTCCTTTTGAATTGTTTTGCAATTTTTTTGTTTTTTGTACATATATATTTTTTTGTAATTTTTCAATATATAAAATAATTCCCAACAGCAAACTACTTCTAACTCCAAATGCTCACCAAATTATTTAATTCAAAGTGCTTGTAAATAGTTAAAGAACAATGCATATATTTATTCATATGAACAAGGCACCTGGCAAAGTTGGAAGCTCAACTTATATCTCTCGTAGATGCAGATGAGCAAATTATGGTTCTCATCAAATAAAATGCAGATCTAAAAGCTCACACTACCTCCAAGATATAACCGTAGGCTAGTGTTATGAATTGCGGCTTCTATATATTGGTGTGTAGCTCCCCAATCACCTGCCATTTGTAGAATTCAGTTGCGGTCTTCTACCTTGGTGATTGCAGCCTCTACGTTGGTTATCACAGCCTCTAACTCCCTCCACACAAAACGTGTCACTCCTTGACACAACCCACAGCAATCAAATGCGGTCTCCCTGTATATTACGGCTCACCATTTCAATCTCGTACAGTCCAGATTAATCACAGCATGAACAATGGAACAACACAATTCATTGGCATTCAATCCAATTCAAAGTGCAAGAGGAATTTCGAAGAAAATCACCATTTCTTCATATGCAAAACCAAACCCTTGAGCTTCTTCCAATTTCGATTTTTAACAAGATGCATAATAGGATAGTTTCGAAATTCTCCAAGGCTTCATTTTAGAAGCATTAAAAAGAACAGGGCTTCTTCAACACACCAAATGCTCAAAAGCTTCAAGCTGACACCTTTCACTTAAGAAGCTTCAAAGACACACCATTAAATTATAACATAAAGATTAAGTTATTTATTAAGATGGACTTAATAAACAACTTAAAATATGAAGCTCCATAAAAAAGGCTTTAATAAATGCTCTTGCGCTTAACTCCATGTGCCTCTAGTGCACTGCCAAAAATAGCAACCACCCAAAAATAAACTTACTATAAATAGAAAGTCTAACACAAAGACCCTCAAATCCAATTGTTAGCTCACGATGGTTGCAGTGATGAACTAACCAAACCATCCTCCCGAACCTTGCTAAAATGGGGACATCACAGTCCTCCCTCCCTGAGATTGCTTGTCCTCAACCAATCACAATCCAGGATGCTGAACAATATCCTCTAACTCCCAAGTGGCATCCTCAACTGGTAACCCATGCCACTTCACCAAAAATTCCCAAATAACATGCTTGCATAGATGTCTCTCTAGAATCCAGTATAGCCTCATGAATCAACTCCAACTTCCCCTCATCATCCAATGGGGGAAAAATAGAAGATGGGACAACATGCCTACCTAATGCCTTCTTGAGGTGTGAAACATGAAATACATTATGCAACTTGTTGTCCTCTGGCAAATCAAGCTCATAAGCAACCTCGCCAACCCGCCTGACAACACGGAAAGGGCCATAATACCGAGGTTTGAGCTTCTCAACTCCACTCTTTCGAATAGATGACTGCCTGTACGGCTGCAACATCAAATATACCATATCCCCTACCTGGAAAGAGTGAGCAACTCTCCTTTGATCAGCATACTGTTTTTGCTGATTCTGAGCTCTCTGTATATTATCCCGCAATGTTCCCATAATATCCTGACTGTCCTGCAGCAAATCACCTGCACTGGGAACTCTGCTATCACTGAGCATCAAATCCAAGAAACCAGGAGGATCATACCCATACAAAAATTTGAAAGGAGTCATCCGAATAAACATATGGTGACTAGAATTGTAGCAATACTCACATAAGTATATCCACTTCACCCAAGCTCTCTGCTGAGCAGACACATAACTCCAAAGATAGCCCTCCACCCATTTATTAACAATCTCAATCTGACCATCAGTCTGTGGGTGATAACTAGTACTAGGGGTAACCTTTGTACCACATAACCTAAATAACTCCTACCATAACTGACTCATAAATCGGTTATCTCGGTCACTCACAATATTCCGGGGTAAACCATGCAATCTAAAAACCTTCTGGAAAAATAAATCTGCAACTAGAGTCGTTGAAAATGTAGTAGCGATCGGAAAGAAATGAGCATATTTCATGAGATGGTCGACTACCACATAGATGCAATCTCTACCCTGAGCTTTAGGCAAGCCCACAATGAAGTTCATAGAAATGCATTCCCACTTCAGCTCAGGAATGGGAAGTGGTTGTAGCAACCCAGCTAGATATGTGTGGAGCTGCTGCTGGCAAATAGTACACTCTCTAACATACTGTTGCACATCATGCTTCAGGCCTTTCCCTGTAAATCGCTCCCGCACTTGCCTATAGGTTTTAAAGAACCCGGGATGTCCAACTAAAGGAGAATCATGGAAAGCTCTCAACACCACTTGTCTAACACTCAATCATGGAACCAGAAATACTCTCCTTGTAAATGATCAGCTCATTTACAAGAGTATACCTGTTGTCCTGTATGGTCCCATCAATAAAACCAGAAGCCCACTGATCTCTAGCATAATCAACAATGATCAAGTGTCTCCAATCGTCTGATATCTCTGTCATAGCGCACAAATGAGGCCTTCGAGAAAATGAATCAGCAACCACATTATGAGCTCCCTTGATATAAGAGATATCAAAATCATATGACTGAAGTTTGCTGACCCACTTTTGTTGTCCCTCATTGAGGTCACGTTGTCCAAGGAAATACTTTAGGCTATTATGATCAGTCTTTATGCAAAACTTACTACCAACCAGATACTGCCTAAATTTAGCCAAAGCATGCATTATGGCTAACATTTCCTTGTCATAAACACTAAAAGATTTCTCAAGACCCTGTTAGCAATATGAGTTGTCATTAGTATATTTCACAAATACCATTCACACCGGTAAAGGGTAACCGGTTACTTACATTACTCTAATCGCCACCGGTAGACCGAACCAAGTACACATCGATCTTATGAACAATACAAGGACAAACCGGGTATAAGGTTACATTGGTCTAGATTGCCTAAAGATCCGCAGCGGATTATGCGGATCAATTTGAGTTAAAACCGGATTATACGAAACATCCACTGCTCTGTAGTGGAGTTAGCTTTTTAACAAGAGTTAGCTTTAATTCTACGGATGATCTCAAGATAAACTCTAGATCAGAACGTTTAGTTTTTATGTGTTGCATGATTTATGGATAAGTTTACAACTTGGCGGTTCTATGAGTTAAGGGTTTCATTACGATGAACTCTTGTATAAATAAAGGTCATAGGACACAAGATAGTGTTGTTGAAAGTTGGTGATTGAAAAGAGCAGAGGAGAGGTATCTTCTGAGAAGTGCTACAGGCACAGAGGTGAAGAAAGAAAAAGAGATCAACAGCTAGGAAAACCGAGGAAGAAATCAACAGGTATGATCTAATCAGACATTCAGTGTCACAACAAATCATTGCTTTTATAAGTAGTTAAAGCAAATTAAAATCTCTTCATTAGAGTGAACCTAATCAGTTCGTTGTAAAATCCCCTAACAGGGTAACATCTTTGTTGATGTTCAAAGTCTTGTAACCAGGCAGCTCTTAACAGGGTTCAGATCTTAACCGATCTTTGTAAAATCCCTTAATCGGGTAGCACCTTAACCAGTCCTTTGTAAGCTCTTAACAGGGCACCTTCATTGAGTACTAGTGAAGTTGTGAGCTCTGTGTCACCGTGATTTTTTCCTTCTAACCGAGGGTTTCCACGTATAATACTTGAGTTGATCTGTGTGATTCTGCTTATGCTTGTGAATGATTGTTTACATTCTATCTTACATATAAGGATCTGCTTTACACCAAAGTAAATATTTATATTCTCAGTAATTACTGATTCACCCCCCCCCCCTCTCAATAACCGATAAGTAACAACAATTGGTATCAGAGCCAAGTTCTCTATACTACAAAGTCTAACAACTTGAGAGAAAGATCATGGAGGGTTACCAGTATCAGAAACAGCTAGACGAAGCCAACAACATTATTACCTCTTTGGAGAATAGTTTGAGTAGATCGCTTGCAAAGAGAAAGGAGCTGGCTCTACAGTTGAATGAAAGCAATGAAACCATTGATAAACTCTCTGGGCAGAGTGGATCTGATGAAGCTGAGGAGGCACTATCAGAACTCATGGAAAATAATCAAATCTTTAACCTTAAGAAAGAACAAGAGGATAATGCCATGAGGATGACTGAACTAATTGAGAAAAAGAGCAAAGTTGAAGATGAAAGGAACTCAGCAATGAAGTCTTTAACAGCCTCTGAGAAAGCAAGGAACTGGGCAGTGGAAGCCGTAAGGGCAAATGAACTCCTCATTTTGCAACTTCAAGAAGACATGCTAATTGTCACCCAAGAAAATGCCAATGTGCACAAAGCATGGCAGGATAGGGATGATGCATGCAAGAGATTGGCAACCGAGATATACCAACTCAAGGAACAAAGGAAAGGCCTTGAAAAAAGGAATGAAACCTTGAGAAGATACAATGAAAGTACGGTCAAGCTTGATGAGCAACTCAAAGCTCAAAGAAAGCATAAAGATCACACTGATCCTGGATTCACCGGTGATGACACCAAAGAGACTGATGAGTCTTTTGGAGCAAAAGAAATCAAGAAGGATAAGAAGAAGCCGTTGGCACAAAAAGGTAAGATTACCTTTAACACCTATTGCAATCATTGTAGGAAACCGGGTCATAGAACTAATAACTGCAAGAATGCACCGGAAAAGCCAAACAACAGCCATTGCAAGAACTGCTGCAAATATTGACTCAAGACCAACAAATTCTGGTCAAGCCCCACATCTGTGTCCAGCAGAAGCAGGAGAAGCTTCAAAGGCTACTGTTATGCATGCAACAAGTTTGGACACAAGGCTGAGGAATGCAGATCAAAAACAATGGCATTCAGATCTCCAAAATAGGTATTCACCAAGAAAAGCAAGAACAAGGATACAACTAAAGGGATATATTATAACAATGATTCATGGAACAAATCACCCAATCCAAGAAGGATGAACCCATGGAAGGCAACCGGTATGGTCTGCTATCACTACAACAAAGTTGGTCACTTAGCAAAAGATTGTTGGAACCGGACTAAGAACAAAGGCAAAGGATCAACCAAACCAATGGTGAAGACCTCAACTTCTGATAAGAAAAACAACAAAAGAAAGGAGATCAAGAAAGAGGTCAAGAAAATATGGTTCGTTAAGGAGTCAAGGAGCTCTACTAAGAAGACTACAGAGGCAAAATCATCATCACAAGATGGTGATATGTCTTCTGCAAACTGAGCCTTCAAAGCTTAGGGGGAACCAGTAAGTGCAACTACCGTTCCCGGTAGAACTGGTGAGTTTCAATCTCACCCAGTCTACAAGTCAGACCGGAAAAATATGAGGTGATCAACCGGGGCATGTCTAACCGAAAAAGTCGGAGTACCGATTGGCAAAAGTGGCAAGAAAGGTTAGGTAAGGCATTTAATGCTGTAGCCGTTTTAACAATAGTTACCGTTTGGTAATTACCGTTATGCCCTAATCCTATATAAGCAAAGAAGGATTAGTCATTTACTTTTACCTTGCGATTTTATGCTTATCTATCTTTTGCCTGAGTAATATTCTTGCGAATTGATCACCAAGCGAGATTGTTTATGGAACCTATCAATCATCTTTCTAAGTAACCGATTAAGAGCAATGGCATCTTCGTCATACGAAGCTAAGCTGGTTCCTGCAAATCAAGCTGATCGTCCTCCGTATGAAATCTTGTTGAATCAGAATAGGGAGATCGACATGGCTGGCGCGCTCTCCTCAGTACCTAATGGAGTGCTCCTGACAAAAGATGTGAGCGCGTTCATCCATGCAAAACAAGAAGAGCTGGGTGAGACGTACATACAAAGCGAGTATCGCTCGCTATGCACAGATGGAAATTATCCCAATGGTTATGCAAAGCTGGTATCGTCTGGGATTATCAATGGAGTCTCATATCCAAACATCTTCAGACGAGAATGGATTCGAATGGTGGTTAGTTGAGTGCACGAACCAGGATTTTGGGTCACAAAAGGAGTTTGCACTCCAATCACGAAAGACGATCTCCATAGGGTAACCGGGTTCTCCAATCAAGGGGAAGCCCTAACCCTAAGAACCATATCAAATGCAATGGTGGCCAATCTGACAAAATCAAAATCCGACAAGAGATTGATGACCATAACTAATATTGAAGATCCAGTTGTCCAATTCACATCCACTGTAATAGGTTACAAAATATATCAATCCAGTAACCTAAACAACAAACCGGGTGGAGGCATACATGCAGCTCATAGAATAATACATGATAATGCATAGTATGATATGTGCAGAATGCTAAGAGGAGAGATTTTTGAGAATATGAAGAAGCTAGGCATCGTCAAAAAGAAATCATTGAAATTTGGCACAATTCTGCTGTCTCTATTTCTACTACTCTAACTCCTTCCCTGGAATAGGAAAAGTGACATGGGCAACAGATCGACCGGTCATGATGCAAATTAGTGATATGGCTAACCAACTGGGAGATCAGTTTGACAAAGCTATGACCGATCATTTCAAGGCCCTTCAGCTAAAAATGCATGCCAAACAAAGAATTCCGTCAACTATCGTTGACTTGTACAAAGAAGAGACATGTTTTCTAGTATCAACTGACTTCTGCATCATTCAAGTAGTAAAGCTGAGAGATGAGTATGCACTAGAGCTTGGTTACGAAATCACCGCAAAGATTGCAAAGGCATATGTAGAGGCCCTGCAGAAAGCACACTTGGATCTCTCTGCTCAACGATTTGGAACCTATGAGGAAATAGAGAAAAATCTAAAAGGGGACCAATCAAGAATGTTTATGTAAAAAGAATGCCTACACCGAAAAAGAAACCGGTGACTGAACCACCAAGGGCACTAAAGAAGAAAGCTCAACCAGCAGCAAGCACACAAGAAGAAGCTGAAGAAACCGAATCCGAGGACAGTTCCTTTAATCAAAAGGAAGAAGAGTTCAAGCAAACCGGTGAAGGAGCCTCTAACAAAACGAAAAAGGCAAGATATTGATGAATTTGTTGCAGATATAAAGGAAACAGGAAGGTTAGGACAGGTGGGCAAAAGGTATGAGTTAAGCAATGATGAAGACAGAAGAAAGATTGAAGAAGGTTTAGTTTACTGCATGTACAAGTTTAATCTTTCTCCTTCTAAGATTCAAAAGATTGTATCAAAAGACCTACATGAGATACTTGAAGCCAAGTGGAAAGCTTCAATGGATAAGGAAAAAGAGTTTCGAATACGCGCTCTGTTGGAAGTGCAGAATCACCTCACTCTAGAGGAAGCTACTCAGCAAGCTAATCTTCACAAACAAAATTTTCTAACAATGAGGAGGATCGGTCAAGTGCTTATTGGAGAGGTAGATATGGTTCATCAAGAAGGTGTGTCTACCTGGACCAAGCTTCTTCAGACTCAGCAACAAGCAGAGGACGCTCGCCAAAGATCTACAATTTCACCAGTTCGTGATATTGGGAAAGAAAAAGGTGTACTCGGAGTAGAGAAACCGGTCACGGTTGACATTAGTGACGAACCAACCAATCCAACACTCCTAGTTTCTCCAGACAAAGGTAAGGCTCGCACAATGACTGTCAATGATATTGTCGCTGAAATTACAAAATTTGGAGAAATAGATAATTCAACCAAATGGTATAGTGTATTAGCCGAGGAGGACAAACAGGAAATTGAAAAAGATCAAAACTCCTAGGGATTATAGGGGCAAGTTTCCTCCTGAGTTAAACAGTAAGCTTCAAACAAAATGGAGAACCAGTCTAGAAATAAACTCAAACATCAATAGGTAAGCACTAGAAAAAGCTAGACTTGGTCTAAGTGACAAGAGAGTTAAACTTCTATTGGAAGAAGCATCTATGAATCTAGACACAAATTACAGAGTTGCCAAGATTCTCAATGGATATGAGAATGAAGTCTTCAAAGAGACTTCAAATTTCTGGCAGCAGTGTGACTTCAACACCCTTGAAGCAACAGGTCCTCAGGATCACATTGCAACAATTAAAGATCCACCTATTCAGTTTACTGCAACTCAGACTCCTATTACTGGTGTACAGGAAGAACTAACAAAAATGTTCACTTTTGGTGAACCGGTCAATTTGGGGCAAACTTCTGTCAATACTTCCACTGACAGATTAGTTAAAGGAGATGGAGGAATCGCTATAGGTAATCTTCATACCATTGAAGAGCAGCAACAAACACAAGCCCCACTAGAAGAGCCCTCGCATGAAGAAGAAGATGCTATGCCTGAGATAGAAGTTCAACAACCGGAAGACAGACCGGAAGAGGGAAACAAACCAGATGAACAGAACAAAAGAGAAAATGAGCAAGCTCCAAAAGAAAAAGAATAGGGAAAAGAGAAGGAACAGGAGCTGAGCCAAAAGAAACCGGAAACTCTTCCTAGCTCATCTAAGAGAAAGCTCTCATCTTCTAAAGAATCCGAAGCAAAAAGAAGTAAGGCAACTGATACAAAAGTTGACATTAGCAAAATGTCAACAAAATAGCTGAAAGAGCTAACTAAAAGAAAACAGGATATAGTTATGAGCAAAGTAAAAGATATCCTATACAACTTTGTACCGGATGCTGACATAGATGAAGACGAACCAGTCATCGACCAGCTGGAAGTACTATCTCATACTATTGGTGAGGATCTAACTGATCCAGAAACAGTGGCAATTGACCACTATGAGAAGAAAAGAGTAGAGATTCTTCACAAACAGGTTGCAGATATAAAGGCTACTCTGTCAAACAATTTAAGAGTTCTTCAACAGTAGATACAAGTTGCAAGAAGTTTGATAAACAGAACTTCAAATTTTGAGATATTCTTGCAAGATTTAACTGAAAAAGCTGCAAAGATCTCAGAGGACATAAACGCTTTATCAACCCAATTTGACATCAAGGATAAAACTGCGACAACTTTTAGTAGAGAAATGAATAGTCTTGCTTTAATCCTGCGAAAGACAATAGAAGAAGAAAACAAAAGAATCCAAGACGTCATAGGTTTTCAGATGCTTTTGACCCCAACACTTGATATCATGCACCAAACAGCTACTTCTACAGATGCTTTGATCAATGAACCTGACTACAAAATTGTCGAAGATACGGAGAACGTCATTGTTTCTCTCAAAGCAGCACAGAAGAACATTGAATATGTAACCGGTCAATGGGCACCCTTTCTACATTCTGCAAAGAACATCTATAAAGATATCTTCAAAAAGCTACAAATGTAACATCCTAAGGAAAGCCTTAACCTTTGTCACAGAGGCAAAAAGGGGAAGATAGTTCAAATATAAATAAAAAAAAGAGAAAAGAATAGAAAGAGCAGAACAAAGAGCACTCAGACAGGGGAAGTGTCTATCTACAGACAAAGAGCAGTGTATAAATTATCTTGTATGAATGGTTTTGTGTATGGTTTTGCCACCAATGACAAAGGAGAAGATTGTTAGCAATATGAATTGTCATTAGCGTATTTCACAAATACCATTCACATCGGTAAAGGGTAACCGGTTACTTACATTACTTTAATCGCCACCGGTAGACCGAACCAAGTACACATACCGGTCTTATGTAGAATACAAGGACAAACCGAGTATAAGGTTACACCGGTCTAGACTGCCTAAAGATCTGAATCGGATTATGCGAATCAGTTTGAGTTAAAACCGGATTATACGGGACATCCACTACTCTGTAGTGGACTTAGCTTTTTAACAAGAGTTAGCTTTAATTCTACGGATGATCTCAAGATAAACTCCAGATCAGAATGCATAGTTTTTATGTGTTGCATGATTTATGGATAAGCTCAGCCTGGCGGTTCTATGAGTTAAGGGTTTCATTACGATGAACTCTTGTATAAATAAAGGTCATAGGACGCAAGATAGTGTTGTTGTTGAAAGTTGGTGATTGAAAAGAGCAGAGGAGAGGTATCTTCTGAGAAGTGCTACAGGCACAGAGGTGAAGAAAGAAAAAGAGATCAATAGCTAGGAAAACCGAGGAAGAGATCAATGAGTATGATCTAATTAGACATTCAGTGTCACAATAGATCATTGCTTTTATAAGTCGTTAAAGCAAATAAAAATCCCTTCATTAGGGTGAACCTAATCGGTTCGTTGTAAAATCCCCTAACAGGGTAACATCTTTGTTGATGTTCAAAGTCTTGTAACCAGGCAGCTCTTAACATGGTTCAGATCTTAACCGATCTTTGTCTAATCCCTTAATCAAGTAGCACCTTAACCAGTGCTTTGTAAGCTCTTAACAGGGCACCTTCATTGAGTACTAGTGAAGTTGTGAGCTCTGTCTCACCGTGATTTTTTCCTTCTAATCGAGGGTTTCCATGTATAATACTTGAGTTGATCTGTGTGATTCTGCTTATGCTTGTGAATGATTGTTTATATTTTGTCTTACATACAAGGATCTGTTTTACACCAAAGTAAATATTTATATTCTCAGTAATTACTAATTCACCCCCCCCTCTCAGTAACCGGTAAGTAATAACAAACCCCTGAGATTCCTTCTCTCAAAAACAATGGGATGGCGATCCTGGGAAAGTACAACACCAATGCCCTCACCAGAAGCATCACAATGCAAATCAAATGGTCTAGAAAAATCAAGCATCGCTAGAACTAGGCATGATGTCATAATCTGCTTGAACTTCTCAAAGCACTCCTGCACCTGAGAGGTCCACTCAAAAGCACCCTTAAGGGTCAAATATGTAAGAGGAGCTGCATGACAAGAGAATCTTGCAACAAATCTGCGGTAGAAGGCAAACAGACCAATGAATCCTATAACTTGTGTCAAGCTCTCTGAAATAGGCCAATCTAGAATAGCACGAACCTTATCAGGGTCCAAGCGTACTCCCTCTACACTGATAATATGACCAAGCTACAACAACTCAGTCATCCCCAAAGCACACTTGGAGTCCTTTGCATACAAGGAAGCCCTATCCAAAATATCCAATACTGTATCCAAATGAACCATATGATCATCCCATGCCTTATTGTATACCAAGATATCATTGAAGAAGACCAAAACAAATCTCCTCAACTGACTATGGAAGACCCTGTTCATGGTAGACTGGAAAGTAGTCGGAGCATTAGTCAACCCAAAAGGCATGACTAAAAACTCAAAGTGTCCACAATGGCATCAGAAGGTTGTCTTCTCTATGTTCTCCCGAACTCTAATCTGATGATAATCGAACCTCAAATCGATCTTAGAGAAGAAAGTTGCACCATGCAACTCATCTATCAGCTCATCGATGCGTGGAATAGGACACCTGTTTTTAATTGTTTTCCGATTCAACGTCCTATAATCAATGCACATCCTAAGTGTACCATCATTTTTCTTCACCAAAACAACTGATGAAGCAAAGGGAGACTTCCTCGACCTAATATGTCCCATGGGTAGTAGCTCCTAAATTGTTTTCTCAATTTCATCTTTCAGGCGCTTAGGATGCCGGTAAGGAGTAATCATGATGGGCTTAGTACCCTCCTCTAACTCAATAATGTGCTCAATGCCTCTATCAGGTGGCCTACCATGAGGTAAATCACTAAACTCTTTAGAGTGTTTAGTCCTAAGATCCTGTATGTCGGGATGATAAGCTGATTTCCCTGTCTCATCAAGTGTGGGCAATAATATACACTTTGCTGCCCACTCAACTACATCATGACTAATGAGGCACTGCATACATCTAAGTGTGATAGTCCTCAAATTTTACTCTCTGATAGCCTTAAGAATATGCTTTTTACCATTTATTTCAAACTTCATTTCCATGTCCTTAAGACTGAGATAAAATGCCTCAATGGAATGCAACCAGCTCATGCCCAAAATCAATTATGTACCTCCCATGTCAACAACATAAAAATCAAACTTAAAGTCATAATTATTCAACCGCGTGGGAAGATCTGGAATCATCCTTACACATTTAAGTGTGTAACCATCAGCCACCTTGACTCTAATGTCTTCAAAGTCTTATGTCTGAATGCCTCTCCTAGATACCAATTGTGAATCAATGAAATTATGGATAGCACTTGTATCCAACAAAGCAAAAACAAGTTGCCCTGCCAAGAGGCCCCTCAACCTAAAAGATCCCGCTTTCTTCATACTAGAGAGGTATACTACCTTAAGGTTGGGATCCTCATCAACCTTTTCTTCATTAACTGTTTCTTTATAACTATCTTCCTCATTATCAACTTTGTGTCCCACAAAATCAAAACTATGTTCATCCTCACAGTACCACTCCATAATCCTATTACTTCCCTTAGGCTTCAAAGGACATTCATGTTTCTCATCAGATGGACCCCTGCAATAAAAACATAATCTTTTTCTCCTCAGATCATTAAGAGTTTCTTGATCCAAGGGCCCTGTCATAGGTTTCTTAGAATCTGATCCATCTATTCTTTTTCGAACAGCCTTGTTGTCATAAGAAGAGCTAGATGGTTTAGAAGGAAATCTAGTACGTGGAGCTGAAAACTCTAAGTCTCTTGCTTTCTTCATGGCTGTCTGCAAAGATGAAAGGTCAAAAGACAACCCATCCCTTGAGAGGCTCAACTAACCCCTCTACAAACAACATCACACACCTCTTTGAAATATCATACACCATCACTGAAACTCTCTGGAGCTCACTAATGAAGTCCTCCAAACTACCAGTCTGCTTGAGTTGTGCCAACTCACGAAAATAGGACTTTGGGTCCTTCCTGTCAAATCTCTCAACCAATCTGTCTACAAACTCTTGATAAGAAAAGATCTGATCATGGTGCAATGAAACCAACCCATGGTACCACCAGTCATGGGCTATGCCATCCAAGTGCAACACAGCAAACGGAATAGCATCCTCCTCAGACAAGACGTAATGATAAGTATGTATCCAGCTTGTAAACCCAAGCTCTAGCCGTCATCTTCCCGCTTCCATCAAAGTGAGTCAAAGTCAAGTTGCTGGTTGCCTGTTTCAAGTCATTCTATCTGGGCCTTTGTCTCATGCCAGGTCCAGGCCTACCTCTAAAATGTTCTCTCTTCTGCGTCAAGAACCTGTCAAAGATCAAGTTTCATTTAATTGCTTCGAGTAAAGCATCCCACTTTGTGTAGTGAACATCATCTACAAATGGCACTGGCTCTGACTCAACATTAGCTACATCTACATCAAGCCTCAGGAAGGTGGGACGTAGAGGCCTATCATGAGTGCCTATAGGATCAGCTCTATAATCCTGTTTATCCTCAACTCTAGACCTATGTGAACTGACTGATGCACTGCTCGTACCTCTATCTTTGGTACGGTCGCCAGGTAATGTAATACGTTGTAAAGTGTCAAATAGCTGTTGCAAAACATTTGCAACATGATGTTGTCCCTCTGCCAAATTCCTAGATGCATCTCTAACCTCTCTGTCCACATCATTACATGTATTATCAACATTCCTATCACCCATATGACCAAACTGTGATCCCTGTTCACCGTCTTCTAGTGGTAGTGAAGCTCTACCCCTACGGATTTAATGCATCCCTGGAATGAGTCTCTCTGCTATAACTAGACCCAATTACCTGCAAGCTGGCAAGACTATAGCTTTGATACTACTGTGAAGAGACATGTTGGCTCTATCTTGAAGACTTTGTTTTCCTTTTGAATTGTTTTGCAATTTTTTTGTTTTTTGAACACATAATTTTTTGTAATTTTTCAATATATAAAATAATTCCCAACAGCAAACTACTTCTTAACTCCAAATGCTCACCAAATTATTTAATTCAAAGTGCTTGTAAATATTTAAAGAACAATGCATATATTTATTCATACGAACAAGGCACCTGGCAAAGTTGGAATCTCAACTTGTATCTCTCCTTGATGCAGATGAGCAAATTATGGTTCTCATCAAATAAAATGCAGATCTAAAAGCTCACACTACCTCCAAGATATAACCGTAGGCTAGTGTTATGAATTGCGGCTTCTATATATTGGTGTGTAGCTCCCCAATCACCTGCCATTTGTAGAATTCAGTTGCGGTCTTCTACCTTGGTGATTGCAGCCTCTACGTTGGTTATTACAGCCTCTAACTCCCTCCACACAAAACGTGTCACTCCTTGACACAACCCACAGCAATCAAATGCGGTCTCCCTGTATATTACGGCTCACCATTTCAATCTCGTACAGTCCAGATTAATCACAGCATGAACAATGGAACAACACAATTCATTGGCATTCAATCCAATTCAAAGTGCAAGAGGAATTTCAAAAAAATTCACCATTTATTCATATGCAAAACCAAACCCTTGAGCTTCTTCCAATTTTGATTTTTAACAAGATGCATAATAGGATAGTTTCGAAATTCTCCAAGGCTTCATTTTATAAGCATTAAAAAGAACAAGGCTTCTTCAATACACCAAATGCTCAAAAGCTTCAAGCTGACACCTTTCACTTAAGAAGCTTCAAAGACACACCATTAAATTATAACATAAAGATTAAGTTATTTATTAAGATGGACTTAATAAACAACTTAAAATATGAAGCTCCATAAAAAAGGCTTTAATAAATGCTCCTGTCTCTCAACTCCCTATGCCTTCATTGCACTGGCAAAAATAGCAACCGCCCAAAAATAGACTTACTATAAATAGCAAGTTTAACACAAAGACCCTCAAATCCAACTGTCAGCTCACGAGGGTCGCAGTGATGAGCTTACCAAACCATCCTCTTGAATCCTACTGAAACGGGGACATCACAATCCATTAGCATTTTAATATTACAGTCAGTAATCATATTGACAGAAATACCATATACAAGTGGAGGCTCCAACTCAGCATTGAAAGAGATTTAGAGTCTAGACATCCATCAATCAGCAAATCAGAAAATAGAATGGAACAAAATACCAGTAAACAGTAAACAACGGGAGGAAATTAACATATATGTTGGAGGTGTTTACAGGTTAGCACCCGGAGAGAATAACCAGCGACTAAGGTTGCATTGAAGAGGTCCATGATTGGATTGATTTCAGATTATCAAGAGTATTGGGTGTCGAAGGAGAAGAAGCGATGAATACTTGTAAATAGGAATGCTCACCGCTAAGTTCAAAATCAGAGGAGATTGCTGCATGGTTTGTGAATCATCTACATCAGCACTGACGTGAGTCAGCAACTACAACGTATGGAAAAGAGGAATGACATCTGCCAGGGAACGCTTCTCATAATTCTTCTCAGATCAATAATCAGTCGATTATTTATATATCAGATTGACATCTGGAGATTAGAAACAAACTGGAGTGCACATACGATGGAATTTCAGAGTATAAGGAAATCAAAACTAGAAAGGAACATTTAGGGAGTCTCTTGGAGGAGACCAAAAAGATATTATAGGCATATTGGAGCAGAATTATAGATGAGACGTAGCAAAATTAAGGAAGAATTTCTAAGGAATTCCTGGAGGATATGAGTCTTCATACAGTGTGTTACCCACTTTTCTTATGCACCCCAAGTTTAAACTTTCAATATATTTGCATGCCTAATCAAATCACCATTCGGTGGAAAAGGGTGATTGTATGAAATATGTGCAATTGCAGTTGTTGAAGAGGCTTAGAGTTTTCAGGCAAACACAACTCATCAGCACAGGATGGTTTCGAAGTTAGAACAATTCATACTATCCCTCGAGCTTGTGTGAGAAGTTTTAATGTTGCAATGAAGGTGACGGCTTAATATAATAAAGCTTAAAAAGCTATGATTTAGACTATGAGGAGTTTTGGCTTCTCATATTAGTATAATAAAGGTCGGACCCAAACGCCAATCAGGAAATTGGCACTTTCCCCAATTCACAAATTGGTTCCAAAGTTCCAATTTCACCCGACTTATCCACATCAAGAAGGCCAAGCAAAAGTCAAGTGCACAAATGGCATGATGATCAAATTACCATCAGGCCGACCTTGTGGCCTCGTCGCCGGTTATCAAAACTTTAGAATTGCCGACCCGTGCGGTTCTGATGTTATGAAAAGCGGGGACATCGCGACATTCCACTTAGTTCGGAAGTTATGGAAAACGCCAACTCTCTGACTTCGGCTTTGTTACCCGATAACTCATGGAAGACATTTCTTCTTAGTAAAAAATACTTCCCAACTAGTTTGGCAATGACGAAAGTTGGCTTGTTCCTCAAGAACATAATCTGTTTCAAATCTAAAAGGTGGTACAAATCATTAAATAGCCACTTCATCAAGCAAGTTTGCCATAATAACAGTACAAGTGTTGATAAGAAATGAGTCATAATTAATGGTCATCCAAATTAAATAAGTTTGTTTATTTGGTGAGTGTGATCATTCTCTATGTGCCATCGCCAACCTTCACTCTCCGTTTTCAGAACGAGATTCCCTGCAAATAATGATTTCTGGAATGAAGATCCTCGACCAATCTGGCAACCCGACTTGACAGAAGAAGAAACGGAGCAATTTAACATCATTTCAAGCCTTCTCGCAGCTACATGGGGTCTTAAGACAAGCTATGCTGGCTACAAGAGTGATGTTTATGAACTGGAAGGAGAACGAGACCAAGCAGAGCTACACAATGCGTCTTTTGAAGTTCAGATAGAAAAAGGCAGAGCAGTGCCTGAAGCATATCTCGCCGAAATGCAAGAATTGTTGAGTATCACTCGAGTTGATGGAGCTCCAGTGTTTTGATTTTCAATTATGCAATATATTTTCTTTTCGATAAAGTTATGGCAACGGTAATAAGTTATAAAGAAAGTTATTTTGATCACTTTCTTGTAACGATTGCTATGAAACTGTTAGTTGTCAGCAGTGAACACTTTCTTTTGGGATATATATGTGTGTGTGTGTGTGTGTGTGTGTGCACGCTTCTCTGTAATGGGGAGAGGGTTAGTTCTACACAGGGGGCTTTTTCTGAGGTTATCATTGAAAAGGGGAAGGACATACTTTTGATTAATCTGATCTGATTATTGGACAAGGTAATAATGGTCTATGCATCATTTCTTTACATTAGAAATAAAGAGGGAATGCATTTTAAAACTGTGTTTATATATGTCTCTTGGCTGTAGGTTTGTCTTTGAACTCATCTAGTTATTCTCTAATGTTTTTCCCATGTTATCTTTGATTATGCATACAATTATTACAGAGACTTTGAACTCTGAGTTGTTTGGATTTTTAAATCTTCTCCTTAAATCATTCATTGGAAGTGTTTCAGGAATGAACTTTGTGTCATTTTCTATTTCCCTCCATTTAGAAGCCTATTGTTTGCATCTAGGTCATGGCTATGAGCGGATGTTAGAAAACCTTTTCTACTTTCAAGTTAAAAGCAAACCCAATTTCGCTTTAATTATTTTTCATCATACAAAGGTAGCTACGCCTTCCAATATAAGCAAAGTCAGTATAGCAAGTCATCACACTTGACTCAACTGTTAGTTCTTGTTTGTCTTTCATTTTGGGCATTATGAGTCAGTTTTAAGGGTTATTTTAAAGACAAATCTGTTACCTAACAGATTTTTGGTGACTCTACTAGGGAGCGAAAGGATCCATAAATTTCTTGGTTTGAATATTTAATGGTGCCTTCCCAGAAAAGAAGGCTGGCGACTTTGCTTGTTTAAAGATCTTAGAAAAATGATTCATGGTCAAGTCCAGACAAGAAATCAACACAGAAAAAGATCGGTGCCAACAATTGAAGAAATCAATGCTGAAGATGATCAAGTACTTCAATGTTTTTGGGATGCTTTCAAGGAAAGTATCTTTAATGCTGAAAGAACAAAGCTAAATCCATTTGAGGATTGTAGATCCGCATGGCTATTATATCATCTCAAGAATCTCGAACAAGAGGTTTTGGCTGTGGTAAAAAGATCCAAAGAAGAATTGGGAAATAAAGATCTAGTATCTTATAATTTCTCAATTCTTGGCGAGAAGAATCTTGTGCGACCCTTAGTGGAACTACCAGTCTCGTGGAACCATAATCAGCAGCAAAGAAGAAACACGCATCATACTGAAAGTAAGAAACCTGAATCTTTTTCATCATGCATGAAGATGGAGCAAAGAGAAAAATCATTTGTTTCTCCTAAAGAAGAGGTACTATCAGATGGACCTAAAAATGTCTTTATCCCAAATTGGTTCTTGGAAGGATCAAGCAATGACTTTAAATGTGGTATTATGGGTGAAGATGGTTATGTTACAGAAGTTGATTTGAATACATTCAACAGTGATATGAAAGAAAATATGAAGGTTGTTAGCAATTTAAGTAGTAATTAGTAAGCATACACACAAACCGGTACGAGGACACCGGTCACTCACAACACTCTCAAGCCACTGGTAGACAAGCAACCGCATGAATGCACTGGTAGATAAAAAGGAATTGTACACACCGGTCAACCAATCTGAGAACATGCACCGATCTCAGTAAGCATACATAAGTTGAGCCGGGTATAAAGTTACACCGGTCTAGAAAGCCTATAGATCTACACCAGATTATGCGGAGCGGTCTCAGTTCAAACTCGATTGTATGGGACATCCACCGCATAGAAGTAGAGTTAGCTTCTTAACAGGAGTTAGGTTTATTTCTGCTGATGATCTCAAGGTGAACTCCAGATCATAACTCTCAGTTTGTCGCTGATTGCATGATTTATTGCGGAGTTTGCAGCCTGGTGGTTCTGTGAGTTAAAGGTTTCTTTAAGGTGAACTCTTATATAAATATAAGTCATAGGACGCAAAGATTGTTGTTGATTATGGGTGATTGCATCGAGAAAAGGAGAGACATCTTCTAAGAAAAGAGCTGCAGACACAGAGGTAGCAGAGATTAGCAGTTAGGCAACCAGAGAAGAGGTATGATCTAATCAGACATTCAATGTCATAACAGATCATCAATTCTATCAATAGTTAAAGCATATTTAAATCCCTTTATTAGGGTGAACCTAATCGGTTCATTGTAAAAATCCCCTAACAGGGTAACATCTTGTTGATGTTCAAAGTCCTGTAACTAGGCAGCTCCTAACAGAGTTTAGATCTTAACAGATCTCGTGTAAAAACCCTTAACCGGGTAGCATCTTATCCAGTGCTTTGTATGCTCCTAACAGGGCACCTTCATTCTATAGTAGTGAAGTTGTGAGCTCTGTCTCACCATGGTTTTTTCCTTCTAACCGAGGGTTTCCACGTATAAACACATGTGTTGATCTGAGTAAGTTCTGTTTATGCTGGTGAATGATTGTCAACTGTCTGTTTTATTCAAGAATTGTTTAAATCAATTAAAGATTAGTTTTACTGATTCACCCCCCCGCCTCTCAGTAACCGGTAAAGTATTAACAATTGGTATTAGAGCCACACTCTCCAAACTTCAAAGTCTAACAGCTTGAGAGAAAGATCATGGATGTTTACCGGTATCAAAAACAGCTAGAGGAAGCTAACGACATCATTACCTCACTGAAAAACAGTTTAAGGAGATCACTTGCAAAAAGAAAGGAGCTAGCGTTACAGTTGAATGAGAGCAATGAAACCATTGATGAACTCTCTGGGCAGAGCGGATCTGACGAGGCTAAGGAGGCTGTATCTGAACTCATGGAAAAGAATCAGATACTGACCAATGAGATCTCTAATCTTAAAAGAGATCAAGAAGACAATGCCCTGAGAATGACTGAACTAATCGAGAAAAAGAGAAAAGCTAAAGATGAAAGAAATTTAGCAGTCAAGTCTCTGTCAGCCTTTGAGAAAGGAAGGGACTGGGTAGTAGAAGCCGTAGGGGCAAATGAGCTTATCATTCTACAACTTCAAGAAGACATGCAGATCGTCACCCAAGAAAATGCCCACATGTAGAAAGGGTGGCATGACCAGAATGAAGCATGCAATAGACTGTCTCAAGAATTGCATCAACTAAGGGAGCAGATGAACGAACTCGAAGAAACAAATGAAATATTGAGAAGATACAATGAAAGTTCAACTAAGCTTGATGAGCAACTCAAAGCTCAAAGAAGACGCAAAGACCAAACCGGTCTTGGTTGCACCGGTAAGGCTATCAAAGAGATTGGCGAGACCTCTAGGGCAAAAGCAATCAAGAAGAATAAGATGAAATCGCTGGTACAAAAAGGTAAGAACCCCCCTAATATTCCTTGCAAGCACTGTGGGAAACCGGGTCACAGCACTAACAACTGCAAAAATATACCGGTAGGAACCAACAATAGCTATTGCAAGAATTGCTGTAAAAAGGGCCACAAGATCAATGAATGCTGGTCTTGTCCCCAATTTGCAACCAGCAGTGGCAGGGGAAGCTTTAGAGGCTACTGCTATGTATGCAACAAATTTGGACACAAGGCAGAAGAATGCAGATCCAAGACAATGGCGTTTAGATCTCCAAGACCGGTACTTACCAGAAGAAACAAGAACCTGAGCTCAGTTAGCTATATGAACTGTAGTTTACTCAATTACACCGGTTCTCGTACCAAGTCAACTAACACGAGAAAAATGAACACATGGAAGGCAACTGATGTAATCTGCTATCATTGCAGCAAAGTGGGACACAAAGCCAAAGAATGTAGAGACCGGTCATTTGGCAAGGAGAAGGAACCGGTCAAATCTGAACAGAAGATCAACAAGGAAGAAAAGACTAAGAAAACAGTCAAGCAGGTTTGGTTCGTTAAGGAATCAAAGGGCTCCGCTGAAGAGTAAGATAGAGGAAAGATCACCATCTGCTGATGGCGACATTTCTTCATCAAATTAAACCCATGAGGGTTTAGAGGGAACCAATAGATCCTCTACCGTTCCCGGTATGACTGATGAGAATGAGACTCACTCGGTCTACAAGCTTAACCGATAAGGCAAATCCACCGGTTGGTAAAACGGAAAGAAAGAGTAGGTAAGGCATTTATTACTGTAGTCGTTTAACTAATAGTTACCGTTTGGTAATTACCGTTATGACCTTACCTTATAAAAGAAAGGAGAATTACTCATTAGTTTTCACTTTGCTTACTTTGTAATTTACGAACTTTTGTGCTAAGTGTTATTCTCACGCTGTGATCACTAAGACTTACTGTCTGCAAGACCGATCTAAGCAACTCTCTGCAAATCACCGGTCAACAAGAATGGCCTCATCTTCTGCTACCGTGAAGTTGATCCAAGGAGATCAAGTGAACAAACCTGCTTACAACATCCTTCCTGTCCAAAAAAGAGCAAACGACATGGCTAGTGCTCTCTCTTCCATACCAAAAGGAGTTCTCTTAACCGAGGATGTTACAGCTTTTATTCATGCCAGACAAGAAGAGCTTAGAGAAACCTTCATTCAAGGAGAATATCTGTCGTTATGCGAAGAAGGAAAACTTCTTGACAAATACACCAACCTGGTATCATCCGGTCTAATAAACAGTGTATGCTACCCTGCGATCTTCCGAGAAGATCAAGTCAGATTGGTGCTAAGTCGTCTTCACGAACCAGGGCTCTGGCTCAACAGAGGTGCATGCCACGAGATCACGAAAGAAGATCTCTACCGAGTGACTGGATACAGTGACAAAGGGGAAGCAATTACCCTACACACCATCTCTAACACCGTCGTCAACAAGCTAACCAAGTCCAAGTTCAACGGTCGATTTATGACAGTGAATGACATTGAAGATGGAGTATGCTTTGCATCCGCTATTATCAGATACAAAATATGTCAGTCAAGCAACTGGAACACCGTACCAAGAGGAGCAATCCATGCCGCGCATAGCATCATGCACGAAAATGTCCAATACGACATCTGTGCAATGCTTCGGAATCAAATTTTTGAAAATATGAAAAAGCTTGGAGTTGTAGAGAAGAAATTTATGAAGTATGGAACCCTTCTGATGTGCCTATACTTTTTCTACTTGGATTTCTTCCTAGGTATCGGTGAGGTGAACTGGAAAACCAATAAACCTATCATGCATCAAATTACTGAAATGGCTAACAAATTGGGAGACCGGTTAAACAGTGTAATGACTGAACATTTTGAAGCCTTTCAACTAAAGATGCACGAAAGGGAAAGAGTGCCGTCAGCAATTGTTGACGATTACAAGGACGAGGTGTGTTTCTTGGTCACCACCGACAACTGCATTATTCAGGCAGTTGAACCAAGAGATTCATACGCACCGGAGCTGGGTTACGAGATCTTAGCCAAAGTCGCCAAGGCTTACGCTGATGCACTAAGTGACGTAAATTTGGATCTCGGTGCTGTTCGGTTCGGCACGTACACTGAGATTCTTCAGAATCTATCAAGGAAAGCACCAATTAAAAACATTTACAAAAGGATGCCCACACCAAAGAAGCAACTGGCGACAGAACAGACTAAGGGCCGGAGGAATAAAGAACCAGCACCTAGTATCCAAGGGGAAGAACAAGCAGAGATAGATCCCGAAGACACAACTCCTCTGATTAGAAAGATGAAAACCGGGAAAACGGCAAAGGAGGACCCACTACGAAAAGCTAAGTCCACAATTGACGAAATTGTGGAAGGATTGAAAAAGGTTGGAAATTTGGGCTCGATAAGAAGAAGATATGAATTGAGCAGTGATGAAGACAAAGACAAAATAGAGGAAGCAGTAGCATTCTGCCTCCACAAATTCAATCTTCATCTCGATGGACTTCACACTACTCTACCCGAACAACTCCTACTGAATATTGAGGCCCGGTGGAAAGCCTCAGAAGAAAGAGAAAAGGAGGAAAGGATACGGGCTCTTCTGGAGGTTTAGAATCACCTTACTCTAGATGAGGCAGCAGAACAGGCTAAACTGCATCAGAAAACTTTTGCAACCATAAAAAGGATAGGCCTAGTGCTCATTGGAGAAATTGAGAAGGTACACAATGAAGAAGTCGCACAATGGACCAAACTTCTTCAGATCCAACGACAAGCAGAACAAGAAGCGGCACAAAGAACAACAGCTGAACCAACACCCGACATTGGTAAAGGGAGAGTACTTGGAGAAGAAGCACCGGTACCAGTGGACTCAACCAAGGGACAGGCATCTAATCCAACAGTTCTCATCTCTCCAAGCAAAGGTAACGTTCAACCTATGCATGTTGATGATATAATTACTAAGGTTATGGACTTTAGAGAAGTGGATAATGCAGCTAAGTGGTATAGTGTACTTAATGAAGAGGATAAACAAAAGCTGATTGTTGGGATTGTAGAAACCTTCATGGACTATAATAGGACTCCAAGGAACTACAGGTCCAAGTTCCCACCGGAACTAAACAACAGGCTGCAAGAAAAATGGAGAACCGGTCTAAGTATGAACACCAGAATCACTAGAGACACACTACTTAAGGTCCAACCTAGTCTTAGTGAAGAAAGAATAAAGCTTCTACTAGAAGAAGCATCCATGAATCTGAAAACATTGGATAGAGTCGCAGAGATATTGAATGGATAAGAGAATAAAGTCTACAAAGACACTTTATATTATTGGAACACATATAACTTCAAGGCATTGGAGAAATATGGTCCTCGGGATCAAAACCGACCAGTGCAAACACCAAAGGAGGGGTCCATAACAGAGGAGTTCATAACAAATGAACAAACAAATTTTGAACAAGAAGCAGAAATTGATATACCCATGGGGAAACTCCATACAGCTGAGGAGCACCAACAAAAAGAAGACCTGCTGGGAGAGCAACAACAGAATGATGAAGCCAATAAGCAACTGGAAGAAGCAGCTCAACCGAAACACAGTGCTCATCAAGAAACAGAAGACAACAAGGGCCAAGAAGAAGAAATACCTGTCCGCACAGAACAACCAAGACCGGAGCTAGACCAAGAAGACATTCCAAGCTCCTCTTCTAAAAGGAAGTTGTCATTTGCCGAAGAAAAGGAAGCAAAAAGGAGTAAAATCACTGATACAGTGGTAGAATTCAGCAAGATGTCAACCAGGCAGCTCAAAGAGCTGACCAAAAGAAAATAGGACATGGTCCTAACCACTGTAAAGAACATTTTGTGCAACTTCGTTCCAGATGCTGATGTAGATAGCGATGAACCGGTCATCGATCAACTAGAAATTTTGGCACAAGCAATCGGTGAGGATCTCACAGATCCGAAAATAGTGGCAATCAACCACTATGAGAAGAAAAGAGTGGAGATGCTCCACAAACAGGTTGAAGATATCAAGGTGAATGTGATAACCAACCTGAGAATTCTACAACAACTTCAAGAAGCAGGAAGTTTGATGAGCAAAACATCAAACTTTGAAGTGTTTTTGCAAGATCTGTCAAAAAAGACTGCCAAGACAACAAAGGAGATTAAAGCCTTGTCCACTCAGTTTGATATTAAGAACAAAAATGCAACATCCTATAGCTGAGAAATCACAAGTTTAACTCTTGCTCAGAGAAAAATTACTGAAGAGAAATAAGCAAATCCAAGATATTATTGCATTTCAAATGTTTTTGGCACCTACATTTGACATCATGAATCTAACAGCAAATTCTACAAAAACTCTAATCAATGAACCAGCCTATAAAACTGTGGAAGATATGGAGAATATTATTGTTTCTCTGAAAGCAGCCCAAAAGAATACAGAATATGTAACCGGTCAGTGGGCACCATTCCTTCACTCAGCCAAAACAATATATAAGGATATCTTCACTAGGCTTCAAATATAAAGAGAAGCGTTACCCTTTGTCCTATGGAGGCAAAAAGGGGAAGAAGATAATACAGATACAGAGGGCTAAATAGATACAGTTCAAGACAGTGTAGAAGTGTAGAACTTCGAACTTTGACCAGGAGCACTCAGTCAAGGGAAGTCCGGAACAGGGGAAGTAGTGTTCTACCGATACAAGGCAGTGTTACTAGTAGTTTGTGTATAATTTTGCCCACCAATGACAAAGGGGAAGATTGCTAGCAATTTAAGTTGTCATTAGTAAGCATACACACAAACCGGTATGAGGACACCGGTCACTCACAATACTCTCAACCCACTGGTAGACAAGCAACGGCATGTATGCACCAGTAGATAAAAAGGAATTGTACACACCGGTCAACCGATCTGAGAACATGCACCGATCTCAGTAAGCATACATAAGTTGAACCAGGTATAAAGTTACACCGGTCTAGAAAGCCTATAGATCCGCACCAGATTATGCAGAGCAGTCTCAGTTCAAACTAGATTGTACGAGACATCCACCGCATAGAAGTAGAGTTAGCTTCTTAACAGGAGTTAGGTTTATTTCTGCTGATGATCTCAAGGTGAAATCCAGATCATAACTCTCAATTTGTCGCTGATTGGATGATTTATTGCGGAGTTTGCAGCCTGGTGGTTCTGTGAGTTAAGGGTTTCTTTATGGTGAACTCTTATATAAATATACGTCATAGGACGCAAAGATTGTTGTTGATTATGGCTGATTGCGTGGAGAAAAGGAGAGACATCTTCTAAGAAAAGAGCTGCAGACACAGAGGTAGCAGAGATCAACAGTCAGGCAACTAGAGAAGAGGTATGATCTAATCAGACATTCAGTGTCATAACAGATCATCAATTCTATCAATAGTTAAAGCATATTTAAATCCCTTTATTAGGGTGAACCTAATCAGTTCATTGTAAAAATCCCCTAACAGGGTAACATCTTGTTGATGTTCAAAGTCCTGTAACTAGGCAGCTCCTAACAGGGTTTAGATCTTAACAAATCTCGTGTAAAAACCCTTAACCGGGTAGCACCTTATCCAGTGCTTTGTATGCTCCTAACAAGGCACCTTCATTCTACAGTAGTGAAGTTGTGAGCTCTGTCTTACCGTGGTTTTTTCCTTCTAACCAAGGGTTTCCACGTATAAACACATGTTGATCTGAGTAAGTTCTGTTTATGCTCATAAATGATTGTCAACTATCTGTTTTATTTAAGAATTGTTTAAATCAATTAAAGATTAGTTTTATTGATTCATCCCCCCCCCCCCCCTCAGTAACCGGTAAAGTATTAACAAAGGTGTCTCTTAATAAGAAACCGAAGGAGAAGAGCTTACAAGAAGAAGAGATGCATCCACAAAAGAATGGTCAAGTCAAATTTGGTGAAGGTATGGCCAATTTGTATTTTCAGCCTGCATGTACTCTAGATGAAGATCTTGTTTGTGCAAAAGGAGAGGATGTGGTTATTGTTAAATTTGACCCCACAATGGTAGAAAGTAATATTCAGAAACCACAATCATTAGATATTGACCTCAAGATTGAATTATCATGCAGTTTGCCAAAAGAATCTATGATTTTTTATGTTCCTTATTATGTGTTCAAATGACGTCATGATTAATGTTGCATCCGAAGAAAATGTTACAGCAAAAATGAAAGTAGAGAAAAATTTGGAAAAGTCTAGGAGTCAAATTAGCTGCGGCAGATTTAATGCATTAAATGTACCAACAGAATATTGTGAAGGTTCAAAGGTTAGAGATAATCCCCTTTTTGAATTTTGTGACTCTGAATCAGCTGATGAAAACTTGTTTTCTTCTCATGAAAAAAATGAGTCAAGAAATACATTCTTGAGAAAGGCTGTTAAAAGAATAGTTTTGAGACCATGTTGCAAAAACAAAAAGAGGAAAATCACACGGATGCTAAATCTGATTTTTCAAACTGTTGTATACAAATGGAAAATGGTGATGTTCATGATGTTGGCTTTTCAAATCAATGCTTAAAGGCCTCTGCTGGTGATTATGTGTTTATGAAAGAAGTTGCTGGAGATTTTTCAGCTCATAAAGATAAAGATGTTGAAGTGGTGCTCAAGGAAGATGCGTTAGCTAAACTGGTGGTTGAAAAAGATGGTGAGATTCCTTCAGTAGATGATGACCCTGCGTTTAATGATGTTGTTGGCAATGGTGACATTTCTGATTTTCATCAAATGAAAGCAAATCTGAACAAAGCTATGCAAGTTGACTTTCGTCAAGAGAATGGTTCCTTTTCATCTGAAACAGAACAACAAGCTATAGCTGGTCATATTCAAGATGTGTACGATGAAAAATGGATTTTCAGTTGCATGCTAACACACAAGAGTTTCTTGTTCAAGCTAAGTTTCCATTTGACCTGCATGTTATCTTTAAGTTTGCAAGCATTACACGAGCATACATCCCTCTCCTCTAGCAGTACCTATTTTTCCCAACCAGTCAATGGCTTTGCATGATCAATCTTGGTCGTACTTTGAGGTAGGGTCTTATGACCATGTATATATTTAGTAAAATGTTGGTTATGGTTAGTCTTCCCTCTATTTCTGCTTAGTCGGTTTTGGCTTGGTAGTTTTTGCTGTGCCCAATTCCCCTCCACCCTTATGCAAGCAGCTCCATGTCCTTTGTTTTGGTTGGTATTCATGGCAACTCTGCAACCCAATGGACTAGGTACTGACCTTGGTTTTAGAGTTCCGGATTCTCTTCGTCCTGATCAGTCCTCATCCCCCTACACAGCCTATTGTTACCCACTTTGTTTACACACCCCAAATTTAAATTTTCAATATATTTGCGTGCCTAATCAAATCATCATTCCATGGAAAAGGGTGATTGTATGAAATATGTGCAATTGTATTTGTGGAAGACGCTTAGAGTTTTCAAGCAAACACAATTCATCAGCACAGAACGGTTTCGAAGTTAGAAGAATTCATACTATCCCTCCAGCTTGTGTGAGAAGTTTTAATGTTACAATGAAGGTGACGGCTTCATATAATGCCAGGCAATAGAAAGCTTAAAAAGCTATTGTTTAAGACTATAAGGAGTTTTGTCTTTTCATATTAGTATAATAAAGGTGGGACCCGAACGCCAAGTCGGGAAATCGGCACTTTACCCAATTCACAAACTGGTTCCAAAGTTCTGATTTCACCCGACTTGTAGACATCAAGAAGGCCAAGAAAAAGTCAAGTGCACAGATGGCTTGATGGTCAAATTACCATCAGGCCCACCAAAGAAGAGGTCGGGCCCACCTTCTCACCAGTTATCAAAACTTTATAATTGTTGACCCACGCGATTTTGAAGTTATGAAAACGGTGACATCGCAACATTCCACTTAGTTCGGAAGTTATGGAAAACGTCAACTCTCTGACTTCGACTTTGTTACCCGATAAATCATGGACATTTCTTCTTAGTAATTGTTAATTTTAAGATCACTGCAAATGTAATAGCACTGCCTGTCATGTATGTATTTTCCAAATGCAGCAATCTTTCTTTTATTTATATTGAGAATGAGGCTAGGAGAGATATGTCCCTTCATGGGACATGTCTATTCATTATTATGAGATCAATATAATGACAATTGATCATGTATAAATATATAATATCTTTGAATCATTATTATAATAATTTCTCCCAGTAGTAATTTAGATATATATTTATATATATATAATATCTTACATAATATATATATATATATATATATATATATATATATATCTTCAATAGTCTAGTCTCATAGTATTTATCCGACAGAAGCTACAAAACATCAACACTCCCTTAGCTAGGGAGGATAAACACAGGATATAATATTACCTCAATGTAACAAGAATGGCATGTTTAAGAATATCCTTGATCAGAAGATATTCACCATTAGATATCATCTCATGATATTAGGAGTAATGGCCTTAGAATATCAAGTCGCATGGTATTCACCAAATACTCAAAAATGTTCATAAGGTATGTGCACACGTATCCTCAATAATACTCACCATAGGAACATTATATTCATGGTTTGTTTAAAGAAATTAATCCACCATGCAAGATATTCATGGTCTGTTTAAGGAAATTAATCCACCATGCAAGATATAATCTATCATGATCTGCTTAGACGTCATAAGATATCTATCATAATAGAAGATTAAGTTATTGTAAGATCATCACCTTCCAATAACTTTAACAAATAAAAGTGATAATCATTTTTAAGTCGTCACTTCCTCATGATGTACACAAGGGGCAGGCACATTAAAAAAAAAACTTGGAGTCAGACACATGACATCCACCATGCCTCAACGCAGAGGGTGGAAACAAGGGATTTCACCTCGAACTTCTCTCACAGAAAAGAACTCATTAAGCAGATATCAATCTATTGATCTTTTCATCCAAGATTGCTTATAATAAACTATCAGACTCCCTCTAAATCTGATATCAATCTTCTGAGCTCCTCATCCAAAGTTACCTCTAAAGTGTCAAACTCCCTCTAAATCTGATATCAATCTTCTTTTTCCTGCAAGAGCATCCCCGGAAAAGATCAAGGCAAATAGCTCTTATAGTACGTATAGAAATACAAATAAGAGAGAGACTACCAGTGGTCTCTCTATAATGAGTAGATGAATGCAATACTCAAGGATAATAAATACTTATCTGGGCATCAACATCCTTGATACAAGTTGCTCCAATGTTAGTAAATTACATGTGTTTTAAAGTTATTTCATTGCCCCCATGTTTCCTTGTTCGTGCCTTAGCAAACATCCACTACAACCATTCAAAACAGTAATACCACATATAGCTATGTGTTGACTAAGTCTCCAATATTAATCTATGTTCAAAGCTCTTGAATTGGCATGTACAACGAAATGCTTGGTGAAGGCTATTGAGCCTAGCCTCACACCCACCAAGGGCATTTGTCGTAAGAAGATTTCTAAACCTTTTATCAAACCATTGGGTGCATGGATCTGCAAACATTGCAAACCACAAGGCCACATTTTTGTCCAGAGCTAGAAAGGTAATGGAGATTTGCTCTACACAAGTCAAGTGCATTTGCTCGAAAAGTTCCTAAAGCCTTTTCAACATCATCGTTGGGTTCTTACCGTAGAGAATAGCAGCCTTGAGACATTCTACTTTGGTTCAAACACTCTCCCCATTGCACTCACGGACAAAAAAAATGTTGTCATTTCTATGGACTCTCATATTTTTCATACAAATCTACCCAACCTTTGATGAATGCTTGTACCCTACTCTACAACTTCCACCATTCACATACTATCTACCAGTGGTCTCTAACTACAACATCTGGTGAAATTCCTCACACCATTTTTTGTGCTAGTGGATGCCTGAACGGATGCCTCAGTGAATGTCGCATTCCCAGATGAAAGACTGTAGACTACAATTCCACTGGAATGTTTAAAAGTCCTTTCAACAAACCCATCATTGCAATCATCATTTTTGTGAGACAACACCTATCTTTGGGGCACTCTGCAACAGTCGGCAGCCATGCTTTGTCCATGCTCCCAAACAAACAGAGAACCTTAAAAAAAGACTTTTCCCTTGTACACCCACAATGTCGTGATCCTTTTTAGGGCTTTGCCTCTCCCATCGCGAGATCGCGGGAATCACCTACGTGGCAGGTGTTGTTTTATGCTCATTTAACCACGGGCAATGATTTGCCCTCCCAACCATAGAACTTATTTGATTGTCTCCCCCGAGCATTTCTCTAAAAGATAAAGCTTCCATTGCATCAAGTGTATAATTATGACAAGGTAAACTTGAATATATACAAGTCCATTTAAATTCTAACTCTAGTCAGCCTTTTATTTAATTTGATGAGAGGGCCCGGCCCATTTAATTTACTAATTACCTTATTGTATTTAAAATACAATAGCTCAAATATTTAATTCTCCAATTAAATAAATAACTAATAATATTTTATACTCCAATTAATTATTTATTTAATTCTCCCAATTAAATAAATAATAAACAATCCATAAATAAATATTATTTATATTATTTGATTCTGAATAAATTATTTATTTAATTCACCTAATTAAATAAATAATTAATCCATTCATTATTTAATTATCCTTAATTAAATAATTAATTCATTATTTTAATTTTCCTAATTAAAATAATGTGATCCAGAATCCGATCTAGCTACCAAACATTAACACTCCCTCTTAGCTAGGGAGGATTCTAGCTCTTACCATTTCTTTCCATCATGCCTACTCGCAGAGGATGAAAGCACACCTGCAAAACAAACCAACCATTCCCATCATGCCTACTCGCAGAGGATGGAACCATCATGCCTACTCACGGAGGATGGTCAAGGCATATCCACCATACCTACTCGCAGAGGGTGGAACCATCATGCCTACTCGCAGAGGATGGTCAAAGCATATCCACCATACCTACTCGCAGAGGGTGGAACCATCATGCCTACTCGCAGAGGATGGTTGCCACCGTACATTGCCCGTAGAGGGTGGACTTCAATACAACACCACCTTACATTGCTCGCAAAGGGTGGTGAGGAACTTTGGCACCTTACATTGCCCACAGAGGGTGGACTTAAAAAATATTACAATGCCACCTTGCATTGCCCGCAAAGGGTGGTACACATATCTTCTTTCAAAGAAGATCCAAGATACAAATACAACATCCACCTTGCATTGCACACAAGAGGTGGGTAATAAAAAAACAAATACATCAAAGGGGCTGAGACTCCCTCTCAACCAAGAGAATCCAAGATCTCATTGTCATGTCGATGAGCAATACATAATAATAGGATATCCATATGATATCTATTACAAGATAAGAATCCATGGTTCACTCCTAATAAACCAAGTCCTGCAAATTGGCTTCCTCTGTCATGGAGGCAATCAAGTATTCAAATTCAAGTCTCCCTAAATCAGATCTCAAAATATCTGGATTGCCTTGCCAAGATGCAAGGACTTGAACACCAAATTGCTGGAGGCTGCCTACCAAGTTGCAACGAAGACCCCTTCAAATTGCAACTTGGACAAAATCTGAATGCCAAAACAAAATCCTCAAATTTGCCAAGAAGTAAACCAAATCTGCCAAGGAATATGTCAAGAGAATGCTGTTGTAGCAACCAAATCGCAGCCCCAACTTGTCAAGATCTCGCTGCCAAGTAGAAGACAAGTCGCCACCAAACGCAGATCTGGGCAATTCGCAGCCTAAATAAAATGAAAATCACTGCCTTCCTGGTTAAAGTTGCTATCCAAATTTGAGACAAAATCCCCACCCAAAGAAAAAGCTCTGCAGTCCAAAGCAGAGATAAAATCGCATACCTAGATCTGGACAATTCGCCACTGCCTAAAGGAGAAAATCGCACGCCACAATAGAAGAAATTCAATGCCCAATAGAGGTAAAATCGCAGATTAGGGAAGAGGGAAATCGCAGCCTTGAATAAGGAGTAAATCACAGGCCCTAGAAGACCTCAAATCACCACCAACAAGAAGATTGCATGCCAAATGTGAAAAAGATGTTGGAGCTGCCAACAAAAATGCCACCCCAAACAGATCCAAATCGCTGCCAAAGGGAGCTGGAAGATAAAATTGGATTATTTACAAAATGTTTTTGTTGCTAGATTCTGCCTACCCATTGGCTTAGGGATGATAGGGCGATGCATATGAGATTTCTATACCATACTTATCACAGAATGAAGTGAATTCATTAGAACGGAAACGCATTCCATTATCAGTGATAATTTTGTTGGATACTCCAAATCTGGTTATAATGTGATCCATTATAAAGTTGATGACAAATTTGCTAGTAGCTTGTCTAGTAGGGATTGCCTCAACCCACTTAGTGAAGTAATATGTGGCTACAAAGATCCACCTATGTCCTCCACTTGACTTGTCTAATATTTCTCCTATGAGATCTATACCCCATTGATTGAAAGGTGCTTTTGTTTGCATAGGCCTCAAGGGTAATACTCCATATTTCAAATTTCCCGAAAATCTCTAACAAGCTTCACATTTCCTAACATAATTATGAGCATCATTGAAAACATAAGGCCAATAGTAACCTGACCTTAGTATCTTGCGAGCAATTGTTCTAGCTGAAAAATGTTCACCACACACACCAAAATGCATCACTTCTAAGACTTTCTGAGATTGTCATTCATCTAAACATAATCATAACACTCCATCCCTATTTTTCCAATATAGATCTCCTTCAATTATCACACACTTAGATGCCTGCAATTTTAAATTTTTCTTTTGATTTTCTGCCTGTCACTTCAGTTTGTCTAAATATGTCTTTTACTACTGCATTTGGAACATAAGCAACTATCTCTACACCCACCAAGTATGGCCTAAAAGTTTTCACAGTTTTGACCATGCAAAAGGCTTGTTTCTCATTGATGTCATATTTTAGCTCTGCTGCTTGCAGTGATTTACTGAAAAAAGCTAGAGGTTGTTCATAACCCTCTTTATTCTTTTGTAACATACTTGTAGCAACCGTGTGAAGGAAGCAAAAGAACAAAAATCTGAAATGGCTTTGTAAAGCCTGGGGATTTTAACATTGGTGCTTCTTTGATGGCTTTTTTGATGGCTACAAAGGCATCTAGGCTTCAACTGTCCAATTTAATTTAGCTCCTTGCTTTGGCATCTTGGATATTGTTTTCACTATCTCTGCAAAGTTAGATCTAAACCTCTTGACAAAATTAATTTGTCCAAAGAAAGATTGGATAGCTTTCAATGTTTTGGGGATGGGGATCTTATCAATAGCTACAACTCTTTCAGGGTTGACTCTTACTCCTTCGGATACTATGTGTCCCAACAACTTCCCTTCTATCACAGCAAAATGACACATTTTTGGATTCAAAGAAATTTCATACTCAAGTGCTTTTAAGAATATCTTTTCTAAATGAGCACAATGATCTTCTGCCTTTTTAGAGTATGCAGTGAGATTATCTGATAAACCACCATGATAACATCTATCAATTTTGCAAATGTCACATCCATTGCTCGTTGAAAAGTTGCTGCAGCATTTGTTAGTCCAAATGGCATTCTAACATAAACATACGTTCCCCATGGTGTGGTAAAGGTCGTCTTGTATTGTTTTGATTCCTTAACCTTGACTTGGTTGTAACGAAAGAATCCATCCATCATGGATAATAATTCACATCTAGTACATCTTTGCAGCAAGGCATCCATGTTTGGCAATGGGTAATTGTCCTTAAGTGATGAGATATTTAAGTTTCTAAAATCAACACAAAGCATGATATCTCCACTCTTCTTTCTCATTGGTACCAAATTTGAAACCCAAGTAGATTACCTTATGGGTTTGATTATTCCTCCATCTCTTACCTTTATACACTCTTCTTACATCTTTGGTGCCAAGGTTGGATTTATAGGTATTTGTTTTTGTCTGAAAGGCTTAGCATCAAGTTTAAGGGGAATCTCATGCTGGAACAAATCTTCTCTATAGGCCTTAAGGTCATCATAAGACCAAGCAAATACATCCCTATATTTTCTCAATAGTGCTATCAACATTTCTCTTGCTCTAGGGGAAAGTTTCTTTCCAATATATATTATTTTAGGAGCATTCTCTGTTCCCAAGTTGACTTCTTCTACATCCTCATCTTTTACTAGTGTTGGCTTCATGTCAACTTTATCATCTCTATCAAAACCTCTTTCCAAAGTCACCGGGCCTCTTGGGATTTTATTTGTTTTTAATTGCACCACTTCCTTCCCAAATGTAGTATCCTTGCCTTCTATCTTCTCATCATAGGCATTAAAATCTATTTCCTAGGATTCAAATTGATCAACAAAATGCAAGAATTTTAATAAGTTAGAATCATCTTCAAAGACTTGCCAATTGCATATGTTATTAGGGAACGGATGGCCTGGTTTTGACTTCAACCTTAGAGATGCCATTCAAAGTTATATCATTTTCCTTTAGGGCAAACACCACTTCCTTCCCAAATGTAGTATCCTTGCCTTCTATCTTCTCATCATAGGCATTGAAATCTATTTCCTAGGATTCAAATTGATCAACAAAATGCAAGAATTTTAATAAGTCAGAATCATCTTCGAAGACTTGCCAATTGCATATGTTATTAGGGAACGGATGGCCTGGTTTTGACTTCAACCTTAGAGATGCCATTCAAAGTTATATCATTTTACTTTAGGGCAACATTTGCCAGAAATTCTACTATTATATTTTTTGATCTGTCAACACAATCAATTCAGAAAGTATCAAATAGTTCAAGGGTATCCCATACTACATTTGTGTATTGTTTGAGTCTTGTTGATGTGAGTTTTGTACCACTACATAACATATAGCAATTGAAATACTTGATACAGCGTATCAAGTATTTCAATTGCTATATGTTATGTAGTGGTACAAAACTCACATCAACATCATTTGGCGCTAGAAGGAGGGCCAATTGATTGTGTTTATTTGGGAATTTGTTAATATTCAACCATGATGAAGAATGGGGCTTCCTCAGCCACGACAGCCTAAGGACAATTGGCAATCTCACCAAGACAACATTATCTTGACATTCCATTCCCTTGCTTGGAACCAAAGGGTAAACGGTCAGGAATACTTGCACATTGCTGACATCTTGGACCAAGAAGAAGAGAAAGCTCAAAGAATCGAAAGAGAGGTTCAAGAAAGATTGGAGCATGAGAGGAGAGATTGAAGAGGGGTTGTTGATATTTAAACATGGTGAAAGATGGTGCTTCAGCCTAGAAACGTTGTGCCTGTCTTACAACCTAATCTCGGATTTGAAAACGATCAAGAGGATATTATTTCTGGATTGAATTCATTGGCTTGGAGAGTTAAGAGAAGTGCCCCTGAGTATATGCGAGTGACTTTTGTATTGGAGGAAGAAGAACAAAAGGCGGAAAGAATTCAGAGAGAAGCTCAAAGGGAGTTGGAGCGTCAAAGAGAACTTGAAAGGAAACGTGAGGAAGAAAGAAGAGTGTAGTAGTTACCTTTGAAAGGTGATGAGGGTGGAAGTGGAAGTAGGCATTGAATTTCAAAGAGAACAAGTAGAAAAGATCCAAAGAGAGAGAGAAGCTCATAGATTAGCTCAGCTCATCCTTGAAGAAGGGCCAGTTTGGGAAGGTCAAATATATTGAATTGTGATCAAGCTGGATAAGAGAATCGGGTCTTTCTCTCCCGAAAGGTTTGAGAAGTTGCAATTGGATAGGAAGCAAAGGGTACTAAGGTCTACACCACACCAGGAGGAGGACTTAGTTGAATTGCAATTCCATAAGAAAGGAAGAAATCATTGGGTAGCTAATACTGCAAGTATAGCAAGTTCCTCAAGCAGTCCACCTCAAGTTCACAAAACTTTAGGTACACCAACCCTAGTAGCTCAGCCAAATCAAGCTCAAGCTAGTCAGGTTGCGATGGCTCATCAACCCCCACCACCACCACAACAACAGCCTCCATGGATTCAGCACAACGCCTCACCCATCTCGTTTCAACAGTACCATGACCTACCAAAAAATCCTGCTGGATTTTGCTCCAAGTTCTTTGTCAATGACCCTAATCGTACAGCTGAAGAGCATATTAAAGTATTTGAAGATGCATTGTGCAACAGAAGGATTCAACATGAAGATGTAGCATGTAGGCTTTTTCCTTACTCATTGACAGAAGAGCCCTACTATTGGTTTGTCAATTTGCCGGTGTCATCCATAACAGGGTGGATTCAACTTAGAGATGCCTTTATAGGAAAATTTGGCATGCCTACCACACCTTTGGAGTTGCATAGGTTGTTTGTGGATATCAGGAGACAAGACAAAGAATCAATTAGTTCCTTTAACAATCGTTTCCACAAAGCTTACACTAGACTACAAGCTCCTTACAATTCCGGAGGCTGGTGCTTTGGAAGCTTACTACAGTGCTTTAGATAGTCAGACTGCTATGTTTACAAGGATGGCAAACCCTCACCCTACAACACTGAATGAGGCCTATGCTAAAGCAATTGAAATAGGGAAGCAATTAGGTCAACAAGGATTGGAACCCCAAGGGGCTAGATATCCCAACAATCCCATCCCACAGCTTCCATATCAGACGCCCACAAATCAGCTCGTGGTGCATCCAGGACCACCATTGTCTCAGGCGCCACCATCGATGCCAGTTTATCTGCAAGGTGCAAGTTCATCTACAAGAACACAAGAGGAGAAGGATGAAATGAAGGAATTGATCGAGCAAGTTAAGAAGTTGTCTACTGAGGTCACTTATTTGAGAAATCAGAATAATCAACTCCAGTCCACCCAAAGAAACAATCAAGGAAATTATCAAGGGAATTACCAAGGGAACAATTATCAGAGTGGAAATCATCAAGGAGGGTATCCAAGAAATAACTATGATGGAGGATACCAGAGGAACTATCAAGACCGAGATTATCAAAGAAATAACCAAGGTGGAGATTATCAAAGAAATAATCAAGGCGGTGGTTATCAAAGGAATAATCAAAACAACAACCATCAAGGTGGTAGTCAATCACAAGAACAAGGGTATAACAATCAATCTGGTCAGAAGAAGACATGGAACACTGGCCCAAATAATGGAAATGTGGTGTCGCCACTAGATAGTCAGGCCCCAACAGACAGTAGGCCAGTTGAAAGAATATTTTTGGCTGAGTCCGCCTTGTCCCAATATTGTAGATTCCATGAGACTGATCAACATTCAGAGTTAGGATGTGCTGAGTTCAAAAGGGCATCTAATCTATTCCAGAAAGTGGTGGATGAATCTATGAATCAAGAGGAGATTAAAGTCACGGGATATGAGATTGTTCCATCCCCAAGTTATCCAGAGTGCTTGACTTTTCAGGAGGTTGCATTTCCACCAGAGTTTGAGGCTTATGAAGAACATCAAGGGAAATTCCCTCCCGAGTCAGCTAACGGACCAATAAGTGAAGTAATAGATGAAAATGGATATATTAATGGAACAGACTTTTCTTTCCCACCATTGGGTGATTCTGTTTTAGTTCAAGGGACAGGTGGGAATCAAACATTTCAACAACCAGCAAGTAATACAAGGTTTTATCAAAGGAATCATAACAACAAGAGGAATGATGGACCCTTCACATCCTCAGTGCCTCCGAACAATTTTAATACTCCTCCACATCCCAATGCGAGTAATGTACCAAATCCTCCAAGGGATGCTCCCGAATACAGACAAGGGAATCACAATCAGGGTAATGGACAACAGAGTCCTCAGCAAAATATACAACAAAATAATCAAAATGTTCAAGGGTCACAAGGAGGTGCTATGACATTACAAGAAGTTAATAGAGGAAGGATGGTGAACAATTCAGTGAATAATGAGGAGTTGAAGAGACTTGGACAGAGTGTGACAGAGGAGGTGAAGAAGATCAAAATTAGTCTCCCTTTGTTCGAATTATTGAAGGTGACAGAGATTAGGGATACTTTCCTTAATAGCTTGAAGGATAACAAGTCACAAGGGCCTCACACTCCAAGCGCAGCATCACCTAGCCAAACAACTCATGCAGCAGGGAGGCCTCCTCCCAATCCAGTGCATGTAATACAGGATGTTCCATGTGGGAACACAACAAATTCATCTCAAGAGATTTCACATGATGAAGTAAGGAATTCTATACAGGAGGTTACATATGGAGATATCAGTAATTTCAATAGACAGTCGGAGCCTCGACCGGTCCTTATAGCTCAGGGATTACCGCCAGTAACGCAGCAAACTCAAGAGAGTCAGGATTCAGCAAAGAGTAAAGAGACAGTGCAGATAGAAGAAGCGGTTCAACCAACAGATTTTGGGACAAAGCCTAAGCAAGTGCACAAATCACAAGTGGTATTTTATCAAGGGAAGGATGAGCCAGCTCCATTTTTACTATCAGTAAGAATATTTGGGAAGCTTCTCCATAATTGTTTGATAGATTCAAGAGCTTCAAGTAATGTCATGCCCTTGGCTATTTGTAGAAGATTAGGAATCACACCTTTGAATTCAAACAAGAAGGTTACTCAACTGGATAAAACTGAGGTCCCAGTAGTGGGTGAATTACATAACATACACATGCAGTTGGCATCTGATCCAAGGATGGAACATATGGTGGATATTTCAGTGGTGGATGTCGCTGATTCTTATGGTTTGATTCTAGGAAGGGATTGGTCCAGAAGACTAAATGGATACATGGCAACTGACTTTTCCCATATGTGGCTCCCATGGAGAGGGTTAGCCAACCAAATCAAGATTGAAAATACCCCAAGATTGAGATTGACAGTTACTAAATACGGGGAACCTAATGAAGTATTGTTTGCAGATGCAGGCATGGGCACCTATAGGCCTAAGAGAGCAGAAGTGTTGACTTTGAATATCATAAGTGAAGCAAAGGACTCCACAGAAATGCTAATTGAGTCAGACCCTGACACTTCATTTGACGAGGGCGAAGGAATGTTTGAGAATTTTAGAAGTTTTGTGTTGAGAAATGTTCAACAGGGTGTAGAGTTGGGTAATAGGACATCAGTGAGAGACTTATTATTACCCAACTGGTGTCGAATCCACAATGCCTATCATTCAGAACTATCCTGCTCTTTGTGCAGGATTGCATTAGAACAAGTGGAGATGAGAGTCCCAGGGGCTTTGAAGCAAGATGAACAATGTGGAAAACAAAGGATCGAGATTTCACAAGTTAATGAAGCAGAAAGTAGTAAGATGGGTGAAGCTAAGAATCAGACCACGCCACCTAACGCAGAAGTATGGAAGACTGAAGAATTGAACAAGACTAAGAATTCACAAAAGCACCTACTAGAAAGTGGAGTATGGACGTTAAGATTTGATGGCTCTAAAACTAAGCAAGGAGCTAGAGCGGGATTTGAGTTAGTCAGCCCAACAGGGGCAACATATTTAGCAGCCCATAGATTACAATTTCCATGCACCAACAACATGGCGGAGTATGAAGCTTTAATTCTAGGCCTGTTGTGTGCTATTAAAAAGGGTGCTAAGATACTCCATGTGCTTGGAGATTCGTATTTGGTGACTGAACAAGTGAAGCAGAAGTTTACTTGCCATGATAAGAGATTGAACAGATATAGAAACCGAGTGTGGGATTTGACAGAGGACTTTGATGCCTTCAATATCAAGTTTAGCTACAGAGCAAATAATCAAGTGGCTAACGCTCTCGCGCAAGCTGCAAGCTCACTAGCACCAATCAAGTTGGAAGGATTGAAGAAATTTAAAGTTGAGTTGGCCTCGGTCCCATCAGTACCGGACAATGTCAAGAACTTCCAAGTATTTGAAGACGATAAACACATTCTTAAGTTCTTGACCAATGCAGATGTCTTCACAGCACAAATCATTGATGGGGAAATAGATGAAGAAGCAGAACTCAATCCGGAAGAAATTATGAACTTAAAGACAAATACCATCCCGAGGGGAATGATTGAACTGGAAAGAATATTTGACTTCGGTCAGTTCAATAAGGTATCATATCAACCTACAGGGGGTGATGAGTGCGAAAAGGTGAATATTGGAACAGAGGATAGTCCTAGGATTGTCCACATTGGGAAAGTTTGTACACCCAAGGAGAAAGCTGATATACTGAGTTTGATGAGAGAATTCCCAGATGTGATTGCTTGGGGGTATGAAGATTTGAAGACATATGACCCTTCTATCATTACGCATACAATCCCATTGAAAGAAGGGAGTAAACCATTTAGACAGCGGCAGAGGCCTGTCAATCCTTTGCTTGAGCCATTAATTTTCCAGGAAGTGAAGAAGCTATTAAATGCACGAATCATCTTCCCAGTGAGGCACTCAACGTGGGTCGCCAATCTTGTCCCTGTCAGAAAGAAAAGTGGGGAAATAAGGCTATGCGTTGATTTCAGAAATTTGAATAGAGCATCAGAGAAGGATAACTATCCATTGCCATCACTAGATGAAATTTTGCAAGTGGTAAATGGAGCACAAATGATGACGTTTATGGATGGGTATTCAGGATACAACCAAGTGATAGTAGAAGAAGAAGATAGATTGAAGACGGCTTTCACCACGAAGTGGGGAACTTTTGCATATAGGAGGATGCCTTTTGGCCTAATCAACGCTGGTGCAACATTCCAGAGGGCCATGGATTATGCTTTCAAGGATTTAAAAGATAAGTGTATCATCATCTACATGGATGATATCACGGTGTTTTCAAAAAATAGAGAGGATCACATTTTGGATTTGAGAAAAGTTTTCACAAGATGCAGAAAGTTTGGGGTTTCTTTGAATCCAAAGAAGTGCATGTTTGGAGTAACAGAAGGAAAACTTTTGGGACATGTAATTTCAGAAAAGGGAATCATGATAGATCCAGAGAGAGTGGAGGCTATTTCCAAGCTTGGCCTTCCAGCCAGCAAGAAAGAACTGAAGTCCTTCTTTGGAAAGATCAACTTTGTGAGAAAGTTCATATCAGCATTTGCAGAGATAGTAAAGCCAATAAATGGCATGCTAAAAAAGGATGCAAGGATGGATTGGACTCCAGCAGCGAAGAAAGCCTTTGAAGAGATAAAACAAGCTATTGTTAATGCACCAGTCCTAGTGAGTCCAGATTATGAGAGGCCATTCAACATTTATTCTTTTGCCTCCGATCATGCCTGTGCAGCCATATTGACCCAGAAAAATGAAGGTGAAGAACATCCGATTGCTTTCATGAGTGCACCCTTTCGAAAAGCAGAATTGAATTATCCAAATGTGGAGAAATAGGCTTATGCCTTGGTGAAAGCGATGAAGAAGTTCAGGCACTATATCTTGAGAAGCAAAGTATATGCAATTGTGCCTGACATCGCAGTGAAGACCTTATTAATGTAAAGTGAACTTGGAGAAAGGAGAGGAAAGTGGGTCGCCACTATCCAAGAATATGATGTAGAAATTCAACCAATGAAGTTGGTCAGAGGTCAACAGTTGGCACAAACAATGGCATCAGAGGGACCAGGACTTGTTCAGCAAGTATTTGAGTTGGAGGATGTGCGTCCTGATGAATGGTATCAGGACATTGTTAATTATTTGTTACATCACCGATGCCCATCACATTTGAATCCAGTACAAAAGCGGGCATTAAAGTTCAAGAGCAAGAGGTATATGTTACAAGGAGCAGTGTTGTATAAACAAAATCATGAGGGAATATACTTAAGGTGTGTTGGGAAAGAAGAAGCCAGAAATATTTTGGAGCACTTTCATGATAAGTGGGGAACCGGACACGGATCAGATTTGGCCACAACACATTGGATACTAAGAGCGGAATATTATTGGCCAACCCTATTCAAAGATACTCATGAACATGTGAAGACTTGTCATATTTGCCAAATTTCGGCAAAGAGGGAGAGGAATCCTGCCATGCCTTTACAACCAGTCACCGAGGTGAGACCTTTCGCAATGTGGGGACTTGATTTCATTGGTCCCATCAACCCACCTTCCTCAGCACAACACAGGTATATTCTAACCGCGACTGACTACTGTACTCGGTGGTCAGAAGCTCAAGCTTTTAAGAATTGCACCGCTGAAATCGTCATAAAGTTTTTAGAAGAGAGAATCACTACAAGGTTTGGATGTCCTTTTACTCTTGTATGTGATAATGGTTCTGCTTTCATTTCCTTTAAGTTTCATAATTGGGCTTTTGATCATGGGATTGTTTTGAAGTTTTCATCAGGATACTATCCCCAGGGAAATGGCTTAGCTGAATCTACTAACAAAAACCTTTTGACGGTGATTAGAAAACTTCTGGAGAGGAACCCAAGGGATTGGCACACTCAGTTGAGGTATGCTTTGTGGGCAGATAGAACAAGAGTTAAAGAGTCCATAGGAATTTCCCCTTACCATCTAACTTATGGACAGGATCCTGTGTTCCCTATTCAACTGAAAATCCCAACCTTGAAGTTTATACAAGAGTACTATGATGAGAATGAAGATAGGGTCCAAGCCAGGTTGACTCAATTGATGCAATTAGACGAGAAGAGAGATGAAGCCCTAGAAAAGTTTGCAAAACATCAAGGGGTAGTGAAACGTTGGTTTGATAGAAGATCGCAAAACAAGGCCTTCAGGATCTCTGATTTGGTCTTATATTGGGACAAAGCCCATGAAAAGAAAGGACAACATGACAAATTCGATAAACTATGGAAGGGTCCTTTCCAAATTGCTGAAATCATCGGAGATAATGCATTTAAGCTCAAGACACTCACTGGTAGGGATGTCCCATTGCCTGTCAACGGACAATTCCTCAAGCATTATTTCCAGGCTTAGGACTCCACCTGGAGCCCTTTTTGTACATAGTAGTGTAGTTTCCTTCCAGTTGTAGTTTAGTGTGCTTCCAGTCAGTAGGTTAGTTTGCTTTTTGTTCTTAGAGTAGAGTTTGTCTTGGACCACTTGGCCCAAGGGTTAGAGTAGTTTCCTTTCAGTTGGTTAAAGTAGATTTCCTTTAGTTGTTTAGCTTAGGTGTTTGAGGGAACTCAGAGGTTATTTTGCATCAAGTCAGTTGACTTGGGATCTTTTAGTTTCCTCAGTTTGAGAGCTGTTTTGGTTTTGGAGCTTTGCAGGTGCAAAGGGGGTCCGGGTTATCACTCGTGGGCGAGGTGTGTAGATTTTTACATTTTTGGTGTCAAAACCTAGAGTCTGTCTTGTTCATTTCCTGAATATATTTAACAAAGTTCAAGGGATTTTAGGATGTGCTTAGTCGTTTGTCTATGGTAGGACTTGTACTAAATTTGAGTCGAACTCGATAGAGGTTCTTAAGTTACCCTTGACATGGTTACGACATTATACTCACACTTAATTGCTCTGAGTTCTTGGTGTTTCGAAGTGAAGTTGGACTTAGTGAAAATCATACACCTGCTTCAGCGCCACTGTGGTCTTCCAAACCCTCCGCGGACTTCATTGCCTGCAAGCCAAACAAAAGATTGAAAAGCGAAGAGAAAGAAATATCAAAAAAAAAAATGCAAAAAATGAAAAATAAAAAAAATGAAAAGTAATATCAGAGTGAGAATAAAAGATGAAAATTGGCTCTGAGGGCGTGAAATCATCTCTACCGGTGCTATAAAAATAATCACTAAAGGTAGAACCGTGATTGTGGTGCCACAGCAATAACTCCGTCGGGCTATGGACGCCTGACTGGCAGCGGGGCTCTATCCAGGATGTTTTTGAAGTAAGGATATTATAATAGCTAAGTCTAATGGATTTGAGAGATTATCAAGTTCTTGTTGAGTGAGGAATGAATCATTTGCACACACGTGAGTAACTTATGGTCAGGGTGCTTAGGTTCAACTTGAAAGTTCTTTCCCTTGTTGAGTGCTTGTCCTTAAATGGATTTTCGGGTGGGTCGTCCTGAGCTTCTTTGTTCTAAGTTACTTTATTCTTGAAATGTTCAGGAACATTTCTTTGGGTTGATGCTAGATGTTGTGAGGTTTTCACACCATCGCCCCAAAAAATTTGGGGACCCCCAATTTTTTGAGCAAGCCTTGGCAATTTTTCCTAGATCCAAGAGTTTGGGTGCCTTAGCGAATTTTGGGCGATCTAGAGGTTTTGGAATGAGAATTTTACACCTTGGATGTTTTTAAAGTGCCTGGGGGGGTATTGCTTGTTTTCACCTTGTGCGAAATGTTGATTTTCTTAAATAGTCGATTTTGTCTCCAAGCCAAATGAAATTCGATGAGAAAATTTTATTTTAATATCTGGTGGGATAAAATTGCAAATTTTGGACTTGGTTAAATTTTGAAAATTGATGAAATTGAATAACTTGAGATTTTCAAAATTTAATTGTGAAATTGGATATTTTTGGGAAAATCTTGTAAATTGTTGGTGGAGAAAAATGGAAATTAAAGAATAAATTTAAAGTTGCCAATTAGAAATAATAAATTGCAAAAATAAAAAAGGATAAAATTGCCAAATGGAAATTAAATTGCAAAATGATTTTTGGGTTGCAAAATAATAAAAAATTAATTTTGGTTGTCATGATTAAATGCATTAAAATCATATTTTTTGGGCTAAGTGTTTGTAATTTAGAAATTTAAATTGGGCCCCTTTGTGTGTTAAATTCAATGTATTTTAAGGCCTAAGAGGTGTGAAATTCAAGGCAAGTTATTGGGTCTACAATGGGGAAGGTTTAAAACTATATTGGAGGCCTAAATGACCTTTTTTCAAAATTTCAATTTTAGGGCCTATGATAAGTTCGGATTTGGCTAATTTAAACCGATAATTTTGCACTAGGTTGACCCAATTTTAAATTAAAATAAATCTCCTAGGGCTGGGCAATTTATTTCATTTAATTCATGTTTAATTTGGCAATTTTAATTTTTTGTTTTTCCCTCCTACAAAGTCGGCCTTGCTTTTTTTGGAGGCAAAATTTGGTATATAAGGGGAGCTCTCCCCCACTTCATTTCACCATCTCATTCACTTCTCTCCTTTTCTCTTGGCAGCAAAAGGAATCCGAAAAAGCAGAGCGAAAAAGCAATCCGAAAAAGCAGTCCGAAAAAGCAGTCCGAAAAAGCAGAGCGAAAAAGCAATCCGAAAAAGCAGAGCGAAAAAGCAGTCCGAAAAAGCAGATCCGAAAAGCAAATTCGAAAATTGGAGAGTTTGATGAAGAGAAGAAGCTTGAGTTGAGGCAAATCAGATTTGTAATAGAAGAATTTATTGATAGAAGATTCATAGCAATCAGATTTTGAGAGTGAATTGGAGAAGGGGAGATCTTCTTGTGGAGAGAGAAATTTTTTGAGAATCAAGCTAAGCCAATTACATGGAGAAGGAATTCCAAGCTTTGTTTTTGGTGAGTGGCCTATCTTTTCCTCTCTCTTTAATTGCTTTCATTTCATTGGTGCTAGTTTAGGTGTTGAAAACTAATTTCAAGAGTAGAGTTAGGTAATTGGATATTAAGTAGATTACTCGATTGTCTTGATTGGCTTTTTTCCCTCAAGTTCTCGCTTGCATTTCATCATTGCATTTCATCTTAGGCGAAGATTTGGAGTGATAAGTGTAGCCCATCTTAAGGTAACGGCGGGGAGTGATAAGTGTAATATTCCACCCCTAGGCGAAGATTGGAGTGATAAGTGTAGTCCATCTTAAGGCAAAGGCGGGGAGTGATAAGTGTAGATTGCATTATTGCATTTCATTTTAGGGAGAAGATTGGAGTGATAAGTGTAGTCCATCTTAAGGTATCGGCGGGGAGTGATAAGTGTAGTATTCCACCCCTAGGCGAAGATTGGAGTGATAAGTGTAGTTTCACCAGCATTGTAGAAAAGGCGGGGAGTGATAAGAGTTTAGGATGGCTGATGTTAATGCAAGCAAGCGACCCAAAGGAATTAATGCTGAAATAGGAGACAAGGAAGTCATGATACCCAATTCCAACTTCCGCTCAAAATTGAAATGCGTTGGAGACACCAACATTGGTACCTTTGATATGATTCAATTAAGAGAGAGGTTGAGAGACAGCCAGTCACCTGTGGCAAAGAGGATCAGATAGTATGGATTTGTGTAAGGAAGTGTTCAGTCTACCCCAGCAACAGACATGATACGACAGAATTGGTTACATCAAGTCATCAAGGCTCACAAAGTCAGATTGCAAATCAGAGTGCAGCGCCTTCATCGTGCTTCTCAGTCAAATCCCAAGCTATGCTAAAGGTACACAGTTTGATCCTTGGATGTTTTATTTTATTGAAGAGATTGAGAATGGTTAAGGAAAATTGATTGGATTAGGATCACTAGCATGAATTTAGAGTTGCAACTTAGATAGTGCAAAATCGGAAGCAAGTCTACATGGGGTCCTACTTCTTCAATTCGGGTGCAAGACTACTAGTGATGCTTTGCCAGTCGAACCAAATCTAATCTTGCGGAGATGCATTGCACCACTATGGTTGAGGCAAGTACTTATGCCAAAAGGGCAAGGTTGTGGCAGTTCAAACAGTTGAAGGCAGTCAAGAGTTAACCAAGGAGGAAGGCATTGATGAAAGAAGTTGATGAATTCAGTGATGGGTGGATTGTGGAACAATCAAGGAGATATGGTGAAGTCAGGTGCCCCCTAAAACTCAAGAGTATTGAAACAAGGATGCATGCATGCAAATCAAACTCAAATAGGAAGGTTAAAAATGGCAAATTATTGAAGTAAAGAGGAAAGTGATTAAAAGGTTGAGAGGGTCAAGTTTGATTTCAAGGCGGTGGCCAAGAGCAAGGCTCTCGAATTGCAAGAAGGTTCACATCCAGGCAAGCCACCAAGGTCAAGGCAGGATTACCCCAAGTGCATGGAGACCTCACCCTTTCGAGGTCAGGACATCAAGTACAAGCAAGTTCAAGTGGTGATGAGAAAATTTCTAACGACAAGCTCAAGCATCCAAAGCTTCACCTCATCTCAAGGATTAATGAACTTTATAAGATAAGGTTGATGAAGTGGCAATTTCATGTGCATGCAATCAAATCATGCCAAGTGTCCTATGTTCTCATTGGTTGACAAATTATTGTAATTTTCTCATTGGCCCACAAAGTTGATGCCCTCATGTAATTGGTTGAAAGTTGGTAACCCTAATTAGGGTTTCTAGGATTCAATCTGGATCATTGGTTTTGCCTCTTAATCTTGGCCATTCATTGTAATTTCAAGCCTCTATATAAGGCCATGTACTCTCATTTGTAAAGGGTTGAAGAAAATTGTTGCTAATATAATACCAAAATTGCTTCTCTTATCATTGTTGTGTCTTGCATGGTGATTAAGAACACTTGGTGTTATTGCATGGTTTCTACTTCCAATTGTTAGAGATAGATTTCATTTCAATTGAGTTGTTAAAGTAGATTTTATTTTCAAGCAAGTGTTAAAGGAAGAGTAGTGATAGATGGTTAATTGCATGGTGATATTGGTAGATGTTTGATAGGGATCCTATACTAGGCCACTAGCATCTTGGCGGCTTGTCAAGGAGCCTTGTGTGGTAATCTAGTCTTCTTTCCTTAGAATCATTGCACCTGTGGAGGTAACACCGCTGGTATGCTTTCATTTGGTTTGATCCCCGTCCATTTGCCAATCTTTCCATTCTTAGGAGTAGAGGTAATCAATAACTTAGTAGTTGAAGTTGAGAATCAGAAGTTGAAAGTGATATAAATTGAGAGATCATTTGAAAAGGTTGCAAAAGTTAAAAGTCTTATCACCATCATAGTAGAAGTTGAGATATTTCCAGATAAACATACGTAAGGCCGCCAAGTGATTACCAGCAAATCACATCATTTTAACTGAGTTAGTATCCACAAGTGTAAGGAACCTTGGAGTATTCTTATATACTTTTCAAGAGAGGGCTGAGTGTTTGATACGCTGTATCAAGTATTTCAATTGCTATATGTTATGTAGTGGTACAAAACTCACATCAACAAGTCTTTTATTCTTTGACATTTTCCCTTTGGTTTTGTCATTCTGGTTTTCCATCTTTCCAGTTAACATTGTAAGGCATGTCATGCAACCTTGGTCTATCAATTCTATGGAATTGAGGTCTTTCAGTTCTACCCAATCTTTGTGACAAGTCTTTAATGGTCATTTAGGCATATTTAGTTTATTAGTTAGTTTTTAGATAACATAGAAATTTTCCTGTTAGCCTTTAGAAAGTTCCTATTTCGTTCTCTATTATTCTCTATATAAGGAGATGTCTCCATTTGTAATTACTCATTTATGAATAATGAAATTTTGTAACGATATGATGGCATCGACTCAATGCTTGAGAAAATGAAGAAAATCATAAATGACAAAGAGCAAGACTCTGAGGAAACCTTCAAACAATTGCAAGCAATTGTTGTAGAAAGATGGAACAAGATGACCACTACTCTACATTTTCTTGCCTAAGCATTGACACCAAAATATTATAGCAAACAATAGCTTGATATGTCAGAAAGGTATCCACCATATAAAGATCTAGATGTGTCTAATGAGTACAAGGCAGCATTGCTTAGATTCTTTCTTGATGATGATATGCGAGATTTAATTACAAATGAGTTCATAGAGTTTGTAAATGCAAGAGGTCTAAGTATTGACACTCTTCATCATCAGTTTAAGAAAGATGCTCATAGTTGGTGGTATTTCCATGGCCAACGATTCCAATTGTTGCAGCCCCTCGCAATCAAAATTATGTCACAAGTTAGTTTTATTCATAAATTTCATGTACTTTGTCTTCATAGGTTGCTAGTAATTTTATAACTTTAATAATTTAATTTTAATTGTTTACTTTGAATTGTCTTTATAGGTTGTTAGTTCAAAAAAAAATTAGAGCATATATTCTTCATCCACTCAATAAAGTGCAATAGGTTGCAATCGAAAAGAGTAGAGAACTTAGTATATGTGCATTACAACTTGCAACTCCTTTCACACAAGAAAAATGAATACAAAGAATGGGAGTTGAAGATGTGTAGTATAAATGCACAGCATACAGATTTGGATGCTTCCACTTCTCAGCTTGCAGTTGTTGCATTTAAGGACTTGGACAGAAATGCTATTGATGATGAAGATGATTTTGGTAATGAATAATCCATTAGATGATTGAAACTTAGTATAAAGTTCCAATTGTTGAAAGTTGAAACAATGATATTTGAACCTCATATTATCATTTTAATATTTTGATGTTGAACTTGATGTATATGATGCTATAATGGTATGGTCATGATGCTATGATTACAAGTTTATGGTATTTTTGTTGTTTATATGATGTTTATGTGACATTCTAATGTTAATTCATGCTTCTAGGCTGCAAATATATATATATATATATATATATATATATATATTGTACTAATGAACCCAAACCCTTTTTCAAAATTTTGCTCTACCAACGAACCAGTTCTTCAAACCCGTATCTGAACCCAAATCCGAACTAGCAACATAGTTTAATACCAATCGCCAAATTTACAAATGAATTCCTTGGCAAATCTCCCAACACATTTCTCTACCTATCTGTACAAAGTTGTAACAATTATCATTTTGATCACGAGGTTTGTAAATCCTCCATTATATTTTCCAAGCTTTAACTCTTCCACCATATATCAAGAATAAGAAAGTGATAATTTGAATAGATATTGGCAGCATTCATTACTTTATTGGCATACCATCAATCAAAATACTAGATTTGTTTGTATATCCAATAAAAGACTTTGATGCCACTCTTGTTGCTGCTTTTGACAATTTTCGGCAGAATTGTTTTTTGAAGTTGAGCTCTATCTTTGGATAAAGGGAAGGATGGCTTTGTTACTCAACACCAAGTTGGAAGGATTGTGGTCGACAAATTGTGGTACTCTTGGTCATAACTAGAAGTTTTGTAGAACCAAGGAGGGCCTCAGCAGCAGGGTCATGTTGCAGAGTGTTCTGGAGAGAAGGAGGCAGCCTTCTATGTATTCATAGCCAATGACCTGCAGATTATGACAATCTTCTGTAAGGTAGTTAGTAGAATGCCCATTAAGGGAGGATGTGTTGTATTTTTGTCATTAATGTTGAAGTGTTTCTACTTGAGTCGAAATTGTTCCATCTCAGACACTCGTGTATGCAGCAAGTGTCACCATTGTTTCTGTGCTTGTCATATGCTGTGTTTTTGACACATGCTCTTTGGACCTGCAAAAAGGATATGGAACTTGGCAGCAGAGGACTGTGTAATAAAATTGTGGTTGTTGACACCTTTCAAGTGCAGTGTGCGTATCTTTATAATGGTGGAAAACTCACGCCTTATGAGTTACATTCTTTTTACTAAGTTTAGCATGGATTTTTCTTGAAGGAGCATCCTCAAATCTTTTGTAAAACATAGGATGTCTGCAGAGTTTTTTGATAACGTCTCTGCAGAAAATACCATGTGTCATGCTGTCAATGTTGTGCTCGTGATTGACCTTTCTTGGCTTACAGCGAAAGACCAAGAAATGTTTTCTAAGACTTTAAAAGACCACGACCAGTATTTTGTGCGTATGTGAAAAGATGAGTTGGCATACGGTAACAAAGTGGTAACTATCGCATTCCTTCTAGTTGAGCATGTTCATTTCAAAATATAGGTCTAGGCACACACGTTGGGTTGTATCGGAAGCTCTTCAACTTTCCGTGTAATGTCCCCATTTTTTGCAAGTCATTGATCTGATAGTGCCAGGTCATTATTGTGATCCTCGTGGTTTGGCGAGGTGTTTAGAGGGTCTTTGGTGTGAACTTACTATTTATAGTAAGTCAATGGATAGTTCCGATGAGCTCAGATGAGTTAGAGGAGTTGAATGATGCTCTCAGTTTTCATTTCTAGCTTCCGGTTTGGGCTCCAAGAATCTTGGAGAGAGCATCTATTTTTAGTAAGTCACCCCGTCAAGTTCATTCATCATCTTTCATCATCTGGATCAATCTTGTGCAAACAGATTTCGATTCGGACGCTTCTTCAGTTTTTTTCGCAAGATGGGTGGTTTATTATTATTATTTAATTAAATTTGCTAAGATTGCCATTTTTGTTGGTATTATATGCTAAATACCTTAGTGTTATAGCTCGTTGGAACCAGGATGAAAAGTTTTAAATCTTGGGCACAAGAAACAGGGACCTTGCGTGTCAAAATTTCATGATATTGGTGAAAAGGCCTTTTTTACAGCCAAATGAATTAATAAATTATATTATTCAATATATGCCTAAGTATAAAAAGTGTTTTAAGTGAAAAGTGTGTGAGAGAAGACACTTTTGAATTATAAAAGCAATGCTTTCTGAAAGGAAAATCATCCATTGTTTATTTGATGAAAATTTTATGAAGTCTCTTGGCTGTGAAAATGGCTAAGGTTTGAGGACTAATTCCTCTTTGTGGCAGTTTGAGTCATCACTGATCCATAATGAATTTTGCAATCTGAATTCTGGAAAGACATGAAGAATCTCTAATTTTATTTATTGACGCTAAGGTTATCGAATTTGATAAAAGGGAGAATCTGCGATTCAAATGCAGTAGCAGTGTTTTTTTTTTTTGTTGCGATTAAGTGTAAGGAAGGTAGCATAATAATACAGGGGCCATGTTTTATCCATTGGCAGTCGTACGGAATTCAGAGCTATATGTATGTGTTGATGGCAGCTGGAAATACACTGAGGGTTTGATGTTAATTGTTTCAGCGTTCTGAATTAGTGTCTTATGTTGGATTGGTTGGGAATTGCCATTAGCAAAGGAGAGCCGGTTGTGTTGTGTGCTAGTGCCAATTCACACTTGGCTGCGATTTAATCATCAACAATCGTACATTACATAAGCTGCTTATACATTGTTTTTAAATTTGTCTTCCTTGTTGTCGATAAACAACCTAAGAACTTATTGGTTGTTTGGATTGATTATTGTTGGTTTCATCTTGTTGATTGATATTTTGAGAATGAGTTATTAATTGCTGCTGTTGTTTAATTGAGAATTCTGGAAAAATTGTTGAAATTTGTATATGTTGTTCAAAATTCCTTATGAGTTAATGAACGGTTTAAAAGGGTGTAACTAAATTTGAGAGAAGAGTTAGTTTGTAAACAAGAGCTAGTCAAACCCTAGCCATTTTCACAGCCAAGAGACTTCATAAAATTTTCATCAAATAAACAATGGATGATTTTCCTTTCACAAAGCATTGCTTTTATAATTCAAAAGTGTCTTCTCTCACAAACTGTTCACTTGAAACACTTCTTATACTTAGGCACATATTGAATAATATAATTTATTAATTCATTTGGCTGTAAAAAAGGTCTTTTCACCAATATCATGAAATTATGACACGCAAGGTCCCTGTTTCTTGTGCCCAACATTTAAAACTTTTCATCCTGATTCCAACGAGCTATAACACTAAGGTATCCAGCATATAATACCAACAAAAATGGCAACCTTAGCAAATTTAATTAGATAATAATAATAAACCACCTATCTTGCGAAAACAACTAAAGAAGCGTCCGAATCGAAATCTATCTGCACAGGATTGATCCAAATGATGAAAGATGATGAATGGACTTGACAGGGTGACTTACTAAAAATAGATGCTCTCTCCAAGATTCTTGGAGCCCAAACCGGAAGCCAGAAATGAAAACCGAGAGCATCATTCAACTCCTCTAACTCATCTGAGCTCATCAGAACTATCCATTGACTTACTATAAATAGTAAGTTCACACCAAAGACCCTCTAAACACCTCGCCAGACCACGACAATCACAATAATGACCTGGCACCATTAGATCAATGACTTGCAAAAAAATGGGGACATTACATTCCGTAACTGCTTCGAATGATACACGCAAAGACTGTAACCTTCGGTAACCGTTTTTGACATATATGAGTCCCATTTCCTAAAGCTTCCAGGAAGTAATAGTCAGGTTTGCCTGAAGTAGTAAAAACAGTGTCCCGTGTTTTGAAAAACAAGTCGGTGCTGAGGGAGATATGTACATGAAAAAAAGGATCCATGTAGTTGGCAAAAGAAAAAAAGTATGAAATAAAATACGTATTGAAACACATAAGTTATGATATGAAAAATGCATTGGAGCACATACGTTATGATAAGAAAAACGTATGAAATGAAAAACGTATTGTTTTTGAGGAAGAAGTGTGTACATGCGGAAAAGACAAGAAGAGTAAGTAAAAATCTGATGCTCTAATGTTCTCTGAGTTGGAGCGTGTATCCACATATTTCGACTTACTGTGTGCGTAGAAAGAGTATTCAGTGTGTATGCAGTGACAGTGTGTTATTAGAAAAAAGGAACAACGATTATGAACAAAACATAAAAAGAAAAGTTGAGGATTAGAAAAGGACAGAGACCGTGTGGTGGTAAAGTGTGTGTATGTTCTTTTACAACATGCAATTGAAGAATAAAAAAAAAGGAAATCATAGTGGCATTGTGCAGATTCTTATTTGTCATTCTGCAACCAAAAAGGTCATCTTGAAAATCAGTCTTCAAGATAAGTAAGGAGACGATGGTGGAGGAGAGTGTTTTTTGTTGGAAGCTTGAACAGCATTGAAGAGTTTTGTACTATGATTAGTTTTGAATCAACTCTTGGGTCTCTACATTTTCAGTAAAGACCAAGAACTTAATGTGGTGTTATCTTTGTTCACATTTCCTTCATAAACGGTTGTAGCCTTTGGAGCAGGTTGGAGCTTCTTCAGGATTGTATTTCTGAAGAGTTGTAGCTCTTTGTGTAAAGGGGGTTGTAGCCCATTTGGTTAGTGAAGCCATGGTTTTTTACCTAGCTTGGGTTTTCCACGTGAGAAAAATATCTGTGTCATGTCTCCATTTGTTGTGTGTGCTCTCGAGTTTCCTTAAGGTTTTTTAAAATACTGATTCACCCCCTCCCCCTCTCAACATTTTTCATTTTTCAATTGGTATCAGAGTCAGTCTTTCTCTTCCCTTGCTTAAAAGTTTGAGAGTTCGATTCTTGTGTCTATCATGAGTGCCTTAGAAAGTCTTGCTACGAATCGTGCACCTCTCTTTGATGGAAAGAACTATGCCTTTTAGAGTGTTCGCATGAAGACCTACATCATGTCCTTAGGTTGCGATGTCTATCTCAGTGTTGTCAATGGTTACACTATTCCTTCTACTACTCCTACGGATGCTGATAGTAAAAAGGAATTTGAGAATAATGCCAAGGTTATGAATGCTATTTTGTGTGGTCTAACTGAAGCTCAATTTGTAAAGGTCATGCACTGTACTACTACTATAGAAGTTTGGGATAAACTACATAATGCTTATCATGGTGATCACAAAGTTAGGAAGGCAAAAGTTCAAACTCACTAGGCTGTCTTTGAAAGTCTTCGCATGAAAGAAGATGAAAACATTGCTGCTTACTTTCTCCGTGTTGATGAAGTTGTCAATGCTTTAAAAGGTCTGGGAGAAAACGTTGAAGAGAAAACTGTGGTTCAGAAAATTCTTCGCTCTCTTCTCATGAGGCTTGATGCTAAAGTCTCTGTTGTTGAAGAAATGTTAGATTTGGACAATCTAATAGTTGACAAATTGCATGGTATTTTGACTGCCTATGAGAAGAGAACTACCGTTGAAGGGCCTTCCAAAAATGAATCTGCCTTCAAGGTTTCTAAAAGGAGCAAGGACAGAGAAAATAATCACAGTGATAGCTCGGATGAGGACTCCAATGAGGAAATTGCTTACCTTATTAGAAGGCTAAAAAGGAATCCTAACAAAAGTAAAGGCAAATCTGGGTTGAAGTGCTTCAACTATGGGAAATTCGGTCGCTTTGCCTCAAAGTGTTCGTTTGATAAAGAAGATGACAGCCATGATGAAAAAGATTTCAAATTTCGGAAAACTAGGAGATTTGCCAAGAAAAATTGGAAATTTGAAAAGGGCAAAAAGGTGTTGCAACAATGATTCTTCAAGCAGCGAAAGTGATTCTCGAATAAATGAGGTTATGTTCATGGCTATTGATGACTTGAGTTCCGAAGAAAATGATGATGTAGAAGATGATGAAGTGGATCTTGAACTTGAATATATTGCAGCTCTAGCTAAGATTAAGAAACTGAAAAAGAAGAATCTAAGTCTTGTGAATCTTCTACAAGTTGAGAGTGTTGAAAAGTTAAAGATTGCAACATCTCTCAAAGAGGCTGAAACTCAACTTGTTGATTCTAAAATCTTGAATGAGGAAGCTAAGAAAGTTCGTGAGAATCTGGAAAATCAGATTCAGCTAAAAGAAGAAAACATTGTCAAGCTAGAAGCTGAAATTGTTGCTCTCAGTGAAGAGCACATGATTATACTGAGAGGGGGGAGTGAATCAGTATAATAACAATTTTAACTTTTAAAAATTTTATTCAAAGATAACTTTAAATTCTCAAACAAACAATTATGCACATGAACACAAATTTTACGTGGAAACCCAATATGGGAGAAAACCACAAAATAATTTGCTTTTTTATATATAATATTGTTCTTTTACAATGTTTTGTAGGCACCAACCTACTAGAGGCTCCAACCTCTAAATTTATGAGCACCGACTCACTGGAAGCACCAACTCCCACACTTCGTAGGCACCGACCTACTGGAAGCACTAACTCCCCCTGTCCGGATTCTGAGCACCAACCCACTGTTTTCGAAATTTTCTTCCACCTGGATGCTGTTGCTTAATTCAACTGATGATGGACATAATCTGCTCTCTCTAAGTAAGCCAATATTTTTCTTCTTATTTTCAAATATATGTCATTATGACAATATATTTATAATAAAAAATCTGAATATATAACCATTAATTCTTCTCTCCTTTATACTATGACTGCTCTTCCTTTTCTTTTTACATGCTGACTTGTTGTTTTTATTTCCACAAAAAGATTGAATATATATATACTCATATTTGAGTGAAACATTATGTCTTTTTGAAGTGACGACTTTTCAATATGAAAAGGTGTCTCCCTTTTTTAAAAATATTATTAACTATTAAAGTTAATATTATTAACTTTAATCTTTTTTCAAACAATAAACAATGCAACTTTGATAAATATTGACCGCTGTAGTATACATTATTAAGATAACCTTCATATTCAGAAAGCTTGTATTATATCCTTATCTTTTCGAAACATTTTTAGCATGTCGTGCTATATATACCATTGCTAATAATACTAATACCTCTGCCATTTATTGATAGCCTTCGACATATATGTGTTAAACATTTCAAACCTTCGTTTAATAATAATATAACTGCTCTGCATAAAACTTCGATAATAATATATTCATATCAACCTTTGTTTCAAACGTTGCATATATATTTTTGTCACATGTAATACTCCTGCCGTCTTGTAGATATATTATATTCATCCTTCGATAATGATACTTGCTGGAAACTCTTTGAGGTATATTATATATCTCTGCCGCTGTATATATATTGTTCTATATCGATAAAGAATATATATTGACCGCTGCAAATAATACTCTGCATATTAATATATGATCGATATTAATATTAACCGCTGATATTAATACTAATATGTTCAATATTAATATTGACCGCTGCAAATAACACTCTGCATATCTGCCGCAATGATACTCTGCATATCTGCCGTCAATACTTATTGTCTTTGATACTATGAAAAACTTTGACATTAACCTTCGATAATATATGCTTTTTTTTTATATTATAACATCTGTATCATTCTGTTCATATGATAATAGTATAAGGCATTTGTATCATATCTGATATATAATAGTATAACAGATAAACATATCTATATAACAGTATAACAGATAAACATATCTGTATAATAGTATAACAGATAAACATATCTGTATATCTGTATAAAAAAGGCATCCTGTTCATATGTAAACAGTATATCTGTATATTCTGTTCATTCTGTATATCGCTGAATGTTCATATATATTGCTGAATGTTCATATTGATAATATATATTGCTGAATGTTCATATATATATAACTTCATATATAACTGCATTCTCAAGTGTATATCCTTTGTGATGTAAGGCATCTGTATAATCTTCATCATGTATACATACATATTACATACATAATGCTGTTCGTATCTTCATCATGCTTGACATCAATGACAATTTCCATCAATCTCCCCATTCAATTCAATACGCAGCAACCATGGAGATATTTTTCAGGTGCAATATCCTCATATGGCATTTCATAATATGATTTGACAAAGTCAACATCCTCCTCTATGATAGTGCTCATTGGATCTGGATCATACCACACTTCAGTATCCTCTGTAACACTTCGTAAGGTTGTGTACTCTAAAGCACATTGGACATTCTTTGCTCTTTCTTTTGTCTTGTTGAATCTTACATATGCTTCTGATTTTGACATCAATGACAATATGTTCATCACTCAGAAACATAGGTAAAACTTCTATGCTTTCCAGTGAAGGAGTGTCTTTCAAGAGTGGTATTGTTTCCTTAGATGATGTTCTTGGTTCTCAAAGACCTACCAAAGATAAGAGAGGAGTTGGCATGCAACTTGAAAAAAACTCTTCACCACCGGAAAGTAGTCAGCCTGCATTTAACAAGGTAAACAAACCTTTATTCTATGGCTACTGTTTTTCATGTAACTACTTTGGACATAGAGCTATAGATTATAGAGCTGCTCCCTTCAAGAATTATTTTCAGATTGAAAAGAATGCCTTTAAGAAGTACAATTTAATTTGCTACAGCTATAACAAGTTTGGCCATACTTCAAAATTTTGCAACAGCTATAGTACAGATTTGTTCTACAATGTTGAACCGAAAAGAAGGACGAAAGTGACCAAAGTTTGGAGAAGAAAAGTTCAAGAAACACCTCTAAAGGCTCTTGTTGTTCAAACAGCTCTTCTTGTCAGCAGTGACAAGGACATTTGGCATGTTGACAGTGGCTGCTCAAGACATATGATAAGTGATTTAAGTAAGTTTCATACTCTCAAGAAAATGAAAGGTGGAAAAGTCAGATTTGGAGGTAGCTCTTCTGCAAAGGTTGTTGGTATAAGAACTCTCTTGATTAATAATGATGAAACCATTGTTGAGAATGTTCTCTATGTTGAAGGACTAAAACATAATCTCCTAAGTCTTAGTCAACTATGTGATCAAGGGTTTGATCTTAGCTTTAACTCAAATTCTTGCACTATCAAAAAGGGAAATGATGTCATAGCTAAAGCAACTAGAGCAGCAAATAATCTTTATATTCTTGATGACTCTAATGACGAGACATGTTGCTTGAGCAAGGTAGAGGACGCTTGGCTTTGGCACAAGCATTTTGGGCATGTAAATTTTGATAATCTCATCAAAATCAGTAAAAAGGAAGCTGTAAGAGATATGCCAAAGATAGAGAAACCAGCTGATATTGTTTGCAAAAATTGTCAAGAGGGAAAACAAACCAGAGCTTCCTTAAAACCAAAAGATCACTTCAGCAGTAAGTCACTTGAGTCAGTTCACACGGATCTCTGTGGACCAACTAGGACAGCAAGTCTTCAAGGTGAAAAATACTTTATGCTTTTTATTGATGATTTTTTTTGCATGACTTGGGTTACTTTTCTAAAAGAAAAATCAGAGGCTTTGGATAAGTTTAAGATTTTTAAGAATTTGATTGAAAATCAAATGGATGTGAAAATCAAATGCTTGCATTCTGATAATGGGGGAGAATTTACCTCAAATGATTTTGTTAAGTTTTGTGAGCAACATGGAATCAAGAAACAAGTTTTAGCCCCTAGAACACTACAACAAAATGGTGTTATGGAAAGAAAAAAATAGAACTGTTCAAGAGATGGCACGTTGCTTAATGAATGAGAGAAAAGTGAAAGATGTCTTTTGGAGAGAGGTTGTCCACATAGCAATCTACATTCAGAAAAGAACTTTGTTGAGGCCCAAGTTCAACAAAACTCCATATGAACTTTGGAAAGGTAAACCAGCTACTGTTAAGTACTTTAAAAAATTTTTAAGTCCATCTTACATTAGGAGGGATGAAGATAATTTGAGCAAATTTGATTCTAGATCTGATGAGGGAATCTTTCTTGACTACTCTAAAAGTAAAGCATTCAAATGCTACAATAAAAAGCTGCATAAATTGGTAGAGAGTGTTAATGTTAAGATTCATGAGAATACTAATGAACTTGGTGAGCATGATGACAACCTTGAAGAAGAAAAAACACAAACCAGCACTGTTGTACCTTCTCCTCATATTCAAGCTGTAACAGCTAGCAAAAATGGTGAAAATGATAAAGGTAAAACTCAATCTGCTCATGAAGGTACAGTCTCTACTTCAAATGATGCTGAAAACTCTCATGTTAATTCCGGGTATGATTCTCAAGGTGATCATGATACTTCTACTTTCAAAACTCCTTCAAAATTCGTTCAAAAGAATCATCCTATTGATCAAGTTATAGCTGAAAGAAGAACTAAGCATGCTAAGCAAAATGTTAATTATTTTGAGGATGATGACTTCTCACTCATTTCTATAATTGAGCCCAAATGTTTTGAAGAAGCAGTAGAAGATGAGCATTGGGTGGCTGCTATGAAAGAAGAGTTAAAACAAATTAAGAAGAGCAATACTTGGGAGCTTGTGCCAAGACCCATTAACAAAAATGTGATAAGTACTAAATGGGTATTCAGGAATAAGGTAAATGAACATGGTAAGATCATTAGAAACAAAGCTCGTTTAGTTTTCAAGGGATATTCTCAAATTGAAAGTGTGCACTTTAGTGAAACCTTTGCACCGGTCGCCAAATTAGAGGCAATCAGAATTTTTTTTGCGTTTGCTTCCTTTAAAGGTTTTAAAGTCTTTCAAATGGATGTTAAATCTGCATTTCTAAATGGGGATTTGGTTGAAGAAATCTATGTTGAACAACCTGAAGGCCTTATTTATAACAATGTGGATTATGTTTGCAAGCTGAAAAAGGTTCTTTATGGACTCAAACAAGCTCCTAGAGCTTGGTATGATAGGCAAGACAATTACTTGCAGCAGTAGGGCTTCAAAAAGGGATTTGTTGACAGCAATTTGTGTGTCAAAGAGGAAGGTAACAGCATTCTCATTGTTGTCGTTTATGTTGATGATCTGATTTTTGGTAGTGACAATGTCAAAATGTCTAACACATTTGCTGCTTGCATGAAAGATAAATTCAAAATATCTATGATGGGTGAATTAACTTACTTCCTTGGGCTGCAAATTAATCAATCTTCTAAAGGTGTTTTCATTTCCCAAGCTAAGTATGTTAAAGAGTTTCTTAAGAGATTTAAAATGGAAAATTGCAATCCGGTTAGCACTCCTATGGAAACCAGATGTAAACTAAGTAAGGATGATGTAACTCCTTTTGTTGATCAAACTTTCTATAGATCTATGGTAGGAAGTTTGTTGTTTGTTATAACCACTAGACCAGATATTATGCAAGTTGTTGGCTATGTTGCTAGATTTCAAGCCTCTCCAAAGCAAACACATGTTCAAGTTGTTAAGAGAATCTTTAAGTATCTTAAAGGCACTATTGATTTTGGTCTTTGGTTTCCAAAAAGTTCTGATTTCTCTCTTCTAGCTTATACAGATGCAGATTGGGGTGGCTTCGTGGATGATAAGAAGAGCACCAGTGTGAAAAACGAACAATACTGAGAGGGGGAGGGGGTGAATCAGTATTCAAACAACTTTAATCACAGCTTTAAAAACATACACAACCAGGAAGACAAGACACAAGGAATTTATCACGTGGAAAACCCAACTGGGTTAAAAAACCACGGCTCCATTAACAACAAGGCTACAACCCTTTACACAAGAGCTACAACTCTTTCGGTTACACTTCAGGGCAGGCTTCAACCTACTTGTAAGGCTACAACCTTACCCAATCAGAAATATCAAATATCAGGATTACAACAGTAATTGAATGATCTATGTCTTTACTAAAAATAAAGACCCATGACTGTGATATACTCAAAACCTATAAGTGTACTCCACTTCTCCTCTTAAGCCTGCTCCCCCATACAATAGTCTGTCTGATTCTTCAAAACAACTCTTGCATGATAGCTAATTCAGCTTGGAACACTTCTCAGTATCTGAATCTCTGTCTTATGATGATTTGCCAACTTCTAGATTACTATCTCACCATGAGTTTCCTATAGAGACTTGTTTTGATGAATTTCTTTCAACACAGCCTTCACAATCAAACCTGTATATAAGTCTGCAACTGTCATTAACTATTGTAAATTTTCAAGATCTTTGGCCCTTAAATATTTGCAAACAGTGCCTTAATACTCAAAACAAAACTGTCACACCAGTTAGCATATCTCCCTTACATTTTTCGAACTCAACTAATTCACAGTCCCGTGTATCTTTTTGAGTATGAGCTATGTAGTATTCAACAGCCCGTGCATTTCCTTGTCAAGCATCTACATACACTGTTTACTAGATTGTTACTCATGATTTGGAACCAGTCACCAACATTATCCGAGAACTTTTCTTTTGCAAAAACGTCTTTGTTGTACTGTCCTTTTCCTTACATTAGCACCCCAGCACACAGCACTCTCTCCTTTCCTATCCGCACACTCTCCTTTTCTATCCGCTCTCCCTGCTATTCTGTCCACACACACTGCTCTTTTTAGTCTTGTTAAAACTAACTCACTAACATCACTCCAGGCGATTTAGATATTTGAATCCGCCCCTACAAAAACACCGAAAAGAACTGCTATATCGATGAGCACCATTCCTTCTTTTCACACATCATCAGCGACTCCTACATACAACTGCCCTTGTCGCTACAAAAACGTATGCATTCAACACTGCCAGTTTGATTTTCTGTTGCTGGTTGTTCATACCGAATGCCCGTATCTCAATCTCTGCTCATCTTCATCGTTTTCAGATTACTGATTAATATATTTCTGCATCACGTTTTTTAACTCCCCGAACTCACCGAGCAACACCCCCAAAAACACTGTTTAAAAAATTTCGAAGAAGATGCTTGTTTCTACTTCCTGGCAGTCATTACAACTCCACAATCGTGTGTTGAGACTACTGTTGCGTTTTTGACACCTGCTCGTTTTGAATACAGTCATTCACAATTTTAAGACCAAACTGTTCACGCAAGGAAAACGTCAATGAAAATACAACAAAAACAGCTCCTCGTGAAGTGAGAGTCCTCCAAAATCTTTTGATAAGAAAAATCCCGATGATCTTCCTCTTCTCTTGCTTACGGGAAATGCGCATCTAGCTCATGCACGGAAATGAATATTTCTGTAGACGGAATCACTAGTGATTTTTTGCAACTCGGAAAGCAAAGAAGTTTAACGTCCCTGCCACAACCATCATTCGATAGCCTTTCTTTGTCTTTTTAAAAAACGTTACACAACACCTGTCGTCTAAACTCAAGACTGCATAGCATGCTCTTCTCACCGCCATAGAGATGTGGCTTACTGCCGTATACAGCTCACACAAAGGAGTGTTTTTTTTTAAAAAAAAACTTTGATCATTTACGCTCTATGCAGCATAATTCCACAGCAGACTTATTATCAAAAAGAACTTGTCCCTTTAACACAACAGTCCATGTAATGACCAGAAATGTTGTCCTTATAGAACTTGACAGCGGGGAGAGACCAGCAACAGGAAAAGTATATGAGACAAAAAAACACATGACAGGAACAAATCCCGTGGAAAAACTGATCACACTAGACAAGCTTGAGACACAGCCACGAAGACATCAGATGACAAAAACAACCCAACACAGTGGGTGTGCTTTCTTCTTAGGTGGCTGCTTGGTATCATGGCTAAGCAAGAAACAATCTTACACATCACTCTCTATTGCTGAAGCTGAATACATTGCAACAGTTTCATGTTGCACTCAGGTAATTTGGATGAAGAATATCTAGTGTGATTACAAGCTTGAGTTTACTGATCCCATTTGCATTCTCTGTGACAACACAAGCGCCATTGACATCTCGAGAAATCCAGTGATGCACTCCCGCACCAAGCACATTCCAATTAAATATCATTATTTGAAGGAGCAAGTTGCAAACAATACTGTCAAGTTGAACTATGTCTGTTTAAAAGAACAAGTTGCTGATGTGTTTACTAAGCCATTACCCCAAGATCGCTTTGAGTATCTTCGAAGCAAGCTTGGTGTCCTACTACCTCACTAAAATAGCATTTTTTTCAGCAAGTGTGCTTCATTGTCATACATTTTTGGACTGCTATCATATGTCTGTTTCCTGGTCATTGATGTCAAAGGGGGAGTAGATCTTCAGGGGGAGTTGGTTCAGTTGGCTCAATTATTCAGGGGGGGTTGTTTCAGCTGATTCAGCCTTTCGGCTGTTTTAGTTGGTTCTTTTGGTTCCGCTATTCAGATATTGTCATCAATGACAAAAAGGGGGAGATTGTTGTATTTTTGTCATTAATGTTGAAATGTTTTTACTTGAGTCGAAATTGTTCCATCTCAAACAGTCATGTAGGCAGCAAGTGTCACCATTGTTTCAGTGCTTGTCGTATGCTATGTTTTTGACACATGCTCTTTGGACCTGCAAAAAGGATATGGAACTTGGCAGCAGAGGACCGTGTAATAAAATTGTGGTTGTTGACACCTTTCAAATGCAGTGTGCGTATCTTTATAATGATGGAAAACTCACGCCTTGTGAGTTACATTCTTTTTACTAAGTTTAGCATGGATTTTTCTTGAAGGAGCATCCTCGAATCTTTTGTAAAGCATAGGATGTCTACAAAGTTTTTAGATAATGCCTTTGCAGGAAATACCATGTATCATGTTGTCAGTGTTGTGCTCGTGATTGACCTTTCTTGGCTTACAGCAAAAGACTAAGAAACGTTTTCTAAGACTTTAAAAAACCATGACCAGTATTTTGTGCGTATGTGAAAAGATGAGTTGGCATATGGTAACAAAGTGGTAACTATCGCGTTTTCTAGTTGAGCATGTTCATTTCAAAATACAGGTTTGGGCACACGTCTTGGGCTGTATCGGAAGCTCTTCAACTTTTCGTAACTGCTTCAAATGATACACACAAAGACTATAACCTTCGGTAACCATTTTTGACATATATGAGTCCCATTTCCTAACGCTTCCAGGAAGTAACAGTCAAGTTTGCGTGAAGTAGTAAAAATAGTGTCCCGTGTTTTGAAAAACAAGTCGGTGCTGAGGGAGATGTGTACATGAAAAAAAGGATCCATGTGGTTGGCAAAAGAAAAAACGTATGAAATAAAAAATGTATTGAAACACATACGTTATGATATGAAAAACGCATTGGAGCACATACGTTATGATAAGAAAAACGTATGAAATAAAAAACATATTGTTTTTGAGGAAGAAGTGTGTACACACGAAAAAGACAGGCAGAGTAAGTAAAAATCTGATGCTCGAATGTTCTCTGAGCTGGAGCGTGTATCCAAATATTTCGACTTACTGTGTGCGTAGAAAGAGTATTCTGTGTGTATGCAGTGACAATGTGTTAGAAGAAAAAAGGAACAACGGTTATGAACAGAACATAAAAAGAAAAGTCGAGGATTAGAAAAGGACAGAGACCATGTGGTGGTAAAGTGTGTGTATGTTATTTTACAACACACGGTTGAAGAATTAAAAAAAAAGGAAATCACAGTGGCATTGTGCAGATTCTTATTTGTCATTCTGCAACCAAAAAGGTCATCTTGAAAATCAGTCTTCAAGATAAGTAAGGAGACGATGGTGGGGGAGAGTGTTTTTTGTTGGAAGCTTGAACAGCATTGAAGAGTTTTGTACTGTGATTAGTTTTGAATCAACTCCTGGGTCTCTACATTTTCAGTAAAGACCAAGAACTTACTGTGGTGTTATCTTTGTTTACATTTCCTTCATAAAAGGTTGTAGCCTTTGGAGCAGGTTGGAGCATGTTCAGGATTGTATTTCTGAAGAGTTGTAGCTCTTTGTGTAAAGGGGGTTGTAGCCCATTTGGTTAGTGAAGCCGTGGTTTTTTACCTAGCTTGGGTTTTCCACGTGAGAAAAATATCTCTGTCATGTCTCCATTTGTTGTGTGTGCTTTCCAGTTTCCTTAAGGTTTTTTAAAATACCGATTCACCCCCTCCCCCTCTCAACATTTTTCATTTTTCAGGGTGTTAAAATAATTATGTAATGTTTCTATAATGGTCATTCAATTAGGATCTTTCCTTTCACAGTTAGTTTGTATTCAGAATGTTTCTTTTTGGTTTTTCATTTCTGGTTTAGAAACTCCGCATGTAATCTCTATTTGAGGAGCATTCCTCTCCTTTATTTAGAATTGAATATCAATCGATTATCAATTCAAGGCTTGGTGAAGATATCAGTACATTGTTCGTAAATAGAGCAGAGTTGAAGTTGAACATTGTTTTGTTTATCATGTTCTTGTATGAAGTGGCAATCAAATTCAATATGCTAGTCCATTCATGAAACACCAGATTACAAACGCGCTTGAGAACACTCTAATTGTCACAATAGAGGATTGTGGGTTGATTTTGACGTACTCTAAATCCTTCTAATATGCAACTTAGCCACACAACTTCAAAAATTACTGCTCTTGCTGCACAACATTTTGCTTATGTTGAGGAACAAGCAACTGTGGCTTGTTTCTTGCTTGCCCACGAAATAGGACCTAAACCTCAGAAGAAAACAAATCCAAATGTGGATTTTCTATCATCGATAAAACAAGCATAATTTGCATGTGTATCCTATCAAGAAGAATTGTCCATTCCTTTTATATTCCAAACCATAATTCATACCATGTACATAGATTAGGACCCATTTTCCTTCTTTTTAATGACATCGTTGGTTATTGCACGAATCATGAAAGATAATTAACAACAAAACTGATACCACTCTAGTGTATGTTGAGTAAATCAAACCTCCAATCATTTTTCATTAGACACTGGATTTACCTAAGGAGATAAATTAGAGATAGATAATTGCAATCTTCATTCCATAGGTGTGGACATGGGTTTGGAATCCATATTTTTGAACTTCTCGAGCAGCGTCTTGGCGTATTTTCTTTGAGATACAAAGATATGGTGATTAATTTGCCATACCTCTAAGCCTAGACAATAATCCAATAGCTCAAGATCTGTCATATAAAATGCCTTCTTCAGATCATTCTCAGTTTTCTCAGCCATAGTTTCTGAGCTGCCTGTGATAACTAGGTCATCAAAATATACATTGATAATCAAAATCTCTCCACCTTGTTCCTTGAGGTAGAGATTTGGATCATAAACATATACAGACTTAACAAGTTTGCAGACCTTTCCTTCTTTACTAGGTGCAATGATCCCTCTAGTTGGATCATATAGACCTCCTCCTTGAGGTCTCCATTGAGAAATGCACTTTTTACATCCATTTGAAACAATTTTCATCGAAATTTGGCACCTATTTCAATAATTTTTAACTTTTGTTGTGGGAGCAAATGTTTCTTCATAGTCAATACCTTTTTTGGGGGCATAATCTTTAGCTACAAGTCTAGCCTTATATTTATCTATACTACCAACTTCCTTATATTTATTTTTGAAATTCTATTTACATCCAATTGCTTTCTTACTAGGTGGTAGATCAACAAGCTCCCAAGTCTTGTTTTTCACTAGAGATAGATCCTTTCCATCCATAAACTTGTTCCAAGGCTTTGATTCTAGTGCTTCAAACATTAGATGGTTCAAAAGAATCAACAACTAAACTCATTAGTGCTGACTTACCTCATTGCAAGCCATGTTGCAAGTCCTTGGTCCTAAAGTTGAAATGTTTGGAACTCCCATCTAGCTTTGCATCGTGAATGGTACTAGTATACCACTCAACCATAGGTGGAAGTTGAATTGGATTGACTATCAACATTCCCATCCAACTTGAAAATAGGAGCACTATTCGGAGCAAGTGATGATTAGGAAGGTGGAACTAACTCACTTTTCATCAAGCTTCTTTCTTTGTTTCTTAGGAATGTGCATGTAGGTTGCGCATCCAAATACACAGAAATGAGCGCTAGATGGTGTTACCCTTGTCCATGCTTCTTCTAGTGTGATGCCAAGTGTTTTAGTTGGTGTGAATTCAGAAGCTAAACAAATGTATGCATAGTTTCAGCCCAATATACATGCCCTAATTGAGAACCCTTCAACATGGTACATACCATCTCCATTAAAATATGATTATGCAGTTCAGCAACTCCATTTTTTTGAGGTGTGTATGCTGCAACGAATTGATGGTGATTTCATTTCCCTACAAGTAGGTGGGGATTTCTATGCTAAGGGTTTCGATCTAAGAAAAGGAAACACATGATGATTTGTATCTTTCTCCAGAAGAGTGGAATTTTTTGAAGTAGGATAAGGATGTCTTTACTCTACAAGCAATAGACCCACATTTTGCTTGTGTGATCATCAACAAAAAGCTGAAAACTAGTAAGCCTAGGGAATGTTCAAAAAGTGGAAATGAAACTCTTCATGGCAATATAGCCTACCTATTGTGCACTCACATGTCATTAGCATCCGAGATCTATGGAATTTGTTTCAAAGTATTACATGGTAAAGAATATGTTTCTTTTAAGCTCCATATGCTACCCTGAGCATCCAAATGCAAACCTATTCAAATCCCCTAGATAGACACCTACAAACTCTAAGTCACCAAGGGCATAAAATCCACTACAGGGGTTGTATTCCTTTGACAGGCCACAACTACAATTAAATCGAGATTCTATGGAGCTTCCACACACAAGAGCGTGTCAGCAATTCAATATGCATTTATGAAGATGTAAACATGCACATCATATACCAAAGAAATGATTTAAAGAGGCAATGAAATCTTCTATCTAGCTTCGTAGGCGGTTAGGGAAATATGGGGCAGTTGAAAGTTTCATCGTGGAGGCTAAGATACACTCTGGCGCTAATATTGGGTGTCCATGCAATGTTGTGAAGTGAAGTCTTCTCGCCACCAGCGCGGGTATATGAATGACTAAGAATCATCATATGACAAAAGCAATTCCCCTTTGATGAGCGCCAAACCCTCTCGACTAAGGAAGTAGTGTGAAAAATGTTCTTCCAAGGACTCCCATATGAGCTCCCAGCGCACTCCCAAGCACAGTGAGGTAGTCCAAATCTGCAGAAAGCCTCAACATGCACTCATGGCATGATTTTTGCCAAGTCGAAGAAGGAACGATATGAAAGAAATGTCCACTGTGTAGCCAAAAAAATCCAAGAGCACTAAATTGATTCAGTGAAGGAGCGTGTTTGCTAAGGAAAACTCAGCCAACACCCCAAAACGTGCTTCAGGCACGAAAATGGCTTAGTCAAGGAATGAAGTAAAACGAATAGTTTGCCAAGGAACTCCATAAGTGCTCACAGTGCAAAACACAATGAATGAAGGAAAGTTTCAAAATGAAGAATCTCCAATGGACCCCCAGATGTGCCCAGCGCAAATACTACTCCCTCGCGGAAAGTTTGGAAAATGAAAATTTCAGCATATGGTTGGGAATGCGCCGTGGGCACTAAAATGATAGTCAAGTAAAGAAATAAAAAAAGGAGTCTGTGATGGAGGCTGAAATGCACTCTAAGGGTCTGTTTGGTTGCTAGAATTACAAAATGCTGGATTTTTGTAACACTGGAATTTGCCAATTCAAGAAGTTTTAAATCCGGAAAATGGTTTTTGGAATATGGCTGGAACCGTTTTGTTCACTTGGAAGATAATAAAAAACGGCCATGGGAATAAAAAACGACTATACAAAGAGCAGATATAACCACGTTTTGATCAAAGATGACCAATAAAAGCAAATATGCAGAGATATTTAGCAAAATGACCATGAAACCCAGTCGCCTAGCTGGACTTTGAGATTGAAATATATCTACACAAATACATTTGAGAAGAATTTTGGCAAATACCTACAAATCAAGCAGTCCTCCACACAACAGTAAACAGATGGAAAAACCTGCAAGTATTTAAACTGGGAGACCTTCGCACAAGTGCAAAACAACAAAATAACACGATCAGATATGTGGACGAGGAAAAAGAACAATGGACAATTTGTGGACCCAAAAAATTTATAAAGTTTGATTTATCAAAAATTGGAATTGGAATTGGTTTTCCAATTCCACCTTTTGAGGTGGAAGATTCATATGCTCATTTTGGACCAAAATGAGAATTTGGAAAACCCTATTCATTTTTGTTTTTTTTTAAAAAGCTGCGAATTCGGAAATTTCGATATTTGAATTTCCCAATTCCAACTCAATCCCAGCAACCAAACTGGCCCTAAGTGCATATTGGTAGTAGTCACGGAATGTTTGAAGAAAGATGATCCACGAGTAAAGCCAAATCACGCTCCAAGCACATTTCCAACATGGTCACAGAATTATGAAGAAAGGACAATAAACGGCAAAGGCTTATTTGTGTCCAGGGTGCAATTTTATTGAAATGAAGGAACTTTTGTGATGAGAACAAAAAATCAACCAATGACTCCAGTATGCGCTCATGGGTAAACATGAAAACGCATGGGAAATGATTTTTCTAATGACTAAAGTCCTCCATAGGCATCGTTAGGTGCTCATTACCGCATTTTTTAATGAGGAAAATAATATAAGGTATGAATTCGCGAGGCCAAGGAAAAATTATGAAAAATCAAAACTTCCTCTACTATGGTCTAGATGTGTTCATGAATGTGAAAATATAAATGTCGGGAATTTATAAAAGGTTTGAAATCCTTCAACAATAAGTTTGTGCTCAAGGGGAAGATTAGTAGAAATTGAGAAAGTTAGCCAAGTATTGAGACAACCAAGGAATGTGCTAGAGATGTGATTAAAATGCACTTAATTAATGACCATTGGACAAATTACGATGGTGGTTTGAATTCAATCCAATCTTGGAACCTGTAGAACATGCTCAAGTCCCAATGGGAAGCATTGAAAATTTATTGCAAATTCATGGTCATTAGATTTGAAATTCGTTAAATATTGGATTTTGGGAATCTAATTAAATATTCAATAAACGTCCAATATTAATAAATGTTGAAAATTATTGAAAAGCAACAAATGAACTTAAATCATTTTTTGGATTTAACGTGGAAATTAATTAAATATTGAATTTCATATTTAATATTTAATTAATAAATTTAAAAAATCGTAAAAGCCGCCAAAAAATTGGAAAATGACAAAACACAATAAATCGCCTTTTTTGGAATTATTTTGGAAAAATAATTAAATATTATATTTTTCCCAATATTTAATATTTAATTGTGAAAAATCAAAAAAAATCCAACCCACATGGACAAAACTTCTTAATGAAGTTAAAGAGCCCAAAATGGTATCTTCCAAAAAAAACAAAGAAAAATCATGACAAGTGGTATTTTTTGTAAGAAAATCTTCTCCATAATAGAAACTTGGAATAAAAGTGATAAAAGTTGCCTATAATTAGTTCAGCCAATATAGCAGCTTTGAGATTGAAATTCTATATAAGAGGTTAGTCTCCATTTCATTCTCACATCTGAGAATTGAAGAACAAGTTGAGGTGAAGAATTGGAGAATTTGTGAAGGAATTTTTGAAGAAGCAACGTGATAATTTTTGAAGAGAGAAAAATCTTGGAGAGAGAAAGTCCTTTCTAGAAAGAGGTGAAGTCGTTTTGAGTTGGAAAAGGTTAGAAGAAGCTGTGAAATTCAAAGGAAGGAAATTCTGCAGTAAGTTTGAAAATCTGAGGAAAGAACTGGATTCGTTAAGGAGAAAGAAAATCTCTCTGGAGAGAGTGCAGAGTTTTCAATAAATTTCCAAAATTTTATCTCCTCCAACGACAAGTTTATTTGCAAGGAAGAAATTTGGTTTGGTTTTTTTCATTTCTTGCATGCTCTTATGCATGTTTAAATTATGTTTTGCAGGAAGAGGAATGGCGGAACCAAGAGGAACAAGTTTGACCAGAAACCAACTGATCAAGAATGAGCAAGGGGGATTCTATCTTGAATCCAAAATTGTATCAAAATGGAAAGATGTTAGTGATACGAGCTTCGGAGGTCTAGACATGAATGAGTTTAGCAGGAGGATGTTCAAGTATAAAGACCACAATCTGACACACTTGGCTACTCAGATTGTAAAGAGTGGGATCGTGGTTGCAGCTAATTTTCTTCCGGCTTTCCAACATGCAGAACTGATAGTTGAATGCTCAAGGCATTATAATCTAGATGACAGACCAATCAAGGATCCAAATGGAAAAGTTATAGCAGATCTTTGACCATTGGCAATTTCAAAGGCAATTGGAATCCTAACATACCGAACAATGGTACTAAAATCAAAGGAGCAGGCACTTAAGAGTTTTCACCGCTAGGATTGAACATTGTGAAGACGTGATAAACAGGAAGTGGTTGCGGAGGAATAGAGCTCACTATTCCAAGTTGCCTAAGCAACTAGTATGGCTTGATCTCCAGTGTGAATACAGTGATTTAGTCATGATGCTGAGCAGAATATTCGGGATTCCACAATCCTATCAATTCGAGGCATGAATGTGGTATTTCGTTGAATAGGTGGTCGGAGGATTCAACAACATGGATTGGGTTGGGATGATTAGCAACAACCTGAATGAGAAACTTGTGAATTTGGAGCAGTCGGGATAGTTCTACATGAGCTCCTATGTCATCTACATGTTGTTTCGAATGACAAAATATGATGGATTGAGGTGCGAAGGAGTAGTAGGAAGTGGTTCTCACCGCTTGAAGGTACATGAATGCTACCCTCAGTTGCAACTGCATGCCAAGGATGATTTTGTTAGAGTCAATGATGCTTTTGCAATGTGCATTGTCAAGACTCTACAAAAGAGATTGCACATGCGACTGTCAGTCAAGGCAATGAAATTGGTGGACTATGGAGCATGGTTCATCCAGTTCCCTACCTTCTCCTACATCAGAGTGTAGGGATTTTCTGCATCGTCCTATAAACTCCCGAGGTATCCCATTGATAAAATGGTCCTTTTGGAGATCACTCGACAATTGACAATTTATGATAAAATTGAGAAGAGAAAGAGGAAGTTGGCACTTGAATTTCCAATTTGCATAGGAGAAGACGAGGTTGAGATGTGCCCTTGTTTGCAGGTGGCCAAAAAATCATCAGGAGAGCTACATTTCTACCGACTGCCACTTTTTCGGCAAAGCTAGCTTACAATCCTTGCAACAAAATTAGAGTGGTGGAAAGTGTGAAATATCAACACCAGATGCACCTCAAGGATTTCTGGGCCAATGCTACAAATGAGAATGAGATCAGAAAGAGGATGTATTCCAGGTTGCCATTCAATATGATCAAAGCTTACAAGATCATCCTGGTACTTGATTAGGTGGAAGAGGATATGAATATGATCCAAAAGGAATACAACCCGAAAAAGGAAAGGACCATCCATCCATATGATTGGTCCAAGAAGGAAGTATCGGACATTGATTCAATATCTACATAGTTTCTATAATTCATGAAGTGGTGGGTTGAACGTCAGATTAGTAGGCTGAAGGTACCTAAGGATAGCTTAACCTATAACTTGATAGGTCATCAGCCACTACGCGATGAGAGACCTAGGAAGCCTTCAGAAGGGACAACTGAAGAACAAGAAATCCCATTGGTGAGTGCTAAACGAATAAAGGGAATGAGTGTTACTCAAGAAGTGCAACCAAGAAGCAAGTTGTACCTTCACATTGAAGAACCCCAACAAAAGCGACAGAGGTTAGGGACTACACCATCATCACCTAGTTGAACTCTGAGTTTGCAAGAGATAGATCCTTTCACCAGAGAAGTAGAAACAAGTAGAAGAAGGATACAACAAGAAGATCGAATGACCAGGCTTGTGCAGGACAGAGAAAACAACAATGCCTATTAGAAGTTCACCCAAGGAAGAAACAAAGAGCAAGATGTTGACGCTAAGGAAAGTCTTGGCACTATTTTAGAACGAGAAATTATGGAAACATAGGTTCTTACAGCAGAAGCGAAAATTCCTGTAGTGGAGGTAGAAGTTCTTACTGTAGAGGTAGTGACTCCTGAGACAACAGCAAAAAGTCTTATAGGTGAGGAAGAGATTGATGTAAGGGCAGTACAAAGGCAAGAGCAGTTGTCAGTCTATGATGATCACAATGTTGTCGTTCCAGATTGGTTATGGAAAAGGCTGCAAAAAAATTCAGGAGAAAGAGGTTGACCCGCCATTTGAATTGCAAGAAATTCTGAACCGAGTCAACAAACCAGAGGAGAAAGGCAAGGCCAAGAAGTTTTCAAAGGTTATTAGAGGAGAGTCCAAATCTAGAACTTTATAGTTTACAGTGCTTGCAATTGATAAAGCAAAGGTTCGGATTACTACAAATGAATATAATGTGACAGAGTTCGGTCTGGGGCATGCCTCTCAAGAGCAAGTTATTGAAGAATTCGAGGATTTTGCACAACCGATGAAGGAAAAGATGAGGAGATTGGAAGGGAAATATCAAAAACTGAAAGATGAGAACAAGGCCTTGTGTGAATATCTAATTAGCCTATCTCATCCCATGAGAGAAGAGGGTCAAGCCTTTGTTCCTCATACAGTTCTTTTGGTTGAGTCAGTGGAGGGTATTGAAAAAATCAAACAGGTTTCTCGGAATGCAGAAGCTTGGATAGAAGACATCCAGAGTGAGGTGTACAAACATGTTGAGGACTTGGTGCAAATTCATGAAAGAGCATAGGCCATTCTCTCCAAAGTACATTACATAGACCACTCGTGGGAGGATGAACATATTCATCGAGATGAAATAATCTCATACCTGCAAGATTTAATGGAGACTCCCAAGCAAATGTTGGTTGGCAATGGAGTGGTCAGGAAAGGAGAGGCATATGACTTTGCTAGGTGGTACAGCACATTAATCATGGCAAAGGAAATGTTTGAGCATTCCAACAACGAGTCCACTCGACTGAGGAAGGTTGTCAAGAATATCCAACAAGGGATCTCCAACACAGTTGCATCACTATTATTGTTGAGATTGGCTGAGAATGAAATAATTGTGGACAACCTAAAAGGTAAACTAGAAGAGTTCTTTCAATTGAATTACTTCACAAAAGACGACTTTGAGAACTCCATTTTCTCAAATGTCATGCACATGACCCAAGACTTATTGTCCGATTAGGAGAGTAGTTTGAGCAAATTTGAGCAAGAGAACAATTCTGGAATTCAAGCGAGAATCAGTGCCAAGTCTTAGTGTGGACAAGTTGGAGACAATGTTTACCAAATTCCAAGCATTCAAAGGGCAAAGTCAAACATAGGCTAATCTGGGAAGAGTATTTATTACATAGTGGGCATTCATGTCGCTCCACTCTCCTGCTAAATAGGCATGCATAGTGAGCATTTATTACCCACTAAGAAGGTGATCTTTCCTCTGGTTGGTCTGTGTGGACCCGTAAATTAAATGTAGATTCTCTCTTCTTGCCCTAACCCTAATTAGGGCTGAGGTGGCACAATCTGGGCCTTTAATTTATTTTCCATCGAGGCCATTCATTGTAATCAGGGACCTATATAAAGGCCTCATTTCTCATTTGTAAAGGACAGAATTTGGAGATTGTTGCTATGAGCTACTAAGATAATAGAGTTATCATTGAAGTTTGGTGATCTCTTGACGTGTCGTAGTGCTTGCTTGTTCTCTTATTCCCTCATTTAGATTAGATTTGTTAGATAAAGTGTTTGATTTCAATGGAGAATGTAATGATATTTGATGAATTCTATGGTTCATACTTTTGATGGTTTGTTGATTGTAAGCCGTTGTGTAAAGTTAGCCTGAACCCTCACTTTTATGGATGCTTGACTTCTATCATTCAACGTCCATTGTTTGTTTTGAGGGTTTTTGTTGTGGTATGAAAATCATTTGCATAACCCATTGAAGATTGCACCAATTCTTGCGTAGATGTAGTTAATCTTGGTAAAGAAGAGCTTGGTTATTGTGGAATTTAAACCCTACTCTCTTTACTTTATGCATATTCGTGAAAACCCAAATAAAAGAAATACTCCATCGCAATATCTTTTGAAAGCTCCCATATCCAGCATCATCTAAAGACAACTTGAGCAACGTAAATGTAAGGCCCCTCATGATAAACAGCATATCGCATTTACCAATGAGCTTATCCATAGTCAAGAACTGATATAAAAGGAACCTTTGAATCTATTGTGTGATCTTTCGCAATCTTAGCATACAAATGATTTTCATCAAGAGAGGATAAGATATCTCAATATTTTTTTCTACTATTAGTGGGTCATAAAACGCACATCAACAAGACCCCTAGAGCGAGAGGAGTCCCTGCAGGTACCATATGACAGGCCTAAACGTCCCACGTTCTTGAGGAATGAGTCTGAGGTAGGGAGTGTAAGGGAGGAGGAAGGTGGATATTTCATTGATGATATGTAGGCTATGCATGATGAGTGGGAAGCATTGCTTGAGAGAGTTAAGAAGAACCTGCCATTTGATAGATATATGACTTAGAGGAGAGAGCATAGTAGACCTAGGCAGGAAATAAGGCAAAGAAATCAGAATGTTGATCTGAATCATGCCACTAGTAAGCTCACTCTTCCTATGTTCGAAGGTAGTGGGAAGGTCACAGCTCGGGCCTGGATCAGTAAAGTTGATACCTTCCTGACTCTTAGGCCTATGACAGAGGTGGATGCAATAAAATTTGCAGCTTTACATCTGGGTGGGGCAGCCAACAAGTGGTGGCATCATGGGATGGTCACCATGTAGCACAATCTCATTACCTCATATCAAGAATTTGTTGACAGGCTGATAGAGTGTTTTGATAGGAAGGATCCAGAATCATATTTTCGGGACCTTCCTCAGCTTAGACGGGTGGGCAATATGGATTCTTTGATTAATGAGTTTATGAGACTCACTGTGATGGTTCCCGATGTGATAGAGAAACATTTGGTCATGTTCTTTTACTGAGGGACTTCAAGAGCCACTGAGAGGTTGGCTTAAGGCATTTGATCAGCCTTTTCTACATCGGGCTATTAAATGGGAAAGTTCAACCTAAACCCACCACCTTACCATCAAATGAGGTTCACCCTCCAATTGCTAATGAAATGAAGGTGAAACATGATGAGGCAACTCATGAGGATTTGAGTAGACAACTATGGTATTGGTGTAAAGAGCCTTGTGATCGTGATCACACTTGCCCTTCAAGGCCTAGGGGCAAGGCTAGTCGTTCTATGTGGATATATTATGATGATGATGAGGCTGAAAAATCAGATCAGTCAGCTGATTCAGATGTTTATGAGGCTCAGAAAGCCTCTTTGGAGTTTGGTCCCGATGCCAAACTATCACCAATAGCATTATCTACCACTGTACCACTTCCATCCGCTTTCAGGATCAAAGGATTGGTGGATGGACAAGGATGCATTGCCATGCTTGACACTGGGGCTACACATAATTTCATTCATGATTAGTTTGTTAGCAGGTATAGTCTTCAGGTACAGGATTTTGTTGGTTTTTGATTCAGGGTGGCAGATGGTTATACCCTTGCCTGTACTAGATGCATACACTATCTCTCTCTTTCTTTTGATGACTACGAGTTACAAGCTAATTTTTATGTAGTCAACTTGGGTGAAATGGACATTGTGTTGGGTATGCAGTGGTTGCAGGACATTGGGGAGTTCACCCTCAACCTACATTTGATGGAGATGAGGTTCGAGTACCAAGGAAAGGGGTATGTGTTGAGGGGTATCACAAAGGGGAGTTTGCACTATATTTCTCTTTTTAGAGAGAAGGGTAAGGTGGTATAGGAGCATGATTTGATTCAGGGGGAATTGGACATACATCATGTTTCTAGCAATTCAGGGATACACTATACTAATCAACATAGAGGTGCAGTTCACTTTGTGAACAATCCCTTGTTTGATATGGTTACGACATTGTCCTATGACAATCCGCTTTTCGAGGTTGATGTTGATCCCCCTCTCGTGATGAGTGATGATGACATTTGGGATCCCACCAGGGCATCAAGGTTCTAGACAGGCCTTGCAAATGGATTTTCATAGGTGTACATGATGAGGAGTGCATACAATTTTACTTTTGATCCACATGTACATAACATTTTCAGGATGCACAGTTCAATAGCGCATGAGTTGGATGATTGGTATGATGGCTTACCTTGCGCAAAAGAAAGGGGGCAAACCTTATCTGCCTATAGAGATGCTCCCTTGTGATGCTTCTATTCCTACATTATCAAATGTGTTGAGTTCAGTTTAGCAGACTCTGTTAATTGTATGGATGATGATATCATTTCAGTAGTTAGTTGGTGATGACGAAGACAATACACAATCTTATCCATGGGATCCTGATGGAGAGATTGCTTGGGGACAAGCAATTTCAGGGAGGGCGGACTGTAATGTCCCCATTTTAGCTCATCTTGGGTTGCAGTGAGGATTAGCCTATCAGTGACCCTCGTGGGCTAAGTCAAAGCGATACAAGGTCTCAGTTGGCTGAACCAAAGGCCAATTCCCACTCCAGAGGTCAGGGATATTCAAGATTGCTCTTTGTTTGGATCAGTTCGGCACACTTACTATTTATAGTAAGTGTCTCTTTTGGAAAAGTCAGGGTTTCAATCTTAAGCAGGACACCTGAACAAATTGGTGGCAACGTAGAGTTGTGGTATCATTGATAGAGCTTTCATTCTGAGACTTACTATTTATAGTAAGTCAATTATGCCCATGTTATTTTTAGCAATGCTCCGGGACTTGGTATTAGCAGAGTTCGTCAATTGATTGATTGGAATAAATCCATTGGCTCAAGTTCAGGGCACTAATTATTAGTAAAGTATACTTTATTAATAATTAATTATAAAAGAGCTATTATAAAGTTTAATTTAAAAGGAAGCCAAAGACATCCTTAAATGTTATTAAATGCTCATTTAATTTATGGCACACAAGACTTAGGAAATTGCTAAGTCAAAAAAAAGTGACAAAAAAAGCAAATGTTAAATCATTAATGTGACTTGATGAAGAAACTTTTTGGTTTGAATCATTATGAGTAAATATAAAAGCAATTAGAAGAAAATCGAACCTCATTGTGAATGATGAATTTTGCTTGTTTATTTGGTGAAGTCTCTGGAGAACATCCAAGGGTTTTAGATTGGCTTGGGAATTGTGATATCTACAGGCTTTCAGCATATTGAGTTGGTGAAAGACCCAATGAAATTGTGCAACTAAGGAATGGCTTCAAACTAGAGTCATCATTGTGCTACAAACCATTGAATTTGGTGAAAGATTGATTCAGAATTTGTGAAGATTATCAGCAGATATCATTAATTGATGCCAATATTCGAGACGTGGCTCATAAGGCAAAATTATCATCATTGGTGGCAGTCGTACCAAAATAACACCAACCGCAGCCTTCCTTGGTCCCCACGTGAGGTTTATATGGAAGGCATTTGATATCTTAAGAGGATCGTTTAGCATTTGGACTTATATCTCACTCAGATTTGGGCATTGGATGATAGAGATATATATTTGTGGAAGCAATTTTGTTGATTGCTGGTCCTTGATATCCTGCGTTAATTACCAGGTTTTTATATCTTTGGTTGAATAGTTAAGAGTTAAAATATTTGCAAGAAATTCTCATTGTGAATTGCATGTGATTAAATAAGAAGCATAGTTAGTGGTGGATTTGAAATTCTTAGATTTAGTTTAATTTACTGTTCTTTATCCAAAAGATCATATAAAGCATAAACTCTGAAAAAACACAAAAAAACTACAAATTTGCAAAGAACTATATCCATCAGACAGTTGAACAAGGGTAGAACCAACGGGGTTCTGACACATACCCTTTTATCCTGAGTTTTATCAACTTCAATCCTCAGGTTGTGATCAACAAATTGAATAACAGATAGGAGATTTCAGGTTAGTCCTAGTGCATACAAAACTTTTGTGTGCATGCAATGATGTATGTCAAACTGCAAAGAGATGTCATCAATACCTTGGATGTCATAGGTGGTATAAATTCCAAGAGAGACTTTATCATCATGGGGTTTCAATGTGAGAAACCACTCTTTCTGTCCAATCATGTTCTTTGTAGCAGTTGAGTCCACATACCAAATTGAGGTCAATTGTGAACTATCTTCTGAAGTGTGGGCTGAAAACACATATTCCTCTTCAGAGGACTGTTCATCTTCAACTACATTTCCATGTTCCTATTCATTCTTCTGCTCCATTGTGTATTGCCACTTTAAATTGGCTTCATTTAATGGAAATTGTTGGATGATCCTTCGGAAACCACTCTTTGTGTCCAATCATGTTCTTTGTAGCAGTTGAGTCCACATACCAAATTGAGGTCAATTGTGAACTATCTTCTGAAGTGTGGGCTGAAAACACATATTCCTCTTCAGAGGACTGTTCATCTTCAACTACATTTCCATGTTCCTATTCATTCTTCTGCTCCATTGTGTATTGCCACTTTAAATTGGCTTCATTTAATGGAAATTGTTGGATGATCCTTCGGCCAAGGAGTTGTGCCTACAAATTTTCACATCGTGTCCAACCTTGTCACAAATTGAACATTTCTTCTGAGATTTGGATGAAATATCAAATTTGGGAGGTCCACCAAACTGCTTCATAGGCTTCTTGCATTTATGACATGCGGTCATTGCATGATTATCCTCACCATGATCCTTGGCTTAGAAATTCTTCTTTCAGAAGTAGGTTCACAAGCTTCTTAAAAGTCAGTGTTTGTTATGTGAAACTTATAGTTGTCACAAGCACTTAGTATCTAGACAAAAATGTTCACAAAACAATGGGCACTAGGATTGCATCTTCAACTATTACTCCCAAGGCTTGTAAAGAAGCTCTCAACTCAACAATCCTTTTGAGAAAGGACTCCAACTATTCTCCATTCTTCATCTTCAAGCTGTTTACAAATTCAAGATTTAATTCCAATTATTCCCCTCATATACTATCCTCAGCTTGCCCCATTTATCTTTGGTTGTGGATGAGTTTTAGATAAAGGGACGAACTTCATCAGAAATGCTGAAGATGATGATCAATTTTGCCTTTTGTCGGCTTAATCAAATTACTTTCACTCATCGCCATCATTCTTGTGTCATGTAGAGGTACTACGGACCACATGCCAAATTTCTTCAAACTTGAGTTGAGTTTTAAGTTTGGTCTTCCAAGCAAAATAATTATTCCCACGCAACAGATGGGAATCATGAAGAAGAAATTTTAAAGAACTGCTTGACATTTTGTTAGCAAAAAAAAGTGTTTTCTTTTCCTATTTCTCGTCACTAAGATCAATACTATATCACAGAGGATAATATAGGAAAAAAACTAGAATTAAAACATAACTGAATTGAAACTTAGATGGCTTCAAAGATGACCTTACAACTCATCAAAGGTAAATAACTCTCTCGCAGCTACAAACACTTCAACAACAACTACCTTCTTTAATCTCATTGTCAAGATCTATAGTTCAAGTCTATATCAAACAAACCTATTTATATAAATTAATTTTTTGCTTCAAAATGTTGGATTATTGCTCTCACCTAATGCCCAAGCCATCAGTAGAGGAGAAGAGGAATAGAAGCAAAGTGAACTTAAGAAATAACAAAAAACCACTGTAATTGAAACAACTTGATGAAGTCTAGTGTAGGGGCATTAGGAGCCTCATAAGCATGCATTATGTCACTTTTTGGTTTTTAGTGTGTTAAAAGTGTTTTTGGGTCTAATAAGGTTATTAAGACCATTTGCGATCATTTTGATCCATTTTGGAAAGTTTGAGGTCAAGTTGTTACAAATTGTAAAAGTTGCACAAAAGTTGTCATGTTGCAACAAAATTGTCAAGCAACTTTGTCATAGTTGTTAAAATTGTTGTAATCTTTAACAAAATGGTTAGTTGGTCGGTTGTAACAGTTGGAATTGGTTGTTAAGGCATAAATATGGCCTCCCAACTCGAATTCAGAGGTTGGAGAAGGATTGAATGAAAGAAACTTGATTTTGGCACCTTTTTTCCCTATTTGTCTTGTGTAAACAGTCTGTATTTTGTTTGGTACAGCCTTGTACGGACTGTTATGGATCTGAGACTCGCATGGATAGAAAGATAAGTTTATTGCAGATGATTTTTGCTCTTACCAGTCCTAAAGAAAAGATTGTTTGACTCGTCTGATAAGCCAATCTTTTTAACAGTCCTATTCAGAAACTAGGGTTTCCAATTTTTGAAAAAAAACCTTAACTTATTTCCCACTGTTGGATCTTGATGAAAATTTGAGGAAAAGTCTGTATCTATGTTATCTTCAATCTCACTGAAGCGATTGGCTTGGTTATTTTTTTGTGAAAGTTATTAATGATTGTTCTTTGCATTTCACAATGGGACAATCTTAAAAAACCTAGTTTCGTGAGGGTTTTTGAATGAATGTTTTATTTTGAATCTTCTGAAGTTAAAACTTGTTTGAATATACTCCTAAGGTGTTGTAGAAGACATGTGATGCCTTCCCTTGGATGGGTTGAAACAAGATCAATCAAAACATGCTCTTCATGGGTCTAAAGTGAAGTTTGTCATTTAAGCAATTTGAATGTCTAACAAGAACGTACTATAATGGTATGATTGGAAGGGTGTTTGTTGTCATTTTATCAAAATGCATTGTAAAAGGGTTGAAAATTCCAAGACCCTGTGCTTGTGTTTGGTGAATGCTCATCAAGTTCCTTGAGCAAGTTCACTAAGAACTTGTCATGGTCCTAGATTAAAGCTATGCTTGTAATGAGTCAAGATTTGTTGTGACAGTTTTTTTTTTTGTTCTATGCATCATTTTTGGTATCAGAGCCTAAAAGGTCTGGGAAAAGAAGTTTGAAAGCCCAAAGATCTAGGCAAGGGAAGTTTTGGAAGTTGGTGTATTGCATTTGACAGGTTGACGTGAAGAACCTGGATGCGAAAAGACTAGGTAGTGGGGAAAAGGAAAGAAAACCTAGGCAAAGTATCAAGAATAAAAGAAAAGAGATAGAGATGTAGCATCAAGATAAGGAAACTTTCAAAAAGAAAGACAAGATGAAAGAAAATATGACCAAATCAGAGTTCGCTAGAGATTTTCTAGAGTTATGGAGAGGCCTTCAGAAATGTAAGTTCTTGTTGAAGCAATGGTTGGAAACAATAAGTCAAGGAAGTGGCTAGCACATGAAAAAGAGAGTGAAGTGGCCTACATAGAGTTATTGGCCAAGAGAAGGCAAAGGATGATTGCCTTGAGAAAAGAAGCAAAGAACATTGGGAAAACCCATAGAGGTGTGAAAAATTAAGAGTTGTCAAATAAGCCATAGGAGAAGGAAGTGAACCAGCCAAGAGAACAAGAGTCACAACAAGTATAGAACTAATCAAAGAAACTCAAATAAAGGCAGCAACACGCCATCTACTCAAACGAGAAAAGAATGATCTAATGGATAGTATTGAGGATACCTATGAGCGAGACACCAAACTTTGGAATCTCACTGATGAGAAAGAGATCAAAAGGAGCAAATACAAGAGGAGAGAGGCAATCCAGCAAATGCAGGTTAAAGAACTCAAAGCAATCCAATACATGCATGGTTAGGTTGAGAAGCTGACAATGCAATACAATTGGAAGAAGAAGAAGAAGAAGAGTAGACCATCACTTGAGATGAAACTCCTATTTCTCCTACCTTTGGAGTATGATGATAGAGCAGGTCCACATGACATATTAGATGTTGATTGGGTAGAAGAGTTACCTAGCAAACCTCTGGAGTGGGAATGCATCATTGATACCAAGGAATTCAAAAAGATAAGGATCAAGACGTATCTCCAGTATTTAATCAAATAGAGAGGTCTTCCTGTGGAGGATACTACATGGATGTCTGAAGATGATATTGTCAAGCATGGATGTACCGTTGCAGACATGCACTCAAGTGGGACTTAGTTCTTTTCTGCCCATTGGTTGTATGATGCAGGGGCATTGGGAGATTCATAAGCATGCATTATGTCACTTTTTTATTTTCAGTATGTTTAGGTGTTTTTGGGTCTAATAAGGTCATTTAAGACCGTTTGGGATCATTTTCATCCATTTTGGAAAGTTTGGGGTCAAGTTGTTACAAATTGTAAAAGTTGAACAAAAGTTGTCAAGCAACTTTGTCATAGTTGTTAAAGTTGTTGTAATCATTAACAAAATGGTTAGTTAGTCAGTTCTAACACTTGGAATTGGTTGTAAAAGCAAAAATATGGCCTCCCAACTCAAATTCAAAGATTGGAGAAGGATTGAATGAAAGAAATTTAAGTTTGGCACCTTTTTTCCTTGTGTTTCTTGTGTAAACAGTCTGTATTTTGTTTGGTATGGCCTTGTACGGACTGGTATGGTTCTGAGACTCACATCGAAGGAAAGATAAGTTTATTGCAGATGTTTTTGTTCTCGCCAGTCCTAAAGAAAAGATTGTTTGACTGATCTAATAAGCCAATCTTTCTAACAGTTCTGTTCAGAAACTAGGGTTTCCAGTTTTTGGTCCAAGACCCCATTGCTTGTGTTTGGTGAATGCTTATCAAGTTCCTTGAGCAAGTTCACTAAGAAGAACTAGTCATAGTCCTAGACTAAAGCTATGCTTGTAGTGGGTCAAGATTTGTTGTGAAAGGTTTTTTTTGTTGTTCTCTGCATCAAAGTCCCACAAGAAATGACAGTTTGACATATTAACATAGTTGCTAGGCAAGGTTTTCTGGTTGAAATCACTACCTGCAATGTAGAAGATTGTGTGGAGGCCTTCTCTCCCGCCAAAATGACCTTTCAAACACCCTTTGGCTTGCGGCATGCAACTTCCCTTATGTGAGATCAAGCAAGAGTTTTTCCTAGACCACATATGCAAAAAATTCGCCCAAAACACACACAAAGAAATTAATGCCTTTGAATGCTTTGAATCACTTTCAATGGTCTCAAGGTTGCAACTTAGGGCTGAAATCAATTCTTTCAATCATGTCTACTATACCTTTGATCTGCCTCAAATTAGGTTTAATTCAACCTTGATATGCATTCAAAGAATAGATCGTGAAAAGAGATCACAAGTTGCCCTCTATTATTGGTAAAATCACCATAGAATTAAATAGGTATAATACTCCCTTACCAAGCATTGGAAGGGCAATTTCCTGCCAAGGCCAAAATGTTGTGCCAAAGAATATAATATTAGCCACAAGATTCCTAACACAAATTTTATGATCTCCACCTTGGTGCAGGTAGAAGCAATAGAATACAAAGAAACTTGCCACCACACAAGGCTTACCATGTGTCATTGGTCGTACCAATCAGCACAGGAGCTCACAATAGTGGCCTACTAATAAATTGCCACATGTTAAAGTGAAGACAAATTGACATAACCGTATACAATAGACATTGATACAGTATCTCAAAGCCTTAAGCTTATGGGAGCTTTGAATGAATCTGCACGACTTTTTGCTGGCGTAGGCCAAATATAATCATATGCCCTAAGTTATTGATTCGAATACGGGAGTGGGTACGAGAACTGGCACCTGGTACAACAATTTTTTTCTACTTGGCTACGAGTACGGGAATGAATATATACATATATAGTTCAAAAATATAAATTATAAATATAATCCTAGGTACTTCATATTTTTCTTATAAATATTTAAAGACTTTATACACAAATTTGCTTGGTATATTCAACAAAGATTTGATGAGAATTTAAAAGTAGTGCATATTTTATTTCATTAGCATGTATATATTTTGGTATATTCACTCGAGTACGACCCTTCAATACTTATTGGGTATCTCAGTTTGTTGTGGGTTCTTCACTAAAAGACCCACAACAAACTCGGACGCCTAGAAAGAACCAAAGCCATACCCAAACCATACCCATATTTGGAACATACACATACCAAGACCCAAGCTTTTCCAATAGTACCCAGTAACATAGCATACACCTAGCATAAACACACCTAGTACTTCGATCGGGTTGTCCATCTCATTCTTATCCTTCAACACCTTTAAACTTTCTTCATATTTCGAATTATGCATATCCTTCAAAAAGTGTGCTCTACTTGCTTGACCGATGGATAATGTAATCTATTTTGAAGCTTTCCTATCTCTCCCATTATTTCTTCTATTTCTCTGATACCATACCATAGAATTAAATTTCATGATACTATACATCTCAAAAGCCAATAAAAGTTACAAATATATAGGAAAACAATAATGAATTATGTGCATTAAAATAGCACTTACAGGTTCACTCACTTACAGGTTCACTAATATCCTATGTCTTAGTTATAAACAATAACAAACTAAGAAATTGATGAAGAGTACTCCCCTTACAAACCCAAACACAACAAAAACAAAGAAATATATAGAAAATGCAAGAAAAGAACACTTGCTTTAAGGTATCCCAATGAAATGAAAACTATAACATTGAGAAAATAACAAGTTGCAGCCACATGGACTTTCTCATTACAAAAATCTGCAACCAGAGCTACAGTCTGCACTACTGGAACTAGAATTGCTTCTGTAACCTGTGTTTGCCTCCTTTATCTAGAATGTATAACCACCTTAGAATATTCTAGACAGTGCGAGCTATGTGGAGAGCCCAAGAGATCCTTGGGGCATTTTTCCAAGTGTATTTGGTCAAGCATTTTTACCTGAGTCTGACTCGACCTTGCTGTTCCAAATCTTAGTAATGTATTTGTAAGTGTCAGTGTTGTGTAAATGCAATAAAAGGATTCTTGCCCCAAATCTGTGTGTTTTAGCATTTTTATATCTTGCATTAATCTGTCGATTCCACGTAGTGGTAACTTGGTTGCTGGCTTAAATTCAGTAAGCGTAGTCTGTGATGTGATCTTGCTGGGACCTCATAAGCCAACTGAGCTGCATTGACAGTGCCACGCAAGGCTTTCCAGACCAGCCCTGTGCCAATGTCTCTAGGGGGAGTTATGAGGATCCTTTGCAACATAGAACTCATCAAAAGAAAAAGTTGTATTTATCTGAAATATTTGGCATCTTCTAATTTTTTGTATTTGCTATTTCAAGGCTATATTTGGAGAGATTTTTGGAGTCCATTGATTCTAAAATAATGTTGTTTTTCCTGAACATGCCATAGAGCATATCGTAAGCTTTACAACAATATTAAAAAAAATTAATTCTAGCAAGTATCAACAATGAACCAGCAAGGCAACCTGCTAGCTTCTTTCAGGAATTGTTTTCTGAACTTATCCAAATTTGCCAGCTGGTTTCATACTTAAGAATTTTAGATTATATTCCTTGTGATAATAAGGACAAACGCCCTGGTTCTATCATTTATTAGTTGTTCTATTGTGGTCTCTATTATCTGAATCTGAATGGTTTCCGTTGTACAAATTGACTAGGTTCTACCATGAAATAGTTTAAGTCATATTTCCCATACACCACACTACATAGGAGGATATAGAAATAAAGAAAGCTAGTTAGCAGTACCATCAACAATTTCCATGGTTTTTTCTGGATAGCACTTTGTATACATGCATTCTTACTTTCTATTTTAAAGGATTATAAATTTATAACAAAGAAGATAAACTTAGAAATTGTAATGTCCCCATTTTTTGCAGGTCATTGATCTGATGGTGCTAGGTCATTATTGTGATCCTCGTGGTCTGGCGAGGTGTTTAGAGGGTCTTTGGTGTGAACTTACTATTTATAGTAAGTCAATGGATAGTTCCAATGAGCTCAGATGGGTTAGAGGAGTTGAATGATGCTCTCGGTTTTCATTTCTAGCTTCCGGTTTGGGCTCCAAGAATCTTGGAGAGAGCGTCTATTTTTAGTAAGTCACCCTGTCAAGTTCATTCATCATCTTTCATCATCTGGATCAATCTTGTGTAGACAGATTTCGATTCGGATGCTTTTTCAGTTGTTTTCGCAAGACTGGTGGTTTATTATTATTTAATTAAATTTGCTAAGGTTGCCATTTTTGTTGGTATTATATACTGGATACCTTAGTGTTATAGCTCATTGGAACCAGGATGAAAAGTTTTAAATCTTGGGCACAAGAAACAGGGACCTTGCGTGTCATAATTTCATGATATTGGTGAAAGGGCTTTTTTTGGAGCCAAATGAATTAATAAATTATATTATTCAATATGTGCCTAAGTATAAAAAGTGTTTTAAGTGAAAAGTGTGTGAGAGAAGACACTTTTGAAATATAAAAGCAATGTTTTGTGAAAGGAAAATCATCCATTGTCGAATTATGATTTTATCAAAGTTGTGAGAGAGACTACCCGGCTAGGGTTTGACAACTAATTCCTCTTCTGGCAATTTGAGCCATTACAGGTTGATGGTGAATTTTGCAGCTGTAGTTCTGATTCTGAATTTTAATCCAATGCTGATGTATACAGGATTTGTGTGGAGTTTTTCATCTACAAGCAAATCGATTTGCACTCAAGATTTCAATTTTGTCTTCATGCTGAGGTTCTGAAATTAATTGGGAGTTTGCTGTGATCTTTAATTTGGTTAATGGTTACAAATTTGTTGGAGGTTTACTAATTGTTAAGAGAGACTGAAGTATCTCCAAGCTGCGTATGAAGGGAGTGAACCGAATTTAGTGTGAAACCAAGTATCAATCACTCAAGGGCTGCGTGAGTGTTCTGGCAGGTTACGGCAGCCTTCCTACATGTTCACGGGCCTGCATTAAGGGGCCGTTTTGGTGCTGCAAGGGCCTGCGTTTCAATACAGCCCAGTCACATGCCAATGCAAGCTGTAACGTGATTGTTCCAAGGGTGACATATTAACATCAGGGCTGTGTCACAGCATTGTTGGAGAACATTGCATTTATAAAAGGTTGCAGCATTCCCAGGTGCCATTTTTAATGAATGTTCATTTCCAGATTTAAATTACTTGGTGTTAGATCATTCAGATTTATGAAGTATTAATTATAAATGGATTATATGTCTTGTTGAGATGAGATTAATAATTAAATAAATGTATCATGGAGATTCCTTTGCCTAGATTTGCTATTTGAAAATGGTGGATAGTTCTTCATCATTGCATTTTGCAAAACTATTATTGGAATAAGTTGCAAGTATTTTCAAATTAAGAAATTTAATCCGAAAGAGCCAGCCAGGCTCTTCACAGAAATCTAATGGAATTCAATTAACAGAAAAGCAATTAGAATGTTATAATTTATTCATTGAAGCCTTGTACCAAGTTTTAAGTATTACTTACCTGAGTAGATTTGTATCTAACTGCATGCAATTCTTCTGTTAAACTTAGTATCCTGAGAAGAGACTCGCACTATTAGAAATAAGCTTTTACTTTGTCTAATTACTACAGGAGAAGATGTAAAAGAGCAGCCTTCAATCAAATATCTTCATGATCCCAATTAAGGTATAGACCAAACATACTGGGATTGCAGTTCTACAATTCTTGTGAGTAATACCCGCTCCCTTTCTGCTGCTGTTTCAACCTAATTATACACCACAATTCATCTCAGGTCATGAGTAATTTCTGAATGATACATGATGATATAATCCTCTCAAAGCATTTAGAATAAACAAAAACAAAACTAATTTTCTTGGAAATCCCTAATGTCGGCAGTGCTTTCTATGATAAATAAATCAGATTAATTATAGCTCCTTTTAAACATAATCTGTGGTTTAGTAACTGAATTGTCTGACCCTAATTCAATTAATTAATCAATTACCAACAAATTGTCTCATATAACTTTCAACCACATTCCACTAGTTCCTTCTTTTGCCGAGTATTCCATCTAGTAATACTAATCTACAAACAGCACAATGCTTTTATAGGCTATCAATGCAAACTATACAAAGATTCCACAACAAGGAAGTTCATAGTGTACAAAAAACATGCTAAATTTTAAAACTGTGCAGCTAAGATACACTTTTTTTTCAACCCTGAAATTTGTAAAAACCCAAGAACAATTGCACGATTCTTTTTCTCTTTGATTGAAAAATATTACTCTACACAAATTAGTCATTCAAAAGCAACCAGCTATGTGACTCTGATGCTTTAGTTTGAAACACATCAATCTTCCAGAACTATCATCTTAACATTCAAATCATTGAGTTATAAGATGTTAGATTGTGCCTATGATTATTTGCTAGAAAGAAAGAAATTATAGTGACGTGCATGAGTGCCCAAAAGGGTCAATCGAAGCAATCAGATATGATAAAAGGAATGCATTAATGGAAACATTCCTCACAATAGAACATTATTTAAAATGTGTTTACATTTCTTTTTGGATGCTTATGAGCACTGCTCCATGTTTATAACAATATTCTTCCTATTATTAATTTATTCCCTTCAATGAAAGCACAAGCATGAACAAAAATTCTAATGAGTCCAGAAAGATTTTATAATTACCAATGGTTCAATGCCCCCATTTCGACTTTGTGATGACCATTTTCCAGGTGGTTGACCAGCTGAATATTAGAAACAGATGAGAATGAGCAACCCTCTCAGTATAAGATAAATCCACACGGTATTCCCTACTAATTTAAAAACAAAGAATGGAGAAATTACAGCTGACTTAATGCTTACAATTGCCTGCTTCAGTTTGTAGGCTTGTCAGCAAACTAAAAAGAAGTTCCTAGAAAACAAGGAGCATGAACAAGATCAGAGCCACTGTTTGACAAAGATAAGAAAGGCATAGGAAAGATAGAGCTGAACCAGAAATCTTCATTTTTTTTAATTTCAAATTTTATATCTATGTATCAATAGATAACTGTTCTCTTCTATGACTTCAATAAATCTTTACAAAATAATTTTGCTTTACCTCTTGGGTTATTGTTTGTTGCAGAAGATTCTGGAGATATGGAGTGATAACTGCTACAGGTATTGTAGTGCTGACAGGATCCTTAGGTAGCTCGACAGCAATCTGCAAAATCATTTTAACTGATTTCATAAAGAGATGGCACTGGCTTCTTTAACAGATACATTTTTGCCTTTCTGACAAATAAAAGTGTACATAAAAGTTACATGACTTTTAAACTTTGATCTACCACTTAAAAAAGAGGGACTACATAGTATACAGATATATCTAAGATAAGGAAAAGAAAGTCAACACATGCAGAACAGTAAGATCACTTGTTGACGACTTGATGTCACTGAAGCTAACACAAATTGTAATAACGACTAAATATTTTGTCACAAAATAGACATCTTTGGGGTTTGAAAACCTTGCAAGATGTAATGTCCCCTTTTTGAAATAGGATTTAATAATAAAGAATAATAATAAATTTAAAATATGAGAATAAAAATTTAAAAAAGAATTTAAATATTGAATAATAAAATTAAGATATAATATAATTAAAATTTAGTTAAGTTAATGAGGGTCAAAAGGCGTGAAATGAAAAATTGTGACTCCCTCATATTACAACAAGTAATTGGTAAAATACTTGATCTTATTAACAAAGATCAAACGATCTATATATACACAAAGAATACACGATGTTTCCTTAGGAAACGATCGTAAAGAATAGAAACATTCTATTCTAGGTACATATAACTAAATATTAGAAACATTCTAATATTTACAAGAGTTTTACAATATCTACATAGATAACCATTAAGACAATAATAGAAACTAGCTTTTATCGTAATACCCTCCCTTAATGCTTAATCTATCTACTACACCAAGCTGTCCTCTGAATTTGGAAAACTTTTGTGGATCAAGAGGCTTTGTGAGAATGTCTGCAATCTTCTCTGTTGTAGGTACAAACTGCAATTGTATTGTCTCGTCTTCAACCAATTGCCGAATGTAGTGACAGTGAACATCCACATACTTGTTTCTTTCATGGAATCAAAGATGTCAAACTGCCAGTGATGATCAGATCATCCACATAAATGACTAGAAGGATGATGCCACTGTCAGTAGTCTTGATGTACAAATTTGAGTCTGAAGAACTCCTCTGCAAACCTTGATCACTGAGGTACTTATCAATTTTCATGTACCATACCCTAGGGGCCTACTCCAAGCCATAGAGAGCTTTCACCAGTTTGCGTACTTGGTGTTCTTTACAAGCAACCTTGAAACCAAGAGGTTGTGTCATGTAGACTTCTTCCTATAGGTCACCATTCAAGAAAGCACTCTTGACATCCATTTGATGGACCTACTAGCCAAACTGAGTTGCCATGGATAGGACTAATCTGATAGTGCTCATCTTTGTTGTAGGAGCAAAGCTTTCCTCGTAATCAACGCCTTGACGATGAGAGAAGCCCTTCGAAACTAAACAAGCTTTGTACTTATCCAAAGTACCATCAGACTTATACTTTATTTTGTAGACCCAATTGCAGACAATGGGTTTCTTCCCTGGTGGAAAATCATAAAGGACCCAAGTGTGATTCTTCAACAGGCTCTGGTGTTCAGAATTCATGGCTTGTTCCCACTTTGGAATTCCTTTAGCCTCTGAGTATGTCTGAGGTTCAAACACACTGTGAATGTTGGCCATGAGAGCAATATTGACAGTCTCTATAGGTTTGCTCTTTTTCTGAGCAGTTCTCCCCTTGATGAGCTCATCATCCCAAAGATCAGCAAGTGTCTTAACCCACCATTTAGGCGGGAGAGGAGGGCCACCATTAGCATCAGGAGATGCTCTATGATCAGGTTCCTCATCAGAAGGATCTGGATCAAAATCAGGTGAAGCATCTACATATCTGGGTGATCCTGCAAGAGAGGCCAAAGATGTCTATACAAGAATCACTAGTACTACTGGAGCTACTAGAGCTGCTAGAGCCCTCCCATCAGGTTGACCTAATGGAAGCCAAACTCCCAAATCATGAGCCTTCATAGGCTAGTCTGCTAAATCGGGAACAGAAGAGACCGGCATGAATGGTCCTCGTTGCTCATCAAAGACTACATCACGACTATGCAAGAGATGAGATGTCTCAATGTCGATCGAGCGGTAGGCTTTGTGAAGACTACTATATCTAGCAAACATGAGTTTCTGACTCTTGGCATCCAACTTGGTGCATGACGCATCAGGGATCCAAACATAGGCAAGAGAGCCAAAAACCTTCAAGTGACTGATTCTGGGCTTGCGACCTGACCAGGCCTCTTCCAAAGTCTTGCCTTTGCCCGCCACAGTGGGTGACCAGTTCAAAAGGTTGACTGCAGTGTTAAGTGCTTCTGCCCAAAACTACTTCGGAACATGTCTGTGTTCAAGCATGGATCTAGCCATCTTGGTGATTGTTTTGTTACGACGTTCAACTACACTATTTTGTTGTGGTGTGTGGGGTGTGGTTAACTGGCGCTTGATGCCATGAATATCACAGAAGCTAGAGAATTTAGTAGAACGAAATTCCCCCCCATTATCTGTCCTAAGAGCAATAAAAAATTTCGCAGACTCTATTTCAACTAGAGGTTTAAACTTCTGAAATACAGTAAACACATCTGATTTCTTTTTAAGAAAATAGACCCACATTTTTCTACTGAAATCTTCAACAAACAACAAAAAATACTTGGACCCAAGAATAGAAAGAGTAGCCATAGAGCCGCAAATATCTGCATGAACAAGTTGAACTACCTAAGAAGCTTGTCATGAATCGCCAACAGGAAAAGGTGTGCGATGTTGCTTCCCAGCCAGGAATGCATCACAAACTCTAAGCTGATGAGTCTGAATCTCTGACAATCCAAGGACAAGCTCGTCTCGAGCAAGCTGAGTTCTACTAACAGAAGACTACTGAGTAGCCATAGCTAGGTCCTGAGAAACACTAGAATCAGCAAGTCTGAAAAGACCATGATCCTCAAGGCCAACAACAACAACAGATTGAGTCTTCCGATCGATGATGGTGCACTGATGTAAACTAAAGGTGACATCCAACCATGGAGAGTGTCGTAGCATCTGACTAACAAAGAGTAGATTTAGTTCCATCCCTGGAACGTGGTACACACCAAGGAAAATGAGATTTCTCCCAGCAGACTAAATCTGTATGTTGCCTCTGCCGACAATAGTGTACTCTTCCCTGCCACCAAAAATAACTAAATTTGAATGAGGTTGGTAGTCAATGAACCAGTCTTTACGGTGGGTGAAATGATGAGAGACACCTAAATCAATGTACCAGGGAAACAACTTGACATGATTTGCTGGTCTTTTAGCCATGACGGCATAAAAGGCAAATTTTGTCTACTCAGTGTGCTCTGCACTTTCGGTTTGGGCAGAGAACCAACTTGCTTAGTTTGGGCACCTAAGCGCTTCCGACATTCAACCTTCATGTGACCATACTTGTGACAGTAGTTACATTGAATGTTCTTTTTCTTGGAGCCTTCAAATGCTGGAGCAGAGGGCTTCTATTGAGAAGACTGTTGAGAATGAGACTTGCCCTTATCCTTCTAAAAGGATTTAGCAGCAAAGGCTTCCTCTGTGGAGGTGGTGCTAGAACTGCTACCGAACTGTTGTTTCCACCGATCTTGCTGAAGCAGAAGTGTGCAAAGACCAGTGAACCTCAGATCAAAACCCGTAGAAGTGATTTTGAGAGTCTTGATAAAATGTTCGTAGGACTTGGGTAAACTTTTGAGGGTGATTACCACAATGTCCTCTTCCTCCATCTTGCGTCCAATGGCAAGCAACTGATCAAGGATTTACTGAATCCTATTCAAGTGATCCTGGAGCGATTTCCTCTCATCCATGACAATAGAAAATAGAGTGTTCTTGAGAAAGAATGCCCTACTTTTATCTGAAGTCTCATACAGAGTTTTGAGGTGCTCCTAGATCTCGGCAACTGTTTTGCCGGATGGAATCTGAGGGAGCTGATCATCAACCACTGATAACTTGAGAAGCATCACCGCCTCCTGATTATGCTGGTCATATGTAACCTGATCAAGACCAGTGGCATCTGGACATTTAGTAGTACCCAGAACCATCGCATCGCTATCGCGATATTTGAAGATGGTTAGCATCCGCTCCTTCCACGTGCTATAATTTCAAACATTGAACTTCTGATTTCCCTCAAGCAAAATATTTGTCAGAGATGCCATGGCACGATTTTCAATGAAAAATGTTTAGAACTGAGGCACATACTTCAAGGTGAAATGTCAGAAGACTCAGAAAAAAGAAGTGGTACGTAGAAGAGAGTTCGAAAAACCCAAAAGGAATATGATGTCAGATTTTGGATTCGTTGGCATGAAAATCGAGGCACCCAGAAAAAACGAACGACAACCTAGTTGGGCTCTCGAAAAACCCACCAAGAATATGCAAAACAAGAATCGATCTGGTATAGAAAATTATGGTTTTCGAAGAAAAACCTAACTAGTTCGAAATAGCTCCAAAAATTGCAGAAAATTGGAGTTTTCTTTTAGAAAATGGCAAATGCTGAGAGAATAACACCACAAAGATCTCTGCAAAAAACTAACCCAGAAATAATTTTGAAAAATTTGATGCAAATAATTTCTGAAAGAAATTATAAATTTTTCAAAAAAATTAAAGTATTCACTCTAATACCATATTACAGCAAGTAATTGGTAAAATACTTGATCTTATTAACAGAGATCAAACGATCTATATATACACAAAGAATAAACGACATTTCCTTAGGAAACGATCGTAAAGAATAGAAACATTCTATTCTAGGTACAGATAACTAAATATTAGAAACATTTTTAATATTTACAAGATATTTACAATATCTACATAGATAACCATTAAGACAATAATAGAAACTAGCTTTTATCGTAATACCTCAAACATTAGATATAAAAGACCTTCATTTGAAAGGGCGAGAGGAAGAAAAAGGGGAAGGTGTGATTCAAGATAGAATTAATGGAAGACAAAATAAGGAATAAGAAGAAAATATGGAAGTGACTCTTTCAAAAGGTAAAGTTATGAAAGGTTGTGACTCTTTCAAAGGGCAGCAATGATGAAGGATTGTGACTCTTTCAAAAGGGTTGTAATTATAAAAGGTTGTGACTCTGTCAAAGGGCAGCAATGATGAAGGATTGTGACTCTTTCAAAAGGGTTGTAATTATAAAAGGTTGTGACTATTTCAATGAGCATCAATGATGAAAGGTTGTGGCTCTCTCAAAAGGTGGTAATTATGAAGGTTGTGACTCTCGAAGGGCAGAAATGGTGAAGAGTTGTGACTCTTTCATAGGGTGGTAATTGTGAAAGGTTGTGACCATTGCAAAGGGCAGACATGATGAAGAGGTGTGAGTCCTCCACATCGAAAGATATAAAGATTTCATTTAAAGATATTCAAGGGAGATCAATGTGGGGAATAATATAATATTCTCAAAGGCAACAACAAAAAGTGGTGACTCAACTCTTATGACAGGTAGTGACCATTTCACCAATTAAGTATAAAGAAGATTTTGTTCCAAGCATTGAAGGAGGATTTATCAATCATCATTCTTCTTCCATCAATCATTAATCCCTCAAGAAATCAAGCAAACAATCAATCAGCAAGATCAAGCAAACAATCATCAAATCCACATCAATCATCACTTCATCTTTGGATCAAGAAAACATACAATTTAGCAGTCAAGCATCACTCTATCAAATCAACATTCATCCAATCATCATCCACCAATATATCAGACTAGCATTCATTATATCACCATTCCTCAATCATCTAATCACAATTACTTAATCGTAACTCAATAATACCTCAAATCATCAATCAAAGGAATCCATTCAATCAATCAAACATTCAACAACCGAATGGACAGCAGAAGCAATCGTATAGACAGGAGAGAAATCTGTGTGATAACCCTTTAGTTGATTGTGGTATGAAGTAGTAGTTATGCTTATGCATGTATGTCGATTATATATAGATGTGAAAATATATATATACACACACACCAGAATATATGCAATCAATGAATGTTTGAATCTATAAATCTATAAATCTATAAATTTATTAATATGAATTTATGTATGCAATAATTGATCATGTTGAGGGAAGGAAGGGAATGCAAGGAGGGGAAACAGCAGAAGATCCCTCTCTAGGTATACCACCTCATGAAGATGGTTAAGGACCGCAAAAGACCAAAGAGGACAAGGTACTGCTCTTGGTTGAGGGTCATTTTAGGAGAACCATATTGCAGTCTCCCCTACCAACCCCATATTGATCAATTATTGAAGTGAACTAGAGGGCATCACCAATCATAAAAAGAAGAGAGGATGGCATGATAGAGGAGAACGGTGTACATGCTTCACTAGGTGCACCACCTCATAAGAATGGTTAAGGACCACATGAGGCCAAGGGGGGAAGAGTTTCCGCCTTTGGACCTAGGGTATGGGGCACCTCATCATGTCTTCCATCTCAACCCTTGTTATGGTTGAACACCCAAATAATCATTTAGATTTGTTATGTACATGTATATATGAAAATGATGTCTCACAAACTGCCTTCACACTGGGTTTGTCATCTTCTCTTTCCTAGCTCTTTTCTAATTTTAAAAGTGAAATCACCAAGGACAACGTTTTTCCCTTTCATGTTTTCCAAGCAAACATCATTATTGTTGAAGAAATTATATTCTGGAACAACATTTTGCAATGATCATCCCTCCTGAGTAAACTGCTCCATTGGTCATTCTGAAATATTTTGACATCAGATTGAAGATGCACATCAAGAACTTAACAAACAAAAAGTTCATAGTTAACATTTCCTATTTTTGTGCAAGTACCATTTGCTTGAAAAGATATTCACCAACCAAAACAACTCTAGCTCCTACTATATCAAAGGTTGAACTAAGCCATCCAATAGAAGCTTGCATCCAATTGCATATTCAGAATCATTATCAAAATAGTCATCATTATCAAAGGAGTTTTCTCTGTGACTTCATTACCAAGTGATCAGAAAGAGCTTCCTAAACTGTGTAGCTCCAAGGGAATCCCCATTTATTGGTATATGCATTTATCAAAGGCATCATTGATTGCACAAGCAACTATATATTCAATATTATTTTGATTGCACCATTCAAACAAAATATTCTCTGCCCCATTTGATGGTTTCTTCATCCTCATTCAACAAAACGTTATCCTTGTCATAGTGAATTCCATAGTCCCAAGCTCTGGATGAGGATACTCTACACTTCTGGCATGTCAAAGTGGCCAAGAAGAAGATCTGCTTCTTTCCAAAACAGCACAAAATCTCAACATGTTGCATCTCAAGTCCAGAAAACTAATGTTGAAAAATCTCAAAGGATGATAAATTACTGAAATCAAACACCAACACAAGTACATAATGTTGAAATACATAATGAACACCTTTATAGTTTTCACCAAGATATGCAATCCAAAAACAAACATCAGTAGTATAATATTAACATCAATAGTCCAACAACAAAACATCTTCTGTTCCACAGAAAGCAACCCAATAAAAGAACTGCATCTCCACCTCTCAACCAGGCATAATATACTTTCCTGCATCAATGATGAATTATGTGCACAATAAAGGACAATTCATCCCAGCATCTCAAATCACATGCTAATCTTCAAAGCTGCCCTGGCAGTATTTGGAATTTGTCTTCATATTTTTAAACAGCAACAGATGATCAAAATTGCCACTGCCTTTATAATCTAGCCATTGATTCTTACTCTGGAGAGCATGCATAATCAACAATGCCAACAAAAATATGGAATGTACATTAGCTTCTTCTCTGCTCACCTGAGTTAAGTCATTACTTCTGTGCAAAGTGAGCTTATACACAAACCAAGAAAACATGATTTCTATCGTCATTACAAAGTCTCTTTGAATCTGCCACTTCTCTGAAGACTTCTTCAACTGACCAGATCTGAAAATGATTCTTTTATATCATTTGTTGGAGCCACCCTGCAGTCATTTTGCTGTTGGCTAAGGCTTTGAATTATTGGACTGTTAACTGCGACTTTGATTTGTTCTTGGCCCCACATTATCCATTAATGCGTAGGCACCATGTTTACTATATTGTCTTTGTTCTTCTAATTCTTGGTTTAGTAAACCATTTTCTCATTCTTTCAACCATTCAAACTTCCTATACTCTCATACAGTTTCTTCTCTTCTACAGTCAACATTTTTTCCCTATTCTCCCTTAGTTGCTATAAAATCCTTCAAAAAATTGTTGAGAACACATATTTGACCAAATTTGAGTGGTTGCAGAATCACAACCTACATAGTGAAGGAAAAGCATCATAGGGCTTCTTGGGCCTTTGTGGAGTGCATACAAAGGATTCTTGAGGAGAAGGGCAGGACTTTGAGTGCTTGGAGGTGGAGTTGCTTCCATTTCAAAAATGCATCTCTCCTCTCCTAATCAGCTGTCAAAAAAAAGATTCTGCGAGTTTCGAGGTGGGGTTTCTTCCATTTCAATAATGCATCTCTCCTCTCCTAATCAGCCGTCAAAAAAAGGATTCTGTGAATGTGAATTAATAACTATGTTTGTTCTTCACAAAACTGATTATTTGCTTCTGATACCACTTTAAAAATAGAACGCATACACAGGCCATCACCTACAAGCACTTTGCACCGTTTGCATTAATGCTTGATCTTGAGTTGGAGACCTTTTTACTATGGTGACCTGAGAGGGAGAATAAAGCCTGGAAAGCTTCTTGCAAATTCTTTTTTGGTGCCATTTAAGCAGCAGTGCATTGTCTTGTCTTCCCAACTACTTGCAGAGTTTCTAACAAAAAAACCTGGAGCATTTTTAGAGCATCCTTGCCATTATTTTAGAGCATACAACAAATATTCTCTTGAAACAAGAGTTGGATTGCAATGTGGAGTGGACCCTTGGGTTGAGATAGAACATAACTTATGTGATCATCGTATGTCAAACTGAATTGTGTGATGCATAGACCAAAGGAAACATAATACAATTCTGACTAGTGATGATAAAACCTATACAGAATAAATAAAAAAATCAGTTCAAGACTATTGTGTTCTTTACATTTGTTAGCAGGATACTACATTACCAAGTTCTCCTGTTGGAGGCCCTGTTCCCGTTTTGAAATATTTCAGGAGCAGAAGCGGTGACAAGAGCGCCCAAGGAGCACCTCGTCCACCCTGGGTCTCCTGTGGGAACCCGAGGTGGCAAGGACACTCTCAAACACTCCCAGGTTCTCCCACAGGCTTCTGGAATGTTTCAGTCAGATAAAGTCATTGGCCAAGCTAATTTGAAGGAATGTTACTCATTAAACAGTTGTCTGCTGACTTCCATTCTCTGGCATCATCACAAAGTTTGAGTATGTATTGGTGTATCAAGTTAGAACAAAATTTGATGGATACTGAAGATAAAAATATTAGACATCATTGACATTGTTGGAAGCATAATGCTGCTCAGCGATAGGGCAGAAATGGACATTGAAAAGGATAAGGAAAGAGAATCATGGCAGTTTGTCTTAAGAACAGGAAGCAATGTGATTTAGGCTATACAGTTCAAAGTTAATTTATAAATACAATAAAAATAAACTGCAGTTTTGAATTTTTTTAATAATCAATTGGAGCAATTTTATAATTTAAAAAATGTTAAGTGCATATTTAAGAGTTACTTTTTTTGACCTTTTCAAATTCCTGATTTTACTTATCTTGCAGAAATGAAAGAATATTTTGAATAAGGCTGCATCATAATTGTTCACTAGAAAATACCTTTCACTGACTCCCATGAAAAGCACTTTTCTTATTCCTTTACTGCACCAAACACTCTTCTCCTTGTCATGTATGAGCATTATAGAGATATATGGGCAGGTTCATGGAGATTGCTGAAGAAATTGTTTATCTTGGCAAAACATTTGGTGAGTTATCCTTAATATTTTCAGACAGAATTTTGGCACATGCTTCCGAGGTGTTAAATATGATTAAATTTCTTTCAGATTTGATCTATTTATGGCTTTTCTATTTACAGAATATGATTCTTACAATCACTGTACTTTCTTGCAGAATATAATCTGAATATTGAACTAGATAAATATGAAGTTGATGCAAAATCAATATTGAGAAATACTGATCATGAATTCACAAGTCTGAATTTTTCCTTAATGGTATTCGATCTACAAGAGCAGAACATTTATTGGTTTTGATGTCTCCAAATGTGGATCGGATCTGCATTAAATATATAATGGAAGAGACATGTCCCATGAGCAGACATGTCTCCACAAAGTGGAGGCATGTCCGTTCATGAGATGTCTCATGAATTGTGCCTTTTCATCTTAACTAAACACACAATCTCTAATCGGGGTTTGTTACTTAATAAACATAAATGCTTATCAAGTCCGATCTGTATTTATCTTGCACAAATAAATAATATCCAATCTGGAAATGATCACCGATAATGATGCTTGATCAGGATCCTATATGAAACATGAACTGTCAATAATCTGCAAGTAATAACCTCTAAATGCAGATCAATAATATACTTGGAATATAGTAGATTTCGATCAGTTATATATGTGATCATCGATTTCCAGAATTTATTGCAAATGATGACATGAATATATATACAATTAAATATATGTGTGTATATATATGTCAGTACATACTGACATATAAATACACACACATATTATCAAATCGATCATCATTTCTATATCTGACCGAAGCTACCATATTTCAGCATGAGGAATCTGATGATTTTTCATTATTTTATTATTTACTGAAAGTTGACGAGGATTATCCATCCCATTTTTTGTCAAACTTCCTGCTTACAAAGGTTCTTACAGATGAAGGCAGTAAACACCTCTCCACATGGGAAGATATTATGCATTCATGTGGAGTTTTTCTTGTCAGACTACTTGCTAATTTCTGTATGTGTGTGTGTGTGTGTACAACTGTACCCAAATGTACCATAACCAAGAAAAAAATTTGTCATACCAACATACCAAAACCCTGTACATGTACCTGATCCCATACCAGATCCCGCAACTTAGACAGACTACTATGTAGATTAATCTCCACTGAATCAAGACACAGACACATCCACTCAAGCAATTAATATACACGGAATTCTTTCTCTGCCATATCAACTATTTGATGACCATGTTCATAAACATTCAAGATATGGGAAATAAGGAATAATAGATTTAAAAACAGACATTGACTGGAACATTCTATTAAAATGTTAGCATTTCAAGGTCAGAATTCACAGACATACTGATGACCAAGACAGAGGTATTTGAATTTTGTATCATAGCTATCCTGATGTACAAATAAGAGTTTCATAAATGATATGTACACAATGTCATCAAAACTTATAATTAGTAAGACTCAAATCCACTAATTTGAATTAGAGATTTCAGAATATGAGGGCTAATAACAAAGGAAAAACTGACTTGATAATAGTATGAACAGAAAATCATGAGCAAAACTGTCAAATCTTTAAACTGAGGGTAAATAGAATGGAATTAGCATTCTCTATCTTAATTTCTTCTTTGTAACACTGGATGATTCATTAGGAATAGAGAAGCAACTGTGCTTGGGTCTCTCCAAGCAAATGCATCTCCCTTTGGCATGAACCAGCTTCTTTACTATTGCCTTGGTTATTGAGCCCTCAATAGCTAAAAGATGTTTCAGCATAGTATAAAATAATGCCTACAAGAATCGTGTTAGAACATTATTAAGTCAGAAAATTCTCCTGTTAACAATCTACAATGATGGTACAGGAAACTATATTGTAATCTTTCATGCAGATGATGATCCTAGAATGAAGGAGGACAAAAGGAGGATCAACTTCTCACCTCCCCTGTTCTGTGTCCATTTATTCCTGTCCAGCTTTATTCTTTCTATTGTAAATGTATCATCCTTTCAAAGATTGTTTGGACAAGTTATTCCTATAGTCTTTCCGTTGTTTAAATACATCTACTTTGAGTTCCTCAAAATTATTGTGTTCATAAATCAAATCAATATAATTTTTTCGTTTCTTTCCCTAAAGACAAGTGAGATCTTTAAACCTACAATCAATCTAGTGCAAGTTGAGGACTGCCGCAGAAAGTTTTGCCCTGCACTTACATTTTGTTTCTCTAAGAAAAAGAATTTACCATTCTCAACACTATGATGCAGCTTTAGCTCGGTAGCTGCTTATTGTAGAAGGTTTTTTGCTAAGTTCCTGTTTCTAATTCGAGGTTCCAGTCAAAAAAAATTTGAGGGTTGGGTTTGTTTTGGGTTTGTTCATACAAAAACATATAAAATAAAATATATATACATATATGCAGCAATAATTATACACCACTATGCTAATAGTCAAATAACATAGCAAAATACACCACCAAATTAATAGTCAAAACTCAAGTGTCATGATATGTATTAAAGTTTTAGTTCAAATAACATAGCAAAATGCCAAAATACACCACCATATTAATGTTTTAGTTCAAAAATAGTAAATGTCAACTATCAACAATCAGCCATCTCTGATCAAATATCATTTAGGCCATCAAAAATATCATCATCCTCCATATGATGTGATAATTTAGAAGAACCACAAAAAGTGTCGCTAGTGTTGACACTGGCATGAGCATTAACGTTTGCGGCAGTACTAGCATTCTCAGCCTTATGATCACTAGGTAGCTCATGGTCATCATCAACTCCAAGTGCAGCAAAACGGGAAACTGAATCATCCAACTCAACAAGCTCTAGATCAATATCCCACTCCTTTGTCTCCCCTTGTTTGTGGGTATTTTATTTGTGTGAGGATCACAAGTTTGAATGCACAAGGACCAAGTCCTCCGCCTTTTTGGAGTGTAGTCTATTGCACTTTATTGAGTGGGTAGAGTATGTGCTCCAATTCCTTTCAGATGAAGATGAACTGGCAACATCAAGATTTTTAATTTTGAAATTAGAGAGTTAAGGGTTATGAACTTGCAAAAAAAAAAAATTATGGCAAGAGGTTGTAGGTGCTGATATGAATCTCCATGGAAGTAACAACATTTATGAGCATCAACCCTATGCTTTTCCCAAAGATTTTCAAGACCACAATCATTTTTGATTGCAAAACTCATGAATTAAGCCTTCACTGAGAAAGAGTCTAAGAAGGACTACCTTGTATCCTTGAGCAACTTCGAGATCTCTATATGGGACAACTCGTGTGCCAGTAAGGAGCTTCTAACTATAGTACTTAGTACCCAATGCAAAGGCAAGGAGATGCAAAGGAGTAGTCATTTTGTTCCATCTCTTCACAATGATTTGTTGTAGTTCTTTGAAGAATGTTTCTTTGGGATTTTTCATTAATGATGACTTTCATCTTCTCAATTATTGAGTTGATGCCATCATATGCCTTACCCAAACAAGGCTTATCGATGTCAGTATATGAAACCCTTCTCAATATAGGCCCAATGAAATTTAGGAGGTACTCATCACTATCCCACCAAGAGTCACCCAATATCATTGTCCTCATATTTGCTACCCTCGTAGTGCTAGATTGCCTCCATATGCTCCAATTAGGGCTGATTACCATGCTAGATAGTGTCTCACGAACCATCACAAGTCGTTTCAACACAAGTGTGTTTGAGGCAAAACGGGTCTCAGCAAACTATTTCAAAATCAAATTAATAAAAAATTAAAATTAAAAACTTAAAAAGTATATTAAAGTAAAACATGTTTATTATTTAACAAACCTTCCACGGCTCCAATTTTTTAGAATTGTCTGAATGTCTTGTGACATATGTTGGTTGGCGATCAACATTTGGATCTCCTCATCATCAGCATACACTTGTTTGATCCATTGCACTTTGTTGGTAATTTTTTGCAGCATTAGGATGAGTGAGTGGACAGCACAAGGTGTCCAAAAAATGTGTGAATACCACTCCTCAACCAATAACCTGACAGCACTACAATTTTGGGCATTGTTTGTTAAAACTTGAATAGCATTTTGATGGCCAACTTCCTTGATGGCTTGGCAAAGAATGTTATTAATAAATGGGCCATCCTTCACCTACTCTTCACAATCCACTACTCTCACAAATATTGCCCCTATAGGGGACACTACAATAACATTGATCAATGGACGATTTCTTGCATCTTTACATCCATCAGATACAATGGACACCCATTTTCGACCCATGAATCCTTGATGGGATTCAAGAAGTCCTCTACATGTTTCACCTCTCTATCCAATAAGCATGCACCTTCTCATAACCAAGGCCCTTGAACCCTTTGGAGCCTCATTAATCGATCTCACCATTTTTTGCCAATAAGGTGAGCGAAAAACATTAAATGCCAATCCATTAGCATTGATACATCTAGCTATGTCTTGGTCGGCAATCTCTACTCTCAATACAAAATTTTGTTTCCAAGGGTCCCTTTGCTCTCTTATGTGGCACTGGTTGTTCTTGAGGTATAGACAAGAACAGATGGCCCTCTATAGGTTCAAGATTAAGAGTGATGACCTTTTTGAGAAATAAAGCACAAATGTTCTCTGCAATGACTACAAATCTAAATGAATAATCCTCCACCTAGTAGTTGTTACACCATTTCTACATATTTCCATTGGGGTGAGTGTGGATTTGTTTTAAACCGAGCATGGCTCCTAGAGAAAGAAGCACTTCCCATTCTATAAACAACATGGGTAGGCACAAAGCCACAAACTAAAATGAAAAAATAAAACAAATCTAGAGAGTTCATTTCAATTTGTAAAAAATGCAAGGAAAGTTTTTTTTTAAATAATGAAAATCTACCTCTTCTGTTGAAGTTCTTCCTCTTCAATGGCTTTGAGAACAAATCAACACTTGCAACTATGTAGGAATAGCACATGAATTAGCTTGGTGCATGCAACAATCAATCTTTAACTCTCATTGAGCAATCGCGAGCAAAAAATAAAGTTCAGCAATAGGGACAAAAAGTTTAGTTTTTTACTCTATTGTGCATAAATGAAATAGGTTTTACCTTTCAATGTTTTTAGTGGCTAAAATTAGGGTTGGGAGGTTGATTTGACCTTTTTAGCCCAAAAAAACTTTTAAAAGTATGAAAGAATAAAAAATTGCAAACAAGCCCAAGTTCTGTCGGCAAACACCCAAATACTCCCCTGGGTTCATCCAAGTTAGACCCAGTTGAACCCTGTCCGAACCCACAAGGAAATGAGCCTAGACCAGGACTTGGTTTGGACCAAACCATGACCTGGGGGGTTCCATTGAAGGACCCAACTTCTTAATTTTTTTGTTCATAACACATTGCCTTGTTGGTCTATCCTACATTCAATTTTTAATGACTGATACACTTTTTGGAGTTCTTTGCAGCTTTAGTGAATTGAGGCATGAACATGTACCAGCCCCCTCATCTTTTGCAACTTTGAAATAGGCTAAGCAATTGTTATTTAAAAAGATGATTCCATGCAAAGATTTGCTTGTTATAAATTTCATTTATTGGTTCATATGAATGAACTTTCCTCTACAAGGTGTCTTATGTTTTATGTATTCTTGTCTTTAGCTTTATGGCTTTCTCACATACCATGTGGAAAGCATGCTTGAAGTTGTTCCTTAGCAATCTTTTGATTTCACTAAACCATAGTTTGTGGCCCTTATATTCAACTAGTAAATCAACCATAGATTTGCACTTTCCTTTATGTTTTATAAGATAAGGGACATTTCATTTGATTCAAAAACCAGTTCATCCATTTGTCTATCATTGGAGCGGGGAGAAAAAATGACTATATGTAAAGACTTCATCAAAATGATAGTACCTCAAATATGATATATCATAGTAATAGATCATATCTTATCCCAGTTTAGACTTATTGAAACATTAGAGAAAACACAAGCAAAACCAAATCACATCATTGCTGCACAATAATATCAAAAACATAAAATAAGATAATGATTTTTGGATATTTTTTTACATTGATTACAATTGGTTTTATAAAATCCATGATATCATCCAACCATCCAAGCTTCCCAACAACTAAGTTTTGTTTTATTTACTAAAAATAAACTAACCTTTTTATTTATTATTTAGTCTACAAAACTACACTGAGATTTAATATTCCAACATTCCCCCCTTATTACATCAATCCAAACGAAAGACAAAATACTACCAGGACTAAACACAACAGCCCTTTTGGAACTTTGGAGCACCTCCATCAATTATCCTCGCTCACCCAAGAAACATCAAACTAACGCCACCACCAAATCTCCTAACTGTCAAACTTCCAAAACCTATGTACAGCATGAGAGAACATAAAATACTCCCATTCTCCATGCATAATGAGAGACTCCTATCATCCATGTGTCAAAATCCATCCTCTAATGTTGCATATCAAAGAACAACTCTCCTTCAAGAGTCCACTTTCCTCTAAAAGTGTCAATATCTCTCCTTTGATGGTGTGGGAACAAATTGCTCATAAGTACAAAAGAAGCTAAATTGAGGTGAATATGCTAATTGCACTCCCACAAGTTCTGTCAAGAAATGCCAACCCCACTTCGCTACATGAAGGAACACATATTGGTATTGGAGCTTCTCATGCAAATTATCATCTCTGAGCAAGAAAGATGATAATAGACCTCCTTTCTCCGATGCCTCCAAACTCCAATTTATACCTTTAGATCTTAACCACCAAATGCTATATTAAAGGCTTTAAATGGCATCATTAGTGAATATGATATGCGGCATTAATGGCTTTAAATGTATCATTAGTGAATATGATATTTGCATCTAAGTATTAGTACACAAAAACTGGGAATTCTAACTCAACCAATAATGCATCCATTTCAATAAAAAACCTTAATGCATCTACAATGATCATTTTCTTTGTTTTGTCATACAGACAAGGAACTCTTTCATAAACCTTTAGCCTAGTGACCACTAATCTCTTACTTAGTCTTGTGTGGAGTTATTCCTCTAATTGTCCTTATTTCTTCAAATACAAAACATACCCTTACCTCATTGTTTACAATTATTTATAATGCTTTAGTCCTCAATATTCCACACAATACACTTCAACCCTGTAGGAATGGCATCCAATGTCATTGCTTATTTGAAAAACTTTGGCCATTCACACGTGCCTTTATCCTACAAAATCATTTGAATCATCGATCTTGTAAAAACGCACAACATCCTTGGCACCACATTTTTTGTGATAAATCTTGCAATCTGAAGATTGTGTGTGGGGAAGTTTGTGTAAGCATCATAGTCCAAGAATATGAGGGCTCATTCTATATGGCTTTCATAATCCCTCTCCATCGCCCTCAACCAAGGATAGGGCTTTCAACAGTAAATATCAGGATGACTTTATTTCATCCTCTACAGTTCTCTACGGCATGCCTCTTCTTCACATTGGTTTAACTAGTTATAATAGACTTTCATCATTTCACAAGCACAGAATATGCACTTTGATACAAACAAAATCAGATCACATCATTGTTGCACAACAATATCAAAAACATAAAATAAGATAGTTATTTTTTAAAGATGTTTTTAAATTGAATATAATGAGCTTTGTAAAAGCCATGATATCGTTCAACCACCCAAACTTCCCGCAAATAACTTTTTTTTTATTTACTAACAAAGTCCAATGTTCCATGGGCCCCTCAAAAAAACCTTGTGTCACCTGTACAGGGACAATTCTATGACTTGGGGGCTTGGGGAAATGTCCCCCCACATCACCACCACCTCTGCCACCTCCGTTAGGGACGCCACTAGGTCGCTTGCTATATGACACATGCCATCACATACTAATTGCAACCTTTAAACATTGTGAAAACTCGTTTGACTTTCATGGGGCACTCACAAAGATGTTATATTGCAGAATTTTCCTTAAAAGATTTAAATTCGCCTCAATTTGTATATCAGAGTTGCCCCCCAACCAACCACCGCCTTACTGCTGTCCCCAAATTTAGGCCCTTAGTCCCCCCATCCCCAAAACCCATCACCACATCCCTGTGTCCCCCCTCCATGGATCTATGTAACAAACTTAACAAACTAACATATATTAAATTAAACTAAGATGTAATATTCCAACAGAACCAATGTGGGTCAAAGCAGTGAATTGATGAATTTTTTTTGTACTTTGGTACCTGTGACAGTGACACCTTAAATGTTATCAATAGACTTTAAAGGCCACACATGTTTGTTTCAAATTTTAAGTCAAAAAGCAGCTTGATCTGGCAGCTGAAATACCAGATCAAACGTTAAGGTTTACCATGCCAACCTGCAAAAAAAGAACATAAATATCTACAGGACAAGGCAATGAAAGATATTGGAACATAAGCTACATAAGTATTGCTCCTAATATTGGTCCTTGTGTTGAGTCCGGGATGATAATAAAACACAACACATCCAAGAACTAGAGTAAACCAGACAAAATTGTATCAAACAAGAGTCGTCTATAAATTTTGAGAAATGTTCAGATGCCATGAAATAAAAAAGAAGCCAGGAAAAGAAGCACATTACTGGTTTCTGTTCAGAAAGCCAGTCTCCAACACTTGCAGACTTACGAAGCGCTAAACTCTGTGAAGACACTAATAACAGAAAAGTCTTAAGTAAACCAAGTTTGTGACCAATCACATAACAAAAGGTATGGAACTAACTTGAACATGAGCATAGATGATTTGTGCCACAAACCTGAGAGGGTCTACGAGAAATAGATGGCAAATGAACATTCTGCAACAGATATTACTTAATAAGTTAAAAAACAACAGTATAATGAAACTTTTATGTGCCAAAAGTTCCAAAATTTTACAATTATTGAGAATGGAAAAGAAAGACAACCTCCGTTAGATCTACATCCTCTGATGTAACTGAAAAACGGCCCTTTTTTTGTACAACACCTGCCTTGGATTTCTCCTCCTGGTAATCCTTAAAACCTGAAAGGAAATGATCATAAGGAGATGATTCAAGTAAAAATAACTTATTCCCAACGCAGTACAATACCCTCATACATAATCCGTACAAGGAAAACAATGTAAATAGCTGTTTGACAAATGTCAAACAGTTCAAACAAAAGAAAATATACAAAAACTAGTATGTTTTATAATACACCTCCTGATGATCGTAATGGAGCTGACAAACTATTTGCAGATGCCCGATTGGGTAAGCCCAATGGCCCACTAAAAATAGGGTCCTTGCGCAAATCTTGTTTAAATGGCTCTGCCAGGTTTCGCCCATTTCTCTCCCTGGTAAAAAAGTATGAACAACTATGAGTTCAACTAAACTTCATAAAAATGCATGCTACAATTGGAATACAAAGTGATAATAAATCCAAACATGCGAACCTTAATCCAATGCAGATGCTGGGGACAACTTCCTCTCAACAGAGGCAACATTTTGAGAAACAATCTTGTGAATATTTCTGTGTAATTAGATTTTAGTATGTGCTTGGCCATATCCAGCCAACAAATCTTTGTCCTATGGATCTCTTGAGTGTAAGAATCAATTTTTGTTGCTCTATTTTGCTTTTATTTTTTGTTTTCGTATGTTTCTTTAATACATTGTTAGGCTCCCTTCTCTAAGCCTTCAATCCCACACTGGTATGGTCTAGATACAAGTTCCTGGCCAGATGGCCAGGTTCATTCCAAAGATGGGGCATACCTTCACATTGTCCCAGGTACCCAGGATGACTACAGCATAGTTATGCTGCTTTTAGAAGCAAATCATAAATAAATTAAAGAATATTTTAGAAAATAACTGTAAAAGACACTATACAAAAGCCAAATGGTCAAACCCACCTTTCATTTTTCCACTCACTTTTCATGAATCCTTAAAAGTGAAACTTATAAATGCCGTCAACTATAAGCTAGGGGCAACATGGTATTTGGAACTAGAGTGAATGCATACCATCTTGGTTGGTTCCACTGCCCAACTCTGTAATGTCCCTAAATTTAATCACCTATGTGCTATAACTTGTATTAAAATGAATTATTATAATAATTAAAAAAATGTTTCCATTATTAAATTAAACATTATTGATAACATTATTATTTAATTTTTAAAAATAATCATAAAAATCATTTATAATATTTTATAAATTAAACATAAATAATAGTATTATTTAATTATTAATAATAATCATTTAATAAATATATAAATTATTAATAATAATAATCATTTTTTTAATAATAATCATGAATAATATATATGATATTATATTTATTATATAATATATATATTAATAAAATACATAATATTATATTATAATATTTATTATATATATTATAATATAAATTATAACATATTATAACATAAAAATAAATTAAAAAAAAATAATATATATCAAACCTGCAGGTCGCACCTTAGAAGGGTGCAACTGAGTCGCAGCCTTTGGCGACCAGTTGCACCCCCAAGGGGGGTAGCGACCAGTGTGAGGAGGCGACGTGACTCCCCCTCCCACACACCTGTATAAATGCCCCGTCAGCCTTAAAATGGGGAGGGGGAGAAAACAGGAAGGAAGACAGCAAAAAGAAAAAGACAAAAAAGAAACAGGGAAAAGATAACAGCAGAGAAAAGAAAAGAGATTATTGTTTGGGGTGCACAGTCAGCGTTAAAGAAGGTAATAATTAATAAAAATAATATATATAAAAGAATTAATTTTAATTATATATATAAAGAATTAATTTTAAATTAAAAGAATTATAATATATAAATATATATATATATAAGAATCTGATATTGGAGGGTATGCCCTCCTAAGTTATTATATATTAGAATCCGGACTACGGTCCCAGGCAAGGCTGGAGGGTTTCTCTACCCCGCTCTTCCCTACCAGCGCCTGCACTGAGCGGGGTTTCTGTATATCTGGTTATGTGCTAAATAAAATTATTGGCTTCAGCCTTTTACTGATCAAAAATATATATATATATAAGAATTTATTTTAATTATATATATATATATATATATATATATATATATATATATATATATATGGTAATATGTAAGATTCCTATTAATGAATATACTATTTTAACATTCCTTATGTAGATAATGAATTTGATGTAATGTTACAATTGTTGATAATTAATTTTCCTTCTAGTAGCCGGACATATGAATCTTATATTTGTCCCGAACTACACAGAGATCAAGTAATGGCAATTCGAGGTTGATATAACCCCGTTACCCATTGTGATTAATGGCAATTCGAGGTTGATATTACCCCATTGCCAATCTATAATTAATGGCAATTCGAGGTTGATATAACCTCGCTGTCCATTATGGTTAATGGCAATTCGAGGTTGATATAACCCCGTTGCCAATCTATAATTGATGGCAATTTGAGATTGGTATAAGCCTGTTGCCAAAATTGAGATTGTTATAATCTCATAGGTAGTATATATACTGATGCCAATCATATGCATATGCATAGGCTTGGATAGCATTTATTGCTTCCAAGAGATTTTTATGAGCAATGCTCTATGGGATGACATGTCGATAGCCCGGTTACTTAGAGTGGATCTTATATCCCTCAAGCTGAGAATCGGGAATGCTGTGAAGCCCGACCTAGAGGCAGCCTTAAGAATCAAATCCCCCCTTACTAACTTAGAGTAGAGTACAAGTCATGTAAATATTGTGTAATATTTTGTACTAACGTCAATTTTGCAGGAAATTATAAAAGGAGAATAAGAAGGCACATTACAAACTCTCAATAGACATCATCAACGTAGAGGGGCGAGAGATTTCTATGCATGAGCTGCATAACAGTGCTAGTGGGAGTGCCAATGCATCTGGTTCTAATGAAACAAATGCTTATTTTAATGCTCTCAATGAAAAGCAATTTGATGATTTGATCATGCTAATTGCTATCAATGTTTTCCTCTGTACCATGTGGTATGACCATTGAATATTTTCCTACTTTCAGCAGATGATATAAAGTTAAACCATTTGTATTTGCAAGGTTGCATGGAGACGGGAGTACTTCGGTACTTCGGATACGGGTATGGGTACGGCCCTAGGTACTGCTATTTTTTCAAAATAGGAGATGGGGGTACTTTGGGTACGTCAATTTTTTTATATATAGAATTAATATTTTATAGAAAATCTGAAAATATAATGACATTGAGTTTACAAAACAAGAAAAGTGATAAAGTTTACTGGCAAACATTAACTTTGAAGATTAAGTACACAAATTGAAATGCCATACAATCATTGCATCAAAGTTTCAAACTGATTAGTGATTACCTATTGAAATGAGCTTGATAAACAGCAAGCTGATACGCAAACAAAAAACTGAAACAAAAACCAGAAATCTTAATCAAGGTCCAAATCAGAAATCTTAATCAAGGTCCTTGGCTATGATGCTCTCCACTGAGTACCCGGTACTTGGGTACGTGTACCAATACCTGGTACACGTCCCAAGGGTATGAGTATGAGTACCCATGCAACTATGTGAATTTCCTATTTATCATTGAAATATTAATTGTCACTTGTCAGTAGTGTTCTGTGGTTAGCTTTGTTAATTATATGTCTGTCGTAGTTAATTTATTTTTAAAACTTTAGTTTTTTATATTTTCTGTACAAAAGTGCCCAAGCTGTATCAAACCTAGGGTCCCAAACAAAATAGTGGGCACCCATAACTGTACCATACCCATAAACTGCTTAGTTTCTTGTTTTTCTGAAGTGAGAACTGAGAGATCGGATAATAAACCTAGTCAAATACAGTTAACATTTTTGTTGCCAAGTTTGGTTGTTAGAACATTCTTTTAATCTGTATGTTCAGTTTGGTTTTCCCCATCCACGATAATGAGTAAAAATTCACTCAGAAAAAAACTGTATATGTTTATTTCCATCAACATTTCAGATCACACTCTGTGATCCATAAAATGTGATTCGAAACATTGATGAAAATAAACATATTCAATTTTTAACCGTTTACTCATCTAATTTCTGGTTTCTACAATTTGCACTAAACAATGTCATGGCATTCTTGCTTAGGTCTAATGCCATTGAAATTTTCCCAAAATGAGAATCTATTAGAACTGCTTAAAGAAATTCACAGGAATTTTCTAGGTCTAGTACAGACAGACTGAATATGCATTTCTGATATCTTGCACTGAGTACCACTAACAGACAAAAAAATTCAAATAGAACACTTCAACAATACACACACCCACAGATTTAAATATCAAATGCAACAACTAGGGTAGACAATTAACCTTTCATAGCCAAGCACCCGATCAACCATTAGAGGCCCACTATGAGCTTGATGACTTGGATGTGCATGGCTTCTTTCAGCTGTGACCTCAACCTGTTCCAACTCAAAAGTTTTCCGTACACTTGTTCCATTGTTGTTCTGTCTGTCCTTAAAGGATTTCTTTTGTTGTTCTCTGTCATCAATTTTGGATGAATCCAATAATCTCAAGTCCTCAAGTCTATCAGGGTTGGTGATATTTGTTTCCCCGTTGGACAAATCAACGCATCCTCTGCAAATGCAATATCAATAAACTAATTCAAATGCATGCTAAAACAAAAAAGTTGCTGAGAAGATGTCTATAGATCAAATTGAATCCACCAAGAAATATTTTTTGTGAACCAGAAAATAACATGCAAAACAGAAGCTCAAATTCATTAACAATATTTTACACTATACATAATCAAGCTAACACAATTTTCTTGCATTTCTTTTGTTTCTTTTCTACTCTGATTCTTAAAGTCCAAACTGCAAGAAAACAAGAAAATAGTCATCTACCAAAGCATTGTACGAAATCTTAACATGCATCTTGAGTCTTGACCACTGTTTTTCCCCTAGGAAACTGATTGCATTAAATAGGAAAAGAAACCATTCAAACAATTCTACAAAAGGAAAAGATGAATGTATCCTGCTTCTTTTAAGGAAATACACTTATCTGTACTACTGTTGCTTCAAACAAATTAGGTTGCTATCTTCAACAAATGATAAAGAGAACCATGAATTAAACGTACATGTTACTCAAGTCATTAATTGAACTTGATTGCACAAGAGGAAGACTCAGCTCGGTCTTAACCTGCAAACAAATGCTACCAACATCTTATATGTCCTATGAAACAAAAAACATTCTTAGTTTCCAGTACTAGTCTATAACAATGTACTCAAATATAATCTACAACAGAGTCTGTTATTCCACTGAACTGAACCTTTTCAGAATCACTGCTTATAGAAGTCTCAAGGGGCATAAATAGACTCTTATGCTTTATTGATCCTGAAGAGTCATCTTCTTCTTTACCACCTGAGAATTCATCATCATCTTGCATCTGTTTAAAAACAAGCATTCAAGAGTACAGATTATTTATTTTGTTAAGAGCAGGTGTTGAATTATGGGTACAGGTAGAAGAACAAGGAGATAATTTTCCACTAGCACATGAGCGTGTGAATAAGGGATGATTATGTTAAATTAAAATATAGTCGATAGGAGAGTAGATAAAGATATAGGGACACTGTTCACCAACCAAAACCTCATGGTGAACAAGATGAATACTTGCTTGAATGATAATTATATAAACACTACAACGCTCATATTGATAAACATTTTTTAAAATATACTCAATAAGCAAGATAGTAGTATACCAATGCTGCCTGGGCTTTCAGATCCTCAATGTCAAAATTCCATGCGCTTACTCCACGCTTATATTCACTCTGTGGTAAAACTGATACTTAGAGATAGCCAAAAATATATGCAGTAAAATAGGTAATCATAGTCTTACAAAATATAACCCAATTAAAAAATATGTGCAAACGATATTAGACACAATATAATGTTAGAATATGATTTGTACACATGGACATTTATAATTTATGTTAACAATGTAATAACTCTACATTAGTTATGACTAACAACTACAACTTACAATTAAGTTACAACAACCTAGTGACTTCCCAATTTGATAATAAATAGAAGCCATACTCATTAAAGTGGGGCTGCCATCCAATACACTCACACTGCATGTGTTCATTCTTCCAACATTTGGTATGAAAGAAAGCCCTAGGAAGGGTACGCTGATTATCCAGAGGGAGGAAACCAGTGGATAAGGTGTGCTGATCAAAAAGAAGATTGAAAGTTGAGGAGAATTGTTGTCAAAGGATGTCCGTCCAATTACCATCTAATCATCATCCAAAAAAAGAGGACAGCAATCATACAGATGAACAGCACAGAACAGTATGGTATGGATGAACAGTATATCTGGTACTTTTTCCTTAAAAAATTAAATATATTTTGCTGCATTTTCCCTGTTTCAAGGCCAATTGTGATTCTCTGTTCAAAATCTTCTGTTAAGGACTGATTGTTTGCTGTCGAAGCTGATCAAATAAAAAGAATCTGCTGTCAAGGGATGATTTTCACAAGTGCATAAGTACTAAATTATTTCGAAATCCTTTGCAATCATTTGCCACAAACATACATAATTTATAATACTTTTTTGTAGAAAACCCTGAATTAGTGGGAATTTATTTGGTTGGAATGTTTTTGCCTAAACTTAATCATGGCCAACATACAAATCTTATTTTGCCCAAACCGCAAAAATTGGCAGGCCAAAGCTTAAAAATCTGTAGTTACAAAAAAACTCAACATTGTCAAGTATATAAATTGCAATAGAAATATTCTTTATCACACGGCTTCAAATCTTTGTCAAGAATAATTGAATATGTATTGATCAAATGAATTTACAAAGAGCTTACAAGCTCATATATACACAACGAATATACAGAAAATAGAAACTATACAGATAATAGAAACTATCTAAATAGATAGAGCATTAGTAAATATTAGAAATATTCTAATACCCTCCCATAATGCTCAATCTATCAATAACACCAATAGCTTCCCTGAATTTTACAAATTTATCAGAACCAAGAGACTTGGTGAAGATATCTGTAGACTGTTCTAAGGTGGGAACATACAGCAACTGAATAGATTTGTCTTCAACCAGCTGACGAATGTAATGACAGTGTGTTTCGACATGCTTGGTTCGTTCATGGAAGACCGGATTCTTTGCCAGTTTGAGTACTCCCTGATTATCACAGAATATAGGAGTCGGTCCTGATTGAGGAACATGCATATCTGCAAGCATCCGCCGAAGCCAAACTGCCTCACAAGCTGCCTTAACTGCTCCCCGATACTCTACTTTAGTCGAAGACAGGGCCACCGCCTATTGCTTCTTACTAGTCCATGTCACAGCAGCAGATCCTAAATTAAACACATATCCAGCGGTAGACTTACGATCATCAACAGAGCCGGCCCATTCTAAATCTGTGTAGCCACATAGTGTAGAATCAAACTTCTGAGTGTATAGAAGACCATAATCAAGAGTACCACTAACATAGCACAGGACACGTTTTGCAGCTATCCAATGATCAGTCTTGGGTGCTGTCATAAAGCGGGAGACATAGCTTACAACAAAACTAATGTTAGGTCTGGTGGCAGTAAGAAAAATGAGACTACCCACTAGTTGTCTAAACAAGGATTCATCTACAACAGGTGAATTAGACTGAGTTGATAATTTGAGCCCGGGTTCCATAGGAGTGAGAGAAGGTTTGCAATCCTGCATTCTGAACCTGTCCAGAAGACTTCTAGCATACTTGGATTGAGAAAGACAGATACTGTGTTCAGTCTGCCAAACCTCAATTCCGAGACAATAGTGCAAGAGTCCCAAATCTGTCATATCAAAAGTGCTGCACAAATCCTGTTTGATCTCAATGATCAAATGTGCTGAACTTCCAGTGATGATCAAATCATCCACACAAACAACAATAAAAAAGACATCATCACTTGCATGTTTGATATATAGGTTTGAATCTGATGGACTCCTCTGAAAACCATGATCGGTTAGATATTTATCAATTTTCATGTACCAAGCCCTAGGAGCTTGTTTCAGACCATAAAGAGCTTTGACAAGTTTACAAACTTTGTGTTCCTAACCAGCAACCTTAAATCCAGAAGGTTGCGTCATGTAGACCTCTTCCTGTAAGTCACCATTCAAGAAAGCACTCTTAACATCCATCTGATGAACTTTCCAACCAAACTGAGCTGCTAATGCAAGAACAAGCCATATGGTACTCATTTTAGCAGTGGGAGCAAAAGTCTCCTCATAGTCAATACCTTCCCTTTGTGAGAACCCTCGAGCAACAAGACGAGCCTTATACTTGTCTAAGGTACCATCAGCTTTGTATTTGACCTTGTATACCCATTTGCAGCTAACGGGCTTCTTCCCTGCAGGAAGATCAAAAAGAACCCAAGTCTGATTTTTCTGAATACTCTGAAATTCAGCTTCCATAGCTTGTTCCCATTCAGGGATACCTTCAGCCTCCGAATAAGTCTGGGGCTCATAAACACTATGAATGTTAGCCATGAGAGCAAAATTAACTGTTTGTTTGCTCTTATTTCGAGAAACTCTACCTTCGATGAGCTCATCATCCCTAAGATCACTAATAGTTTTAACCCACCATTTGGGTCGAAGAGTAGAAGAGCCAATCTCTGGAGGAGATTCAGGAGCAGCAACAGGAAGAGGGACATTCTCAGGAGCCTCAACAGTATCAGGTGGTCCAGTGTAAGTAGTAGCTGTAGCATCGCTCTCATCAAATGATGCTAAAGGAAGAGGAATACTATGAGGCTGTTCTTCAGAAGAGAGCTCAAAAGAAGGCAAAAAAGGTCCTCGAGTTTCATCAAAAACAACATCACGGCTAAAGATGAGATGATCAGTGTCGACATCTATCAATTTGTAGGCCTTATGATTGTCACTGTACCCTGTCACCATGAGTCTTTGAGTCTTGGAATCTAATTTGGAACGTTTAGCATCAGGAATCCAGACATAGGCAAGAGAGCCAAAAATCTTCAGGTGGCTGATTTTTGAGCTTACGACCAGACCACAATTCTTCGGGAGTTTTGTTCTTGATAGCCAGAGTAGAGGAACGATTCAGAAGGTAAACAGCAATAAACACTACTTCTGCCCAATACTTATTAGGAACACTCCTGTGTTGTAACATAGAATGAGCCATCTCAACAATCATACGATTGCGACGCTCAACAACACTGTTTTGCTGAGGAGTGTAAGGTGTGGTGAATTGGCGCTTGATGCCATGTTCAGCACAAAAACCGGAGAATGTATGAGAACAAAATTCCCCCCCATTATCTGTTCTAAGAGAGATGATACTGCAACCAAACTCGTTTTCAACCAACAACTTAAAATTCTGAAATGTACTAAGTGCATCTGATTTTTGTTTAAGAAAGTATACCCACATTTTTCTACTAAAGTCATCAACAATAAGCAAAAAATATTTGCAACTAGTTACTGACGATGTATTCATAGGACCACAAATATCAACATGAAGTAATTGAAGTACCTGAGATGCATGCCAAGAATCGCCATCTTTGAAGGGAGTCTGATGTTGTTTGCCAGCTTGACAAGCGTCACATACTCCAAGATGCTGCGTCTGAATCAGAGGTAGACCAGAGACAAGTTCCTCCCGGGACAGCTAAGATAGATACTGGATGTTGAGATGTCCATATCGCTGATGCCACAAAGTACTGAGAGATAAATCACGAGCTGCCATAGCTATTTCAGGAGAATCACCAGAGTCAGTAAGCCGATATAGGCCATGATCCTCTAGACCAGTAGCAACAGTATGACGAGTCTCTCGATCAATAATGGAGCATTTGTGGGCACTGAACACCACATCCAACTGAGGGGAATTGCTCATGATCTGACTTACAGAGAGCAAATTGAGTGCCATGCCAGGGACATAACATACATTGAGAAAGATGAGCTGACACCCATCAGACTGTATCTGAACATTTCCTTTGCCAAGAATTTTGAACTCCTCTCCTCCACCAAACACAACTGAATCACTGTAAGGATAGAAGTCTGTAAACCAGTCACGCCAATGAGAAAAATGACGTGATGCACCAAAGTCGATATACCAAGCAGACGACCGGGCTAAATCAGAAGGGCTTTTAGCCATAAACGCATAGAAAGCAGATTCCTTTTGCTCAGAATGTTTAGAATGTTCAACTACATTTGCCTGTGGATTTGACCTTCCCAGCTTCTTTTGTTCGGAAGTGAGTCGCTGACGACAGTCTTTCTTCATGTGACCATACTTGTGACAGTAATGACACTGAACACTGTTCTGCTAATAACTGCCTGAGAATTGATGCAAACTGCCCTGTTGTGATAACTGAGAAGACTTTGCTGCAAAGGCTTGTTCTGACGAGAATGAGGAAGTACGGTTACCAAATTGCTGCTTCTAGCGATCTTGCTGTAGGAGATTGGTGCACAGCTCTAGAAATTTCAAATCAACATTAGTTGAGGTAATGTTGAGAGTCTCTATGACATGCTCATAAGATGTAGGTAGACTTTTCAGTGTAATAACTACCATATCTTCTTCCTCCATCTCCGATCGATGGCTTCAAGCTGATCATGAATGTCCTTAATCTTCATGAGATGTTAAGGGCATTCATTCATCCATCATAATGGAGAACAACTGATTCTTTAGAAAGAACGCGTGACTCTTGTCTGATGTCTCATGCAACTCCTTCAAATATTTCCAAATGTCTACAGCAGACTTGCCAGAGGGAATCTAAGGCAACTGATCATCTGTGACAGAGAGCTTGAGAAGCATAACAGCTTCTCGATTCCGATCATCAAATTTATCCTGATCTGCTTGAACAACGGTTGGGAGGGTCTTTGTGCCTAGAACAAGCTCATCCAGACGACGGTACTCGAAGATGGTCAACATTCGCTGCTTCCAGGTGTTATAATTGCTGTCATTGAACCGTTGACTGTTCTCTAGCATCAAGTTGGTCAAAGACGCCATTAGATGCGACTTCGAGAAGAGAGTTTAATAGGCACGAATTCCAAGACAAATTTCTAGCTGACCCAAAAAAAATGACAAGTACCCAGAAGAGAAGACAAAAAATCGAGAAGGAATCTGTAGTTAGAATGCAAATCCACTGGCCCGAAAATCGAAGCACGGACAATGAGGTACCCAAAAAATTCTAACAAAGACCCAGAAAAGGTCTCGAAAAACCCACCACAAATATGAAATCCAAAACAAATTTCGAGTTCAAAAATTAGGGTTTTCGAAGAAAACCCTAATCGGCGGCTATTGTTAGAGCAGAATAACACGATTTTGTTGCAGTTTGAAGAAAACGAAGGTCAAGACCAGTCACAACCAGTCACAAATAGCCAAGGGAAAGACGCGATTTCCAGAGATGCTGGTCTTTCAGACGCAGATGCTGAACCTGGCGCGAGCAGAAAAACAGAACAAAAATCGTGGTTGGTCTTGCAAACGCGAACAGAAAACAAACTGGGTGCGATTTTCCTTTGCGCGAAAACCAGAATATCAGATGCCACTCCACAATCCCAGACGTTGATCCTCCAAACGCGGATAGAAAACGGGGCGCGATTTGTATTTAAAACAGGCAACTCGAGTTGCAGAATATATTTCGAAAAGACTTGGGAACTGATAATTTCTCACAAAATTATAAGACTTTTCGAAAGAATTTGATACTCAGCTCTGGTACCATAAAGAATAATTGAATATGTATTGATCGAATGAATTTACAAAGAGCTTACAAGCTCATATATACACAACGAATATACAGAAAATAGAAACTATATAGATAATAGAAACTATCTAAATAGATAGAGCATTAGTAAATATTAGAAATATTCTAATATTGATTACCATCTTAAAGTATTTTCCTTGTTATTAAACTGTCCATTTCTGATGACTTGATCCCAGCAGTCAAAATGCCACTTTCATTGGTGACCTTTAGAAGGGTGCAAAACAAATATAAAACCTATGAAAAATATGAAGTCATGTATTTGAAAAATCTATATTTATTTCCACAAAATTGAGTGAATTCATGTCACTGTCAAAGCATCTACTTACAATGAAAGACCTGACAAATCAACTCTTTATTGTCCATTAATCAATAGGTGAAGATGATATGATTACATTGGTAATCAAGAGATTGCCATCATCATTTGAAAATTTTGTGCAGTCTTTGTGTCTGTTGTTAGAAAGTTAGACTCCTAACTTTGAAAAGGTTATTTCATATTTGTTGCAAAAAGAACAGAAACAAATGCAAATGGCTGAGTCAAATTTTAGACAATTTGAAATTGCACCTGTTGCATAGCATATGGGCAAAGCAAAGAAACCTTTACTTTTGATTGACAATCCAAGCACAAAGTGAATTTGTATTATTGCCATACGTTTAGGCATTTTAGAAAAGAATGTAGCAAAACTACAATATAATCTATCCCATAAAAAGTCATGAGCTTATTAGGCTACTTTGTTACTTGAGGCATAGAAAAACTTTGGGGACAAATAGTACACTTTAATAGCATCTTCATGAGATAACAATGGTGCAGCCAATGGTTGGTTCTTTGATTCTAGTGCATCTCAGAATTTCACTTATAGCAGAGACTGGTATGTCAAGCTTACCACCAATTCTAATTCTACAAATTTTGTTTCTTTGGTTGATAGCAGAGCAGATGCTGTGGAAGAGATGGACATGTTCCAATTGCTCTCAGTGATGCAAAAGAAGTCATGGTGATGGATATTAGATTTGTTCAAAATATGAGCAAAAACCTATCATATCAATGGGCTAAAAGAAAATCCCAGCATTATAAAATTTTATGAAAATAAGTGTACTATGAATGATGTGAAACAAATCAAAATAATGGGGCAAGGTGGTTTGTACTTGTTGAGCATGTTGCATTTAATTTACATACCTTAGTTGTGGAGAAAAATAATATCTTGTGGCATGATGAAAGTTATAAACATCTCAATCGACAGAATTTATCCAAACTAAGCAAAAACAATATCATTCATTGATTTCCATTTATCCAAGAGAAAATGGATATTTGTTTTACTAGTAAGTAAAAAATTGAATCTGTTTTTTACTAAAGGTGCATGAAATGCAAAGGAGGTTTTAGATCTCATTCATGCAAATATATGAGAGCCATCATGGCAATCAACAATCCTCAATACAAAGTACTTTTTGTTGTTAGTTGATGATTTCTCAAGAAAAATGTGGGTACGTTTTATGAAGCAAATCTAGGTATCTAGCAAGTCTCAAGACAAACTTGGACTCACACAAACTTGGCAAGTCTTGAACCAAGCTGAGTCAATGTCACAAAACCGAGGCCTTCAGACTTGTGATCTAGGTATCTAGCAAGTCTGGTCCAATGAGTTGATCGGCCATATCTATGGAAATTTGGTAAAAAAAAAAGAACAAAATTTTGAAAATGCTTAAACTTAAAAGCATAAAAGACAAGCATTTTTGTAAGTGTTTGTAGGACCTTTGGATGATGGTTAAAAGCAATAAAATTATGAAAAATGGCATGCACCATGAAGGTATATCAAAGGCTTTAATTTAGGCTTGGTGGTGTAGGCTCCATCCCTCAACCCCATCATATATCACAATAGGAAGCATGCTTGGGGTACTACTCATGAGCCCCATGAGGGGCATTGACCCCAAAAACCTACTCAAATTTTTAAAAATTAAAAATATAATCATGCTGGGCCATGCTGGATGCAAGAGCAACAATTTTTATTCTTTCAAGTTTTCTAAGTCAAACCCTATCCTAAATCGAATCATATCTATACTTCTAGGTTTCTAAGCCAACCCTACCCTTAATTGAATCATATTTATACTTTTAGTTTTCTTAGTCAAACTCTATCCTAAAATGCTCCAATGACTATAGCAGCATTTGCAAACATGTCTAAGATACAAACGCATGACTCCACATAGAGCTAGCAATGTTAGACTAAGGGATACAATCATACAAGCTTCTTTCTACCATGGTTCAGTAATTCCGTATTATGAGTTTTTGGTTTTGATGCCACAGATATCATAATCCACAAGTTTTGTGCAACTAAACACTTGAGAACATTTATATATTTATAAATTAAATTCAGTTGTGATGAATGCATACTCCTGTGTTTGATCAAAGTAGCTTCTATTTGATTAGTTTATTGTGCCTATAAAGTTTATTTGTTGAAGGGTGCATGAGAAAAGTTTTAAATGCTTGAAATTCTGTATAATTTATGGTTTTTCCAATTTGTCTCATCTTTCCCAAATCTTGGCCAAGTTTGAGTGTCAAGTCCCAACCCAGGGAAAAAATCAGCTTGCTGAGTCTGAGTTGAGTCCATGTTTTGTAAAACTAGGTCTGATAATGGGGGTGAGTTCAAATACTTGGGAATTTATTTTCACAATAAGCTCAACTAGGAGACTTGTAGATCAAGAAGGATTCAAGGATGGTGGAAGGCTTCTTATCTATTGCAAAACAGATGTAGGAAAGCCGAATTATGGGATTGGAAAACCAAGAAAACCCTCTTCAATTTGTTGGTTACTCCAGTTGTCCTTTATGGTTATGACATTTGGGGAGGTAGCTTGTCAAACCACAAGTGAAGAAAATTAGAGAGAATCCAAAAGCACACAACCATTAGTAGCCTCAAGGTCAAGTCAACAGTCCCTTACGAGATTCTTTTGGTGGAAGCGGGAATATTCCCAATGGAGGCCTCAGCAATGATCTGTTTGCTAAGCTATTCAAAAAAAGTTAAAAACATTGACAAGCAATGCTGGCCCAAAATAGTTGTTGAGGAGGAACTAAAACGAAGGAAGAAGACTTGGATGAGGCAGAATAACAAGCGGATGAGCGAATGGTACATCAACTTGCAAGATTGCCCCAACAATAATGAAAAGATAAAAAAAAGTTGGTGTTTGAAAAATTTAGAACTACCATCTAAACAGAAAGCTTTGGTCAAAAATAAGCACACTATATTAAAGGGTTCAACCCCTTGAAGGATCGTGATGAAAAAGACTACATAAGGGTGGCAATTAAAGGAAAGGCTAGACTTCTAGATGCACAGCTGAGAACCAGATCTTATCATCTTAGATGTGAGATGGGTAGATGGGCAGTCCCTAAGGAAGAGTGGAACAAAAAACCTGTCTTTTCTGCAACAAAGGGGTGGTGGAAACCGAATGGCACTTCATGTTTGATTGCCCAGCATATGAGGACATTCGTACACAATAGATAGATAGATAGATAATTTTTAACGTCCACAAGGCTAACATAGCCTATGGGACAGTCCGCCAAAGTTAGGCCAGCTTTAGTAACTCGGATCTTTTCTTGTGCAAGTTGACGATGAGAACTCCTAACTTCTCGATGCACTCCTTGCTGAATAGATTATGCCAAGAGTTATCGGATAAAAAACCTATAAATTTGTCCCTGTTGTCCTTATATGCATCACATTCTAAAATAAAGTGTTGTTCGGTTTCCACAGTTCCGGAATTGCAAAACCTGCAAACTCTCTCCTCCCAAGCCTCTTTTGGCCTCTTCCACCGCCCAGTCTCACATCGGAGTTCATGAGAATTGGTTCTCAGTTGAGCAATAAGAGTTTTAGCTCTCCAAGAAATGTTAGCACCTATGTACGCTTTTTGAAGTTGATCACACAAGGAGTTGAATTCATTGATGTAATATATTTTCTTCCTTCCAAGCTCACTTCCCCAATTTCTCTTGTAAAATTTATCCATAACGAAGACCTTTATGTCTTTATTATTTGTGGGACACATATTGAAATGGATATCCCATTTACTCATCCACTTTATGTTTTGTTGCATCCACGTTTTTTTACTTTTGCACAATACATCATTAAAGACAACTTTAGGCCATCTACCTTCTTCCATTTTTTCAATTATTTTTAAATAGCTTATAAGACACACCATAGCAAGTGCCTCAATAGGGGCAGGCCCCATTTCGCAATATATCATATGGAACTGTGCTTTTGATTTTAAACTTGCTAGTGATCAAACATTTTTGAATTCCCTCGATTTGCTTCCATTGTGAGGATGAAGTGTTGCTGGCCCATAATTCGCACCCATAAAGAACAACCGGCAGAACTAGAAGACCAAATAGAGTATGATTAGTTTTCCAATCCCACACTTCAGCCTCCCGACATCTATTTTGGAGAGCGTAAAGCGTCTTCCAACCACCTAACGTTCTTTTCTTTCTGCAGCCATCCCACATTAGGTTTTTGTTGAAGTCAATGCCAAGATATTTGTACTCCATCACTTCCTCAAGAATGCTTCCTTCGAAATAGAACTTATGATGATACTGTTTTTTACTCTTAGAGAAAACCATGACTTTAGTCTTGCTAATATTGACCTGCATTCCCACCATTCTGCAAAAACGCTCAAGGGAAGATAAATGTGCTTGCAAACCGTAGGCAGATTTGGCAATCAAAATGAGGTCGTCCGCATATAGGGGCAGCCTTATTAAATATGACAACAATATGGAGGTGAGCACTCTAAATGAGCTATTTGTGGAGGCAAGGCTTCACAAACAATGGGTTTCTTGATCACTATCCACAACAGAAGAACCGACATTATAAGGAAATTGAAAATTGTTAACAACATTACTCTCGGTCCCATAGACTGATGGTCTCGTGGGTATCATTAAAACTCATTTATTCATTCATTCATTCCAAGTAGTTTTTGGAGTAATGCAAGAAGGAATGGATTTAGAGACAATTAGCAACCACATACATCTCTAGACAAAATGAGGGTCAGAAGAGAAACATAATTACCATGGGGCATCATCTCTGAATCTGAAGTTTGTGTAAGATGTCACACTTGAAGAAATCTTGTCTCAACTCAAACCAAATGTAACACATATCCATGTTTTGGTTCATCTATATATGTTTTGGTTCATTTTAGAATAAGAGAAAACTAGATTCTAAGAGCTTTAGAAATTATTAGTTGATTCATATAAATTTGCTTCAATTTCATTTCTTTCTACTTTTCTACAGATTTTGGAAAGGATGACTAAAAACTTTTGTTTTCAAGATATTTAATCATTATTCTCAAAACCCTAAACGCTATGCATTGTAATCTATAAATAAGTGCCTTCGGTACAAGATATTCTTAATGGGAGTAATATTACAACAATAGTTAGTTTCTATTAATGGTTATCTATTTAACTGTTGTAAATCTATTGTAATTATTAGAATCTTTCTAATATTTAGTTTTCAGTTAGTTAGAATAGAATGTTTCTATTCTTTACGAATGTTTCCTAAGGAAACATCATTCATTCTTTTGTATATATTAATCTTTCGATCTCCGTTGATAATATCAAGTATTTTACCAATTACTTGTCATAATATGGTATTAGAGTGAATACTTGGGGTACTACGATCAGATGTCACTAGTCCTAAACAAGTTACATATGACCAGCATAATCGGGAGGCGGTGATGCTTCTCAAGTTATCAGTGGCTGATGATTAGCTCCCTCAGATTCCATCCGGCAAAACAATTGCCAAGATCTGGGAGCACCTCAAAACTTTGCATGAGACTTCAGATAAAAGGAAGGCTTTCTTTCTCAAGAACACTATATTTTCTATTGTCATGGATGAGCGAAAATCACTCCAGGATCACCTGAATAGGATTCAAGAAATCCTTGATCAATTGCTTGCCATTGGACGCAAGATGGAGGAAGAGGACATTGTGGTAATCACCCTCAAAAGTTTACGCAAGTCCTACGAGCATTTTATTGAGACTCTCAACATCACTTCTATGGGTGTTGACCTGAAGTTCACTGATCTCCACACACTTCTACTTCAGCAAGATTGGTGGAAACAGCAGTTCAGTAGCAGTTCTAGCACCACCTCCACAGAGCAAGCCTTTGCTCCTAAATCCTTTTAGAAGGATAAGGGCAAGTCTCATTCTCAGCAATCTTCTCAGCAGAAGCCCTCTACTCCAGCATTTGAAGGCTCCAAGAAAAAGAACATTCAATGCAACTACTGCCACAAGTATGGTCACATGAAGGTTGAATGTCGGAAGCGCTTAGCTGCCCAAACTAAGCAATCTAGTTCACTGCCCAAAGTGAACAGCGTAGAGCACTCTGAGCAGACAAAATCTGCCTTTTATGCCTTCGTGGCTAAAAGACCAACAAATCATGTCAAGTCGTCTGTCTAGTACATTGATTCAGGTGTCTCTCATCATTTCACCTACTATAAAGATTGGTTCACTGACTACCAGCCTTATTCAGATTCAGTTATTTTTGGTGGCGGGGAAGAGTACACTGTTGTCGACAGAGGCAACATACAGATTCAGTCTGCTGGGAGGAATCTCATTTTCCTCGATATGTACTATGTTCTAGGGATGGAGCTTAATCTACTCTCATTCAGTCAAATGTTGCGACGCTCTCCACGGATGGATGTCACCTTCAGTTCACATCAATGCACCATCATTGATTGGGATGATATTACTAAACCGGTTACTGAGAGGGGGGTGAATCAGTAAATACTTCGTTCTTGAGTGTAATTGCAAACTTGTTTAATTATCCTTAACTGATAAGCATAATAAAGAAAACACTTACAAGCATGAAGGAATCACATAGTCAACACAAGCATTTATATGTGGAAACCCTTGGTTAGAAAGAAAAAACCACGGTGAGACAGAGCTCACAACTTCACTACTATAGAATGAAGGTGCCCTGTTAGGAGCTTACAAAGCACTGGTTAATGTGCTACCCTGTTAAGGGTTTTTACAAGAGATCTGTTAAGATTTGAACCCTATTAGGAGCTGCCTGGTTACAGGACTTTGAACATCAAAACGATCTTACCCTATTAGGGGATTTTTACAACGAACCGATTAGATCCACCCTAATGAAGAGATTTCAATTTGCTTTAACTACTTATAAAAGCAATGATCTATTATGACACTGATTGTCTGATTAGATCATACCTCTTTCCCGATTTGCCTAGCTATTGATCTCTGCTACCTCTGTGTCTATAGCTTTTCTCAGAAGATGTCTCTCCTCTACTCTATGCAATCACAAATAATCAACAACTCTTCTTGCATCCTATGACCTATGTTTATATAAGAGTTCACCATAATGAAACCCTTAACTCATAGAACCACCAGGCTGTAAACTCACCAAAAATCATGCAACTAGCAAAAAGTTGTGTTGTGATGTGGAGTTTACCTTGCAAAACATCCATGGAAATAAAGCTAACTCCTGTTAAAAAGCTAACTCCACTTCGAAGCGGTGGATGTCCCGTATAGTCCAGTGTTAACTCAAACTGCTCCGCAAAATCCGGTGCGGATCGTAAGGCAATTTAGATCGGTGTACCCTTATAACCGGTTCAACTTTGTATGCACACAAAGACCGGTACTGTGTACTTGGATTGGTCTACCAGTGTGTTCACTTTGCTTTATCTACCAGTGCATACACACTGTTCCTTGTCTACCGGTGTCTTCTAAGTAATGTGAGTGACCGGTGAGCCCTTACCGATGCATGGTGTTTGTGAATGTACACTAATGACAACTTAAATTGCTAAAAATCTTCCCCTTTGTCATTGGTGGCAAAAACTATACAAAACCATACTCACTTACTTTCTTTGTAGAACACTTCCCCTGTCTGAGTGCTCCGGTCGCTGTTACATACTCTTCTTTTCTTTGACCTCTGTTCTGTTCTGCTCTTCTCTGTTTTACATACTCTTCTTTTCTTTGACCTCTGTTCTGTTCTATTCTGCTCTTTTCTCTGTTTCTTCCCCTTTTTGCCTCCATAGGACAAAGGTTTATGCTTTGCTTCACATTTGAATTGTTGTGAAGATAACCTTATAGATATTCTTTGCAGAATGTAGGAATGGTGCCCATTTACCGGTTACATATTCGATGTTCTTTTGGGCTGCCTTAAGAGAAACAATGTTGTTCTCCATATCTTCCACAGTTTTGTAATCCGATTCATTGATCAGAGCATTTGTAGATATTGTTGTCTGGTGCATGATGTCAAGTGTTGGGGCCAGAAGCATCTGGAATCCAATGATATCTTGGATTCTTTTATTCTTCTCTTCAGCTATCTTTCTCAAGATTAGTGCAAGACTTGTCATTTCTCTGTTAAAAGTTGTCGCAAATTTATTCTTGATGTCAAAGTGGGTTGACAAGGCTCTTATGTCCTCTGATGTCTTTGCAGCTTTTTCAGTCAAATTGTGCAGAAATATTTCAAAGTTTGAAGTTCTACTCATCAAACTTCCTGCAACTTGAATCTGTTGTTGAAGAACTTTCAAGTTGTTTGATGGAGTAACCTTGATATCTGCAACTTGTTTGTGAAGAATCTCCACTCTTTTCTTCTCATAGTGGTCAATTGCCACTGTTTCTGGATTAATTAGATCCTCACCGATAGTTTGCACTAGTATTTCCAGTTGATCGATGACTGGTTCATCTTCATCTATATTAGCATCCGGTACGAAATTGCACAATATGTTTTTGCAAGTGGTCAGGAATATGTCCTGTTTTTGCTTGGTCAGTTCCTTGAGCTGCCTAGTTGACATTTTGCTGATGTCTACCATTGTATCGGTGACCTTACTCCTTTTATCTTCCTTTTCTTCGGGGGATGACAACTTTCTCTTAGATGAGGAGCTTGGGGCATCTGATGTCTCTTTTTGCTTTTGTTCCTTTTCCAGTTGAGCTTGCTCGGTTTGTACAGGAATTTCTTGTTCTTGTTCCTTAATTTCTTCATCTCTTTGTAAGTTAACCTCTTCTGATCTTGTTGTTGTTGTGGAACTTCCCCTTCCTGTTGCACTTCTTCAGCCATAGCATCTTCCTCTTGATGCGAGTGCACTTCCGGTGGGACTTGTGTTTGTTGATGTTCTTCAGTCGTATGAAGATCACCTACAGCAATTCCTTCATCACCTTCAAATGATATGTCAGTTGGAATATCACCAAGAGATTTCTCCAGATTGACAGGTTCACCAGAAGTGAACATTTCTATGGGAACTTCCTGTTCACAAGTTATTGGATCTTGAGTTGTAGTGAACTGAACAAGTGGTTCATCTAATGTTGCTTTTTGATCCTGAGGACCTGTTGTTTCAAGAGTGTTGAAGTCATACTGTTGCCAGAAGTCTAAAGTCTCTTTGAAGATTTCATTCTCATACCCATTGAGAATCTTGGCAACTCTATAATTTGTATCCAGATTCATAGATGCTTCTTCTAATAGAAGCTTTAGTCTCTTGTCACTTAGACCAAGTCTAGCTTTTTCCAGCACTTCCCTATTTATTTTTGAGTTTATTTCTAGACCGGTTCTCCATTTTGTTTGAAGCTTACTATTTAACTCAGGAGGAAATTTGCCCCCTATAATCCCTAGGAGTTTTGATGAAATCCAGTAGACTTTCAACAAGAGCCTTTTCAATTTCCTGTTTGTCCTCCTCAACTAATACACTATACCATTTGGCTGCATTATCTATTTCTCCAAAATTTGTGACTTCAGCTACAATGTCATTAACAGTCATTGTGTGAGCCTTGCCTTTTTCTAGAGACACTAGAAGTGTTGGGTTGGATGGTTCATCACTGATGTCAACAATGACTGGTTTCTCAACTCCGAGCACACCTTTTCCCTTCTTGGTGTCAGCAACTGGTGGAACTATAGTCTTCTGGCATGCTTCCTCAGCTTGTTGCTGAGTCTAGAGAAGTTTGGTCCAAGTAGACACACCTTCTTGATGAACTTTATCTACTTCTCCTATCAGCACTTAACTGATCCTCTTCCTTGTTAGAAAGTTTGGTTTGTGAAGATCAGCTTGTTGAGTAGCTTCCTCCAAAGTGAGGTGATTTTGTACTTCCAACAAAGCTCGTACTCGAAGCTCTTTTTCCTTGTCCTTTGAGGCTTCCCACCTAGCTGTAAGTATCTCATATAGATCTTTTGGTACAATCTTTTGAGTCTTAGAAGGGAAAAAGTTAAACTTGTGAATGCAGAAAACAATACCTTCTTCAATCTTTCTTCTATCTTCGCCATTGCTTACTTCATACCTTCTACCCACCTGTCCTAACCTTCCTGTATCCTTTATTCCTGCTATTAATTCATCAATATTTTGTCTTTTCGGTTTTGCTTTGGGCTCCTTCACCGGTTTGCTTAAACCCTTCTTCCTTTTGATTAAAGGAACTGTGTCCTCAGACTCGGTTTCTTCATCTTCTTCTTCTTGTGTGCTCGCCACTGGTTGAGCTTTCTTCTTTTGTGCCCTTGGTGGTGCAGTCACCGGTTTCTTCTTTGGTGTAGGCGTTCTTTTCACATAAACGTTCTTGATTGGTGCCCTTTTTAGATTTTTCTCTATTTCTCATAGGTTCCAAACCGTTGAGCAGAGAGATCCAAGTGTGCTTCCTGCAGGGCATCAACATACACCTTTGCAGTCTTTGCGGTGATCTCATAACCAAGCTCCAGTGCATACTCATCTCTTGGTTTTACTGCTTGAATGATGCAAAAGTTAATTGATACCAAAAAACATACCTCTTCTTTGTACAGGTCAACAATAGTTGACGGAATTCTTTGTCTGGCATGCATTTTTAGCTGAAAGGCCTTGAAATAATCGATCATTGCCTTGCCTAACTAGTCTCCCAGTTGGTTAGCCATATCACTAATTTGCATCATGACAGGTCAATATGTCGCCCATGTCACTTTTCCTATTCCAGGGAAGAAATTAGAATAGTAAAAATAGAGACATATCAGAAGTGTGTCAAATTTCAATGATTTCTTTTTGACGATGCCTAGCTTCTTCATATTCTCAAAAATCTGCCCTCTTAGCATTCCGCACATATCATACTATGTATTATCATGTATTATTCGGTGAGCCGCATGTATGCCTCCACCCGATATGTTGTTTAAGTTACTAGACTGATATATTTTGTAACCTATTACAGGGGATGCGAACCGAACTATTGGATCTTCAATATCAGTTATGGTCATCAATCGTTTGTCAGATTTTGATTTAGTCAGTTTGGCCACCACTACATTTGATATGGTTTTCAGGGTTAGGGCTTCCCCTTGATTACTGAACCTGGTTACCCAATGAAGATAATCTTTCATGATTGGAGTGCAGACTTCTTTCATGAGCCAGAATCCTAGTTCGTGCACTCGACTAACCACCATTCGAATCCAGTCTGGTTTGAAGATGGTTGGATATGAGACTCCATTGATAATCCCAGACGATACCAGCTTTGCGTAACCATTAGGATAATTTCCATCTTTGCATAGCGAGCGATACTCGCTTTGTATGTACGTCTCACCCAGTTCTTGTTTTGCATGGATGAATGCAGTTACATCTTCTGTCAGGAGTACTCCATTAGGCACTGAGGAGAGCGCACCAGCCATGTCGTTCTCCCTGTTCTGATTCAGCACAATATCATACGGAGGACGATCAGCTTGTTTTGCTGGAACCAGCTTTGCGTCGTAAGATGAAGACGCCATTGCTCTCAATTGGTTACTAGAGAGATGATTGATCGGTTTCTCAGACAATCTCACTCGATGATCAATTCGCAAGAATAGTACTCAAGTAGAAAATAGATAGACACAAAATCGCAAGGTAAAAGTAAATGAGTAATTCTTCTTTACTTTTATAGGATTAGGGCATAACGGTAATTACCAAACAGTAACTATTGTTAAACAGCTACAGCATTAAATGCCTTACCTAACCTTTCTTGCTGCTTTTGCTAACCGATAGTTCAACTTTTTCGGTTAGGCATGCCCCGGTTGAACACCTCATACCTTTCCGGTTTGACCTGTAACTGAGTGAGAAGAACCTCACCAGTTTTACCGGTTCCCCCTAAGCCTTGAAAGCTCAGTTTGTAGAAGAAATATCACCATCTTGTGATGATGATCTTGCCTCTATTTTCTCTTTAGCGGAGCTCTTTGATTCCTTAACGAACCATATTTTCTTTCTCTTTCTTGGTCTCCTTACCTTTGTTGTTATTCTTATTAGAAGTCAAGGTCTTCACCACTGGTTTGGCCGATCCTTTGCCTTTGTTCCTAGTCCGGTTCCAGCAGTCTTTTGCTAAGTGACCGACTCTGTTGCAGTGATAGCATACAATACTGATTGCCTTCCATGGGTTCATCCTTCTTGGATTGGGTGATTTGCTCCATGAATCATTGTTGCCATGCATCCCATTGTATAGTTAGTTGTGTTTTGGTTCTTGCTTTTCTTGGTGAATAACGGTCTCGGAGATCTAAATGCCATTGTTTTTTATCTGCATTCCTCAACTTTGTGTCCAAACTTGTTGCATGCATAACAATAGCCCTTAAAGCTTCCCTTTCTTCTGCTGGACACAGATGTGGGGCTAGACCAGCATTTGTTGGTCTTGAGCCAATATTTGCCACAGTTCTTGCAATGGCTGATGTTTGGCTTTTTCGGTGCATTCCTGCAGTTATTTGTTCTATGACCCAATTTCCCACAATGATTGCAAGAAATGTTAGAGGTCTTCTTGCCTTTATGTGTCATCGGCTTCTTTGCTTTCTTGCTTGTCTTGACACCAGAAGATTCACCATTCTCTTTGGTGATTTCACTGGTGAATCCAAGACCGGTGTGATCTTTGTGTTTTCCTTGAGCTTGGAGTTGCTCATCAAGCTTGACCTAACCTTCATTGTATCTTCTTAGGGTTTCATTCCTTTTTTCAAGGACTTTCTTTTGTTCCTTGAGTTGGTATACCTCAATTGTCAGTCTTTTGCATGCATCATCCCTATCCTGCCATGCCTTGTGCATATTGGCGTTTTCTTGGGTGACAATCAGCATATCTTCTTGAAGTTGCAAAATGATAAGTTGACTTGCCCCTGCAACTTCCTCTGCCCGGTTTCTTGCTTTTTCAGTGGTTGTTAATGACCTGACTGTTGTGTTCCTTTCATCTTCAACTTCTCCCTTTTTTTCGATCAGTTCAGTCATCCTCCGAGCATTCTCTTCTTGTTCCCTTTTGAAATTGGCAATCTGACCGGTAAGGATCTGGTTCATATCCATAAGCTCAGAGACTGCTTCTTCATCAGATCCGCTTTGACCAGAGAGCTCATCAATAGTTTCATTTCTCTCATTGAGCTGTATAGCTAGCTCCTTTCTTTTTGCAAGGGATCTCTTCAATCTATTCTCTAGAGAAGCAATGATGTCATTGGCTTCCTCCAACTGTTTCTGATACCGGTAACCCTCCATGATCTTTCTCTCAAGCGGTTAGGCTTTATGTATGAGAGCCCGGGCTCTGATACCAATTGATATTACTAAATCGGTTACTGAGAGGGGGGGTGAATCAGTAAATACTTCGTTCTTGAGTGCAATTGCAAACTTGTTTAATTATCCTTAACTGATAAGCATAATAAAGAAAACACTTACAAGCATGAAGGAATCACACAGATCAACACAAGCATTTATACGTGGAAACCCTCAGTTAGAAGGAAAAAACCACAGTGAGACAGAGCTCACAACTTCACTACTGTAGAATGAAGACGCCTCGTTAGGAGCTTACAAAGCACCGGTTAAGGTGCTACCCTATTAAGGGTTTTTACAAGAGATCTGTTAAGATCTGAACCCTGTTAGGAGCTGCCTGGTTACAGGACTTTGAACATCAAAACGATGTTACCTTGTTAGGGGATTTTTACAATGAACCAATTAGGTCCACCCTAATGAAGGGATTTCAATTTGCTTTAACTACTTATAAAAGCAATGATCTGTTATGACACTGATTGTCTGATTAGATCATACCTCTTTCCCAATTTGCCTGGCTGTTGATCTCTGCTACCTCTGTGTCTGTAGCTTTTCTCAGAAGATGTCTCTCCTTTGCTCTATGCAATCACCAATAATCAACAACTCTTCTTGCGTCCTATGACCTATATTTATATAAGAGTTCACCATAATGAAACCCTTAACTCATAGAACCGTCAGGCTGTAAACTCACCAAAAATCATGCAACTAGCAAAAAGCTATGCGTTGTGATTTGGAGTTTACCTTGCAAAACATCCATGGAAATAAAGCTAACTCCTATTAAAAAGCTAACTCCACTTCGAAGCAATGGATGTCCCATATAGTCCAGTGTTAACTCAAACTGCTCCGCAAAATCCGATGCGGATCGTAAGGCAGTTTAGACCGGTGTACCCTTAAACCCGGTTCAACTTTGTATGCACACTGAGACTGGTACTATGTACTTAGATCGGTCTACCGATGTGTTCACTTTGCTTTATCTACCGCTGCATACACATTGTTCCTTGTCTACCGGTGTCTTCTAAGTAATGTGAGTGACCGGTGAGCCCTTACCCGTGCATGGTGTTTGTGAATGTACACTAATGACAACTTAAATTGCTAACATGGGAGAGTCAGTCTATTGCTGCAGTTGGCCTTGAGGATCATGGTCTTTTCAGACTTGTTGATTCTGGTGTTTCTCAGGACCTAGCTATGGCTGCTCAGCGGTCTTCTGTCAGTACACTTTGACATAAGCGATATGGGCACTTAAATGTGCGCTATCTTCCTCAGCTTACTCGAGACAAGCTTGTCCTCGCATTGCCAGAGATTCAGACTCCGCAACTTGGAGTTTGTGATGCATACCAAGCTGGGAAGCAACATCGCACACCTTTTCCTATTGGCGATTCATGGTGGGCTTCTCAGGTACTTCAGCTTGTTCATGCAGATATTTGCGGCCCTATGACTACTCCTTTAGTTCTTGGGTCCAAGTATTTTCTGTTGTTTGTTGATGATTTGACTAGAAAAATGTGGGTTTATTTTCTTAAACAAAAATCAGATGTGTTTACTGTATTTCAGAAGTTTAAACCTCTAGTTGAAAAAGAGTCTGGGAAATCTATTATTGCTCTTAGGACAGATAATGGGGGGAATTTTCTTCTACTGAATTCTCTAGCTTCTATGATATTCATGACATCAAGCGCCAGTTAACCACATGCCACACACCACAACAAAACAGTGTAGTTGAATGTCAGAATAGAACAATCACCGAGATGGCTAGATCCATGCTCGAACACAGACATGTTCCGAAGCAGTTTTGGGTAGAAGCAGTTAACACTGCAGTCTACCTTTTGGACCGGTCACCCACTGTGGCGGTCAAAGACAAGACTCTGGAAGAGGCATGGTCAGGTCGCAAGCCCAAAATCAGTCACCTTAAGGTTTTTGGCTCTCTTGCCTATGTTTGGATCCATGATGCGTCACACACCAAGTTGGAGGCCAAGAGTCAGAAACTCATGCTTGCTAGATATAGTAGTCTTCACAAAGCCCGCCGCTTGATCGACACTAAGACATCTCGTCTCCTACACAGTCATGATGTAGTCTTTGATGAGCAGTGAGGACCATTCATGTTGGTCTCTACTGTTCTTGATTTAGCAAACCAGACTATGAAGGCTCATGATTTGGGAGTTCGACTTCCATTAGGTCCGCCTCATGGGAGGGCTCTAGCAGCTACAGTAGCTCCATTAGTACCGGTGATTCCTGTATAGACACCTCCGCCCTCTCCTGCGGGATCACCCAGCTATGCAGATGCTTCACCTGATTTTGATCCAGATTCTTCTGATGAGGAACCTGATCATAGAGCATCTCCTGATCCCAATGTTGGTCCTCCTCTCCGGCCTAAATAAGACACTTGTTGATCTTCAAGGTGATGAACTCATCGAGGGGAGAACTGCTCGAAAAAAGAGCAAACCTACAGAGACTGTTAATATTGCTCTCATGGTCGACATTCACAGTGTGTTTGAACCTTAGACATACTTAGAGGCTAAAGGAATTCCAGAGTTGGAACAGGCCATGAATTTTGAACACCAGAGCCTATTGAAGAATCACACCTGGGTCCTTTCTGATCTTCCACTAGGGTCTTAAGAAACTCATTGGCTGCAAATGGGTCTACAAAATAAAGTATAAGTCTGATGGTACTTTGGATAAGTACAAAGTTCGTTTAGTTGCGAAGGGCTTCTCCCAGCGTCAGGGCATTGATTACCAGGAGACCTTTGCTCCTACAACAAAGATGAGCACTATCAGATTAGTCCTAGCCATGGCATCTCAGTTTGGCTGGCAAGTCCATCAGATGGACGTCAAGAGTGTTTTCCTGAATGGTGACCTACAAGAAGAGGTATACATGACACAGCCTCCTAGTTTCAAGGTTGCTGGTAAATAACACCAGTTACTCAGACTGGTGAAAGCTCTTTATGGCTTGAAGCAGGCCACTAGGGCATGGTACATGAAAATTGATAAGTACTTCAGTGATCAGGACTTCCAGAGGAGTTCTTCAGACTCAAATTTGTACATCAAGACTACTGATAATGACATCATCCTTCTGGTCATTTATGTGGATGTTCTGGTCACCACTGGCAGTTCGACATCTTTGATTCAAGGAATCAAACAGAGTTTATGCCAATCTTTTTTTATGACTGACCTTGGCCTCATGCATTATTGCCCCAGTGTTGAGGTTTGGCAGCAGTCTTCTAGTATATTCATTTCTCAGTCCAAATATGTCAGGGCTCTATTAGACAAGTTTCGTATGAAAGATTGCAAGCCTGCATCTACACCTATGGAGAAAGGTCTGAAGATATCAGCCAACTCTGATTTTGCTCCAGTTGATGATACTACATACAGGCAACTAGCAGGCAGTCTCATCTATCTCTCTGCTACTAGACCTGATATCAACTTTGCCATCAGCTACATTTCACACTTTATGTCAGCTCCCAAGCCTGATCATTGGATGGTTGCTAAGCGTGCGCTTCGTTATGTGAAGGGCACTATTGATTATAGAATTCTCTACTCTCGAGAGTCCTAATCCTAGACTTAGTGGATTCACAGATTCAAATTGGGTAGGCTCTGTTGACGATAAACAGTCAACCTCTGGAGATGTGTTTAGTTTTGGATTTGGTGCCGTCACATGGACCACTAAGAAGCAGTAGGCAGTTTCTCTCTCCTCTACAGAGGCCAAATACAAAGGGACAGTTAAGGCAAGTTGTGAAGCTGTCTGGCTTTGTAAGATGCTTGGGGATATGCAGATGTCACCAGCAGGCCCGACCACTTTGTTTGTTGATAATGAAGGCGTTATCAAGTTAGCATGGAATTCAGTCTTCCATGAAAGAACCAAGCATGTAGATGTTCACTGTCACTACATCAACAATAGGCTGAAGACAAGACAATACATTTGCAGTATGTTCCTACAGCGGATCAAACTGCAGACATTCTCACCAAGCCTCTTGGTCCAGACAAGTTTGCCAAATTCAGAGGACAACTTGGTGTAGTGAATAGATTAATCATTAAGGGAGGGTATTACAACAATAGTTAGTTTCTATTAATGATCATCTATTTAACTGTTGTAAATCTATTGTAAATATTAGAATCTTTCTAATATTTAGTTTTCAATTAGTTAGTATAGAATGTTTCTATTCTTTACGAATATTTCCTAAGGAAACATCATTCATTCTTTTGTATATATTGATCTTTCGATCTCTGTTAATAACATCAAGTATTTTACCAATTACTTGCTGTAATAAGTAAACCCTATGCTTATGGAACCGAAATTGTCACTCAAGCTGAAATTATTGTTTTACTTCGTAATTTCATGATTTAAATCAAATGTAGATCATATTGAGTCAAGTTTTGTATTAATATTATATGCCTATCTAGGTTGTAGTCATGCATGCAACATAGCCTTACAATTCCTAAAACTGTGTATTGTCCAAACTGATATTCCTTAAAACCTTGTTTGCAGCAAACAACTAGTTTCTATTCTAATTTCTAACCAGTAGTAGTCATCATGTTTGTTTGTAGTTAGATAGTTTCTATTCCATATCTGAAAATCTCAACTACAAGGCTTGATTGTTGACAATCTAGTATATGTATCCAAGGCCAAAAACATATCGTGTCTATAGTTTTAGGCTAGAGCAAATTGAGTTTGGTTTATATCAATCTAACAAACTTCCCATCATAATTTCCAAAGCAGTTTTACGTCACATACTATTCTGTCTTGTGTTGTCTCACAAGAGACAGACGAAAGCACTCATAATATTTTTACTAACAAAGTCATAGTTAGCTGAGATGTTAATGCAAAAGAAACAAAACTTTTCTTTGATTATACCCTAACCAGAAAACTGGCAATGATCGATCTGAAACTAGTGTGGTAGTTCCTTTGAAAGATGAAAGCTCAACTCTTCTTGTACTCCATCATAGTTTACTAATGTCTCAGCCTCTGGCTGATATTTCTCCTACAACCCTGGTATATCAAAGGTGTAGACCTAAAATGACTTGAATTCCATTAGCAGTTGCTTCACCACAGAAGCCATGCATCAGACGGCAGCAGAAACTAATGAGATCTTATTCATATAAATAAGAATAGAGAAAATTTAATAAATTGTTTACAGCAAAATATTCTCAATCTCAAAGAAACCAAAAATTGCATGCAGACAGTCAGATTATATTACAGTACAAGTTATTGCAAATATAACTATGAATCCAGGATAGAATTTAGATTGTAAAATCTTCCAAAAAGTCTGTTGCATTGAGAATAAACTCTCTCATTCCAAAAATGCTAACTATCACAGCATATAATCAATAAGACAAACCCTTGCACTGTTTTGCCATGTAAAAACTTTATCCATCACAATCAAGTATTAGATTCCCATTTTCAAACCTGTGATAATGCTTCTTGCTCTGCAGAAGGCATTTTCTTCAAAGCAAGTTGTGCAGAATCTTTAAGCTGTCAAGGTAAAACAAAATTTATGTTTGGAAACTATGAGAACTTGGAAATGAACGTTCCTGCAAAAGCTTGCTCAATTGTTTAGAAAAAGAACAAATGAATTAATTCCACGCAAGACAGTTTTCCTAAAAGCATATAAAATTTCTCAACACTCACTTGAAGAGCTCTGACACGATCCCAAAGGGGAGGAAGACCCTGCAAAAGATTGCGCACCACATATTCTGGAGATTTTGCTTGCTTGAAGAAGGAATGTTTCAACAGCTTCTCTGCTGTTGGGCGTTTTGTTTGATCTTTCACTAGGCACATTGCAATCATTTCTTTGAAAGACTGGCATATTATGAATTTCACTATTAGTGAATGTTTTTCTAAAACTAGATACTTATAATTTTAAAGTAATTTGCATAAAATACAAGCATAGCAGCCCAGGAAATTAAAATGATTCCTACACATAGTTTTGGACATAGCTCTCCAAGGCATAGAAAGTATATGAGATCAAAAAAATCATAAATGATAATTCCTCAACCACTTTTTTTCAATTTTTTTCCTGATGATTATAAGGAATCTGTAATGCTATTTTGACAGTGCAGAGGAAAATTTATTAAAAAATAGCGTACACAATACTGCATTAAAATCAATTTAATAAAAACTAAACTAGTTGGATACCTTTGAAAATTTCTTGTCTCTATCATAATCAAGCCCAGGTGGTGCATTTTGTATTGTCATAAGAAGAACCTAGCACCAAAACATAACACAACGTACAGAAAAAAAAAAATTAATAGCAATGGAACTAAAAGTTGCTCAGAAATAAACTTAAAAAGTTGCCTAAAAATAACAAAACAATTTTAACCTATAATGTTTCAAAGAAGTAAATTAAAATTTGTCCCCTTCATAACAAAGACCTATGATCCACCTCAGCTTGTCAAAACAAAATCCAGTAAAAAAAGGTGTTCCACATGTCTTGATTCTATTCCCTTTTTGAAGAGCTCAAAGGATTAAATAAGAACAGGACTGAAGAATCACAAGATAATTCAAAAGAACAGTTCCAGGTAATAGATTTAAATGACGTACAAATATATGATCTTTCAGATTACATAAAAATGCATTATTCACCTTCATTGGAGGATATTTGGAGAATGGAGCGTGACCATGTGCCAGTTCCAATGCTGTTATTCCAAGTGACCATATGTCAGCCCTGTCACAGAGTTTAAAAGCAAGTGCATATTAAATATACCACCCATTCAATTTCTGTGCCATGTAAATTCAAACATTTATTTCTTTTGACCATTCCAAGAACCACTTGCCAACAAACCTGGCAAACTAAAATAGTTGATAGGAGTTAATTGATATAATCCTTGTATCAATGCAAAGCCATGACATTTTTTCATCATTTTTGTGTCAAATACTCACTAATTTTTAGTGCAGTGATCAACTAACGAGCTGCATCTTATATTTATACCTTATTTCCTGATCATCAACTACATGATCCATACAACTCGTAAAAATTATGTACAGAGCTGTATTTCTGTGAACAGTAAGGTGGGTTAAAAAAACATTTGGGAGAACCTTCCTGTTTGTACAAATTTAAAAGGAGATAGAAGCTAGCATTCGGAAGGAGATAATAGAGAAGAGATCAAAATAGCATGATTCAGTTGCTGATAGAGGATTTGGGACAACAGAATATCATTAAAAGAAACAAGGGAAGCTTGCATCCAAGTATTTTTTGCACTTGGTAATTTTGGGAGTTTAATAAAGGTAGTATGGCATTTGCCCCTACCATTCAGTCTGATTTTTCCTTCATATTGAAGGTTTCCAAGATAAATCTGATTTCTTTTGTTACGGCATGTTTTCTTCTTCCTTTGATGAATAACTCTCTCCCTAACACTGTCATTTGAATTTACAAGTAGCATAGCATAGCATAGCAGCAAAAAGCTTTTGGGGAAAAAATCGCATTTGAAAAAACATAGAAAAATGCAACAAAAAAAAGGAGAAAAACTTTCTGTTTTTTTAAATTTAAAGGCATTTTAACAGCATAGATATATAGAGAGAGAGCATTAAAAAATGACAGTATAGCCCATCAATTGTGGAATACAGATTTTTTTCATTAATGACCATATTGCTAGTTATATTACATTGCATTGGAATGTAGTTGACCAGTATTTTCACAAACAGCTAAGTCAAATGCAGTAAGGATTTTGAGATCCTAAACGGGATGTATAAGATAGAAAGCATATAGTATTGTAAAACACGCTTTATTAATTAGTAAGATCAGCATTGTCTCCTAAAATTTATTAACTTGTAAGATTGTTTTCTAATTGTTAAGGATACTTCCAAAGAAATAATTTATTTCACATCAATTCTTAGTCTTCTACAATTTATTAATGTAATGCCCCGCCAAGGAACCCTCGTAACAAAACACAACACATGTGCTAATAGCGACAGAATAACATTTTTCTTATCAAATACATCTAAACATGCAATAGTTAACATCGTTAGGATACAAACATAGGATAATCTATGCATTAACATAGGCGGAAGGCAATCATCGACATCCAAGGGTCCACAGCATCCAACACTAGATTCATTTTAACCTAAGTTACCCAGTTTGCCTATTTTAGGGCCGGACCAGGGTTGGGTTTGAACTGGTTCTAGGTTCTGGTCCCATTCGCCTATGGGTTTGCCCAGGGTTCAAACCCAGGCAGGCTAGTCCGTCCGGGCCAAATCCAGGTCGAACCAGGGCAGACCTAGGCAGACCAAGTGCGAACCAGGTACATTTCCACTGAGAAACACTCTATAATTTAGTGCGGAAAACAATTATTACAGAATTTGAATAAGATCAAAATTTGCTGAAGTTTAGATATGTATTACATCAAATTAAACTAAGACCTAAGGATTTCTTCCAGTGAAATTTTTATATCCAATTGCTAATAATGACCCCTATCCAATTAATTGGAAGCTCTCTATAGTGATAAATCATATTTGAAACATTAAACAATATCTTCAATAGGTGAAGGGAGTTGTAAGCTACTTTTTTAACATTTTTCAAGTAGGATGTTGATGATGTCAGTTTTGTACCACTACATAACATATAGCAATTGAACACTTGATATAGAATACCAAACACTCAACCCTCTCTTGAAAAGTAAATACTCATTAAGGACATGAGAAAACTCCAAGGTTCCTTACACCTGTGGATACTAACTCAGTTATATTAATGTGATTTGCTGGTAATCACTTAGGCGGGCTTACGTTGTTCTTTCAAGGATATCAAACTCTTGCTATGATGATGATAGGATCTAACTTTGCAATGTATACTCAAATTTATATCACTTGCAACTTTGCTCTTCAAACTTCAACTACTAAACTACTTGCTGCTTTACTACTACTGCTATGGAATGGAAAGATTGGCAAATAGACGAGGATCAACCTAATGAAAGCTTGTCAGCGGCACTACCTCCATAGATGCAATGATTCAAGGGGAATGAAACTAGATTACCACACAAGACTCCTTAACAAGCCGCTAAGATGCTAGTGGCCTAGTATATAGATCCCTATCAAACATTTACCAATATCACCATACAACTAGCCATCTACTTCTATTTTTACTTTAACACTTTCTTGAAATAAAATCTACTTTAACAACTCAATGAAATCTAACTTTAACTATTGGAAGTAGAAACCATGCAATAACACCAAGTGTTCTTAATCACCATGCAAGACACAACAATGATAAGAGAAGCAATTTTGGTATTATATTAGCAACAATTTTCTTCAACCCTTTACAAATGAGAGTACTTGGCCTTATATAGAGGCTCAAAATTACAACCAACGGCAGAGATTAAGAGGCAAAATCAACGATCCAGATTAAATCTCAGAAACCCTAATTAGGGTTGCCACCCCATTGGCCAATGAAAAGATGCCACCTCATCAATGGACCAATGAAAAAAAAGGAAAAGTGGCAACCAATGAGAAGGCACCAAAATGGTAGCCAATCAGAATCAGACACCTATCCTACCCAAAAAGAAAGGAGAATTTGCCACTTGGGCTTACATCAAATGATCTTCTAATACAATTCTACCTTTTCTTTCATCTTTTTAGCATAAGCAATGAATTTAGCTAACATGGTGTTGACTTCCTCCATGGGAGGGCAAGGTGTATGCCTCATCCTGAGCTTAGTTGCGTTCATCATGTTCTTTGCTGCTTGCAATGTCTTCTCACTCTCCTTCTCATCATCCCTTGCAAACTCGATAAGGGCCCTGAGAGAGGCAAGGATGCCCAACTGTTTCTGCCTAGCGACAACCTTCCCCAACTCATCCAATCTCGATCCAAACTTTGTCTCATTAAAACTCTCCTCTTTGATTTCTTCAAAATCAAGTGCAATCCTCGCATCACTCAACATGTTTGAAATGAAAGTGTCGATGCTTGAATTGTATTGTGCAATCTCATTCTGTATCTCTTCGAGTACCCTCGATCTAGTAGTCAAGGTAACATACCAAGACTCAATAATATTCTTTCCTCCTTCATTGACCAACTTGGCCCTCACCAAAGATCCCTCTAATAGCTTTATGGCCGCTTGTAACCTAGGAATGGCTAAATCACGGATTGGAAGGAAATCCTTCCACTTCCCTTCAAATGCTCTGAATTTGTCCCTAAAAGACACAAATGACCTGAATCTCAAGATAAAGGCAGGCAAGAACTTTCGCCCTTCTTGGATTGTATTACTGATCCAATTTTTAGTTTCTTTCTCTCGAGCTAATATTTCCTCCAGATTGCTCCCACTATTTTGTGGAAGGGCTGCCTGATTCAACTGTTGGATAGGTTGACATACACCATGATAGCTATCTCTCCAATACTAATTTTCGTTTTCCAACTCCACAATCCTTTCGTTTGCCTTTCTCAGCCTTTCTCTGATTGAAGCTATGCCTTCTTGAACGTCCACACACTCCATGTCATCTGTGATTCTTCCCATGTCATGCTCTACTATCTCATAATCTTGGGCCATAATCTTGTCTACTGCCTTGCTAACCTTTGGCACCGCAATCTGAACCTTTCGGTGACCATCCTCATCATTCCTGATTACCTTTGCCACTGTTCCTGCAATTTGTTTCTGTCCGACATCATCTTCCTTTTCCACTAACCCTTGAATATCCTCAACTGTTCGGATGGCCACAACCTTGCCCCTTGGCATAAGCATCTGTCTCAACCATAGTGGTGCAATGCATCTCCCCAAATCTAGATTTGGTTCAGCTAACAAAGCATCACCAACGGCCTTGGGCGCTTGGCCTCCTTCCTCAACTGATAGAGCCTCAATGTCAACTGGCTTATTTCCTTCATCACTGACTGTCATATCCACCTCAACTTGGTTCTCCGAAATAGGAGAATACCCTGTACTGTTACTATAACCACTTGATTCTTAACTAGAGCTCACCTCTACCACTGCCCTTTGCTCACTTGTACCAACCTCTTGGCTCCTAGTCTCAACTACGCTCTCTCTCGATGGTACTTTACTCTGTTTCTTTGCTGGAGGCACTTGATGTTCTTTATCTTTCTCAACCTCCAAACTCCTCTTCTTGCTCTTAACTACTTGCTGCTGGCTACTGCCCCCACCTTGCTGTCCAACTGACTCCACTGGAATCTCCTCCTCTAGTTTCATCTTCTCATAGGTAAGGTGTACCTTCCGACTTTGTAATTGCCTAAACTTTCTATTATACCACCACTCAGTGTGTAGCTCAACTGTTCTTGTTACTGCATCTAAGGATGGATCCTGATGATCATCCCACTCAACTAGATTCAATTATGTCGCCTCTACTGTATTGTAATCTTCCCTTAGCACATCTTCATCCTCTTCCAGTTGATCCGGAATATCAAGATTTCTCCATCTGATGGCCCTCATCATGCCCACCGATAACCTTGAGAAAGCCAACTTCCTCACATGAAATTCATCCTGCGCATTGGCCCAAAAATCCTCCAAAGTAGGAATATGCTTGAATGGATCCCCATGAGATGCCTTGATTAGACCATTAGGATCAAATCCTTGCCTTGCCCTATACCATCCTAGATGATATTGTTCTAACTCTTTCTCCGCAGCTGCAAAGGCGACAGGATTGGGACAACTATCATTGCCTATCATGAGTGAGAAGGTAACCCCTGTCTCACCTTTGAGCTTCATCATTTTGCCATATTGCTCAAGTTGCCTAGCCAACTCCATCAAAACTATCCTATCGGGTGGGTACCTTAGAAGCCTCTTGGGACAAGCTGTGCATCCAGCCACTTTGATATAAGTGAATTGTGGAAATTGGATGAACCAACTCCCAAACTTCTTAACTTTTGTCTCCGCCTCCGACAAGAGCCTCCTTGCGGGTGTCCCTTGCAATACCCTTACTGTCCTCATGGCAAAGGCATCATAAAATATCTTGTAGTCCTTGGTGTTGTGCAAATGAAGTTGTGGATAGCACTCATGCACCAAGCATTGTCCGAGCCCATTGCCAATCACCCCTCTAGCCTTAAGTCTAGGATGTTCATACAGTCTTGCAATTAAATAAAAAAGGTAGGACCCCATATAGAATTGTTTCTGATTTTGTACTGTCTTAAGTTGCAACTCTAAATTTTCACTTATGATTCTAGCCTAATCAAACTTTCTTTTTTCATTTTCAATTCATTCAATAAAATAGTACATCCAAGTTTCAAGCTGCATACCTTGAGCGGAGCCCATGACTCGGTTGAGAAGCACAATAAGATCGCCATACTCTGATTTGAAATCTAACCTGGTGAGCCTTGATGACTTGGTGACTCCCTTCTTGCCTTCGTGCAACCAATTCTACTTTAGTAAGGCAAGGTAGGCATCCTGACTGTCTTGAAAGAACCTGGCGGCCTGATCCATCAACTTTACTATCATACCCTTCTGCTAGGGTATATTGAACACTTCCTCTACCACCTGCCCGCTGATGTTAGCCAAAACCCTCTCTTCTTCATCAAAGATGATGGACTTGGTCACAATATCTAGCCGAGATGCACACTCCATCACCAACTCCGGACAAGGCAAGGTAGGAGGGAAGGCGGCAGCTTGCACAATTCCACACTCCTAGATCTTTGCCATAGAGGACTGGCCCCCTTTCAACCTATCTCTCAACTGTATCATATCTATGGTGCCGATGTTGGTTTCACCGACTCACTTCAATTTTGAGAAGAAGGTGGTCTTGGGCGTCATGTCTTCCCTGTCTTTCTTGGTATTCATTCCCTTTGGGTTCTTGCTTGCACTAGCATCCACCATCCTAACACTTATTTTTACCCCTTCATTCTACAGTGAGGTGGGACTACACTTATCTCTGCCCCTCCAATCCTAGGGATGGACAAACATATTTCTGCCTCGCCAATTCCTATCACACTACACTTATCTCTGCCTCTCCGCCTAGGGATGGAACTACCACTTATTTCTGTCTCTTCGTTACTTATGAGATGGACTACACTTATATCTCCCAACTTCATTCCTAGGGGTGGGACTACCACTTATATCTCCTTTCTCCAAATCCTAAAGAGAAACTACACTTATATCTCCCAACTTCAAGCCCTAGATGAAATGATGAAGTGATGGATGGATGATGCAAGCAAGAAATGGAGGGAAGAACCAAGCAAAAACAGAAAAGAAATCTGCTTTATGAACCAGCCTTCACCCTCAATCATGAAGATCGTCTCCTACACCAAACTATCAACACCAAAGAAGAAAGAAACAGTAAGAATATGCACAATCCACTCACCAACTTTTTTTTTTGCAAATCTTCTCTCTTAAATTGGCAGGCCCTTGACAAATCTGCAAGCCTTCCTCAATATTTCTGTTACTCCTCTAAACAATAGGTCCCTCTGATTTTAGCAACATCCTTCACAAAATCGCAAGCCTCTATCAAATGGCAGGTCCTCCTTATATGCTTTGATAGATTTCGCTAGTCCTTAACTCAAATTCTGCCCCCTGATGTTATGTCGCTGCTTCCTCTCTGCTATAACTTTCACTGCCTTTTCAAACTCAAAGTCGCTGCCTGCTAATCCAAGTCCCCCTCACAAATTCGCTGCCTTCTAAGGCAATTTCGCTCCTCTTCACAAGTCGCGAGTCACCCCACTGCCTTGATAGTTCGCTGATGTTATGATGGTGAGGAAATGAAGGGGAGAGGCGCTCCTTTATACCAACTTTTGGGGCTCCAATATGAGGGCCGACCTAGTAAGAAAGAAACAAAAATCGCAATTAAAAGTCATAAAGGAGGGGCCGACCTGCTAAACAAGTATTAAATTGTATTAAAACTTTTATTGCTAAGCCTTGACTTTCGAATTAAATTGGGGTGATAGGTCATGCCATTATAAAAAGGGCCTTAGGTTTAATTTCCAATGCCACACGCCTCCATAAAAGGCCCTAAACTTTCGATTTTAGTGGCCATACTTTAAATTTCAAAGCATATTTCGAACTTTAGCACCCAGATTTTATTTTTCAAAGGCCAGATTTTTTATTTTATTAGCCCAAATTCATTTTTCAATGCAGATTTTCAATGTTATTACCCAAATTTTACATTTTAAAGCTCAATTTTTTAAATAAAATTGCCAGGTTTTTTAATTTTAATGCCCACATTAGGATTTCAATGCAAACTTTGAATGTATTTGCCCAGATTTTAATTTTAGTTAACCAAATTTTAGCTAAACGGCCAGATTTTCGAATTAAATACATAGATCAAGTTTAATTGCCCAAATTTCAAATAAATGCCCATATTTTCAAATTAATTTCAATGCAGACTTCGAACAAAAGGCCAAATTTTCGAATTGCAAGGTGATAGGTCTAGTTAATTTTATATTTCCATTTGGTAAATTAAAATATTTTTTTTTTGCCATTTAATCCATTCAAAAAAAGACCAAATTACACTCAAATTCGAAAATGAAAGCCAGGCTCTTCAATCTCAATAATTTTCAAAAAATATCATCCATCTAAGTCCAAAGATTTCGCTAAGGCCTCCGGATATCGGGATCTAGAAAAAAAATGCCAAGGTTTGCCCAAGAAATGGGGGTCCCCAAATTCTTTGGGGCAATGATGTGAGACCTCACAACAGATGTTAATTACAAACAAACAAGCTCTCTGTACAGTGAAAAAGTACTAAGCAATTTGAGGACTTGGAAAGAAGAATGTTATTATGCGGCTGATCCCATTGGCATTGGCACTGTTTCTGAATCAACTAATGCCTTTGATGATGAAGAAAAAGAAGAAGATTTGGATAATCAATTAGATGATTGAAACTTAGTATAAAGTTCCAATTGTTGAAAGTCAAAACAATGATACTTGAACTCAATATTGTTATTTTAATATCTTGATGTTGATATGATGCTATGATTACAAGTTTATGGTGTTTTTGTTGTGTATGATACTATGTGACATTCTAATCTTAATTCATGCTTCTAGGCTGCATACATGTGTGTGTATAATTTTTACATGTTTTTGTACTAAAGAACCAAAAACCCATTTCAAAATTTTGCCATACTGGCAAACCTGTTCTTCGAACCCGAACCAGCAACTTAGATTTCAACCACCAAAATACAATGCTCCTAAGAGGGTCAATCGCACAAAATTCACAATACCAACAAGCATATAGCCGAAAGCTGCCTTAAGAGAACTTGCATCACCCATTAATCCAGCCTTGCGATCGATCCATGAACTCAAATCATTGTTTCTCCTAAGCAAGGTGGAGATGCCAAAGGACAAGTGGAGACGTCGGTCTAGGTGCAGGCAACGATCCCCAAACATAGATATCGTTCTACAGTTTTAACCTGAGACAAAAGCGACTTAGTCCAGAGAGGCAAAGATACCAGTGGACAATCGAAGACACCAATCAGCGCAAACACTGAAGGGCAATCGTAGAAGCCGATCTACAAATCTGGCCTACACACTAACGTATATTGACCCAAAACTTAATTAAACACATAATGAAGATACATTATAATTTGCTACAAACACATTAAATTGCACTCACTAGATATCGTTGCATTATACATAATTACATTATCTATCATATCACAAGAGTTACAAGTAAAAAGCAATAATCATATACACATGAATGAAACAGCATAAGTATATGAAGAAGGTGTAGTATGATCTAGGACTGCTCAAATCCTGTACACCAGTCCCCAACAATGGTTGGTGATGCCACCCAACCATGTGGTACCCTCAAGCCCGCCCCATCGTGCTTGTAAAGATAACCATATGGCCCAAACATCACTCAAGCAACCATGCGAAAGGGCTTACAAGCACACACACAACGCACCAATATGCATCCAATCACAATGAGCAACCATCATAGTAGCCAAGAGCATAACACATGCAACAAAGTAAGCACATACACAATTCCCATAGGGTCGCTACTCAGACCTGCACAAGGCACGTGTGGAGAGTCTAGAAGCGGGAGTGTCATCCCATAGTTCCAAGAATGACTCATGCGGAACCAAGAAATCCTCTCATGAAGACAAGGAGGCTCAACTTGTCAGTATACCAGGCCTTCTCAATGCATCCTTAAGCCTATGATAGCACTCAAGGCACGCAAGAGGAATACCCATTATCTTATGTGTTTACCCCATTAATTTTGATTATGTTGTCACTTGAATTAAGAAACTCTCCAATGGGATTCATGTCAGCCCCTTTGTGCCTCGGCAACCATTGAGAGCCACTCGCTGAATCTGGTTCTACACCCATCCCAAGCTCATAATTGTAATAAAGGCGCAATGACACCATGCAATGAGATTTCATATCACATAAATCCATTTTCTCAATATATATTTGCCAACAACATACACGACATTCATTCCATTGGTTCCATACCGATCATACGAATCCACATTCATCCCACTACGAATCTCATGTCTCATACCATTACTCAAATAACAATAGCTAATTACAAGCATCCAAGATCACATTACATCATCCATGATCAAATGCACATTCAAGACTTTCACTCAAATAGCAAATTGCCCCAAAACCGGGTATGTAAACCACTCATACAAAAACCACTAAAATTCAAACTCCATAGTTCAAGATTCTAAAAGAACCCCTTGACTCCCATGCATCCCTCATTTCAAAAATGCAATCAATTCAACAATTTATTCGTCCAGTCAAAAACATACAGCAAAATGGCAAGGAAAGCCTCATTAGTCAACCCAATTTGGGGAAAAAATACAAATCTCAACCAAATTCAATCAAACAAACTAGAATCTTGTTCAAATCCAACAAATAGATCATTTCCAAACATCTTTTAACAATTAAATCAAGAACCAAGGGAGATATGAAGAGAAATGGTGAGAAACTACCTCCACAAGCAAATACACAAAAATATGAAGTTGAGAAATGCTCCACAAAATAAAACGAAATTTGGAAGGTTTCAAGAAAACTCAAGAAATTTTGAAAGGAAGACAAGTTCAGAATAAAACATGAACTTTTGCATATATTAGAAGGGCTCTTGTCAAAACAATAAAATATATCAAACCACTAAGTTAAAATCATAAAAATAAACTTTTAAAATATAAAAAACCAATTAAAACTAAAATCCCAATTATAATAAGTACCTGTACAGCATATTATCCGGTAACAATAATAAACTGCCAGGCAATACTAGCTATTCAATATATTTATTATTTTATATATATACTTGATTGCAACTACTCCAACAACTAATAATGCACATACACTTGTCACTAGTATAACACAATATGTAAGGGTAGTCGAACATTACCACGCGGTAACCGAACAAGTAGGCATAAGCAACATGGCAATTGCCGCCCAAGAATAGGAATGATAATTAGGCTGGATAACATGAGTTAGCCATATGATTAACACCAATTTAACCACCATCGAGGATATTATAGGCACCCTCAAACATGTGGTGCAGATTGAAGTCAATGTCTGATACCTACCATCACTCAAACATCACGCGTCAAGTGTACCAACTCATCTATATGTGTGTGTGTGTAGCCAAATTGCATAAAACATAATCAAATAGGGTGGATCACTGAGAAGGGAATTTTAGCAGCCTAATCACTCTTATGTATTCGAGTGTTACGACACCACCCCTTTTCACATATAATCATCACATAAACATTGCATTAGTAATCTCATCTATCTAATTACATCAAATAGTCAATTAACAGCAATTATCAGCAATAATCACTAAATAACATGAGATATCTAGAAAGGTCATTAACTAACATTAAAAATCATTTAACAATTTTGATCCAAGTTAACATACTAAGCAACATTAATTACCATCAGACATCATTCAAAAGCAATAAAGAGCCTACAACAAATCCCCAAATCAGATTACTAACAATACATGATCAATTAAAAAATATCACATCAAATCACTACCACAATATCAACACTCATCATGAAACCATCAGCAATGCCAAAAGCCAAAATACCATCTATATATATGTGAATGTATCCAGACATCATCATATAGCATCATGGCACATTATCGCAGAGTCTTCATGCATATATGATCATCACTAAACCACAAGTACAACCTAATATCCACCTCAACAGTGATCCCATATGAACAAAATAATATATCAGTAATCAGATGCATCACAGAAATGCCAACACAAAAGGATACATACAAACACTCACATGATAAACCGTATAAGAGTCTAGCTCGAATCAAAAGAGTAAACACACGACAGAATGCCAACATGAGAGGCACAACAATTAACTAGTAATATAGTCTATCCTTAGTGAGTAAAATATCTAGTTAGACCACGCACATTTCACTATATTCAGGTTTAATTACAAAAACAAAATGAATTTAGACTATTTTATCCTAAGTTAATGGTGAAACGTACTAAACAAGCCGAGATACATACTAATTGTACAAGCCCTGCTCAATCAATTAAGAGGAATATAGATTGTGCAACAAAAAATGGACGAGGTTGTGACAAAGGAGCCAAAGTCATTGAAACTTATTTGATCATCACTGCTTCAAAACAAGCATGGACAAGGTAAAACACATTTGAAACAAATGGGAAAAAATGTATAAAAGTTAAAAACAAAAACAAAAAATGTTATGGCAACAACAAAGCGGTGGAAAACAAAGCTTCAAAATGTTGCGTATAAGAAATCATAGTTAGGAGACTCAAACTTGGCGGGCTGATTTTTTACTCAAATTCACACTCAACAATCGAACTCAGCAAATTAAAAAACCATGAAACATATAGGGAAGTTTAAAGGACTTAAAAAATTGACCTTACACTCTTCAATAAATCAACTTTAAAGACAAATCAACATTTCAATTAAAAGCTACATTGATCACGTACACGTGTGTATTGACCAAATGAGTGATAAAGATGACTTAAGTTGGACACAGCATTTTTTAATGTATAAATACTCTCAAATGTTTTAGGTGTACGAAACTCAAGGATTATGATTTCCTTGGCATCAAAAATAAAAAAATCACAACACAGAGTTTGAACTATGGCGAAGCGGAGCTTGTATCACTCCACCCATCATCACCAGCTCCATGTGAAGTCCTACACTTGTATCTCAAACAAATTTTAAAATTTTGCTACAACCATAGGAGTGTTACATAGAATAGTGATTGACTTGACAAACCAAAGTATAAATGTAATTCAATTACTTGAGATTTAATTAGAAGAAAATTGAAAGAACAAAAAAATGTTGTTTTCTCCATTTGTCGGCCCAGATTTTTTTTTATTTTTTTTTTTTTTTTTTTTTCAAATTAAGCAGATGTATGCAGGCAGCAGCCTCTAGCAAGGTTAATAGGCAACATCCATGGCACACTCCCTTTTGCAATACAAAGCAGAGTCCTTGCCACCAAGCCCAAATGAAAGCCTTTGAAACCACACAAACTTTTATGGCACATGCCATTTTTCATAATTTTAGCACTTTTAACCCAGCTCCAAGGGTCCTCCAAACCCATCAACAAACATGCTTTTAGATTTGAGAGCTTTCAATTTTTTTATTCTTTTTTTTCTAATTTTCACAACTAACTTGGCTGAGTCTCAGTGAAAGAAACCTTCAACAAGTCTAGCAAGCTCAAGGAGACTAACCTAACATAGGGTACCCATGTCTTGAGTCTCTAGACCAAACTCTCTAAATACCATCAAAGACACAATAATTGAGATAAATAGAAGCTACTTTGCACACATACACAATTTTACATTGATCACATAAGTATAAATGCAAATTTCTGAAGGAAATAAGTTAACTGTTAAACTAGTTACTAAATAACACATTAGAAATCTGAAATATAAATAGTGTCATTGTCAAAAGTCTACAATACTCATGGAATATGAAATCCATGGAATCAAAAGTTCAAAACATATCGCTAAGCATGGTTCTAATAATGATATCCTCCGAAAGATAAAGTCTCTGGGAATCATCACAAACTTCTTTCAGCATGCTCTAATGCTACAGGAATATATAATGTTACAGGAATCGCAGGCTAAGCATCAACCATGATTACAAGGAATCTGATACAGCAACCACGCACTGGAAGTCTCTAGAAATACTCTGTTGTGTACGCTCCCCACAAATTCTCTATCTTTTCTATATCAATGAAAGGCGGCGTGTCTGGCTATTTGTGATTCAGCTTACAATCTCAGATCATATTCCCTGATATTTGTGCATATATGGTTCTGCTCCATGCAGAAGGAAGTCGACAATGATTCTCCCTATCTTCATGTATCCCTTATGAAAGCCGGTGTATAAGTTAACATATTACAACGCATATATATATTGGGAATGTGGAGGACAGTGCTAAACATGACTATCCTTGTGAGTCTTGTGATGTCCGCAGCTATCAACACCTTTGTCGCTGCTGAGAATACACAAGGAATAATACACCCCTAACTTTATGCCCTGACTTTATGTTGGACGTGGCAGAGTCCGTATGATGGGACTTGTCGAGTTCACCGAGTTCGTGGACACTGTGAGTCCTGCAGAACTCGGTCAGGACTCGGCCGAGTCAGCTTGCCAAGCCAAAAAGACTCTGCAAGCCTGACTTGGCTCAGGACTTGCAGAGTCTTGTAACTATGCTCTAGACCATGGTTCACTTTGTCTTCCTTCAGACTCGCCAAGTCTAGGCAAGTCCTATAACTTTGTAAGAAATAGTTTGTGTGTGTGTAAAGAAGAGAAGATTTTGTTTTGACCTAGAGAAACAAGGATGCCTTTTGCTTCCCTTAAAATGGCTATTAAAAACCAAAACATTGTTTCATTCATTTTGATGGGAAACAAGGCCATCACACCCACATTTCCAGCAACTTTGACAACTTTTGTGTGATTTTTTTTTAAAAAACATAGTAAAAGAACACTGATTGCAAATTATTCAAATAATAGTGATTAGTGATTTCTGCCATTAGTTGCAATTTTTGTGATTTCTACTTTTGTGTAGGATAGTATGTTAGTACATTTTATTGACTTTTAAACTCTACCTCTTTGGAGAGTTCACACATCAAGTTCATTGGGGTTTGTGGAGAGGTTCTTGGTAACATATAAGGTTGTGTGTATAAGCATATTTATAATAAAATCTCAAGCTGTGCAGGTTGTAAACAAACAATCATGACCATGTCTACAACAAAGAAGCTTGACGAAAGCGGTGAGTTGCTATAGGAAGAAAAAATGATCTTTGGAAAAAAGCGCAACAATAGAGTGAGTGAATTGAAGAATTGCAAGCTGGGTGGAACCAATTGCAATAAGAGCTAATATAAATGGATCCACTACTATCAAAACTCCAAGAAGAGAAAGGAGAGTCTAGCAAAAAGAGTGAACCATCCCCTTCTAATGTAGAACAAACTATAGTAATGGTATACTTGATTCGATTAAGCCTTCTTGAGGACAAAAAGCCTCTTGGAGAAGATTGGCTTCACTGGTGAAAGATCTACCCCAGCCAATATTTTGGCAAAGCCACTCAGATTTTGTAGCTGGATTGAATGAATGTTTTTAATTATGTCAATGAGGCCAAACAGCGGCCCACGGATAGCCAGAAAACAGATAAGAATGCAAAGCCCAAAAACACCATGCCAACTAAATCTCTTTGTTGGAGATATCACTCAAGTATCTCATAGTGCATTTCCAATTGAGTTTTATCAGATTTGTAGGAGCTTGGATATATTGCAAGAGTTACATGAAGACTCCATATTTGGTTTAGCAGTCAAGCATTCCTTTTGGAGGTGAAGCAAATAAAATTCAATAAGCATCTCAGCATGTGAGTTTGGGCATTTCGGCTGCTTCACTGCCTGTCTTGGCATGGGTGAATTTGCTTGTACTTGGGTAGGGGAGTTTGCTTGGACGTGAAACTCTTCACCTTAGGCATGAGCTTCATTTGTCTTGACCAATTCTTTTATCCCTTGGCACAAGTTCTCTTTCTATCACATTGAGTTCTCTCTCATGACGTGAGCCTCTTATTCATGGCATGGGCTTCCTTCCTTAGCTTGGAACTGTTGCTGTTCATGGGAGAGTAAAACTTTAGTGAGAAGGCATGGCTTCTTTGTGGCACCAAGTGAGTTAGATGATATTCGGTGTATTTTCTACTATTGGAGTTTTCTGTTCATGGGGTTTCAGAACTCCATTCCTAGACGTATAGGGTGCATTTAGAGCCACACATGAGGTAACATTTACTTTGCTGCTGTTGTTGTGGAAGCTGGGCGCTGCCATATATCTGTTTAAAGAAACTATTTGCATATCTCCTCCTTTGGGAACTTATCTTGTCTGTATGCTTGAATATGAGAAGGATCTGGAAAGTGTTTCTGAGGTTCATTGTGGCTGCTGTGTAATGTTTAAACAGCTATAACTTCATTTGCAGATTGTATATGTTTTCCTGAGCATTATAATTTATCATAACAATCCAGCATTTCAATTTGCAATAAAGGTCAGCTCCTTTATATTTCTTGTCTTATCTGCAATTAATGTTGAATGAATATATCATTTCAGTTTGTGCCAATGCTTATTCAGTTTATATACATTTCTCTATGATTTTGAGCAATATTTGCATCATAAAAAAATCACCATTCACTTGCAAATCTGAAACCATTCACAAAATCACCATCAAGCAAACTTTATCACAATATTACACAATGGAAAAAGTGAGAAAATTGGGAATAAACCATAAGGGATCTTAGGCACCAAGTAGCGATAACATGCAGCCTACAGGAATCTAAACCCCTCACATTTCTTGAAAATATATTGAAGTTTCATATCCACTTGTTAGTGGTAGCAACAATTGGTAGCGGAGATGATGATTGCATGAGGAATCATTCTTTCTAGCAATAAAATTATATTTATTGTGGACAAAAGCTCATTGCAGCTGTAGCATGTGAACAGTTATAGGTTGAGAATTCTTCCAAAATTCATTGTGTGCATGGCCTTCATTGTACTAGGACAACTTTGCAATTGTAAAATGACCTCCATTTATAATAAGGATCAGTCATGGCACGGATTATGTTGTGGCATGGAAATCACTACAGCATGTGGAATTCGTCACAGGACGTTGTACAAGAAGAAAAAAAATCTGTAAAAATAACAATCATTGTCATGTACAAGGGGTTACAAATGACAGATATTGTTGCATGTGGAATGCATCACTGGGAATTGGACATACCACTGAATTGTATGAGTACCGAGAGTATCACAAAAGGATTGTAGCTATTGGAGTTGCAACATAAAAGGTGATGTTATGTTGGTGCACAAATGGGTTAAGATTATCCTATGTCCCAAATATAAGCTTTTGTGGGACCAAAGCTTTCTAATAAAGTAGGTGTGATGAAAATTGCTTACAAAGATGTATTGCTATGAACAGAAAGGTGAGTTCCTTAATTAGAGACAGAAAAATAGGTTGATCAAGGGATGGGTCAAAAGAAATATCTAGGATAGGACCACAATTGTGGTAGTGTGCAAGACAGCATTTTGTAGCAGCCCTTGATTATACAGCCAAGAAATTTGAAATGTGAACCAAACAGGCACTATTTCACCTTCTGGTATATACGGAAAAGCTTCCAAGACTTGGGAGAACCTTCTAGTTTGTGCAAATTTAAAAGGAGGTTGATGCCAGCAATTGGAAGGAGGCGAAGAAAAGAGAAGAGAACAGAATAAATAAGGATTCAGTTGTTCATTGAAGATCTGAGCCGATAGAATATGATTAAAGTTGCAAGGGAAGCTTGCATCCAAGTAGTATATTATACTCAGTAATTTTGCTAATTTGACAAAGGTAATACGACATTTTCCACTATCATTCGGTTTGGTATTTCCATCAAATTGGGGGTTTCCAGGATAAATCTGAGTTCTCTTGTTGGAGGCTTGGAGCATATTTTCTTCTTCCTTTGATCAATAAATCTCTCTCCCTAACAAGTAGCATTGTATATTAGCACATTTTATTGATTCCTAAATTCTGCCTCTTTGTATAATTTACATATCATTGAGTTTGGTTAAATGGCTATTTGTAACTTCTACATTAATGTATTTTGATATCATGAATAAATTTTAAAAACTTTAATCTGAGTACGAACTGCAATTTTGAACGAAATACTTTCTGTAGCATTAGGTTCTTACTTGAAATCATATCCACCACCTGGCTGTAAGACCTCCGGTGCCATCCTACACAATACAAATGATAATTCACATTAATCACATGAATCCTATGAACTCTACTTAATGCTATTAATTTACACTTATAAATTTTGGTTTTCAAGTATACAGTGCTTTCTTTCCAAGAATCTGATAAGTGATCATTACACAAACAGCATTATTGGTGCGCCTCTTAGAAAGTAATAAAATGAGGGAAAAAAACAATCTTCTGAGAATAAAAGATATAGACAGCATATGTTTCAATCAATTTTATCGGCAGGTGAAAACAAAACCAGTTGAATATATACACACCAACATGGTGTTCCCACAAAAGTGTTCCTTGACCGCTGCCTGTCACCAGTGTCAAACATGCAAGCTGACACACCAAAATCACCCAGCTTTACCACACCACTACTATCAACAAGAATATTTCCAGCCTGTAAAAATTTAACACATTAAACTAACCAAGGCCATTTTTTGAGAAAAATCATGAAACTTGCCTTGCTGAAGATGCTTCTGGTTGTTCATTAAAGTCAGTAATCATTTCATAAATATCCAGTAGCGTCCATTTTAAGTTCAGTTACCTTCACATCTCGATGAATATGCCCATGTCTATGAAGATATTCCAGAGCTTTGAGTGTTTCCTTCAAAACTGTAGCAATGACAGATTCTTCAAATCCATCTGGATAAGCTATTTTCATAATGTGTAGGCAGGAACCTTCTGCCATAAAAGGCATTACTACCCAAAGGTACCGATCAACAACAAATGAACAAAATGCCCTTATGACATTAGGATGATCTATTAGGCTCATTGTTTGAGCCTCACGACGAATGTCATCCTGCAAAAGAATAATCACAATTTCTTAGTCCCTGTTTATTTTCAAAGCTTTCTAAAGCTAGAAATGAAAAACTATATATTTTGATTTTAGCACAACAAAAACTAACTAGTTGCATCATGTTGCTTTGACTACATATGAAAGAAATGATATATATTTCCAAACAGGATATACAACACACATGTTTCTATGTTAGGAAACTTGAAATATATAATTTGATACTACAAACAAAATGATGTGCATGTGTTGGGAAGAGGGGTGGGAAGGATAAATATTTTTATCAGTAATTAAAGAATGAAGGGTTGGTAACGAGTGTTAAGGATTGATCATGCCGAGCACCTGCATCATGGAAAAATACAAAGACATGTTCATAAAAATCCATGCATGGGGTAACGCCAAGCAAGCTGCTCCAAAAAATCAAAATTGGATAAAACCTCCCGACAAGGTTCCCAAGATTGATTTTGACAAGCCTTTGTTTGGGAACATCAGCCTTGCTGGGCCAGATTGTGTTTTATGGAGCTCCCAAGGACAGTTGGTTAAATGGGGTTCTTTCTTTCTCAGCTCCAAAACCAATAATGAGGCTGAGTGGATAGTAATGGAAGGGCTTTCCCTAGCTGCCTTGGCTAGTTTCAGGAAACTAATAGTGGAAGATGATTCCTTGATTGTGATCACAGGTTTGAATAGAGTGTTTTGTCCGAATTGGAAATGCAGAAGTCACTTGGAAGAAGCTCTTGTCCTTTGCAAGTGTGTTGATGATATATTCTTCACCCAATACTTTCAAGAATGTAACAACACAGCCAACTTACTCACCAATTCTGGGATTGAGCAGGCCCCTAACAGCCAGCAATTGTACCAATGTCTAGATGGCCCTAGACCCACTTTTGAGTACAGACAGACTCCCTTAATCCTGTCTTTTTTAACCCCTTATAGTTATGCCATTGATTTTGAATTTTTTAAACCATTGGCAAGTATTGCAAATGCAAAAAAAATATTGTTTCAAGTGATGGAATATCATCCCCCTTTCCTAGACAGGTATAACAAAGGGGGATCGGGAGGGAGGAGGATGGCTGGATGATAATGCCATTCGCGCATGTGAATGGATGGATGGCATTGCCAGTTCTTATTACCTTGCTGGGTAATGATTTGCATTGAATTTACTCTGTTTCGCTGTGTGGATATGATCTGCAACTTTCTCTGGGCTTTTTGAATCTGGTTTGATTGCAGGGATCGCTTTGAGATGGTCATCTAGGTGAGTTTGTGATCCTTTCCAATTTGGAGCAGTTCCTGACAGGTGGCTTCACAGTATTTCTTCCTTGTCCTGCTGCAGAGACATTGAAGCTTTGTGAAATCTCTCCTGAGAAGTGCTGGGCTGGAGAACTCCAGCACTATTTAGCCCATGCATCAACTACAACACACTTCATGCAGAAACCGATGATAGATCTAGTGCCTCTCAAATTGGCTAGGGATTGGATCATGCAAGTTCTTCAAGAAGTCAACTGCCCTCTATCTCCTGATGATGTAACACAGCAGGCCAACAATGGTGCTCAGGCATCCCAGATGCAGAATTTGCATGGCAACACCAGTGTTCTATGCAAGGAGATCTTGGCAGTTATCCAGCAACATGAGGGACAGTCATATTTTTTTGTAGAAATCTCACTATGGTGGTCAAACATCTTGTTCTCACTCAAAAGAGGAAAAACTTACAGATTTCAAGCCTGCTTACCCTGTCCTCTTTTGCAGATGGCATTTTGATTCATCCTGTCAAAAAATCTGAGGTAGTTCCAAGATTCCAGTTTCAATAACTCCATGATTGCCAACTCAAATTTCTTCCTTGTCAATATCTCAGAGATGAAGCTACTGCAGGTGTCACAGGAGGTCTAGTCAGTAGCAGAGAAAGGGAAAATTCATCGATTGGGTGTGGGTTTGTTTGGGCCAACAAAACTCATATGTTCATTGAAAGAAGTCGTTTTGTAGTCATAGAGCACTCAGGTATTTAGCTGACTGATGCACCAAAGATTTGATTTGTTTTGGAGCTAAGTTACCGGTTCGAGTTCGGTTTTAAGTTTGGGTACGAAGAACCAGTTCGCAAGTTCGACAAAATTTTGAAAAGGGGTTTGGCTTCGTTAGTACAAAAATGTGTAAAAATTATATATATACATATTTATGAAGCCTAGAAGCATGAGTTAAAATTAGAATGTCACATAGTATCATAAAAACAACAAAAAAACACCATAAACTTGTAAACATAGCATCATATCAACATCAAAATATTAAAATAATAATATCGAGTTCAATTATCATTGTTTTGACTTTCAACGATTGGAACTTTATACCAAGTTTCAATCATCTAATGGATTATCTATTCTTCTTCTTCTTCTTCATCATCATCATCTAGAAGCATGAGTTAAAATTAGAATGTCACATAGTATCATAAAAACAACAAAAAAACACCATAAACTTGTAAACATAGCATCATATCAACATCAAAATATTAAAATAATAATATTGAGTTCAATTATCATTGTTTTGACTTTCAACGATTGGAACTTTATACCAAGTTTCAATCATCTAATGGATTATCTATTCTTCTTCTTCTTCTTCATCATCATCATCAAAGGCATTAGTTGATTCAGAAACAATGCCAATGCCAATGGGATCAGCTGTATCAATAACATTCTAGCTTTCCAAGTCCTCAAATGCTTATTACTTTTTCACTATACAAAGAGCTTGTTTGTTTGTAATTATTAATTAACATCCTACTTGAAAAATGTTAAAAAAGTGGCTAGCAACTTCCTTCACCTATTGAAGATATTGTTTAATGCTTAAAATATGATTTATCACTATAGAGAGCTTCCAATTAATCGGACAGGGGTCATTATCAGCAATTGGATATAAAAATTTCACTAGAAGAAATCGTGACGGCTAGTTTAATTTGATGTAATAAATATCTGAACTTCAGCAGATTTTGTTTTGTAATGTTAAAGATCTTATTCAAATTCTGTAATAATTGTTTTCCACTCTAAATTATAGAATGCTTCTTAGTGGAAATGTACCTGGTTCACTCTTGGTCTGCCTGGGTCTGCCCTGGTTCGACCCTGGTTTGACCTGGGTTCGGCCCAGACAAACCAGCCTATCTGGGTTTGAACCCTAGGTGAACCCATAGGCGAACCGGACCAGAACCAAGTACCAGTTCGAACCCAACCCTGGTCCAGCCCTAAAACAGGCGAACTAGGTAACTAAGTTCTGGAGGATGAACTAAATGAAGATGGTGAAAATTGACTTGCCACCTATTAATTTGCATTTTGTCAATTGCATGTTTGTCTATGTTTCCACCTTTATATAACATTATCATAGTGCTTGGCCTATTAATGTGCCTTTTTGGGGGGATCCCAACGGGCAAGTTGCTCTGAGTGTAGTTGGAAAAGACCAGAGCCTGGGTGGATCAAATTGAATTTCAACGGAGTGACTGATTGATGGAACACATAATGAAACGGAGGCTCAAGCTGCTTTGTATGTGGTCTATTTGGCCAAAAAATTATCAATTTCCCAAATCCACTTGCAAAGTGATTCGTTAATAATAGTCAACTCAATCATTAGAGGAGAAGTGCTAGCCTAGAATTTAAATAATTTTTTAAAAAAATCAAAAATTTATTAGCCACTTTTGAGGATTTCAAAATGACACATGTTAAACGAGGTGGCAACACATTGGCAAATGTACTCTCCAGCTTTGCATTAACATCATTGCCAAATCACAATGGGGAGATTTTTGAGGATTTCCAAAATATTGAGCTTGTCGATTTAGAGCCCCCGTACACCGCCGAAGGACGGGGGAATAATGAGATGTGATGGTTGTGGTACATGGCAAGCGAGAAACATGGATTTTAAAATCCATCACAAAGGAGAGTTTTTGTCGCTGATTTTCAATTCTATCAAGCTTGGTGGTTGACAGGTGGTAGTGAGGAAGGCGCCATGGAAGCAAGCTTCACCCTCATCACCCAGAAGCAGCAACTATGTTTCCTCAGACGCACTTCAGAGAAACGACTGAAAGGGGTCTTCAAATTGGATGAGTCATTTTTCTGGCAGATTATCAACATCATTCAGGGTGAGAAGTTCATGATTTCAGAGCACCGTTATGTTAATTGAATGAGATTGATAGTATTGTTGCAGTGAAATCATTTTGCTCATACCTTTTTCTATTAAATGATTTCTATGTGAAATGTAAGGTTGTGATGCATGGGCATTCTAGGGTACTCGATGAATCTGCATGGTGGTGTGTTGTTTTGGTTCTGTGTTACTCGGTTGCAGCTTTAACCGACGATCTCGGTTATTGAAGGAAGCTCGGTCACTGAAGGAACTCGATGAAACCTCTTGTGCTCGGTGGAACTTGTGCTCGGCGATGTCTGTGTTGCTCGGTGTTGCTTGGCTTGGTTAGTTGTTTCACTGGTGCTCGATTGTTTCTCTGGTGCTCGGTAGTTTTGGTTTACCGACTAGAGTTCTTGGAGATTTGGTTGGCCGACTTGGTGCATTTATTGTTGATAGCTTTGTTGTATTCTCCTATATAGATCTAGAGGCCGACATGGAGAATTAAATGTTTGTAAGGCTATTTGAGAGCCAATTGTTGTTGCATTTAATATTTGTTTGTAATAGGAGCCGACTTGGCTTAGGAGTTAATTGCTTCATCCAGCCGACTTGTGGCTGAAGATTAGTATTTAAGGAGTGCTTGGGTAGTTGTTTAAGGCATCAAATTGGAGGGTGATTAGATTTGGATCCTGCGAAATCTTGAAGATCAGATTGTTATCTAATAGTTTGTAATAGCAGAGCTAGTGGTTTGCATGCTTGAAGAGAAGGAGATTGCTTGGAGGCTTGTGAGCTCAAGTTCAAATCTGTCTCAGGGTTTCCATCAGTAGCTGGTTGTTTTCAGAACTGAACTAGCTGGGGTTAGGGCTTGGATCTTTGTTGATTTTGCTGAACTATTTCTTGATTGTAATTGGCCATAACCCGAAAGGCCTTACAGTCGGGCATGTCAATGAAAATTCAGTTGAAAACATTGTCTTGTTGTGTAATTCCACATTGTGGTGTTTGGCTGCTTGTGGGGACTGTCCTTAATTGGATCCTCCTTGCCTATCCTGCGTCAGGTTGGTCCTAAACTTTTATGTGGATGCTTAACTTCTATCACTAGATTTGCATTGTTCCATGGTGTTTATTTGTGATATGAAAATTTCTCACACAACCCTTGAAGATTCCACCCTCTTTGTGTAGTTGTTGAATTTGGCAAAGCAAAGTTTGGTAGATTCCACTTTAGCAGTACTTGTCTTTCAAGTTCTACAGAGTAGAATAGATCTCTCAACCTTACTCTCATTTACTTTTTGCATATTTCGTGAAAACCCCAAAAAAAGTACTCTCTATTCCCATATCATTCGAAAGCTCCCAAAAACCAGTATTGTTTAAGTTGTCTTGAGAAAATTGCATAAGTCCCTTTGTGTTACCAACATATCATAAAAACCATTGAGCTTATCCACATATAAAAGGAACCTTGGAATTACTCGTATGATCATTCACAATCTTAGCAAACACGGGATTTTGTTCAAGAGAGGATAGGATACCTTGGAATTTTATTTTGTGTTGGTGTGGTCACAAAACATCCATCAAAGCGTTATAGAATGAACATGGCTATTGCCTTGACCTTCATGGCTTGGATGTTGGAGTTGGGAACCAAGGAGGAAATGATGTGGGTGATGAGGGAATGCGTCCACGAAGAATGGTGCTTCAAAATGAAATCAATCTTGGCAATGGTAGAGCCTAGTGTCAGTATTCACAACCAATATAGAGATTGGAGGAAGGTGGGGGAATCGGAACCCCTGTTGCACCCATTCCTGGTCCAGAGTGCAATCAGCAACAAAGAGGAATGCAAAGTTGGGGCACAAATAGGGTGGGATGCACTCAATGATTTCTTGAGAACCCGCAAGATGGAACAAGCGAAGGTGCTAGCGGAACCGGAGAAGAAAGGCAGTAAGAAGGTCAAATTTGGGCCAAAAGATTACTAGTTCAATGGCCCAATGGGGAAGCCAAAGAAAAATTAAAGCTGGTGCGGGTGTGGTTTCTTGTTTTTTGTTGTGTTTGAGCAATATGACAGCAAATTTTATCAAAATGTATGTTCTTTGGTAGGGCATAGGCAGGTGTAGTGGTATTTTGGGCTCAGCCCAATTTTTGTATATGTCTTTGTTCAATAGTAGTAGGGGCCGAGAACGGGAGTTTTTGTATATGGTGTATATCGATAGTGGCAGAAGTATGGTGGTAGTATGTTTCCCTTTTGTAAATCTAAAGGCTAAAGACTATAGTGGTTGTAGACTTGTAGTAGTAGTAAAGGTTTTATGAATGAATGAATGATTTTAATGACATCCACAAGACTAATCAATCTAAGGGACCATGGGCTCACAGCCTTAAACTATCTCCATATTCCTTTCAATGTCTGACCTCTTGCTATGGATCTTGACTAGAAAGCTAGCAGTCTAGTTGATCTTATCCTCGTCAAATAAATTGTCCATGTTGTCAGCCTTCAAAATGATATTGTACTGAGCATGAATATCTTCATACGTTGTACATTTTATGAGAAAGTGTCATTTAATCTCAACTACACCCATCCTGCAGAACATGCAAGTTCTCTCCTCCCATACCTCTTTGGGCCTCTTCCACCTATCTGTCTCGCACTTGAGATGATGTGATCCCATCCTCAATTGTGCCACTAACAACCTTGCTTTCCCTTTAATGACTACCCCTAAATATGCCTTCTCTCCATGTTCCCTAGTTGGGTTGAACTATTTGATGTAATAAGTCTTCCTTCAACCAATGTGATTAGTTCACATGTCAGTTTGAAACTTTTCTAAGACAAACTTTTTTATATCCTCATTGGTATTAGGACATTCAAGCAACTTGATGTTACATTTGTTCAACCACTTTTTGTTTTGTTTCATCCAAGTTTTCTTCCTAAAGTCAAGACCCTCTTCCATTGCAATTTTGTGCCAACATTGGTTATCCATGTTTTCAACCTTCTTTAAATAACTTATTAACCAAGTTATTGCTAATGCCTCCAATGGAAAAGTACCTGCTTCCGCTAAAAGAATTTCATGTGGTACTGAAGTTTGAACTTTGAGACTACTCGTGATTAGGTGCTTTTGAATCCTAATTATCTCCATACACAATTTGACATGCTGCCTCCCCAAACTTTGCAACCATAGAAAACAACTGGAGTGACCAGCAAACCGAAAAGAGTTTCTTGGTTTTCCAATCCCAAAGTTCAGCTTTTCTACACCTATTTTGGAGTAGATATGGCACTTTCCATCCCCCTGTATCATTTTTGCCCTACAAGTCTCCCAACTGAGACTATAGTGGTAAAATAATTATGAACAGATTATTTTATATTGAATGAATGAATTACAATGAGCAACACGCTCATATATACAACAACAATATTTACAAAATAGCAAGTATCCAAAAAGGACTGCTATAAAATAGGAAACTATCAGGAAGCTATCAAGAGCATTAAAAGGGAAACTTCTAAATATTCTAATACCCCCCCATAATGCTCAATCTATTTGCAACACCAATAGATTCCCTGAATTTTACAAATTTATCAGAATCGAGAGACTTGGTGAAGATGTCCACGGGCTGCTCCAATGTAGGAACATACAACAACTGGACGGATTTGTCTTCAACCAGCTGACGGATGTAATGACAATGAGTTTCGACATGCTTGGTTCTTTCATGGAAGACCGGATTCTTTGCTAGTTTGAGCATGCCCTGATTATCACAGAATAGGGGAGTTGGTCTTGTCTGAGGAACATGCATATCCGCAAGTATTCACCGAAGCCAAACTGCCTCACAGGCTGCCTTAACTGCTCACCGATACTTTGCTTCAGTTGAAGACAGGCCACCGCATGTTGTTTCTTACTAGTCCATGTGATAGCACCAGATCCCAAATTAAACACATATCCAGCGGTAGACTTACGATCATCAACAGAGCTAGCCCAATCTAAATTTGTGTAGCCACATAGTCTAGGGTCAGGACTCTGAGTATACAAGAGACCACAATCAGAAGTACCGCTTACATAGCGCAGGACACGCTTTGCTACTATCCAATGATCAGCCTTGGGAGTTGTCATAAACCGAGATATGTAGCTTACTGCAAAGCTAATGTCAAGTCTGGTGATAGTAAGATAAATGAGACCACTGACTAGTTGTCTAAACAAAGATTCATCCACAACAGGGGAAGTGGACTGAGCTGACAATTTGAGCCCGGGTTCCATAGGAGTGGAGGCAGGTTTGCAATCCTGCATTTTGAACTTGTCTACAAGATTTTTGGCATACTTGGACTAAGAAAGGAAGATAGTGTGCTTAGTCTGCCAAACCTCAATTCCGAGGCAATAGTGCAAGAGTCCCAAGTCTGTCATATCAAAAGTGTGACATAAATCTTGTTTGATTTCAGTGATCAAATGTTATGAATTGTCAATAATGATCAAATCATCCACATAGACAACTATAAGCAATATAGCGACACCTACATGTTTGATATACAAATTGGAATCCGATGGACTCCGCTAAAAACCCTGATCGGTTAAATATCTGTTGTGAGGTTTCCACACCATCGCCCCAAAGAATTTGGGGACCCCCAATTTTTGAGCAAGCTTTGGCAATTTCCTAGATCCGGGAGTATTTGGATGCCTTAGCGAGATTTGGACTGATCCAGAGGTTATGAAATGACAATTTTACACCTTGAATATTTTTGAAGTGCCTGGGAGGGTATGGCTTGTTTTCACCTTGCACGGAGACTTGCTTTTCCTAAACAGTCGATTCCGTCCCTAGGCCAAGCAAAATTCAATAGGAATATTTCATTTCGATTGTTAGAACAATATCTAGCAGGGCAACTTTGCAAAAATTTTAGACTTGGATGAATTTTGGAAAATTGGTATAATTGCATAACTTGAACGTTTTCAAAATTTAATTGTGGAATTGGATTTTTTTTTGGAAAATCTTGTAGAATTTTGGTGGTGAAAATGAATTTTATATGAAATTAAATTGCCAAATGGAAATTAAATTGCAAAATGATTTTTGGATTGCAAAATAATAAAAAAATTAAATTGCCAAGTGGGGTTTTCAAAATTTTAAATGGAAGAAAAGAGTAAATGAAAATTGGGAATTATGTGAATTTTGATTGGCTTGCAAATTTCGATTTGGGATGAGGTTGTTGTGATTAAATAAATTAAAATTGATTTTTCTTTGGAAATTTAAAAATTACAGCTTGCAGCCCCTTCTCATTTTCGAAATTTGCTTGCCATGGGCCTAATAAATTAATTTTTTCACCTCCAAGACAGCCCCCATTGAAATTCGATTTTGCTAATGGGGCTGAGGTATGCATTAGACTTGTAAAATTTTAAAATTTGCAACTCCCATTGTGCAAATTAAAAAATCATATTTTTGGGCTGAGTGTTTGTAATTTAGAAATTTAATTTGGGCCCCTTTGTGTTATAAATTCAATGTATTTTAAGGCCTAAGAGGTGTGAAATTCAAGGTAAGTTATTGGGTCCACAATGGGGAAGGTTTAAAGCTATATTAGAGGCCTAAATGACATTTTTTCAAAATTTCAATTTTAGGGCCTATGATAATTTCGGATTTCGCTAATTTAAACCCATAATTTTGCACAATTCAATGCAAGTGGCTCTCTTAATTTAAATCTGCCCTTTCCTTAAATCGATTTTTTTGGGGGTAAGTGAATTAATTTTTTGGGAGCCATGGCTTGGTTAATTTCAATGTTTAGGGGCCCCATATGGATCGTTTTTTGGAGTGCCCCAATTTCATTTTTTTTTTAAAATCAACATACTATTGCACAGATTTTCGTTTTTGCAATAGGCTGGCCCAATTTTAAATTAAAATTAAATACCCAAGGCTATGTGATTTAATACATTTAATTTGGGTTATATGTTTGGCAATTTAATTAATTTTATTTTCCCTCCAATGCAGGTCAGCCCTATTTGAAGAGGCAAAATTTTAGTATAAAGGGAGGGCTTGTCTCCTCATTTTCTCATTCATTTCTCACTTGTCTCTTGGCAGCCAAGGAGGAGCTCTTGAGCAGCAAAAGAGCGAAATTTTGCAAGGAGGAGTGCATTTAGCAAGGGGTGGTTTTCTTCTTTGGTGGAGGAGTGTTTTGTTGGTGAAGGAAGGTTTTCAAGCTTGAAGGTGAAGGCTGGTCTAAAAAGCAGATTTTCTCCTTGTTTTTGCTTGGTTCTTTTCCCATTTCTTGCTTGCATCATCCATCCATCACTTCATCATTTCATCTAGGGCTTGAAGTTGGGAGATATAAGTGTAGTTTTCATCTAGGATTTGGAGAAAGGAGATATAAGTGGTAGTCCCACCCCTACGAACGAAGTTGGGAGATATAAGTGTAGTTCATCTCATAAGTTTTTGAAGAGGCAGAAATAAGTGGTAGTCCCATCCCTAGGCGAAGAGGCAGAGATAAGTGTAGTGTGATAAGAATTGAAGAGGCAGAAATAAGTGGTAGTTCCATCCCTAGGATTGGAGGGGCAAAGATAAGTGTAGTCCCATCTCATTGTAAAAAGAAGAGGCAGAAATAAGGGTTAGGATGGCGGATGCTAGTGCAAGCAAGAACCCAAGGGCAATGCATACCAAATAAGACAAGGAAGACATGATGCCTAAGACCTCCTTCTCGAAATTGAAGTGAGCGGGTGACACCAACATCGACACAGTGGACATGATACAGTTGAGAGTCAAATTGATTGAGAGCTCCTCCCCCTTGGCCAAGAAGGATAAGGAGACAGGTTGTCACCACATTTTCATAGCTCCATCCTCCATCTCCATCTTTCACTTACATCCGCTTCACCCCCACCTTCCATTCCATATTTTCATTGCAGGTACAAGCGAGGAAGCAGGTTTCACTGCAGGTTGGAAGAGATTTAAAGATATTTGAGGCTAGGCAAGGCTTGGCTATTCGCGCAAGCTAGCTTGGTTAGATTTGAGAAGGTTCTGGCACCCAAGAGGGTCATGCATTTTGTTGATAAGTTGTAACAGGCTAAGTAGGCAAGTTCTAAAGGTCAAGAGGTCGGTGTTGGAACATTACACCAATGTAATAGGAACTTGGACTTGGACTTTTTCATGTGGTTGGCCCTCCATGTTTAGGAGTCTGCCCTCAATGGTGAGCTCCATGGAGTGGAGTTATGTGTCTTCTTTCCTTGGCTAGTTGTTTTCTTTCATTGCAAATCAAACAAAGACAACTAGTAATTAGATTCAATCACATTAAGAGGAAAGATAAGAATGGACTACAAATTGATACAAACAAAGCAATCATAACTGGGATGATAAGATTGATCAACACACAAACTAAGTTGTAATTATCTATTAGAAATGGACTTAATGAACAATTCACATAATTTTGGATGTAAGATGAACTCCACATAGCTTAATTAGGCAATGAAGGAACCAACTCACTAACTAGCTAGGAGGCAATTGATGATCTTAATGATTATTTCAAATCAAGTAATGGGTGGATTGTGGGCCTTACAGGAGGTATGGCCAAGGCAAGTGCCCCCATAACCCAAGAGTATTGAAGCAAAGGTGGGTGCATGCAAACCGAATTCAAGTAGGAAGGTTAGAGAAGACCAGGAAGGTTAAGGAAGGCAAGGATAATGAAGGAGGAAAGTGAAACGAAAGGTTGAAAGAGGTCAAGTTCGATTACAAGGCAGTGGCCAAGAGCAAGGCTCTCAAATTGCAAGAAGGTTCACATCCAGGCAAGCCACCGAGGCCAAGGCAAGATTACCCCAAGTGCATAGAGACCTCACCCTTTCAAGGTCAGGACATCAGGTACAAGCAAGTTCAAGTGGTGATGAGAAAGTTTATAAGGACGAGCTCAAGCATCCAAGGCTTCACCTCATCTCAAGGATTAAATAAATTTATAAGATAAGATTGATGAGGTGGCAATTTCATGTGCATGCAATTAAATCATGCCAAGTGTCCTATGTTCTCATTGGTTGACAAATTATTGTAATTTTCTCATTAGCCCACAAAGTTGGTGCCCTCTGTTATTAAATATAGCTTCGATCAGATAATAGAATTATTATATACATATATATTAAAATATATTATCATTATTATATGAAATATTAAATAATATACAATATCCGATAGTGATCGGATTGCATATAATATTGGATTCCAAACTTACCGATTGCCTTTGAGATATATTCATATCTTACCCCGTATTATATCGGGTGTCTTGGCGAACGATATTGTCAAGTTGTCTTACGATGTGCTGTGACTGTTATGCACTAATAGTCATGATACTATCATGACTGTTAATGCATAACAATCACGATAAGTGATTATATATGTTATATTTAACTAATGCGATCTGCATTAATCCAAACTGCATATTGTTATGAACTGCCACGTCTTTTCAGTGTGAACCTACATGTCATTTCAAATGTGTACAGTCACGTCTCTTCCTGATTTGCTAGTTCAATATATATAGGTGTTCAAATATGTAGATTCAATCAATCAAAAAGGCAAATGAAATCTACTGCATTATTCAGTTTATATCTTATCTTCTGATCTCAAATTACTCAACATGGTATCAGAGCCAGGTTACTTCTACAAAGCCTAAACAGCTTGAAGGAAGATCCGATTAGATCAGAATTATATTCTCTTAAATCTTGTAATTTTAAAATGACGAATGGAATCAGACCTGAAGACGGACTTGAGGGTGCTTCTGACTATGACTCGTGGAAACTTCGAATGATGTTAGTGCTAAGGAAGAATGGATTGAAAATTGTAATAGAATATCCCACTAAACCTGAAGGAAGTAATGATCAGAGCCAGTGGGAGAAGGACAATATTAAAGCAATGGACTTATTAGTAGACGGAGTGAAGAATCACCTACTACCTATAATTACAAAGTTAGACTCTGCATATGACATGTTTAAAGCCCTAAAGGACATGTTTGAAATTAACAACACAAGCAGAATCCTCACTCTTAAAAATCAACTCTCTAATATTAAAATGAATAAAGGAGAGACCATCACTGCATATTTTATGAGGATAACAGAACTAAGGAATCAACTATCTTCAATTGGTCACACTTATGACAATAAGGAGTTAACTATGATAACTCTAAATGGGCTCCCCATCTCTTGGGAAAATTTTAGACAAGGAGTCAGTGCTCGATCCAAACCTCCTAAATTTGATCGTCTAAAAGCTTACTGCATTCAAGAAGAGTACAATCTTATATCCAGAGGAATCATGAAATCCGTAAATGAAGATACACAAGCTCTAGTCTCAAAATTGAAAAGGAAGAAGAGCAGGTTCTCTAACGATAAGCAATTTTTCAAGAAAAAGGATACATCTAACCTACAATGTTATAGATGTGATAACTATGGGCACACCACAGTGAAATGTCCTGACAGACTCAAAAAGGTACAATGTTATAGATGCGACAATTATGGACACACGGCAACGAATTGCCCCGATAGGCTTAAAATGCAAGCTTCACTTGCTGAAGTTAGAGATCCAAACTGGAAGTCAGATCTATTCTAAAAGAAATCTCAAGATATCTTATGATTAAGAGGGAGTTTTGTGATGAAAGAACTTTTCTAAGATAAACTTGATACATTTGTAAATTTTGATTATTAATAATAAATGTTATTTTATGAACCTGTGTAAATCATATGGAGGTGACGACTTCCAACGATCATCACTTGTATTCTTTGATGTTATTGAAAGGTGACGATCTTACAATAACTATCTTTTATCATGATAGACCTCATGTGATGGCTGAAACAGATCATGATAAATGAATTATTACATGGTGGATTGAGTTCCTTAAAATGACCATGATCTCGTACTGTGATAGTCATCATGTGATGCTGAAACAGATCACAGTACTGAAGGTGATAGTCATCATGTGACGTTGAAACACATCACTGGTACCTAGCTATTGTGATAGTCGTCATGTGACGCTAAAACAGATCACAAATATTGAAGGTGATAGTCGTCGTGTGACGCTGAAACAGATCACCGGTACTTATATTGTGATAGTCATCATGTGACGCTAAAACAAATCACAATTATTGAAAGTGATATACATCATGTGATGTTGAAACAGATCACAGTTATTATTTAGTTGATATTTGATAGAAGCATATTGTTGATTCTTTATCTTCCCTAGCTAAGAGGGAGTGTTAATAAATATAGCTTCGATCAGATAATAGAATTATTATATACATATATATTAAAATATATTATCATTATTATATGAAATATTAAATAATATACAATATCCGATAGTGATCGGATTGCATATAATATTGGATTCCAAACTTACCGATTGCCTTTGAGATATATTCATATCTTACCCCGTATTATATCGGGTGTCTTAGCGAACGATATTGCCAAGTTGTCTTACGATGTGCTGTGATTGTTATGCACTAACAGTCATGATACTATCGTGACTGTTAATGCATAACAGTCACAATAAGTGATCATATATGTTATATTTAACTAATGCGATCTGCATTAATCCAAATTGCATATTGTTATGAACTGCCACGTCTTTTCAGTGTGAACCTACATGTCATTTCAAATGTGTACAGTCACGTCTCTTCCTGATTTGCTAGTTCAATATATATAGGTGTTCAAATATGTAGATTCAATCAATCAAAAAGGCAATTGAAATCTACTGCATTATTCAGTTTATATCTTATCTTCTGATCTCAAATTACTCAACACCCTCATATAATTGGTTGAAAGATGGTAACCCTAATTAGGGTTTGTAAGGTTTAATGGCCCTTGATTTTGCCCCTTAATCTTGGCCACTCGTAATTTTGAGCCTCTATATAAGGCCATTTGTTCTCATTTGTAAAAGGGAGTTATGTTGGAGAATTGTTGCCAAAATACTATCAAAATTGTTCTCTATTCATTGTTGTGGTTTGCATGGTGGATATACATGATCATTTTGGTGTATAGCATGGTTCTTCTCATCTCTCAAATTAAAGTAGGATTTCATTTCATGTTGTTAGAGTAGAAGTAGATGGCTAATTGTATCGTGATGTTAGTGAATGTTTGATAGGGATCTATATACTAGGCCACTAGCATCCTAGCGGCTTGTTAGGAAGCCTTGTGTGGTAATCTAGTTCAATCACTCCCAAGTTCTACTTGCATTTCATCTTTCCGCTTGTACTTCAAGTTGGGTTGGAAGATTGGTGTTAGTGTGAAAATCCTAAGAGTATCCCTTTGAATCATTGCATCTATGGAGGTAGCGCCACTGGAAAGCTTTCATTTGGTTGGATCCCCGTCCATTTGCTAATTTCTTCATTCATAGGAGTAGTAGTTGAGCAGTAAGTAGTTAGTGGTAGGAGTAGTTGAAAGTGAAAGTGATCAAGGAGAAAAGAACAAGTCAAGCAAGCGAAGTACCACCAAGTTATCTTTGAGTGAACAACATAAGCCCGCCTACGTGATTACCAGCAAATCACATTAATATAGCTAAGTTAGTATCGACAAGTGTAAGGAACCTTGGAGTTTCTCATGTTCTTCATGAATATTTACTTTTCAAGAGAAGGTTGAGTGTTTGGTATGCTATATCAAGTATTCAATTGCTATATGTTATGTAGTGGTACAAAACTGACATCAACAGTATCTATCAATCTTCATGTACCAGGCCCGAGGGGCTTGTTTCAAACCATAGAGAGCTTTGACAAGTTTATAGACTTTGTGTTCCTGGCCAGCAACCTTAAATCCAGGAGGTTGTGTCATGTATACCTCTTCCTGCAAGTCACCATTCAGAAAGGCACTCTTAACGTCCATTTGATGAACTTTCCAACCAAACTGAGCTGCTAAGGCAAGAACAAGTCGTATTGTACTCATTTTGGCTGTAGGAGCAAAGGTCTCTTCATAGTCAATGCCTTCTTTTTGTGAGAACCCACGAGCAACAAGACGAGCTTTATACTTGTCTAAGGTTCCATCAACTTTGTATTTCACCTTGTACACCCATTTGCAACTAATGGGCTTCTTCCCTGAAGGAAGATCAAAAAGAGCCCAAGTGTGATTTTTCTGAACACTTTGGAACTCTACTTCCATAGCCTATTCCCACTCAAGAATACCGTTAGCCTCAGAATAGGTCTGGGGCTCATAGACACTATGAATGTTAGCCATAAGAGAAAAATTGACTGTAGGATGTTGTTTGCTCTTATTTCTGGAAGCTCTAACCTCAATGAGCTCATTATCCCTGAGATCACTAATAGTTTTAACCCATCATTTAGGCCGGAGAGAGGAGGAACCAATATCTGGAGGGGGTGGAAGAGGCTTAGGAGCAGCAGCAGGAGCAGGAGGAGGATTATGTTCCGGGGCCTCAATAGGATCAGCAATAGGAGCCTCATAATAGGTACCATCTATATCATAACCATCATAACCATCATCCGTATCATCCCTCCCATGAAATGAAGCGAGAGGAACACTGTGAGGCTGATCCTCAAAACACTGCTTAGGAGAAAAAAGAAAAGGTCCTCGAGTTTCATCAAAAACAACATCACGACTGAAGATAAGACAATTAGAGTCAATGTCTATCAGTCTATAGGCCTTATGATTGTCACTATATCCTGTCATCATTAGTCTCTGACTCTTGGAGTCCAACTTCGAGCGTTGAGCGTCAAGAATCCAAACATAAGCAACAGAACCAAAAATCTTCATGTGGCTGATCTTCGGCTTACAACCAGACCACAACTCTTCAGGAGTTTTGTTCTTGACAGCCTGAGTAGGGGAACGATTAAGAAGGTAAATAGCAGTAAACACTGCTTCTGCCCAATACTTATTAGGAACACACCTGTGTTGTAACATAGAACGAGCCATCTCAACAATCGTACGATTGCAATGCTCAACAAAACTGTTTTGCTGAGGAGTGTAGGGTGTGGTGAACTGGCATTTGATGCCATGTTCAACACAAAAACCGGAGAATGCAGTAGAACAAAATTCCCCTACATTATCTGTTGTAAGAGAAATTATACGCCTACCAAACTCGTTTTCAACTAAAGACTTAAAGTGCTGAAGTGTACTAAAAGCATCTGATTTTTGTTTAAGAAAGTACACCCACATCTTTCTACTAAAGTCATCAACGATAAGCAAAAAATATTTGCAACCAGTAACTAAAGGTGTATTCATAGGACCACAAATATTAGCATGAAGTAATTGAAGTACCTGAGATGCTCACCAAGAGTCTCCATCTTTGAAGGGAATCCGATGTTGTTTGCCAGCTTGACAAGCATCACATACTCCAAGATACTGCGTCTAAATTAGAGGTAAGCCAGAAACAAGTTCCTCTCGGGACAATTGAGAAAGGTACTAGATGTTGAGATGTCCATATCGCTAATGCCACAAGGTACTGAGAGATAAATCACGAACTGCCATAGCTATTTCAAGAGAGGCACCAGTGTCAGTAAGCCGATATAGGCCATGATCCTCTAGACCAGTAGCAACAATAAGACAATTCTCTCAATCAATAATGGAACATTTGTGAGCACTGAACACCACATCCAACTGAGGAGAATTTCTCATGATTTGACTCACAGAGAGCAAATTGAGTGCCATACCAGGAACGTAGCATACATTGAGAAAGATGAGCTGACACCCACCAGACTGTATCTGAACATTTCCTCTGCCGAGAATTTTGAACTCCTCTCCTCTGCCAAACACAACTAAATCACTGTAGGGATAGAAGTCAATAAACCAGTCACGCCGATGAGAAAAATGACGTGAAGCACCAAAGTCAATATACCAAGCGGACGACCTGGTTAAAGCAGAAGGGCTTTTAACCATAAAAGCATAGAAAGCATACTCCTTTTTCTCATAATGTTCGGCAATATTTACCTGCTGATTTGACCCTCCCAGTTTCTTTTGTTCGGAAGCGTGTCGCTGACGGCAATCTTTCTTCATGTGGTCATACTTATGACAGTAATGACACTGAACACTCTTCTGCTGAGAAATGCCTGAGAATTGATGTGAACTGCCCAGTTGTGATGGCTGAGAAGACTGAAATTTTGCTGCAAAGGCTTGTTCTTATGAGGATGAGGGAGTACGGTTACCAAACTGTTGCTTCCAACGATCCTGCTGTAGAAGTTTGGTGCACAACTCTAGGAATTTCAGATCAACATTAGTTGAGGTAATGTTGAGAGTCTCTATGAAATGCTCATAAGATGTTGGTAGGCTTTTCAGGGTAATGACTACCATATCTTCTTCCTCCATCTTCCAACCGATGGCTTCAAGCTGATCATGAATGTCCTTAATCTTCGTGAGATGTTCCTGTAAGAACATACGTTCATCCATCATAATGGAGAACAACTGATTCTTCAGAAAGAACGCGCGACTCTTGTTGGATGTCTCATGTAATTCCTTCAAATATTTCCAGATGTCTGCAGCAGACTTGCTAGAGGGAATCTGAGGCAACTGATCATCTGTGACAAAGAGCTTGAGAAGCATAACAGCTTCTCAATTCCGATCATCAAACTTATCCTGATCTACTTGGACAGAGGTTAGACGAGCCTCTGTGCCTAGAACAATCGCATCCAAACGACAGTACTCGAAGATGGTCAACATTCGCTGCTTCCAAGTGTTATAATTGCTGCCATTAAACCGTTCACTATTTTCTAGCATCAAGTTGGTCAAGGATGCCATTTGCACGGATTTCGAGGCAATTTTTGGACTGACCCAAAAAAATCTAACAAGAACCCAGAAAAGCAGATGAAAAACCCAAAAAGAATCTAAAACCAAAATTCAAATCTGCTAGCTCAAAAATTGAGGCACGAAAAACAAGGTACCCAAAAAAATTTGACGAAGACCCAGATAGGATCTCGAAAAACCCACCACGAAAATGTATTTTTTAAAAAATTCAGATCTCAAAAATTAGGGTTTTAGCAAAAAACGGCTCTAGTTTCAAAAGACCACAAACAGGAGCCAAAAAAATGCAGTGCAGTGGAGATTCGACAAATAGGAAGCACGAAAACAATGCAGGTCACTCCGGAAGGGAACCCGGTCGTGTACTAAAACAAACACGGCAATCTTCTAACAGTGCCGCATGTTCGAGCCTTTCTCACCATAGGTCGCGAATGAACACCACAAGTCGCACCACAGTTCGCAAACGAACAGGTCACAAACGAAGCACCAGTTAAGGACGAAGCACCACAGGTCGCGGATGAACAGGTCGTGAGCGAAGTACAGGTCGCGGATGAACACCACAAGCAAAGAGAGATCCGAAAATATTGCAGAGTCGACCAGAGACAGCAAACTCGAAAATATTGCACAGATAATTTCAAGTAAGAAATTATAATATTTTCTGTGAAAGTTTTAACTTAGCTCTGATACCATAAAATAATTATGAACAAATTATTTTATATTGAATGAATGAATTACAATGAGCAACACGCTCATATATACAACAACAATATTTACAAAATAGCAAGTATCCAAAAAGGACTGCTATAAAACAGGAAACTATCAAGAAGCTATCGAGAGCATTAAAAGGGAAACTTCTAAATATTCTAATAAGTGGAAGTCAATCCCAAGATATTTGTATTCTTTCACAATTTCCAACGGGCTGCCTTCAAAAAGGAAGGTAATCTGTTTTCTTTCCTCTTTAAAGAAAAAATCATGATTTTGGTTTTGGTAATGTTCACCTACATCCCTACTCCCAACAAAAGTGTTCTAAGGCGCTTAAATGATCTCTTAATCCATGAGATGTTTTTGATATTAAGATAAAATCATCAACGTATAAAAGAAACTTTACCACATATCCTACCATTTGGACATCTTCTCCATCTATTTTGTTTAACCAAGTTTATAATTTATCAATAAACAAACCAAACAAAGTGGAGGACAAAGGACATCCTTGCTTAATGCCAATGTCACTACCAAAACATTCAGACATTATTTCACTAGTTCTGATTTTGGCCCTAACTCTATCATATAGTCTATGCACTATCACTCTATACACATCAAGGATACCCAATTCTTCCATTCTATTCCATAGTTTGTCTCTAGGCATTGTGTCAAAGGCTTTCTTCAAGTCTACAAAACAACAATATGCTTCTTCCCCCCGATTGTCCTATATTTTCTCTATCAAATGTCAAAGGGCGATGCAATGATCAATGGTAGAATGTCTAGGCCTAAAACCAGCTTGCCCTTTTGCTCTTTTTCCTTCACCTTCCGCCCAATTGTTGATTCTGCATCCCACCATGCTCCCAAAAAGTTTGCCAAAAAGGGGGTTGATCATAATAGTGTGATAGTTAGATGGGTTATTGATATCCCCACTTTTAAAGAGAAGAATAACCAGACTAGTCCAATCTACCACGAAACAATCCCCAATGACACTATTGAAGATTCCTTTTATGTGAGAGGCAAGGAGTTCAACTCCCCATTTTAAAAATTCAGCTTGAAGCCCATCAATGTCAATAGCTTTACCACGTGCTAATTTCTTTGTTCCCTATTTGATATCATCCACCACGAAGAGTTCCACCAATGTATTCACTATGGGAGGAGAGTTCTCCTCTTGTATCTGCTCATAAAGTATCTTTGCATATTCTAGCCATTGTGCATCTGTAATATTGTTCTCGGTCTGTTTTCTCCTCTGTTGTAGTTCCTTCCAAAACTCTTTTGGATTGTGTTTTCCAAAAGAGATTAACTCCTTCCATCTTGCCTTTGCATACTCTTCTTTTTTTGCTTGAATCAATTTTGCATACTTCTTGTTTTCTTTGCTTAAATCTTTTTTTTATAGATCTCTTTGCTATCTTACATTCCTCATCATACCACAGATTTGTCAGAAAAGTATTTGTAGCCCTCTTCCTTTTGCATGACCTTTTACATGCACTTAAAGCCTTGTGGATTGTAGGAATTAGAAAACTACTATGAGCATGACCACTCTCCTTATTGATCCTATCATCTGCCAAGAAATTATTTATTTTATGAAACTGTTGCTTAAGCACAGCATTGAAGATGTTCCTATTCTCCTGATTTATAAGGATTTTGCCTTTGGTAGTCACTTTCTTTTGCACATGTAGATCCTATTTATTGTATGGGCTACTTGAAGAAAATTCCAACTTAACAAAGAGAGGCATGTGATCGGATTTAATCTCTATAGGGCATTCTCCAATGTCAAACCCAAGCACTCTAGATGTACGATTTTGAGAACGAATAACATAATCTACCACACTTTGGCCATTATATGTTTTGCAAGTGATACCCCTGAAGTTGGCCAGCCTCTCATGTCATTGCAGACAACCATGCCAAACAAACTACTCATCCCCAATAATTCTATCCCAAAATGCAAGACACCCCCATTACCATCTTGTGAAGCTCTTTTCCAAGATTGATTGTTGCTTTCTTCCAACCATAGAGGATTATTTTCCCCTTTTTCATCACTACTCAGCTATAAAGATTGATTATTAGTCATTCTTGCATTGAAGTCCCCTAATAGCATTATTTCTCCTAAGGTGTTGAATAAAGAGTTTTGTGGAGCGAAGTAACAAGCAACCACCCTGAAAATTATCTCATTCATAGTTATTTGATGCCAAATGTATTGTTTATTTAGGTCTTCTTTTCCAAATTTTACAATTTCATACCACTTCTCATTTATAAGCACTATGACTCCACTGTGTCCTTTACATGTCTCATTCCCTTTGTTCCAAACTGAAAATTTCTTGTAACCTTCAAATTCCAGAACCTTGCAACCGTCGTGTTCATGCGTTATCATGAATGATAATATCCTTCCCAACTACTATGGGCCCCACCCCAAGACCTCTTCTCCATGGATAACCTCTACAGTTCCAACTCCCAACACTTAAGCAATCCTATGGGGCCCCTAATTCCTATTTCTCATTCGAGAAACACTCACTAATTTGAGCTTCACATTCTTCAACCATGCCCACTTTCCCTCATTTCTTGTTGTCTTTACTTTTTCCTACTCCTTCCTTTGTTCCTCCTCCTGAGCAAAAATCAGATCTTCATCTAGGTAGAAATATGTACCTCTAAGTAGCCTTATATTTCTAAGAATCATATTCTTATCTTCTACATTTCTCAAAATAACTCTTATATGTCTATCTCTTCCTCCATCTATCCTCTTACCTATCTATCCTACTTGGTTGCCAAATACCCCCTGTCCATTTCAGCTTATCTTTGAGAAAGTCCCTTGTTAGAATGCTGGTTCTTTCTTTTTCTCCAAAATCTTTCAATCTTTATAATGGTATTTGCTGTCTTGCCACACTTGTCTTGTTCTTCCCTTATTTGTACATTGATTTGTTGCTCAATGATTCCCTTTTGTTTGTTTGCTGATCCGTTTACAACTTGTGACCAAGATTTGGCTCTTCTATCCATTCTCTTAATTGAGATTCTTTAGATTCCATATCAAAGGCTAATTGAATTTCCTTTATGAACAGGCAAGCATTTCAGGGTGTGCTGAGCCCTTTGTTTTGAAATGTTTATCTCTAATATTATTAATAAAATATTTCTTATTCACTGATAATAAAAAAACCATTATCATAATGCTTCCACCTTCTACAGAACTTTTGTCTATCAACCAACTGTTCTGGTATTGTCTGGTTAAACAAAGTGATTAATATATTAAGTTAGTAAATCCGCTGTAGATTTATTAAGTTACTATATCCACTGTAGTTCATAATGTAGTTGACCAGTCTAAAGGAATTGCAAAGTTTGTATATTCTAAAGATTTAAAATGTTTTCTTCAGCTGGAAAAGGAAATGGATGGCATAATGGAGGTCCCTGGTCTTATTCGCCCAATGAAAACAAATAAGATGGTCAAAGAAATACTTGGTAACAGAACCAGGGTATTTTTTTATTTTGAATCTACTTTCTCGCCAACTGGCTAACTTTCTCGGAACCAATTTGCCAATACGTAAATTTTACAAGAAACAAACAGCCATCTTATGCACAAAATATCTACAGAGTTACTAGATTTCAGAAAATAGCCAGATAAGTAAGCCTTTGTTCTTTCTCAATATTAGCATATTGATTACTGTGCGTTATAATATTTTTAAAAATCATGTAAGTGTAAAAAACCATTCGATCCTTACATGATTTTCCCTGGTGAGGGTTGCGATTGCGAGAAATTAAGAACAAAGTTGAACCAACATTATTTTAAAATCAAAACAACAAGCTGCTTTGAATTTTATTATTTTTTACAAGGACTGGTAAATTAGCATTCTCAAAGCATGTGGACTTCAACAAGAAAATGTTGAATTATGTTTCCCATCTACCAAAAATTGTCAAATTATGTTTCTGAATGAGTTTTTGCAGAGAGAATCAAAACATCGGCAAGCAGAAATTCCGCACAGATAACTCCGGAAGATTCACAATATGTTAAATTTTGTTGTCCTTGTACAGAAGATCTCAAAATATAAAACTTATTCTAAGCACTTCAATAACTTCAAAATTCTGATCAAAATTGTCAGGCAAATTGAAACGCACAGACTGAATAGAAATCCAATAAAAAATTCATCTTGAATGATGTTCTGACCTCATCTATCTTAACATCCCATTACTATATTTGCCTAGAAAACATCAAAATTTGCAAATTGGGGCAGGCAGAAGGCTGAGGAAATGACCTACCAGATTACTGTTACATCTATCAAGATCCAGGCATTTGACAGCCACAACCTCATTGAAAGGCAAACAAATTGCCCTGTACACGGTCGCACTTGCTCCATATCCAACCTCCTCTAGGAGCTTATAATCGGAATCCGATGCAGGGTAACTTTTCCTCCCCATTTTCATCAGAAAATCCCCTCAATTCATTCAAGCCTAATAAGGTTTTATATCAACCTTTAAAACAGCCGAATACAGTTTATAAAAAGCCTCCTGATTTAGTAGCGCAGAAAACCTCCAAATTCAACGCAGATTCAGCAAAAAAGATCCAATTTCAGCAGAAACACTGTGATAATGCTCCAACTTTATGTATATGCTACAAATGCCTTCAAATTAGACCCAAATACTGCACAATACCTCAAAACTGATCCCAGATGCCGCAAAACAACTCTAAAATTTAACTCAAAGACGACGGAAAAGTTCTAAATTGATCAAAATACCGTAAAAACCTCCATGTTGATTCAGATGCCAAAAAAAAACTTCAAATGACATAGAAATGTTGTGCCTAAACTCCAAAGTCAACCCAAATATATGAAAACACTCCAAATTCAGCCCAAATATTGTGAAAACTCTCCAAATTGAACCAAAACACCTGGAGAAAAACCTCCAAATTCAGCGCAAATACTGTGCTAACCCCGAAACCGCCAAAAACACATCAACAAAAAATAAGACTACGCCGCTAAATCCACCGAATAAGCGTTGGTAATTTATCTTCCCAGAAAAAAATTTCGAAGCTTAACAGAAAAAAATCTTTCTGGGAAAAATAAATACCTGAGACTGTTGAGTAAGCTCTATAAAAGAATTCCTTAAATCGCGAAAGTTTAGAACAAATCTGACGGCTACTGTCCTCCCGTGACTTTACATTGGCGTCATCTCCGTCGTCGATGTTTCTCACGCAGATTTTCACCATGTAGCAGAGTTGCACTGACGATACCATACAGTAATCTAATGACCTGGGCACATGGAAGGCAAAATAATTTTACACGTAATTCTAATAATATTTAAATATTTTACAATTAATAAGCCTGGGCGTTTTTACTATAGATGAATAAATTGGGGGTTGACTTTAAAAGCATTCGGAAATGAAACGAGCTTGCCTTTTTTAAATGAAATATATCTAGAGAAAATATATTTTTAAAATTTATGATGTGAGGGGAAGTTGGAAGGGGATAAGTAGAATTGGGATGAAATATAGAACAACATTTAAAACGTTTTTTTTAATCAATCCCTATCACCTCAATTTTATGTGTTTGGCTAATTAAGAATTTGAAATTATTTGGGCAGATTTTTTATTTTAAAGAAAAGTTAAAATTTTGTAGAATATAGTATTAGTGATTGTATATATAGGTTTAATGGGTATTTTAATATCGTGATAATAGACGTTTGTTTGTAATTCATTTTTAACTTATTTGTAGTCAGTGTTTTAAAATTATAAAGTTGAATCATGATAAAGATATCATAACTTATTTGTAATTAAATTTTTAATCATATGAAAGATGATATAAAATGTAAAGGTATTGGTAAATGTAGTGTTTTAAATTCTATACTCTTTCGCTCCATTAAAAAGTGATTTTTGGTTCTTCAACTAGGTTTCTTTGGTTCTTGTTGAAGAAGGTCAGATGCACGAGCGAGCTTTCGCTCGGCTCGTATGGCTTGGCCTTCGCATTTATTGGTTGTACCACCATTTGCCTTGTTATTTTATGGTTGATGTCTCCCCTGATAGTCCTCATTTGGATGGCTCTTCAGATGCGCGGAAGAGCAAATCTTTCAAGGACGCAATTGCTACTACAAGGAGGATACATGAAAGTCTCATTTTTTCCCCTCTACATCAGAACAACAGCAATGGAGACACTAGTAGTAGAGAAGGTAAGTGTCCCTTTGCAAGTAGAATCATTGATAAACCTAATATTCATATGTCCAATGCAATTGCTCATGAAAATAGTAGATTACAAGATACATTGATCTTTTTGGTTGCCTTAGACCTTAATAAAATGCCCTCTCATACCTATCTGAATAAATGGCTTCAAAGTGTTTAGGGGAATAAGGTTGGATTCCATTATACCTTTTGTCAAATGATCCAAAATGGGTTTTGTTATCTTTTTCTCAGACCCTCGATGGCAAAAAGAAGTGGTTAAGAAACAATACTAGAATATTGGTGTTGGGTGTTTTAGGGCCCTCTGTGGGTCTCCTGACGTCAACAATGAGGAAATCTTGGCCTTATCTTCTCCTAGGTTGATTATTGTGCACAATATTCCCATGTATCTCTAGAGTTTCATCCTTAGTGCTCTAGAATCGGTTGGCAATGTCATCGGTATGGATGACTCACCTACTCCCTCCCCTACCTAGATGGTAGACGCCTAATCTTTGTCAACCCTGGCCTTGATTTGCTAGGAGAGATTGTATTTGATCTTGTGGATGACACTGTAGTCTGCCCTATTGAATTCATGGGTGGCATTAATGCTTGCTTCCTCTATAAATTGGAGGGACACTTGAGGAGAAATTGCCCTATGTTGAAAAATAAGAAAAAGAGTACCTTCCCTAACCCTAAGGTCATGGTGACTATTTCTTTCATTAATAAACCCTCTCTAACCCCTATCTCTATCTCCATTCTCACCCCCCCCTCCTTCTCAATTGGCACTCTCTACCCCCTCCTTATCGGTCTCTCGTGAAGTTGTTTCCCCCTCCCCTTCGGTCTCACTGAGCTCTCCATGTTCTCTTCTTGTTGATGTTGGCTCCCCTCGTATCATTATTGATGCTCCCATGTTACCTATCTTTCCTCTACCACCCCCAAACATAGAACACTTAATGCTCAGTAACTCGCCCTACAAAAATTAAGAAACATTTCTAATATCAGAAAGAGAGTTGAAGATAATTTATTTTGTGGAGACAACTCTCCTATTGCTTATACCCCTAGTACTAAGATAGGCAAACCCTGAGGCAATCAATGTGATAAAGATTTAACTAAAAACTTGGAGGTTGAGATCACTAATAATGGTGGTTCTATGGAGAATCCTCCTAAAGGGGTGGGGGGTGTGCCCAAGCGACATCTATAATAGTGTCCAAGACTCCTAACAGTCTGGGGGCTAACACAGATAAAGCTCTATTTGTCATTAAAAGAGACTACAACCATATTATCCCTCTCATTGATGCTCTTCTTTTTGTTTCTCCATTAGGTACCCCCCCTCCCCCCTTTTAGGCTACCTTAGAGGAACATTTAGATTGTTGATCTTAGTGTCCAAGGATGTAATGTTTCCCCCTATATGAATAGTGATATTCAAAACAAGGGAAATCTCTCAAAACTAGGTAGTCTTGAAGATAAGGAGAAGTGGGATATTGTCCCATTCACTAGCCCAACCTCCTTAGATGTTATTGATGAGACCATGGTGGAAATTGGTAAATAAATGCTAAGAATAAGAAACATAAGAAGAAAACAAAGCCAAGAGAAAAGAAAGTTGAACCTGCACCAACAAAGGTTGGCCAGATCACTGTATTTAAAAAGAAAAGAGGCAGGCCTTGTGTCTTTGTCTCAAAAAAGGAGACCACTTCCCCTTAAAGGCTCTTGCCCAAATGCTACCAGAGCTTTAGGGTGCAAATGGATGAACTAAATTGTGTGTCATGGAATGTCAAGGGGTTGGAGTCCCTGAATAGAAACTATGTTGTCAAGAGATTTCTAAATATGAAGAAAAACAATGATATTATCATGCTTCAAGAGACTGAAGTTGTTCATTTTAATTTGGATATTAACTTGAAATGCATATGGAGGGATCCAGACCATTTTGTCACCAAACACACTAGGGGAAAAGGTGGGGTTGCCATCTTCATCAATAAGAAATAGAGTAAGTTCATATCTAGATGGGGTGTTTCCCCATGCAATGGAATTGTGTGGGTCATTATGAAGTATAAGGATGTGGAATTTGGGATCTCTTTTGTCTATGCTCCCAATGACCATGGGGAGAGAATAGAAGTATGGAAGTGGATGACTCAGATGGAATAGGTTCCCTAGTTGATAGGTGGGGAGTTCAACATGATTGAGCACCCTCAAGATAAAATTGGTGGTAACAAGTTTGAGTGGAAGCCTGGTGAAAATTTCTATTGGTCAAAGATGATCAACAAGTTGAGACTCTCTAACCATCTTGCTAGGAATAAGCAAGACCACAAAGATATTTGGCTTACCTGGTGTAATTTATAGCAAGAAGGTAAGATAATTTTCATTAAATTAGACAAATATTATGCCAATAAAGACTTCTTTAATTCGAAGAAGGATGGCATGGGTTTCTCAACATGTTTCATCCCTTACACTCTTTCTAACCACCACCTCATACATGCTATAATCTGTATTTTTGGCTCCTCCCCTGTTCCTCAAATTAAGTAGATTCATTTTCCCAATAGTGGGTTAAAAATTGGATAAGGATACTAGGAGAGAAGAATCTAAACTACATGATAACCTGATTAAAGTTGAGGATGCTCTCCAAATTAATCTTGGTAACCTAGAGGTTGTTGACAACCTTAGGGTTGCCAAAGATGCTCTTAGAAGGATTCAAAACATTATAATTCAATGGATAAAAACTAGGGCCATGATCAATTGGCTTGAGCATGGTGACAAAGGGCCAAATTTTTTCATTCATATGCTTAAGATCAAAGACACCAAAAGCAAGATTAACATTATATGGGAGGATGGGGTTAACTTGATAGATCAAACGGATATTCTTAATGTATTCACCTAGTTATATCAAAAGTTATTCACCTCATAAGATTGTGATCAAGAAATGGAAAGAGGTAGAGGTAACATAAGTAACATCATTCCTAAAAAGTTTGGTTTAGATGATTCTACAAAACTTGATAGTGATATTTCTATTGAAGAAATCTGCGGTGTCATTCAATCACTAAGTAATGATAAGACACTTAGGCCAAATGTGTTAACTATTGAATTCTTTAAAAGGGATGAACCATGGATTGGGGAAGACCTAGTTCAATTGTACAATGAAGCCATTGAAAATGGCTCTTTGGGGATGGATATCAACATAGGACTATTTAAATTGATACCAATAGATGGGGACACATCCCTTACCAAGAATTGGAGGCCTATCACACTCCTAAATCTTTCATATAAACTTCTGGCTAAATTTTTAGCCATGAGATTGAAGGAAATCCTACCTAAGATTGCTTCCCCTACCCAAACATGATTCTCTAAGGGGATATATACCCTTGAAAAAATTCTCACTTGTTGGGAGGCAACACACTGGTCTAGAGAAGATAGAAAAAGGGTGTTCGTAATGTTATTAGACTTTGAGGAAGCCTATGATAGAGTAGGCTGGAGGTTTATACTTATGATTTGAGTAGTCTAGGTTTCCCACCCATTTTTTGTAAGATGGTTAGAGTTCTCATGATTGATCCCAAACCCTACATTAATGTGAATGGAGTCAAATAAATAAATAAGAATTTTCCAAATCTATCTCACAAGGCTGCTCCCTTACCCCTTATTTATTTGTTATTTTTGTTGATGTCCTTTACTACATCTTGAGGGATAACACTCTCTCTACTAGGGTTAGAGGGTTCACACTCCCTAATGGTGATGACATACTCAATGTTCAATTTGTTGATTACATAGCAATTTTGATAGAATTAGAAGAAGATAATATGTTCTCCTTAGTGGAGAAACTAGACTTATTTTGTGTAGCTTCTAGTAGTAAGATGTCCTTACCCAATTTCATCATGTTGGACTGGGAAGAATGCCTCCCTGGCTTGTTTAGAAAATATTATTTGATGTGGGGAGGCCCTAACCATCAAGTTAGGTACCTAGGGATCCTATTCTCTATCTCACCTAATTTGAAGGACATGTGGGAGTAGGTAAAATGTAAAATTGATAAAAATCTTGTGAAGTGGAATAGAAATTATCTCTCTATGATAGGAAGATACTGGGTATGCCAGAAGGTTCTCTCATCATATAATATACACTATTCTTCTACATGGATGTTTAGTATTGATCAAAACTTGTACATTCAAAAGATCATTGGAGAATCCATTTGGTTTGATGGCAACAACAATAAGAAAGGAGATGTTGTAAAATGGTAGTAGTGCACAATGTCAAAATCTAGAGGCAGATTAGGTCTAAAGGACTTAAGGCTGCAAGGTATCTCACTGGATGCTAATGGGTATTCAAGGCTCTTCATGGCAAGTAACCATGGAAATTTTTGGTCCTCCATAATATATCTATGTTCCCAAGAGGGGTTCAACCTAGAAGGCCTTGCCTCTATGTGACTTGGTAGCTGGAAAATTCCCAATTGCACATGTAGGATCTGTTATTTTCATGTCAGTATGGAAAGCATGTGAGCATGTTAGACATCTTATATCCAATAATGGGGTTGTTACAAATGATAATAAAGTCACTGGTGAGTAGACCATATGGTGGAATCTAGTTTGTACAAAGATAAACCTCTAGCATTTATGGAAGGGTGTTCTTCTAAAGTGTGGTATGCAAAAGACATTTGGTTAATTAAGGATATCGTAAAAGAGGATCATCTCATCTATTTTTTTGATGTATTCTCTATGTATGATGTGCTCCCCTCTCAAATGAGGACATATTCAATGCTTAGAGAGGCCTACTTATCCCTTGATCTTCCCAAACAATGTGTCGTTGACCCTAACTCTTGCTTCTCCTTTAAGCTTCTAGGTGGATCCCCACTGCATGTTGCCAAAGATAAAACTATCTATTCATTACTTGTTGATAGTGGTGACATTCTTCTCACCTTAACCTTCATTGACACCTTATCTTCCCTAATACATTTTGGAGAAAACTCTATGTTGGGCTTTGGGGTAGGCCTGGTGAACCCAAGAAGAAATTCTTCCTTTAGTGCCTTCTTTTACACAAATTTCCTCTCAAGAAACCTAATGGGGACTGTAACCTATGTACTATCTACGAAGTTCCTAAAACCACCCTCCATTTGTTATTTGATCGTATTTTTGCCAAAGGAATTTAGTACATGTTTGGCATTGCTATTAATGATAATTTGAGTATTTATGACATCATTATTGGAAGCATCAAGAACCTAAAGAAAGATTGCAAGTTTTATAGTTTATTCTTTGCATTGAGATTCTATGGATTATATGAAAATATAAGAATGATTATTTTTTAATTATAGGGATAGGAAAATTATGGAGTCTCTCAGGAGGATCATATTTCATGATGTTGATATGTAGGTGACAGTTACCATGAGGTTATCCCGATGGAAGTTTGAAGACCTACTCCAAGATGGAACAACAAGATTATTTAGATGGTAAATTTCCCATGGACACACTTGGAGCAAAAGCAATGAGGAAAGGATGTCATTTGAGACTACACTCCATAACTTTATGGCTAAACTAAAGTAACTTAGGGTCAGGGAACCAATTATTGATGAATCTCCCATTGTTATTGTTCCATTGGCAGCTATCGCAAAGCATAATTTTATAGTTACAAAGATTGTTACTCATCCATAGAGTGGGCACACTCAACATGACAGAGAACTAAAATGGATGGAGGGGAGATTGGGATGGACTACATGGGTAGATAGGATGGATGATGACAATGATCTAGAGGGTACCTATTAGAAGGCTTGACATGGGCATCGATACTTTTTTAAGGAAATAACTAATGATATGTTATTTTGGATGTCTTTTTTGACCTTCTGCAATAGAAAAGTGTAATTATGGTAGATGTGTCTGTTAGCAATTTAAGTTTAAGTTGTCATTAAGTGTTCATTCACAAAACACCATGCACCGGTAAGCTTCACCGGTTACTCACGTTACTTAGAAGATACCAGTAGAGAAGGAATAGAGTGTATGCACCGGTAGATTAAGATAAGTCAACACATCGGTAGACTTATAAGAACAAAGTTGAATCGGGTAAAAGGTTACACTAGTCTAGACAGCCTATAGATCCACACCAGATTATGTGGAGTAGTTTGAGTTCAGATCGAGAGTTCAAACTAGATTATACGGGACATCCACCGCATAGAAGTGGAGTTAGCTTTTTAATAGGAGTTAGCTTTATTTTTGTGGATGATCTCAAGGTGAACTCCAGATCATGACTCTCAGTTTGTTGTTGATTGCATAATTTGATGAGGAGTTCACAGCCTGGTGATTCCATGAGTTTAGGGTCTCATTATGATATACTTTAGTATAAGTACAGGTGATAGGACTTAGGAAAGGTTGTTGTTGTTGAGAAGAGAAAATCATAGAGAGCAGAGGATAGATATCTTCTGAGAAGTGCTACAGGCACAAAGGTGAAGAAAAAAAAGAAGATAAACAACCAGGCAAACTAGGGAAGAAATCTATAGGTATGATCTAATCAAACAGTCAGTGTCATCATAGATCACTACTTTTGAAAGGTATTACATCATATACAAATCCCTCTAGAAGGGTGAACCTAATCGATTCATTGTAAAAATCCCTTAACAAGGTAACATCTTGTTGATGTTTAAAAGTCCTATAACCAGGCAGCTCCTAATAGGGCTTAGATCCTAAACGATCTTTTGTAAAACTCCCTTAACTGGGTAGCACCTTAGCTAGTGCTTTGTATGCTCCTAACAGGGCACCTTCATTTAGAGCTAGTGAAGTTGTGAGCTTTGTCTCACCATGGTTTTTTCTCTCTAACCAAGGGTTTCCATGTACAAATATTTGTGTAGATCTATGTGATTCATTTTATGCTTGTGAATGACTATTGACTTTATACTTTGCATTCAAGAATCTGTTTACAAGTTTTTAAACAAGAAGATTTATTATTTTTTGATTCACCCCCCCCCCCCGCTCAATAACCGGTAAGGTAACAACAATTGGTATCAGAGCCTTGTTCTCTATACAATAAAAGTTTAACAACTTGAGAAAAAGATCATGGAGGGTTACCGATACCAAAAACTACTAGAGGAAGCCAGTGACATTATTGTCTCACTGGAAAATAGACTGAGGAAGTCTCTTGCAAAGAGAAAGGAGTTGGCTCTGCAATTAAATGAGAGCAATGAAACCATCGATGAACTCTCTAGGCAGAGTGGGTCTGATGAGGATGAGGAAGCGGTTTCTAAGCTTACGGAAAAGAATCAGATCCTAACTGGTCAAATTGCTGATCTCAAAAGGGAGCAAAAGGCAAATGCTCTAAGAATGACTAAACTGATTGAGCAGAAACAAAAAAAATGAAAGCGAAAGGAACATAACAGTCAAGACATCAACAGCGTCTAAAAAAGCAATGAACCAAGTAGAGGAAGCTGCAAGAGCCAATGAACTCCTTATTATGCAACTCCAAGAGGACTTGTTGATTGCCACCCAGGAAAATGTCAATATGCATAAAGCATGGCAGGTTAGAGATGAAGCATGCAAGAAGCTGGCGATCGAGATATATCAACTCAAGGAACAAATGAAAGTCCTTGAAAGAAGGAATGAAATGCTAAGAAGATACAATGAAAGCTCAGTCAAGCTCGATGAGCAACTTAATGCTCAATGAAGGCACAATGATCTCACCGGTCTCAGATTTACTGGTGGAGTCAACAAGAGGAAGATGCTAGCACAAAGAGGTAGGAAAAACATTTACACCTCTTGTAAGCCTAGTGGAAAACCAGGTCATGACACTAATGACTGTAGAAATGCACCAGTAAGAACCAACAACAATTATTGTAAAAATTGTTGCAAAAAGGGCCACAAGACCAATGAGTGTTGGGCCAGTCCCATATTCGTGTCCAGTGCAAGTAGGGGAAGCTTCAAGGGATACTGTTATGCCTGCAACAAATTTGGACACAAGGCTAAAGAATGTAAATCAAAGACTATGGCATTCAGATCACCTAGACCGATATTCCAAAAAAGGGGTAGAAACCAGAATGCAACTACTAATCCAAACAAAGAGATGCATTGCAGTAGAGAATCATGGAGCGAACCACCTAATCCAAGAGGGATGAATCCATGGAAAGCAACTAGCATAGTCTACCATTGTTGTAACAAAGTTGGTCACCTAGCTAAAGATTGTTGGAACCAGATTAGGAACAGAAATAAAGGATTGGACGGACTAGTAGTGAAGACCTTGAGTTCTAATAAAAGGAACAACAAAGACAAAGAAACCAAGAAAGTAGTGAAGAAAATATGATTTGTCAAGGAATTAAAGAACTCTGCCAAGGAGGCAATGGAGGCAAAATCATCATCACAAGATGGTGATATTTCTTCTGCAAATTAAGCCTTCAAGGCCTAGAGGGAATCGGTAGTACAACTATCGTTCCTGATAGAATTGGTGAATCTGATCTCACTCAGGCTACAAAACAAATTGGAAGGACATGAGGCGATCAATCAGGACATGCCTAATTGAAACAGTCAGACTACTGGTTAGAAAAGGCATTAAGAAAGGTTAGGTAAGGCATTTATTACTATAGTTATTTAACAAATAGTTACTATTTGGTAATTACCATTATGCCCTAATCCTATAAAAGAAAATAAGGATGACTCTTTCCTTTTTACCTTGTGATTTTATGTTATCTAATCTCTGCTCAAGAAATATTCTTGCAACTTGATCATTGGGTAAGATTATTTGCCAAATTGATCTAATCATCTCTAAGAAACTAAGTGAGAGCCATGGCATCCTCATCTTCTGAAGCAAAGCTTGTTCTTGCAAATCAAGCGGATCGTAGCCCTTTTGATATCTCGCCAAATCAAGATAGAGAAATTGACATGGCTGGTGCACTCTCTTCAGTACCCAAAGGAGTGCTCCTGACCAAATATGTAACTACGTTTATTCATGCTAAGCAAGAAGAGTTGGGAGAAGCATTCATATAGAGCGAGTATTGCTCGCTATGCTCCAATGGTAACTATCCTAGTGGTTACGCAAAGCTGGTATCATCAGGGATCATAAATGGAGTCTCGTATCTAGTTATCTTCAAACCTGAATGGATCTGAATGGTAGTCAGTCAGGTGCACGAGCCAAGATTTTGGCTTATGAGAGGACACTGCACTCCAATCACAAATAACGATCTCTATAGGGTAACTGGGTTCAGCAATCAAGGAGAACCACTTACTCTTAGAACCATATCAAATGTAATTGTGGTAAATCTGATGAAATCCAAATCGGACAAGCAGTTGATGACTATGATTGACATTGAGGATCCACTTGTTCAGTTCGCATCCGCTGTAATCGATTACAAAGTACATCAATCAAGCAACCTCAATAGCATACTAGGTGGAGACATACATGCAGCTTACAGAATTGTTCATGATAATGTATAGTATGACCTGTGTGAAATGCTAAGAGGGAAAAATTTTGAGAACCTGAAGAAGCTGGGCATCATCAAGAAGAAATCATTGAAATTTGGAACACTCCTTGTATGTCTTTACTTCTACTATTCCAATTTGTTCCCCGGAATAGGAAAAGTAACATGGATGATAGATCGACTGGTCATGATGCAAATCAGTGATATGGCTAATAAACTGGGAGACCAACTTGACAAGGAAATGACCAATCACTTCAATGCATTTCAATAGAAAATGCATGCTAGAGAGAGAATCCCATCAACTATTATTGACAAGTACAAAGAGGAGGTATGTTTGCTAGTGTCTACTAACCTCTGTATCATTCAAGCAGTAGAACCGAGAGACAAGTACACACTTGAGCTTGGATATGAAATCACAGTAAAATTTGCAACAGTGTATGTGGAGGCCCTGGAAAAAGCAAATCTGGATCTCCCAGCTCAAAGGTTTGGAACCTACGAGGAGATACTAAAGAAATTAAAGAAGGCACCAATCAAGAATGTTTATGTAAAGAGAATGCCAACAGCAAAGAAGAAATTGGAAATTGCACCACCAAAGGCATAGAAGAAGAAAGCATAATCGGAGCCAATCACATAGGAGCAAGAAGTAGAGGAAACTAATTCAGAGGATATAGATCCACTCAGTGAAACAAAGAAGAGTATCGACAAGCAAGCAAAGGTGGATCCACCAAGAAAAGAAAAACCAACGATAGATGAATTTGTAACCGGACTGAAGAAACCGGAGGGATGGCTAATGTCAATAGAAAATGCACTTTATCTAATGATGAAGACCAAAGAAAAATTGAAGAGGCTATCGTTGTATGCCTACACAAGTTCAATCTAAGCCCTTCTGAGCTTCAGAAGGTACTGCCTAAGGATCTGTTAAATATCCTTCAAGGTAGGTGGAAAGCTTCAATGGAAAAGGAAAAAGAGATAAGGATTCAGGCTCTGCTAGAAGTGCAAAATCATCTTACTCTAGAAGAAGCGAGTCAACAAGCTGAACTAAACCAACAGAATTTCCTGATAAAGAAAAGAACAAACCTCTTGCTGATTGGAGAAACCAAGAAAGTCCATATTGAAGGAGTAGCCATCTGGAACAGCCTACTTCGGACACAACAAAAAGTAGAGGAAGAACACCAAAAGGCAACAGCTCCACCGATTCATGACACTGGAAAAGGAAAAGGAGTATTCAGAGAAAACCAACCAGTCATCATTGACATTACCGATGAACTGACAAATCCTACCCTTCTTGTATCTCCGAAAAAAGGTAAGGCTCGCACCATGACTGTTAATGACATTGTAGTTGAAATTACCAATTTTGGAGAAATAGTTAATGTTACCAAATGGTATAGCGTGTTAGCTGAGGAAGAAAAACAAGCAATAGAAGAAGCTCTTGTTGAAAGTCTTCTAGACTTCATGAAAACACCCAGGGATTATAGAGGCAAGTTTCCTCTCGAATTGAATGGCAAGCTTCAGGAAAAATGGAGAACCGGTCTGGAGAGAAACTCTCAAATCAATAAAGAAGCACTAGAGAATGCTAGACTTGGCTTGAGTGATAAAAGTGTCACACTTCTTTTAGGTGCTACATCTATGAATCTAGACACAAATTATAGAGTCACCAAGATTCTCAATGGTTATGAGAATGAAGTCTTTAAAGAGACTTTGGATTTCTAGGAGCAGTATGATTTCAATACCCTTGAAGAAATAGATCCTCGGGATCACACCACTACAATTGTGGATCCACCTGTTCAGTTTACTGCAACTCAAACTCTAATATCTGATGAGCAGGAAGTCCCCACAGAAAAGTTCACTTCTAGTGAACTGATTGTATTGGGATAGACTTCTGTCAATGTTCCCACTGACAGATCATATAAAGGAGACGAAGGGATCACTACAAATCATCCATCAAAAGAACTCTCTCAATAAGAAGATGCTATGCCTGAGATAAACATTCAGTCATTAGAAGCTGGACTAGAAGAGGGAAGCAAGATAGACAAACAGGATGTAAGCGAACATGAGCAAGTTCCAAAGGCACAAGAACAAAGAAAAGGAAAGGAACAAGAAAATATTGCCAGCTCCTCTAAATGAAAGATCTCATTATCTGAAGAATCTAAAGCAAAAAGGAGCAAAACAACTAAGACAATAGTTGACATCAGCAAAATGTCAACAAGACAGCTAAAAGAGCTCACTAAAAGAAAACAGGATATCATTCTAAATAAAGTAAAAGATATCCTGTATCACTTTGTGTCGGATGCTGATATTGATGAAGATGAACTGATCATCGACCAGTTGGAAGTGCTAACTACAACCATCGATGAGGATCTAACTGATCTAGAAATAGTGGCAATTGACCACTATGAGCACAAAAGAGTGGAGATTCTTCACCAGCAAGTTGCAGATATAAAGGAAATTCTATTAAATAATCTAAAGGTTCTTCAATAGCAGATATAAGTTGCAGGAAATGTGCTAAGCAAAGTCTCAAATTTTGAGACATTCTTGCTAGATTTAACTGAGAAAGCTACCAAGACCTCAAAAGACATAAAAGCTCTATCAAACCAATTTCACATCAATAATAAATCTGCCACAACTTTTAGCTGAGAAATGGCTAGTCTTGCTCTAGTCTTAAGAAAGATGGCTGAAGAAGAGAATAAAATAATTCAAGACATAACTGGATTACAGATGCTTCTAGCCCCAACACTTGATCTCATGCATCAAATAACTATTTCTACAGATACCCTGATCAATGAACCGGACTAAAAAATTGTTGAAGATATGGAGAACATCATTGTTTCTCTCAAGGTAGCCCAAAAGAACATTGAATATGTAACCGATCAATGGGCACCTTTCCTACATTCTACGAAGAACATCTATAAGGATATCTTCACAAAGCTTCAAATAAGAAGAGCAATGTGACCCTTTGTCCTATAGAGGCAAAAAAGGGGAAGTAAGTTAAGTCAAAACAGGAAGAAGCAAATGGAGAACAACAGAAAATAGGAACAACAACTTCACCTGAGCACTTAGATAGGGGAAGTACGTGAGTATGATTTTGTGTATAGTTTTTGCCACTAATGACAAAGGGGAAGATTGTTATCAATTTAAGTTTAAGTTGTCATTAAGTGTTCATTCACAAAACACCATGCACCAGTAAGCTTCACCGGTTACTCACATTACTTAGAAGACACCGGTAGAGAAGGAACAGAGTGTAGGCACCGATAGATTAAGATAAGTCAACACACCGGTAGACTTATAAGAACAAAGTTAAATTGGGTAAAAGGTTATATTGGTCTAGACAGCCTATAGATCCGCACCAGATTATGTGGAGCTATTTGAGTTCAAACTGGGAGTTCAAACCGGATCATACGGGACATCCACCGCATAGAAGTGGAGTTAGCTTTTTAACAGGAGTTAGCTTTATTTCTGTGGATGATCTCAAGGTGAACTCTAGATCATGACTCTCAATTTGTTGTTGATTGCATAATTTGATGAGGAGTTCGCAGCCTGACGCTTCCATGAGTTTAGGGTCTCATTGCAATATACTTTAGTATAAGTACAGGTGATAGGATGTAGGAAAGGTTGTTGTTGTTGAGAAGAGAAAATCACAGAGAGTAAAGGATAGATATATTCTAAGAAGTGCTATAGGCACAAAGGTGAAGAAAAGAAATAAGATAAACAACCAGGCAAACCGGGGAAGAAATCTATAGGTATGATCTAATTAGACAATTAGTGTCATCATAGATCACTACTTTTGAAAGGTATTACATCATATAAAAATCCCTCTAGAAGGGTGAACCTAATCGGTTCATTGTAAAAATCCCTTAACAGGGTAACATATTGTTGATGTTTAAAAGTCTTGTAACCAAGCAGCTCCTAACAGGGCTTAGATCCTAAATGATCTTTTGTAAAACTCCCTTAACTGGGTAGCACCTTAGCCAGTGCTTTGTATGCTCCCAACAAGGCACCTTCATTTAGAACTAGTGAAGTTGTGAGCTCTGTCTCACCGTGGTTTTTTCTCTCTAACCGAGGGTTTCCACGTACAAATATTTGTGTAGATTTGTGTGATTCAGTTTATGCTTGTAAATGACTGTTGACTTTATACTTTGCATTCAAGAATCTGTTTACAAGTTTTTAAACAAGAAGATTTATCATTTTTTGATTCACACACCCCCCCCCCTCTCAGTAACCGGTAAGGTAACAATAGTGTCTATGACTAATGCCTGCATAAGGTATATATTGTTTCTATGTAAGTATAAACATTATTCTTTATAGTCTATTGTAGAGAAATGACATGGTAGTCTATTGACCTATCTTGGTGATACTAATGTTGCATTTTGTATCCAATATATTTAATAGAAAAAAAAATCTATCCCCTTTCAATTTTACCTATATTTTGTATCTACTTTGATGTTTACCCCCTTAGCATTTTTATAGGATCATTTTGGCTCAGATTTCATTAGTATTTTCTCATCTCAAGGTGGTCAATATTTTCATTTAGTGTAATGTACCAAATCCAAGTTAGTGACAAAAATACTCCCCTATGACACTTAACCTTCACATGCATCTGTTACTCAGACTTTGGTACCCTTTGGCACTCAAACTTTGACACCCTTTGGCACTCACCATTCGACACCCTTCAACACTCACCCTTTGGAACTCAACACTTTTCAACACCCTTCAACACTCGACACCTTCTGACACCTTTTGACACTCAATACCCTTTGATAATTAACCTTTGGCACTCAACAACCTTTGACACCCTTTGAACTCAGCACCCTCTAGCACCTTTTGTTACTTGGAACTCTTCGACACCCTCTAACATTCACCATTTGATACTTGACACCCTTCGACACTTAACCTTCAATACTCGACACCCTCTGACACTCACCCTTTGATAATATTTTTAGTCTTCTAATTTGATTTGTGGTATTATGTGAATGCTTCACAATCAACAATAATAAAATCACAAACCTGATAAATAATATTATTATAAATTTTATGAATAGATCTTCAACAATCAGATATCTTTATTTTTGAGATAATCTCCAAATTTGTCTCCAAAGGAGGCTTCACAAATTTTCTAAATTAAGAACAAGGTGAAATGTTTGAGATGATATTTCCAATGACAAACTAGGGTGAGGAATGACTCCCACTAAAATTGTGAATATAGACTAGTGAGGTTCTTCCACCTCAAAAACTACATACAACCAAATCACCTTCAGCCTCCAACTTTTGACAATACAAATAAGAGTTCAAATACATTCCATGATGATTTATAATGCCAAGTCATCTCCTTATAGAGGTCTCCAAGAAGTGTCTATAAAGTTACGATAAGTCATAGACTGATGTTATTCTACTATATTAGCCCCTTTATTTAATAAATAAATAAATAAATTAAATAATTCCTTATAATTATATTTAAATTTTAGGACCTCTTAATTAATTAAATTAATTAAGACACTTTGTAAAAATTGGAGACATTACAAATGATGACATGCATTACATCAATGTCCTATTGGAACTATCTAGAGGGCAACTTGCCTTAAATTCACATGCTTTTTGGGCATTATTTACTATTTACAAATTGTATCTCCTTTGTATCCAACTAGCTCTTACATGGAGATGTCGATCAACCTTCGTAGTCTGAATAGGTAGACGACATTCTATAAAGAGGTAATAATTGATCAGATTAGGCAAATTGTGACTGTTAAATAAGGTGGTCATGAGAGTTGTCCTTATAATCCTTGGTAATCAATTTGTTAATATTTGTGATAAGTTTAGGGCCAATCTGAATATTCTACTATGATAATTGTGATAGCGATGCATATCTACAATGATAGGGGAGACATAGTGATGCAGGTCAAGGATGGCGAGTCCAATTAAGGATAGTCCAACATTGCAGCTTCATAACAACACAATGGAAAGCACAACAAGATATGTTTCAAAACATATTTTCCATTAACATGCCCGACTATAAGGCCTTCCGGGTTAGGGCCAATTACAAGCAATAGTAATTCTACAAGATCAACAAGATCCAATACAACTCCAGCTAGTTCAGTTCTAAGACAAATTAGCAACTGATGGAAACCCTAAGGAAGATCTAAACTTGAGCTCGCAAGCCACCAAGCAATATCCTTGTCTCCAAGCCTCAACCACTAGCTCTGCTATTACAAACCATTAGATAATAATCTGATCTGCAAGATCTCACAGGATCTTTTCCACAACTTCACTTATCTACTACTCCTAGATCTTCTCTCAGAACCTCCTGATCTAATCCCCAAAATAACTACCCAAGCATCCTATAAATATTGTTCATCAGCCACAAGTCGGCTGGATGAAACAATTAACTCCTACAAACAAATATTAAATGCAATACAAGTTAGCTCTCAAATAGCCTTACAATTATTTAACTCAACATGTCAGCCTCTATATCCACATAGGAGAATGTGACATCAACTACCAACAATAAATGTACCAAGTCAGCCTCCCAAATCTCCAAGAACATCTGTCAATATGCCAAACTATCGAGTGCCAGGAAATATATGAGCAAGCACACCAATCGAGCTCCACAAGCATTATCAAGCACCAGAAATGTTGAGTCTCCTTCAATGACCGAGCTCCCTTTAGCGAATGAGTCCTCCAGCGACTGAGCCACTTCAATGACCGAGCAACAGACAAAAACATCGAGACCTCGTCGATAACCAAGAACCGAGCAACCAAAACACCAAGTCACTGAGTGACCACCTTCTACCGAGATCCACCAGAACTTCCAACTGAGAATCACTACCAAGAACACGGAGCTCCATCGATGAAGCAAAACAAAATCTGACCGAGAGCTATTACCCAAATAATTGAGTAAAAGCATGTCTATGCCGAGCTCATCCACCTCCTTCACCGAGTACCAAAAAATCACAAGGAACTGGACAAGAAGCTAGGATGCTACTGAATCAGATTCCCAGGGTACAAAGAAAAGTGTGTCCCACACTTTCTCACCAAAGGGAACATCTGAACAACACCAACTCCACTTCATCTTCACCAAAGGTTTCCACTCCATCACAGGAAAGAGAACCAATCTGCAACTCAACCAATCAACATGTTCAAGAACAAAAACAAACTAAACCTTCGACTCATCACAAGACTCCTTACTGTCAATCAGTAACTCAAGTCCACAACTAGCAAACAACATCTGCACCTCAACACCGAAAAAAAGCATGTCAGTAACACCATCATCACAAAGGTGTTCAACAGCAGGTAACTCCTTATCCATAGCAACCCGATCAGGCATAACCAGATGCTTTGCAATTTCCATGTCAGACACAACTGACTGAACATGAAAACTAATCTTCTCACTAGCCTTAACAAGGTCAACAAAATCATTGGTAAGAACAAGTAACTTAGCAACAACCACAAGTTGCTCTGCAAGTTTTATGTCAGAATCCACCAACTAAACATCAAAACCAATCTCACATACCTCCACATGTCTTCTCTCTCGGACTAGTCTTCGAACCGGCCAGACAACTTTCTTTTGGATTGGAATGTCCTAACTATGGTAAGCTTTACAAAGCTCAACAACACTTTCCTTTGCAAGGTTCTTAACTTAGTTCTCCACACAGTTCAACAAATCTTCTTCCAATCAAGCAAACCTCTCAGAAATCTTCACTTCCACCACATCATAGAGATATGTAATCGCACCAGGGTCCAATCTTTTTAGAGGCATCCTTAAAGATAAGAGAAACCCTCTATAATAAACCCTACACCAATCACCTTGTGACAACCTCCAAGTTGTATGCAAGTCAGATCATCTTGCCACCTCACACAAACAACTAGGCCAAGATTCCACAAGTTTAGTGCCATGGATCTGCAACCCATATCATATGATCTCTTCGCCAACAAGATCAACTTCGCAAGATCAGCCTTGCTAGGTCAACCTTCGCTCCACAAGATCAACTCAACTCTGATACCACCTAACGCAGGTCAAGGATGGTGGGTCCAATTAAGGACAGTCCAACATTGTAGCTTTAGAACAACAAAGCGGAAAACACAACAAGATATGTTTCAAAACATATTTTCCATTAACATGCCCAACTATAAGGCCTTCCAGGTTAGGGCCAATTACAAACAATAGTAATTTTGCAAGATCAACAAGATCCAATATAACTCCAGCTAGTTCAGTTCTGAGACAAATCAGCAACTGATGGAAACCCTAAGGCAAATCTAAACTTGAGCTCGCAAGCCACCGAGAAATCTCCTTGTCTCCAAGCCTCAACCACTAGCTCTGCTATTACAAACCATTAGATAACAATCTAATCTACAAGATATCACAAGATCTTTTCCATAACTTCACTTATCTGCTACCCCTAGATCTGCTCTCAGAACTTGCTGATCTGATCCCCAAAACAACTACCCAAACATCCTATACATACTGATCATCATCCACAAGTCAGTTAGATGAAACAATTAACTCCTACAAACAAATATTAAATGCAATACAAGTCGGCTCTCAAATAGCCTTACTATGAAAATTGTACCTAGCTACGGACACAACACTTCAGTAAAACATTAGAGGTTAGCAAAATCAAAATCTACAAATAAATGAAACTATGCTAACCAGATGATTTACTGCCTTCTAGTAGGTGTGAGTATGATGTTCTCTGATTGAAATTGAGATCAGTGATAGTGCAACACCTAAACGAAGGATTTGAATGCAAAATAATGAAAAACTGTATGAATGTAGATTAATCTATTTTTTTTGGGTTTTCTATGCAACTTTAATCTAAGAATGCTATGAGTGAATATGAATGCTATGATATGAAAAATATGCAAAACTATGATCAACAATGAAAGATATCACAAATCACTTGTCGTAAGTGCTTAATCATTCAATCACCAATTCGCCAGAGTAATTGTGCAAATTTGAGTGTTGATGATTATGAAGAGTCGAGCCTTGATTTTATAGAAATCCAAGGCTTTGAGGATGCAGGAGAAAAGCCATAAATCACTCTTGATAAACTCAAGTTGATTTTTGAGTTATCAGGAAATCATAGATAATTAACTTACAAAAATCATGCAAAAGCAGTGTTTAACTCAAAATAGAGTTTAGATCAAATTTCAACTCATCATCAGATGTTGAGTTTCAATTTAAAATTGATTGTTAATTTCTAGTTGCTTGCTTTTCTGATTGTGCATGATTTAATTATAAATTAATTTAAAAATAAAGTGATTTATTCTCAACTTAACTGATTTTTGAATTAAAACAATTGATTTATGGGTTAATCAATTATTAAATCAAACTTTTATTCAAAACTATATTATTAAATATTGACAATTGACATTAATTAATTAAATAAGAATTTAATCAATTAATCATGAGATTTTAGATTTTATTGTAAAAAAGAAATAATACAATTAGGAATAAATAGAATTAAATTTAATTAAACAATTAAGTGGCAATATTAAATCTTATTAATTAAATATTCATCATATTCAATTTTCAATAATCAAACTTTAGGATAAATAGGATTTATCACCAAATAATTATTAAATCAAAGATAAATGCGATAAACAAGAATATTCTAGGAATATTCTCCAATGCAGAATTAAGATAAAATCAATTAAGATTCGATAATGTGCAGATGTGTCTTAGGTTAGGACTTTGATGTTGATTTTGTTCGATTTTAAAGATGTAGGAGGTTAATGAACCTATAGCCCATTTTTGGGGTATTACATTTTGCCCCTCTTTGAATCACTGTGCGAAGTGTAGTGATTCAAAGAATAATTTGTGTATGATATAGATGTATGAAACTGATTTGAAAGATTAACTGATTCTGAGACAGAAACCGATTGAAAGATTTAAAGATGTAAGATTAAGATTTAGTTCATGATTGACCAAAGATAATGTTAACTATAGCAACAATGAGCTGGTGATTATGAAAAAGTGCCAAAATGCCTGATTCTGAACCTTATGATTACAAAGAAGTGAGTGATCAATTCCAAACCTGATTGTCCCAAGAGAATCATATTGGTATCACATCCTAAACCCATAAGTACGAAGAACCAAGGAAATGACGCAAATGAACCATTGGTTACGAAAAGCTGATACAGTTTAACCAGATTGATATGGATATCGATGAATCTGATATGCCCCAAGAGATGATAGATTTTCCCCAAGCGATGAGGACTTTTAGATGAATTAGTAACTAGGCGTGGTTGTTGTCTTGATCATTGAGGAAAGATTTGATTTACAAATTTGATTGATGTGTAATACCATGCCCCCTTTGGGATTAAAATTGAAATTTGAAAAGAAAAGTCAGTGTTGAATGGTTTAGAAGCATGTTAATCGATTTGAGAAGTGGTTATACACATTCAGAAACATGTTCTACATCGTTTGGAGGTCCTGGAGGCCAATTTTGACTAGGTTTGACCATGAGTTGACCATGGTTGACCAAGTTGAAATTTCAATAGTTTGATGTTAGATAATCAGTTAAGTTGAATTCTGGATTTCTATGATGATTGAAGGGTGATTATGCAAGCAGTTGGTCGTCCTGGGTCTAAAATTTTAAATCACGATTTTGACATAGTAAACGATCTCAGATTTTGATTTTGATCCCGAAAATGGATTCTACTTGCTGTTTAGTTGGAAGGAACTTCATACAATGCTCAGTCCTTGTGTCATGTTTAGTGTAGTTTTGAAGAATCATTTGAGTGTCAAGCTGATTTGGGCAATCGTGAGATAAATATAATCATGCAAAGTGCAAACTGAGATGCAGACCTAAGACCTAGGACCTAGTCACTGATCATGAGTCGATTTGTTTTCATCATTGAACTTTTTAGGTAACCAGATAAATCAATACAATGCCCACTAGTTAGGAAACTATAGACATATGAATATTGATTTGTATGTGCAAGAATCAATACAACACCCACTGGCTAGACAACCATGGACCTAAGTTGAAAAGGTAACCATTAGAACCCTTGGAAGATGATCCTAGGTTAGCTTTATCATCCATACCAGATGGATTTTTACACCTAGAGAATGTCAGAAGTTATCTTGGATGCAAACTAGAGATTGTCAGTGATAGTGATTTCACAAATGAATATCAGAATATTTACAATTAGGATATGACACTGAAATGAGGATTTGAACATTTGGAAGATAATGAAATTGTTAAGTATGCATTATAGTATGAATTTGATAATGAAGAATGTACTAAGATTATCTTAAGCAGAATTCATAATGGGAAGTTTTGGTTAGAAGATAGAGTGATAGATATCACAACTGATTTGATTCATGAAGTCACTGGATTATCTAAAACTGGAGCTATTCTTTTAAATGAGAAAAACATGAGGAAAATAGTCATTGACAACACAAATTCATCCTATAATGGTAGAGGAATTGTGATTAGTAAGATCAAACAAGATGATGTCAGATACTTATGCAAGATCCTAACCACTAAGTTTTGTGCAAATTCAAGAGAGGATGGCATGGCAGCTGGAATGATACATGCAACTTATCTAATGTGTGTTGACAAGGTACAAGTTGATATGTGTGAAATTCTGAGAATTCAATTGTTTGAGAACTTGGAAAAGATTAAGAAAACTAAGTATACATAGTTTAGGTTCTCATCCTTAATCACCTATATGTTTTTCATCTATTGAGAATATTTCCTTACACCATTGGAAATGACTAGAATGATGGCCTAAATACAATGGAAAGGATTAACCTAGTGTACAAAAGGCATGTTATTGACAAAAGCAAATGAGAGTGCAGTACTGGAAATCAAGATATTTCAGAATATTGTGTCTAGCAGATCAAGGATCCCAAAGTCTTTTGTGGAGAAGTATAAAGATGACATATCTTTTATGGTGGATATTGACTTTACCTACATTGAAGTAGTAGAACCTAGAACATAGTTCATAGACCCTCTTGGCTATGAGATATCTGAGTAGAGACATAAGAGTATGTTAGCAGGTTACTTAAGTGTAAGTTAGACACTCAGTGTAATAGGTTTGGAACCTTTGAGGAGAACTTCAACTTCGCAAAGACCTTACTTGAAGAGAAGAAGTCTAAGAAAAGAGTTGAGAGTACCATAAATAAAATCCTAAAAGATACAGGGATGATAGAGCATGAGTTGTTAGTAGCAAAGAAAACAACAACAACAATTAGAGAGAGTGGAAAAAAAGAAGTTTTGTCTATTCCACCTTTATCATCAATTGCAACACAGCAGGAAGAATCACAACTTAAGGTGAAAGTGGAAGAAATTGAGAAGGATCAAGAAGAAAAGATATCCACTAGATCCACTTCCTCCACACCTAGCAAAAGAGTAAAGGAAAGTGCTATTGGACCAGGAAAGAGACATAAAACTTTAGTGCAACCAGTTCCAAGAAAAATTGCAAAAATAAAAAAATGATGTCACTTTTATTAAGAAGAAAGCTTGGAAACCGAAAGTTGAGAAGCTTAATGAGTAGATCATTGAGGATGGAGACTTTACAAGAATGAATAAGTACTATGATCTTTATGATTATGTAGAGAGACTTAATTTGGAGAATGTGGTAGTAAAGCATATGATTTTGGCTAATAAGAAGTTTGATACAATTCAGGGTCAGATGCCTGATGATTTGTATAATAAACTTGTGAATAGGAAGAAGAGAGCAACAAAAGAAGACACAACTATTAGAGAAAATCTTGTAAGGAAGCTTTGTGTAGTAAGAGATGAAGCACATTTTGGTCAAATCATGAAAGCCTTAAGCACCCATATGAGAACCAAAAGGAGAACCATTCAAATTATGGGAGGTAGATATGAAGAAGTTAACTTAGAGACAAAGCAAGCAATAATCAAGGTTATGACAGAAAATGTTGAAGAACCATCAGTTGCAGCAGAGCAAGCAGGTGTGATAGAGCAAGAGGACATTCCCTCTCCTCTAGCCATTAACATTGAAGATGAAACCATGAATGTAGAAGGAACAAAGATCACCTTGGATACTGATGATAATGTATTCAAGAATTTGGAGAACATTGTTGACAATTCGACCTTTGAAGAACATGAAACTAAAAAAGGAGAAGAGACATAGAAACAACAGTTGTAGAACCCCTAGTAATAGAAAAACAAGTACCCATTCCCACTAAAGAGGATATCAGTCATACTCCTGAGACTAGAAAGAAGAATAAGATTGGATCTATCATTGAGCATTTGGGAAAGGAAGTAGATGATGATGATCAGTTGGAATTGATCACATCCTTGAATAAAATCATTGGCAAGAAAAAGAATGTGAAAATTCTTGAAGGATGCTTGAAGGAACTTACTGAGAAGTTACAAAGCATTACAACTACACAAATTACAGAAGCAGACCCTCTAGAGAAAGCAAAGAAGGTAATGAGCACTTTTGACAATGAATTCACAAACTTATCTGATATTGCAAAAGTGAAAGCACAAGTAGCCCATGAGGCCAAAATGCTTTTGAACATCATCCAGAATATCAAGAATGATATCAACAATCTTGATATTTGTATCAAGGACTTGAGGAAGAATTTGGAAATAGGAAAATCTTTGTACATATAGTGTACAAAATCAGAAACCTTGACAACAGAAGAAGATCATAAGATGAAGATGAAGGAAGCAGAAATTCTGAATGAAACTAACCTTCTTTCTAGCCCCAATGTGAAGGTATTTGATGTTGAGAAGAAAATTCAGAAGCTATATGATGAAATCAGAGTTTTGCAAGGAGAGAGAGACATAAAAATGAAAAGATTCACTCTTTTGAGAGAGCACACTTCTATGAAGTTAAGCATTATTGAAGAGCAGTTGGAAGAATGTCTTTTAGCTAAGACTTCTTTTAGAAGTTAACTTTGAGAACCTCCAAGCATGTGAAATAACATCTTATGGACTGAGCTCACTACTTAATGTGGTAGGTTCCATTAAGAAATCATGGGAGGAGTTAGAAGCTATGAAGATTGATTTTGTAGATTGTGTTGCAAGCCTACCGGCTTTGCAATAATTGAATTGAGGTATAATCTTTTTGTGATATAGTTTTGTAACCCTCCTTACCTTTATTTTGTCATTGTTGTCAAAGGGGGAGAGATATATATCAGAAAATTGATAGTATATGATAAGGATGATGGAGATATTGTCATTGATGTCAAAGGTTTGAATGAAATTGTCATTAATGGATTAATAAGTATGCATTATGGAGAAACATGTATTGAATAATAGAAAACAATACTGAATCTATACCATAAATGATGCCATGAATATAGCCAAGTTTGTGCACATAAAGTAAGAAGGATACAATAAACACCAACAAGGATATTAGAGCTTGCATAGATAAAAAGTTCGAAGAATACGAAAGGATATGAAGTCACTTTTAGTTCATTGACTCTACAACAGTCCAATCAATGATGTATGAATTTATCAAAACTACAATCAGAACTATACAACAAGTTTATTTAATAAAGATCAAGAATTGTTTGTGAGATGAGTTGGTTATGGTTACACAGTGATAGAAACAACAGTATTCATAGTGAGAGTATAGCATTCACAGTGATCAGTAAAAGATATAAACAACTTGAGCCTGATGAAAGATAGAGCCCCGATGAAAGTATAAACAGAAAATAGTTGAGACAAAAATAGATGAAGACAAATGAGAATAAAGACAAAAATCAAATAAAGACAAAAATCAAATAAAAACAAAGTGTTTACTGTGATTAAAATATTAGTAAATAAACAACATCGATAATAAATAAAAGGGTTTGCATACGGTGAATAAGACAAAACTAAGAACAAGATAAAAGATAAGAGTAAGACAAAATCATATAAGACAAACCATAAAGGCAACATTTATTCAAATAAATGAAGTTGCCGATAATATAAGAAGATATGAGTTTATTCTATGTCAGCAAAGGCAGTAATTATTCCATGTCAGCGAACAAGAGTATTGGGTTTATAAAGCCACGTCAAAGGTGCCATCGGGTAAGACATTAAGCTATGTATCATTTAACATCACAAATGGAGCAATGGATTAATAAAATTGAAGCCCGATAATCAAGAAGGAGGATGCGTCTCTTTAAACTAAAGATATTAAAGTGCGATTAATAAAGTGAGAGTTATAAAACTACCGAAATCATATAATCAGTGATTTATTTAAAAAGGGTAATTTATTAAGATTATTTGTAAGAGATGTGACTCATTGAAAAGTCACATCCCCCCTTACCAATAAAATATATAACATGGAAGAAGTTATTTGAAAAAAAAAAGTCAACAATTGGAAAATAGAAGAGAAGAAAAGCAATGAGAAGAAGAAAAGAAAAAGAGAGAAATATATATTTAGATTAAAAAATATATATATTTAGATTTTAATCTGATATATATATGTATGTATATATATACACACACACACACATATATATATTATCTATGTATGTATGTATGTATGTATATATGTATGTATATATATATTCTCCTGAATATATATATATATATATATATACATACATATATATATATACATACATACATATATATATATATATTCTCCTGAATATATATATATACATATATATATATATATTATATATACATATATATACATATATATATATATATATACATATATATATATATATATATATATACATACATATATATATATACATACATATATATATATACATAC